>AP028162.1:300348-1669931 GCA_014132275.2 Samia ricini
CACTATAAACGTACGCGTTCGGCATTATTAAAAGAAACCCGTAATAAAAACAACACATAATTAAAAAAAAAAAAAAAAAAAAAAAAAAAAAAAAAAAAAGCAATAGAATAATAACAACAAGAATAATGACAAAACGATTGATCGAACATCGCATCGCTCACGCGCCGATGAAAGTCAACACGGAACTGTCTCAAAACCAAAATTAATAACCAATCCAGCCAAAGGACGCGCGCGTCCTCGCGGTGGGCGGTTTGATCATTTCCACAGATCAATAAACCGTTAAGACATTCGCAACTATTATTTTATAAGTTATAGTTGAGTTACTATTATTTTATAAATGGAATTTAGAAGTTATCATTGTTGAATATTGTAGAATACAGTTAGACAATCACCTTGTTACCCTGATGTAATAAGAAGCTCGTTACTACAAAATGATATTGAAATTAAGTATCTAATTGGGTACTCACGTAAACAATTATAAAAATAATATCATAGTTATATATATATAGTTAATATGTACAAAAATCAAAATTTTGTACAAGATCTTTCTAAAATCACATTAATTACAATCACGATAGACAGTTAATTAATCTATCGATATTAAATTTAAATTCTTTTTTTTTTTTTATTATTGTGATTGCCACTTCTATTTTTTAATATATCTTAGTAGGTAATATGCGTCAGCGCGCAATGGCGGGATATCAAAAGTACCGCCAAAAGTTTCGGGTCCGTTTATACACGCGCACCGCCGCCGCTCACACTTGATAAAAGTGTAAGTAGGGTGGCTATAAATAAAAAAAAAAAAAAAAAAAAAAAAAAAAAAAGAGTTTTTAATCGAAAATTGAGGTCCGAAAGTTCGATCTCTAGAAAATTGATCATTTTTCGACTTGCTTTTTTTATTCATAATTAGTATTTTTCTATTGGTTAAAAATTAGATCACAATCATCATTTTATGAAAAATCTTGCCGAAATAATTTTGTTGATAACATTAAAGCTCGTTCATGGAAAAAAAAAAGTACCAATCTTTTATAATTTTAAAATATTAAGCGCTGTTTTTACAAGAATATCAAATTTAAAAGCCCCCCCCCTGCCCTCCTGCCCCACCTCCACCAGAAAGCCTGAACCCGAGGGTCCAGGAAGGGATTCTCCGGCAGACTTTCTTGTTGTAAGCTCCGTAGTGAACGGACGTGTCTGTTCGCTGCGCCCGCTCGCACAAATACGTTTGCGTGTTCGTTTTTCGCCGCCTTCATTGTTCGTTCTCTTGCGTAGCAACGGCCGTTGGAGTTTTTTCAACGGTTGAGATGACGCAAGCGCGCGTTCCGCGTCGTGTACCCGGTGTGGGCCTCCCGCACTGAGGTATTTTTAGCGATGGATACTCGATTTTATAAATTCCATTTATAACTTGGAGTATTTTCGAAAAACGTACTTTTTAGTACGAGCGTAATTTACGTATACTCGCCCTTAAGGTGGGGATATGTTGTCATTTTAGACATTTTTAAACCCACTTTCTTTTGATTATGGTCACCACTGGAGACCTAAAGGTGCCAAACGTAAGGTGGTGCGAGATTCATCGGGTTTCCCGGGGACCCCCTTCTGGGGTCTCCACATACCGAGTTAGATACGAAGTGTAGTCGCGCCGAATATCCTATTGTCACACCCTCCGTTCCTGCTTCGATTCCATCCTCTGGGTGCTGTTTAGGCGTGATTTTGGTTACCTACATAGGTCCTGTAAGGAACCTTTTTTTTTTTTTTTTTTTTTTATAAAAAATGTTTTTATTTGCGGAGTTTTAAAAAATCCAAGAGGGTGGTTTTTGTGGTCGGATTGCGGTGTGTGTGTAGTGTCGTCGGAAGCGGCGTGACGTGCGCTTTGTGGGAAGGGGTCGCTCGACCTGGTACGTGGTCAGCGAACAAAGACACGAGGAGAAAACCGTTTTCGGGACCGTTTCGGGAGCTTTGGGCGCGTGCGCCGTCCCGGAGTGATCGATGAGGTGGTGGTTTTAAACTGCTATCTTGTAGGGGGGGAAGAGACGAACATTTTGGCATATCGGTCGGATTTTTAAGGCCAGGGGTTGCAAAGCTGTGTGTGTTTTTTTTGTTGGTGAGCAAGGGCGGTTTGGCTTTGGAGGCCTATATCTTCGTGAAGTGGTTGTGTACTGTGGTGGTGTGGTGCACCTTTGGATGCGCCAGGCCTCTGTGGCCATTTTGGTGTTCGAGGTGGATTTTTAGCGTGAGTACTTTTCGAGTGATTAACATTTTTGTACCGGCGGGTGACGTATGTTTTTGTGAAGCGAGTCGGCCGTTCGCCGCCTGGCTGGCGCCAACCGGCTCGCTCACGGAGATAACGTACGATAAGTGGGCGTTGATATGGACGGGGCTTCTGGGGGTGGTACCATGAAGAGGGATATGGAGAAATGCTTTGGGTTGGATGACAGTGTGGACTATGGGTCTCTTCTAAATCAGGAATTCCCATGGAAGAAGTACGAGGGGTTTCTGCCGGGAAAGGATGGAGCCACTCTGGTGGATGACATGAGGAATAGGGCGAGCCAGATGATGGATGTGCATGATATGCCACCGAAGAGGGTTCTCAAAACAGCGAATACCATGATTCAATGGCTGGCGGATATGGAAGAAATGAATCTGGAAGGAGACGATGTAGGTGAAGCGGAGAACCGAAGAAGGATTAGGGTGATGGCGATATTTATGTGGAAGGTGGCGAAATATGCTGTAGACATGACGGAGCATGCTAGGGGGGTGTATCGGGTGAATGAGGATTTGGAGGGGGAAATAGAGGATCTGAAGGGGAAGGAGAATGGAGGGCAGCCAAAGCAGATGGTGGATGCTGCGATTGGTCCCTCACAAGATGATGGTGAGATGAGGGAAGGGGGAAAGCCTAGAGATGATGCGGCTGCGGAGCTGGTAAAGGCGGTCATGGGGAAGCTAGAGGGGGTATTAAAGGGGGTTAATGAGAAGTTGGAGCTGCTTGAGGAACAGGTGGCGGGGGTAGTCAGGGGGCTACCTGCGAGGATGGTAATTGAAACAGGAAATGCTGAGGATAAGGAGGGACCTCGGAGGAAGGTACCGGGGAAAAGGGGCCCAGATCCGTCCTCCCCTTTGGGAATGGATTGGGCACCTGTCTCAGGTGGAAGGGAGGCTGAGAAGGAGGTGGAAGTAGGTGGGGGGATTAATGTTGGGGGGGATAATGGTGAGGAGGAATGGACTGTGGGTGGGGGGGAGATGGGGAAGAAGAGGAGGAAGGTGGTAAGGAAGGGTGCAGTTGAGGCCCCTTCTGAAACTCGGGCTGGGCAGGTGAGGGGGGGGATGGTTGGACCTATCGCAGGGAGGCTCCCGGCGCTGCCGCGCTCGGCGGCGGTGGTAGTCACCCTGCGGCCGGAGGCGGTGGCGAGGGGGCTGACCTATGCGGGGGTATTGGGTGAGGCTAGGGATAAGGTGGATCTTGAGGGAATGGGGGGTGACGGACATTTCGTGCCGTTCCACTGCTGTTGGGTCCCGGATCATTGAGATCCCGGGCCCGGCAGGGGGAGAGCGGGCGGATGTCCTCGCGGCGCGGTTTACGGGAGTTGGTTAAGGAGGTCGCGGTTGTCTCCAGGCCAATCAAACGGGCAGATGTCCGTCTGGTGGGCCTGGAGGACTCGGTTACTAGAGAGGTGGTGATATCGAGGGTGGCGGAGGAGGCCGGATGCAGCGTGGGGGATGTTAAAGCGGGGCTGGTGCGTGAGGTGTGGGGGCGTAGGACGCTGGTAGTGTCCCTGCCGGCTGTGGCGGCGGTGAAGTTGGTGGACAGAGGGTCTATAGTGGTGGGATGGAGTGTGGCACAGATCCGTGCACTTGAGGCACTTCCGCTGAGGTGCTTCAAGTGCATGGGGCTGGGTCACACTAGGGTTGCGTGTACCTCTGAGGTGGATAGGCGGGCGCAGTGCTACCGCTGTGGAGTTGATGGTCACAAGGCCATGGACTGCACAGCGGAGCAACACCGAGGTGCGCTCTCTGTGCGGAAGAGGGGCGGGAGGCGGGACACCACATGGGGGGACCGTATTGTCGGCCACCGGTAAGGAGAGGGGTGTTTAGGGATAGTGTTGGGGTAGCAGGGGTGATGGTTGAGGAGGGGTTGAGGAGTTTGGAGGGGGGGTAGTTACAAGAGGGTGCTGCTGTCTTGGGGGTGTCTAGAGATGGTTGTGGGGGGTAGAAGCGGTGAAGGTTGAGTTTGCGGGGGGGGGTAGTAGTATCGAAGGGGGGAGTAGCTGCAGGAGGGTTAGCTGCAGGAGGGGGTTAGTGCTGAGGGTTCTTTCTCTCCTCTTCTAGGTATCCCTCCCCTGGCTATGCCTTGTTGTTAAACAAGGTGAGTTCAGGGGAGGGACCTACTTTCTTTCTCTTCAATAACGGAGGCGGGTTCCTTCCTCTTTTGCTTTGCCCGCCTCTGCTCTGTCCTTCTTCTTTCCTATTTATGGGGGGCAGGAAGTACTTCCTCCCCCCGGTTGTTGACCAACAGGTCATGCCTCCCCATTGGGGGAGCGGGCTAAGAGGTGGGGGGGTAGAAGTCATTCTCCCCCCCATCCCCGCCGGGCCATTGCACTGACGGGCCTGGTGGGTTTGCCGCAGGGGGCGACGCGGCGACATGCCTGGCAACCCCGTATCGCCCCCACTTCAAATGCGGCGGACGGCCCCCCGGGGGGTTTTAGTGGGTATTCCCGGGCGCTTCTCGCCCGGGTTTGAGTCCCACACTGGCGCGGAGCTCGTCACTCCGTGCCCCCCTGCCTGTTGTATTGGAGGGGCACTCAGTCCCACTAATACAATAGGTAGGGTGAGTGCGTAAATGCATTTCCCCCCGTCAAAAAAAAAAAAAAAAAAAAAAAAAAAGGTTCAAACTCGCGGTCCGTTGTGGGAGTGTGTGTTTGTGTGTGTGAGTGTGGTTTTGTCTTCCCTTTCTCTTCTGGGTATCCCTCTCCTTTCTACGCCTTGTCATGTATGACAAGGTGAGTGAAGGGGAGGGACCCAATTCTCTTCTTCAGTGGCGGGTTTCTTCCCTCTTTCCCTATGCCCGCCACTGATCTGTCCCAATTTCTTCATCTTTATGGGGGGCAGGAAACTCATCCTGTCCCCCGGCTGGTTGACCATCTAGGTCATGCTTCCTACGGGAGGCGGGCGAAGAGGTGGGGTTGAGAAGTGCGTACACTCCCCCATCCCCACTGGGCCATTGCACGACGAGGCCCGGCGGGTTCGCTGCAGGGGGCGACGCGGTGCTTGCGAAAGCCACCCCGTGTCGCCCCCATCCCAAATGCAGCGGACGGCCCCGGGGGGTTTTAGTGGGTATTTCCGGGCGACTCTCGCCCGGGTGAGTCCCACACTGCACGGAGCTCGTCACTCCGTGCCCCTTATCTAGTGTACTGGGGGACTTTGATCCCCTAAGTACAATAGATAAGGGTAGTGCGTAAATGCATTTCCCCCGTCAAAAAAAAAAAAAAAAAAAAACTCGCGAGAGAGTTTTACACTCATGTAAAGGCCAAGCCGAGGTTCGTACCATTTTGGTAGCCCTTGTGCTAGTCACCTTTTGCGGCTGAGTGCCTTCAGCACTCGCCCCCAAACTCACGGTGAAGATGTAAAGGCCCTTCCGGTTAACAGCGTTAACTAGGTTAAAAAAAAAAAAAAAGGTACCCTCCTGGGGTAGTTTCTTTTTAAATCCTGCACTGTCCATCGTTGCTACAAAACTACCACAAGTTTCCGGTATGCCTGCCGGGACTGGCACTTGAACAGCCAGTCCCGCTAGCCGCGATCCGGAACCAGGCCATTGGGGTACAAACTGGACCCTCATTCGTCCTGGCCCGATACCGGGCGCGCCACTCACATACCGCACCCAGGAGTTGTTTAAGACTTTCGTATAAAAAACAAAAAAAAAAAAACAGTGAAGAATATATGAAACGTGGGCGCGGCCGCGGGCACACAGTTAGTATAATAATAAAAAGAGTTTTTTAAATAGGTGTCTTTATAGAAATATTATATGCAATATTCGGCGGCAACTAGCCATACGTGACTCGTGTCAGATACTCGTCGAAATGTTAGAAATATTTATTACATAGTTATACTGACAGCGTCATCCGACCGCCCTGGGACTGTGTTCCGGGGAATGTAACAACAAGGATTGTTATGCTGACGTCATGTCGCCGCTCGACCACACACCGGCCATCGGATGATGTATGACGACATAGCATAGTCTACATTTAATCAATAGAACGTTACGACGGTTTCCCCGAGTTTGACTACATAGTCGCACTCGATTAAATGTTATTTGTAAACACATGTGCTTACGCGAGATTAGTAAAGAATAATAAAACACGTAATATAATATAAATAAACGTTTAATATCGAGTACATTATGTTATTATCATTACCGGGAATCGAACATCAATATTTATTATAATCGATACAATGAAATGGACTATTTTCTTGGCCTCTATACCATAAAGATAAGTACTAGGAGTAGTGGTGTCGGAGGGTGTATGAGGGTAGTGTGTGAGGGTCAGTAGTCGAGGGCACAGAAGAGTGCGACGGCGCGCTTGATCCAGTGCGCCGGCGGCTCACGCGTCGGCAGCTCGACTGTCAACACGTAGTTGGTGGAGTGACCCGTCGTGGAGAGAGTGTCAGCTCGCGACAGGGTCTTGTACACGGGGCTCTCGTACAGTCCTCCCGCTAGCCGGTGCCCAACCTCCGGCTTCAGGTACAGGATCGCCATCTCTGCGCATATGCACACGTCGCACGGGAATTACTGCAACATAACTGAAAACACAAGTAATCGAGTAGTACCGGTGTACAGCTCTTTGGGTCTGCTCTCCTCCAGCACCAAGTCGGCGGTGCTCCACCTAGCGCCCTCCAAGAACAGCCCGCACACACAGCACCCGTCCTCCGGCCGCTTACTGGGATCCGTCGGCAGAACCTGTCACCATCTCTGTAGCTGTTCACTAAATTTTACTTTTCACTTTACAAAAAAAAATAAAAAATTTAAAGATAAACTCATATTATAGATAAAAAGATCACTTAACAATTAGTGCAATTATACTTCAACACTATAAATTGATTGATGTAACGAGAAAAGGAAATCTAAATCCATAGTCAAACTGGAAAAAAAACACACGGCTTTCCTATTTGAAAACCTAATAAGGGTTTTAATACTATATTTGACAGGAGAGGGAAAAACGTAAACGAAAAAAAAATGTTAAGTAAAAAGCAATGCTATTGTTTGTATAAAATACTAAACAAAGTGTAATTTATATTTGTACTAGCTGTGTGCTGCTGCGCTCGCGTTTCATATATTTTTCACTACGTAATATAGTAGAGGGCGCTACTGAGCCACGGTAAACACCGTCTCTGCGATAAAATTCATAAAAATATAGAAATAAGTAAAATTATTTAGTAAAATTAAGTGTAGTAGCGGAAGTCTAAATAAGTGACTCGTAACATATATTGGGTAAAAGGACCAAAAACATCAATTAGGCAAATAAATAAGAAAAAAGTGCGGACGAACAAAAGTGTAAATAAGTGACTTTGAACTTAGTAAAATGGATAAAAAACAGTGGTTAAATCATTAAATAAGTGCAACAGTGCCGACATACACAAAATAAACAATAAAAACGAATGTAATATCTAAAACAAAGTTTTTTCTACCATGATATTGCAAAATCGATCGAGCTACTAACGCCATCTAAGAAATAAAGACTGTACTTTTTGGCACGTCGCACATCTAAAGACAACTCACAGTTTTTCAGTACATACAAAAATAAAAAGAGGTCAGCACAAGGACCATAATAAAAGGTCATTCGCGATGATAATATATTATCGCACCCAATCATGGAGGAAGTTATGAATATGCTTCGCAAAATTCAAAACGAACTATATATACAAAAATCAACCATTGTGCAACAAGCGGAAAAAGTCACAGAACAAGTTACAAAAAATATAAATAGCTTACTAGAGAAGCTCAAAGCGATGGAAATAAAATATGAAAAAATCTAAAAGAAAAGCTGGAAAATCAAGAAAAAAGGCTATACTACTTAGAAAAAACAATCACGACAGAGAAATGTGGTTATTTTTGGCTTAGAAGAAACAGAAAGTTCTTATGCAGACTTAGAAAAAATTGTACTGAATTTTATACATAAATATTTCAGTATTGAGTTACAACAAAGAGACGTACAGGAAGCT
The DNA here is from genome assembly GCA_014132275.2 of Samia ricini. Taxonomy (NCBI): domain Eukaryota; kingdom Metazoa; phylum Arthropoda; class Insecta; order Lepidoptera; family Saturniidae; genus Samia; species Samia ricini. The sequence goes on from AP028162.1 coordinate 308,557, forward strand.
AGAAGAATAGGAAAAAAGGGACATAAGCTGAGACCTATTACAGTAACATTCTCAACACTAGGCATAAAGATAGATATGTTCAAACAAAAACAATCACTAAAAATACCACATATTATATAAAAGAAGACTTCCCTCACTATATTTTAGAAAAGAGAAAGGAGTTGCAGGAACGAGTAAAAATGGAAAGGGAAAAGGGTAATCTCACTACTATCAGTTACGACAAGTTAATAATACGTCCAAAAACACCGATACGCCAGCCAATAAAAAACGATTGCTGCCATTATCACCAGATTACAAAACGCCTACACAAAATGAAGAGCAAAAAAACACAAGCGAGCAAAAAAAAACAAAATCCAAACAGGGTTAGAGAGGTCATCTAGCGTATCAGAAGGAGTAATTAGACCTGGAATTCTTAACTTCATTATTACAAAAAACACCAAATAGCAATTAACGTCCCCCTCTCAGAACGAAAACAAACAAAAAAAAAATCAAGCAAAAAAACAAAATACATCTTCCAAGCCGGCTGGTCACCGTGGAAGATCACGACCACGACCCTCCAAGGAAGAGAACTGTTCGAGCAAAATACAATATGGGACCTCGCGAATCTCTAAAGAACAAGTTTCAAGAATATGATATCTTAACTTTGCCCTCCCAATACATCTTCGATAACTTAATGCATATTCGTAAAAATTTTAGACAAGCTAGATCTAGTGAATGATCGTCATAATATGAATACTAAGTAAAGACAAGTTGTCCGTCCCACGCTTTAGGTTAAGTAAGTGTAATAAAAGCTTTATAGGTAATAGTATTCGGTCATACAATAAGATCAAGTATTATGTCAAGCAAGTTTTAATCTCAAAAGGTTATTACAGGGTGGATCATTACGTGAACGATAGTGATGTCTGGAATTATGCCACATCTCTGTGCGCACCCGCTAACATCAGTTAGAATTGAATAAAGATGTTTTTGATTTTGATTTTGCTTGCTATATGAGTATGTGTGTGGATACAGCAGTGGTTTAACCAGTGTGTAGCGTATTGATGTTGCTTAAATAAAACTTCAAACAGAATAACAGAACTGCGGCCCTCATACACGTGTGTATTACAAACAATGTACATAACAATGGAGGACGTTCGTTACACGTCGTGGTCCTACGTCACTCGGACGCGCATTTAAATGTTTACGAACCTCAGTTACTTAAACTAAGTCTTAAATAAATACGAATACTAATAATAAATAACATACATGTATACTCTGTTATACTAGCTGTGTGCTATAATTAATTTCGAAAAATAAAAGTAATCAAACCTGCGTGGAATAACATCAGTTATTTGCCAGAGAAAAGTTCTTATTTTCATATTACTTCAATATAATTTTATCTATGCCTACAAATAAATAAAATTGAAGTGTCTGTTTGTATTGTCAAAAAAAATTTTTTTTACTAATTAGATATGAATCTAAATACGATACCTACCACCAAAAATACAATTTTTAAATGTTTGTTTGTCTGTTTGATCTGGGTAATCTCCGGAACGACTGAACCAATTTTGACGAGACTTATCTTGTTAGATAGCTGAAGTTACTTATTAATTTATTTACTTTAATTTTTCGAAAATAGAGTTATCTTTGTTTAATGTTAGTAGTACAAAAACAAAATTTTGGAAAATTATTAGGGTTCTGTATAAATAAATCAAAATCCAGTAAAGAGTATATGAATCGCGAGCGTAGCCGTGTACACACAGGCATCTTTAGATAATTAATTACGGCTATCTGCTATGCATGTTTCATGTACATGACTTACCTAGCTTTGAGTTAAATGTTCCTTTTTTTTCTTTTTTTTTGTCGGGGGGAAATGCATTTACGCAACCATATCTATGTCACTACTGATACGTTGAAGCTCGGAAAAAGATATGTTTTTATATTTACCTGTAAATGGTACATAGAGACTGCGTTTAGTTAGACTAAGAAATAAGTGCAAAAGAAAGAGCAGCATCGATAAGGATAAGATACCCGGAATTACTGAAAAACATCAACCAATTTAAAGCAAGGAAAAGAGGGAGGGGAAAAGCTCCACGAATTTAGGAAAGAAAACGAAATTCAAACACATAATCTACAGAAAGCAGGCGAAATAAACACACGATACACTCGTCAGAACCCATGGTTAAAAAATGTCCCTGACCTACATGTTAGGGGAAGTCGGACGTCAGGCCTCGGTCTGACAACAAAAAAAAAAGATATGAGAAAATATATTTTTCGTTTGTGAAACGCCGATTCCTTATCAAAACGTAATTTAACTCAAAAGTTTTATTGCGCCTAGATAATAGATATTATTTCAGAACGAAGGCGGGACTAGTGTCGAGTTGAGTACATACATCGCGATAACGGGAAATACTGCTCATTGGTATTATTTATTTTGGACAATACATAACAGAATAACACATATGGAATGTGTTTTTTGAATACTGTTACATAGTGACTGGATTTCACAAACTGCACTACATATTTTGTACACTTAAGAATAATGATTCAGTTTGAAAGTGGAATGGAACTCGAACGCGACTCTAACTTGATACGAATATCCAAAACGATACACAATTATACCGTTGATAACAAGTGTTTTTCAAACGCGTCGCTGTCCGTCGGCCGCGCGGAATTCGTTATGTTATATTTTTACAATTAATTATTACTTGGCGCTCGCGCTTGTCGCTTCTATTCGCATATCGAATAACTGGACATAATATATTCAAGTGTCGCAACAAGAACCAGACTGTGATCAAGGATATATGTAGAGACGTTTATCTCGGCCATTTCTTTTGAGTAATTCGTGGACATTCTAGAACATGCGGTGAAGAGTCACTGATATCATGAAGAACAAGCTGCACTGTTCCTGTGCAATGAAACGTTATGTGAGGGAGTGGGCCGAGCCGCTCTGCTCGCATACTGTTACTGCATCTAGATCTACATGATGTCCGCAGTCGCCGTCCGGCTCATAACATCTTACGCTACCTATATTTTAAAAGCCGTAATGTTAAACGTGTTTTATTATTGTTGTTTTAATATTATTATTGTTGAAATGTGTTCCCTGTGGGTCGGGTCGGGTCGGGTCGGGTCGGGTCGGGTTTGCTCTCGGTGTAAGTAATGTGTAGTTAAAATGCATGAAAGTAGTTACAAGAGTGACGTGTATCACGCGCGCGCGCGATTTATATTATAATATAAATATAAGTTAATAGCGATTCATTATTTAGTCAGTTATATTTGTGTAAGGTGACGCGGACGCGACCGCGGCTCTGAAGCGTCCGCACCACCGCCACTAGCACGATTCGTATAGCCATTCGTACTCCGCTGTTCTATTTGTGAGCTCTCGAGGATAATAGGTATACTCATTCGTTATTATTTACAAATTTCAATGACACATTATACATGTTATATGCTGCGGTTCGCTCTAGTCAAATTAATATTTTCTTAACATATATTGTATTGTATTATGTAGGTACATCTCAAAAATAAATAAATATTCAATGAATTTGTATTGAAACAAATTTTAATAATTTGTGTTATTACTTGAATATATGACTTAATAATTATGTAAATCGGTTGAGTCGTTCTCGTTGATTATAAATCAACCGAACGGATCGACAAACATACGCACGTGGTCTTTTATAATATGTAAGAATTAGAAATAATGTACCAAGTTGATGTGAGTGGAGAGAGTGGGTGCGAGTGCTACCCCTAGTGTGCCGGCCGCGACCCCCGACACTCGCTGAACTTGAACCAGTGGACCTTGAATCGACATTTCATTGATGTAGGTGTTCCACTGCCGCTATCAGTAATCAGTTGCAGTTGCAAGATATTATACAACGGGAAAACGCTCGTATAATAATTATTTTTTTCAATAACAAAAGAGGTATCCAGCGCTATTTATACTAATAAATAAAATTGAAGTGTCTGTTTGTGATGTTAAAATTATTTGTTTTACTAAATAGATATGAATATACGTATTGTATAACAAAAATAAAATTTTAAAATTTTTTGTTAGTCTGTCTGTCTGTTTGTAATGGGTAATCTCCGGAACAGCTGGACTGATTTTGACAGGACTTTTTTTTGTAGATAGCTGGAGTTACTCCGGGTACCTTACGATACTTTTAATTTCCGAAATTAATTAGGGTTCCATGTAAAAAAAAAACCCGATTCAATGCACAGTTTTACGGGTAAGTGCTATAATTTATGAGACATATTTTACTTTATCTTAGTAGTAAATTTTTTGAGGAAAATAATGTGGGTTCCATATAAAAAAAAATAACACGCAGTTAAGAATATTTGAATTGCGGGCGTAACCGCAGGCAGACAGCTAGTAATAAAATAAAATTAATACTGATAATAACAAAATGTACTAAAATTGCATTCGGCTCGAATGATTTAAGAGGTTATCCGGTGCGAGAACAACGTTATGGTGTCGCCGAGGGCGTCTCGTGTCGCCCCACTGCTGCAGGGGCACGGATCATGGAGATCTCGGGTCCCTGTGGCGGGGAGCGGGCGGATGCCCTCGCGGCCAGCCTGCGGGAGGCTATGGCAGAGGTTGCGGTGGTCTCCAGGCCAACTAAGCGGATAGATGTTCGCTTGGAGGGCCTGGAGGACTCGGTGTCGGAGGAGGAAGTGGTGTGGCGAGTCTCCCAGGAGGTGGGATGCAGGCCGGAAGAGTTGAGGGCTGGCCCAATCCGGGCTATGAGGAGGGGAATCGGGGGGATATTTTTATCGCTTCCGGTAGAGTCGGGTAGGAAGTTGGTGGAGAGGGGACAGGAGTGTGGCTCGGGTTTGTGCGCTTGGAGCAAAGCCTTTGCGATGCTTCAAGTGCATGGGCCTGGGACACACTCGAGCATTGTGCTCGGCGGTGGTGGAAAGAGGGAGGCAGTGTTTCCGCTGTGGAGTTCAGGACCATAAGGCAGTGGATTGCACAGCGGAAACACCGAAGTGTGCCGTGTGTGCAGATGCGGGGAGGGAGGACCGACATCACATGGGGGGGGGGGGGGGGGTGTTCTGACGGCCTCCGGTGGCGAGGGCGCCGTTTTCGAGGGTTCTGTAGTAAGTGCGAAGGATGATATGGTTGTGGAGGTCTGGTGGTGGCCTACAAGTGGGTAGGCAGTGATGGTGGGTTGTGTGTGGGGGGATTTTATGAATGGTGCTTCTTATTCCTTCTAGGTAACCCTCTTCTGGCTACGCCTTGTTAGTACAACAAGGCGAGTACAGGAGAGGGACCTATCTCTTTTCTCTTCTATAGCGGAGGCGGGTTCCTTCCTCTTTCTTCTTTGCCCGCCTCCGCTCTGTCTTTCTTCTTTCCTGTTTATGGGGGGCAGGGAGAACGTCTTGTCCCCCTGGTTCGATGACCTGACCAACAGGTCATGCCTCCCTTCGGGGGGGCGGGCGAAGAGGTTTTGTTGAGAAGTATTCCCCCCCATCCCCACTGGGCCATTGCACGACGAGGCCTGGTGGGTTCGCTGCAGGGGGCGACGCGGTGCCTGCGAAAGCCACCCCGTGTCGCCCCCATCCCAAATGCAGCGGACGGCCCCGGGGGGTTTTAGTGGGTATTCCCGAGTGCTTCACGCCCGGGCGAGTCCCACACAGGCACGGAACTCGTCACTCCGTGCCCTCTTACCTATTGTATTGGGGGACTTCGGTCTCACTAATACAATAGATAAGGGTAGTGCGTAAATGCATTTCCCCCCGTCAAAAAAAAAAATTATTCGGATTGACTAGTTAACTGTTGCCCGGAATGGCCTTCACAGTTTCTTTGAACTTTGAGGCAAGTGCTTTAGGCATTTAGCTGAAAATGGTAACCAGAACAAGGAAAAACTAAAGTTGCGCGAAACTCGCGTTGCCCGTTATCTGTTTAAAAAGTTTCGCGGAGTTTGTACTTCCTAATCCCTGCGTGTAGTGTGCAAGAGAGTGTCTGCAGTATGTGCATCATAATGCACGTCCATATCATCTGATCGGTCGGATACACCCGAGTAGTGCACCCGAAGGCATTGCGAAGGCGGTATCAAGCAGATCTTCACGCTAAGAATCCCGTCAGGAGGCAGACAGCGACGGTGCTATGTACATTGTGTCTCTTTGCTCATAATGGAAATGAAAGATGTGGATCGAGCGAGCTTGCAGATTCTGTGCGAGGTCACTCGACATCATACAACCGTACAATCTCCGGACACTACACGAAATATGTCATTCTTTACTGTATAAACTAAAAAACCTTGATTCCACTTGTGACAAGTTTAACTAATAACGCTGGTGTTTGCATCGTATTGCGTCATGAACTGTGGAACGTAAACTCCTACCTGAACCAATCTCCAACACTGAAACACTGGACATTCAGTATCAGCTATGATCTACCATTGGAATTTTATTTATAGAAATAAATGTTAAAACCTATTTAACTTCGTTATTTATCATTACATTATATCATTAAGTATTGCCTCAATCGGGGATTGAACACCGCAACATATTTATGTAAGGAACATTTATAGTTTCAAATCTTAATTTGTTTCAGTTTTGTGTGACGTCATAACCGAATTAAACGAAACAAAACATGTCTACCGGCAATCAGACCCCCCTCCAGAAACAAATATCAGCTAAAAGTAAGATTTTCTTTTAAACTAAGTAATGCTATTGACCGGAAGGGTCTTCACAACTTGTGGTTATACTTTTTACGTTTATTTACTATTTACGTTTGCTGGCACGAAGATGGGGGGGGGGGTTGTGTAAAAACTGTGTAACCTTTTGAGAGAAATATCTTTGCTCTCTGTTAGTACTAGTACCCTGTTAGTTTAGAGTCTGTACAAAATAATAAGGGTCATTTTTTCCAACGATTAAAAAACTCCCTTTACATTATGCAGTAAACGATTACGCGGAATATAAAACGTGATACGCTGGCAGAGCCGCGGGAACAACTAGTATAATAATAATTATCGGTTTACGGAACATATATACATTTATATTGGCTCCGGGTCGAAGGTTCGATACTTTTTTATACACTCAGAACAGTCGTAATTATATTGATAAAAAGTATAATTTGTAATATCAGATTGACGAAGGCTTTATACACTTATCAAGATATTAAACTTTATTCAGTTTTATAACTTTATGTTTATTCCTTATCTATTTGTTTGTTTCCGCAATACCTTTTCATTTTTTAATAACATTAACGTTTTCAAACAGAACTGATGTTCAGAAAAAGATATTATGTTCTTTTACGATATTAGTGTGAGTACCGCGTGAGCATGTGTGCTATTAATAAATTTATATACATATAATTATCAGTTACATATACATTATAGGTAAAAATTTATTAAAAATGAATGAAGTTAAGGTTAATTTTATAAACAATGACGCTCAAAAGTCGAAGGAGTTTTACTAAAAGCACGTTTACTACAAGCGTGCAAAAAGGTTACATGCACACTATTTACTTTTGTTTCATCTTATAAATAAAAATGTATATTTTTGTGTTGAGCTGTGTGCAGTTTATATTATTATAAAAATGAAACATTTTAGAACGTGTTTTCGTGTTTCGAAGAATATTTATATTAAGTAATATTTTATATAAACTGTCATATGTATTATAAACAGCGTAGGTATGTCTAATTTAAGAACATATACAAACAATAAGTAATCAATTTACAAGTTTAATGAATATGTTTTTATGTAATATTTTTTTTTCATAATCAATCACCGAATTAGATTCGCAGCTGTTTTTGCGATTTACCTTGAGATTTTATGGTAATATTGCGTATTATCTTTAAATAAAATATAAACTTGTTTTTATTACAAACATTATTTCGTATTATAAATTATTGAAGATTTAAAAGGCTATTTGTTGCATCATAAATAATAACGGGTTGCTCCTAACGGACAGACACAAACCACGCACAATCTTTATGATTATCAATTGTGATTATAGAAATGGGAATTTTCTTCATCGACCCGGTATTACATTTGTTTTTTGAAAATTAAACAAGCTTATTGTTTTTTGGATAGTACCCTCAAACCTATAGCCTCTGTCGGTTCCCTTAATTACCTAGGTTCTCAACGTGGGCCTGTTAGTGAAAAAATCCCGAGAAAATTAGGGGGCATTAAGATAGCGTAGAGGGGGCGCGACTAGATTAAAAATATAATCTAAAAAGGTAAAAAAAAATAATAATAGGAGAATCGAGAATAAACCATATTCACAAAGTGAGTGACTGAGTCACTAAATGAAGTTGAGAAACTGATAATACATGCCTGCGCATACGCACTCGTAGTATAAAATTATCTTCCGTTTATTTATTAATTTAAATTATGAATGTTTAGAGATTTTAAAGAATGTCCACCGTGAAGAAGATAATATCGGGTCTCGTGGTCCTGGTCTGGAGATACGAGTAGACCTGGGCGCTGAGGAATACTCTCGCAGTACGACTGTACGACTCGACAATAGACCATTCTTTATTCACAATACACTCTCTCAAAATCCATTTGTAGTTTTAAATGCTTATAAAATATTATATTATTAGAATTCGTACTAACAAAATAGTTTATTATTTTTTCATTTTTCGCTAGGGGACATAAGGTAGATAACAAGTAACTTCCCAAAACGATGGAAACTTGACTGTTCCAAAAAGACTAAGGTTTCACTTGGAAAATTAATATGTGTAACTTCTAATTTAAAAAAAATAATACGTTCTGTGTCAATCTCGGAGAATAAAAGAAGTAATAAAAAATATACAATTCGATTATAAGAAGCTTTTAATTTATAATGTAAAATTACCGTAAATATTTAAATAATAAATCGTTCCCAAAGTCCCACAGTTGGCAGTGTAATCATTATCATTATTAACAAGTATATATAAAACAAAAAATAAGGAAGTCATACAAAAATTATCTCTTAAAAAAAATATATTTAACTGAATGTGAAAATTGGACCAAAATATATTATTTGATTTTGGAGGAATTAGTGAATTAACAAACAGAAATCCTCAACAAATTTTTTCCGTGCAATATGTATGACGTACTTAATTATTCTTGAAGATTACTACAAAACAAGTAATGTAAAAACATTCCAAGTTTATTATAATGATAAGATATATTAAGGTAATAAAAAATAAGTCGATAACAAAAACCATTAAAATTTGTATGAATTTCACAAAAAAAAAGTATGCGGGTAACAACTCTTGCGGTTGTATTTTACATATACATATCATCACAGCTTTCTCCCGTGGGGGTAGGCAGAGATTACGTCCTTCCACTTGCTACGATCTTGGCATACCTCTTTCGCTTCCTCTACTTTCATGAGCGCTTTCATACATGCTCGTCGGTTATGAGTACTTTTTATCTGGCCTTTATTAAAACACGTGGTTGTATTTTGCGCTGATGATACTACAGCCTTTCTATATTTGTGAAACAAACTAAAAGTTTCCAGAATTAATAAGAAAAATATAGTATGACTGGTCAATAATTAATTATTTCTCAAAATATTCGCCCTTAGCTCTAATGCACTTTTTGTACGTAAATCAATTTTGAAAATATTTGCCGCCTCCTTTGTTACCTCAAAAAACATGTTTTTAGCTTTATCTCAAGATGAAAATCGTTGACCGTGTAAATAATTCTTGTTTCTCGAAAACAAGGAGAAGTCACACGGTGCCAGGTCAGGACTGAATTCATAACCAATAACCTACGTCTTTCTCTTTCGAAGCGGTGACGTCCGCGTAACATACTAATCGACCGCGACGATAGCATCACGGGCGAGAATAGGCTCTTTCCTCATGTTCCTCGTACATATGCTTGTCAGCGCCCACGCCCGCGAAACCGCCTTCCCCCTCAGGCGGCGACCCAAGACGTGTCTTGTTCCCCAACTGGGGAGGCTCTTGACGTCGCCACCAGCGCGATACAGTAACACTGCCCATGCATTGAGCATAACACGCACAACACTGCACACACACTCCTGCACATAACACGCAGGTACATAGGCCCTTGCGGTGGTGAAGGTGGAGGCAGGGGGCCAATCTGAGAGGTTGTGTTGTAGGAGGTTGTTGTGGGGAGGGTTGTTGGTTGAGGGTTTGTCGGGAGGATTGTTGGCTTCTTCTTCTAGGTATCTCTCTCCTTGCTACGCCTTGTTAGTGATAACAAGGTGATTATAGGAGAGGGACCTATCTTTCTCTTCGATAGCAGTGGCGGGTTCCTTCCTCTTTGTCTTTGCCCGTCACTGCTCTATCCCTTCTTCTTTTCATTTTTATTGGGGGCAGGAATTACATCCTGCCCCCGGATTGTTGACCGATGGGTCATGCCTCCCTTCGGGGGGGCGGGCGAAGAGGTGGGGTCGAGAATATTCTCTCCCCCATCCCCATTGGGCCATTGCACGACGAGGCCCGGTGGGTTCGCTGCAGGGGGCGACACGGCGACATGCCTTGACAACCCCGTATCGCCCCCATCCCAAATGCAGCGAACGGCCCCGCGGGGTTTTAGTGGGTATTTCCGGGCGATTCTTGCCCGGGTGAGTCCCACACTGGCACGGAGCTCGTCACTCCGTGCCCCCTTATCTATTGTATTCGGGGACTCCGATCCCTCAAGTACAATAGATAAGGGTAGTGCGTAAATACATTTCCCCCGTCAAAAAAAAAATAAAGGTACATAGGCCCTGTAAGGAACCTTTTTTTTATATATTTAAGAGCTAAAAAATGTAGGGTTTAGCTAGGTTTAAATTCCTCGGGATTTTTTTGTTAGGTAGCAGCCGAGCCGAGGTTTGAACCCTTCTGCTAGTTACCTTTATGCGGCTGAGTGCCTTCAGCACTCGCCCCCAAAGTTCGGTGAAGCTGTAAAGACCACTTTGGTCAACAGCATTAGCTAGTTTAAAAAAAAAAAAACTTTCTCTTTCAAACTTTTGTTTGTTTGTGCTTGAGGTTATGAAGTTTTGGGTTATTTTAACGTACGTACTGTTATATCCCAGCCGTGCATGCCTTAGTGATGCTCTGCCAATCCTAAGTCAGCACAACTTCTCTAGCAGTAATAAGTTAAAGATGGAACAGCCAGTCGGACCTAAACACTGAAACATAATGCGAGGACTTGCTTGGGAAACTAAATTTTGAAGTACCCCGGTCTAGCAGTCGCGTAATTAATACAAAAACTTTCTTCATATCTCAATGCAAAACCAATGTTGGACAACATTCTCCATTGAACAGAATGTTTTCGAGTTATAATGCCATAAGACACAATTTTGATATTTTTTCCTGTTCTTTACTACTAGCGAAGTTAAAACTAAGATCGTACATATGAACATAGATCGTAATGTACGGTAATGTTATTTATCCTATCATGCAAGCTGTGTTCACTTTTTGAAGGCAGGTGCCATACGTAAGAGAGGGACTCTTTTTCTTTCTTCTTCTTTCTTCTACTCGGGTATCCCTCTCTTTGCTAGTCTTGTCGGTGTGGCAAGATGAGTTAAGGAGAGGGACCCACTTATCCTTCCTTTTTCAGCAGTGGCGGGTTTCTTCACCTGTTTTCTTTGCCCGTCACTGTCTGTCCCAATTTTTTCTGTTTCATTGGGGGGCAGGAAGTTTATCCTGCCCCCTGGCTGGTTGACCAATCTTGGTCATGCCTCTTTCGAGAGGCGGGCGAAGAGGTGGGGTGGAGAAGTATTCTCCCCCATCCCCACTGGGCCATTGCACGACGAGGCCCGGCGGGTTCGCTGCAGGGGGCGACGCGGTGCTTGCGAAAGCCACCCCGTGTCGCCCCCATCCCAAATGCAGCGGACGGCCCCGGGGGGTTTTAGTGGGTATTTCCGGGCGCTTCACGCCCGGGTGAGTCCCACACTGGCATGGAGCTCGTCACTCCGTGCCCCCTTATCTATTGTATTGGGGGACTTTGATCCCCTAAATACAATAGATAAGGGTAGTGCATAAATGCATTTCCCCCCGTCAAAAAAAAAAAAGGGTGCCATACGTAATATTTGTAAAATTACTCTATTTATTGTACTTTATTCGGCATACTGTCTGGTTTGTGAACCTAAATAAAAAAAAATTAAAAAAAATTCTAAATCGAATTTCAATAAAAGTGTTCCGTGAGTAAAAAGTTATTTTATTAAAGAGATAGTTAAATTAATAGAATAATTAATAGGACGTATTACATTTTGGTATCAGCGATGAGATTCGGAAATCCCCAGTGGCCATCGTTACCCGCGCCGTGACTCCCGGTACCTGCGATAACAGAACTTAGTGGTATGTAACTGATTTATCGGTGATATACCTAAAAATATAATTCATAGGAATTTATATCGAACTGAAGAAAATTATTTAGTGACTAGTGTTTTCATTTGAAATATTAAACTAGTGACATACTATTTAATAATAAAGCACTGAATATCCTTTTATCAAGATTCAGAATCTCAGTAATATGAGATTTTCCATTGGCTATTCCTGGTAATCAGTGCGCCACACGGCACTTCCTTATCGCTCCGGAATGCAGTGTCTTATCGCCGTATCTGCTTCGACCGTGTTCTTTGTATTATCTAAGTTTTTGGTTATTGCATCATTTATCTTTATTTTTGAAAATTGAAATTTTAGAGTATAACTTTTAATCTGTTTAATTTTATTTGTCCTGTATTAAATAACGCCTGACTTTCGTAAAATGATAAACCAACACCTACGCTTGATTATTTCCGATTGCAATCTGATAGAAAACAAAATCCCATAAATTTCATGTTATACCTGATATCATCGACCTTCCGTCTGGTGGAATCACAGGGACTGATCATCTTGACCGCAATTGGCTGCAGTATTGATTACAATAACCGATACCTTGAAGATAGGAAACTTAGAAATATCCCTGCACTTTTTGAGTCCTTCTACATAATTTCACCACGAATGGAAACAGTCATCGAGGAATATATCCGATATACTGAACTAGAAAGAAGGCACAGTTATAAACTAAAATTTATCCGAGAGTGTGTACATTTACAATTGTGGGGTAATAGTCAAGGCTAACAAACGAGTAAACCTAACAGTAGCAAACAACTTAGAACTCTTCGTTAATATAAATCCCAATTTAATCCTTGAACTGGAACCTCTAGACTCTTCACCATTTTCAGTTAATATAAGTACCGAGGGATAATTTAATAGAGCCGCAGAGGTTATAAGTTCGCTTAGAACCGATCCCCTAAATCAGGAAGAAGTGGAAACACTTGTCGGACTTTGTCAGCAATGTACTGATATTTTTTTCACTTACCCAATGGTCAACTGATTTACATCAGCGCACTCAAATTGTGATCAATAGCGATATCCATATCTATACTAAATCATTTCGGTTCCCTGAGTGCCATAAAAAGGAAGTCAAAACAGAAATATGCACGACCAAAACATCATAGAGCCGTCAACATCACCATGGGGCTCACCGATTTGGGTAGTCCCTAAATAGATAAAATCCCAAGGTATACGCAAATGTAGAGTAGTAAGAGACTATCGGAAACTGAACAATATTACCAATGAGGAAACATACCCCATCCCACAAATTTCAGAAATATTGGACCAACTGGGCAAAGCATCTCAACTCGAGATCTCACGTCAGGTTTCCATCAAATAGTTGTTCTCTCCCGCTGATAGACCTAAAATGCTTTCTCCGTGGCTAAAGGCTTACCAATTTAACAGAAAGCCTTTTGGATTGAAAATGCAGTATAAACATTTCAAAAATTGATAAACAATTCTCGATGAGATACGAGATGTTACGTCTATATAATTCTAATCTAAGTTATTTATTGATATGCTCGCTTATAGCTTCACTTATCAATAACCTTACGGCAAAACGGCCGACTCCGAAGCTTCAACGTGAAATTTCATACTGATAAATGCAAATTTCTTAGTAAGAAAGTTGCCTATTTGAGGCATACCATTTGTGCAGCGGGTGTAAAATCAAACCCCGATAAGACGAGAGCTGTTACTGAATTCTCCGTGCCTAAATCCGCAAAAGATATTAAATCCTTCATATGACTAGTGTCATACTACAAAATATGCATTCCTGATTCCTGGTTAGCTAAACCACAAACTTACCTTTTATAAAGGATACCACTTTCTGCTAGTAGAACGAACAGCTATTTTTCGAATCAACAAACAAACTTAACAACAAACTGGTTTCTACGTCCATCCTCGCCTTCCCGGATTAAACGCATTCATTCCTTTTGACCTGTGATGCCTCGAATTATGCCATATCCGCAATATTCAAGGAACTATAGGGCAAGACTGACCTATAGTCAAACACTCAACAAAGCCGAGTGTAATTATAGTGTCACGGAAAAAAATCCCTCGCAACCATCATTGGAACAAAAGTATTTAGACCTTTATCAAAATCCTTACCGACCACAAATCATTGCAATGGTTATTTAACTGTAAAAACTCATGAAACCAAGCTTATTCTTTGGCGGCAAAATCTTGAGGAATTCGAATTTGAGATTTAATACAAAACGGGGCAAACCAATGCCAATACGAACACCCTTTTTTAGTTTCTCGTAAATCTCATCCAACTCTCTGACCCTCCAAGGGCATAAGACGTAGATTGAATGGATTGATTAATATCTCCACCTTAACTCAAATGAAGAACTTTCACCCGAACCTTTATTAGATCCTAATAACCTATATGAAGATAACGTAGCGCCTGACGTAAATTTACCTTCATACGTCCCCGATACCTTAAGAGAAGTGATTTTAAAGCGATGACGGGTTAGTTGGAAGTGCGGTCGGATTTCGCGTACAGCGTGTTCAACTCTAAAAATAGCATGAGCTGTCGGTAAAGGAAAACATCGCTTACCAAACCATAGCTTGGTGGTAGGGCATTTTAAATAATGCCCGCCTGGGTACCTATCACCCTCAAGTTAGAAACCTGTCGCTAAATAACAATACGCGTGTTCCGGCAACATCGCTTGAGAACCAGTACGTCTATGCTTATTGTGTTTACCATCCTGGACCATATCGTCACTTAACAACAGATGAAACGCGCCTACAGATAATTACTCCACGTTCCTGAAAACTGTAGCTGGCAAAGATATTTAAAAGTATAGAAGAACACAACGAAAATTGATTGGAGTCTCCAACAAAAGTAATCCTGATCCGTACGTCATTCGACTTAGATGAGTCGAACCATGAACCAGGATATCTTGAACAACCTAGAAAATCACGACAATGTCTTAAACTAGGAAAAGGAATTATATTCATTCCACAAAATCTGTATAAATAATAAAAAAACTAAAATACTATTTCTTGTTTACAAAGGTTCACTATTTCGACGAAGCAATTATCCGGAAATTTTTGACTTTCTAAACAGATTAAGGAATGAAACGATCGTCGCTGAGACCATTTCAAAAATAAGTATATCTGATTTTAAAACTCATTCGAAATACAATCTCATATAAAAATCTTTTAACTAATAATATAATATTTTAACTTGTGTTATGGAGTAGCCATAACACCAATATTCCATGACATGACATCCCTATTTAAGTTATTTAGGCTATTTAAGTTATGTACGTATGTACAACAGAATAAAGGAATATTTATATTCGAAAACAATACTTTCCAATGATTATTAACCCCTTGAGCATTTACCTGGCGTTTACGCCAGCTTTCCATTGTTTTCATATTGTCTTATTTTTATGGGTACTCGACACATTAAAAAAATATATTACGCAGTGAAGAAAATACGAAACGCACAGCTAGTATAAAATAAAATAAATAAATAATCTTTATCGACAAAGAAAAGCCTGTCAACTCTTACTCTTAAGTATTGTGTAACTTGTGATTTTTATTTTAATTCTTAATCGGTGATTAATTTTAATGGTTATGTACAACTTTTAATTCATAAATATGTCCATAGATTCACAGTGTGCGCAGCGATAGTAAGGGAGAATGGCACTAACAATAATAATTAAAACTAACAACTATAGCTTCATAAGGTACATAATATATGCATTACTAAAATAAATATAATAAATAATATGATAATGAATTTGTAAAACGAGACAATGATTTACGTGAACGCGGATGTCACTTGGCTGCATAATAAACAAAAAAATTAACAACTTGCATTTAAAATTGTTCAAGTTTCCGCTACAGACAACTTTACACAAACAGATATCTCGTAAAACTGTAAAATTAATAATGTCACTATTATTTACAACATTATAAATCTAGATTATCACGTTTGTAGCCTTCACAGTAATAACTACCTTTTTGTTTTCTTTTGCCGCGTCGAGCTATTCTAGACTGAGGAAAAAAAACGCTAGCATAGCTAGAAACTATGACTAGCTATCAGTGCTAAAATAATTATGTTAATCTCCTTTAGGTTATTTCAAGTCTCCTTCAGCCGGTTACGACTATTCTGGTTATAGATTCTAGAATTCTATAGAAGGAGAAAATTTAAAACTTGGACTGCTGAATGTAAGATCTCTTAATACTGGGCAAGATGTCTTTCTTTCTTTCTTTCTATTCCTGACCAGTTTAACGTAAACTTAAGCTCAACTAATAGCTAGTGGATTACGGGATTAATAAAGGTTCTGTCCATATCTATTGTAAAAAAAGGGACACGACTTATATAAGTAAAAAAGGACATATATATTAGCTTTATAATTGTCGATAATGTATTAAAAAATAGCGTATTGCTATTATATTTTTAATTAGTGAACTGTTTTGAACATTTCAACAATAGTTTTAAACGATTTATCTCTACATTAACTTCACCCAGAGGCCGTATAGAGCAACTTCTTTTACAAAAACCTAAATGATCAAACATATTCACACTTCCGTTGAAAATCAGTCAGACAAAGCATTATATTTAAAAGTTAAAAAATATAATTTCACAACGAATGTTAAAATACATACATAAATACTTAACAGATTTAATCAGCGTTCAAAAGAAAGGTTATAAAACTAAATATTTTCTAATATTCGATTATTATTACAGGTAAGTACGTGAGGACGCTGTCACTCGGCGTGCTGTTCCTCCTGACGCCCCTCGTCCTCATACTAACCGATCCAATGTTCGTCATTGCTAAATATGTGAGACTTTCATATCTACAAAACAATCACTAAAGAATAAATTTAGTTAATATAGTGTCTTAACTTTGCCTTGCAAATTCATCCTTGATAATTTAATGTGTGTTCGTAAAAATTTAAACTAGTTTGATATGAACGGCCGACATATTTTAATAACAGAAATAATCACAAATATCCCGTCTCTTACTTTAGACGAAGAACAATAAAAACATTTTTTATTTTTTTGTTTTGATTTTAACTAGTGCATTCACGCGACTTTCGCCACTTGGATATATATTTGATGTCCTTGATTATATGTGAACTGGTTTTATTATAATGTTATCACTATTGCGTATGAAATAAGGTAATTTACGTATTAATTTGAATAACATTCTTTTAAAGCAATGATCGCTTATCAGTAAACCCAGTCACTGGGTACGAATCCTCCAATGAAACCGTGTAATTTTCGTGTGTTCGGCATTTTCAGACACATCATTGTTAAGTAAAAATTAGGTGAGGTGGTTGCTCCGAAAGTAATAAAGTACAAGTATAAATAAAAAAAATCCACTTACAATAAACGAATACACTGTAAAGGCTAATAAATGTTCCTTGATCATAACTATTTGATATCACAGAAATTTCGAGTCGCAAACGGCAGCATCCTGCACGAGCTCCTGCAGTCCGAGATGGAGGGTGGTCAGTTCGCGGTCTATCTGTTCAACATTACTAATGCTGAGAGGTTTCTATCCGGTGAAGACTATAAACTGAAACTGGAGGAGATTGGTCCATTCACATACGTGTTAGTCTCTCATGTGTCAAATTGGCATTGATTTTAGTATATTTATGAAATTAATATAATATTAAAATACAACCCAAGTATCATAGAACTGATAATTTAATGCAACCTTCTAGTTAGTGCTGACTGCACGTCAACGCATGCGCGGTTTTCAAAACTATCATAGCTCCAAACAGTTCAAAAAATGATTTTTAACGATTATTCAAGACAAAAACTGTGCCATTACCGTTTATTTTGTTTATTTCACTGCATAATTATATATTGGGTAAAGTTAGGTTGACTTACCGGGTTAACATGAAGATGTCTTGGGTTCCTTCACATATTATTCTAATTCATATATTTTTATACTTACGAATAGTGTAGTATGGTAGTGTAGTGAAGAAGTTGAGTAGTGTATCAGAATACGTGAACGATAGTGATGTCTGGATATGACATCCTTCTCTGTGCTTTCGCTAAATCGTTTATTGTTATATATAAATTGCATAATTGATTTCATCGTTTCGCAAGCGGAGGGTCGCGACCTATAAGGGGGTCGCGTTTGTTGAAAAATAATAAGACGTCGAAACATACAAACTATACAAAAGATTCTTTTATTAAAGGAACGAATTTTAGTGTCGTGTTACAAAATTAAATATTACGATGTAATAAATAACAGTATGAAAAAATAAACTTGTGGCTTACTTTATTTATTTAAAATGATTAATCGTGAACATTAATGAATTACTGCCTCGGTAGCGCAGTTGTATTACATACGACTGCCGTTCTGAGGTCTCGGGTTCGATCCCCGGGTCGGGTCAAGTGATATTGGGTTTTTTTCTACTCAGTCTCATCCCGGAGTTTGGAATTTGTGCCCGATATGGCGACAGGCTCGCCCCCTGTCACATCTGGGACGGAACTAAGCTCGGCGAAATGTGGGTGGTGTAGTTCGCTACTTCACCTCTGCCTAACCCTTCGGGGAAAACAGGCGTGAGCATATGTATGTATATATTAATTAATTAATTAATGCGGCGTTTGACATTGTTTCTCACTTAAAAGTATGTCGTCTACTGGTGTGGAAATATCTAAAAGGATGATGTTGAAAGGAGTAAACGGAACTTACCTTTATTATTAGCATTCGATTAAGCTGGTTCAGATTTTATTTTCCACCTCACTTCACTTTATGAATGTTCTATATAATTTGATAACTAATGTGCACTTTTAAACATACGAGAGACAGCGGCGGCGGTTGCGTGTTGGCGTTCCGTTTTTGAATAGGAAGAGGAAGGGATAATGAATACATAGACTAAATAGAGCGGGGGCGTGTAGACAATATAGAGAAGAAATAAGTTACAATAAGAAGAAAATATATATGATAATAGATGGCGTTAACATCTACACTCATGTAAACACTCATAAGTAAATTATATTCGAGTGATAACAGATGATTTCTGTATTTGGTTTTCAAAGCCACCATAAACGAGAAACCTTTTTCGCATAAGTAAGAAGTAGCAAAGGGTATTCATGTTTTCAAAGCTTCCGTTACTAGGATTCCGTACTCACGTCGTCGTGCAAGCCAAAATGTATCTAAATCTTGAAAGAAAAATTCCACTTGTAAAGTTTTATCAGCCGATAGCTCAATGAGTTGATTGTGAGTCTCAGATCGTTACTCGGGAGCTGCAACAATATTGTCATTAAACGGATTGAGAACCCATCTTTTGGATAAATCATTATTGTCATTTGGTAAATATTCTAGTAACTGAATCTTCAATACACCTTTTCGTACTCTCCAACAGGCGATCAATAACGGAATTTTTTAAATTCGAATATTTGTTAATATAATCAGAAGTTGCAGTAAATGCATCAAGATTTCGTTTTTCTCTGCCTCGCCTCCTTTTGTTTCATAACTAAAGCAATTAACATGTACGAACCTGTAATAACATAGGTGCATACGTGCCATGAGATGTGCGAGCAGCTTATGTGATAAGTTTGAACAAGTACACCGCACAGGTCCTAGGCAGGACAGTCGTAAGTTAAAACTCTCTCAAATAAACGGGCGCAATTTATACATCCGAAAATGTATATTTATAATGCGCATTTTAGCATTTTTATCAGCTGGGGAGGCTTGAAAAAGTGACTATTTATGAAATTAGTTATTTACTCGACGAGACGTAATAAAATAAAAATTAGTTATAAACGTGTGTATATATAAACAATTAAAATATTATAATTTTATAGTACGGGGACGGAAGACTTTTTACTTAACTTTTTGGCTTTTTGTGGGTCTCGACTTTAAAAACTCAAATTGAATAATGATTTTGTGTAATTTTTATTTTCATTGTAATAATATAGGTAGTAATATTGTTCGCATGTCTCCACTGTAGAGAGTATCGACTACACGACCAGTTAGAGCTAGACAGTACACGGAAACTAATGAGGTACACGCCAAGGATGAGGTCAGTTTTCATCCCTGAAGAATCAATTGGACACCCCGAAGACGTGCGTGTTACGATGCCCAACATCCCAATGCTGGTGACTATTGTTCCTACTTTAACTCATATAATATATTTAAAGGCGCTTCCTCGCCTCGTTATTTTTTTATTTATGCCGTTTATTTCAGGTAAATCCATATATAGAAAGAAAGAAAGAAGAAAGAAAATCTTTATTCACAAATGAGATACAAAACACATACTGAAAATATAGAAAATAGTAATAATAATAATGAAGAAATGATACCAAAAAAAAAAAAATCACATAATAGGGTAACTATGTGTCACCCACCAACCAAAATCTCATTAGATGAAAGGGTCTCCAGCTCACCATATGCTGAAGTACCAAGAGATACTCAGCGCTGATTTTCAGCTGAAGCCCAGAGCGAATCACGGAACGTCAGTATATAAAAAAAAAAAACTTTGCAAAAATTACAAATTACAATAAAAAAAAAACTAAATTGTAAAATTTAACTCATATACAAGTACTTAGTCTATATATATATATATCATTACCACATATGCACATTGTTATATATCTAATGTATAAGGGTATATAAATAAATAAATTAATTAATATTACATAAAAAGATAAATTTTCGAGGCGTTACAATATTTATAACATATAAATTATAAAAACAAAGGCAAGTATAAATATATTTATATCAATAATTAACTATAAAACATAAAGGATTCTTTAGTTAGTAGAAGGAAAGTCTTACATAGATTGAGCTGTTAATAAGATTTTTTTAAAATTATTTTTAAATGTTGATAAATTACTAAGACTACGTAATGGAGGAGGCAAATCATTCCAGCATCTAGTGGCAGTAAATTTAAAGCTACCCCGAAATTTTGTGGTTGCATGTCGGTGAGTGCATAACATGAATAATGAAGCTCTTGTTTCATATCGATTCCGCTCTTTGGCCCAATCCAATTTTTCATAAAGGTATTCTGGTAACCCAGTTTTCACGACACCAAACAAGAGAGCAGCGAGATGCAAGTGCCGTCTATTTTCCATTTTCAACAGTAGTCCCTGATTAACTAACATACATAGTTTAGTTAAAAGTTGAGAGAAGCTACGACGTGTGGAGATTAATCCAATGACGCAGCATTGGGGACTCCCATCTATCCGTGAAAATAATCCGTTATCAGGATCAGCCAAAGCGTCTTAGTATATTTACAAATGGCGGCGAAGTAATTGGTTGAAAAATATTCTAGACAGAACACATTCTAATTATTGTAAATACAACATGGAATAAGATTGCGAGTAACGTAGGTAGGCGATTCGCTTCTTGACCCGCTAGCTCCGAAACCGTTTCGGAGACCGCGTAACGGTCTCACCGATCCCGATGATAAAATCACGTGCGAAAATAGGATCTTTCCTTTCCAACCGATTCAGTATGCGTGCCAGCGCCCACGCCCGCGTAACCGCCGTTCCCGCCGCCGGGGGACAGGCGGCTAACTTTGCTCCCGCACACACTCCGGGACCCCCTCAGGCGGTGACCCAAGACGTGCCTCGTTCCCCAACTGGGGAAGCTCTTGACGTCGCCGCCAGCGCGATACAGTAACACTGCCCACGCATTGAGCAATTACACGCACAACACTCCATACACACTCATGCATAACACGCAGGTACATAGGTCCTGTAAGGAACCTTTTTTTTTTTTAATGTAAATAAAGAATAAAATAAAAAATGTAGGGTTTAGCTAGGATAAAAATTCCGCGGGAGTTTTCATACTCAGGTAGCGGCCAAGCCGAGGTTCGAACCCTTGAGCTAGCTACCTTTTGCGGCTGAGTGCCTTCAGCACTCGCCCTCAAAGTTCGGTGAAGCTGTAAAGGCCCTTCCGGTCAACAGCATTAGCTAGGTAAGAAAAAAAAAAAAAAAAAAAAAAAAAAAAGTAGGCGATTCGTCGGACACAACCCGCGCTCGCCGTTGACGTCTATGAAGAAGTGAAGTCTGTCACGGCTGCACCGACCTCGACATGACGCTTCGCCAGACAAACTGCCAGCTTGTTAAGTCTCGTTCCGACGTAATTCAAAAGAAGGTTATAATGACGCGCAGTCATATTATTATTCTTGACTAGCTGTGCAGGGTTCTGCTGCGCCCTCGTTTCATATATTCTTTACTGCGTTTTAATTTTTCTGCACGGAACATTAATTATTTTCCTAATTTTTTATTTTGTATTAAGATAAAGAAAAATATTTCTCATAAATTCAAACACTTGCCAGTAAAACTGTGCGTTGAATCGGATTTTATTAATTATTTTATGAGGTTAAATTTTTAACTTTTTAAATTAAAAGTTTTAATTTTTTACGCGAAACCCTAATAAAAAATTAGTACTAGTAAATCCTAATAAAAAGTTCTACAGGGAAGTGCTTGAATTTGTGAAAAATATATTTGTTTTCTCTTAGTACAAAAAGAATTTGGAAAATAATTAGGGTTCCATGTAAAATAAAAAAATTATAATACGCTGTGAAGAATATAATATGAAACGCGGTCGGGCGTGAAGTATGTGTATAATTTTTTTTTTATTTTTATCATAATTTTGTTATAATTATTGATAGTTTACCCGTGAATTTTAACTTATTACTTAGTAAGTATTAAAATACGTGGATTAGGTACCTAATCAGCGCGTGCTGTGGCCGCTGTGGGGACTTCGATTTATCAGTTTTCTAATTTTTGTTTAGGATTGTTATATCAGGCTTAGTACAAATTTAATGTTGTTTCTCGGATTATCCATATCTTGCTAATATCGTACGCGTTGAATACTTTTTTGTGTCTTTGTGTAATTTATCGATTTGCTTTCGGACAAGAGTGTAAAGTATGTTAATAAAGATAGTAAGTTTAATGGGTTTTGAGTTTTGCGTGTGTGTGTGCGTGTGGGTGTGCGTGTTGGTGGTGTGATCGCAATGACAATAATTAATTTTATTCGTAAGATAAAATGTTGTATAGTCGATAAATATTTGAAGAAAGCGCCATCTATCTATCACATTTTAAACAAATTTACTTAAGTCTTCATAGAGAAACGCTAATAATTCGTTTTTTTACACGGTATAAGGCTTAGCAGTGCTTTGTCCACAATTTTCCCGGCTGTTAAGTGACGATGTGCTCCAGGGTGGTAAACACACTAAGCCTAGATGTACTGGTTCTCAAGTGATGCTCCGGAACACATCTATTGGTATTTGGCGAGAGGTTTTCAAACTTAAGGGTGGTAGTTACCTAGATGCGCATTATTAGAAAATGCCCTAACACCATGCTATGGCTTTCACACGATGTCTTCCTTCACCGATAAATTAGGCCAATTTTAGAGTTGGATAGGTGGGCTCGAACACGCGCCCATTGACGCAGAATCCGGCCGCACTATCCTCTACGCCATCATCGCTTTAAAAAACGCTAGTTTCCGTAGATATCACTTTTTTACAATTTGTCTATAAATATTTTTGCTGCACTGAAATTTTGGATTACTTTCTGTTTTAGTTTATTGTAAATGGAAATATATGAGGTACTGTAATTCCTCCATTATAATCATGTGTCAATATTTTAAACGAAAACGAAATATGTACACACATTTAAATATATTACCTTAAGGCTATACCTTTATATAACGAAGGGTAATAATACTAATAGATGTGTGTACAGGTTTCTGGTACGTGTGCTAATCAGACAGTGTTCGATTGATATCAGAGCGCGACGTCCGCGGTGAGGTCGTCTCCTTACTTGATCCAGAGCTTGTACAACATGGTGGTGAGACGACTCGACTCGAAGCCGATAGTCAGTATGGACGCCAAAGAGGTACCTGTGGGGGTACAACGACCCCGTGCTCACGATGGCGAACAACCTCGTACCAGGACTCATATATTTCAACAGCACTGGAGTTATGGACCGGGTCAGTACTAACCACGTACCATTTCATTCATTCTTGTCGCGTTCACTAACGATAATATCAAACGTAATTTACCTATTACTTTAAGAAATAGCATCAAGTTGTAAAATAGTAAATCTAAGGGAATACTAAGGGATTTTCTGTTTCAAGTTTCAAGTTTTAATCTCAAAAGGTTATTACATACAGGTGGATCATTACGTGAACGATAGTGATGTCTGGAAATAACCCACATCTCTGTGCTTCCACTAAAAACTACGATTTGTATAGTTTTTTTATATGACATAAAAAAATTATATATATTATATTTATGAAAAAAAAAAAGAACCAGATCGAGTTTCTTGCCTGCGCTCTTCTCGACTGGGTTGTTTTCGAACCGGTGGTAGTGTTTTAGACGTTCATAAGCGCCTTCTTAGGGCCTAAATTGAATAAATAAATTTTGATTTGATTTGATTTGATTTGGATACTCAGGAAATTATAAGAATGAAAACAAATAAGGGGAAATAACTAAATGGCACAGAAAAATGAAACGAAAGTTAATAACAGAACACTAAAGTCTGAAGCAGAGAGAAGTAAAAAAAATCTTATCTTCATCGTTTCATTTTATAAGCTATAATAAAAAAATATAATAATCCATGTTAACTGGATATATGTGTTATTTTTATATTGTAGTATGTATATTATGATATATTTTATAATCGAATATAACCCTAACCCTAGAGGTACTGATCCTCAAGTAATGCTGCCGGAATACACCTATTGGTATTTGGAGACAGATCTTCAAAGTTGAGAGTGGTCGCTGCCCAGAGGAGTATTATTACAAAATACCCTGGCACCATGCCCTGGTTTCCTCACGACGTTTTCCTTCGATGATTTCGTATCAAAACAAATAATAATATCCTAAATATAAAGTAATAAATTCGTAATTAGAGTTAGTATTAGTTCGGACAAATTACAATTTATATTAACGTTATATAAATAATAATAAAAAAAAAAAAAGTTAAGAATAAAAATCGTGCTTGCTCAATGTATATTTTTATCGCTACCGTGACATACTGAGATTTTTCGAGGCGATACGTTTAACGACCTGTTACGCGATTTACTACTGTTTAAAACATAAGTAGAGACACGGCTCCACTCGCCAGTCCCATTACCACCAAGTTTTAAAATATGTATTCAGTGGTTTCATCTAAAAGGCAACAGATATATATTTATAGATATATAGAGACAGAGAGAGAGAGAGCTAGCTGGTGCACGCGACTTCGTCTGTGTATAATTAGTACTTTAGTATCCTATTTTTAGCCAAAGCTTTCTTTAAACTCCGTACCAGTGAAATAAATAAAAAATATTTAGTTTTTTTTTTTCTAACCTAGCTAATGCTGTTGGCCGGAAGGGCCTTTACAGCTTCACTGTACTTTGGGGGCGAGTGCTAAAGGCACTCAGCCGTAAAAGGTAACTAGCATAAGGGTTCGAACCTCGGCTTGGCCGCTACCTGAGTGTGAAAACTCCCGCGGAATTTTGATCCTAGCTTATCCTTTTTTTATTTAACATAAAAAAGGTTCCTTACATGACCTATGTACTTGTGTGCTATGTGCAGGAGTGTATGCAGTGATGTGCGTGTAATGTTCAATGCATGGTCAGTGTCACTGTATCGCGCTGGTGGCGATGTCAAGAGCCTCCCCAGTTGAGGAACGAGACACGTCTTGGGTCGCCGCCTGAGGGAGACCCGGAGAATGTGCGGGAGCAAAGTTTTCCGCCAGGCTCTGGCGGCGGGAACGGCGGTTTCGCGGGCGTGGGCACTGGCACGCATATTTCCTCGGGTGATGGGGAAAGATACTATTTGCGGCGGTGATTTTATCGTCGGGGTCAGTAAGGACGTTTCGCGGTCTCCGAAGCGAATTTGGAGCTAACGGATACACTACGGCTAGCGGGGTACACTACGGCTCTCGATATGAGCGGATTTGGGTGTGTCTGTGCGTGATCAAAGAAGGCGCGACACTGGGACTTGATTACAGAATGGATGGTACGGAATGATAATGAATGGTGGAGAGTAAGTTCTGATCTCTGTGTAAGTCCAAATTTCTCTGATACCCTCAGGCACCTTCCTTCCTTGCGAAGCGATTCTGAATCACTTGAAAGGAAGCCAAGTCTTTATGGGCAAAGGCGGAGGCACAATACGTCATAATCGGTCTGACGACGGTTTTATAGAGAGTAACTTTATGGCGGAAGGTCATCTTACTTCGGGAGTTATATAGAGGGAAAAGTCGTCCTAGCACCATGGCGGTCTGGTGCTTGACTTCCTTAAAGTGAGGTTTGAAAGTCATTTGGGCGTCTAATTGGACACCGAGGTACTTGACTTCGGTAGCCCAGGGGATCACTACACCTAAGTATTTAAAAAGAACCAGATCGAGTTTCTTGCCTGCGCTCTTCTCGACTGGGTTGTTTTCCCAACTGGTGGTAGTGTTTTAGACGTTCATAAGCGCCTACTTAGGGCCTAAATTGAATAAAGATTTTTTTGATTTTTTATTTTGAATAGGAGGTGTCGGTGGGGTGTCGTTTTCTGCGGTAAACATGATCGCGGTGCTCTTTCCCGGGTTTATCGCTATGCGCCACTTTTTGTACCAAAGACTTAAGGTGTTGACAGCCTTTTGGACGCGGGCTCTGAGAATAACTCTTTCTCTATAAGAAAAATAAACGACCGTGTCATCGGCGTAGAGACAAAGATTTTTGTCCACTATCACAACTTGGAGACGACTCAGAAGGATCCGCTCGTAGAGTTTGCCTATTATGCTTAATAAGCAGATTAGACGGTAATTATCTGGTAACCTGGTGTCTTTTCTAGGTTTGTAAATACCTATGACTATCGCTTCTTTCCAGGCAGCTGCTGTTTAAAGGTCGCATTGAAGATGCAGAACAGTAACGCGATGAGACGGGGTGGAAGAAGCTTAAGCACTTCATTTCTGATCCCGTCCGGACCTTGAGATTTCTTGGGCTAAAGGCCGTTAATATCGGTGGTGACCTCATCACAGGGGAACAACCGGGGAAAGAGCGTCTAAGTCCTGTACCCAGGACTCTATATCGGAGACGTGGAGGAAATGGACGGGAGAACATTGCTGCTCGAGGCTAGCGGAGAAGCACTCTGCTTTTTCGTCATCATGAAATGCGGGTAGAAGGCCCTGTGCGTTTCTGTCCAGGGGGGCATACTAGCGACGGTACAGTGCATCTTCATTAATCGTACAAGCTTCCAGTAAGCGAGGTGGGAGGGTTTCATCTCCTCGAGGAGACTGCTCCACTTATTGTTACGGAATTCAACGATGCGGCCTTTCACCGCTCTACGTAAAGAACGTAAGCGTGCACGATTTTCCTCAGTCGGTTAAGTGTCGTGGGCTTACCGAACAAGAGTCGCATCCTCCAAAAATAAAAAAAAACTTACGAGCGGCGCGCATTTATAGGGACGTAGCTAGAGAGGGGAGCCGCTAACACGATTCTGTCCACACGCCGCCCTTTTCAATAACAAATGACGTCACGGTTACACGTGTTGTTTACAAGTGAAATGTCGTTACAAACAGACACTTCAATTTTATTATAATATTTAACGTTACAGATGTATGACAGTAATGTTGAGTATCAGATGGAGCTCGGAACAGCAGACGAAGAAAAGTTCCAAATTAAAACGATAAAGAAGTTTTTAAAAATAAACGTATCAATGCTGCCTACTCGGAGGTAGAAAGGTGATTAGGTATTTATTTACTCTTTATTTTATGGTACACTATATTTGTAAGTGTTTATACTAATAATACCATATAATAATACCTACTAATAATAAAATTGTAAATTTCACGTGTCTGTACATTTCCGATTTTTACGAAAAAAAAACTATTGCGAGGTAATTAAATATATTGTCTCTCTGTTTGTTTGAACAGAGATATTTTGCAATTACTAATTATATTTAAAACCATATTCTAATAAATAATTATAAAGCTTATTCTGTCTGGAGTAACATCAAATTTTTGTTCTAATAAAATCGGTTGACTCTTTCTAAAGGTATAGTAATTTGAACAGAGAGAACTAGGCCTATAAATTTGAATTTTTAACAAGCGGTGTCAAGATGTACGCCAAAAATATTTCACGAATTTGTATATTGTTCTGATATATGATTATACAATATAGGTAGCGGCCAAACCGAGGTTCGAACCCTTGTGCTAGATATCTTTTGCGGTGACTGTCTTCAGCACTCGCCTTCAAAGTTACGGTGAAGCTGTAAAGGCCCTTCCGGTCAACAGCTAGTTTTTAGAAAAAAAAACTCTAATGTATGGAAAATAAATACTACAAAAAGTTATATGGAGTATTAAATGAAGCAGTGTGAAAGTATATACTAGTGATCTCACCGGGAAGGGCTCGTGGTAAATTATACACGCCTTCTTTAATATAAGTAACATACTTACCCTTTTCGAATGCTTAAAGTAATGTAAATAGATTGGAAAAGAAAATTATTTCAGCTTCACCGAGTTCAACGACACGTACGAAGGAATGGCGTATCCTCCGAAGATCACAGCACAGACGCCTATCAATATCTATCGTATCGGCATCTGCAAGTCTTTTCAGATGGAGGTCTGTGGCCGGAAACCCTCCGAGTACGGAGCGAACGCCTTCGTCTACAAGTTTAAGGATCAAATGTTTGACAACGAAAACATTTGTGACAGCAGCGGGTTATGTCCTAAAGGCATAATGGACTTGTCCGAATGTTTCTACGGTAAGTTTAAGAAGATCGTTGATATTCTTTACGAAGTGAATAGACTATCCGTTTAGTTTATTCTTTGCACAATTACTTTCATTACTCAAATGTATATTTTAAACTCTTCAGTTATCTCAGAATCTCTAATAATTTTAGTTATTTTGATAACTTGTGCTCAGTGTGGCGGGATTAGAGTAGCATAACGCACAATACATAAACCTTGAGTTGTGGAAACTAGCTTATTCACTGTCTCTTACACTTATCTGAAATTCTTATTGTTTTCAATGGTGACGTTATTTTATGTTATGTTTGGGTTTTTGATTTGTGATACTTATATATTGAAAAAGTTGAAATGATTTAGTTCCTATCCACTTGTATACACTCTTGTCGTTAATTCCAGGATTACCAATGGGATTATCTAAAGGTCATTTATTGGACGCTGACCCAAAAGTTCTGGATCGACTTGAAGGCATGAAACCAGATCCAGAGAAACACACGAGCCACATGGTTATAGAGCCGGTGTGTATTGGTGTTTTAAAAAACGTTTCATTAGTTTTTTATACTTCTATACTAATAAATAAAATTGAAGTGTCTGTTTGTAATATCAAAATAGAACTTTTTTACTAAACACATATGAATGTGTACACGATACCAAAATATACAATTTTTAAAATTTTTGTCTGTCTGTTTGTTCCGGATAATATCTTTTTGGTATATACTTGAAGTAATACCGTGAAACTAATTAGGGTTCGGCGTAATAAAATAAAATAAAAACTCATGAAATTATAAATAGAATCCGATTCAATGCATAGTTTTAGTAGAAGCTTTTGAAATTTATGAGAAGTATCTTTGCTTTCTGTCAGTACCAATTTTTTTTTTGGAAATATAATTAGAGTTCCCTGTGAGCGGACGGAGTCGCTGACATACAGCTAGTTAAATAATAAAAAATAGTGCTATGACCCTAAATTCTCTTTATCCCGCACGTCAACTGCAACGGCGCGAGGGGTTTGTGTGCGAAGTTACAGGTTCTTTCTACACAGTATAAGTTCAGTGCTTTGACCACAGTCTTACCTGAAGTTATGCGACGATGTGGTCCAGGATGGTAACACACGCTAAGCCTAGACGTACTGGTTCACAGTAACACCCATCTCAGAAAGTTTAAAAGCATTCATCTGGTGGTAGCGAGTCGTCAAATAGGATTTTATAAATGACTTCGTTTTTAGAAAATTGGTTTAACCCTGGAGACTTCATTCTCATTGCAAGCGAACATTCTGACTGGAGACATGAGGTACAACGCTGCCGCCAGCCAATTCTCGGACATGGTCATACCGATTGCACATTTTAAAATTGTAAGTACTCTCTTCAAGTGAACCGTGAAGCTGGAGCAATATAAAAAACAAAATAAATTATAGTAATACATTTTATAATAGTAATAGTCGAGTACGAGTCCCGGCGAACTTAGTACCATCTCATAATCAATAAATGTTATTACTTGAATTATATTTAGTTTTCCTTCCAATTCGCTAAGCACATCAAAAAATTCTTAGACATTATTTTTGTTCCAGTAAATTTCCAATGTTATTCTGTTATTTTGAGTGGAAACAACTCGAAAATCATGAAATTGGTTTAGCCGTTATTGAATAATAAATGGCAGAAATAACCAGATTTTAATGTAACTATATTAAAACCTGACCATATAACATAGCTACGAGTTAAAAGATTTATGCTTGAAAAATGTAAATCGGTTTAGAGGTTCTTGAATTACAAGTTAACTAACAGACAAACTTGTATTTACTGTAAGCTAGTGAATCTGAGTTTGTCAGTAAAACGCCTGTAGGTTTGTTAAGTACAATTTAGTTTTTAATTGCGCACCAAGTTTGTGTGGAACAGTCAATTCTTTTACCGAATGACGGATTTCCAGGTATACTAGGTAGGCTCTAGTCTGCAGGTCGTCCACGGGGCGGGGGGGTTAGCCGGCTATTGGCGGGAGGGGAGGAGGGAGTTTGGCTGGGGTGCAGCCAGCGCTGTCTTAGGCAGCTGTGGCTCGGGTCCCCTTTCTCGCTACTTCCTGTTGGCTATAACAGGTTGAGTTGAGGGGGGGGTCCGGGCCACAGATGCCGGGGGTTGAGGGAACTTGGGGAGTAGGGGTGAGAGGGACACTCTCTACCCGCTCCCGGATGCGAGTAGGTTTGTGACTTCTTGGCGGCCACTGGTGCACTGGTGCAGGCTCTAGTCTGCAGCGGCTAATTTTCGAAGGCACCATTTTTTCGGCGTCACTGAAAACGAAATATCGATTTTTCTTAATTCTTTCTTTACTTGATTTTCCAGTAAGCCGAAATATATCTCAACTAGATTTGCGGTGATGAGCTTCATAGCAGTAGAGTGCGGTAACAGATTAGACGGTCGTTTATCTCCCACCCACCACAAGTCGATCTTTTATTGTTATCGCCTTGATCTTTTTTAGGGATTCCTCCCAAAGTGAGAGCATACACGATAGCAAAAAGTAGCGCAGCGATCTGTTCTGTTCATACTTTTAAAATAAATCAAGCCCCTAAGTCCACTCCTTCTCCCACCACGTTATTTTTGTAAAACACATTTTCTCCAATAACTCAGGAACTGCAGTCAGTAAAATCCACACAGAGTATTAAAATGTGCGTCTTAACAAGACACATAAAGTTGCGCACCACACGCAGGAAAAAGTTAACCATCACAGTTTATTGGGAATATCTCCCCCTACATTAATCGTATAAATCTAGATCAAAGTTAAAAACAAAATATTGCATGATTAACTACATGATAATTTCAAGGGATATGAGAAACAGAATAAGTAAACTTCCTCGATAGAAATAAACCAAGAAATAGATTCTAATTTTCAAATGTTTTGTCAAAATGTAACATTTACACAATATCAATTACTCAAATTTGTTACAGAAACAGCCGAAGCTACCGGAGATTGCGGTGACAGCTCTCAGAACCATGTATATAACGGTTCCACTCGTGTTGTTGATAGCGGAGATAGTGCTGCTAGCAGCCGGGCTGATGCTGCTGATGTACTGCGCCAGGTCTAGGTACTACAGCTGGCTGCTAAACACAAAAACAATACTACCGAATAATGGTAGTAAAAAGTTGTGCGCTCACCGACCGCTTCTCCAGACATAAACAGGAACGGATATAGACATAAACCAAGTACAATCCTTTGCATAAAACCTAACTAAATTTACGCTTTAAGATAGATTTTAGTTAATTAATTAAATTTAATTGCTTTACGTATATCATTGTATTAATTATTTTTGTAATATCATATAATAAATTAATATATGTCAATAAATAATGTTTTAAAATTTTATTTTTATTTTCAAATTTAAATTTTGAAACATCAGTAATCATGTCAGAATGCTTCAAATAACATGCCAATGCATCGTCAAACTAATAAAACATTTTTCTTGTAATATTCATTGGTGTAGAGAATAACATCTAAAGTGCTAGTTTTTTACCAAAAGTCCGTTTATATTTCATTACAGATATATTGCTACATGTTACTGTTTCTTTCCGGGATGGATAAAATTAAAAAAAGTAAATGCATAGCCAAAGTCTTTATTATTCTAAAACAGAAGGAAAATTAAAAATCGGTTCGGTTTTGGAGGAGGAAACAGGCAACTACGAAGTGATTTTTCGTCCATTTTGCGTACGGTAAAATCAGCTAGCGCTGCAGTTGACTCTTTCGTGTTTTATAATTCTTTCTTTGGGCCGCAAAGCGATAGTAATAGATTTTTGAAATACCTAATTTTCCGACCGCATCTCCTCTTAATGACTAGTTGTGCACACGGCTCCGCCTGTGTATCATTTTTCTATTCTGCACAATTACTCAGTGCGTAATATAGTTATTAAATAATCATTGAAAAATAATGGACCCTAGAATATTTTTAGTACTCAGTAATCACGAGGAAAAGACAAAACTACATAATATTATATAATGTACGAAAATTAATAGGTAATGTTGAATTCAAAACCAAATCATTTATATTCTATACAATGAAATAATTGAGAATATAAAAATAATCTCATAATAATATTATCAAGTTTCTTTTTGCATGTTGTCAGACACCGCGCACCCGTCGCCGCTGTCTTTGAGATTGTCCATTAATAACGTGATTTTTTTTGCAAAGTTTTAAACACAGCTCCCTCCTCGTGACAGAGTGTTATCAAAATTTTCAAATTATTATCTTTAAATGCTATAATAGAGTCTTATTAACTTATGGAAAAATTTGGAAATCGTGACCTGGGAACAGCGTTTTTGGTATAATATATTGCGCGTTCAATGAAAGAATAAATATACGCGTAATATGTGACTACACCCCTTGTGATGTCCCGTATTTTTCCTAAATCTCCTCTTAGCCTTTTGAGCTTTACGTAATTAATAGACGATTCCTTATGTATGTTAATTAAATAAAATAGGTGCATACAAAAGATTAACAAAGAATCATCGGTTCAGTGGTTATCAAATTATAAGCTAAATAACGGACAAATAGATGTTGCCTTTATATACTAATAAATAATATAGAAGTGTCTGTTTATAATGTCAATTTTTTTTTTACTAATTAGTTATGAATGTATATACGACACCTATACCAAAAATACAATTTTTTAACCCCTTGAGCACTTACCTGGCGTTTACGCCAGCTATCCATTGTTTTCCTATTGTCTTATTTTTATAGGTACTCGACACATTAAATTTTGTCTGTCTTTCTGTCTGTTTGTAATGGGTAATCTCCGGACCGGCTAGAGCGATTTTGACAAGACATTTTTTGTCAGATAGCTGAAGATACTCAGGGTTAGTTAAGTACTTTTAATTTTTGAAAATAATTAGGCTTCCGCGTAAAAAAATGAAAAGTCACTAAAAAATTGAATAAAATTCAATCAATGCACAGTTTTACGGGCAATTGCTTGAATTTATAAGAAATATTTAGAAATTATTTTAGTACTAAATTTTTTTAGGAAAATGATTAAGGTTCTTTATAAAAAAGTGGAGAATATATGAAACGTAGGCGCAGCCGGGGGCACACAGCTAGTGTAGTATATATGTGTTACATTGTACAAAGCGCAACGTCTATCTCTCTTTCTGTTCATTAATTTGCTTATAACTCGAGAACTAGTAAAGCGATTTACATAATTCTTTTTCAAATCATAGATATATTATGTGCCCAGGTTTTAGTATATATTTAATTACATTAAATATACTGTATATATGATGATCTATTGTTTAGATTACTTTTGTTATATATTCATAAACATACTATATGTAACGAAATTTAATATATTATAAATCCTAGACATAATATATCTATGATATAACAAAATAATCTTGTAAATCGGTTCAGTAGTTCTCGAGTTATAAGCCAACTAATGGATATATTGACAGACAGACAAGCAGTGAGGAGTGAAAGTAACGTGTATACAGGAGACATAGTGGAAAGGAGTGAAAGCCAGAGAGATTGGTGAGGGATATAAGCTACATTTTGTGGAAGTGATGGGAAACGGAATGGGGTTCGAATTGTGCTTAGAGTAGTGAAATGAAATAATATGTAATGGATGTAAAATTATTGAATGATAGAATAATAGCTGTAAAATTGATAATTGTGAAAATAATTTTAAACGTGGTCAGTGTATACGCACCCCAAGCTGGTAACGATGATGGAGTGAAAAGTTTAGGGAGGATTTCGACTGTCTGATCATGAATATTCCGGAAAGTGAAGAAATGTGTATAGGAGGAGATATTAATGGACATGTTGGAGAGCAAAAGAATAATTATGAAAGAGTGTATGGAGGATGGGCTTATAGCAGTCGAAATGAAGACGGCGAACCTCTTTTACAAACTGTTACTGCCTTCGATCTAACGATAGTTAACACGTGGTTTAAAAAAAACGTAAAAATCACCTCATTACGTACAGAAGTGGCCACCATGAAACACAAATCGACTATTTCCTAACCCGTAGAGACAAACTGAGTAGTGTTAAAAACTGCAAAGTGCTACCAGAGGAGGATCTGGGCACACATCACAGATTATTGATAATGGGCTTAAAGATAAAAAGAGAGCCCGCAAAGAAGATGAGCCGTCTCGTTCCCAAAATAAGTTGGCGTATGTTATAAAAAAAGGAGTATACAATTAGATTTAAGAAAGAAGTGGTAGACAAGATGATCGATATGAACGGTATGGAAGATAAAACGGTGAATGATAAATGGAACGAAATGGCGCATCATATCAGAATGGTAGCGAAGGAAGTGCTTGAAGAAAAAAAAGAAAAGGAAAAGTGTAATCGAGGGCATATGGTGATGGAATGATGAAATACAAAGTGTACTAAAAGAAAAGAAGGTTGCTTATAAGGAGTGGCAGAAAGACCGATTGGAAAGGAAAGTATGAAGGAGGAAAAAAGATGGATTACAAAAAAAGAAAGACGAAAACAAGAAGAATACTCGTAGTAGCAGTTTCTATGATTTTAAAGAGATGTGCAAAAATTAAGTTTAAGTCGAATATACATATGTCATAAACTTTATTTAAATTGTCGTTTTACAAATTTGAAATTTCACGCCGACGAAGTTGCAGGCACAGCTAGTTACATATTACATAATATACAGCTTACAGACTAGCCTGTGTGGCCCTAATAGGCTGCATGCGAACAGCTCCAACAACAGCCATAGAGGCCTTTATTAACTTAGCACCCTCACCCATCTAGGCCTATGACAAAAAACGGCTGGGGTCTCATACTAAATTAGGGGACAGAATGGTAGGTTTACAACCCTTTCTCGACGCCCCCTGCGATAAGATCCCTTAGATATTAATATTCGGCAGAATATAAAAAATACAGCTTAGGGAAGATATAAAAAATGAGTAGATTACCCTTGAGCACCACATCTACACAGATGGATCTAAGATGAAATCTGAAACAGGTGCGGGAGTGTTCTCGCATGATCTCAATATCAAGCTATCTACAGGTTTGGATGAGCATAGCACAATATTTCAGTGTGACTGTGTCGGTATCATCCAAGCAGCGAATGCAGTCTTCAAAAGAGAGATAAGGAACTTTGGTATCCGAATTCTCTCTGATAGTAAGGCTGTACTTCAAGCGCTTGAGAGTACTTCCATTACCTCAGGCCTCATTTATGAATGTCACTTTGGGCTGCAATGCATAGCGGCAGAGGAACTGGCAAGAAGAGGATCGACGATAACTGTGGCAAGCCCCGTGTCATATCTTCCTATTATATACATACAGTACTTTTAGATCATGGTTGCGTCAATATACCCATAGGTGAGAGCGGGGCTAACACTCCTGGCTGTAGACAGCCTAAACAAGCTGTCCCGGAAATATCACGGAACTTGGCTCGGAGAATGCTCAGCTTATCTCGCACTGATCTTCGCCTAGTAGTGGGTGTAATGACGAGACATTACTCACTTAATAAACATTTATTTACTATAAGTCTGACAGACAGCCCTATGTGTAGGGGATGTCTAGAAAAAGAATAAACTGCCGCCCTGTGATCTAAGAATTCACGGGAGTAGTCAACCAATGGGCAAAAACCCTCAAGAAAACGTGGTCGCTCCAGGAAGCCTGTGATCGCCCCAGGAGGATTCTGAGCTTCGGCAAGGATCTGGGCTGGCTCGAGTAGCTCCTGCACGCACAACCGTTAATGTGTCTAGTTGCGGAAACAGGAGCCCACCAACAACAAGTAACATAATATTAAATATACAGTTTATAAAAAGAACTAGACTGTTATAAAAACTTAATTGTTTTTTTTTTAAACGGAATTCTATAGAAGCTTATAACAGTATGAACTGAGTACTGAGCCAGTGAAGCATTGCAATGATACTGTAGCCAGCCAGTACCACGTAAAGTACCGTGACGTGCGCCGCAGTAGCGGAGTGCCGATTGCCAGTAGAACCTGACATAATAACAAAGATCAGTTATAAACCGTTCCATTAAGGCGGCGACACATCCGATAAACAGGAGCTGTTATTATACAGTATACGTACACGTTTGTACATAATTACTAACCTTTTGTTTTCGAGTCTTTATAAAACTTACCGATAACGCTTTAGGCCTGGGGTTCGATTTGCGGCGATTTAACGTGTGAAAAACTGAAAACTACTAACTACATATATAGAACTATATAAGTGCTGGCCAAATTAGAGACAGATTCTTTCTTCACTCACCCTCGACGGGCCAAGGGGGTAGGAGCGGGTGCCTCTACCTTCATTGCACTGGCGAGACCGTCTGGAAGACAGCCTTATATCTATCTCTTCAAAACTGTTCGGATTCATTACGTCTTAATAAAGAATCGCAAATGAGTAGTTTGAGCAATATACAATATGGGACTTCGCGAATCTCTAAAGAACAAGTTTCAAGAATATGATATCTTAACTTTGCCCCCCCAATACATCTTCGATAACTTAATGCATATTCGTAAAAACTGAGACAAACTCGATCTAGTGAAGTCATAATTTTAATATTAGAAGTAAAGACAAGTTGGCCGTCCCACGCTTTAGGCTAAGTAAGTGTAATAAAAGCTTTATAGGTAATAGTATTCGGTTTTACAATAAGATCCCAAGTAACGTTACCGATTTACCTGATAATAAGTTCAAGTATTATGTCATGCAAATTTAATCTCCAAAGGTTATCACAGGGTGGATCATAACGTGAACGATAGTGATGTCTGGAATTAACCCACATCTCTGTGCGCACCCGCTAACATTAGTTAAGACTATGATTTGTATAGTTTTTTAAATGAAAAAAAAAATGATATATATTATATTTATAAAAAAAGAACCAGATCGAGTTTCTCGCCTGCGCTCTTCTCGACTGGGTTGTTTTCCGAACCGGTGGTAGTGTTTTAGACGTTCATAAGCGCCTTCTTAGGACCTAAATTAAATAAAGATTTTTTTGATTTTGATTGTGATTAGGTTTCTTTCAGTGAGCTCGTGTGGCACCTTTTTGTGTACCTAGCTTTTTACTGATATGCCGATATTGTTCCACTTTTTCAAAATGGGGCCCACTTTATTCGTAATAATTCGTCTTAATTCGTGCCCTGCGTCCAGAGCAAGGTGCAACTTAAGATCAAAATTCCCGGTTTGAAAATGCTTAACCAAGTTTGTGCTACTCTTACTGACATTGCATTAGTTACGTCACAAATTTTTATTCGCAGATTACGTAACTAGTTCATTTTGATCGAAAGAGTAAATTATGTTTTAAACAGTAAATCGCATAACAAGTCGTTAGACGTATCGGCTCGAGAAATTTCAGTGTCACGATAGCGATAAAAATATACTTTGAGTAAGCACGATTTTAATTGTTAACTTTTTTAATCGACTTCAAAAATGAGGTTATCAATTCATCCATTTTTTGATCGAAGGAGTACACTTCCGAGGTCGTCCTATTTCCACCAGATCAGGATCTGATCAGTGGAACTCCGGGAAATTGATAAAAACCCTCGAATATTATAGACACTTACACGTGTTTCATATATTCGTTTTCAAAGCTTGAAGTAGACTTCACAGCTATACCTAAAAGTACATACTTAAACTAAAAATAGAAATAAAAAAAATAGATTTTTTTTATTTTATTTAAAACAATACCGACTTCAAAAGAATAAACTATAAAAATGTACTATAAAGTCAATAAATAATGTCTTTATTAATCAATTAATTCTTTCAGAATTAACGAAGTAGATAAAATAGTTATTTATTGACTTTTTAGTGCATTTTTGTATTTTATTCTTTTCAAATCAGTTTTGTTTTTAATTAAAAAAGTTTATTTGGAATAATAAATTAAAATGTATCGAATTACTTCATTAGATTCAGTCATTTTTGTACAAAGAAACCCAAGTGAAAAAAGCAGGAAACAACATTTTACTAATTTGTTCCTTTTTTGAAATGTAACCTTTTACATTACATCAAAACCAGCCAGATATAAGTAGTGTGCAGCCAAAGAGATTTTTATTACAAGTTTGTATGTATACTATATGCGAGAAGACTTTTTTCCCCGACCTATTATTACAACGTTATATGCATTGTTTAACACGACCTTGTCAACATATTTGATTAATAGAAACAGCCTGACGAGACAATTATCATGTGTTCGAAGCGCAGCGCGACCGCACCGACTTACAATAATATTTGTTTATGGCTTGAGACCTCGCTATAGATCTATGTGCCGTGTCATAGTAGCGCCACGCACTGTACCACTGATGAAAGATGTTCTTCCCTGCAGACTTCTAATGCAGTACTTTCTTTAAACTGTGCTGTATAAGAAAAACATTTAATAGACAGTTACATTTTGTAGAAGCACATACAAATATATATAAATCTAGATCTAGTGAATGATCGTCATAATTTTAATACTAGAAGTAAAGACAAGTTGTCCGTCCCACGCTTTAGGTTAAGTAAGTGTAATAAAAGCTTTATAGGTAATAGTATTCGGTTTTTACAATAAGATCCCAAGTAACATTACCGATTTACCTGACAATAAGTTCAAGTATTATGTCAAGCAAGTCTTAATCTCAAAAGGTTATTACAGGGTGGAGCATTACGTGAACGATAGTGATGTCTGGAATCAACCCACATCTCTGTGCGCACCCGCTAACATTATTAAAACTACGATTTGTATAGTTTTTTATATGACAAAAAAATGATATATATTATATTTTATGAAAAAAAAGAACCAGATCGAGTTTCTTGCCTGCGCTCTTCTCGACTGGGTTGTTTTCCGAACCGGTGGTAGTATTTTAGACGTTCATAAGCGCCTTCTTAGGGACTAAATTGAATAAATAAATTTTGATTTCGATAAACTAATGATCTTTTCATATGATATACAAATTAATAAAAATGGTAACTAACAAGATAAATAAATACAGATGTCTTGGTGTTTAGTACAACAGAATTAAAATGCTGAGCTGCGTTGACACATTGAATTGTTTGCACGTTCGTGTTAATGCGCCTTCTTTTTTCCGAACTGAATCACACTGTATACACGGAGAGGGCTGTAACAATTCCATCCGGGCTTTGTTTCGAACGCTTATGGCACACAATATATCCCAGAAGCGAGTTGTATGCAAGAGTTTGCACGGTGTTGTGCATGTTATGCTACAATGCATGCAGCAGTGTCACTGTATCGCGCAGGATGCAGCTGCAAGAACTTCCACAGTTGCATATCAGAGCACATCTTTGGCCGCTGCCAGAGTAACCGTAGTGCGGATGGATATGTGCCCGTGGGTGCGAACTCGATCTATTGTTAAATTTTAAATTGAGATAAATATGAACTAAACACAAAATTCGTTAAGAACTATATATATATATGTATAAAATAAACTGCAAAAATTTCTCTAAAAGCTTCTTTAGCGGCGTCGAGAGCCGTCAATATGCTACAGTATGTTAAGTAAAGGATGGCGTTAGAGAGGACATGCGGCGGAAAAGTAGGTAGTCTATTAAGTAAGGAAGTCTATAGCTATCGCGTTACGCCCCAAATAAAGCGAAAAGGACAATTGCATCTCGGGTTGGTTTTACCTATGCAAAATAGACGAAAACATCACTTCAC
Organism: Samia ricini; assembly: GCA_014132275.2. NCBI lineage: Eukaryota > Metazoa > Arthropoda > Insecta > Lepidoptera > Saturniidae > Samia > Samia ricini. The sequence continues at coordinate 349,043 of AP028162.1, forward strand.
AACACTTATTTCCTCCACCAAAACTGAACCGATTTTTATTTTAGCTTTAGAATAATAAAGAGTTTAGGTATGCTTTTTTAAATTTTATACATCAAATTTATTTTGAGTAATGTCTGAAAATAACGGTAAAAATCGAGCATTTTTTTTTTTTTCATTTTCAAAGTTTCTACAATAACTAATTTATGAAACAAATAAAAACGTATGGGCATGGTGGTGGTGGATATATATTTTTGGTACTACTTTATTACGGTACTACAGCATTATTTTATCCAGGGAGGAAACAAGGGACTAAGTTTGTTTGGAATATTTTCTAAAATCTAAAATATTTTCCCATAAGTTCTTATTTCAAATTTGTTTTGATTTTTTTTATCCATTCAAATTTTAATTTATTTTATTTGCATCATTCTCGTACTCTGTTCTCAACTCTTTTGGGGTTGGCGTAGCATGTTTTCTTCTTCCATACGTCCTGTCATCAGCCGTCATCTTTTAATTTACGACTTATTCTTTCATATCATTTCTGTAAGAACCATTCTCACTTTCTTTGGCCTTTCTTTACTGTTCCATCCTTCCACGTTCATGATCATTACTATTATATCTATAAACGCTTCCTCTCTACTCATGGCATGTCCACACCACGACAAATGATAACACTTTCAACTTTTCTACAACTGGCATAACTTTCAAATTTCCAAAATTAATTCCTTATTTTATCCATTTTTATGACAGAACATATCCATCTCAATGTGCGCTTGCTCATCCATCTTCTTACTAGCCCATCGTTCTGTTTCTTATTATATTATACTGTATGTCCTGTTCTTTAATTTCAGGAGCACAATCACACCAGAAACTTGTCGCTATTTCATCTAACCTGATTTTTTTTTAAATGTATTTTATGATACAATTTTAATACAGTATTTTAACACATAAATTATTAATTTAAAAGTATATTAGCTTCTTCACAAGTCACAAAAAATGACTGCACGAATTGTAATTACATCTCGAGAAGAAGTCGATTATGTTGTGGTAAAGGTAAGGTAAAATTAATAATTTGTCAATTATTCAAAAAAAAGTCAAATTCACGTGTACGTTTACATTTTGGCTCATTTTTGATGAGTTTAGATACTACAGTCACACATACGGTTTCATTTTCCAATTACAATAAGTAACAACTAAACTATCCGTCTCGTCATAGCTAACGAGCAGCTAAAAATACTGTTCATGTCGCACGGAGACATGCGACCTGCACAACGTGATACGTGACGCGCTACAGCTGCACTGCTAGCACTGTTGCCGTTTTAGCGACTTTGCCCCTAGAAGTTAAGACTTTTATTTTACATATGTCTTAGCGACAAAAACATAGATTTAGCGACATATTTGACGACTTTTAGAGTAGAAAATCAAAAGATTTTTAAAGCCAGTAATAGATACAATTTTGTATTAACTCGACGCAGAATTATATAGAGCCAAGAGATATATTATATAACAAATCCAAACGAACTTGAGATATGTGCGTCACATTTAAGATGCAGAAATAGAATATAATCCCAGTACTTAAACTCTGAGTCCGCTTCTGGTAGAATCAGTTTAAGCGACTTCTGATATCGAGTCTAGATAGAGACTTGAATTTCTAGGAAGTGACAACACGTGATAACATCGATCTATAATAAAACAAAGATATACATTGTTAAAGTTCCATCGGCCTGCGGGCAGCGAGCTGTAGGGATGGCAATTCTTTCCGAAAAATATCGATTTATGTATCAAATCTTTATGAATCGACACACAAAAATATCGAAATCTAAAAGATCAATCTATAGAAAATCCATCTTGTTTCGACTTGTTTTTTAACGCGTAAATATTATTCTTCTATTGGTTAAAATTAATCCATAATCATCATTAACTGAAAATTTGAGCACAAAAGCTCAGATAACACTAAAGCTCGTCAATAGAAAATAAACAACAAACGACAAACAGTCTGAGGAGAAAAAGATACTAAATTCTTTTATCTGCGCATATTTATGGGTAAATCCATATCAGTCAAAACAAAAGGGTCAAATAGTCAATATTTTATTATTGTAAAAAAATTAGAGTTTCATATCAAAATTAAAGGTATAACGTGAAGAGATGTTAGGGTTGGCAGTACACTCGAAATACTCTTGATGTAGTAAGCGTCCAACTAACACTGTAAGTGCTTACTAATTACCAGGCTAGTTATTTGTTTGCCATCTTAATAGTAATCAAAAAGACATTTTAAATCTTACAAAGAAGCGAAACAAACTGACCACAAAGGCATCTCATGAGTTTTGAATTAATTTAGTAAAAATCTTTCATCCATTATTTGTGTTTGAGTACATTCTTAATCTATACTAATAAACTAGCTGTGAGCACGCGGCTGCACCCGCGTTTCATATATTCTGCACTGCATTTTTTTTATACGGAATCCTAATTTTTGAATCCGGAACCCTAATTATTTTCGAAAATTAAAGTTACCCAGAGTAACTTCAGCTTTACTAAAAAAAAGTTGCATCAATATCCATCCAGCCTTTTCAGAGATTACCCAGTATAAACAGACAGACAGAAATTTGTATTTTTGGTATAGGTATCTATACTATACTAATGTTGTCTATACCAATTTCTAATAAATAAAATTGAAGTGTCTGTTTGTAATGTCAAAATTAATTATTTTTTCTAAATAGATATGAATGTACATACGATACCTACACCATAAATGCAATTTTTAAAATTTTTGCTGTCTGTCTGTTTGTTCCGGGTAATCTCCGGAACGGTGAAACGGATTTTGACGGGACTTTTTTGGTAGATGGCTGAAGTTACTCCTCGTAACTTTAAGTATTTATAACTTTCGAAAATAATAAGGGTTGTACGTAAAAAACGCAGCGATAAACATAAAACGAGGGCGCAGCCGCGAGCGCACAGCTAGTTTTAAATAATTCGAGGGTTCTCATAGAACCAGAAAGAAATATACCTCGATTTCCTAGGTTCTGAGATCGATTTAGTTAATATAGTGCTAAATAGCAATTTTATAAAATTGATTTTTTGCCCTTAAAGATCAATTCTTCTATTAATCGGTCTCAGAATACCGTCCTTACTAGTGTCATCTCACAAGTTCTTTATTATTTCATTGAAAGTTTACGTACCTTTGTATTTGGTTCAGTACATTTCTACTTTACACAAGTTTGGGATTTTAATCGAGGCAGAAAAATGAATCTCGATTTTTTGGGATAAAAAGATCTATTCTGCGATTAATCGATCTCAGATCGCCATCCCTAGCGAGCTGGTTGGTGTTTTCAGTATGAGTGTATTAGTGTATCTATGTTCAGTGTGTGCTCATCCGCCGTACCGGTAGCATTGTGTCACTCTGCTGGCTACAACCCAACAACAAACGTGATCCATTGTAATAATAGCACGCATATTCATATATAATTAAAAAAACTTTACTGTAATAAATAAAAAAACTATTCGGAGTAAATTAAAAAGTAATATAAAATTATTTTTAAAATTCAAAGTGTAGGTAACATAATAATTGTTCATCCAGATAGTGTATGTACGTGTAATAAGTGTCCGGTCGCGTCGGTTTGTTTTTCACTCCTGAATGTGTTAGATCTGCATTCTGCAACTCCGACTCTTACATACAGAATTGAGAATAGTTTAGAGAATTGTAACTAGTGTTTAATTTCACGCGTAACAACGTTGAAACGAAATAACATCATGTTATGTCAAGGTAAGCAGAAATGTTAATGCATATTAAATACTTCCTCGATTTGAATATTTTGTTTTGTAATTGTATGTGATACCTAGTTTAAATATCTAGACACGTAATAGTTTTAGTGAACTTGATTGGTAGTATCATTGCATAAGTTACAAGAAAATTAAAACAAGAGATTGTAAACAAACTCCGATTGAATGGAAAACACTTTCAAAACATTACATTCCAATGATTATTTAAAAACTATTATTTAATCCGGTGGAGAATACATGAAACGCGGGCGGTCTCTAATATATAATCAAGGTACCGCCATTTTCTCAGTTAACCTTTATTAATATTATTACATTATTTATCTACATAATTAAATAAAAGGGAAGTGGGGGTCCTTTGATACACCATCACCTCAAAATTATTGGAATTTACTTTAATTTAAAACACGCAAAATTATTCGTAGGTGAATTATTTTTTGGATCGCATCAACCCTTTCTCGTTTTTTTTTCAACTCACTATTTTTTTTTTTTTTCGCTAATAAAAACAAAAAGAATTCTGCCTATCTGTTAGTTTGCTTATAACTCGATAACTACTTAACCGATTTGCATAATTCTTTTTTTAATTGTAGATATATTATCTAGTCAGGTTTTAGTGTGTGTTTTGTTACGTTAAATTTATATATATATTTATTTTCTTTATTGTATATTACTTAACAGTACATTTACTATAATACAGTTTATTATTTTAACATTTAAGTAGTACCAATTACAAAGTAATTATAATTAAATTTTGTTATGCAGTATTATAATGTCTTGAAATTCAAATTTGATTGTGTGTATGTGTGAGTGTGTATGCATGTGCGTGTGTGTTATAAATAGTGACCATATTTACTAAGTTCTTTTACTCTCACCGTATGTACGTACTAACGTATTGGGATTTTAGGTTTTAAGTTCTTTATAAAGATGTTCCTGTTTGGCTGAAAAAGATCGGCATTTCGAAGTTAGAATTTCGTATGATACGTGTCAAAAAATCTATGCAAAACCGAGTTTTTTGTGTAATTATGTTTTACTATTTGGGGTGCAAATAAGTGAGGATTTCGAGTTATTTTCGTATATATTTTTAAGGGAATCCTATACAGTAGTTCGGGACAGTCATATACATATACGGTTAACTATTATTTAGATTACTTGTTCACATACATAGCCAAATATATGGTTACCGCACCCTCAAGTTTGAAAATCTGTCGCCTGAAAATATATCAATAAGTTTTTTCCGGCAGCATCACTTGAGAACTAGTACCTCTAGACTTAGTGTGTGTGTTAAAAAATATCTAACTGATGGTGAACAACGCATTAGAATCTGTTGCGAGATTTGGAAGGAGTTTACGAATAAAGAGACAAACAGTCATGAAGAACTTGTAACGGCTTAGATCCCGGCTAGCTGGGTTCTGGTAGTAATAGTCTTCTTCCGCCCACTACAGTTCTGTCGGTGTAGTATGTGTAACACTGGCCTGTAAAAGTTTCCCTTCCGCCCTCGGTGTTCAGTTGTTTGTAGCAGGTAGGTGATCCTGGAAGCCCAAGACGTAGGCAAGCATTATATCTGGCTAGACACCCTCAACAAGCTCAGTGCTTCGCTAACTACGCTGTAATACTTTCTACGCAAAGCAACTCAGCATTTACATAGGATAGAACATAATAGATAGTTAAGGTTACTCACCCTAGCGGGATATAGAGATTCAATTTTTTATTTAGCCAATACAATTATAATTGGAGGTAGTCGGTAATTTTAAATTATATAAAAATAACGCGACCGTCTCGTTATAGCGTTCCGATGCGTCTGCCGCGAGGGGCTTAACCAAACCCGTTATGCGCGCGAAGTTACAACATTACAGTACCCCGCTGTAAGAAAAAGAATTTTGCGTAAACACTGGCAAGCAAAATTCGTCTACCACTGTTCTTACTAAACTACTACTCTGCATAATTAATTAACTTTAGGTCTTTAATATGCCAAACACCTAAGAAAACACCGTTCATATCCACTAGTTCATAAACAAGAGGGGATTTTTTAGCCACTACTTTACATTTTATAAATTTCGCAGCCAACTTTTTATTAAAATATTTCTTCTTAATACTTTGGTAAAATGTTCTTTTCCATACTATGTCACCTATAATAAATTCTGCTGATCGACGACACAAATTATAACTCTGACAATTTCTAGAGTGTGCCTGTAGAAGCAGGGACTGTACATTATCAAAGATACTAGGCAGACAGGACAATTTTTCTGCATAAGAATCTCGGGGTTGATAAATAACATTATCAGACTTAGCATCGATATAAAGTGAACCGCACGGAACTAATCCTCACTCATATACAAGAGAGGAGGGAGAATATCCTGTAACTTCGTTGACTGCGCTGTTAATTGCACAATGAATTTAAGGTATTAATTTATCCCACGTTCGGTGATCATTTTCTATATATGTATGTTGTTACAGCAGTCATTATAGTTTTTTAGAGTTAGAGTTATTAGAGTATTTTGGCGTGTAGTGTAGTTTGGTACTTTATATTTAGACATCATATTCTTTAGGGCGTTACTGACGAATTGTTTGCCGTTATCTAAAATTACAGTAGACGGAATTCCATGTATTAAAAATACGTTTTCTTCTAAAATTTTAGTGATAGTTTCATTAGTAGCACCCTTAATGGGAAACAAAAGGCTATACTATATATATATATATATATATATATATACACATACATATACATACATACATACATATGCTCACGCCTGTTTTCCCCGAAGGGTTAGGCAGAGGTGAAGTAGCGAACTACACCACCCACATTTCGCCGAGCTTAGTTCCGTCCCAGATGTGACAGGGGGCGAGCCTGTCGCCATATCGGGTACAAATTCCAAACTCCGGGATGATACTGAGAAGAAAAAACCCAATATCACTTGACCCGACCCGGGGATCGAACCCGAGACCTCAGAACGGCAGTCGTATGTAATACAACTGCGCTACCGAGGCAGTTTATATATATAGGCGTATATATATTATATACGTTTTGTTTTTTCGTCGGGGGTAGGGGTCCGAGGAGTTCCACACTAATAGTTTGAAATGGGCGAGAACATATTTTTGGACGCCCCATTTCACCTAAGGGTGCATGGTTTTGATGTTTATGAGCTATACATATGTTACAAGATGCAACACATTTTACTACATCTGCATGCATTCCAGGCCAAAAGTAATGAAGTGCCAGTCGTTTATATATCTTAAAAACACCAAAATGGGCAGCGGTAGGTCCAGAATGATTCTCCTTACGAACCTCAGCAGCCACTACCTCTTTCCATTCAAACTCTTTACGTAAGAGACATTTAGCCTTCATGAGCCTATATAATTTATCATTGTTGATATAGTAATTTGAAAAAGATGCAGGATTATTTAGACAGCCTTTATAGATGTCCAGGTACCATTGGTCATTAGTTTGAATAGTTTTAGGGTTACTGTCAATTGAAGAGACTGGACATTCACGAGAAAGTGCATCAGGAATAATGTTATCAGCACCGCGGCGGTGTTTAATATCGAAATTGAATGGGGATAAACGTACTCCCCAACGGGCTAACCGACTTGTCGGATTGCTTAGATTAAGGAACCATTTTAGAGCAGAATGGTCGGTATAAACTGTAAATTTGATGCCATTTTCTAGGTAGCATCGCCAATATTCTACCGCCACCAAAACAGCCAGTGCCTCTCGTTCAGTAATACTACAAGGCTCCACTACGCGAAGTTGCAGCATTTCGTCTAGTTCTTTGACCATATTTCTTTGTTTCTCTGGTGGTAACCTATAATATCGTTGTCCAATTGGAGGTGAATCCCCGGTGTCGATTCGATGTTCAACTAAATTTGTATGCCCTAATCGTATTTTTTTTCCATAGATATAGTCTCAAATTTAGATATGATAGCGTTCACTGCCTCCCTTTGATCTTTGTCAAGCACATCGTAGGCGTGTAGAGCTAGGGTATCTTCATTGACTCGATCGTCCTAGAAGGGTGGGAAAGGCGCTTGGAGAATCCAAGCGCCGGGGTCGCTACAGTGGAGGCCGTTCGGCCCCACCTTAGGGACTGGTTAGGGAGGACTCACGGAGTTCTGAGTTACCGCCTTACGCAGGTGCTGACGGGGCACGGGTGCTTCGGCAGTTACCTGAATCGTATAGGAAGGGAACTCTCTCCGTGTTGTCATCACTGTGCCGGCGGAGTCGTCGACGACGTCGAGCACACGTTGGTCGTGTGTCCCGCGTGGAGGGAGTCCTTCAGAGACTTGGCGTCCGACGTGGGTAGGGTCCTCTCCTTGCCGTCGCTCGTGAGGGCGATGGTCGGGAGCTCTAGGGCTTGGGCGGTTGTCTCTTCCTGTTGCGAAGCCGTCATGCTTGCAAAGGAGGAGGCAGAGCGGGAGAGGGAGCGGGCAGCGCACTCCAACCGAGCGAGGCGTGTCTCACGCCGGGGCACCGGACGCAGCCGTCCGGGCGCCCGTCGAGGTCGCCAAGCCTCGTAAAATAATTTGACGTCGGACCTCCCGTGAGGTATGGCGTTACCAGGGCCTCTGCAGAATACATGTATAATGTGCCTCCGGAGGCCCTGGCATCTTTGCGCCGGTTAGGGACGTGGAGTGTTTAGTCAGTCGGTTACGGCCAACCTGACACACGGACACCTAAAGTCGCCTCTCGCAAGGGGGTTGTGACTCGGTGTCTATGGTCTGTCGCGAGGATCACACGTGTGCGAAAAACTGGGTTTTTCGGCGCACGTCCGAGCGTTCAACGAGCAGATTTCAACCACGTAAAAAAAAAAAAAAAAAACGGGTATCTTCATTGACAGAGAATAGTTGTAAATCGCTAGTACGTGAAGTAAATGTAACTTCTTCCAGAAGTCAACACCTGATATAAGCGATGATGTAATTGTAGGAAAAATATAGGCTTTTAACCCCCTTGAGCACTTACCTGGCGTTTATGCCAGTTTTCCATTGTTTTCCTATTGTCTTATTTTTACGGGTACTCGACACATTAAGAAATGATGTTGATTCTTAAAAATAACAGGTACATTAATAAAGCCGATTGTCGGTAACTTGTGACCACCAGCTGAGACAAATCATTGAGGCGCGTCACATTTTGTAATTGTAAGAGAAACAAAAGATAATAGCTTTTTATGATAATTATTAACTAATATAGTAACAGCTGAACAAGAATCAAGGAGTCCACAAAGTGCTAATTCCCCTATATTAATAGTAACATAAGGACGTATGTCGTTGTCAGGTTTTTTATGAAACATTGTTGCAATAGAATAACTGGAAGAGTAAGATGTTAATGTATCTAACCAATTTTGCCAGCCTTGTTTATCAAGTTTATTTGCTATTTGTTTATTTTTGGGCGCCATGCGACAATCTTTCGGTACTAGTTTTTTTGGTTCTGATCAGAGTGACATTGCGGACAGTTGGGTAAATAAAATTCTTTAAACCACATTTGAAGCAGATTGGGTAACGAAGAGTTTACTGGTTTAATGAATGTTCATTATTTCGACAACGTGGACAAAATATATTTTTAGCGGCCGCTGTACTAGATTTCGATACGATATCTAATATTGGAATGTTATTTTTAGAATAAAAGCTTTTGTTGTAGTTATTATTAGATTGGTAATAAGATTTATTAGGTTTATGAAACATAGGCTTGGGTTCAGATCGTATATATGCTAGATCCGGAGCTAGGGTTTCGCTAGATGGTCTAGGTAGTTCATGGAATTGAGAAGACAGGCACTGAATTTTCTTATAGTTTAAGCATATATTTACGAAGTGTCACGATGGTGTCACTACCAGTTACGCAAGATGTTAGTACAGTAGAATAACAAGGGTGTATATTATGCAACAGGATCTCCAACTTGTCCCGTTCCAGAACAGGAGTAGATAATCGTGAAAAAAGTTCAGACATAATAGATAAATATATTATGTTTTCTGATTCACCTTGAGTTCTATTACGAATTTCTGCCATGAGTTTGTAATTATAATCAACCGAGCTAAAGTCCTCAACTAATAACAAAATGAGTTGTTCCCAAGTTGAGACTGTATCACGAACATTACGGTACCAGTGAAGTGCGTTTCCGATAAAATTTTCCGAAGCGTATATTATTAATTTATCGGTAGGTAGATTCCGTACAGCTCGATACTCGTTAACTTTTTACACCAAAGCAAGGACATACGTTGTGCTGTCATGTCTTAATTTAGCAAGTTCATTAATCAGCGTATGCTGACATTGCTTTGAAATAATAGATGTTTGTTCAGATGGTGAAGATGACTGTACTTGGCTAATACTATCGGACCCAGCATTCTGAACTGTATCGATGTTTTGCATAGAAAGTAGTTTTTTTGATAGAATTTCGAATTCTTTGTTTAAGGAATTAATTTTCTTAGTAAACGAAGTGTTAGTAATAAGTAATATATTCTTCTTAAACGATGATAAATATGGTTATGTAATGTTTTAGATCGATCGAATAATTTAATGCTATATTTATCTGAAAGAGAATTAACCCGTATAGCTAGTTCAGATAAGGAATTATGGATTCCTTCACAATCTACAGCAATGTTGTATTTTATTTACAGGGCGAGTGATTGCGGCGACGTGTATCGGAGCGGTGTTCGTTATAATATCAATTATATTAACATTACTCGACCCGATCACTATCCTTGTCAATTACGTAAGTTTATCCATGTTATTTGACTCCGGTTTATTTTTTTAAGTTATGACACTGAATACACGCTTCTTAGGCCCAACAACGTAATGGTGTGTGTGCATTTGTTAAAACGTTCCAAGGAAGTCGTTGTGAGATTTCAGAATTGACACTCCGTTTCAATATATTTCACTAGTGCACAATAACCGAACTATTTCGGGTAAAATGTCACCGAAATTACATAATATAGAGTCATGTATTTAGAGCTAGTTAATGAATAAAAAATAAGAGCAACTAAGTACACGAAAAACCAAAATCACGTTAAGAATTCTTCGGAATAATCTACACTTCAAGAGTTGCTAGAACCTTTTATTTTATTTTTATTTTTTTCGAGGGGAATGCATTTACGCACTTGCTGTCCAGCCAGACCTGAAAGGGACGTACCCAAACAGGAGAGACTGGAGCGACTGATGATGTGTGACAGTCTCTCGCACGCAGTGCGAAGGGCTGTCACACAGGATTACTGTGGGACTCGCTGCAAGAAGCGCCGTTGACTACTACCCACTAAACCCCCCGGTTCCTCCCGCCACCTTGTTGGAGCAACACGGAAGAGTTGCTGGAACCTAGCGATTATACTTGAATTCTTTGTTACAATATCATTATTTTATAAACATTCTTATGTTTTTTACGCTTTGAGAGTTATCTCACCTGATGATACAGTAATAAACGTACTGCTGGTGCTTTGCGACAGGTTTTTCAATCTTGAGGGTGGTAGCTACCCAGGCGGATATTATTAAATAATGCCCTACTACTATGATATGGTTTCCTAAGGATGTTTTCCTTCACCGATAGCTCAGACGGGTTCGAACCTACATCCTACCCCTACACCTACCCCACATACAACTATTTAATTTTACACAAATCATAGCTAAGATACACAAGCATATAACAATCCAGCCCGGAGACCAAATATATATTGACATATAGAATCAGATGTATACTAAGTTATTATAGGAAGATAATTTTTATTAATAAATAATTAAATAATAATAGATGTGACCATTTATGTGATAATCTGCAGTTAGTTCTACGTACAACCCTCATACGTTGTGAATGAAAGAAAGTTGTAGGTAACAAGTAGGTACGTTTAATCTGGTACTCAGAAAATATTACATAGATTAAATTAATGTTGAAACTTAAACTCCCATATTTGTCTACGATTACAATATTTAATACCAGTTTCCACATGCAACACATAATCTTAGGTTACACCGAGACATTGCGAAGACTTATACAATCTATCTATTAATATATTAAAACTGGAACTAGGCCAAATCTGTACATTAAATATTTTTTGAAAATTATAATCGGGGTGGATTTAGAATTATTCTTTGTCTGTCTTTTCCTGTGTACGCGTATAACTCTGAAAGCACTGAACCAATTTTGACGAAACTTGACACAGGAGTAACTAATATTATAGAGTAACATCTAGGGTACTTTTTGTCCCATAAAACGTAAGGGGTTCTCCAGGATAACGGACAAAAGTCAACAATTTGTACTAAATGGAATTCTCGACGGATTTTGATGAAATTTAATTTGTGCTAAAATTTAGCTATTATGTATAGCAAATTAGCTAAAATTTGAGCTATATCTCTATTCTTCTTAAAAAAAAGAACAACAAAAAGAAATTCTTCATCGCTAGGTTTTGAACCGACGTCGTTATCACGTGTATTACCTTTTTTTGACGAGAGGAATGCATTTACGCAAGTTCATTAGGAGGATCAAAGTCCCCCCAATGAAGATGGTAGGGGGGTGTGGAGGGACGTCTCCACACCAGTGTGGGAGTCACCCGCGAGAAGCGCGGGAAATACCCACTAAACCCCCCGGAGCCGCCCGCCGCTTTAAGGGGACGATACGGGATTGTGGTAACATTCACCGCGTCGTCCCCTGCGGCAGTCCAACATGAACACGTCCATACTCAGTCCAGTTGGGGATGGGGGGAAAGTCGCTGCCTGACCGACAGGCTCTCTCCCCACCTACCTCTTCGCCCACTTCTCAGAGAGAAGTATTCGTCCGGGGGGAAAGCGTGGTTACAGCCTAGCGCGTGTAGTACCTAACCGTTACAACTCAGATAAAGCAACTTAGCGTTTTATTGCGAAATTATCAATCAGTTAAATTAGTAGCATAAAATCTGATAAGTAGACTTAATCCTATTGATGTATGTTTGTCTCTTTGTCATGAAGCATTTCCGTTTCATCGAGTTACAAATCACCAATGATTCTGAAGAAAAGTTAACTTCAATTGACAATCGACAAAGTTGAAAAATAGGTGTAAAATTATACGAGACTGTTACTAATATGATATTATATTTATTGCATGAAATGATTACTTATTATATATATTATCAAAGACTATATAATATATTAGCCCGATAATACGCATGAAAAGAATCGCAATACGATAAATTATTACATATTAAAATAAAAGGTGTTACTAAGGGCCAATTTTTTGATCCGTAGTCAACTCGAGAAATGGTCAGAATTGTAACAAATGGTTAAAATAATGCCCTGATGCGTTTTTTGAAACATAGTTAAGCTAACCATTTGTCAAAAATGTGACTATTTGTTACAAAATTTAACCATTCAACTCAGTCGGGTTAGCAAGATGGTTAACTCCAGTGCGAACAGCTGTTTCATTGCTTTTGTGTAACATTTAAAGTAGATAATTTGAAGTTTCATTATGTAACATTAATTTATATAAAATAATTTGTTAAATAATTACAACGTTTTAATAAATTGCTATTTATTATCTTTTTCGTAATATATTTGTGTATGAATTTTGTTTTTCATAAGAATTCAGTATTCCATTATGTATAGTATATCAAGTTCGTACAAACATTTATTTGGCTTGTAAAATATATTAAATCCAAGAATTAAATTATAAAATCAAAGAATATTTTAGACAAGACGAAATAAAAAAAAAGGTAATATCATTACAAAACTATCACAAGAAATAATAATGGACACAGATGTTCGAGAGTAGCTCGACCCTTTGTTTTTTGTAATGTTTGTTCGACAACTCGAATTATGGACCATGACACATTTTACTCGGAATGATCATACAAAAAAAATTACCGGAATCAAAAGTATTCTATTATACAGTTCATTTTACTGGCAACATAAATAACTATTGCTAAATTTAACCATAGTAGATTTTGTCATCAAAAAAAACGCATTGTGATTATAACCATTGGTTTGTGTAATAGTAATAGTAAAATTGACAAATGGATATAGTAACTTTGACTACGGATCAAAAAATTGGCTCTAAGTGTTTCAAATTGAATATAATACTAATTATAATGACGTCAGAATTTTAATAATGCGCAAACAATAATTATATGGCGCTATTCCTCAATTTTAATTTCACTATTGAGCTAAATTATAAATAATTATAATGGCCGCGTTGCCAGCTCATGGTTCGTAGCACGCGACGTTGCCACTCTTCGTTTTCGACTCTCTATGTGGATTTGAAAATATTTATGCCGATTTTTATTAAGTGTTACCAGAACAGACAGATTTCCATACATTACTACCATTTTATACATATAATGCGTAAATAGCGTTTATCTATATTTATATTAAAATAATAAATATGTTTGCTTTATTATAAATGAATAGTCAAATAAGCACAAATAAAACAAAATGAAACATACCAACATTTATATATAATGTAATGTTTTCAAACATTACAAGGACATAGATACTGGACAATGAACGAAATTTGTACATTGAAGATATTTGAGGAAAAAACTATGTAGGGCTTTAGATTCTACTACAGGACACATTTCGATAGTTTTAAAATATTTTGTTTGTCTGTCCGTTTATTAATTTCCAAACTACACAACCGATTTTGATTAAACTTGGTATTAAATTTTGAACACTATAGTAACATCTGGCATACTTTTACACATATATGTATTTGTATAATGTATGAATAGCGTTTATCTAGATTCATAAAACAACTATAATAATTAAGTGTATGCGTAATAACATCTGTACTAATAATGTAAAGAAATAAAGTTTGTGAGTTTGTATTTCCGGGGTAAGCTCCGGTACTAATGATCCGATTTTGAAAATTCTTTCAACGTTAGAAAGGTATATTATTTATAGCCCACTTTTTATTTTGGTAAATATATATATATAAATAATTTTGGTAATATTTTCAATAATTAATCATAATAAATTTAATTGAAGTAGGTAATAATTATATAATATAGTGTTCGCTGCTTGAATGGTTTTAAATTAACCAATATAATCTATAGCATTTTCGGATATCTTTCATTCAGGTCTAGCATAGCATTCAGACCTGTTAGGACATGAATATCTGCATGCATAGTTTCAGCTCAGATGCCCCGCGTATGCTAAACGCAGACGGAGGCTCAGTCCGGGCACCTCACCGATGGGGTCTGGACTCTTCCGCAATGCCAAACCAAGGGGAAAAGGGGCAGGGGCTCTGACCTTCCATTGCACTGGGAAAGTTGTCTGGGAGGAGGCTTAGTCAGGACGGCATGACCTCTACCGTGGGTGACGGGATGGAACAGGACGGGACATAGATAGAAAATATATTGGTAATAAGACAGATTGCATCTAGATCGAGAATATAGTCTGTCTATTAGAATATATTTGTCTGAATTCCACGCGAACGAAGTCGCGAGCACAGCTAGTTATTAATCATTTTCTAAAATTAATACTTCCTATGTATTTTTATTATATCTGTTTATTGTTTTTGTTAACATGTCGTTGATTTTATAATGAACGACAGAAATAATAGCCAAAAAAAAACCAATTAATACCTATTTCTAACAGGTTTTATTTAATAATGCTTTAATAATACGTTATATTTTCTAAATAACCTTTTTTATAAATTGAGCACTTATATACAATGCTATTCGTAGTTTCGCGCGTCTCAAATGTTGATTATCTCATAAAATAATATCAAAAGCCTACATTAACCTTTTATTTTTACTAGATGGCAATAATTGTTCCATTTTATATAATATGCTGAGAACAGATTTGTCACAAGCAGCTGATAGGAGCTGTTTAAGTATGACGTATCTGGAATCGAACCTGTGACGTCGCAACTGAATAGTAGGGTTTCTAAACATATAAAGCAACATATAAGAGGGACTACACTGCTTTGTTAAACATCTCAAACATTGAAATGTTTCAATTCCTAGATACCTAGGTCAATATGCAAGACTAAAGAAACAACGTTACTTCGTCGCAAAATAGATTCTAGTAACACCCCTATGACCATTGTCCTAAGGGTTTAATCATTCAATCGCTCTGTAAAACGATACAAACTACATTATATATATTAACAAAAAATAGATTCTCGAATAATCACCAATCTCGTTAATAACCATGTAAAAAAAAAAACGTTATATCTTAGGTAAAATATAAAATTTCAACGAATCTTTAAAAACTTTTAGATTTAACCACAGATAACAGCCGGTCACAAATACAATTCGGTCACAGTGACTGATCAGGACATCGGGTGATATCAATTACAGCATTTATTTGATCTCCTTCAAATGTCTCTTCTTTGTGCTAATTATTTTAAATATAAATAGGTATTTGCTTCATTAAATACTGCTAAATTATTATTTTATAATGCAGTTCGTAGAAAACACAACAGTTTCATAGTTTTAGCACAATGTATAGCTAAATACATTATGATCAAGAAGAATGTTTTCGTGAAATAAGGTATTAACTATGATACTGCATCTTGACAGTATCATTGAGCTAGAATAACAATCCCCCCCTTTTTTTTTTGACGGGGGGAAATGCATTTACGCACTACCCTTATCTATTGTATTTGTGGGATCAGAGTCCCTCAAATACAATAGATAAGGGGGCACGGAGTGACGAGCTCCGTGCCAGTGTGGGACTCACCCGGGCGTGAGGCGCTCCGGAAATACCCACTAAAATCCCCCGGAGCCGTCCGCTGCATTTGGGATGGGGGCGACACGGGGTGGCTTTCGCAAGCACCGCATCGCCCCCTGCAGCGAACCCACCAGGCCCGTCAGTGCAATGGCCCGATGGGGATGGAGGAGAAAAGTTCCCCTCCACCACTTAGCCCGCCTCTTGTGGAGAGGCATGACCAAAGGTCAGACATCCAGGGGGCAGAACAGACCTCCGCCCCCCATAAAAAGGAAAAGAAGAAAGAAGAATTAGAAAGAGCAGTGGCGGGCAAAGGGAAAAAGGGGAAGAATAACAATCCCCCTGACATATGTACGAAGTGAAATACGTCGAAGTGCACCAACTCTTGCACCGAGACTCAACCGTCCTCAATAAAGACAATTTGTTAACAATATAACGACTGTTTTGATCGGTCAGTGCCTTCATTAAATAATTTAAATGGCTCGGCTCATGCTCGTTCCATTGACGTTCACATTACAAGTGAACGTGATTCAGGGAAGCCTTGTATAACAGTAGCGTTATGTTATTCTTCCAAACTTTATAGCTTTCTTTCATACATATGTTTGTAACTGATTAACATTCACACTGACAAAGGTCTGGCCGGTTCTGACAGATTCCTGCTAATTTATTTTGGTGAATTTAGGTTTCCGTTAAAAGTATCTTACGTATACTGGATAAAAGTTGACCAACTTGTAGTATGTTTAACTCATCCTAGTCAAAAATCTATTCGATTGACAAATTCTTCCATATGACCAACGAACTAACGAAAATACTTATGGTAAACTCTAAGTTCATTGTATTTCAAAAGATCTTTAGAGTTAAAATAATTGGTAATTTAACTTTGAGTCAAATACCTTGACAATTGAAATAATAAGTTTTTTATTATTATTTCAGAATACTAGAGTAACAAAAAAACTCATTCATGTTGGAGATATTTAAAAAGGAAGTGGAGGGCGCTCACGTGTCACTGTACATCTTTAACGTAACAAACGCAGACAGATTTATGGATGGTACTGACCATAAGTTAAAAGTGGAGGAAGTGGGGCCATTTACTTATGCGTAAGATTACTTTTGAAATACCAGCGGTGGTATTTATCTATTCATAAAGTATACAAAACGCAATATTTATTATAACAAGTTTGTAAAGATTTAATTTCGATTCTTTATTACGTAAATGCTAAGCAAATCTTTATCGGTAGGAATAATTTAAATATTTATTATATATATATATGTATGAAGTAAATAAAAATATAATATACAATTTAAAATCTGCAATGAAGAATATATAAAACGCGGGCGCCGTCGCGGGCGCACAGCTGGTTTGTTATAAATGTTGTTTGTGAATTTTAGGGAAATCCGAAAAAATGTAGATATAGATCTGAGGGAAGAAGCCGGCGAGCTCGAGTTCACTCCTCGTATGAAGCTGCGGTTTCTCCCGGAGGAGTCGGTGGCCCGGCCCGAGGACGTGCATGTAACAGTACCAAACCTCGCTTTACTCGTAAGTCTGCAATGTTTACAAAATATTTGTAGTAAGAGATAATCATCGACTTGTTACAAATGTGGGGATTACTTATTTGTTGCTTACTGACAAGTGGGTGGGGTAGTAGTGTTGAGGAGGGGGGATTCAATTATGCTTGCGTAATATTTGTATGACAACATTAACTTGGATAAAACTATAGAAATGAAACTTAATAAATTTGAATTAATTTATTCTAGACGTTTTTTTTTGTATAAATAATCAGAACAGGACATAATAACTAGTATTTAATCGTTTAATTTTTTTTTTAAATCGTATTCGTTTTACGTCTAATAATACTTTTTATGTTTATTTCTTATTTTGGTTCAATTACAGAGTGCAACATCGCTGATAAGTGCGTATCCATTTTGGATCCAGCAAGGGTACAATATTCTAGTTTCCCACTTGAAATCTCGGGCGATCTCAAGTTTCGATGTGCACAGTTACCTGTGGGGATACTCCGACCCGCTAATCGCTTTAGCGAACAAGTTAGTTCCCGGACTGATATACTTTGATAAGTTTGGGATCATAGACAGGGTAAGCCAAATAAAAATTATTTATATTTCACACTGGACACTAAACAATTAATTAAGATTAATAAATATAGTATATTTTGAGTTATTTTAAATATACTACCTGTACCTGAGGCTTCGCCCGTATAAAATTAAGACCATTTACAGCCTACATTCTCTCTCATGATTCAAATATGAAAAGATATAGATATAGAAAATTTAGATGTAAAATAGAAGTAGATTTAAGCTCACATAAATTAATTGTGAAAGAAGATTACTAACTGCATAGCTGCTTGAAATATTATAGGCAATTTTTCTGACGCATGTCGAGTTAAACCTCCAATATAAAAAAAGGTGTGGACCCAGAGTTTAATTTTAATTAAAAAAAAAATGAAAAGATTAATATTTAAGAGGATTTAAATTAAAAACCCCCGATATATGTGTACGTGTATTTTTAACCATAAGCAGTTGTATGGAATTACATAATTTCCCATATAAAATGACAAACTGTTAGAGTTAAATTTTTCAAAAATGCCGGTACATTAGTATGTTTTCTAAATTTAATGCTTTCTTCTTCTTCTTAGTTAATGGCAATCTGTGTGTACACACAATTTGTGCCAATGTCATGTGGGTAAGATTTTCAATCTTGTATCAGCGTTACCAAGCTCCAACAGAACGGTGGCCTATCCTGCTCGAACTTTCCATGGAGCTTTGTCGGCACCTCAGAATGTATGCTACGCGTTGTCTTCTATAATAAACTTAACTTGAACACAATAACTAAACTATTTCACACAAACGCCACCAAGATTACATGATATAGAGTCAAGTACACAAGTTTAATGAATTAAAGAAAACAATTGCTACATGTCAGACTGAGATCCCGCCAAAAAAACTCATTTAATGCTTTATGATTTGACAATCATCGATGGATTTATATACATATCGAGCATAAGCTGTTGTGGTTCCCATAAACATGTGTCTGCCCGTTGCGTGTGTCTACTCGCACTAATAAGACAAGAGTTTCTCGCTTTAGTTGGAAGCTGTCGATCTGTTTCTCAGCCGCATTTCCAAACTAGTTCATTGTTCAAATATATTAGAAAATTCTTTAACAATATCTAATAGCAATTCTAGCTTTGACGTCAAATGACATAGCACAATGACCAAGCAAAAATATAAAAGAAGTATTGCTCATAATAACAGGATATTCATAACTAACTATTGGAGGCGTCACGAGTACAAACAATATAAACTTTAACGCAAACGAACTTATCATGATTATTTTCATATTATTTCCAAGAACAAACTTCTAAATGTAACGTAGTTGTAACAAAAAAGAACAATGAACCGAGTGTTACGCAATGTGTCACTAGTTGTGCCTGCGGCGTCGCCCGTATTACATTCACCCAATATGCAGCCTACATTCTTCTCGCTGTGGAGTTATACATGAAATGAACAGACCGCCAGAAGTAGCTGATGTCTGCTAACCATATCTACTAGATAAAAAGTAACAGTGCATTGAGCGCTACTATATCAGGAACCTTATGTTATTGTGACTCTCACATCCGACGGTCACCATTATCACTTGATATATAAGTCACAGCCACTAAAATGGTAGGAACGATAAACTGTCACCGTTATCAGTAGACATGGGTAGTTGGATGTTCGCCGCCATAAATTGATATTCTCAAGTCTAAGGTTCCATTTAGCTTCATAAACAAAGGTATATACACAATTACTTTTGTATTTATAATTAGGAGTGTGTAGTTATTACGTAAAGTTCTTACCTCAATTGAATTCAAGAGAAATTGGCTATGCAGGCTAAGACAGTCCTGT
The DNA here is from genome assembly GCA_014132275.2 of Samia ricini. NCBI lineage: Eukaryota > Metazoa > Arthropoda > Insecta > Lepidoptera > Saturniidae > Samia > Samia ricini. The sequence goes on from AP028162.1 coordinate 369,303, forward strand.
GTCACTGTGACCTAAATAGATCTATTGTAATCGCCCCCATATTTCTAAATCTCACTAGCTGGACCTACAACCTTTTTTTTTTTTTTTTTGACGGGGGGAAATGCATTTACGCACTACCCTTATCTATTGTATTTAGGGGATAAAAATCCCCCAATACAATAGATAAGGGGGCACGGAGTGACGAGCTCCGTGCCAGTGTGGGACTCACCCGGGCGAGAGTCGCTCGGAAATACCCACTAAAACCCCCGGGGCCGTCCGCTGCATTTGGGATGGGGGCGATACGGGGTTGCCAAGGCATGTCGCCGCGTCGCCCCCTGCAGCGAACCCACCGGGCCTATTCGTGCAATGGCCCAATGGGGATGGGGGAGAATATTCTCGACCCCACCTCTTCACCCGCCCCCCCGAAGGGAGGCCTGACCCAACGGTCACATTCCGGGGAGGCAGTATAACCTGCCCCCCATAAACGGAAACGGGAAGAGAGGGACAGAACGGAGACGGGCCAAGAAGAAAGACGAAGGAGCCCGCCTCCGCTAAGAAGAGGAGCTGGACCTACAACCTGGATATACTATAGGATCTTTTTGGCAGACGGCATCTGTACCTCCTCCGGGAACAACGCATGTTTGCCCAGAACTCGGTCACGTATGTGTTATTAGTGGGTCACATTGACACAAGGTGTACTTTGGTGTTTCGTCTACAATTTCACAGAAACTGCACTCTCTTGTATTCTGGGCACCCTTGTGCATATGCTTGCCCAAACAACAGTCCCCAGTTAGCGCTCTCACTAATACTCGCAGCTGATTCCTACTGAGCATCAGGGCTTGCTCAGGTTTTCGCTGAGTATATCCCCTGATGAGCTCTTTGGAATGAACTTGTCCTGGCAATTTATTCCAGAACTCGTCACCATACATAACCCTACGACCTCCCCATGTCATCAAAAATAAACAAAACATAAACCACCCGATGATACTTACGTTAGTTATACGCTACACACGGAAATAGACATTCCAACACAGAAGCGGTTATTACAAGTCTTCTAATATTAATTAGTCTCGCCGTTTCCAATGTTGTATTAATGTCAAGTCTTTGATCATCTTAATAATAAATTCTGCTTTATAAATAGCATATACGTTATAGATATAATGTGAATTAATAAACATTTTTTTTTTAAATAATCACCGCGGCTAGTGAGCGTTGCACCACATTAATATATAAACTGGACTCATCTGGTTTGGTTTTGCTTTGGTGATTCAGTCTGTTGTATGCAATGGATATGCATACTGGATTTATGAGCCGTGAGTCACACGTATAGACGTCAAATTAAGAATACAATTAGGATACAATTATTTTTAAATACCATACAATTTGAATAGTATTTATAGAAATAAATAAAATCAATTTGTGAATCTAATTAAAATAATTTTGTAAAACCCGTTTATTAAATAAACTTCGGCAAAGAAATATTTCGTAGAGAACTATTTGATATCGAATGTAATGACATGTTTCTTGTTACAGTTGTACGAGAACAAAACGATGTACAGAATGAAGATCGCCATCACTGACGTCGACAGGTTTAGCATTAAAACTTTAAAAAAGTATATGCGCCAGAGGGACTGGGAGAAACGTCTCCCGCTGGAAAGGTAACCCACTGTCTGCCCTCGTTCTCCCATTGCTTATTCCTGTTTACTTCTATTGCAGTCTCCAACTTGTCTCATGTATTTGTCACTTATATTGTAATAGTGAATTTGATATTCACCAGGATTTCACTAGAGAAAAGTGAACTTTGTTCTACATCTTACAAAAACATTGACATAGGTAATTAATACCTTGACAATGTAATGTTAAAGATAAAATGGTTTCGGTAATTTTTATCTTCTTTTTGTTTAGTAGCTACTGACTTCTACCGAATTTAATTGAATCAGTAAAAAAAAAAAAAAGAAAGCAATAATATTTCCGTAAAGATTTCATTATAATTGTTATGTTCGAATTACAACATTCTGGTGATCTATAGACGGGCAGACTATTTACTGTTACGTGATTAGTTTTAACTGGGGTAAGTCAATTATATAGGAGGATACCGGTAAGCACACTTAGCATACGGTACGAGCATCGTGGCTTATGGACGTGACGGTGGTGGTTCCGCAGTCGAATCTTGTACATTGTCTACCGCTCTATGTATTAACAAATTTGTTCCTAGTTACGTAAATAGTACAGCTCACATGCTTGTTTTACATTACGATTCCAGCTACAACTTTACGGACACATATGAAGGCGTCTCCTATCCACCAGGACTGACTCTGGAGACTCCACTGAATCTCTTCAGGATCGGCGTCTGCCGGGCCTTAGACCTGGAGTTTCGAGATAAAAGAGCAATGGACTACGGCTCCGACGCTTGGCAGTACAAGATAAGTGATAGAACGTTCACCAAGGACTGCTGGGTCCATAAGGGAGTTTGCGGGATGCTTGATCTGTCCAACTGCACGTATGGTGAGATATACATTTCATTAAAGCTACATCCTTCCCCCCCCCCTCCCGCCATTCAAATATTTGTAGTCAAAAACGTTTCACCGAAACAAAAAAAAAAAAAATCAAAATTTATTATAGGTTTTGAACACCACAAACACCTATTGCGATCACCAACCCGCCTGCCAGGCGCGGCGTGGCGATGGCAATCTCTCCTTTCAGGAGAGACCTATGTCCGGCAGTGGTCTGTCTGTCTTTTGGTTAAAATTAAGAACTCGATTAAATATAATTGTTTGAACTTCTTTCAGATTGAGAAGAAGAAATGAAACACCAATAACATAAAAAGGGTTAAAAAGACCCCCGACTTACATAACAAAATATAAATTAAGATTAAACTTGAAAACTTTTATCATATAAATGAAAATACAAATGTTGGCGATGCTTTTTGTCACGTTATTACATAAATAAATGAAAGTTTTACAGATCAAAATTATATGATTGCTTAAGCTTACAATGCAATTATTGATAACGGGTTTTCCCGCGATGCCTTTCCTTTTCCTATCCCGACGTTACGGCTGGGTCTCACCGACCGTGGTCACGGGCTGGACACGGGAAATGTGACGCGTGAAAACCCCTTGTTCAATAATTGCATTTAAATTTGGAACGCGATAATTTATAAATAAACCTTACTTGTCACAAAAAATGAAAAAAAAAAGCAAAAAAAAAAAATTTGTAGTAAAATTGTAGACTTAATATTTTAGAAAAAATAAAACACAGTTTCAAAATTTTCATAATTTTTTAAGAATAGTCCAAGGTATTTAAAATAAAAAACTTTTGTGTATATCGTCAATTTTGAGAATATTCAAAAATTCTAAATTTTACATATTCGAGGTTTGTCATTACCCAAATACGCGTATAATGTAGATAACAAGATATTTACGTAAAAAAAATCATAAAAATGTAGGTAGATGCTTTTGAAATGAATTCGCCAGAATGAACACTTTTGCAAAATGTACTTTGGATTTTTTTTATACAATAATTCTCATCAAGTTTTCCACGTGTTTGCTTACGTAATGTGAGTTTTATATCATATGATGAACACCGCCTGTATGATAAGTAGAAATTAAGTTGATTTAGTAGATTTACTGAATGAAAGTGGTCACACTCACCAAGACGACAGTCAGCCGACAAATGTCTATTGTAATTACGTGTAGTTGGTAGCGTTATCAAGCGTCTATCAAGTTCTCGATAATAGTTATATTATTTCTAGTCTCTACAGACACAGCTCAATGTCTAATGCCTTTTCTCATATGCTTTATTATATTTCATCAAATAAAAACCTATAGATGCACAGTGTAGAGATTTAGTAAATTTCAGGTATACCTATCGCGATGTCCCGAGCTCATTTCCTAAATACGGATCCGATGCTGTACGAACGCATCGAGGGCATGAGTCCCGACCCAACGACACACGACAGCGTCTTGCTTATTGAACCGGTATGTCAAAGGAAGTTGTTTTACCCACTAAATTTTGCGGATAAAGTCATGTAGTGGAACAAAAACAATTTCTTGTTTATTGTATTGTATTATTTTGAAAAAATATAAATGTTAATATATTACGCTGATAAAAACGTTCCGAGAGAAAAAAGTACTTAAATATTTATACATATATTTAACCCACATCTCTGTGCTTCCCCTAACATTATTATTAAACTACGATTTGTATAGTTTTTTATATGACAAAAAAAATGATATATATTATATTTATGAAAAAAAAAACCAGATCGAGTTTCTCGCCTGCGCTCTTCTCGACTGGATTGTTTTCCGAACCGGTGGTAGTGTTTTAGACGTTCATAAGCGCCTTCTTAGGGCCTAAATTGAATAAATAAATTTTGATTTGATTTGATTTGATTTCTCATCGAAAAATTTCAAGGCTCATTTTCAATGAATTTTCATGTTTTGCAAATAAAATCCAAATACCAGTTGCAAACGGTTGCATGCAGTTTAGGAATTGTGAAGATTAAGTTTCAAATTTAATTATTTCTAGGTCGACCATATAACATCAAACAAATCATTTTCACTTTATGTGAAAAAGAAAAAATAAATCCATAAGTAAAGAATATGTTTAAAAAAATCTCCTTTATCTAGGATTGTTTCGCTAAAATCCATAGATTTTCATATACCTATATTTTCCCGAAGTGACTTGCGTCGACTTCGTATTGTGGAACAATATCTAACTCTTTTTCCATAGTTCATCACTTGATTAATAGTCGCCGGAAACAACACTACTTCCCTCTCTCTCTAACACGTCTCTAAACCCCCTATTTTGAAATGTAAAGGAACAAAATTAGCATATAATTTTTAATAAAACTGCATACTTTACAATAATAGGCGCTGTTCGACTACAGATACTTTTGACCTGACCTTTTTCAAAACGTCTGTATTTAATCGTTGTCGACTACTTTAGAGTGTTATAGAAACACTTTTTATACATAATGTTTGCAATATAAACCCTATTTTATTATGCGTAAAAGTACATTCATATACAGTAAAATGGACGCGGGTTCGAGCCCACTTATATAGGACTAAAATCAAGTGAAACACCGTGAGGAAACCATAGCCTGGTGGTAGGGCATTTTCTAATGATGTCCGCCTGGATAGCTACCACCCTCAACTTAGAAAACTTGTCGCCAAATACCAATAGGTGTGTTCCGGCAGAATTTACCCTATACCTATACACTATTTATCGTTTCCTTTTTAACTGGGAAATGAATGAAGTCTCGCAAAGCTGATGATGTCGCCGGTGTCTACAATTGGTCAAGCGCTGCTACTGCTTCCAAGACACTTTTTTTATTCTTTGGTTTTACGTTTCAATTGATATTATCTTTTAATTTAACGACACATTGCCAATGTAAAACGCCTGTATAAAATGTAAGTGCAATGATTAACAATTAAAATTTTAGGTTATTTATTAAGGTTGATTGTAATCAGTCGCGAAACTATAGGGTGGCAGAGATGGCAGAATGCCACGGACCCCAGTCTGATGGGGCCTCGGCCCGCGGAGCCGCGAGCTCTGAAATATCCTAACATTTTTAACAAAACTCGGTAAAACCTTGTAAAAAACTTATAATACAATCAAATTAGACACAACTAAATATTTAAATACTTTAGTAATCACTAAAGGCATTTATTAAAATCAAATTACAACGTGACGATTTCTACTGGTGTCTCATCCAATTAATTTGCCACAAGGCTGAAATGGATTAGTCACGCCTTTGTTCATTTTTTACAAACATATTTTAAAACAAAGTTTATCTTTGTATTTGAGATGTTTAGATTTGAATAATACTATAATCTAATAAACTTTCCAGACGATAGGGTTCACTCTCTCGACGACACTCTCGTTGCAATTGAACATCAACCTCGGCGATATCGGCTTCAACGAAGCAACGAAGAGTTTCTCCAACATGGTGCTGCCAGTCGCATATATTAAAGTTGTAAGGACAAATAACTAATCTACTCTCATTATCTTCTTGTATGGCATTATTGCTATTGACTTTGGAATACATATGTGGATGAATTAATTATAATAACAGCACAAAACATAATAGTAATCCGAGACTAAAGGAGTACAAACATACAATATTACTTTTCACAGTTTATATTATAACGAACGCAGTATAGGACTATACTGAAGCAGTTCTATCTAAGCTCTGACGTTAGTTATTTATAATAATGCTTCTAAATACTAATTCTCAACGCTACTACGTATGTTCGATGCAAATACATCAAGATTACGATGTATGTATTTAGTGTAGTAACAAGAATATCAAATAAGTTTTTTTACATACATAATTCAATTGAGACAGAGAAAAATGTTGATTAAGATGAGTTTTATAAAATGGCATACATATAAATTGTTACTACGAATGTTCCATCCATCCATAAATCAATCCATCCATCCATCAATGTTCGCATCTACTCAAACGAAATACTTTTACCCTCCTGGTCCGTTAGATAACTAGAATCTTATCTGTCTTCAAAATATATGAACTAAAAATAAACGTAAATGAACTATCAGTGCTAGTGTGATCGAATTTCGCTTCGATGGAGAGAGGTCCAAATTTATCTATCCCATTATATAATAAGCCTGTGTTTCCGATGATGGGCAACATGGCGGTGTAATCATAGAATGTTGGTAGTGAATTTTTTAATGTTATACTGGTTTGGCTAGGTACCACCTTCAAGCAGGAAGTATATCCTGCCCCCCGGAATGCTGACCGTAGGGTCATGCCTCCCTTCGGGGGGGCGGGCGAAGAGGTGGGGTGGAAAAGTATTCTCCCCCATCCCCATTGGGCCATTGCACGGACGAGGCCCGGTGGGTTCGCTGTAGGGGGCGACGCGGTGGCATGCAGTGCAATCCCGTATCGCCCCCATCTCAAATGCGGCGGACGGCCCCGGGGGTTTTTAGTGGGTATTTCCGGGCGACTCTCGCCCGGGTGAGTCCCGCCCAGTGCCCCCTTACCCATTGCATTGGGAGACTTCGGTCTCACTAATGCAATGGGTAAGGGTAGTGCGTAAATGCATTTCCCCCCGATTCAAATTTAAAAATATATCGCCTGGCACTGATAGGTATGTTGAGCCACATTGTTACTTATGAGACTATAGTCAGAGTGCTGAGCTTAATTGAGTATATAGAAAGAAGAATTCTAGACTAGCAAGTCATTCTTTTTCTAACATTTAATTTAAACAATATGTATCGTATCATCGTATGTTCCTATTGTTTCTCTTTTTATTACTCAAAGTGATTCAGTAAGCCGTCCTCGTTACAAGCAGGCAATATTATATTTAAAATATGTTTTGAATGACAGGTTCAGCAAGACGTATTCAAGGAACTGTACGATGTACTAAGGTTGATTCACGTCACCGGACCAAATGTACTTATAACAATTGAGATATTATTAGTTCTTGTTGGAGGAGCGCTGTTGGCGTACTCAGTCGTGCTGGCGCATAGAAACAAATGTTGTCACAACCAAACGAAGTCAAGTATAATATCAAATGAGAAACAAAGTGTATCACTTCTTGCATGTCATGGTACATAGTGAATATTCAGATAATGTAAATTTATTAAATTAAACAATAGAAAATGAAAGAATAAAAAATATATTTAACTGAACATTAAAATCTCTAGCAATGTACATAATTGTTTTGGTGAATATATAATGTATAAATATAATAGTGCGTGTAATTTTTACATGTAAATATAAAAGTAACCTTTAAAAGGCTGTTCGTAATTGTGAAGCATTTATTAAAGATGTACTGTGTATGTGATATAAAATAAAATCAAATAAGAGATTTATAAAATTGTGTTATTTTTATTTAGTATAAAAAATTTAAAATGTTTATAATCTTCGTGCATATAGTACAACACTGTTAGTATGTATAAAATTTAATAGCACGTTCTGAATGATTCATCCGCGAAAATGAACAAAATCACTGTAATACTCAGAACTGTCGGTGTCTGAACTACTCGGGCCACTGTAGTCCTCAGCCGAACTAGAACTGGTATCTATGCTCTGAGATATATGGTTCTTATTTCTTCTTTTATCTGCTTTAATCATTCTGTTTATTTCTTCTAATGGAGGATGATCGTGATACACAGGCTCGAAATATGATTGTACAGGTACTACTATAGGCGGTGGTTGATACAAAGGCGCAATCATTAATGGATATGGACAAGGGTTAAAACAAGTCACAGCATTACAGCATTGTGAGTTGCCTTTAGGTATCGATGTTGTAAACGTACCTCTCATATTTACAACATTTGTAGTTATATTTTTCTTAGCATTCGACTTTTTCTCTGTCGCCATGTTTCTTCTAGAGTCTGGTGGAGTAGTCATTCTCTGTTTGACAATAATTTCTTTATTCATTTTTTTCTTGATGTCTGGTTTTTTAAGTAACGATTTGTGTTGATCACCAGCAAGTACCTTTGACAAATTTTCCGAATGAAATATATTTTCTGACGGTCCATCCATAGAAAATATATCGGATAGTTTTACATTTCTGTTGCCAAATAATGAGAAATCGTTAAGATCCAGTCCGTTACCGAGATCAAATGTGACTCCTGGTTTAGATAATGATATGACCAGCAAAACGATTGCAACGTGCATGATTGCTCTTTAAGAACTAATAAGCTTGTTACAATTAACCAAAGATAAACCGAACTCATTGTTCTGTGTATGTAAATGATTACGTAAAATGTGATAAAAAAACCGTGTACAACTTGTTTTCAGCGGACGATGTTGAGATTGTTAAATACTCTCCAAGTAAATCACGCGATTAACATTATCAATACAACATTTGGACTTATCGAACTACTTGAAACAATACAGAGAGGTTACTTATTCTCTTGTTATCTGGTGGACGAAATATAAGTTCTTTTTTACCTTTCTCTAAAATATGTTGTACGGTTCCTTCTCTGAGCACAACTTCCCTACGTTTATTCTCATTAAATGTTTGCTTACCGTCATTTGATATAAGAAGTATCTGAGATTTACCACGATTATCTTCATCTCCAACTATTTTTACATTTTGACGAGTTTTAGGGCTACGTCTGTCACCGAGCAATTGCGCTGCTTCATCAGAACTTATTCGCTTCTTAAATTTGATATCACCATTTTTTGATATATAAGTCAGTACAGGCTTAACAAGTTCACCGCCGCTAGTTTCCATATCACTGATTTGGAAATTTCGCCTCATATTACGTAAACTCTTTCTTTTACTCCTTCTTATTCTTCGTCTAGCACTGACCCACTCAGATGAGCTACTGCTTGCGACGCTTCTGCTATTATCGCTGCAACTTGATTCTCTATAATACTTCTTTTGATATATTGATGGAGCAATAGAATGGCATCTACATTTTTGATGACACGGTGAACAGTAGGCAAAGAATGACGGTGTACAGGAAGGAGTGCAGAGACATGGAGGGCAAGGCGGACAGTTGTACGGTCTAGGCCTCTGCTGACAGTTGACTGGAGGCGGCATAGCCGGCACTGCAAAATGTATTGGCATGGGTAATGGAACTGGCACGGCCATGGCTATGCTCTGTTCTGTTGTACTCGTCGATGTCGTACTAGTTTGTTCTATACGTATTGGAATTGGCACAGCCATAGGTACCGGTAGTGGCATGGGCGGTGGGAGCATGCCGAACATCGGTTGTATCGGAGGGGCAATATGCGGATAAATCGGATAAGGAATTTGTAAATACGCCAATCGAAGTATAGTAATAAGATTTAATAAGATCCATACCCGCGTTATCTGTAACAGTTGCATTATATATTAGTTTATAAAACAAATTATTTATGGTAAATTCGAAGAGTACAAACTCACGGCAGCCATACTGCGTCACGTCACTGTTTATCGCTGAACAATCGTAAAACATTCAGTGTCGTTAACCACTTTTATACATACATTTGACTTATATGTTATATAATGTCAATGCATTGTACTAAACAACGAAGCAATGTGTTTCACGTATGTGAGTTCTTTCTCCACTCATTCTGAAATAAAACCAACATCGCTTTTTCTTTAAATTTATTAGAAAGGAATTTAAAATTTAATAATTCTGATGTGCTTAACATCAATAGTGACGATGAAATCTTGCGGTAATTGAAAACGCAGAACACATGCCTACTCTTGGACTCTCGAACGTGGCTGAAGAAGAATATAGGACACACCTCAGATACAGGTATTGGGAGTGCAACGAGGAAACCTCCTATGTCGTCATCCAAGTCTCACCCAAAGTTTGGGTCCAAAGACATCCAAAGAGTGACGATTATGGATCTATCACCTTTGCTCCAATGTACCCGATGCCTTGGTTACGGACACGGAAAACGGATATGCAGGGCGACGGTGGACACCTGCAGCCACTGCGGAGAGGGCCACCGGAAAGCGGAGTGCTCTCGGTGGGAAAGTGGAGAAAAACCAACGTGCTGAAACTGTCTCAGGCTCGGGTCGCAAACATCAACCACAACGCCTTTGACAACTGCTGTCCAGTGAGGATGAGATGAGACACACTGGTGTGCAAACAGAACACACAATCAAACATCATATTTATAATAAATAACAACACACACAGTTAAGATGGAACATAATTTACAAAGCACACAACAAAACAACCAAGAAAACTAAGACATAGACAGTAGATCACAAATTCAGATATAACATAGAGAAACACACACTAGACACCTAACAAAACATACAATAAAATCAGTAAAAAATCAAACACAGTAAGATACACGAAACACTACCGCCCATGAAACTGAAAATTAAGAAAATAAGCCCACCAAACATAAGTACGCACTATCAAAACTACAAACTACCTAAACCACCACACAGATGATACCAATGTCTCTGACTTTTATGTCAGTGGGGGGTCTAAAATAAAAAAAATAACAGTATTCTGCTATGCAGATGACAGCATCGGAGATGGCCTGTACACCGGCCGCGCCAACCTTTAACGTCAACGAGTGGCGGATTAAACTTGTGTCTGAAATCGGGACTTTATTACAAGTCTCGGAATGGGGCAGACTAAACTTAATTCAATTAAACCCTAAGAAGACACAAGTTTATACGTTTACCGTTAAAAAGAATGCCTTTGTCGCGTCTCTTCGATTCGAAAACGCTCCCTTTGCTACTTCGCCCAGTATCTCAATTCTTGGAGTTGACATTTCGAGTAACGTTCAGTTCCTTGGTCATCTGGAAGGTAAGGTCAAATTGGCCTCCAAAAAACTCACATTTCCTAAAAATAAACAAATTAAAATTAAGCAAAATGCACACTAAAAGAAAACTAATGAACCGTGTACTCATTTACAATTGTTTATTAAGACGTAATGAAATTGAACCGTTTTTGAAGAGATTGATAACGTGATGAAAAGTGGATTACAGTCGACAAGAACGTGCGAAAAAGGTCGTGTCAAAGGTCGGTCAGGCTCCACAGGCTATGCCTAAATGGGGTTAGCTTGCAATAATGTGATGCTGTGTTTAAGGTGGGATTGGAAGGGCATTGTTCATTATTAGCTTTTACAGACAGGCAGAACCATTGATTCGAATCTCTACTGCCAACAAGTAAAGAGATTAAAGCAAAAAAAATTATGACACTACACACATCTTTAGCATCACAGCAAAAATATACCATTATTTATTGAAACTGATGCTTCAGAGCATTTCACTGTTGCTACATCATCACAAAATAATCGTCCGACAGCTTTCTTTTCCCATAGCATAAATAATAGCGAGCAAAACCATTCTGCCCATGAAAAAGAGGCGTATGCTATTGTGGAATCATTAAAAAAAATGGTGATATTGATTTGACTTTGACTTATTGTTGACTTTAAGGGACCCTTACACTCAAATACTAAGAATAAATATACACTAACGGTTATTGATGAATTCTCTCGACTTACTTTTGAGTTTGCGTGTCATGATATGACATCGAATACTGTTATAAAACACCTTCACAAACTATTCATGCCTTGTGGCATACCTTTCTATATTCACTTTGACAGAGGCACATGCTTCTTTTCGAACGAAATAAAAGAATTCCTATTAAAACGTGGTATTGCTACAAGTTGAACTACACTGTTCAATCCCCAAGGTAACGAACAAGTGAAAAGATTGAATTCTACACTTTGGCGAACAGCACAATTCGACGAATCTATTGAAAATTCTGAACTTGCAAATATAGATTTTTCCCACTTTAAGGAAACTTCTTCCGAAGTGCTTCCATCAGAATCTCTGATGCGCTCAGTACTACTGAACGGGACTTAGAAGTTCCTCAAATAGAGACGTCTACAACCGAGTCACAGATAATGGAACCACAAAGTCGAAACTCTTCTGGACCTTTACGAAGGACATCGAGGGAGCGCCGACCACCCAGTTATTTGAATGACTACGTCAAATCTTAGCACGTCGGAAGAATGTACTAAATCGATGACATCTCTATGGACGTTCCTTAGCAACTAGTTTGTTATAATGATTATGTCATGTAAACTATAAATATGTAACATCAATTTTGTTAATAAAGACCTTATAATGCAAGGTTTTATCCTTTAACAAGTATAGTGTCCAAATAACAACATTTTAGAGTTTTTTAAATACCAATTACTCATATCTAAAAAAAACTGGCAACAGTGTAACTCATACTTGGGCCAAAACCATCTGCATTTGATGTATTAGTTCTTCTCTATCAGTAGTATTTATACCACTGAATTTTAACATTAGATTTTGATCAATTTCACCAGATAACGAAGATCTGTCAATATCCATTGTAACGTTCAATGTAAATAAACTGTAAACCACTAAATAATTTCACCACTAAATAAAATAGTATTTCCTATATATTACGTCCTCTCCCTTTGGGCCCCTTTTTCTTCATGACAACCAAATTCTACTCCTTCTCGACGTTCGTAATTTCAAATTTTTAAGTGTTAAACGACCTCCTCAATAAATCAAATAAAACTCATGTTACATTAGCAGAGCGCATGCATAATATATAATATAAAATTGACAGTTGACATAAATAGCAACTAATAGAAAACCTTCGAGTTTTATTAATGAATTTAATTAATAAATAAAATGAAGATATATAAATAATAATAATATAATGAATATTACAAAAACAAATTATATTCCTACGAATCATTACAACGTACGTCCATCGACGCAGAATCAGACCACACACAAATAACTTTATTTTCTTTACTCCGAGATTCAGACTACTTTTATAATATGTTTTTAGTTGACCTCAAATACGAAGCTTAGTGACTCTATAAGTTACTTGATTTCAATACAAAATTTTCATCCACATTTTCAGCTAATTGCGGTGAGTTTTCAAATTTAATCGTCTATGTTGGGCCTGTCTACTTTTTTACCGAATTTCATCAAAATCCATCTGTTAGTTTTTATGTTAAGCATGTACAGACAACTAAATATTTAAAGATCATAGAAATAGATTCTGTAATTGAATGTAGATTTTTATATATTCCATGACTATTAAAAAGTTTTCAGTTAAAATTGGAGCATTTACAGAGCCAAAATGGAAATTAAAACAAATGAGTTAAATATGAAAATCATCTTTTAAATTCACTTTTTATGCTCTTTAAATTGTTATTGTACTCGAAGGTTTTACCGTGCGTTAATAAAATACATCTCCATTACTTATAGCACAGAGAGTTTGTGTAATAAAACAACATAAATAAAATAAATTTACGGTATTATAAAATAAAGTATTTCTACTCGAACATTACTTACTGGCTTCCGACAAATATAATTTATAATAGGTACTACTGTTATGACTTAATAGTTTCATATAATACTTTTTAATGATTGATATGAGATACAAAATTATAAAACTGAAACCTACATTAATTAATTGTAATTATTTTCTACGAGTCGTCATCTTTATAGGATCGTTACCGCGTGTTCGTGTCCTCTTACTGTGGGGTTTTTGTTTATTATTATTTACATTTTCTTCTTCTCGACTTACTTTTTGATTTAAATCTTGTTCGATTTTGGTTTTGAGGCCATTACTAAAATTTAAATCGTCTAATTGTTTATCAAGTTCTTTATTATTATTATCCTGATCATTGCCTCTGGTGTCCAACCAGTCTTGAGCTTCACCATTAGATATTTTCTTCTCGTAAATAACGTACCCGTCCTTAGTGACATACTGCAGCAGTGGAGTGAGCATTCCCTTTCTCTCATTATGTTTTCTTTTTATTTTCTTTGATTTATATTTCCTATTAAATTTTCGCGTATTCTTATTACGTGCAATACGTTTACTCCACCATTCTCTATCTGTAGATTCATCGTGGGATGTGTCTGAAGAGAAATCTGTATCAACACTAGTATCTGTATCGAATGCTGAGTCATACCGAGGTCTCTTGTGTATTCTGCGTTTCTTTTTTATTTCTCTATATTTCTGTTTAGGAGCTTTTTTGAAGGCGGGATCAGGCGAATAAAATGGCATGACAATTACAGGGAGTTTATGGGATGGAACAGGCGGAGGTACAGGCATCGGGCCAGGTCCACCGAATGTCATCGGGCCTTGACTTCCTAAAGGTATTGGTTGTGGTATTCCTGACGGCACTATGAGTGGCATTGGATTACCCTGTTGTCCAGGTGGTGGACTCTGATAAAAAGGTGGAAGATTTGGCGGCGCTGTTGGTAATGACTTTCCATAAAACAATTGCGGTACCCCTGGTAAAATGCCGTTGACTGGCATTCTGCAGTGCATTGGAAGAGCTTGTGGGAAAAATTGTACATTGGTCGGACATAACGGTAGTTCGGTTTCTTTCGTAGACACAGATGTGATACTTAATAAGAGTAATAACTTCTTCATATTTCTATCAGCTGTAAAAAAAAATAACTAAGATGAATTATCTTCACACTTGCAAGTTTATGGAAGACCTTAATTGAAGTAAAAGAGATGGACGTTGCTTTCTTACTTATTACATAAAGTAGTAGCGTCGGTAGTAATTACCGACTGCAAATGTGTTTCCAGTAACTCTGCGATCACTTTTGTAAACGTCAATCGCCAGATGTTAAAAAACGTTTCTGTGACGCAACGAACACGCGCACGTGCACTTTATTTGTGTTTATATCAACTCAACAATGGGCATAATGGTTTATCAGACGTGTACGCTGTTGTATAAGAAGAAAATAGTCTAATACAAAATGATACTGATATTAGTTGTTAGCACAAAAATACTATTGTATAAGTTTCTGCATTTTATTTGGAAGAAATTTTTATATACATGAGATTTTTAAGATAACATTTGTACATGAAAGTAATGAAAGTAATAAATACATATATATGTATTTTATGTATTTTTTTTGTCAGCAAAAAGTTGTTTAGGAAATTAATTAGGATTCCGTGTAAAATAGTAAAAAATACGATTCAATAGATAGTACCAACAAAACATTATTTTTCAAGGATAATTTAAAAACTATATTATGCAGCGAAGAATAAAATGCGTGTGGGTCCGCGGGCATACGGCTAGTTAACTAATATTTTTACAATCAGAAAGCGGAGGTCGCTTTAAGTTAAGCATCCTGATGCTTCTCTGCATACCTAGTGATCAATAAATACATTCTAGATATAAGCTGATGATTCTGTACCAATTGCCCTCGGTGTTAATTAACAGGATATACTCGTATTCGTTTTTTCGCTCGTGGTTCTCATTTACATGTGTAATCAAGTGGTGCAACGACCCGAGCCACCTGTTTAAATCCAGCGCGTAATATTATACAATGATTTTTTAAAAATCTATTGTGTCGTAATAATAAGTACTAGGTACATAGCCATACAAATCCATTTATAAAGCTGAAAAAATTTAGAACTACACACAATCCGAGAGTGAGTCAATCGAATGACACCCTTTCATTTAATGTTGAAATAACGCAGACACTGTGACAGGTAGATAACAATTTTATTATTAAATACATTATTACTATACACAAAGCATCGTAAATATTTGTCTTTATTTTTATCTATTTTTAAATGATGTTTGATTTATTTGGTGTTACTAAGTATAGTAATATATTTATTTTTTTTGTCAATTAACTACTGTTATTCATATTCATAAATATAAGTACAAAATGTGAAAGTTTAAAAAGTGTAGTTAAAACAGAAATATTCTTGCAACAGCATTTTTCTCAATAAAATCTCCAGAAGTTTAAGATATGGATTTTCAAGTAGGTAATAACACTTTTATAATTAGTTACAAACATACAGATATTTATAATGAAGAGCTGATATATGAAAGTGATAATCATATTCAACATTCACTACATAAATGAAGATATTCCTTAAATTTAAAACAAATAAGTCAGTTTATTCCTATTTTAACATATTTTAGATGACTATCTACTACACAAGAACATGTCTGCATATAATAATAATCTATTTAAAAACAAATGTCGCTGCACAATGGATTCCTCCGGCACAACCCTTCCCGTTTCCGCTCTCACCTTCCGGATCGTCTCCTCTCCAAGGAATCCCAATTCCGCCTTTACCACCTCCGAGCCCTCTTATGCCACCTCCTCCATTATCTGGATCGATGTCTTTTGCGATGCCTCAACCGAAGCTACCCGTCATGGTGATGCCGTACTACTCAAAAAGCAATAAACGTTTCAAGAAATTTAAGAGGAGGACACCACCGAAAAAGTTCAAACACATAAAAATATCCTCTGAGAGCGATACATCAGACTCGAGTGCATCAGAAGACTTTGAGTTTCGTGCTAAAAGACATCCAAAGAAGAGAAGACGCGAACCGTTAACTCCAGTCGTGTCGTATGTTACAAGGGACGGGTACGTCCTTTATCAGAAGAAGATAAAAAAGGACAGAGCCAAAGATTGGCTGAACATTGGCAAGAAAGCTCTACTCTCGGAATAGATTCGCCTGAAATATCCATCCATTCGACCGAAAGACGCCCATTGCTGGTCATAGGTCTCCCCTAAAGATCTCCACGACGACCGGTCTTGCACCACCCGCATCCTGTGGATTTCTCCGACCTTCACCAGGTCGTCTGCACCTTGTAGGGGGCCTACTCACGCTACGTCTTCCGGTTCGTGGTACCCACTCGAGAACGCGTTACGCCGCCCGTCTGAAATATACTTTAAATTATTAAAAAAATTAAGAGATTACACATAAATATGTTATTCGATTTTTTGTAATATATTTTTCAACAATCGTATTTAACGTTTCATTTCCTTTACAAAAACATAGTTAATAGCCAGTTGCTTAAATTAATTATTAACAAAATGTTTACTAATTACTAACTGTGCCCGCGACTTCGTTCGCTTGGAATTCAGATAATTATATTATAATAGATATTTTTCCTCTAGCTGCCCGTTCCGTAATGTTTTAGAACAGTCCAAGTAATTAGAAAATAAATACAGCGCCATCCATGAATAATCCTCACAAATACATATATAATTTGCTTACGTAATCACTATTCCTAACACTTTGTCCCTCATGTATGTCATCAGAAATACACAAAATATGAACCATACAATTATAATTAGAATGAATATAATTGAAATTCAGTTCGCTACTTTCATAAAATGACTCCGTAATACAACGCCTAAAATGCCTAGATGATTATGTGAAAATAGAAAATCAAAATTTTGTTTATTCATTTACTATGTCTTATATATTAATAATATATATATACTATACATAAATTTTATATCATGTCATTTTGTTCAATTTCAATCAATACATACATTTTTTGTTCTCGAATAAGACTAAAAGGCATTTACTTACAAACTCTTTTTTCATACTAAAGTCGCCGCGCGACATTCAAATTACTATAAGGTTTGATAGAGTGGACCGATTCTAATGAAATAAAGTTTTAATGCTATCCCAAAATATGCTTTATAATTATCTTTTAAAGTATTCAAAATATACTTTGTACTTTCTAATTGATACCTGCACAACCAAACAGACAGATAAACATTTCTAAAAATGATAGAAATGTGTTTAATTACCTATTTTTAGTCCCTTACGATAATTCTTTTCACAAAATCGGAAATGTACAGACACGTGAAATTTACAATTTTATTATTAGTATATATATAATGTAACTCGCGACTCGGCCCGCGTTACATATGTTCTTCTCTGTGTAATATAGTTTTTAAATAATCTTTGCAAAATAGTCTTTTGATGTATATTGAATCGTATTTTCTACACAATTTAATGAGTTTTAAAGTTCTTTATTCGGAACCCTATTTATTTTCTTCTTTTTTTTTTTTGTTACTAAGATAAAGAGATAATAATTCTCATAAATTCAAGCGCTTGCCCGTTCAACTGGCCATTGAATCGATTTTACTCTATCTTTTTTGTGTGTTTTTACCTTAATATAATTGGTACTAACAGAAATCAAAGATATATTGCCCTACAAATTAAAACACCTGCTAGTAAACTGTGCGTTGAAACGGATTTTTTTGACTATTTCTTCAGATTTAATTTTGTTACGCGGAACTCTTTTTGTAAAATTAAAGTAGTCTACGTTACACGGAGTAGTTTCAGCTAGGCATCTATCAAAAAAACGTCCCATCTAAATCGGTCCAGCCGTTCCGGATATTAGCTGGAACAATCATCAGTATTTATAATATAAGCTCACGCCTGTTATCCCCGAAGTGTTAGGCAGAGGTGATGTAGCGCGCTACATCACCCACATTTCACCGAGCTTAGTTCCGTCCCAGATGTGACAGGGGGCGAGCCTGTCGCCATATCGGGCACAAATTCCAAACTCCGGGATGATACTGAGTAGAAAAACCCAATACCACTTGACCCGACCCGGAGATCGAACCCAAGACCTCAGAACGGCAGTCGCACCGTAATACAACTGCGCCACCGAGGCAGTATTCATAAGTAAGATATTCGAAAAGATTATGCTTAATCAACTAGAAAATAAAAGATGGATCAATGATCGGTAGTTTGGTTTTATGAAATTGAAATTTACCACTGACGCTGGAGCAACGCTAATAAGTTGTATTTACGATATTTGTAATAGAGATTCACATGACGCTCTTCGTGTGTTGTGTGGTCTTTCTAAGGCCTTTGTATGCGTTGAACACAGTACTTTAATATTAAAACTTAAACATTATGGTATTTCTGGAATTTCTCTTGCCGTTCTTTTGTCTTACCTAAAAGATCGCTGTCCGAAGTTAGTGTAAATGGAGTTATCTCCACAAGTTCATTAGTTAAAATCGGCGTCCCTCAGGGTTCGGTTTTGGGACCGTTTTTATTTCAATTATACATATATTAGCGATATACCGCAATTGGTTGATAACCGTGCTGACATGGTGCTTTTTGGAGACACTTTCATTATTTTCAAACCGAAGAGAAAAGAATCAGCGATTAGTGAAGTCAACTGTACTTTAGCTAGTATTTCGAAATGGTATACTGTCAATAATTTACTAATGAATGCCTTGCCAAAACGTGGAACATGTTGATAGTAATATTAAGATAGGCGGTAACTTGGTTGTCTTGGTTAATAGTAATGTGTTCTTTGCTATCACACTCGATGATAAACTACAATGGGGTCAACACATAAAAACTTTGGCGGGTATGTTAAGTTCTGTAGTATTTGAAATACGTAAGATTCATCAGATAACTGATATTACCACAGCTAGATTAGTCTACTTCGCCTACTTATATAGCTTGATGTCGTATGGTATATTTCTATGGGGGACAGCAGTCAAAGTAGATACTATATTTACTTTACAAAAACGAGCAATTAGAGCTTTATAGTATGGGACCTAGCAAATCATTTCAAAACAAGTTTTCGGAATATCGTATCTTAACTTTGCCTTCTACTCGATAACTTATTGGATGTCCACAAACATTTAGACAAGCTTGACCTTGTAATTGACCAGCATAAATATGAATATAGTGGTCGGGTCAAGTGATATTGGGTTTTTTCTACTCAGTATCATCCCGGAGTTTGGAATTTGTGCCCGATATGGCGACAGGCTCGCCCCCTGTCACATCTGGGACGGAACTAAGCTCGGCGAAATGTGGGTGGTGTAGTTCGCTACTTCACCTCTGCCTAACCCTTCGGGGAAAACAGGCGTGAGCATATGTTTGTATGTATAAATATGAATACAAGGAATAAACATAAATTAACAGGTCCGTATTTAGACTTAGTAAAACTAATAAAAGTTTTCTAGATTTTACAATAAAGTCACATTACCGATCTACCGGACAATAAGTTCAGGCATCATGTCAAGCAAGTCTTACTTTGCACAGGTTATTATAGGGTGGATCATTATGTGAACGATGGTGATGTCTGAAAGTGACAGCTTTCTCTGTGCATCTACTAATAACTTTGTAACTATTAGTGATAATATTTAAAAAAACATGCAGAAAAAAACCAGATCGAGTTTCTTGGTAGTTCTTCTCGATGACTGGATTGTTTTCCGAACCGGTGGATTGACTTTCATAAGCGCCTCATTAGCATCTAAATTAAATAAAGAATTTTTGAATTAGAATTAACAAGGCAATAATTGTATTTTCGGTATATTTATCGCATATACAATTATCGTATGCAATTTATCGTATTTAGTAAAAACGTCGTTATTTTGATATTAAAAACAAACACTTTAATTTTATTTATTAGTATAGATTATTCAGTTATACATTTATAATAGGCATATAAAAATATGGGTTTCTTAAAAAAATATCTAAAATAACATCGATTGTATCGTCGCGCATCACTAGCACTCAGCACATTGTTAAAGTTCCTTTGGAATTAAAACGAAACAAAACTTGAAGCATATAATCCGATTATAACACAATACTAGCTGACTTGTATACAAGAGCACATAGTCTCGACATTTTTTTTTAAGATTAATTGCTATCAAGAGTTTTCAATACTTCATATACCACCCTACAAGATTTACTATAAAATAATAAAAGGTTAGTACAAAAATTATAAAACTGAACAGCTAATTTGAATAAATAACTATCTGAGTCACGATTTGGCAAATAACAATAGAGTTATTAGGAAACACTTTCTACTCCTGTTAACCCCAAAAATTGCAGGTTTGGAACCTATCCTGAAGTTCCTCAGTGCATTCCCCATTTTAAATACGGTAGAATAAAGCCCGATACCTCTTACCTTAATACAAGATTCCAAAAAACTCTAGATGAACTGGAATTGGAGCTTCATATTGCTGATCTCGTTGGCGATGGCTTCAGCCCTACATGTACATAGAAACTGCGAGGAACGTGACTTTTCATCAGACATGTTGCAGTCTCAACAGAGGCCGTACTGGCCGTGGTCACCCGGATACAAGTTGGACCATCCCAACTACGTATGGCCTTTATATTTCACTAGATGATAAAAACTTCGCCATGTAACTCTTGCAAGTATTCGGATAATCATATTTACGTGGATATCTATCTGGATTCATGCTTTACGCTGTCCTCTAAATTATAAGGGAAACTGTCCAAATTGTAACAATATATATTTTTGTAAGGTATCACGTGCGCACTTATACTAGTGCGGTTTTATCTACATCTATACTAATAAATAAAATTGAAGTGTCCGTATGTAATATGAATATAATCATTTTTTACTCAATATATATAGAGATCTTTGGGAAGACCTATGTCCAGCAGTGGACGTCTTTCGGTTGAATGGATGGACGGATTATACGATAACTATAGCAAAAATTATTTTTTTATGTGCCTGTCTATTGTTCCGATTAATCTCCGGAAAGGCTTAACTGATTTTGACGGGACTTTTTTTGTAGATAGCTGAAGTTACTCTGCGAATTTGGAACAAAATATGGTTCAATGGACAACATCATCAAAACATTACTTTTCAATGATTATTTAAAAACTCTTATTACTCAGTGAAGAATATATGAAATACGAGCAGAGCCGCGGGCACACAGCTAAATTCCAAGGAACACTTAATCAAACTATATTTACACCACTCAGTTATCCGTAAGGTGGCACCGATTTTAAAAATATTAATGGTGTTAATACAAAGGAAATATTGAACTAAACAGAAGAAGATTTAAAAATTAATAATTTATTTACTTTATAGTGAATTTTTATAGTACGTATACTACCTTTTTTTTTTTTTTTTTTTTTTTTGACGGGGGGAAATGCATTTACGCACTACCCTTATCTATTGTACTTAGGGGATCTAAGTCCCCCAGTACACTAGATAAGGGGCACGGAGTGACGAGCTCCGTGCAGTGTGGGACTCACCCGGGCGAGAGTCGCCCGGAAATACCCACTAAAACCCCCCGGGGCCGTCCGCTGCATTTGGGATGGGGGCGACACGGGGTGGCTTTCGCAATAGTACGTATACTACCTAGAAGTCAGTTTGGATTTTATTTTTAAAGCAATGCTTAAAAACATCGCTAACACATTAGCGGTTTCAAATGTACAAACGAAATTTATACTGATTATATTTATATTTTATTAATTAAAATAAAAAATCTCTGAGAAGGCGCTTATGAACGTCAACAAAATTACCACCGGTTCGAAAAGAGCCATGTTGAGAAGAGCCGGCAAGAAACTCGACCTGCATTTTTGGAACGAAGTTCCTTATGGAGTGTTACAGAGGAGTATCTTAGCCGGCAAAAAAAAAACGTTCGTAACGTTAAAAACAAAGCGTAAGATTGTAGCTGTATTTAAATTTTCAGCAAAATAAAATATAGCCTCCGTGACGCAATTGTTTAGCGCGTTCGGCTGTTACCCGAAAGGTTGGTGGTTCGAACCCACCCGGGGACATAATTTTTATTTTACGATATGAGGACGTGGCCGGATCAGGATGTCATTAGTCAACGGAACAACACATGCAACTGTGAAGCGACGTCGCTATAAAAGTGCGCCTTACCGGCCATCGAGAATCAATTCACTAAAATTAAAATTCAGCGTGAATTTTGAAATACAGATAGCGGCCAAGCCGAGGTAACCCTTGTGCTAGTTATCTTTTGCTGCGAGTGCCTTCAGCAGTCGCCTCCAAAGTGACGGTGAAACTGCAAAGGCCCTTCCGGTCAAAAGCATTAGCTAAGTTAGTTTATTTGCGAGTCAGCGCCCACGTCCGCGAAACCGCCGTTCCCTCCTTCGGGTAAAGGCGGCTAACTTTGCTCCCGCACACTCTCCGGGTCACCCTTTTGTGGTGGCCCAAGACGTGCTCCGTTCCCTAACTGAGGAAGATCTTGACGTCGCCGCCAGCGCGATACAGTGACACTGACCATGCATTGAGCATTACACGCACAACACTGCATACACACTCCTGCACATAACACACAGGTACATAGATCCTGTAAGGAACCTTTTTTTATGTTAAATGCAAAAATTGAAGGGATTAGCTAGGATCAAAATTCCGCGGGAGTTTTCACACTCAGGTAGCGGCCATCCGAGGTTTGAACCCTTGTGCTGGTTACCTTTTGCAGCTGAGTGCCTTCAACACTCGCTCCCAAAGTTCGGTGAAGCTGTAAAGGCCCCTCCGGTCAACAGCATAAGCTAGGTTAAAAAAATTCCTATGGGGGGGCAGCTTTTCTGCCTCCCCGGCTGGTTGACCTTACTTGGTCATGCCTCCTTCGGGAGGCGGGCGAAGAGGTGGGGTTGAGTAGTGTGTACACTCCCCCATCCCCACTGGGCCATTGCACGACGAGGCCCGGCGGGTTCGCTGCAGGGGGCGACGCGGGTGCTTGCGAAAGCCACCCCGTGCCGCCCCCATCCCAAATGCAGCGGACGGCCCCGGGGGGTTTTAGTGGGTATTTCCGGGCGACTCTCGCCCGGGTGAGTCCCACACTGCACGGAGCTCGTCACTCCGTGCCCCTTATCTAGTGTACTGGGGGACTTTGATCCCCTAAGTACAATAGATAAGGGTAGTGCGTAAATGCATTTCCCCCCGTCAAAAAAAAAAAAGGTTAAAAAAATTCAAGATGCCGGGGTCCTATCGGACCGGGGCCCGCGGGATTTTACCTGTTCTACCACCCTAAGTTAAACCACTGACCATAACAAATCATCGATAAACACATTTATTATTAGTTCTGACAACACTATTTCACGCACTCTTTTGGAACAAATTTTTTGTAACGGCTTTTAACTAGGTCTATTTGATTTTCAAACCTTGTCAAGCTATAAATTGATACACGGCAAGCTTTACTTGACACTGGCTAAAACACAAGCCGTGTAGAGCCATTAAAAAAACACAAGAAGAAGAAGAAATAGGTCTATGGGTCACACTGATACTAATACATCTTACACATGACATTGGCACAAATTGCTTGTACACTGATTGCCATTATCTGAGAAGAAGAGGAAATGGAAACAAAAAAAATGGTTAAATTTGTTTATCAATTTGTTGTTTGATTGTCATTTTGTCAATTGTCATTTATTGGCCCCGGTAACCACTTTCCACGTTATCATCGCCTAGGCTATAAAATATAAATCAGTCAAATATTCTGTACGCGCAATAACCTGTAGTTCGTCTCACATTATATCTCATTGTAGTGATGTTTTCGTTGTAAAATGGTGTTAAACACTAAGTGTTTTCCAAGAAACGTTTGCGTTGGTGATTAAAAGTTAAAATAGTGGAATTATGCGAGTGTTAAAAAGTTGTCTAACATGTATTAGTGTCGCGGCAAATTACGTTTAAACCTTTTTGTGTTAATTCTATCATTTTCGAAAATGGATACGTCCGACTATGATTGGAAGAAAAAAGTTGGGTTTCCTATAAATTACGACTCAAGTCAGAGCTCCGGCGATGAATTGTAAGTTGATTTTTGTTTCGGATATGTTGAGTTTGTGTTGATATGTAAAATCTGTTACATATTTTTTTTGCTCAAGATGATATGCTACTATTTACCTACCAGTTTATTTATTCATTGCTGTAATAATAATGGAACTTTTATTCTAGAAGTCCCTAAAGCAGTTTCTAGATTCTGATGACAAATGTATTTATTACACTTCATCTTCATCTAGATTTTTTTAATAAACAATAGTTTATTGGTTTATCACAGAAGATCCATAGTAACTGATATTGCCCGAAGTATTGCTAAACTTAAGTGACAGTGGGCTGGACACATTGCTTGTAGAACCGATGCCCGATGTAGCTAGCGGGTTCTAGAATGGCTGCTACGCACTTAAAGACAGTTTGGGTAGGCCCTCTACACGGTAGACTACCTGGTGAGGGTAGCGGGAGTCTGCTGGATGGGGGTGGTGCAACACCTGTCATCGTTGAGATCTTTGAAGGAAACCTATGTCCAGCAGGGACTTCATTTGGTTGACTGGATGGATGGATGGGTAGTTTAGAGTGATAAACCCTCATCAAGCAAAACAACACACTTATGTTTTATTTTCTGCTTGGTAATCACTTATGCCCCAGATGGCAATGATAGATATGAAAAAAAAAATGATGACAGAGTTAGTAAAATTATATAAATGTTTGAAATAGTGAACTAGTAAAAGTTTAGTAAGCAACATTCTGTATAGATGTGAGAAGGGAAAACTACCTAAGTAGGTAAGTAAAAGTAAACCTAAGTAAGTAAAAACTACCTACCTAAAACTACTTATATATATTTACCATTGTCCATACATATTTGTTATTAAATTATTCCTGATCATTAATGGTAATTATCTTTAAAGTTTACCAATTCTTTTTATTTAATTTTAAATCACCAGATTGATATTTGAAATAGAATTAAATATAAAAATTTTATGGAGTAATACCCTGTTCATGCATATTATGAGAAAAAGTGTTTACCTAACTGAATTTTAATTTAATATTTAACCAATTTTAAGAAGACAACACATAGATAGTTTATTAAATTAACTCATATGATCCTTTCAAGATGTTTCATTAATATCCCAATTACCCATAAAAATGAGACAATAGGAAATCAATGGAAAGCTGATGTAAGCTCCAGGTTAGTTCTCAAGGGGATAATTAGTCACACCTACCGAAGGGGGTTTGATTGGTGGGGGTAGAAGGTCACTTTTACTGAAGGCTAGTGCTATAATGCAGGTAATGCTGTTTTTGCACCTTTCGTGTTAATCCTGAACTTCAGACTACAAATGCTTACTGAACTAAAATTCAAAATAAAGTCAATAGTAAGTACCTACCAAATAAGAAATGTGTTCAGTCATGAATTCCTATAAAGAAATAATACAAAGGAATTTGTATAATTTCAAAGACTTATTAGTCCTATTAATTCTATAAACTTGTTGACTAAAAAACAATAATTCTGATTGTCGGCAAATGTAGCTCTTACAGATATGATTCATTTGAAATGAGGGAGTTATAAAATGCAACATTGCTATGTTAGTGTTAAAATCTCATTTATTTGCTATGTTTAACCCCTTGAGCACTTACCGGGTGTTTACACCAGCATTCCATTGTTTTCCTATTGTCTTATTTTTATGGGTACTCGACACATTAAGAAACAATGACTCAAATTGTCTACAGAGGTAGGTACAGAGATAATCAGTTTTAAATGATCTTATTATTATCATATCAAGGTTAGACTTATAGAGGTTCTAGAGTATATGTGAACAACTGATGAGAGTGAATGAATAAGTTTTACCAGTAGTGTAGTGTGTGGTATCTTCGTAATTCTTCTTATTTGACTTGCAGTTAAATATCTGAAATATGCAGCTTTAGTTAATATACAATACATTACTCTTTGATAAGTATTTCCATGTATGTTTATCACTGAATAATATGCTTGATATGAAAAAGTATTAAATTAATGATAATAATTTCAAAATAGAGTACTGTTTATTGATTATCTGATTGTTAGTTGTTCTGAGAAATGACTACCTTTTTTTTTTTTTTTTGACAGGGGGAAATGCGTTTGCGCACTACCCATTACACACTATTAGTGAGACCGAAGTCCCCCAATACAATAGGTAAAGGGGGCACGGAGGGACGAACTCCGTGCCAGTGTGGGACTCGTCCGGGCGTGAAGCGTCCGGAAATACCCACTAAAACCCCCCGGGGCCGTCCGCTGCATTTAGGATGGGGGCGACACGGGGTGGCTTTCGCAAGCACCGCGTCACCCCCTGCAGCGAACCCACCGGGCCTCGTCCGTGCAATGGCCCAATGGGGATGGGGGAGAATACTTCTCCAACCCACCTCTTCGCCCGCCTCTTAAAAAGAGGCATGAAAAAATGTATTACCCACCCTGGGTTCGTACCTACGACCCTTCAGTCGTACCGGTTAAGAGACGCGCGGGATATTTCACCGGGCAAACCACACTCTTGAGAAATGACTACCTAACATTAATTAATCCTTATGCTGTTAATACACATACGGACTGGACCATGGACATGGTATGGCCAGCACCCGAGGTCATCAGTCACCAAAATAGGTGGGTAGTAGTAGGAAGGGGTTAAGATTTTTCAAAAAGACAGATTTTTTTAATCAATTCACAAAACATCAAGGCCTAAGAGATAAATCTTTTTTCGACTTGTTTTATATGACTTTTTATTTATAAATAGTATTCTTCCAGTGATCGAAATTAGACTATAATCATCACTTATTGCAAAAACCCATTTCCAATTTTTTTTATTAACAGCATTAAAGGTTATCAATAGCAACTAAACAGAAAAAAAAACACCTTACCTACTAAGGAAATAATGACACTGAACTGTTTTAAATTTATCTATTTACATATGATTATCATATCATAAAGTACAAAAAGAACATTCTAATAATTTATATGTTATTAATTAATAATAATTTATATGTTATTTGTTAGATTCAAATCGATTTTATTCGGAAAATATTCCCATTCCCCTAAGTAGAGGACTGATAACCTCGGCCGCCATACTATATTCGTAGCAGGTCCCTACGTGTGTTATCCACTTTATTAAAATAATTTTAATAACCTATACATTGAAATCATGTAAATAATTTACTGTATTATTAATTTGTCAAATTCAAAAATATACTTAATAAACAAATCATAATGGATGTACAAATGTACTTACAAGTATTATGTAATTATTCATCTCAGAGTAATAAGGTGTGTAGACAGACATTGCACCTATATATATATAGAGATATCTATTGCCAAAATTTCAAGTTTATAGGCCCAATGCTTGAAACTCTGTGTTGATGTAGCAGTCATGAAATTATATATTTATAGGTTTTAGTGCATTTTTAGAGTAAGCAAAATAATATTGAAGTCAGTTTTGTTTTTATTTTACAAAGTTTTTTTACTTAGGTTATTTCTATGTTAATAATAGTTCTTAGAAAATTACTAAATGTAGACAAATTAAAGTACTTATACTCCTGTAAGATTGCTGACATGCAAAAATCAACTAAAAGAAAAACTTAATCTCTAATTACAGAAAAAATTTAAAGTTATAAGAACATAATTACAAGAAAGCTACATAATATAATAACAGATAATACATGTTGGTTAACACATCTTTACAGAGTTGTTGACCAATGATAAGTAATTCTCCGTAAAATAGCCAGTTAAGTAAAGAATGTTAACTGACTTGGAATGTAGATTTTTGATGTTTATAGACCTCTGTGAACTTTGCAGCCGTTTTTCGATTTTTTTTTTAATTACCATTGGATCGTACGTCGTTTGTACCCGTTTGTACGACTTTCATTTTCGTTTGTACCTTAAACCAAAAAAGTTTTTAAAATTTGACCTGCAGTCGACTTTGGACAATCGAAAATTTTGCAACGGGAATCTGATTCGGAGACGTTTGTACCCGTTTCTACCACCTTTTCGAAAAAAAATGAAAAACGAACTTTTCTAACTTTTAAAATTTCGAAATTCTGTGAACGGAGATCGACGCTGAATCGTTTGTACTCCGAGAACCACTTTCATTTTCGTATGTACCTCAAACCAAAAAAAAATTAAGACCCTTTATCGATTTTGAAAAAAGAAGTTCATTTAATTTTCACAATTATTGAGATATCTCAATTCTGTCAACTGGGTTAGTGACGGTGCCGTGAGGTTTGTACCTAAAAACTGAAAAAAATTGCGATAGTTGCGCTTTCATACATGCTCCTCGATTATGAGTAGTTTTCACCTGTTCTTTAAAACGTGATTTAAGAGAGAGTTTCCAAAAAAATTCGAAATATTTTTGTGTGAAAAGAATTGCATGTGCATGCTACCTGGTTAGACAAATGTCATCATAATGAATTTATGTAAGAAAATGTGGAAAGCTCATCATGAAAAATCTCTGATTCGCGTTCATTATATTCGAATAGCATTGTGAAGATAACACAGTAATTGCATGCAAAGACTAGGCACATATATTATGAATAGGTAATGTTCGGTTTCATCAAGCATTATCAGCACTCGAAATTACACGCACATGGGTTAACTACCACTCGACGCAAACAGTATAATGGTGTCGTAAACCGCTCGATTTCGTTATCAGGTACTCCGTTATCATAATAAAGTCACCTGATTCATTTCAAATGTAATTAAGAACATGATGGTTACATACCATAGCTTTCATTTAGATTTATTCGGAAAGTCCGTTTGGCCCGACTGATAAAAGAGTTGAGCAACAGTACTCTTATAAATAAATTAAGGGGGTATTCTGGTCTAGAAAATTGAAAAAATCAATTTTTTTTTTTGCATATTTTCAAAGCTTTAGACTTTCAAAAATATGCTCTTAGAAGGATTTTTCAAAATTCGAATTATTTTGGGAGATACAAGGGATTTTGTGACGCGGCACCTAAACCGGCCGACCGGAGTGATCACACAAGGAACAGCAGATGTTTTCCAGGAATTCTTTTGTATCCGACTTGAGTTTGTTATGTACCCTTTTAAATTTATATATATATATATATATATATATAGAAAGAACTTCCCAAAATCTCGGTTTTGAGAAAGAAGAAGGTCCAATCTATGGATATGGGATCGCCGATTAATCCAAAGTGAGTATTAAATATTATTATCTGAGTTATTCTACTGAAAATCTTTCTCAAACTTCAAACGTGTTTTTCTCAAAACTCCCTTTGTTGAGGTGGTTGACACGATATCTTTGAAAAATACCCAAAAAGTAGAGCTCTAGACCAGAATACCCCCTTAATGATTGAAAAATAAATTGGTGCGATGCCGATGACTTCCTAGATGATATTGTAAGTCAGTTACGGTGAAGCAGTAAAGACCCTTCGGGTTAACAGCATTAGCTAGGTTATAAAAAAAAATATTGCAAGTGACAATGACCTGTTTTATTTTTACTTATATTTTTGGCGGAAAATAAGAAACTTATTTGTTTTTTTAATGTTCTGCTAGTTTTTTACGTTCTGGAAGGTATGCTTTCCAGTTGCCGTTTTCTCATAATAAATTTGATTGGTATTCACAACTGTAGTTGAATGAAAAAGAATCGCGTTAATATTTCGCTTTGATATCAAAAATTCCATCGATGAGTTAGTCACTAACTAATTATTGTAGTCTTAATAATAGGTACCTATTTGTCGCCATTTTTACTGTCATTTTCAGACGTTCATTAAATAAATTTGAATAATAAGATTTAAAAAAATAAATAAAAAGGCATATCTTGTTATTTTATAACTAAAAGAAAATTAAAAATGAGTCCAATTTAAGAAGAGGAAACGGTACTACGAAGTGATGTTTTCCTCTATTTTGCATACGGTAAAATTGGCCCGAACTGCAGTTGTCCCTTTCGTGTTTATAACAATTTCTTTGGGGCGCAACGCGAAATACCTATTGTGCAAATCTGTCGCCGACCTCATGTCCAATTAAACGCAAAACCTAAACAGTGCTCGTTCATAATTTCCTCTCCTGGTGTTACTTGGTGACATTATCGAATACGATAAATATAAATACACTCAGTCAAAAACAGGGGTCGGTACACTCCGTCAGAGTTTCAACTCAAAGTTTATCGGTTACCAAGGTAAATATTAAAACACCGTCTCGCATATATTAGGTAAATATTAGATGAACATTATCTAAACTTGTGACCTTTTTTTTGACGAGAGGAATGCATTTACGCTCTACTCCTACCAAGTTCGCTGGAGAGAGTCTCCCCCAGTGAAGTTGGTTGGAGGGTGTGTGAGGGACGTCTCACACACCAGTGTGGGGCTCGCCCGGCGAGAAGCGCCGGGAGTATCAACTAACCCCCCCGGGACCACCTGCAGCAGGCCCAACAGGGCCACGTCCACTCTCTTAGCCCAGTTGGGGATGAAGGGAGTCGATGCCCGACCCACACAGGCTCTCTCCCCTCACCTCTTCGCCTGATACTCTTTTGGAGAATGTACATCCGGGGAGGGGAAACTAAATTTGTGACCTAACCAAACCAAACCTGAATAGGTTTTAAGTTTATCCGTTTAATAAATTTCCATACGACCGAAAGGTCGTTCTCAATATTACGTTCCACTGAGAAGACGTTCTCGCTACTTGAAAATGTATGTTGCTTGAAAAAGAATTAATTCACTTTATGTAATAAGGAAAAACCATCACAAATATTTTACGCTATCTTATAAAAAATCCAACCTGTTTAGTAAATCCATCCGAATAACTATAAAGTATATTAACAGATGTGTTTTAACTTTATAAACAAGTTATAGCCGTAATATTTATTTGATAGAAAATATGTTTAGGTTTGATAAGCTCGGACTATTTGTGTGATTCGAACTGGTTGTCCAGTGTGATCGTACTACCACCAAGGACTCAGGAATATTTCACATGATCTTATACTCAATGTACCAACGTTGTTCTTTAAAGCTCCAGTTTGAGTTTTGAAGTTGTGTAACCAGCGCGTGAAGCCGTTATTTAGTATATTTAAGGCACTCTAATCTTTTTGGTTGAACGTAGGGATATATGTATATATTTTTTGTCTCTTTTTACATAATCAGCGACCTTATTATTAGTGAAACAAAGTACAAATTATTGTAAATTTTTCGTTTGTAAATCAATTATTGATTCATAGTTTTAGTGATTCAGAGCAGTATAAATTGACTACAGTGGCTTACTTTGTTTTTACAGAAATCTGTCGTTTATCTGGATGTTTGGTTTCAATATCGGTAATATATTGTAACATACTTACATTGGTTTTAACGAAGTGTGTAGGATCTGTGCGGTGAATGTAGTTTCAAAACACAGGAAAAACTCTTTGCTACTATTGAGTATTATGAACTAGGAGTTTAGAATGATCCATCGCTCCAGTCGACCTCGACTCTAGTTAGTTTTGTCATAGTAGATAGTATTTGTACCAGTCCTCGTGAAAGCGTAATGTTTGCTGTTTTATTCAGTGACCTAAACGGTGTAGTGGTGAGGCATCCCCGCCACTCGTCCAGGTACCTGCTGGCGGATGGAGGTGACGGTTCCGAAGCGGATCTCCTGGGTACGACGCCGCCACGCTCCAGAATCAGAGACAAGGAGAAACGAAGGTAATACATCTGTTTATATACGCCATGACTTGATATTTTGCTAAGATGATTAATTTTATGATAGAAAAATATATTATTTGTCCACTTTTTATAGTGAATGTCCTAGTTCAATTCTGTGGTTAAGAGTACATCACAGTATAATGAATATAGAGTTATATCAACACTCATACACTGGATTTAGAACAAGGTTTAGATTTACGTAAATATTCAAACTGTATAATGCATTATAAAGATTT
This sequence comes from Samia ricini, assembly GCA_014132275.2. Taxonomy (NCBI): domain Eukaryota; kingdom Metazoa; phylum Arthropoda; class Insecta; order Lepidoptera; family Saturniidae; genus Samia; species Samia ricini. The sequence continues at coordinate 401,932 of AP028162.1, forward strand.
GAATAATAATAATAATTAACAAAATTGCATTGTCCGTTTGCGTTAATAACATAGCATAACATAAACATAAGCTCACGCCTGTTATTTCCAAAGGGTTAGGCAGAGATGAAATAGCGAACTACACCACCCACATTTCACCGAGCTTAGTTCCGTCCCAGATGTGACAGGGGTCGAGCCTGTCGCCATATTGGGCACAAATTCTAAACTCCGGGATGATACTGAGTAGAAAACCCCAATACCACTTGACCCGACCCGGGGATCGAACCCGAGACCTCAGAACGTCAGTCGCACCGTAATACAATTGCGCCATCGAGGCAGTTCTTGCGTTTAATCTGTCTATTAATATATGTATAAGAACCCTTTGGGCCCATCGAGCATAGCTTCTACGAGCAATGTGCCCAGCCCATTTCCACTTTAGTTCTTCGGGCAATGTCGGTTACTTTGTTTCTTTTTCGGATCTTCTCATTTCTGATTCGATCATGCAGGGAAACTTCGAGCATAGCCCTCTCTATTGCTCTTTGGGCAACCTTCAGCTTTCTAATTAGGCCTATTGCAAGAGATCATAATAGATACCTCTGATGACGTAAGCATCCACTAATAAAGGATTTTTGAAAATTTCACCCTTAAGGGATAAACCGTTGTATGAAAGTTTTGTCATTATTAAAGTACGAAGCACGAAACTTTATAGGCATACACCTAGTAAGTATTAAATGTAAAAATGTATCAACATTTTTCAGAATGGTATCCCTAAGAGAGTGAATGAGGGCTTGCAAGTTTTTATGGAAAATATTTGAAGCAAGAAGCATAACATTTTATAAACCTGCTTAGCTAAAAACTTAAAATGTAGGCATTCTCTAAGGGTTTTTAAAATTACATCCCTAAGTAAGGGATGAAAGCCCGTCATTTTCAAATATAGAAGCACGAAATTTATGTATTCAAAAGAAATAAATGTATCAGTGTTTTTCAAAATTTTGTTTCTAAGGTACATTAGAGGTTGTAAGATTATAGAACAAATTTGTTACATTTAAGACAGAACCATGAAATTTTACCCCAAAAAGTATAAACTAGGAACGGCCATCAGATGGTAGAACTCGACCAACTGTTGTTCACAGTTAGATCTGAAATGCAAGGTTTACTTGAAAACGTTCAAGACGAACAGCAAACTTTTTATTTTATTTAATTGGTATGGAGATTAATGAAGGCTTGGAGTGAAAAAATAGGGTACTTAAGTACTAATTCTACACTTTTTTTCTGACTAACCCTGTTGACCAGGGTGGCCTTAACGGGTTCACCGAACTTTGAGGCGAACGCTTAAGGCACTCAGCCTAAAAATAGTAGCCAGCACAAGGGCACCAAAATGGTACGTATGGTAATGCTACCCGTTACAAAAATCCCGCGGAATTAGCTCTAGCTGACGAAGCGGTTAGTGAACCTGTAAAATAAATAAGGGTCCCTTACAGCACCTACGTATATTGTGCAAGTATGTTTGAGCAGTATGATGCGTGCGATGCTAGTGCATGCAGAGTCACTGTATCGCGGCTACAAAGACTTCCCCAGATGAGGATCGCGGAGCACGTCTTGTACAACTGCCGGAGGGGGACTCGGAGAGTACACAGACGAGGTCGCGGGCACACAGCTAGTAGTTTATGAAAATATGAAGGTGAAAACGAAATCCGAACCCTATACATCGGATATAGCTATGTGATATACCCATATGCTTCTCGGAAGTCCATAGCAACGGCTAGTCACGATGGATGATCGATCTATTGTTCGTTGTCGTTTTGTATTAGTAAAAAATACTTTTTGTACAATTATTTCTTAACCCTTTCACGACCAAGGGAAACATTTTTCCCCAGTGGAATATTGGTGACTGTATATTTAATTATAATATTATTTGACTTTAAAATCTCCCCACAAAATTCTAAATAAGCTATAGTTTCTAACGTTTACACCTCTTTTTAAGTGAAGGAATGTATTTACGCGTTTTCATATATACTCTACGTTTAAAAAAAAATAAACAATTGAATAGTAATATTTACTCTCCGATATCTTATGGTCCTGAAAGGGTTAACTTATTGTTTTGTGTACTAGAGATATCATAGAGATCTGTAAGTGACCGATGAGTGAGTGAGTGAGTGAGGCAAACGTCGCGGGTTATAAATTAGAATGATAATGAGTTACGAGTGAACACATTAGCAGGGAATATTGAGTTACGCTGGTTAAACTTTATAGTGTGTGTAGTAATAACGTGACATAGCGTCGCGACTCGTCGCGGGGACGATAACGTTATCAGTGTGTGTGTCCCCGCGCACATCTGCGATCCACGCGCGCTCTCCGGAACTAAGAATATGATAACTAGAACACTAGATTATAAATTATTATAATATTCTAAAAATGAGTTGAATATTTTACTAGTAAGTAGTCAATGCGAAATAAGTGGTCTACGAATAAAAATATAGTAACACCATAATTTCAAGTAATCTCAAATTCATGTAGTTTCCATAGCAAATGTTTACACACGGGATAGATAGCAGCGGATTTTTTTTTTTTCATAGTACTAGTATTTCGTAAAAAAAATTCAATTTAATAATGAATTAAATTATTATACTTCTGCTGTTAGTTAAAAAGGTATTTTATACAAGTTTAATAGGACTGAGTTGTGTGGTTTAATATTATGATGTTTGATTGCATTTAATTCTGGTGAGTAGCACGGTGCACGGTGCACGGTGCATGGTGCACGGTACTCTAGACACATTTTCAGAACTTAGATCCACAATTAGGGCCACATTAAGAACACACCGAGCTTCAAACGTTTGGCACTACGTACCAAAATAATAGAAAGTTTTTTTTATTCAATTTAGGCCCTAAGAAGGCGCTTATACATACATACATACATATGCTCACGCCTGTGATCCCCGAAGGGTTAGGCAGAGGTGAAGTAGCGAACTACACCACCCACATTTCGCCGAGCTTAGTTCCGTCCCAGATGTGACAGAGGGCGAGCCTGTCGCCATATCGGGCACAAATTCCAAACTCCGGGATGATACTGAGTAGAAAAAAAACTCAATATCACTTGACCCGACCCGGGGATCGAACCCGAGACCTCAGAACGGCAGTCGTATGTAAGGCGTTATAAGTTATAAGGCGCTTATGAATGTCAAAAACACTACCACCTGTTCGGAATACAACCCAGTCGAGAAGAGCGCGGGCAAGGAACTCGATCTGGTTCTTGTTTTTATAAAAAACATTATATATATTATACTTTGTGCAGCTGATAAGAAAAAGAGAGATAAAGAATCACATAAAACTGCTTTCGTTAACAACTGTCTGATAACACCAGGAAATTGATCGGATCACATTATGAATCATTTTTTAATTTATCGAATTATATAATACATATAGCATATACATTAGTATCCGTACCCGAGACCGTCCGCGAGTAATTCCGTATTTGAAAACAACGATTTGAATATAATATGGATACACATTCACAGGTTTGATATTAGCCGGAACTCCTTTAGAAAAAAACGAGCCCCTAAGAAAATGCACGTTCTAATGTCGATCTCAGTGAATTCAATTTAACTTAATTGTTTGACGCAGTCTGGTAATTTATAATCTTTTTAATTATTATGCGTGAAGTGATTTCTGTCAATGTTTTCTCTCATTTTCCATAAATCGATGTACAGGTCTAAAAAGTAAGAAGTGGTCAGCAATAAACACATTTTTTTTTAGTTTTCTTTTAAATTAAATAAAGTTACAAATGTAGAAACCTAAAAACGAGTGTTCGGCAAGAGATGCCGAAATCAAGGCTTAAATCCTTCTGGGCATGCTTTCCACGATATTTTTAATAACGTTTCGAGGAATATGTTCCCACCCCTCTGTTCTCTTTTTAGCTCTGTGGCGTTTGTGATGCAGCTTGCACCGATCTTACCCGTCTCTTTAGAACATCCCAGACTTCTTACTTCAGACTCCTCCATATTTAACATTGTTAGTAACATCTTATATATACCCGTTCCAACCAATTATTTTATTTTTGACAGTTCGAATACAACTTCATTGGGTGATGTTCTAATGCGTCACTGATTCGATTTCCTATTTACGATTTTATTTATGAAAAAATTTTGATCGATTCAACACATTGATAATTTTTCTTGGTCAACTTCTTTGTTTTTTAAACATACCCAGGCGTTAAATGACTAATATTTTATGTATTAAATAAACCATTTATACTTCGGTAAATGTACTTATTTATTACTTGGCAACATCAATGAAACAGGTTATAGAGAACATTAATAATTGTATACCTAACAAGTATAATTTATATTGAATTTTATTTTATTTCGTTATATTTAAATATTTACATAATCTATGGGTTCGACAAATATTCGATGATAAATATCGGAACTAAAGAGCATGTCGTTTTTTTCCCGACTTCAAAAAGAAGGAGATTTCAATTATTCATATTTGTTTTTTTTTTTTTATGTTTGTTACACGATTTCTCCGTCAATTGTGGACCGATTTACGATTTTTTTTAACCAGGATCTAATCGGTGGAACTCAGGGAAATCGAGAAAAACCCTCGAATATTATAGAGTCATGTATTTTATATAATCGCTTCTAAAACTATGAAGTAAGGCTTCACAGCTATACACAAAAGTACATACTTAAACTAAAAAGTAGAAAACTTGCCCTTTCTCACTCATTTTGAGATGAGTTTTGAAACTATTTTGCAACCTATACGAATATATTGTTTCGGAATATAGACTAAATTCATCAATATCAATGAAGTGGTTTTTTAGTGATGCGTAAACAGACGAACAGACAGACAAAAATGCCAAAAATCATATAAGTGTGTTATGTAATGGTCTGTAGGTCCTCTGAGTCGTTATTCTAGTGGTGGTCGAGCTCACATGCCCTACCACCTGACTACACTACCTAAACCCGGAACGTGATATGCGGAAATGTATCAATATCCTGGTATTCCACCGGGACCACCATGGCTGACGATCCAGAATTGCACGTGAGCTCCTACCACTTCGCAAATTGCGTACTATGTGCACTTTATTTTTAACCCTTTCAGGACCATAAGTAGGGCAGAGAGTAAATATTACCATACAACTGTTTGTTTTAGTTTTTTAAACGTAGAGTATAGGAAAATCACAAAATGATGCATTTGTAAGTCTATCTCTTTTAGAGTTTTGTGGGAAACATTTTTTGAATATTTTTCAAATTGAAATTCAAATTTTGTTATAATTAAATAGACAGCTGCCAATTTTACAATGGGAAAAATGTTTCCCCTGGCCGTGAAAAAGGGTTAAATGAACAAGTTTTTTTAATAAACAAATATGGGTCAGTAGCCATCTCCAAGTAACAGCGCAGGCACTGTCCTGTACATGTCATATAGGTACGGAACTTATTCACTTGAATAGTGAATACTGTAACGTCTGAAGTACACAGTTAATTGCGTTTATAATATCGGTGGGTCGATACAGGTAGAGGAGGTACGTGGGAGTGTTTTAGAGTATAAGGTTAATGTAATTCACGAGTAACGAGTAACGAGATAGTGGGTGTCACGCGCGATATCTCTCTCGCCTCGCACTACATACACCGTACACAATTTTGATATTGAACCGAAACGATTACAATAAATTACATAGATATACACAAATATCTCATAAATAAATCATATTAAGTTATTAACTAGCTAGTTACAAAGCTGTGTACCCGCGGTTGCGCCCGCTTTTCATATGTTCTAAAGAACATAACATAAACTGGGTTTTAATTTTTTTAGATGAAACCCTAATTATTTTATAATTATTATCCTTAATTTAATTCGGTACTAATTTTTTTTTTTTAACACGGTATATCGGAGCCTATAGTTTCTGTGCTTTGTCCACAATCTAACCTGATGTGAAATGGCGATGTGGCCCAGGATGGTAGACATACTAAGCCTAGAGGTACTGATTCTTAAGTGATACTGCCGGAACACACCTATTGGTATTTGGCGACAAGTTTTCTAAGTTGAGGATGGTAGCTACCCAGGCGGACATCATTAGAAAATGCCCTACCACCAGGCTATGATTTCCTCACGATGTCTTCCTTCACTGAAAGCTCAGGCCGATTTTAGAGTCGGATAGATGGGGATCGAACCCTTGTCGATTGACACGGAATCCGGCCGCACTAGTCGCTGCGCCATTATCGCTATAAATAAAGTAAAACTATTTCTCACAAATTCAAACAGTTACCAGTGAAATTGCACGTTAAATCAGATTTTATAATTTAATTTCACTAAGCCTAAGTTACTGTCAGAAAAGTCTGTCCAAAATCGGTGCAGCCGTTTCGGAGATTAGCCGAAACAGACAGACAAAAATGTTCAAAATTGCATTTTTGTTATAGATATCTATACTAACATTATAAAGAGGAATAATTTGTGTTTTTGTATTTAACGAATAAACTTAAAAATTATTAGAAATAAAGATAAGTTGGCCGTCCTACGCTTTTAGGTTATGTAAATCTAAACAAAAGTTTTGTAGGTATTCGGTTTTATAACAAGATCCCGAAGAACATTACCGATTTACCTGACAATAGTTGTAACTATGTTTTTTAAGTTTTTATTTAAAAACAATATGTATATTTATTTAAATATAAAACGTATAATTATATTTTGAATTTAAAAATGAACCAGACTGAGTTTCTCGCCTGCGCTCTTCTCGACTGTGTTATTTTCCGAAGCCGGTGGTAGTGTTTTGACGTTCATAAGCGCCTTATTAGGGCCTAAATTGATTAAAGATTTTTTTTTTTAATTGATATGATTTTGATGTAGTTATATGAGGAAATATTTTCTATTTTCAGGAGCATCATAGATTCTAGTACGAGTTTACAGCGTTTGCTTCGAGAGAAAAAAGATGCGATTGATTACGCTATGCCAGATTACACTTCGGCAGGTTTGTGCTCTTGTTGACCGCTAGAGTATTCAAATTAAGTTTATAGCGTAGTTATCAAATTATTTATTTTTTAAACAACCCAAAATGCTTTCATTTTTATTAAACAATTACTTTAATGTGAACAAAACATCAAGTAGTTATCGACAATTTTGATGTGATTCTCGGCACTCGGCAGATGTCATTGATTTCCTTGGAGAAACACTAGTGAATAAATCTGCCAGAGAAAAAAACCTAAAATCATATTAATGAATAATCGTAACTAGTTATAGACTCTCAAATGTACCTTGAGACAGCCTCCAAGGTAATTGAACGATATGAATAACCGCAATATTGACGAATGTGATTAGTGTTTGTCGTTACGTGGACAAACAGCGCTATACGGAACCGGTTCTACGGCGGGTCGTTGATATCACAATGACAGTATCACAGTTTTATTTCACTTTTTGTCTGTAGCTGCGGATCGGCTCAAAAAACGCGCCAGCCTCAAGCTGATCCGCGCCAAGGAGAGGGATTGGAAACAAGAGATGGACCAACGAGACGGGAAAGCGGACTCTCTGCCGTCGCCGAACCCGGCGGCTGCAGTACCGACATTAGTGAGTTATGTATGTGATTTACGTTCATCGGTGACATACGGACTATTTAAAGTTTCATTTAAAAAAAAAAATTTAATTTTGACGCCAAAGTACTAAGTCTAAAACATGCATAAATATGTAATAGTGCGGTGCTACGTGCTCCTAAAGCATGCCTCGGTGAGATAATGCAATTGCAATTCGGAATACTAGTACATATGAGTAATAATGATTATGGGACAATAGGTGGAGTCGTGCAGCCGGTTCATGTCGCTGCGGTCGACGAAGTGCCGCGAGCTGACCGACCCGGAGCGAGCGATGGAACCCGAAGTGGAGGAGAGGTGGCGCCGCGAGGACGAGCTGCCGCCGAGCCGCGTCAACTTCCACAAGACGTTCAGCATGCTCATCAACATGGGCAACATAGAGAAGGGCTGCAGGAGAACTGTCAGTGAATCATCTCAGAGTCCGGATCGAGCCGGATCGGAGCGGACGTGCGCGTCGGATTCAGCCCGGATATGAATGTTCGCAGATCAGCCGCGAGGAGCAGGTGTGGCAGAACGAGCTGAAGGACCTGATCTGGCTGGAGATCAAGGCGCGCATGGCGGGGCGCACGCTGGCGCAGCAGGACGCGTACCTGTGCGCGCAGAGAGCGCTCGTGCCGGCGCTGCTCAGGAACATCTCCGACTACAGGTGCCTACCGCCTTACAACGTTCACATCTTATGTTACATAACCGAACGCACTCGAACCACCATCCAACTATGCGTGCTGGGCCCGGTGATGCAAGTTAAATGTTATAGTCGGATGGCGGAACGAGGCGTCCGTGCAACAGAGCACCCGGCATGCGTTACCACAGCGCTAAATTAAGGGTACTCACCCTATACCAGTCGACACCGATGCTCCGGAGACAGGTGGAAGTAGGGTGTGTAGGTTTTGTGTAGGAGATGTGAGGAATGTGTAAGCGTGATACCACCTGACGTCCAAAGGCGGCGGCTCGGCACTATCACTCTCCAACACTCGGTGATTAACGTTTATATTCAATGTTCAATCATCCAACAATAGTTCACAATCCACAACACTATACCTGTACTAATCTGTTTATACTTAAAGTCAATCAACCAAAAACAACAAACACACAATTTCTATACAAAAACACGTCGACACTCGCACGCACTCAACGCGACTGCCCGTCGTGGTACGTCAATCTAACTAAGTACCCTCAATTACAATTACAAATACAGCCAAAAATTATTAAAAAATATTATCTACCTATATTAAACATCTTATAATATACATACATTTGAAATGATTGTAACGGTTCACATTTGTGACGTCACATGGAACTGTTACTTATTGCCCTTAAGTAAAACCAGCCGCGGGACAAACTGTAATGTGGCAGAGATAGAGCAATAGAGATATAAAAAAAATAATAAAATAAAATAAAAAGCCTTTATTGCTGTACAGAAATTACATATGCTATAAATTAAGAATTAAAGTGCGCCTGAGTTTATTTTTTTACAATTTGCGTTTAATAATGTATAATATCGGCAAACGGTCATTATTCTGAAGCAGCTTGTCTTCCGACAAAGGCCTCCTCTAAAGACTTCCACTCTGTCTTGTCCTTTGCTGTACGAGTCCATAATGGACCAGCTATTTTCTTGATTTCATCCTCCCATCTTTTGATTTGTCTACCTCTGTTTCTTTTGCTATCTCGTGGGTACCATTCTGTTAGAGATTACCATTCAGAGATATATACATAGCCATATTTACTGTAAGATTATTCAAGGTTCATCATCCTCTAGTATTTTCACTTCACTTCTTCTTAAGATACATTTTAGAATTGACAAGAGGAATGAAAGATGAAATTAGTGTGTTACAGTATAATTAAGTTGTAACGGTTTTAATAAATAAATTAGTCACTATATTGTTACGTTTAAGCCCTGGTATGAAAATAAATAAATAAAAAACTAGGAAATATGGTGTTAGGATAATTATTCGTATAATATAAGTAGTATGAAACTGTAATAGAATTTACGTATAGATTCCTAAACCAGAACCGGAAAATAGATAAACGGAAGTGGAGTTTAATTTTAGATTTAATCGATTTTTAGAATGTCTACATATTTTGTTTGTTAAGAATATTATTAACAGGTATTGCATGCGTTACAATATAAATTAGTCGCGCATCGGGTATTTAGGAGAGTCATTATCGAGACGTGGCACGGATAACGCATAGAGTGTTATTTATCATTGTAGCCAAATATAAGTTTCAAACAGATTGATATACGCGTAATTACTGCACCCTGACCTGTCCCTACAATGGTTAATTAATTTAAAAAATAAATAAAATAAAACAATGGTAAAATTCAAGAGAACAAAATAAAATATTAATATTGACTTATCTCATCCGGCTGCTTATACTAAAAGGCCGCAAAGCGTAGGACGTCAACGCTTGTACAGAGGGAACAGGAAATAAAACAAAGTTCATATCCGTTGGACGAATAACAACTAAATAAGATGAGAGTGCTCCTCATCTGCTGGAGTCGGACACTGGGCGCGGAGCCCCTCAGGGCTCGCTAGGGCTCCACGGCCCACCTCACTCACTCACTCAATGTGGGCTTAACCACCGTTAAGTCAGTCAATTGAAGTTGCTAATAAAAAAAAAAAAACCTCAAACATCTGAAACTAACTAATGAGGTTCTAAGTCGCTACGCGTTAGGAACGACTTTATTAAAAGTGTAGCAATGAGAAAAAATATAAACAACCAGGACAGAAAAAGGACACAAATACTTTATAGTTTAATTTAAATCGAGTTGTTGGTTAACAGTGCGTAAGGTCGACTGAAGTGTTGTGTCTTTATTTGGGGAATATAATAAATACAACCACGAGTAACCAACACAAGACTTTAATGACGTATCTATGTGTATATATCGAGAGGCACAGACAACATAGAATGAATACAGATCATAGATATCCTAACATGAAGGTCAGGATGAAATTTAAAACTTAACAAATTGTACGAAATATTCTATAGATCAATTGCATTTACTGAGGAAGGTGTAATATAAAAGTGTTTGAGGAGAAGGAGAGCGCGCGGGGGTGAACCCGGGGCCGCAATCAGCTACCAGCACTTATTGGTGGTGATCACCAAGAGTCGGAGAACCGCGTGACTCGCTCCGTTGCCGTCGGCCAATCAAAAGGCAACAACGAGCGTCGGTTATATTTTCAATAATGGCTGCCAAAACTATGACTAATTGAATTCGAGCCCTTTTGGGCCGAATCCGCTGTCCTCGAATGATAATTAAAATTAATATTAAATCAATGATAAATGCAATTATAAAGATGTAAGCTTCATAAGCGTTAAGGAATGTGACAAAGGCGGTAATTTTAAATAAATGTTACGTCGTAAGTGGAACGAATTCTACAAAGTTATTAAAGATATCTCTAAGTATAGTTTAAATCATAATTACAGGTTTGTAAATGAGAACCCGTGCAAGAACATATGCAAGAGACTGAGCACAGTGCAAGGGTCTAGAGAGGACCTGGCCTCCGGCGATGTTGACGGTTTCGAACCTGGAGATGGTTACTATTTGTATTTATATCCGAATTCTATTAGCTTATATAACAACTGCATTTATATCTGTTGCGTTGGTTTGTAATCGTTGCCATGGTTACCGTTGTATTCGCTGGCGCAGCGCCGGGGACGTGCCTCGAGCTGCAGTGCGGCGCGTGCGCGGCGGCGGTGGGGCGCGGCATGCGCGAGGTGTCGGCGCTGCTGGACGCGCTGCAGGCGGCGGACTCGCTGTACCCGTCCGGCAAGGCGATGACCAACGAGCACCCGCTCGTCGCGACGCAGCTCTTCAAGAACAGGATCAAGGTAACGGGCGACTCTACTCCGCTGCACTCGCTGCACTCGCTGCACCGACAACGCTTCCTGTACAAACTTATTCATAGAAATGACCTCACGGCGACATCTAACAATTGAAAAGATAACTTTAAAAAAATGTCCTTTTGCAAATTAGACTGTTCGAGTTAGTCACGACTGTAATCAAACGAATCGCGCTGGGCCCTAGTCTAAACGATTCGGGGTCGTGATTAACCCTGGCCGACCTGCGATTCGCAGTAGACCAAAATAATGTAAGATCGACACTTACCTCTCGAGTAACGCCGGTGTCCTGCTTCACCTTCCGTAGCCCGTGTGTAGTAACCAGTGTATACTGTGAATGTGTGAACCGAGTAATAGCTAGGAAGGCTTAACAATCAACAAACAATCAATTTAACATTTAACGCTAATCACAAATAACTTTCATCAATAACAACGTGTATTCTCGCGTCAAGTTATTTCCAAACACTGAACCCTGCGACAATTCTCGCGGGCACGAAAGAATTCAAGTGCCCCTTTTTTTATGATCAATACTTAACACTAACTGTCAAAACCAAACAAAGCAAACTAACTGTATGACAAAAAAATTATGTTTTACGTTATATCATTTGTTTTGGATAAATATCTATAAAAGAAAGTTGCAAATTGAAACAGCCAAGGCATATGAAGGCTGTTTGTTGTGATGAAGTGATATTTGAACATGATTCTATAACTGCAAGTGAAACTGTTGAAGTGGTTGTTTTATTTTAAATAAAATATAGAAATATTAACATTTTAGTTTTATTCTAGAAGCACATTTTTACTCACTCATTGCAAAGGACAAACGACACAACATAACAAAACATCACGGGAAACTTCCCAAATCAGTACTAGATGGCGTTACTTGTATCATTTGAACGTTAATAAGATTATAAAATTTACCTTATTACAACAGAAACAACGTGTATTTGTGAGTGTAGCGATGAGGTCGTAGTTTGTATTAGTGTGTATAATGAATGGTTTGTTTGTTTGTCCCGCGAGGCGATGTGCCTGTGGCTCAACACGGCCCTGAACATGCGACTCAAGATGCTGGGAGTGCGGCGGCTGCTGCGCTCCATGCGGCTCAAGACGGAGCGGCGTGGCGCTGCCGAACACGAACAGCTTACAAGTGAAGTTACGTGAGTAGTTTCACGCTATATTGTCATTATAGTATGAACCATAGAGACTCGACAGGTGGCAGCTCGGCACCGGGACCGAGACCGGGCCGATACCGAGACCGGGACCGATACCGAGACCGGGACCGGCCGCCACACTATGTTATTATTGATACATTGGAAACAAACACACCCCGCTTCGTACTAGATAAAGAACACAGTTATTAGTGTTCTCTATATATATACATTGATCATAACAAGAGTTTACTCATCCCTCCCCCCTGGTGCAGGCAACCAGCAGAGCCGCACCGTCTGTCCAGCGTCCAGGTCCAGTTCAACGTGACCACCGACCCGAGCGAGTCCAGTGGCAGCGACACCGTCGACAGCGGCGTCACCGCCACCAGCACCGGCACCGACGCCAGCACCGACACAGCCGCCGCGGGGGGCGAGGACGACGACAGCGGCGTCGAGACCACCAGTAACGTATTCCTATTAAAATCCTAATAGGGAGGTTTTCACTTGTTATCCATATTGCCTTACTTGAAAATAAAACATTTATAATGTTATGGTAAAGAGAAGGCGAGTTGAGTGTAGCGTGTTCCGCGCCGTGCAGGTGCCGGGACCGGGACCGGGCCGGGCGCGGCGGCACCGTGCGCTGCCGGCCGGTGGTGGCACTACGCGGACGTGCTGGAGCTGGGCGACCTGCGCGACCTCACCTACCTGCGCCTGCTCGGCAAGTGCCCCGTCTCGCTCTACAGGTGCCCCCCACTCTTTACTTTCACTGTAGTAACTTCTACTACTAAATACATGGGCCAAAGAAATATTACATTTCATTATAAATAATATTGATGTTATGTAATAGGGTTTTAAACACTAAATTGTCGTTTCGATTAAGCACTAGCTAAGTACCGGACTAGTAATTTTCAATTAATATTAAACCTTTATTGTTTTAAACTTAATATCGAAAGGTTTTCTAAAAGTAATCTGTAATATCCTTAATTGTAACATAAAAACATAAGCTCACGCCTGTTATCCCCGAAGGGTTAGGCAGAGGTGAAATAGCGAACTACACGAACCACGTACCGCCGAGCTTAGTTCCGTCCCAGATGTGCTAGGGGGCGAACCTGTCGCCATATCGGGCACAAATTCCAGACTCCGCGATGACATTGAGTAGAAAAACTCAATACCACTTGATCCGACCCGGGGATCGAATCCGAGACCTCAGAACGGTAGTCGCACCGTAAAACAACTGCGCCACCGAGGCAGTAATTTATAACAGTTATTTAAATCTCACTTTCAAACATTATATTTACCGTTCAACCTTTGGAGTGAAGATGAGAAACCAGAGACATTTTGGAATACAAATTCCGATATAGAATTAACGCTCCAAAACCAAAATTTTTTTTTTTTTATAACAGAGAAATGCAAATATGTACCTTCCATGACATTTCTAGCCCGGGAGTAACATACTCGCTGTGTATAATTTTACCACGAACCTTTCCCGGTGAGGTCACTAGTATATACTTTCAAACTGCTTCAGTTAAAACTCCATAGTACTTTTTGTAGTATTTATTTTCCATACAAATTGATGTGATATTTTTGGCGTACATCTTGACACCGCGCGTTATATAAAAATTCAAATTTATTACAGAGCGCCATCTATCTTTAAGAATCTTAAACACGCTGAAACCTCACAATACTATCCGTATAGTATCTGACACTAGCTGCCTCCAGATCTTAACCAAAGAACCCTCATCCCTCTCCTGTCTGGATTAGAAAAAGAAAGAGGGGTGGGGTAAGCCGTGCCGTTCTGCCCCTCACTCTCCCACGGTAAAGAGGAAATGGAACCTTAAATCGAATTGTAACGTATGATAATCCTCGTGTGTTTGTTTGTCGGCGGGTACCAGAGAGCACCACCGCGAGATCCTGAAGACTCAAGGCGTGCGCCGCTGCATGACGTACCTGTACAAGATGCGGCACCACGTGCTCGACAAGGCCTTCCTCACTCTCGACAAACCCGACGTAAGTGCCGTGCTCCCGTCTCCGCTTGCTTCAGCTTCACCGGGCCTAGGTTCGGTTCGGGCTCAGCCGGAGATAAATCACTAAAACAAAGCCATCGCAATGGTGTCTACACACTTTACGTTGGTGTACAGCTTTTAATCATTTACTACAGCCACTGTTTATTTAAACTTTTAACCGTAGGGATTTACACTAAAACACTTCACTTATTTCACTTATTTATTATTAACACAATGAAACTATATCTTAATATATGTATATATGCGAAAACAAAACCCTAAGTATTTACAATAATAATCTGATATATACCAGTGCGACAAAGCATTCGACAGCGCGATTGAACTCGACACTGGCGCCATCTTTTGACATAAATGAGTGAACATTCAATTAGACAGCCACGAAGAAAAGTTTTTTTAAACCCAATTTAGGAGTATTTTATTTATTCTGAGTACTCCAACAAAGAACCTCTGCGCATCGTGTTACATGCGTCCTGTTACGGGGTCGCTTTCAAGAGGCTTTTTAAAAAAAGGCTCTATGGATTTACAAAAGAATGTTTATTAATAAACACAATTAAACCTCTAGAATAATAATAGGGATCCGAAAGCGACCGTATCGCGCGAGAGATGTGTAGTTAGACTGACTTCTTGTTGTTATAATGCTTACTAAGCAAAGGGGTTGACGCGGAGGGGAAGCGCTGTCATCCCTTTGTGGAGACCTCATCAACATCTAACGGCACACTAGCGCGAGCCGCGGGCGCACGGGTTACATATATTTAATACCTCGTATGAGAGAAGTCCGTGTGTCCCGTCTCGCTCGCACTCTGCATGTTCTGCACCACCGTAGTTACTGTAAGCCTTACGATTAACGAGGGGATCTTTTAGAATTTAAGTTTCACTGTATGTCCTCAGAATCAGCATCAAATAATAATCAAGAATCAGTTAATAAATAACTTTCAACGTGTACCACGACTTTCCCTCCAGTCATCCTTCAACTGGCTAGCACCAACCATAAGGTATGGTACACTGGAGGAACCTTTTTTTTTTTTTTTTTTTGACGGGGGGAAATGCATTTACGCACTACCCTTACCTATTGTATTAGTGGGACCTGAGTCTCTCCAATACAATAGGTAAGGGGGCACGGAGTGACGAGTTCCGAGCCAGTGTGGGACTCAAACCCGGACGAGAAGCGCCCGGGAATACCCACTAAAACCCACCGGGGCCGTCCGCCGCATTTGAGATAGGGGGCGATACGGGGTTGCAAGGCATGTCGCCGCGTCGCCCCCCTGCGGCAAACCCACCAGGCCCGTCTGCAATGACCCAGCGGGAGTGGGGGAGAACTTCTCTACCCCACCTCTTCGCCCGCCTCTTAAAGAGGCATTACCTTCCGGAGGGAAGAGAAGTGATCACTGCGACCGCAGTAATCACCTCTCTCTTCCCCCCCCCCCCAAAGTGGGTTTTCGCTCAGCCGTCCAGTCAGACTATTAGCCGGCAGTCAGAAGGACTGCCGTTGTCCAGGGTGCACCACGAGGAGGTTGTCTGACACCGCACCCCACACTGGAGGATCCTAACAGTACGTTAGTGCGTGCAGTGCAAATGTACCGCGTTGGAGCCGGGTACAAGAGCTTTCCAACTATCTCCTCTAGTTGGAAACCAGAGCACGTCTTGGATCCCTTTTTTTTGACGGGGGGAAATGCATTTACGCACTACCCCTTATCTATTGTACTTAG
This sequence comes from Samia ricini, assembly GCA_014132275.2. NCBI lineage: Eukaryota > Metazoa > Arthropoda > Insecta > Lepidoptera > Saturniidae > Samia > Samia ricini. Next base: position 418,203 of record AP028162.1, read on the forward strand.
GGGATCAAAGTCCCCCAGTACACTAGATAAGGGGCACGGAGTGACGAGCTCCGTGCAGTGTGGGACTCACCCGGGCGAGAGCCGCCCAGAAATACCCACTAAAACCCCCCGGGGCCGTCCGCTGCATTTGGGATGGGGGCGACACGGGGTTGCTAGGCATGTCGCCGCGTCGCCCCCTGCAGCGAACCCGCCGGGCCTCGTCGTGCAATGGCCCAGTGGGGATGGGGGAGGATATTCCTCAACCCCACCTCTTCACCCGCCCCCCCGAAGGGAGGCCTGATCCAACGGTCAAACATACCGGGGAGCAAGATATATCTCCTGCTCCCCATAATCAGAAAGGAAGAGAGGGACAGAACGGAGGCGGGCCAAGAAGAAAGAAGAAGGAACCCGCCTCCGCCGCAAGAAGAAGAGTTGGGTCCCTCCCCTATACTTGTCTTGTTTAACAACAAGACATAGTAAGGAGAGGGATACCCACAAAAGAGAAAGGAAAAGAACTCCCAACTACCCTCACGACCACCATTACCATCACCAGATCACACCCTCCTCCTTCACACCCCTCAACTCAACCCACTTCCTAGCCCTTCACACCTGCTACCCCACCACCCGGTCCAAACACCCCTCTCTTCACATGGGGGGGCCGACAAAGGGGGCCCCCCATGTGATGTCCTGCCTCACGTCCCTCCTCCGAGCAGAGAGCACATCTTGGTTGCTCCGCTGTGCAGTCTATGACCTTGTGGCCTTCGACTCCACAGCGGTAGCATTGCGCCCGCCGGTCCACCTCTGAGGTGCAGACAGCCCTCGTGTGGCCCAGCCCCATGCACTTGAAGCACCTCAATGGAAGTGCTCCAAGCGCACGGACCTGAGCCAGACTCCAACCCACCGTTATTGAGCCTTTGCTCACCAACTTGATTGCCGCCTCAACCGGCAACGAGACCATCAACGTCCTCCGTCCCCACATCTCCCGCACCATCCCCGCCCTGACGTCCCCCACGCCGCATCCAGCTTCCTCCGCCACCCTAGCCATAGCTACCTCCCTGGACACCGAGTCCTCCAGACCCACCAGACGGACATCTGCCCGCTTGGTTGGCCTGGAGACCACCGCGACCTCCTCCACCAACTCTCTCAGTCTTGCCGCCAGGACATCCGCCCGCTCCCCCCCCCGCCGGGCCCGGAATCTCAATGATCCGGGACCCACCGGCAGTGGAGCGGCACGAGATGTCCTTTACACCCATGCCCTCCAAGTCCACCATCTCCCTAGCCTCCCCCAAAACTCCCGCATAGGTTAATCCCCTCGCTACCGCCTCCGGCCGCAGGGTAACTACCACCGCCGCCGAACGCGGCAGCGCTGGGAGCCTCGGCTTTAACTCCGCCGTTGTCCCTCCTTCCTGCACCCTCCTAGGCTCAGAAGGGGCAGCCACTACCCCGTTCTTCGTCACCTTCCTCCTCTTACCTCCCCCCTCCACCACTATCCACTCCTCATCAACACCTTCCACCTCCACTTCCTTCCCAACCCCCCCCTCTGTTAGGAAGAGGAGCCCATTCCATCTCTAACGGAGATGACTTCTCCGCAACCTTCCTCTCAGCTATCCCCCTCCCACCTTCACCATCCCTTACAACATTCAACTCCCCACGGCCTTCCAATGCCACCACCCTCCGCTCAATACCCCCCAGAGCCTCCTCCAACCTTGCCATGATCGCCTTCACCACTTTATCACTCCCCCCCAATTCCAACACCTCCTCCTGCTCAGTTCCAGTCGAAACATCAACAAAAGTCCTCCGCTTACGCATATTTTCCCCTAACTTGAGTCCCGACAGCTCAAACTCCAAGGCCAAGACCTTCTTTTTTCAAAGCCCCCTTCTCAGCCCTATGCCTTTTAATCTCGTCAGGCAACCCCCTGAGCACAGAAAGCTCGTCCTCGAGCACTTCAGCCTTCCTCTCAAACTCATCAGAGTTCTCCTCCAATTTCACCGCCTTAGTTTTTAGCTTCTCCACTTCATCCCTCAAACGCAGTATCTCTTGACGCGACACCCTAAGAAGCCGTATGACCCTTTCCAAGCCCTCAGCATCCTCTTCATCAACCTGCCCCTTTGATAACACCACCTGGGCCTCAGCCTCAAAGAAAACCTCAAAAACCTCATCCTCCGTGCATTCCTCAAAACCCCCAACACGACCACCACTCGTATCCCACTTATCCTCCACAACCTCATCCTTAACCCTAACCGGCACCGTACCAGAGCACTCACCCGTGGGCATCAGCTCCGTGCCAGAGTATGGGCCCATTGGCACCCCATTAACATCCGAAACTGTCGCTCCAAATTTCTCCCACAACTTCCTCTCCTCCTCCGAAACCACCGCCAACCCCTCAGGTACTCCCCCTTCCTTTCTCTTCCCTTTCCTTGGCATTATAAACCCAAAAGCCCAGTGCGTGCACTATATCAACCTCCGATCACTATATCAACCTCCGATCACTATATCAACCTCCGATCCACTATATCAACCTCCACGTCTTGGATCCCTGCTGTTTATTAGCGGCGAAGCGCTCCTATAAGTTTTACTAAAACACAAAACACTCGCTGCGCACACAACACGCCATGCATCAAATATACTATAACAACCACATAAACGTTGTTTGGGACGTTGAGGAGTTGAATGCTTTGGGAGACGAGTTTACTTCTTGAGGTTTAATTGACAACTGACCGTTAAAACTAAGTTCACGTTAATATACGGATTTCGCATGAATATAGAAACATATGATATATAAATGTAAAGAAAACCATTTTAATCTAGTTTCTATTATTATCTATGTTTTTCATTATTTTTGTCTATGCCTTGCCATCGGTAAAGATGACATTTAAATGTCATATTTAAAATAGATATAAGAGTGAGTTGCGAAAGAAAATACAATTGAAAATAAAGGGCTTTAAATGTTGTTTCTTTCGTCTTACAGAGAAACCCAATTAAGTCGTTTTATTTTTGCCCAAAGTTACACCAAGAGTAAAACCTTATTATATAAATATACGTGCACGTATGTATGTATACTATTAGACAAACGTCGTAAACGTGAAACACGCACACTAACAACTTGCTCGCACAATCCGGTAGCGAAATGTCGGGATTACGCACACATACATGCACATTTTACTTTAATTATCACCCACACAACGACAGCATTAGTGTATCTACTATGCAAACGTATCACATGTTTATACTAAAAATAAGCCTCTTCGTTCCGGGTTGTTCATTTGATTTTGAACATTACCGGGATACTGTTACGGTTTATGATTATACATATTTGAAGAATGCGCCATCTACTGGGTATACTAGGAAAACGTTTTCTAAGCTCTTTTATCTGAGTTAGATAATATGCGAATTAATCTCAATAGATGTCGCTATTTCGCTACACCGACATGTTGGATTTACTTTCTATTTTAGTTTAGTCGATTATGTGTGAATTTTGTAGCTGAAGAGGTTAGGAATTTGTATTAATGTTTGAAGGGAAAAAATAATCAATCAGGATGTTTGATTCGATAGCTCGTTAGAATTAGAATTTAGGTTTTAAATGAATCCACCATGACACTGACTGGCCACACAGTTACTCATCTGAACCTTCTATAACGGTTCCTGTGTCCCGGGACGTAGCTGGGCTTCGAATATTGCATAATTCTGTATTGAATTTATATTTTTATACGCGCACGATATTGCCGCTACCGGTGTAAGATGGCGACACTGGACAGATGGCGCGCAAGGCGTTTTAGTGATGCCATGTTGCCAGTTTATAACCCAATACAGTAATACCCCGCTTAGCGCGACCCCGTTACGCGCGGTTTCACTATAACGCGAATTTCAAATTTCGCGCTCGAATGCCTCGAATTACGCGAAAGAGTGCGTATAAACACAATGTAAAGACAATAGATGTATTTTTCCGTAAAAAATAAGAGTATGTATCGCATAAAGTGTTCTTAGAATTAAAGTGATTGATTAAAATGATTTGTATTTTTTTGTATTAAATTTTGACGTATGTTTAATCATAAACCTCGATGTACGCGAATTTCAGTTAACGCGATTTTCTTCGGAACGTATCCCTCGCGTAAAGCGGGGTATTACTGTACATACATGTATCACGTGACTAATCGTTATTTCTCATTTCTCATAAAATCCACGATCACGAAAGTGAACCAATTTAACACAATTTATTAGGTTGTCATAAATATAAACATTTGACTGTTTAATCTGGATAGAAGTTAGTGTTGTCGACATGCACTGACTATGTAACTCCAGTGAAGGCGGTTTATTATTATATATATATAATGTAAGCAGGTAGCAGAGAGCAGCGAGCGCGCGGACGAGGACCCGGCGGAGGTGTTCGCGGAGGAGGAGCAGGGGCCGGAGAGCACCCGCGGCGACAGCAGCAAGCGGGCGCAGGAGCTGCGGAGGTAACGCGCGGCACCGGCGCCGGCGAGTCATGCGTCTCGTCTGGCGCCGGCACCGCTGCAGTCTTGCTGTTGTCGGCTAGGTACGGCTGCTGGTCCGAGGAGTGCCTGGCGATGCGGCTGCCCTCCTACCGGTCGCACTTCCTGCTGCTGAACAGCATCTGCCTGGAGGCGGTGCACGACTACCTGGAGTTCAGGCTGGAGACCCGCCCCGACCACCCCTCCTGTCTCACAGTCAAGCAGGTCTGATTCACATCGTCCATACACCCCCAGAGATATTATAAAATAACATGTCGTTTAGTTACATAGTATAAAACAAACTCGTCCTGCTGTCTGTCTGTCTGTCCCTATGTATGCTTAGATCTTTACAACTATTGCAAACGCTGGCTAAATCTTACGAGATAGATCAAAATAACGTATAATGTTGTACACTTGAAAAAGTCTACATAAAAGTCCGTCACGGTATCTGTCTATCTCTTAGTGATAACTCACAATAACTATTTTTTATCCTTTAATTATGGCGAGAAATAACATCTTATTTACGAAATGGTTTTAAGCAATGCAGGAGTAACCCTTGTCTAGTTAAGTACATTTAAGTGAGTTTCAAAAGCTCAAAACAGGTACATGTTTATGAATTGTTTTTTAGTTAACCAACAAAATATTTCATTCTATCAGTTTACCAAATAAAAGGTATATATTTCATAAGTAGGTTGTGAAATTTTCATTGAAAAATATTGAAAATGAAGGCGGGACCACGTCGTCTCCTGTGACCCCTCAAAAAAAAGTTCTCTCGGCGTAGTCAGGATAACTCATGACAGATTCATTTGAAACGCAAAAACCAAAAATTTTCTGTTAGTAAATGCTGAAAGCTCGTGCTTGGACAAAGGAAAAAAAAAATGTATTTTTGGCGGCGTCGAGAACAAATAACCCTTTTTTCGAGTAAAATTTGCATCTTTCATGGCCTTGAAAAATCACTTAAAATAGAAAAAAAAACCTTCGTTCAAGCACGAGATAATGTTATTTTGAAGAAGTGTGCAAAATTTGAAGGAGAACGGTCCATACGGTTTCGAGAAATCGTGTCTACTGATTTCAAAAACGTAGTTTAGAGAAAAACGCGATTAAAGGTTTACATTCAAAGAACATGAGAAAAAAAATTGCAGCCCGACATATTGAATTATAAGATAAGCAAAAACAAAATCGATTTTTTGAAATTTTGAAATCCACCGAACCCGTTAAATACATTGTGCATTTAATATAGAATAATATGGCCCTTTACACCATTCAATATAAATGAATATTTTCGAAGGTATTACAGATTTAAAATGCAAATTGTATTGTCTAATGACAAAAAAGCTGTGAACGTTCTATATAAAGACATTCTGTAGTATATTTAGTATCAGCACAGCACCCGTGCGAAGCCGGGGCGGGTCGCTTGTATAATATATAATAATGAAAGTGGGTATACTTATTATGAACAAATGCAATCTCCGCGCCTCCATCTACTAACCGTCACAGTAATCACTGCTTGTGACATGCGTTCCGTCTCAAACTGTACTGTATACACTGCGGGCTCGTGCACGTGCGCGCAGCTCATGCACGAGCTGAAGGAAGGGCTGGACATCGCGTCCGAGATGCGCGCCGAGTTCACGCGTCACGCGCGCGCCGCCGCCGCCGCCGCCGCGCTCCCGCCGGACATCACGCTGCTGCTGCAGACATTCGACGCCACAGCAGACGCCGTGCTCAAGGTTGACTAGCGCTCTGTCGTGTAGACGCACCGTGCGCTGCGGGCACCCGCTAACAGTGTGTGTTCGTTCTCCAGCAATACCTCTCGTACCTGCGCACGATGTCGGAGACGGAGCAGATGGGCCGCTCCTGTCTCCAGGCCGAGTGGGAGTTCACCGCGCGGCTCGCCAAGCGCATCCGCTGCGCCGCCGTGCTCGCGCCGCTCACCTTCTCGTGAGTACCGCCACCCGTCACCACCCGCCACCATCACCCGTCACCACCGCCCGCCACCACAGTAACAAGCCGAGCTATCGCTTCCGCAGGGACATCGCCTGCAACCAGCTGAACAGGCTGCGCAAGATCTTCGAGGAGAAATTCAAACAGCTCCTTGAAGTGGAAGAAGTCGAACTCGATCACAGCAGGTCAGATATAACAACATGTATATCTTAATTCAAATTTAATCTATCTATATATATATATAAGCAAAGTTTGTTTCTTTGTCCGAGGTAAACTCGAAAACTACTGGACCGATCAGCATGAAACCACAACCATTCGACGCGGAATTAATCGTAGATGCTTATAGGCTATATATTTTTCAAATTCTACGAGCCCTTCGCCATGTTTTCTCAATTTGTTTGTTTATTATTCCTTTGACGCACCATCACCTCAAAACTACTGAACATATCGGTATAGGACTAATACCTTTCAACGCAGTATTAGTAGTAGACAGGTATTTTTTGGATTCCACCAATCCTCTCTCATTTTTTTTCGATTTACTCTTTAGTACATTTTCCACTTCTATTTACGCTTATATACATTTTTTCTGCTAAAAAAAAACAAAATACTCTTACTTTTATTCATTCATTTGTTTTTTTTAAATTAGAGCTATAAATGAAACGTCATATGCACAGAACATATGAAACGCGGGCGGAGCCGCGGGCACCAGCTAGTAATAATATATTTATAGTATATAAATGGTTCTCCCTTATGATATCCTTATAGTTATCGAGTATTTTCTAACATCAGCCAGACTAATAAGTAGGAATAGCACCTCGAGCTGGAGTACACCGGTCACGGGTGAGCTCTACCCAGCTCTGCCAGTTCTGCCGGTTCCAGACAAGTGACTCACGCTATAGCGGCTGTTTCATCACTTATATGGTAGTCGCGAACCCGTCAATGGCGATATATTAATTGGTTATTGCAACCTTCCTACGACCGGCACGATTTTCAAATTCCGTGTAATATATTAATTTCTTGTGACGTCATTAAGTAAGTGAGTGTCTTTTGTCATTCACAATGAAGTAAGTGAGAAGCATGAGAGTAGTGACTGATTGGTGTCGGTGTGGTCACGTGTCAGGCACTCCGTGTACGCGCTGTGCCGTCTCGCGCAGGGCATCTACGCGGAGGAGCGCGAGGGCGCCGTGCAGAGCGCGCAGTGGGCCCGCGCCCTCGCCGCGCGGCTAGCTCGCGCTCCGCCCCCCGGCTACCTGCACCAGCGGAACCAGATCTTTGTACGTACACACACACGCATACGCACGCACGCACGTACACGCGCACACGCACACACGCGCACACACACACGCACACTCAATACATTCAATATTATACATTTTACTTTTTTTAAAATATGTAATACATAATGTCTAGGTTGAGTAAGTTAAGTTTAAGTTAAACATAAGTTTGTATAAAATATAGGAAGGACAAAAGAAAAAGACAAGATAAAAAGATAATGAGAAAGACAAAAAAAAAAAAATAGAGACAAAAGATAAAAGAAATAAAGAAAAAAAGGAAAGACATAAGAGGCAAAAGAATCAGCCTAATAAAGAAAAAAAGGGGAATTGTGGGGAATTGCTGTTACTTTATTTAAAAAACCCGTTGATGCCAAAGTCCCTGATCATGTCATTTATAGGCCATAAATAATAAAAAAATAATTATATATTTTGCTGGAATTATTGAAATAATCTGATATGACTCAAGTATACAGTTGTTTTATAGTATTGGAAATAACACAGGCATTTTTTTTATATACGTCAACTTAACTAGCTAGAGCAGCCGATTTCATTTAAAATCGTTTGAAAGTATTTTGAATGAAACAATCGATGTCGTTATACAGAACAGTTTGATGTCGATCCGCGACTTCATCGTAAAGAACGTGGAGTACACGCTGGAGAAGAGCTTGGTGACGACCGCCGAGGACGTATCCAAGGACATGAACGAGGGCGTCGTCGGACGCATCCGGGAGCTGCTGCTGCAGGTCTTCAAGCTCGGCTTCGAGGTTACTTTCAATTAACTGCGTTTCAACTCATGGAATGTAATGTGATCGCTGAGCATGTCACTAGCGTCGTTCAGAGCGCGCCGAGCGCCATCTCGTGCTGCCAGTTGTAACTGGAACTTGTCTGATAAACAATATGGATAATCTTTTGATATAATGATATACATGGAATCCATAATTACAGTTTTGAAATTATACATATTAAACTCCCTTTATGTCCAATTTCTATTTACCGGGATATGTAATAATACCACACTGAGACAGTACTGTGATTATATTTCGTGCTATTACGTAAAAAAATTTAGATCCTAACTCATTGAGCGAGAATCTTGACCGCGCGATATAAAAATTCTCACAATGAAATTAACGCCATCTAACGGGGCAGCCTTTAAACTGTACACTTTATACGGGTAATATTTACAATGTTATATAATGTGTTATGCACAAGCTGTCTGCCTGTCCCGATATCACTCTAATGTACCTTCTGTTGTATAAACGCATGTCGCACTTCTTTATATCGTTTTCGTTTCTTGCAGCTTATTTAAATTGCTTCGACTTATACGTTCTCTTTTAAAAAATATATATATATATCTGTTCTTCGGTTTAACGGTATTTCGAAAAATAAATTAATTACACTGCAAACTTTTACATTAACTATTCGTATTCTAAATAAATGAACTCGTAGTAAACTCTGGTGAAGGTCGCGGGAACCCGCTGGATGCGGGCGCCGCGAGACCGAGCGTCGTAGTGACCTTTGGACGAGACCTATGCCCAGCAGTGGACGTCTTTCAGTCGGTTGGATGGAAGTATGAGTCGGGCACTTTTGTAAACTTCTCAATAGTTATTATACAAGTAATAAAAACATAAAACAATGAACTATGGAAATGTAGAGCTAGCATGTAGCTGTAGCCACAAAAAAAGAGAGAGAGAGAGAGAAAGAGGGAGAAGATCCAATCCTCTTTAGAAGTATAAGAAAGTTGTCAGTAAAAACCACAGTCAGAATTGTTCTCCTTAGTAAATGACGCTGGCATAGTTACTTGGTAACCATATTGAGTAGTCGAGGTTCCGTCCCGGTCGCACGATGCCGGTTAGAGTGTGAGTGTGAGAGGGAGCGCACCTTGTTCCGCAGCTCCACAGAGAGCTATACAGGTTCGCGCAAGCGCCCTACAAGCTGATGGAGGAGAGGCGCGCGCGGAGGAACCGGCCCTCCTCCCTGCAGCCGGCGCGCTCCCCGGCGCTCGCGCACGACCACCGCCGCAGGAGGCCCGAGACCGTGCTCCTGCACGAGTCTATCAACCCCATGGTAACCGCCGACAGGGCCGCGCGTGCGTGCGTGCGTGCGTGCTCACGTGCGTGCGTGCGTGCGTGCTCGCGCTTCGGTTTACACGCGCAGCTGTCGTTTGGTTTCAGCTTTGTCTTGTGCTACTCTTCGTTTATATTGCTGTTTTTTACATTGGCATCTGTACTTCACAGGGGACCTACACGTGAGACACAGTCGTGTAACCTTACTTATGTAAATTGACAATTTAATAACGTTACAAGGGTACAATCGTTATTTTTAAAGACAAACAGAAATAAATTGTATAGCGTAATGACGTCATTTTATATATATATATGTATATGTGGGAATAAGGTGGGAAATAATCACTTTCAAACTCAAATCTTTTATTTATACTCTTACGTCGTAAACAAGGAACATAGTCGTAACACATCTTAATGACAAGTCATTTTGTTATATCTTATAATCTATTACAGTCGTGAATACAAGTGTATTAGGCAATAAAAAATCTAAACACTTCCCACATATATATATTTATTGATAAAATAATACTTTTGTGAGTTCATTATATGTAAGAGTGCCGAATGGAAGATGCATCGCTGACTCTAAAGGGCGAAATCTATAGAGCGTGCTCAGACTTACCTCAGACTTAACTACAGAAATCAAATTTATAGTCACAAACTTAGCATTCACTTAACTAAGTCTGAGTCATCGAATTCGACTACTTAACAGAAATCTTACCTATTTTTATTCGAACGCGACAATATAATAAGTATTCTCAAGATCCGGACTATAAATTCGAAACCTAAGCTTGTGGTAAGCAAATGCTTAGCAAAGCTTGAGCTAAGCTAAGGTTGAGATAAGACTAAGAACGCTGTATACATATGTCCTAAACTATACTTTGCTTGGTGTCGGTTTGCGAGACATTCTTTCATTGCATTCCAATTAGACAAGTTTTCATTTTTAAGTTTTGCAAATAATTTCATAGGTGTGTGGTATTCTTGCTGTCTATATGTGTGTTATCCCTATCCGCTATCTAATAACGGTTTAAAGTCTGTCCGTGTGTCTGTGTTTAGTAATACTTCACATTCGTCCACCACTGTGGTGTTTGTTAGTTTTTTTCCATTATGTAAAACGTGTAACAACAATAATTATTTGTATAACCTACTAATAAATGAAATTGAAGTGTCTGTTGGTAATGTCAAAATAACCATATTTTAGTAAATACATATGAATGTGTATACGTGTGAATTTAAAGTATTTGTCGGTCTGTTTGTTCCGTCTAATCTCCGGAACGGTTGGACGTATCTTGACGAGATTTATGTTGGTAGATAGCCGAACTTGTTCTACGTTACTTAGACTCGTGTTTGCGAATAATTAGGGTTCCGTGTAAAAAAATAAAATACGCGGGCCTACAGTTAGTAAGTGAATAAGCATAGCGTAGATTAACAATATAAACTAAAACAAAATACTCAACTTAATAATTATAACCTTTTTCAATAAAATATGTATAATTAAAAATAAAAGATAATATGTGAGATGATAGTCGGTCTTGCGCAACGAGCCGAGCCCTCCGAGTGCGCCTCGGCGGGGGCGGAGGCGGAGGCGGAGGAACTCGATACAGTATATTAAAACATGATTCGCGCTCCGTAATAATAACTAGCAGTTGGTACAGGTTTTACCTGTATGACGTCCCCTGACGTGTGCTTGAATCTTGTCGGTGCCTTTTGCCCGCTGCACCAACTTCTAATGTGGATATAGTAAAGCTAGTCGCTCAAGTGACGTGGCAACTCGTCGTGCGCACGTTAAAGCAGTGGTAAATCAATACCAGATCCACAAGGAGCTGCACCGCTTCGTCAACTCACCGCCCAGACCGGCGCCGCGGCTCTGCAGGCGGCGCTCGGGCACCGGCGGCATCGCTGGCACCGGTGGCGCGACGCGCGCGCGGCTGCTGCGCGCCGACAGCTTGCTCGAGGACGCCTTCGACGACAGGCTCTTTGATAACATCAGCACTTTCGTGGAAGGACAGGTCTGTATACCTTTCATTAAGCCCGACATGTTTCCTCCCTCTTCCCTCTTCTTTTTAGTTCTTGCTGCTACTACATGCTTAACATGATCTACAGGATGTGCCTGTAGATATTATAAACTATTCGTATCATCATTTATCTCTATTTATCATCCATATCAGATCGTAAGGGCAACACCACACCCTTCTTTTTGCAAGATCCGACATCGCAACACTCGTACCTTCCGATCTCTTTTTACTTTCTCATCTGCTCACGTTTTATGCTTTTGTGTAGACCTCGCGAGCCGCGGGCGCACGCGCTACATATATCTAATACCTCGTATGAGAGAAGTCCGTGTGTCCCGTCTCGCTCGCACTCTGCATGTTTCTCATTAGCCACCGTAATCACGTAAGCCCTACGACTAACGAAGGGATCTCTTAGAATTTAAGTTTCGATGAATATCCCCAAAATCAATCAACAATAATCAAATAAGAATCAAATAGTTAATAAAAACTTTGAAACGTGTACCACGACTTTGCCTCCAGTCTTCCTTCAACTGGTTAGCAACAACCGAATTTTATTTTCCAAACATTAACAACAGATTCCACGTAATATTATTTTAGTTTAGGCAGCGTTTGGAGCACGCATGATCCCTGACGCCTGCCCCCCCCCTCCACCTCGCCATCCTTCAAACTGAACAGAGAAGGCTGATTTCTCATTTAGAGATTCGAGATCGATCTAGAAATGGCAAAGTTACTGAACTCATTGATATCGATAATCTAGCCAATCCGAGCAGCTCTTGATCGCATTCTTATACTGAATACACAGAGCGTCGCGACCCTCCAGCGTGTAGACACACACACACACCGCCCACAGTCTACCTTATAGTGTTGCGGGGGGAATTTATAAAAGGATAATGTGTCGGTCGGTATGTGTTTAGACGCAGCCGAGCATCGAGCTGCTGCTGCCGGGCGAGGAGCCGGAGCCGCGCGCTGGCGGTGCTGGTGCTGCCGGTGGCGGCGGCGCGGAGGAGCGCGAGTGGGCGGGGCGGGTGGCGCGCGCCGTCATCCAGTTCGCGAAGTGCTGGATGCAGTTCGTGGTGCAGCGCTGCGACCGCGGCCGCGGCACCCGGCCCAGGTCCTGCGCCCGACACTAACTAACGCACATTCACATTCTCCCACTTCTGATGTACTCAAATAATTACATGCTTACTTAAGTATCTCCTACGTAACTCCGTCCCATAGTCTTATTATAAATAAGTATAAACTCCAGTGGGTAATTATGTCGTTAATATAATGTGCAGGTGGGCGAGCCAGGGCCTGGAGTTCCTCATGCTGGCGTGCGAGCCCTGCAACACCAAGCACCTCACCGACGAAGAGTTCGAGGTACCGCACTAACAACACCCCCTCTCCCCGTCCCGTGCAGTCCATATGCACACTGTACATGTGCGCGTGTGTGTGCAGGAGCTGAAGCAGCTGATGGACGGGTGCATCTCGCACGTGATCGGGTCCCGCAGCCCCCCCGGGCCGCGCACCCCCGAGTGCCCCGCCGCCCTCGCCGTCGGGCACGGCCCCGCCACCAGCCCCCGCCCCCGCCACCGACTACACGTGAGACACGCACACACACACCTTCTTCCAACTTATCTTATAAAGTACCCGATGGAATCAAAATAAATACATGTCTAACATTTCCAAATAAAACTTTATTTTGAATACTAATAGTAAATAAAATTATGTGTACAGAGCCCGCTGCCGAGCAACTCAATCGTGACCAGAGATGTGCCGACGCCCCCGACGCCGCCCACGGAGCCGGATCCGCTGCTCTGCTTCGACACGACGGAGTCCACGTGTTAGTTCGCTTACAACAGTCATTGCATCCTATCTCAACCATGTGATCGGCGCCGTGCGTCCCCTCCCACACTTCTCCTCTCCCCCCCCCCCCCTGTCATCCTTCAACTTTCATACTCATCACTTTCTTCTGTGCAGTGTACAGCAGACGCGTCGAGCGGGCGGCGCTGCGGGCGGAGGCGGAGCGCGACCGGCGGCTGCGGGGCGCGGGGGCGGTGGGCCGCGTGCTGGCCGGGGCGCCGGTCGCTGCGTACGAGCCCAAGCTGCGGCAGCTCAGCTTCAAGTGGCAGCGCGGGCTCAAGATCGGGGCCGGCACCTTCGGCAAGGTGCGTGCGACACTAACTCTGACAGTAACTCACTCGACGTGTCCTACTGTTTCCTGTGTTATTTTATCTATTGCCTATAAAATAAATGAAAAAGAAGCGCAACGAAGAGATCTCGTGGCGGCGCTTTGAAACCCCGGGACCCGGCACCCGGACGCAGGCGCATGCGCCAGCAGTCGACACGAACACACATTCACATACGAAATTGTAACATATAAAACTAACATTATCTATACCAATAAATAAAACTCAAGCGTGTCTTTGTTATATCAAAATAAATATTTTTTATCTGTCTGTTTGTCCCGGGTAATTTTGGAAACTCCTGAATCAATTCGGACGGAACTAGTAGATGTTGATAGATGATTGAATTTATTCCACGTACCTTTATTAGTTTTATTTATTGAAAATACATAATTTTGCGTAACAAAAAAATATGAATAAAATTCTACTCAAATGTGTTGATTTTATGAGTAATGTTAGTACCAAAAAAAATGTATAATTTATTTATTTGGGAACCACACAGTTAATAAAATACATATATGGAATTGCATAACAGTATCACATAAACCATTCAAATTTCCGTTAAAATTATAATTAATGAAAATAAATATAAGGATATCTCTATCATTACAATATATAATATTCTGGCAAATACTAAAAGTTTAAAATTAAATTCAACAATTTTTTAAAGGAACCGATGGGGCAAGCAAATATATCAATTTTATTAAAAATCTTATTATATATATCTCATGAACAATATAATATGTGTTCTTCACACGTCTCGTTCGTGCAACAGGGATTTTAAATAGTAAGTGGTTCCTGGCATTAGCTCGAAGAACCCTAAAATTAATTTCACTAACAAGAAATGGAGACTCAATTATATTTCCAAGAAATTTAAATATAATTAAATGGTTTCTCACTATTCAGCAGTTAGTAAGTGAACGCAGACGTGATAAAGGTTTATTTGACAATTTATATTTAAACGCTATAAGGGCCAATTTTTTGATCCGTAGTCAACTCGAGAAATGGTCAGATTTGTAACAAAAGGTTAAAATAATGCCCTGATGCGTTTTTTGAAACATAGTTAAGCTAACCATTTGTCAAAAATGTGACTATTTGTTAAAGAATTTAACCATTCAGCCCAGTCGGGTTAGCAAGATGGCGGATGGTTAACTCCAGTGCGAACAGCTGTTTCATTGCTTTTGTGTAACATTTGGAGTTTCATTATATAACATTAATTTATATAAAATAATTTGTTAAATAATTACAACGTATTGCTATTTATTATCTTTTTCGTAATATTTTTGTTTATGAATTTTGTTTATCACAAGAATTCAGTATTCCATTATGTATAGTATACCAAGTTCGTACAAATATTTATTTGGCTTGTAAAATATATTAAATTCACGAATTAAATTATAAAATCAAGGAATATTTTATACAAGACGAAATAAAAAAAGTTAATATCATTACAAAACTATCACAATAAATAATAATGGACTCAGAAGATGGAGAGTAGCTCGATCCTTTGTTTTATGTTTGTCCGACAACTCGAATTATGAATCCTGACACATTTTACTCGGAATGATCATACAAAAAAATTACCGGAATCAATAGTAAGCAACATAAATAACTATTGCTAACTTTAACCATAGTAGATTTTGTCATCAAAAACTCCATTGTGATTATAACCATTGGTTTGTGTAATAGTAACAGTAAAATTGACAAATGGATATAGTAACTTTGACTATGGATTAAAAAATCGGCCCTAAGTACTTAATAAATTGATTTTGTATACTTTCAATAAAGTTAATGTATTTGTTATGTTGTGGATTATAAATTATTGATCTACATTTGAATAGAGAACGAACCGAAACATTATAAAAAAGTATCAGAGTAGTTGCTTAAAATCTCTTCCAATTCTAAGAACGAAGCCAAGAATTTTATAAGTTTTCCCAATGGAAGTATAAGTATTGAATGTTAAATAAGACGAGTTGTGGTGTGGTGTGGTGTGGTGCGGGCAGGTGTACACCGTGGTGAACACCGAGAGCGGGCAGCTGCTCGCCATGAAGGAGCTGAGCATCGGGGCCGGTGCCGGCGACCGGCGCGCGCTGCAGCGAGCCGCCAACGAGCTGCAAGTGCTGGAGGGCGTCGTGCACCCGCACCTCGTGCGCTACTACGGGTGCGAGCTGCACCGCGAGGAGATGCTGCTCTTCATGGAGCTGTGCGTGGAGGGCTCGCTCGAGGCGCTGGTCGGCACCTCCGGGCCCCTGCCCGAGCACATCGCGCGCCGCTACACCAAGCAGCTGGTGTCGGCGCTGCGGGCGCTGCACCAGCGCGCCATCGTGCACCGCGACGTCAAGAGTACGCGACATCCTTACGATACCCTTACACTAGTCCGGCGCAGCTTGTCCGCTTCCGGATTCATTACAAAACAAAACAAAAAAAACTTTACTGAATGTGATGACACCAACACACAGACTGTTGCATGTTATATATATACGTTGTGATCCAAATAAGTAATACCATTGCGCAGCATCACGCTGTGGTCCCAGGATACGTAACTTTATTTTAGTTCTGATAATGTTTTTGAAGTTATACTTCTTTAGGCGCGTTATGAAAAAATGATGAGAGTGAAACTTTAAGATGCGCGCGCATCTGTGACACAAAATTAACAGTATGAAGTTGTCTGCTTAACCGCTCATTAAGTCTCGTTAGTCGCGCATGTTGGTACGCTCGTCACCATCAACATGTTTCTAGTTTATACATTCACAACACGGGTTTTAGTTTCATACAAGTGCTACATTATATATGTGCTAATAAATTATATTCAGTAGTGATTTAAATTGAATATTTTCATTGATATCACTTACTATTTGTGAATATTAGTGAAAAAAATTGTGCTTATATACTTTTTCAAGTGCTCCAATATAATTGAGGTTAACTATCCGTATGTATTATTTATTGATATAAATTAAAATACTTTTATTTAATATAATTAACACTAAATATTATTAAATTATTTTATTTAATTTTTCAAATTTAAAATGAACTTTGTTGATTATCCTTTTCCAATCCTTCTATTATTTTATTGTAATTAATTATTTGCATACAATTAAAAACTATTTTTTAATGATGCCAAAGAAGTATAACTTCTCACGCGCGTACATAAGTACACGCACCCATTTTTTTTAAATACACATGACATTTGTACTTAAATAAAACGATTTGCAAATTGCTGTAAAAAAACTACCCCGTGTACTTATTCTTGATTGTCTGGTGGTGCGCCGCGCCCGGACAGCGCGTGCGGGCCGCGCCTCACGTAATACTTGTGTGTGTGTCTGTGTGTCAGGCGGGAACATATTCCTCACGAACGAAGGGCACTGCCTGAAGCTCGGCGACTTCGGGTGCGCCGTCAAGATACGCGCGCACACGACCGCGCCCAACGAGCTGCAGGGCTTCGTCGGCACGCAGGGTGAGTTGCGTACAGACACCATTACACAACAAGCAATGTTATCATGTACAAATAGATCAAAACTATCCAATCATTGCAGCACTAAATCTTCGCACACGTAAATATATACATAGTTAATATATATATATAATAAGGTTTTACTCTTAGTGTAACTTTGGGCAAAAATAAAACGACTTAATTGGGTTTCTCTGTAAGACGAAAGAAACAACATTTAAAGCCCTTTATTTTCAATTGTATTTTCTTTCGCAACTCACTCTTATATCTATTTTAAATATGTCATTTAAATGTCATCTTTACCGATGACAAGGCATAGACAAAAATAATGAAAAACATAGATAATAATAGAAACTAAATTACAATGGTTTTCTTTACATATATATAGGCCAAAAATAATACAATATTCTGTCGTTGAAATCGTTAAAGTAAGCCTAATATTACTTTAAATGTATATGTGACTCTACCGGGTGCTGCTGCCACTAGGCCGTATGAAGGCTGTACAAGCTGAGGAGTCTGGGTACACACGGAGACCTGTATAGATGGTTCACTTCTTACTTAAGGAATAAGTCACAAGCAGTTAGTTGTTCCATGCGGGGTTCCCCAGGGTTCTTTACTGGGTCCATTATTACTTACAATCTATGTCAATGATATCATAGGTTTACAGGCCGATCTGAATAATCTTGAGCACTACTGTCACAATGATAAACTAGAATTAAATCCTAATAAATGTTCGGTCATTACGTACAACTCAACACACAAGCTATGTGGCCAGCCTCTTGTTAAATATAGTGAAGTACGTGACTTTACGTGATTCGAAATTAATTTTTGATATTCATGTAGACACAATTATAAAAAGGGAATTCAAATCATTGGGTTTTATTATGCGGTTATCTAAATGCTTCTTTCAACCTAAAAAATTCTATATTGTACATTTGTACGAAGTCATTTAGAATACGCATCTCAAATATGGAATCCGTCTTATATATATAAGTATATTGAGCGAATTGAGAGCGTACAGAAAAGATTTATCAAATATCTATGTTTTCATCAAAAAGTACCTTGACAGTCCAATAACTATCTTGAACTTTGTAAAAGATACCATTACCGTTGTCAACTCGCCGTGAAATTTATGACTACGTATTGTTATTTAAAATATTGAGTAATGATATTAATAGCGCGGATCTCCTTTACAAAACATATTTTAATGTTCTTAAAGAAAGTTCCTACCTATTGAAAGTTCCATTTGCTTCATCTAATTATAAGAAAAACTCTTATCTAATTCGGGCTAGTAAAAGTTTCAATGATTTGGGTGAGCGGTATAACCGTGATCCTTTCCGGATAAGTGTTACTTCGGCGAGAATGTGCTTAAGTCTTACCGTTTTTAATACTTAAATTCTTCTCTTTTCTCGTTCTATAGTGAATTTTTGAGTCAGCATTGATTTTTGTAGTAGATTTATATATGAGAAAAGACTAAAACTAAATAAATCACCTGGTACTGACAATATCACGAACGAATCTTTGAAAACAGCATACACAATTTTAGCCGCGCCTCTAGCTGAACTATTTAATCTGGTTCTGCAAAATTCCGAAACTCCTACACAATGGTCCGAATCTAATATTATTCTAATTTACAAAAAAGGCGACCCAAAAGACATAGGAAACTATAGACCAATAAGCTTACTATATAAGGTGTTCTCCTCTATAATAAACACAAGAATAAGTCCGGAAATCGAATCTAGACAACCAATAGAACAAGCTGGCTTTAGAAAAGGTTTCTCTACAATCGACCATATTCATACTCTCGAGCTTATAATAGAAAAATACCAGGAACAGCAAAGACCCCTGTATCTTGCTTTTATAGATTACCAAAAGGCGTTCGACACAGTATCAGACGCAAGCATATGGGAGAGTTTGAAAGAGCAAGGAGTCAGCGAAATATACATCCAGGTTATTAAAAGTATATACAACAATAATTTGGGAAGAATAAAGTTAGAAAACCCTGGGCCCCCTTTTTCCAATTAGGAGAGGAGTAAGACAGGGCGATCCTCTATCTCCGATAATATTTATAGCCATCCTTGAAAACATCATTAGCAAATTAGATTGGAGGAGATCAGGACTGGTGCATTCCTAAGTCATCTGAGATTCGCAGACGACATAGTGTTGCTATCAGAGACAAGCTCACAGCTGCAACTCATGATTGAATCCTTACAAGAAATTAGCACAAAAGTAGGATTACAAATAAATTTCACTAAGACAATGTCAATGACGAACAGTTATGAAACACCAATAATAATTAATGGAAGGTCTTTGAATTATACAAAAAATTACTTATATTTAGGGAAAACAATCAGTTTCGACAGTAAAATAAATGACAAAGAAATAGGAAGAAGAGTATGTCAGACATGGAACAAATACTGGAGCTTAAAAGAAATTTTTAAAAGTAACCTACAAATTAATATAAAAACCAAAATCATGAACTCATGCCTCTTGCCATGCTTGACGTACGGATGTCAAACATGGAAATTAACAGCTAAAGTAAAACATAAAATCAACACATGTCAACGAGGACTAGAGCGGAGCATGCTCAATGTTAAAAAATTAGACAAAATAAGACATACAAAAATAAGGTCAATAACAAAAGCCGCAGATGCCTTGAAATTAGCACAAAAGCTTAAATGGAAATGGGCAGGCCATGTAGCGAGGCTAACAGATCAGAGATGGACTATAAAAACAACTATATGGAAAGGCCCGCAAGGGAAAAGAAGTAGAGGAAGACCTTTAACACGATGGGAAGACGACATTACAAGAACCGCCGGCTCAAATTGGATTCTAGTAGCACAGGACAGAGAAAAATGGGCATCTTTGGAGGAGGCCTTTACCCAACCTGGGGTTCTTGCTATTAATAGTGCAAGAAATAAATAGAAAAAAATCTTATTAATTTTTGTACTTAGATATAAGATTACTTGTGTATAATACAGTAGATATAAGATTACTTGTGTATAATGTATAAGCAAGAAATAAAAGGCTTTTTTATTTTTATTTTATATGCGATAATTAGTTATTGGTAAATAGGTTATTATACTGTCAACTGTTACTGTTAAATTTCTTTATCATTAGTCGTCCATAATAATAAATAAATAAATGAATTTATATATGCTCTTTACATGTGTATATATATTTCTTTATATATATAAAGACGTGACAATTTCAAATACAAATCGTGGCGAGGGTCTAACTTATGATGTAAATAATTTTTGCAATTTCAAATGATATAATGTAGGTTTACTGTAGTAGTATATATAAATATATATTGGTGTGTCTGTGTGCGCAGCGTACATGGCGCCGGAGGTGTTCATGAACCCCGGGGGACACGGCCGCGCCGCCGACATCTGGTCCCTCGGGTGCGTCGTCACCGAGATGGCGTCCGGCAAGGTAACGCACTCGCACGCACACACACGCACGTACACGCACACGCACGCACGCACGCGTTTAGTTGTTCTCCTCGCGCAAACTGTTTAATATCGTTTTTTTTTTTAATACAGAAAGCACTATAGTTTACAAAGTGTACAATGTCGGGTATTAGATTCATTTTAAATTTAATGAACATACAAAGACTTTTAATTACAAAGTATGTCGTAAAGCATAATCACGCGAGAGCCGAACAATTGCTTTATTAAATAAAGAATATATTCATATTTACATGTGACTAGTTATGTGACCGCGGCTACTCCTGTCTTATTATTTTCCTAAAAACAGGAAGCTAAAATATTTCTCATAGCTGCAAATGAAACGGAATCAATAACATTGTAATGGCGGGTCAGCGCGACCCTCGGGCGTCGCCGCCGGTCCCGTATCCAACATATCGAACAATGCATTCGCTCGTGTGTCGTTACTTTACCCCCCTTTATTCCCCCTTATTACCGACACTATCGTATGGTGTATAAAAACACATAGTAGGTATATATATTTTTTCAAATGCAACAGGTCCGATTCCGGACTCGGCTGACTTTTTAAATATCCAATGATGTAGTTTTAGCTTTTATCAAAATAAAGCCTGTGATTCCTTTGGATACTTTTCGCCATTCCTCAGAGTATCGGAGTCCCAGGTTCCCACGCGCCCGTTTCTATAATTCAACTTAGGTACGCTAGTTATATACGGGCTGAACATCTAACAATTATATATATATATATATATATATATATTTAGTATAAAGTTGCTATTTTAATATCACAAACAGACACTTGAATTTTATTCATATGTATGGTAAAATGTATATCGACAAAATTCGTGGTTTCCAGCGTCCGTTCTCCGAGCACGAGTACACGAACTACCACATAATGTTCAAAGTGGGCATGGGCGAGAGGCCTCACATCCCAGACACTCTGTCGGAGGAGGGCCGCGAGTTCTGCCTGCAGTGCCTCACGCACGACCCCGAGCGGCGTCCCCGCGCCGAGGCACTCGCTCTGCACACCTTCCTCATGGTAACGCTGGCGCCTACCCCCCCACCTACCCCTCACTTACCCCACCAATAACGATACGACATACTCAGATCCACAAAACATATAACTTACATGACAAATAATACATTTAATATGCACTAATTTTTGCTCGCGACTTCGTTCGCGTTAATACAAATTTAATTCATTAGTTCAAGCATTTACCTTTTTCTGAAGTTTTATAATAAAATAAACCCATAAAAATAAAACAATAGAAGGCTGGCGTAAACGCTCGGTTAGTGCTCAAGGGGTTAGTCAGTTAGGTTACTAATACCGATCCGATTGCAGGTGAAATCCGATGACGACTGCGACTGCGAACCCGCGTTCCTCATCGCGTGACCCCGACGCACGCTCGCTCCGTCTCCGACGAGCCATTCGGTTACCTCACGGTAGGGGGGGGAGGGAGGGGGGTCGATAGATACGTTGAACGACTAAATCATTTATATGTCAAAATAAACAAAATATAAATACGTGTCTCAGGCACTTTTATGTAAATAAGCTCTAAGATTAACTATCCCTTATTATATATATATAATGAGTATTCATACTAAAAATGATGTAATGTAATGTCTTGTTTGTATATCGTTAACAATTATAGTCAGTGGAAATGTATCACAGCTTTATATGAATATAATAGATTATATATTGTATCGTTGTTGTTATGTCGGTCCGTGTGTTACGAAAGTATACAAACTGTCCCAGTTGTATTGGTATCATAGAATATGTTGTTATTGTTACAAAATAAACTATCACAAACGGATTTATTGTTTTTTCTTGGATAATATTTATAACCCACTGTTGGGCAGGAGGCACAATAGACGCGCCTCGCTTCACAGTTTCATACAAACTCATACATTGCGAAGTACATAAAGCGCCGTCTGTTATATATTTACTCTGATTTAAATCAGGATATATAACCGCATTACACGCTTGTTCTTATCCTAGAGGTTAGTTTCTAGACTCCCCCCTCCAACCCCCTAACGCGCTCCGGCGGCACAACACACATGCTCGCTCCCCAACTGGGGGGGGGGGGGCTCTTGCATCAAGCACACACGCACACACGCACAACATTGCAAGTTTATGGTATATTAATTATTTACGCGAAATTATTAAATCCCAGGTTATTCTGTTATTCTGAAAGCGTAAGTTCGTGTAACAATAAAACGGGTTTTTTTTTTCAATTAATCTTTATTTTTAGAACAACATTCAATTGACATGAATTAACTCGTACACGTCTACTGATATGTTCACATTTCAACATAATAAGTCGGTTCATTGATGATAACGTTATTACAGTAACCTGTCTACAGGTACCGCCCCTTACTTGCACATACATACATACGAATATCTTTATAAATATAGTTAAGTATTTTGTCATTAAAATATAGAAAAATGTCCTACACGTAACTCATGTGCTACAACAAAATACTTCATCGTGACAAAGCTCAGTTAAATACGCTACGTACTAGAACAAAATATCTTTGGCAAGTGATTTAATCGCGGTGCTTGCGAAAGCCACCCCGTATCGACCCCATCCCAAATGCAGTGGACGGCCCCGGGCGGTTTTAGTGGGTATTTCCGGGCGACTCTCGCCCGGGTGAGTCCCACACTGGCACGGAGCTCGTCACTCTGATCACGGGACTCTGATCCCACAAATACAATAGATAAGGGTAGTGCGTAAATGCATTTCCCCCCGTCAAAAAAAAAAAGAAAAAAAAAGTGATTTAAACTACGTACTAATATTGAAAGTACCTGAACACATATACAACACTGGGCTACACGTTCTGCCTGAATAAAAATAAACACTACGTAATATCCTTTAACAAAAAATACTATATACTATTAGACAATATTAATACAAATTTGCTTTTATAAATTCATTGGACATATTTTTTTCTTCAAGAAAGTTGAAATTTTCAGCGGAGTCTATACCCATCTAAACTATGAGTAAATGATTTGTAGGTAATTCCGTCCGTCGTAACAAACGATTCTAAATCTACGGAAATGGATTTCCTGATACTAAAAGCAAAAATATTTTAATCTTGTGTAAATTGTAAATATATAACTCTAAGAATCTGCCTTAGTAGATTATATGATATGACAACATAACACTTGTTTGCTATTTAATCCGAACATTCATACAACATATGAAACAGCCGCCATAATTACAATTTCTTGTTTTTATATAAATAATAATATTTAAAACTGATTAGGTGAATATTTATATGCAAACAGTGAAGGCAAATAGTACCAAACTACAAATGATTGGATATATACTAAGATTATATATATACAATAGTACATAAGACTCATACATAGGTCTCATAGACATACCGTCGTGCTGCACTCACCACAAATCCTAATGTCACCTGTTAGTTTTAATACGTTGACTATAGGTGTTGCTCATTCTATTGGGATAGGTAATATTCGGATTTATTTCTTGTATTATATCTTCTGTAACAAGACGGTCTAATTCTCTTTCAATATTCTTCTTTAAGCTGAATTTCAATAGTCTTGCTTAGGAATTAACTGGTTTTGCTCCTGGTTTGATAACCTGATAGTCATTAACCTTACCTAATTCACCATTATGAACCAAAAAGCATTGGGTTAGCATTTTTTATAACTACTACAAGTAAAATTTTCTACATTTCTACTGTCACATCCGTAAGTCGTTTTGTTTTAATCGGTTATTACTATAGGCCTTCTTTGGGAGCTATGTTTAGCTTGAGTGATCCTCAGCTGCGTGTTGATAATTGAAAAGGTGGAGCCGGGATCCCAATTCATTGTACAACTCTCACCATTCATTATTATATCAATTTGTTTGCACTTTTTATTACAGATTACTGTTACACTTGCTTTCTGTTTCTCGAATACAATCCCAAAAATCTGTTAAGGGTCTTTATATAGTTCTTTTACTCGTAACAAAATTAATTTTTTGCATAAATCTCTTTGTAACTACATAACACATTACTCCCAGTAAGTGGTACTTTCATCTCGTGAGAAATTTCAGGAGTCAATGGATTAAAGAACAAGTAACTCATATAGACTTCACCTGAGATACCCTATACACTCGGATTCAAAAAATTCTTAATATCTTCACCGCACGCACTGCACGTGTCCGGGTTAAATTCCTCAATGTTAAAATTTTTAAATATTGCTGTTCTGTACGTATATTTTGTGTTTGCGTACGTCACGCTTTTCGTATTTGTATCACTTTTCTTGATTTTTGCTATTAATAATTTAAATATTGTATCATTTGTTGATCCTCGTGTTCCTGTTGGGTTCTCAAGAATTGTGCAAATTGATCATTATGAAAAGAACATTTTATCGGCAATGAAATAAATCAAATTTTTCATAATTAAAAGATATTTTAAAATGTATAAAAGGAGGTTTTAGGTTTACAACAATAAAACTCTCGAATATGCTTGCTACCGATGACTTTGCCAGACACGACGGATATTGAACAAGAATGTAGATCTCTGGCTACCAGATGCAGTATGTTGGCGCGTGGTTTTTTTTTCTAACCTCGCTAATGCTGTTGACCGGAAGGGCCTTTCCAGCTTCACCATGACTTTGGGGGCGAGTACTGAAGGCATTCTCAACGGCGCGTAGGTTTGAACGATATTCTAGTACAGTAACAGCTTGTGTTTTAAAGCCTTCTGGACGACGCTCTGGACATGTGGATCAATTATTTCCAGAAGCTAATTCATTATTTAAGGCTACAATACAACAACACCTGCACCTACAGGGTACTGTTGGGGTTTCTTCAGTAACTCCAGTGCATCACAAATGTCTGCAAAAAATGTAAATAATGTTGCAAGCAAGATGCACCTGTGATGAGACGAGTGAAAGACAGCACGAACAGTATCCAACGAGTGCAACAGATCGAGTCAACGATTGCAGGACTGGATGTCTGAACAGACACTAAAAGTTTTACTAACACTAGTATCTAAGTTTATTTATGTTTTAATCTGATAAATAAACTTATTATTATGTAATATTCGGCATTTCTAAGAAACACCAATTCTATATAAACAAGCAAGCTAAATATTAGTATACCTACCTAAATATTTTATAATATAATAATATGTGAGTAGATAAATCAGTAATAACAACGCGCTCTTACAATGCAAACAGGCAGATCTCGAAAACCGAAATGCATTTATATGATAGCGCTTGAATCTATCAGAACTATCGGTTCATAAATATTACATAATCATAGAGTTTTCTTCAGATATTCCAAATACATATACTTTTGATATAAAATACTTGCAGGCTGCTGCGCTACACACGAGATATGATTACCGTCGCAGTAATATAGTTTGATTTATATAAATAGTGCTATAACTTACTAACTAAACATTTAAACATTAAAACAGTGATAAAATTAGAGAGTAGATATTTAATATTTCACTATAACTACACTTATAGTGTTGCGAGTGATTCTACAACTGACCACGTGGATAAGAATTTTCTGATTTTGTTACATTGGTCAGCTAAAGGATCACTCATCCAATCACTTTTTATTAAAAACTTTGATATGTTTTTGATATTCTTGGTCATGTCACACATGACAGTCTTTAATTTGATATGTATGTTATTTACCTTAAATATTATATAAGACCGCGTTTACATTCACGACTCATATCACCCTACCCGCCCCACCACCGAGCTGTCTTCATCGTTCATTTAACTCAATGGTCGTCAGACTCGTCTGTTCAAGGACCACATAGGTCAATGTGAAGTACCACTGCGGGCCGCGCTTTTATGGAGATAATAGTTGATCCTAATTATTAATTAACATATATATATGAGTCGTCAAACGTGAATTTCCAATAGATTTTGTATTTATACTCACTAAGCACATGTACACTCAGTTTTGAGTTATTGTCTAGCAAAAATGTTTGCGACATCGCGGGACGCTCAAATACCGTCCAAAGGGCGCAGTTTGACGACCACGGATAGAATTGAACCCCAGACCACGCGTACTCAGGCGCACCACGCTTATACAGACAGTTGCACAGTAAGATATATTGATTCATTAGCAATAACTATAAAGTGCAATTGGTAATTTTATCGTTCAATGTTGTTTTTATCCCAATCCAGAAAATTATTACTAGTTGCATAAAATGTACATATTCTTATATAACGAGGAATAGTAATCTCACTGAATAATAATTACGAGTGCAATAAAATATTTGTAATATCTAGAGTGATAAATGTAAGCGCGGTCTGTTCATTAACACTTACTATTAACCTACATTTGTTTTTAATAATATTTTCGAAGATATTTAATCCTGACATAAATACGTAGCTAAATATCATTACAAATGCATAGTTACTAGCTTGATAATAATGTAACACTATTATATATCTAGTATAAACACAGTAAGACGTTTTTTTTTCATTTCATTTTTTATATACCTAACTGATAATATATACTTCAGCTATAACTGAAAATAAATATTGAATACTTTCACTCTTGATAATATAGCAATAAATTTAAAATATTTTCGAATATAATAAACATCATATAAACAGCATATTCGCTTCGTATATATTTTTAATAAAATGTTTAATATCTAAATATATTATATGAAAATGTTTAATATGCTTAAGTAATTGCTATCTACAATATTTCGAATATCTTAATACTTGGTTAATGATACTCCACGTGTAAAGCATTAAAATAACTCTAGACTCAATAACAAACACACAGAGAAAAGTCAACAGATGTATAAGTATAAAAACTATAGAATAATATTAAATACTTCATAGAATTATAACAGTAATATTAAAAATAAATAGATTAATAGCGACTTTGCCACTAAAAAGTACATTATATAAAACTTTAAAAACACAAAAATTATAATGCTATTTATGCGTTATTATTATGAGCTATACAAATAGATTTTTTACATTTAAATTGCTGACTCATACTACGAGTAAACATTCCCTATGTGAATCCTCGGTTTGTTATTACATAGTTTTGATTTTTGTAATTATTAACCTCCGTTTCACTAAACATTCTTTATTATTAATAATCTACGTTTTATTATTTAGTAAATCTTACTTTCTAATTAGAGGAGATTAATTTGCGAACAATAAATGTTAACGATATATATAAATAAATTCATTAACTATTAATATAAGCAGAACTTTGATATGTTTCGTTTTCCTTATGTGCCTAATTATAATTATGAACGATGTACGTCCTCGCTAACAATTTCATAATATTTTATAAAACAGTAACATATTCAAATAGTTGTGAATCAGACGCGTTTGAATTTGATTATAACGCATCTAAAACCCACTGGTCGTTGTCCGGACTTTATATACTTTACAGGAGTTTTATTGAGTTTGTTTAGTTGTCAGCTTTTTTAGTTTGGAACATGAGTTGCATGGAGTCGAGAGCTTCCTCGAGAGCCTGCCGGTATGCCTCGGTGTTGGTGACGCTGGACGACGTGAACGACGAGATGCAGAAGATGACGGAATCTTTCTTCGGGTTGTAGCTGCAGCCGTAGCCGTCCGGTACGACGGCGCCGTAACCCATGAACGTTCCTATGGTTGTCGTTGCAACCTGCAATAACAGAATATTAACTATGCAGAGTCAATTACCAGGATAAAAATATAAAAGACTATACTCTCATGTCACTAACTGCAAATGCTTCTGAGCTCAACCTTCTCGCCAATGTTTTAATGAGTGGACCCTATTGTAATTTATTACCCAATATGCAGTATTACAGTGTAACTTACACTATTATCAACTATAACTAACTATAATTATCAAGTGTACAAGGTTCCCTTCAGTCTTGATACTGCAAACAACATACTTCACATTGACCAAAGCGAATCTGAATTGTTATACATTGATAACTTTGTTAAATAACAAGTTGCATTCGCGGTTTCACTTGCATACAATAGTTGTTAATGCAAGTACCTCAATGAAATAAACAAAGTATTGCAGGAAAAGAATTTGCTGGTGATCATTTTTGGTAACTTAATTTCATTGTTGTCCTGATAATGTTTTACATAAATCGCAAAATGTCTGCAGAAATCTGAGCATAAAACAAATACATGAATTAACAAAGAAAAAAAGAAAAGTGTTAATTGGATATCGAGTTATAAGTGGAGTGTAAAAGAGACGGGTATATTATTACCATTTATAATAAATGAATAGTGTAAACGGGTACCTGACTAGTGCTCAGTTTGAATCGTGTCATCTGTTTGTATGTATCGTCGTTGAAGAGTGCCGGGAGTTCTCCGAGCGTCTCCCGAGCCGCCTCCCTCAGTCCCAGCAGGTGGTTGTCGATCCCCCGACCGAGGATATTGTCTTCCATGATCGCTGTTTGCTTACGAGCGGCCTCCTCGAATAACTCGAGTTTCTTTTGCTTCTGACAATCAATAGAATCTTTCAATTGCATGTAAATGATCGTGTCTTTTTATTCGAGCTCGGTGAAATGACTGTTGGACATATCTAAGACTCTTTTAATAATGGAATAATGTTTTTAAATGTATGCGGTCAATTGTCTATTATGAAACCCAAAAAATTAAATTGATATAATAAATATTATGTGGTTATTATTTAAAATTTCAAGAGCACCCTTCCACTGCGCAAACAAAAATATGATATTAAAGTAATAAACATTGAAGGACACGTTTTCAGTATGAAAAAGCCAATATTGAAGGAGGCGATTCGTTCTACAACTGAAAATTCCGTTTAAAAATGTTACTCCAAGAAAAGGAAGTCTAAAACACAATAAACAAATTATATGAGAAATATGAAGATAATAATTTCAAGAAGAATAACAAACAATGATAAATAAAATCTATGATTCTTCGTTTGATGTTAAATAAAATACATTGCAAGAAGAAGGCCGACCACCGATAATCTGAATCATAATGTCGGACTACATCCTGCAGGGCTGAAGTCTCAGGTAGCTCTGGGGGTATATCCCGCTTGCTCATCCCTCCGATACGACGCGCATTTATCTCTCCTTAAGGTTGATACCAAATGAGAAGAATTTTATGATTACTGAGTCTCGTTTTTTAAGTCTGAGTTTAATTTAGGTGCAACTAAAACTCTGATAGATCATTAAATGTGCGTATTTAATTCAGTAGCCGCTTTACAATTTTTTATATACGCTAAAATAAAACACTATATTTGAAAGTTTTACATTCAATGCTAAACCAATATGACTACATATGCGTAGTGTAGACATAGAGAGAGACAATTTAGACAAGCTAGATCTAGTGAATGATCGTCATAATTTTAATATTAGAAGACAAGTTGGCCGGAACCACGCTTTAGGTTAAGTAAGTGTAATAAAAGCTTTATCGGTAATAGTATTCGGTTTTACAATAAGATCCCAAGTAACATTACCGATTTACCTGACAATAAGTTCAAGTATTATGTCAAGCAAGTTTTAATCTCAAAAGGTTATTACAGGGTGGGTCATTACGTAAACGATAGTGATGTCTGGAATTAACCCACATCTCTGTGCTTCCACTAACATTATTAAGAGTACGATTTGTATAGATTTTTAAATGACAAAAAAATGATATATATATCATATTTATATAAAAAAAAGAACCAGTTTGAGATTGTTGCCCGTGCTCTTCTCGACTGGGTTGTTTTCCGAACCGGTGGTAGTGTTTTAGACGTTCATAAGCGCCTTCTTAGGGACTTAATTGAATAAATAAATTTTGATTTTGATATGGTTTTGATTTTTGAGTGTACGGGACTCAAAAACGCAACTCACAACTGATAAAATTACACTAGTTTGGTGCACCATAAGACTGATTTCACCATATGTATGGTAATCACGACTCAGTCGGGTACGAATATTTTACCATCATAAGGTCTTTTCCTTATCTAGATATGTCCTGTTTATAAGGCGACGCGTCAAATGGGTATAAAATAATTACTTAAAACAAAGGATATATCGAAATTACCAGAAGTAGTGCATTTTTATAACATATTATTTCAAATTCAAAGTCGGATTTAGTTTTTATTTTAAAAAAATGTTTTCTACTTTTTAGTTTAAGTATATACTTTAAGCCTTTTAGCATTTAGATTTGAAGCCAGATTTTTATTTTTCTATATAAATAATTTAATTTCTGTATTAATTTGTTCTTTTTTTCCTCTTATTTATTCACTATTAGCATAAATAAAGTACAATAACAAAAAAATAATCTACTCCTACTCGTTAAAATGCCTTCCATTATCACATCAGCAAAATAAGATGGTGACTGCAATACGCAAGCACTTGAATAGCTGTGGAACCAAAAATAATATTTCAAATGTATAAGTATTATAGAATAGAGCTTCTCTTGATTTCCCTGAGATCCACTGATCAGATCCTGATTTGGTGAATATGGGAACAACTCGGGAGTGTACTCTTTCAATTTTAAAAAAAATATTGCAAATCGGTCCATAATTGACGGAGAAATCGAGTAACAAACATACAAAAAAAAACAGACAAATTGATAACGTCCCCCTTTCCAAATTACCTCATATAAATTGAAGGAGACCTTCTTGAGGCATTCGTCGGCGAGTTCGTTAAGGGGAGGAGTCTCGGCGGCGCACATGGCGGCGGCCCAGGCCTGCGCCGCCGCGTGCGCTGACCTGATGTTATCGACTCGACCGTCGCGGAAACGCCGCAGTGATGCCGACTCGTACGTACTCACCAGGTACCCGTACATCCTGCTTCACAAACAAATACATATACTGTTCTCTTGCAATATTATTATCGTTCTAAGTACTGTAAGGTTAAACTTAACATCAATATTCTGATACCCTTTTCAAAAGGGAACGTATTGAAATTGACTCTACTGTTATGGTATTTCTGAACACTCATAATCGTTCGTATCAATCGTAGATGTAATGTGTTCAAGTAACTTTACTTGACAATTCAGATTGAAGTATTCAGAAGTAAATTCTTGGAGAAAATGTTGCTGTCATTGTGCCTCTTGTCATATTAAGAAATGATAAAGGGTGCGTTCCTTGCAGTGTCATTTCAAGTATGTTTTCGAATCTTGGGCTCGTGATAGTTCATTGATGGGCATAAGCCCCTCCCAAGTTCGAAGACTACACCCGACCCTCAGCTTTGTTCAATCACTGCCATTTATTTCTTGTAAATCATCACTCCATCTATTAATTTGGCGTAATTATGTAGTCATAAAATGAGGTCACTATTAGCATAACACGCAGGTACATAGGTCCTGTAAGGAACCTTTTTTTTTTAATGTAAATAAAGATAAAAAATGTAGGGTTTAGCTAGGATAAAAATTCCGCGGGAGTTTTCATACTCAGGTAGCGGCCAAGCCGAGGTTCGAACCCTTGAGCTAGCTACCTTATGCGGCTGAGTGCCTTCAGCACTCGCCCACAAAGTTCGGTGAAGCTGTAAAGGCCCTTCCAGTCAACAGCATTAGCTAGATCAAAAAAAAAAAAAAAATTCCCTAATTAAATCATATTCCATGTATTAAGGGAAAAATATATAAAGCAACTGATGCTTAAAGTTTTTATATATAGAAACAACTGACTTGTAGTAAGCGTATTGCAGAGCGAGCTGGATGTAGACGTCGGGGCTGGTGCGGCAATGCTTCATGAACTCCCGTCCGTACCCGCGGTAAGTGTACACTTTCAAATCCAAATCAGATATTGCACTGGAAGAATAAATATTTAGGATTATCGGAACTCAACATGTTTATTTTAACAACGACAGTAAAAAAAATAAGAATAAAAAAACGAAGAGTCACAGATAACATCTTACCACAATAGTTAGTCCACGAAACGAATTCACCGAAGTGAACAAACTCAAACGAAAATTAATATACGAATTATGTTAATCTTTAAATACTAGTCTGGGTTAATCTATTACTCTGTACTACTACAACAACAACAACAACTTAATATAGTAGGGAATAGTAAAGATGTACCGGTCCAAGTCTCTCGCAGCCTGCTCGATAGTCCTGTACAGGTCGGCAGTGATGCTCCACCGCATCGGCTGTGGAGCCGGCAGCAGCGCCGGGGGTGGCGCCGGTCTGTCCGCCACCTCGGCCCGGGCCAGGGCGCGCTCTGCGAGTCTGATCACCGCTACACCTTCAGCTGCGCTATGCTCGTAGCACATACCGACAGTACCGTCTGACGAGATGATCAACTGCAAAATAGACTATTAATAAACCTCAAAAGCTTAAAGGGATTATTGTTTAAGAAAATAACTGGCCATAGTAGGCAGACAATAGTAAGGATTTTTAGATTCGAAAACTAATAATTTTTTTCATGGTATATATTAAATATAATGATAATGAATATAGGTAATGATCTTCTTTTTTTTTTTGACGGGGGAAATGCATTTACGCACTACCCTTACCTATTGTATTAGTGAGACCGGAGTCCCCCAATACAATAGGTAAGGGGACACGACGCTCCGACGCCTTCCTCCGAGATCCCTCCTTATCCCCAGCACTTCCCGTTCCAACCACCACCTTCGTAGGTAGCCTCCTGGCTACCCCCGCCACCTGTTCTTCCAACAATTTCAACTTCTCATTAACCCCCTTTAATACCCCCTCCAGCCTCCCCATGACCGCCGTTACCACCTCCGCAGCCACATCATCTCTAGGCTTCTCCCCTTCCCTCATCTCACCCTTATCATGTGAGGTACCAACCGCAGCATCCACTTTCTGCTTTTGCTGCCATCCCTTCTCCTTCTCCTTCAGAACCTCTATTTCCCTCTCCAGACCCTCCTTCACCCGATACACTTCCCTAGCGTGCTCCGTCATGTCTATAGCATATGTCGCCACCTTCCAAATATATATCGCCATCGTTCTAATCCTTCGGCTCTCCTCATCACTTATGTCTCCTTCCAGCTCCACCAACCATTGAATCATGGTATCCGCCGTTTTAAGGACCTTCCTTGGCGGCGCATCATGTATATCCGGCATCTTCCTCGCCTTATCCTTCATCTCGTCCACCAAAGTCACTCCATCCTTTGTCACAAAATCCTCGTACTTCTTCCATGGGAATTCCCGATTTAGAAGACCCGATTTAGTTAACACTATCTTTCAACCCAAAGCACGCCTCCATATCCCTCATCACAATACCACCCCCAGGATCGCTGTCCATATCAACCTCCAGCAAATCCTCCCCAACACCAACAAAATCCTTCCCAACACCAACAAAAGAGAGAGGTAATGACCTCACCTGCACAGTCTTATCGAACCATCTGTTAGCGGAGTGGTGTCTCGTGCCGGCGCCGTGCATCGCTCGGAGCATCGCGTTCGTATCAGCATCGCTACCGGGGCTATCTCCTCCCGCTTCGTCCAGGCAGAGGATGCAGAGCGCGCGGGATATCAGCTCCAAATTCGATCGATTGTTTTCATCTGTTCAGTTACGTTACTTTAGAAGGAAGATTTTTTTATAAATATCAAAAAGGCTATTATACTTCAGCTCTTTGGTTAGTTTGAAATCAAATAGCTCTGTTGTAAATTGTATGAAAACAAACCAAGTAATTCTTAATTTAATCACTAATCGTTTGGTTAATACTATCCGTCATGGTTATGTTTCTGCACATATCGCCACAATACCCTTCAAGCAATACGAGCACTGTTACTTACGAACGGAAATATGCGAGGAAATAATAATTCATTTTAACCCCGTACCTATATACACTATAAAATTTATTGGTACCGAAATGTTCCCGATCGGGAATAAAGTTAAAAGCGAAAGTAAATATTAATAATGTAAAATATATTCTAATTTACAAAACATATGTAGACTGCTTTGTGTAGATCGCTTCAGTTATCATAATAACATAATAGTTTGAACTATATTATTCAATACAATGAGTGTAATAGGATAAATTCATTTGATAACAGCACATTGAGAAATGTTAAAACGAAACGGTTGAAATGAACTGTAGAGGTTACCTTTGATGAGGTGTTCCCTTGCTCTAGCCCATTGATCCCTGTTCATGGAGGTGAGTAGTCCGACCCTCGGGGCAGTCGGCGCTCCACCAGCGTCCACCATGGCGTGTAACAACTGCGCTTGGATCTCTCCAGGAGTGAGTCGGCCGCGGTCACTCGCTTTCACAGGTATAGGATAGAACTGTAACAATGTTCAGGTGTCTACAGTCACACCTCGAACGAATCCGCTCTAATCATTCTGCAAATTAACAAATATATAATATAATGTTCTCATAGAAAAAAATCAGTAATTTTTATTATATCTCGAAATCTCGAAAGGTAAACATTGCATTGCAAGTCCCCGCAAATCTTTGTGCATCTGAATTTATGCCGTATTTATCAACATGTGTACGGTAGTTAAACATGAAAATCCCATTGGCTCGAGTTATTCCTGCATATACGGCATCTACTAAGCGGTTGCTACACCTCGACGTGACAGAATTATTAAATTACCGTACCAACGAAGCAAAGATATTCTGAATAATATAGCGGGCATACATATAACTATTTAAAATTAATATAATACTCCAAAGCGCTAAGTAATCCTGTCCCAAGGAGGAATCAAAACGGACTAGAGTTAAGTTTACTTTAAGTAAATTTTGTTAAACGCTTTATTGGTATATTTAATTAGAGGAAGGATCTAGACCTTAGCAGCGGAGGAGAACGCGGCGGTTAACGAATGGAAATCTAATTACACCGGCTTACTTGTTAGACAATATCTCGTTTGGTCTCCGTTTACGTTTCTATACAATTTATATTTAGTCTGTTGACATTTTTAATTACAAACAAACCATTTGTGTTTACTGAAACGTTTATATTTAACTTTAATCTAAGTTATGTATTAAATACATAATTAATTGCTAAACGACTACGCAGTTTGCCAGAAGCAGTAAACTGTAATACAAAATGTATGTGTGATAGCGAATAAACACGTTTTATTTATTATTATTTCAACATTCATTTTATTATTGCAATGTGTAATATCTCAGATAACGTTTTATTAGAGAAGTCGTATAATACAATATTTCAAAATTTCACTTTAGAAGATTTATAAATTATTGTTTGATTATTTAGATCTTAGAAATCGTGTTAATCACAGATGAGTAAACGAATTGTAATTTTTAAAGTTTTCGCATTCCATATTTAAATGCAGTTAATTTAAACGGGTTTTCACGCGTTACCGCTGAGCCTAGTAAGACCGTGACCACGGTTGGTGAAACCCAGCCGAAACGTCGGGATAGAAAAAAAACAAAGGTAACGCGCGAAAACCCGTTTAAATTAACTGCATTTGAGTAAACGAATTACTTATCTGTGTAGTAAATACATATAATTATGTAATTCTAATTATACTTTTGATTAGTTGAATTACTTGAAGGATTCGTTAAGGCAGGCGTCCACATATTCTCATCGTACGTATCGGACGCATCGTATCAAACGGATTATTTTTTTACTATGCGTCCATAGTATCAGAAGTGATCGGATTGCCGACGCAACTTTCATTTGGATTTTCGTAGTGTGTTCGGTGGAATGTGCAAGATAATTGAGGATACGAAGAAGAAGAATTTGTTGTAATAACTTATTTGTTAATATGAATTATTAGGGTATTTTAAACCATTTATCTCTTTATACTCTTGCTCAATAGCAATTAGTTGCCACGTCTATGCTTTTTTTTCTAACCTAGCTAATGTTGTTGACCGGAAGGGCCTTTACAGCTTCACCGCGACTTTGGGGGCGAGTGCTAAGGGCACTCGGCGGCAAAAAGGTAACTAGCACAAGGGTTACCAAAGTTGCACGAACCTCGGCTTGGCCGTTGCCGGAGTTTACAAACTCTCTCGCGAATTGAATCCTATCTAATCCCTAGATTTTTTATTTAACATAAAAAAGGTTCCTTACAGGACCTATGTACCTGCGTGTTATGTGCAGGAGTGTGTATGGAGTGTTGTGCGTGTAATTCTCAATGCATGGGCAGTGTTACTGTATCGCGCTGGCGGCGACGTCAAGAGTCTCCCCAGTTGGGGAACGAGACACGTCTTGGGTCACCGCCTGAGGGGGAGGGCGTTTCGCGGGTGTGGGCGCTGACACGCAAGTGAACGAGGTTTATATGGAAAGATCCTATTCATACGAGTGATGTTTTCCTCGCGGTCGGTGGAGATGTTACACGGTCGTCGCATCTTGGGGAGAGCATTCGGGTCGGGCGTGTACGAGGCGGCTCGCACTATGAGGGGGTTTGAGTGTGTCTCTGCGCGTTCAAAGAAGGCGCGACACTAGGTTTTGTAAACAGACTTGATGGTGGGTAGATCCAGATTCCTGTGTAAATTCATATTTTTCTGGTACCGGCGGGCACCTACGGCTTTCCTTACAAAACGATTCTGGATCTTTTGTAAGGTGTACATCTGGGAAATCCTAATGTGAGCAAAGCCGGGTCCATAGTACGTGATGATGGGTCTAACCACCATTATGTACATTGTGACTTTATGTCGGAGGGCCATTTTGCTGTCGGAGTTGTACAGAGGATAGAGACGGCCTAGCACCACTATTATCTTAGAAATTTATATACTATAAACTTATTTTATATTATATCATTTTGTTTAATTACCACCAATCAACCCATCATTTTTTTTTCTCGAATAAGGCTAACACAAGAACAATGGTCACCTTCATGATACCGACATTAGTTCAGTAAAAGACTGTACTCGTATAATTAGGTATGAACTCATTGAAATCGAAAAGCGAGCCACTGAGAAACGATAGAAATGTTTTACAAAACAAAATACACTTACCAACTTTTCTTTCATACTAAAATCATCGCGTGTCATTTAAATTACTATAACTTTTGAAGAGTTGATTGACTTGATTGATTGATTTTAATGATAATCTTTTTTAAATGTACTAAATACTAAAATACTAATTGATGTTTGCACAACAAAACAGACAGACATTTCTAAAAATGTATTTATTTACCGATTTCTAGTCCTTTGCAATAATTCTTTTGAACTAAATCAGAAATATAAAGACACGTGAAATTTACAATTTTATTTTTAGTATTGATTGTTTTAATGTAATACCAAAAACGTGAATTCGTAATGAAATCTCTATGTGATATGTAGACGTAATATATTTGCAACTGACATAGTTCCTGCAGGCGACTACAATGAGTTCCTCCGAGTCGTCGCACCCGTCGGTAGCGCGCGGCAACTCGATCCTGTCTCTCCCCACCTCGGGGATGCGGCACACCCCGACCAGCCGGTAGAACTGCTCCATGCACAACGGCTGACCTTTCTCGCGACTAGTAGCTCGTTCTAGAGGTAACTCACCTCTGTTAATAATAGAACGATATCATTATTATTATCTACATATTAATTACATTGATTGATTGAAATCTATAAAAGTATCATATTTCCTTATCAGTGGAAAGAGGCTTCAGTAGTACCTATACCCAAAAATGGTCACAAATCGGCGGCAGATAATTATAGACCAATCACTATATTGAACTCTTTAGCCAAGGTATTTGAACCAACGTTCACCCTCACATTATCTCACACGTGCGCAATCTTTTATGAATATCACAACATGGTTTTGTTTCGCAAAAATTTACGACTATTACCCTCAGCACGTACACTGATTATATTACAAATGAAGTTGACAAGGGTAACTCAGTCGAAGCTATATACACGGATTTTAGTAAGGCGTTCGATAATGTAAATCATGGGTTGTAACTAACTAAGCTAGAAAGCTTTGGCATTATCGGGAATCTATTGCACTGGTTCAAGTCTTACCTGACGCTTCGAAAACTGTGTTGTTGTTAAACTTAATTACATAATTTACAAAAAAAAGTAACTAATATTACGAATTCACACCACCTTCATCCTTAGTCCTTCCTTCACCGCAAAAGATCTTAACAATGTACAGAATTTTTATTGTTTCTTAATATTACTAAATGTAGTCATATTTAATTTAGTCGCAAAAAAGAAAAACAAATTTAAAAAATCATTTGTCTTAAGTGGATCTAGTCTAAATGAATCAATTGAAATCTGTGATCTTGGTACAATTTTTGATTTCGAATTGCGCTTTGTTAGTCGCATGCACTCCAACACAAAAAAGGCTTAAAAATGTAAGAATGTATTTTCAGAAAGTCTACAGATTTCAGAAGCTTAACTTTTAAAATGATTATATATAATGCCCTTGTAAGAAGTCAGCTAGAATTCAATTCTATCATATGGAGCCCCATTTACGAAGTGCATGTTGCTAATATTTAAAAAGTACAAAAACGATTTTTGAGACAAATATGTGTTAAACATTGTTTTCCCATTTGATAGCAGCTATGAGGAACGCTTTAAAAAGGTAAGCAGCTGGCACTCCCTTCGAGCCAGACGTTCCTTGCTTTAGATAATAATTTAGTACAAGTTATTAAATAACCTGATAGGATAGCCTGGAAATTTTACAAAACATTCTTATTAAAATATCACAGAGAAATCTCAGGCCCTTCGTGTATGTACCTTTCGCTACTAAGTTTGTTCTAAATTTAGGTAAACAGTCCCCCATTTGGCGTATGTGTAATAATACATTTACTCTCAAATTCCGGACATTTAGTTCTTTGACCTCTTTCAAACCTGTTATTTATTAGACTTTCTTAAAATGTGTTAAATTTGTTTTTTTTTTACTAACTTTACTAATATAACAATGTTCGTTAAAGAACTGAACTTGAGAAGGGCGCAATAGACAAACTGTTTCTTAAGTATGACAGTAAGTAGGTTACAACATAAGAACAATGGTCACCGTCACGATACCGATATTAGTCCAGTAAAAGACTCCGTATAATTGGATATGAACTGATGGAAATCGTAAAACGAACTGCTGCAACGAACCACTGAGAAACTATAGGAATGTTTTTCAAGATATAGTAATCTTCCACATAACTTTTGCATCTCTTTGCTTGTTCATATTATCAAATAAGGCTCTCACATTCTTCTCAGAAATGTCTTTAATAAATTTAATTTTTTATTGGCTTTAACATATAATATTGACTAGACAAGGCTGAGATCTCAGATACCTGTTACACTTTTTTCTTCATACAGACATGAATAATTAAATTCCAAACCTATCCAACATCTCCTTGTAATCCAGCAAGTCGTCGATGAACAGAGCTCCAAGATCGGCAACCTCCTCCATTTTAGCGAAGTGTCGTCGCGGGAACACCATGCCAGGGCTGGAGTTTACCGGTAGAGGAAGCCGAGCTCTCAAGTACATGTCGTCCAACCACCAGCTCGTCACCTTCGGATAGTTAAAGGGTTATTTTTAAAGTCAAGTCTTTGGGTAATGTATGGGAAAAATTATTACCGAAGTGCATTATCTAAAACTTATAAAACCATTTGTATGAACCTATAATAGTTTGAAATAACACAGTCTTACTACTTATATTTGTTTTGAGGTTGAAAAACTACTAAACCGATTTCGATGAAATTTGGTATGATAATAGTTTTAAGTTTATACTCTATATATAGCAGGGGTAGCCAGGCGAATTGATAGTCCGAGCCAGTTTTCAAAAAATAATACGTGTTAAAAACATATGCAAAAAAGGGATTAAAAATTATTTTTTACATAAATTATATTTATTGAAAATATATAAATAAAAGTACAAAATATGTGTATTTAATAAAATAATAAATTAAACACATTTATTTTACTTGTTTTGATAATTCTTTAAAATTTGATGAATAATTGGTGACAGTTGTCAGGAATTCCTTCAGATGCTGATTATTTAATACTGATCGGTGTTTGGATTTCACGAATTTTAAAGTTGAATAAAATGATTCACATAAGTTTTTTTTAACACGATATAGGCTCAATGCTTTGACCACAATCTCACCTGATGTTAAGATGTAGTCCAGGATGGTAGAATACTAACTAAGCCTAGAGATACTGGTTCTCAAGTGATGCTGCCGGAACACACCTATTGGTATTTGGCGACAGGTTTTCAAACTTGGCTACGGTAGCTACCCAGGCTGGGATTATTGGTAAATGCCCTAACCACCATGCTATGGGTTCCTCACGATGCTATCCTTCACCGAAACCTCCGGCTGATTTTAAAGTTGGATAAGAAGGTTTGAACCCGCGTACAATGACTCGGAATCGGGCCGCACTATTCACTGCGCCATTATCGCTTGTAAACATTGTACGTTATTTTGAATAATGTTATAATTGGACGGAAATGAGATTTGTTACAACGTTGGACTTAGTCTTTTATATTTGTTGTCAGTAATATAAAAGACATTTTAAAACACAAACGAATCGATAATATTTTTTTACATATAATAAAACAAACACGTATTAAGTATTACTATTAAGTTTAATTTCTAAAATTAATAAAGAAATCAGATTTAAAAAAGTTTGTATTTTATGGGAAATCTTGTCCTACAAGTCTAGATTGAAAACTCTACTTTTAGTTTTTGATTGTCGTGAGTGATAGTAGATTCAAATAAAAAAATCATGACTTTGCAGTAAAAAATATTTATTAGATATTTTATTATAAATTCTTAAAAATAACGTCGATAAGGCGCAGTAGGGCTTAAAAAGAATAAAGTACGCCTCTGTCTAGGCGTTCTAAATGTTGTTGTTTTTTCGACGATTCGTAATAATTGCGTTTGATGTTTCTATAATCTGCTATTTGATCTCCAGAACTTTCTAGTGGTTTTAAAAAATAACTTTTCTTTCCAAACGTTTTCGTAACTTTACCGTAATCATTGTGATACAAATAGTGTCTTACGGACTCTATTCTATCTCTAAGAAGCCTGGGTTCTGTTGTTGATTTTAAAATAGTTGGCCTTTCCACAGCGGTTTCAAATTTCGGTTTAATATTCTTAACAAACTCATTCTTCGGATCACGCAAATAATTTGTTTTCTCTCTCCAATCATTGCCTGTTCGACGGCTGTGAGTTTTATATGCATTCAACAAGTCTTCGTTATTCGCTATTAACAAAGATTTAGGTCGATTTATGAATCCGAAGTTGTCAACAGATTCAAATTTAGGTTTCAATATTATTTGTTTCGGCAAAGGTGTTGCTATGTTTACAG
Source organism: Samia ricini (assembly GCA_014132275.2). Taxonomy (NCBI): domain Eukaryota; kingdom Metazoa; phylum Arthropoda; class Insecta; order Lepidoptera; family Saturniidae; genus Samia; species Samia ricini. The sequence continues at coordinate 460,089 of AP028162.1, forward strand.
AAACAGGTATAACATTTTTAGCATGTTTATTTCTGAAAAGGTTATTCTGTGTAACATTCAATTGTGAGAAATATTTATTCGCATTCATTTCTATTGAATCTGATTTTTTCTTTTCAAATTGTATTCTTTTCATGACCTTTCTCTGGATTTTTGGTACCAATTTTAATGGATAAAAATTTACTTTTCCTGAAGGTTCTAAGAAATGCCCTTGATTTAAAATTACATTTTTATGATTTATTATAACGATTTTAGTGTGCTCATTTTTACGCGATTTATTTATAAAATTATGCAGATTATTTGTACTCTTATTAGCAACAATTTGAGGTAATATTTTCAAAAATTTTATTCGATTCGAATCGATATTATTAAATGTTTTACGTGATGTATGTAGTTTAACAGTTGTAGTTTTTAATAAAGTAGACTCTTCTTTATTATGTCTTCGATTTGGTACTATATCAAGTTCGTCAGATAAATCAATAGCTTCTAGACTGTTCGGTTTATAAGTATTATACTTAATATTTTTTACCTTAATTGTTGTCGATTTTGAAGGAACGATTCTTATTTTATTCGTATCAAAGATTTTATCTTTAGCCTTAATAATTTTAAAATAATTATTAGTAGTAGTTCGTATTGCATTTTTGTTACAATTTCTTTTTAATAAACCTTTTGAAATTGTTACCTTACTAACTTTAATAGATTTTATATCATTGGATTCTAAATGCATATTTGGTTCAGAATGGTTATTATATAAAAACCTGGGTAAATATGTTTGAGTATTTTCTACATTGGTGATATATAGTTTAGAGTTATTTTTTGTAGTATACATTGATGCGTGGTTGCTGACATTTCTAGTTATGATATCCTTAACAGTTGAAGTGACATTAATTGCCAAAAAATTAAGGTTTCGTGGTTCATTGTTTAAATGAATATTTTTCATGTTATTGGTAAAATTACTTCCAACGTCTTGTTTTATCTTGTTGGTGCTGTTTTCGATGATTTTTGTATATTAGGAGAATTAAAAACAGATTTACTGTTGTAATATTTTCTTCATCTTTGGTAACCGTAATATGTTTATCAGTAAATAGTCGCTTTATATCTAATTTGCTAATAACTTTGCTAGTAAAAGCGTTAGTATCATTAATAATTGTAGGCCTAGTTTCTTTGTCATTCGAGAACTTTACAACTGCAGTATTTTTAGTGCCAGTAGTATTTTTTATGCTCATAATTTCTGCTACAGATGTAGTAGCATAGCCATGTTTTTTTTTATTGCAACATTTGTAGTTTTTTGAGCAGTTATATCTTTATCTTTTTCAATCAAAGCAACAGTTAAGTTTGCCGTTTTTGTTTCTGTAATATTATTAATTTCATTAACATTCGTATTAGAATATAAAGCATTTTTATAACTTTTTATGGTTACAAATAATCCTGGTGAAACTACTGGACTCTGTGTTTGACTGTTTTTAACTCCTTCATTAGTTTCAAGTACGTTTTGAAAAATAAATAATAAATTTCCTAGGTAATGATACTGTCTGGATAGGGGAATTTACAGTTGAGTTTCTTGTATTTATTAAATTAACTTTAGTATAAGAAACCGTTGCAGGTGTAATGAACTTAGTACTGTTGAGATATATACCTAAATTAGTATAACTTTTTTTTGCGTCACGAGGTCTGAACGTTAATTTTTCAACGCTGTTTTCTTGATGCGAAGATATTGTTGTTTGCTTGGACTCTATAGAAATGTTATTCCTTTGTTTTAAACTTTCACTTTTCTTATGTACATTATTATTAAATAAATCTATCGTTTTGGTTATATGTTTAAAATGATTAATTTCGTTGCTGTGGATAGCTAGTTCTAAATTGTTTTTATCAATACCTTGATATTTTAAGTTTGAAAAGTCAATAACTTTTTCAATTTCATTAGTACTCAATGAGGTGAGGTGAGGTTGTTTAACTTTATCGGTATGCAATATTGTTAAATTTTCTTTATAAAACAAAGTTTGATGAGTTTCATTCACAAAATTGGTCAGATATTTTGTATCATTTTTTAATGCTGATGACAGCTTTCTTTGAATATCTGATTGTTTTCTCAGTTTCCTATCTATTCCTAATCTATTTTTGTTTGGTAATATATCTGAATTATTTTTATTTATTAAAGTAAAAAATTCGGATTTCATTATTATTGTCTTACTTGTTGTTTTTTGCCTTCGGAGTTTTAAAAGTTGTAATATAATTTTCGAATAAGTTCTCAGTCTTACTTTCTAAGTTATTTTGATATTTTTGTTATAACCGTGTTATTTTTGTTCCAAGCGAAGATTTGTATAGGCTTTTCGAGTTGATTTTCACGTTCTATAATACTTTGTTTCATTTTCCATGTTTTGTTTGTTTCATTGTTAACTGCATAATTATCTATTAATATATTACTTCCTTTAATTAGTAGTGAACCAGTGGATATTATGAGCGGTGTTTTTTGTTTTGAGTGCTTAGTGAAATTTGCTCTAATATTTTTAGAAAATGTATTATTCCGGCAAAGTATATTAAACCTATCGTGTAAATTATTATCCATAGGTCGTTCAGTGTTCATAGTTTGTGTTGTTGGACTGTTCGTATCGTATTGGATTGTTGCTTTTCTTGTAAAATAATTCTTTGTGTAATCTTTTATATTTAGAATAGGCTCGATTTTAGCTGCAGTAGTAGTAATAGTAAAAATTTCTTCCTTATCGGTTTTGTTATTATTATGGTTAATTATATTTACGCCATCGGATTTTCTATTACTGTTATATGTTTTTGGATTAATATTTTGCTGTAAAACCATTTGACTAGAATATTTACTTTCTATATATTTTTTAACTGGGTTCATAGATTCAGGTGCGATCTTTAGTTGTTTATCGTAAAGAGTTGAGTAAAAGTAATTTAATGTAGTATTCCAAGTATGTTTTGTTTGTTCTGGAAACAACGTAACAAAATCATTTGCTGCACCAGAGATTCTTTCATTTAATAATTTAGAATTGACTGTTAAGCTTTTATCAAATTCAACCGTATTCTGTGGAGTCGCTTCAACTGTCGTATTTTGTAAATCATATTCCAATAAATTGTATTTACTTGTATAAATAGGATTAATATTATTCTCTCTAAAATGGAATATTTTGTGAAAGTATTTTAGTCCTATCATATTAGCAGTATCTTTTACATTAACAGGTTTACGATCCTGTTTTTTAATATGTTCTTTATCTAACGTACTTTCAGCTTTAAATACGATTAAAGGTTTTTTGTTCTCAAAATAAACCGTGGGAGAAAGTGTTGTAGTATCAAAATTTGATTGCTTCGTATAAGATATTGTTCCTGAAAACACTTGTATTTTCTTCGATAGCGACTTAGAGTTTATCGAATTGTTTTTACATGTTACATATGGTTTGTTTAGAATAGAATCCTTAGTAATGTACAAATTATTATTTATTTTAGTAAGTGTAGTATTATCGAACGATTTGCTGATATTTTGATTCAACAATTTAGTTTCAGTTTCTAAATGCTGCGTCTTGTTTTGAAATTTTGTTACTACTGATAAATTACTCCATGTATCATTACTATTATCAATAATGTCGTATTGGTTTTCATTTTGAATTACTTTTCTAAAGTTCCACGTGTTAGTATTATGTGCTTTAGTCAAAGCTGCATTTGTTGTCGATTGACCATTAGTTATTTCTGTATAATATTTTACACCTATGTCAGATATAAGTTTTTCACCATCGGTTATATACAAATGTTTTTTTATGAATTTATTACGTGTCAGCGTATTCAGTTTCAACGTTTTTTCCATATTTAATAAATCTATCTTTACCTTTTGTACCGGTTGTTTTGTTAAAGTCAATATTTTCAAAGGATGACTTTTAATAGATTCTTTGTGTAAACCTAAGTCTTTATCAGTTTGATGTGACTCTTTGTTCCCAAATATTTTGTTTGATTGCCATCCTTCCACTGTATATGACAGAGTTGTAGTTTTGATTTGATTGAGTGAATATAGTTGATAGAAACTAATTTTGCCAGTGGATTCAATACCCTTATATTTAAATTTCTCTTTGGTATTATCTTTTAATAAATTGGTTGAATTGGTTGTTGTTTTACTGTTCGAATTAACGTTTTTACTATCGTTGGTCCAATAGTTACTTACTGCGTTAAACTTGGTATGAACTAGAATTGCATCCTTCCTTTTATTAGAAATTTCACTGCTTGGTTCATTTTTTAACAGTAATGATATCGTAAAAGATTTTGAAATATTAATTGGCCTGTGTGTAAATTTTGCCTGATGTATTAAACCTGAACGTATCTTTATTGGCAACAGAATCTGTGTTTCGTATTCCTGATTTGGATTAACACCTTTCAAAATGTTTTCAAATTTTTTTGCTATTGTTTTGTTCATTGATATTTTAGTAACATTACTGAATTCACTTATTGTTGCACATTTTAATTTCCCTATGTGTTTTGTATTATCAAGGGTTTTGCAATCTTCTTTGTCTTTAATATTATCGTTTAATATTTTAAAACTTTCAGTATTTTCTAGAGCTTTGAAGACTGTAGTCACGCGTGTGCTTGGCATTTTCGCACCTTTGTTTTTCAATGTTCTATTCTGTATTACATTTGAATTACCTTTGTTATGAATTATAATTTCTTCACTGATATTGTGTAATTTTTGTAATTGATCTTCGTGTTTGCGATCGATAACACTAAAGTTAGAAGCTTTACAATCTTTATTAATACACGCTTCAATTGAGCTTTTGCATGTAGTGAAATTCTTTATTTGCTTCTTACTACTCGGTTCCCAACTATTTTCATTAGTTTCACTCTTATTATACTCATGCGTAACATATTCACTAGAGGTATAGGAACGGTTATTACTAAAAAATAAATTAGAGTCATGAATAATACGCAACAATGGTTGTATGGTATGAATACGTTCAGTTTTTCTTTCCCCAAATTTCTTATTGTAATCTTTAGGTTGTATTTTATAATAATATGTTTTCTCAGTCTTCGGTATTGTTACAGACTTTGTCAAAGGGATAGTGAATGTTGGTAAATTAATTGAAGAGTTCTTAATTAATATAACTTTATCTATATTGCTAAGCGTTGCTAAGTTATGTCTTGTTAAAGAACTTTTAGAAGCATTATTATTTGATATAGATATCGGTCTTATAAAATTAGATTTCAAACTTATGCTTGTTTTATTATTGATTATCTTATCATATTGACCGTCAATAAAGTTTGAGCTTAAAACATAAGGTACTGTTGTACTTTTACCTCTTTCAATAATAGACAGTATATTGAATATTTCCATGTTAGTACTGGCCACATTTGTAGTTTTCGTGTTATTTGTGATTATTGTACTATTTTCAAATGTATGTAGTATTGTGGATTCAATCAGCGGTTGAACTTTAGTAACAATCTGTTGTGTTGCATTTAGATGAGTCATTTTTTTTATGTTGATTCGATGATAATCGGAAAAACTTATATTTTCTAGGCTATTTTTAAATGACGGTGTCGTAATATTATCTTTATGATATTTTTTACTAAATCTTAATTTTGGTGGAATAAAATATATAGGTGAAATCTTGAGTATTTTGTGAAATGTTGAAGAAGATACTTTTTGTTCAGAAATATCAGTATGAGTCTCTGTTATAGCTTCAGTTGATAACTTTATTTTGTCAGGTGATATCTTATGCTCGGACATCTCATTGTTATTTAGGTTTTTTGAATCACTGACATTAATTTCCTTACCAAAACTGTGAGACAACAAATTTGATGTTTGGTTTTTATTATGACTTATGTTATGCGGATTCATATACCTCCGTGTACTTGAAATTAAAAATTCAATGTTTTTTTTTAAATTGTCGCTATCTTCCATTTCTTTAATGTCTGTTTTGTTATCGGAAAGATTAAATTTAGGATAATTAGCTTGAGTTAAATATCTTTTTTCTGGATTGCTATAATTTACTGATAACTCATGTCTCAATTCTTGTGAAGTCATTCTATTGTAATAATTTATTGTTAAATTTATACCACTTGTACCGATAAGTGCAGATTTTTTAATGTCTTGATTTGACCTATTTCTCTCCCGATATATGTTACTACCGCTATCACCTTTTCTTAATTTGTTTTCATACAATTTTGATAAACTTTTAATTATTAAAATAGTTTCTTTATACTTCTCCACATTTTTATGTTTTATCATTATTTCTTCATTACTATTTCCATTTTGTGCTTCAATATTAAAATGTGTAAAATTATTTTTGCAAATATTAGTTGATTTATTGTCATAGCAACATATACTGCTAAACTCCGTATAACTCCTGTTTGTTGTGATCTCTAAATATAGCTTAATATTTCCTTCCCTTCGCAGCAGCTTAAAGCTTTTAAGCGAATTGTTTTTCTCACTTTCAACAAAAAAAGAATACAGTGACCATAAATTACAATCGGTAGCAGTATCAGATTTCAGATATTTAAGATTTTCTCCATTTCCATGCCTTGTATTAAATATATCAATATCTACCGTTAAGTTTAAATTAAGATCGTTGAATAATTCTTCAACATTAATTTCTTCTTCATTTTTTTTAAGAGAATATTTTTCAGAAGAGTGCACAGTAATAATAACTATAATACAATTTTTTAAACTGTTAAGTATATGCATTTTAGTTTTTCCAAGCAAATTATTATTTTTTATCTTGTATATATGAAACTTCTTGGTTTCTATAAGAGTTTTGTATAAAATTTTTTGCAGTCGAGTTTTTAAATTTCGACTTGAAACGTTTTTTACTATTTCGAATGAATGACTGCAGTTAAAATTGTTTTCTAATATCTCATCATCTTTGTTAATTCGCACATTATTTTTTCTGTTTACTTTATCACTCAACTTTTTACGTAAATTGATACACGTATTGTTGTAGATGTTTCTGTAAATTTGAAACTCTTCTTTGCCCAAATCATTCTCTAGTTGTAGCAGTATTGAAGTGGTTTCACTATTGAATATATGTTTTTCTTCTTTATGTCTTAACATTTCACTCATGCACAAACACAAACTATTTAGTAGTTTTAATGTCATATAAACTAGGTGTTCGTCATTCATTGCCGAGTCCAGAGTTTGCAACATCTTCAACAGTATTGGACTATTACTAGTAGACACGTGTCCTTTCACTGGCTCTAAAGTTTGATTATTGACAACGATTAACATGAAAATCAAAATAAATTTCATTTTATGTTGGAAGACGATAAGGTCGCATGTTTAATGTTGCCAACTCTAAATGCAAGACTGAATTACAGAAAAATGAAAACTGTAAACAAAACGTTCACATAATACATTTCTTGTTTCAAATTGTGAACTGTTAAGTGTAAACTTGAGCCTGTTTGAGTTAGATAAGGCTGAATGTGTTCCTTAACAAGGAAAAATTTAAGTGTCGTATAATATTGAAAGTTGGTGATATATAAGAAAGAAATATAATGTACAAGAGATCTTTAACTGTTTTTAATAAAACAAATTAATTGATTGATTTAATATTATTTGTATTTGTAAAATTATTTGTAATATTATTTGCTAATTCGGTTTGGCGCGAGTGTAAATAAAATCAATCAGTTAGATTTTATGCGAAATATTCGGAACAGCTTACAACGGAACATCTTGTTTGAAAAACTTGAAGAAAGGAAATTTCGTAAAATAAATAATGCCTATTAAACGAATCAAAAAACATGGAAATACAAGAAGCACAGTGGCATGTTCAAGGTATCTAAAATATTTCACAACAAACAATTTAGTGCAAGACGATACCTAAGGAGCATGATCTTCTTAATTGCGGTAGCGAACAAGGAGAAAGTGTATTAATGATAACTCTTTTTTGTAAGTGAAAAAGTTATTCAAATATTTTTCTCACCACCCACTTACCCAATTATTCATCTCTTTCTGCCTCTCCAATAGTGTTTCCTGCAAACGTGGTCCAAGTTCCTCCATGAAGCCCCTGACGAGGCCCTTCGTGTGCTCCAGTTGTTGCGGACTCACAATGACTTCCGCGAACTCCAAGTACGTGTCCATAGTAGTTTGTAGATCCGGTACCGGCAACTTTGGTAGCTGCACCTTCTTTTAAGAAAATTTGCTACTAATGAAGCAGTTTACGCAGATACATAAGATTTTAATAAAGTCGACATTACAAAAAACACAAAACTCTCAAATGTACGTTTGTTTGATACTAAATAACAAAAATACATATATCTAATAATGCATGATTAACAGTGCGTTCAGGTGATATAGCCTTACGGCAGTAAAGAGTTTATAGTTTAGGCATGTCTCTAATGTCCCTAATATTTACTATTGGCAGCTATAGCGACACTCTTCAAATAAATTACTATATGCCGAATTTCGATTATTTGTTTTCCCCTAAATCTGAATCCACATTGATTCTGATCGGCCAGTACACTGCGCAGTAACTGGTTTCTATACTCGCATACGTCTTGCTTACACATAAAAAGCGCTGATAAATTATCTCTTAAATATAAATGTGATGATCGAATTGTGTATGTGAATCGGAATGAAACCGTGTTTTATTAGTTTGGACATTTAGAATATAACAGTGATGAAAAAATTACAGAATACACATACAAAGCACATACAAAAAATGTGTAAGTAGACGCTGGAGTTGACGCATGATGGTTAAATAGAAAAGTTTTGAGCGCAGGAAAAGTGAGAAGGTTAAATAACGCGGGTGTACGAATGGTATAATAATCTGTAACTGAGAGAGATATCTTTATGATTATCGGTGCCGGAACCACCACCGGAACATATGTAACTTGTTAATTCGTATGTATGTAAATATTTACTCACGTCAAACATTTCTATTCAGTAGTAAGTTTGTAAAGTGCGGCACAGACAGCCACAGTCACAGACGGATCCTGTTTCGAATTGTTCGTTGATTTATGAATGTAAATTAGGAGAACGACTTGTTCGACGCCGCAGAGGTTTTATTTGACGCCAGACGTGTGGACTATGGAGAATCTACTGTGATTACTTTACTCTAGCGTCTTTACTAATATGATATTATACATTTTTAAATTTAAATAAATTTAAATTTTTATTGTATCGGTTATCATTATATATTCATAATTTAATTTAATGAATTATTATTCCGACTTCACATTTAATTATCAATCTGTTTTATAGAACAGCTGTTTCGCATTTATTATGAAGGACAACGTTAAGCGAAATATCAAGGTTCACAGACCAAGTTATTATACGGCTTGTGTGAGTGTTAACAGTCTTAAATGTGATCAGTTATTAAATATTTAAATAGAGAATATATATTTTAAAAAAAAAAAAAAAATAAATAAAGATATATAATAGTTTACCAATTGGGTTATTTTATTTTGTTATGTAAAAATACACCCACAATATGTGCTATATTTATATGAAAAAAACTTCAAATTTATAGATCTTAGATTTTTAATTAGTCAATATAATATTTTACATGTCTCTGATAATATTTTTTAAATAGTTTTACGTCACATTAGATATATTTTTATACCAATATGTAAAGCTCAAAAATATGACTTAATCTAAGGCTGTCACAGTCCAATTCATAATGAGTCGACATAAAACATTGAAATATATTACAGATCACGAGTAGAATATATTGGCGTACTTTAACATAATAAAAAGTACTTATAATAAAAACAACTCACGTATTCTTTATTTAATAACATAGAACGAATCGTTATAATTATAGACTTTTTTTAAGAAAAGTTTTTTTTATTTTATTTTATAAACCGTTTAAAACTATTTTAAATACGTAATGTTATTTATGCTAGAATTGAACATGTATTTATATACATATATCTACTTAATTAAAAATTATAACTAGTACATCGTAATATATGATTTCTTTTTGAACTGTCGTGTTGATAAAATGTTTTCAATTACTGGTTTTACAATAAGAGTTATTATAACTTCTGATTTATGTAAATCAAATAAGGATATTAATATGTCGATTACCCATATAAAGGAAGACAATAGGAAAACAATGGAAAGCAGGCGTAAACGCCACGTCAGTTCTCAAGGGATTAAAAGACACAACTCTCTAGGTGATATTCTAGAAGTAGACTTTCCTTAGAAAGATCTAGCTGTGCTTTTAACTCGGGTTGTGTGATACACAACAGAAAAACAAATAGAGAGACGTATTACCTTTTATGATATGAAATAAATTTGTAAAATATGTATTATTTTATAATTATTATTAGAGGCCATATGACAATGAGAGTGCTAGTGTTTATATGTCATTCTAGATATAGGTACGGACTTTCGTAGTTATAATCCATTATTTTGCAAACCTGGATGACTACAAAGTGTAACGTGTCTTCAGATCCACTTCTGTCAAAAAAATCTGCTTTGTAAATAACGGTTGAAACTAACAAAAGTGTTTTAATTAATAACAAAATCGGTTTCAAGAGAATACACTAGAAAAATGCATTAAAAAGTACAATAAATAAATTATTACTAATTTTGTATATCGGTGCCAGCTAGGTACTTTTATCGTCACAGGCATCGTCGATGGACACTGTTAGTGTTGTGTGTTGTGACTATAATATATATAAAGACCAAACGGAGGTTGTTCATCAAAATACCCCTCAACGCAGCAGGCGACGCCGCGCACCGCCAGTCAGCCCGTGACCGCGGTCGGTAAGACCCAGCCGAAACGACGGGATAGGAAAAAGGAAAGGGGACCCGTGAAAACCCGTTGTTAAATAATTTAACCTTTGTACTGATTTTCTCATTTATCATGTACTTTATTTTTCTTCATTCTTCACTTTGTTGTTTAAGTTTGTACTTCTAGGTATAGCTGTGAAGCCTACTTAATAACTTTGGAAACAAATATATGAAACACGTGCAAGTGTCTATAACATTCAAGGGTTGCTTTCGATTCCCCTGAGATCCACTGATCAGTCCCTGACTTGGTAACAAACTCGGGAACGTACTACTTCTTCGATTTAAAAAATGCAAATCAGTCCACAATTAATTTAGAAATCGTCTAATTTGTATGTTACAAAAAAAAGGTACAGACGAATTGAGAGCCACCTTCGATTAAAAATCTAATATGAATGAAGGCGAGTAATCAAACATAGTGGCTCCATTAAGGTAAGGGAATCATTCCAACATGAGTTCTATTTAGAATCGCACGTAAAAAGAACAGGTAAAAAGAGATTTATTACTTGAAACTCGTCTTCGGATCCGTAGAGCTGCGTGCTCAGCCAACGCTTCGGAAATGAGAGTAAAGTCTCGCCCCATGCTAAAACAATTTAATATATTTAATTATATAACAAACGCCATATGTAAATAAATATGATATAAACCTCTAAATGAAATGGAATTACCCGCCGGTCCAATGGAATTAACTTGTTAACCCAATACAAACAAGCAGTGTTTGTATTTTCGTTAAAGGAATGGTCTCTGGGAGTCGGACAGGCGCGTATTATGCTGCCGTTTGCTTTGGATTGACCCCCATCTTTTAACACAAATTAACTTTCTGGCGCAACGATAGTGCACATGAATTTCTACATGAATAGGCATTACGTCCGACCATCTTAGCTTGAATGGTAAATCAATCATCAGAACCCAGCTTTTCGCGTTTCGGGATCAGCTAAGTTTTTATAGTGCTTATAAGCAATACCGGTTGTTATTTTCTTAATTTATTATGCTTTACCATCAGGCATAGTATCGCCACTGTCTCGTATTATAATTAAAAAAGCTTTATAACTACGTTATAGAATATCTATTTAGGTAAGTTTTGAATAAACACACATTATATAGGAATTTTGCGAACTGGATCGTAGACACAGACGAGCACCTCATTTCGTTCCTGGAGTGTCGGTAAGTGTAGACGGCAGGTGCGAGGTTATATTGTGAGTTAGAGGTAATATCCTGTAGGAGAGTGCATCTTCCCTCCGAGAGGAGTATCGCCCTCGCGAATTTGTATTAGAATGTACAAGTTCACACGCACGTGCTTAATATTCACTAATTCAAACTTAATCTTAAAGTTAAAAGATGTTAAATATAACGTTTAGTGCACCAAAGTACAATGTATATTAGTATCCATTTACTATCTCTGCCCCGCGACTCTGCTCCTATATAACGATGCAAACAATTCTTCACTTAAATATTCAATGGGCTTACTAAAGTATTCCAAGAGTACGGGTTGACGGTTAATTTTATCATAACATTCAATATAACAAAATATAACCTAAAAATAAAAATAACATGAAATCGATTCAGACGCGTTATGCTTTATAATAAATAAATATTCCTTAATTAAATTATCTTTTATATGAATACTTTTCAGTCATCATAATGTAAAAATCATAATATAATAATGAGAAGTGGTCACAAAAATGTTATAATACGTATATAGAGCAGCTTGAAAAGAATATAAAGAAAAACCTTAAGCACTTCTGGACTCACATTAAAAGCAGACATAACCACGGAGGTAATTTATCCTTCTTCTATAACGGCCCATTCGTTCAACTGTAAGTGATGTAAATGACACGTGTAACATCTTTGGCTCAATTTTTTTCATCAGTATATTACACTTACTCTAAATCAAACACCATAAATAATTTTTTTCCAAGTCATTGTTTTTTAAAACTTTATTAATCAATTCGGATAGCCTCACAAACATAAATGTCGATATTGAGAAAATTCGTAAAAAAAATAAAAGAGAAATATCTAAGGGAGCGGGAGCAGATGAGATCCCACCTTTAGTTAAAGAAAAATGCGCAGATCAATAGGCTTATCCAATTAGTTGCATTTTCAATATATCTCTCAAAACAGGAATGTTTTCTACACAATGGAAACATGCAAAAAAACTTTGTTAACAATTACAGACCAATATTGATACTTGCTGCGCTTGCAAAGGTTTTCGAATCACTGATATGTCTCGTAATAAGAAATTAATTTAAGAAGTATCTTGCTATCAACATGGTCATACCAGGAAGATCAACCAGTACTAACTTAGTACCGTTTATAGAGGATGTGATTGACTCCATTGATAATAATAAACAATTAGATATTATTTATACCGATTTAACTAATGCTTTTGACAAAGTTCCACACGATCTACTTCTTCTAAAACTTTCTGCCTACGGATTTAATGGATCCATTCTTAAATTGTTAAGTTCCTATTTTGAAAGCTGTCCGTTTTATGTAGTTATCAATGGTTTTACATCAGAGACATTTAAAATTTTGCCAGGGATTCCACAGGGTTACCATTTAGGTCCAATTTAATTTAATATATTCATAAATGATTTGCCACAAAATTTTCTATGTCCAACACCATTCTTGTATGCGGATGATTTGGAAATGGCATGTTCAGTACATTCACAGAATGATGCAGATTTGTTACGAAAAAAAAGATATAGATATGCTCAGTAATTGGTGTACTGATAAAGGCATGAAATTGAGCATAAAAAAATGTACTTACATCATATTTACCCACAAACATTCTCGAAATAGCTTTAAATATCATATGCACGGGACATGAAACGAAAGAGATCGTTCGGGATCTGGGAATACTATTAGATCGAAAACTTACTTTTGTACCACACTTTGACAGTCTTAGTAAAAAAGCAAATCGAGTTCTCGGCTTCGGTATTCGAAACTCTAAACACTTTCAAGATCTTACGACTAAGATTCATTTGTCCTACACCTTAGTGAGAAATATATCAGAATATTCTACGGTAGTACGGCGTCCACACTTTGCAACACACACGCTGCGATTAGAACGTATTCAAAAAAGATTCACCAAGCACTCAGATTATTGTTTGTAAGTAAAAAAAAAAAGACTCTAGCTATCTTAAATTACTAGACAGATTTAAAGTTCAAAATTTAGAAACACGCAGAAACATTTTCGATCTAACAATTTAATTCAAACTTCTTAACAACCACGTAGACAGTCCTGAACTGCTGAACAGGTTTGAGTTTAAGATTCCTCCTCGATACTCTCGCTGTTCAATTAACCTTCTCAACTGTCCGTTTAAAAACAGTTTAAGGTATAAATTCGCCTGTCTCTAGAATGAGTAGGCTAATTAATAAATACAAGAACTTGAAATTATATTACATCACATTATTTAAATTTAAACATTTAACCAGATCGAACCAGACTCGAACTTTAACTATATTGTAAAAAGAACTTAACTTTAAATTGTGAACTTATTTGTTTTTTTTTTGTTTATTCCTTTTTCAATAATATTTTACTATTAAGATTGTACATCCTAGCATAAAAATATAAAAGTACGTATACATATATAGAACTTTTCGATGCAACAATTATTGTAAACCAAATTTATAAAATAAAATAAAAAATAAAATGATATTAATATTTGAATACAATGTGAATTGTCAATTAATATTCTTTCGATCCATCCATTCGACCGAAAGACGTCCATTGCTGAACATAGGCTTCCCCAAAGACCTTCCACGTCGCCCGGTCTTGCGGCATCCGCATCCAGCGGATTCTCGCGACCTTCACCAGGTCGTCGGTCCACCTTGTGGGGGGCCTATCCACGCTACGTCTTTCCGGTGCTTGGCATCCATTCGAGAACCCTTTGGCCCCATTGGGCATCGGTTCTACAAGCAATGTGTCCAACCCCCTGCCACTTATATTTAGCAATTCTTCGGGCAATGTCGGTTACTTTGGATCTTCTGTGGATCTCCTCATTCCTGATTCGATCATACAGCAAAACTCCAAGCATAGCTCTTCGTATTCAAGAAAAAATATTCAATGTTTTGTATATATAGTTTTTAATATTCATAAAATTTTACAATATACATAAATTATGACTCTTTAAAACAATTGAAATTAATTTCATTAATGAATGTATAATTTTTATTTCATTTAACAATAAAATGGCCTTTTAAATTTGGCCTTGTTAAATAAAGGAAAGATGCATTCGTTGGCAACCTAGTCGGGGTCGCAAGTCAGTCAGTCAGTCAGCGGCAGTCTTATTGCTAGATTTAGTGTGTTCTTTAGACTGAGCTTAGTAACTTCAAAGAAATTTTCATGAACACGTAAGAGAATGGTCAAGTGAACGTTGTCGGCTCATATCTATTATTACTGGAAGTAACGTGAGGCAAAACGAATTTTCATTTTCTCAAATAAGTATACAAAATCATATTAAATGTATACCTTGAAACGAGAGTAGAGCGTCCCCCTCGTGTAGCACTAGCAGACAATTAATATTCCTGACGTCCAGGTGTGTCACTACACACGGGGATCGTATACCCGCCCGGGTCTATCACATTGCACAACCTTTCGCTTACGGTTTCGTGCACATTTTAAATCATATTATTTTTAAATATTTTACTCTATAATATACTCTCATGTTTGAAGTAAACCAAACGTAGTATAAATTTTGTTTATATTATTAACTAATAGATCCCTGTGAATCCGATACTGGCGATCCCCGTGAATGACGTTTGACGTAATGACGTCTAATGAGGAACATGTGTTATTCTAATTTTACGTTATTGCTTAACCCCCAGAAACACGTAATAATATGTAAACTAAATCGTTCTTCATATAAAAGTCTGTATATGACTGTGTTGTTCCTACAAATGTTGATAATTACAATTAATTTTCGCTTTTAACCTCGGCAGTGGATGAGAGTGGATTAGCACACAAGCACAACTGATTTATTAAAGGCCAGTGCATGTAATGAAATAAAACATTCCGGGTCCGCTCTCTCGCAAACTGAAACCTAATTAACGTACGGCGACATGTGAACCATTCTGTATGTACTCGTATACTGCACACCTTCGGGCTACGACACGCTCGTACGATACGCGATTTCTTTGTTGATAGTAGTAGCAGTCGTATTTTAATGCTACAATGAGCTTGACATTTTGTCAATAAAGGTATAGCAATAAAACCTATAAGGTGATGTTAACATATTTTTTAATGTTTGCCTATCTATTTACTACCTTCAAGACTACTTTCAACATCGGTCTGATTTTGTGTAGAGAGCCAGTTCCTCGTTTTCCCATTTTCGTGTTTAATAATCACTCGACATCAAGTGATTGCCACAAAGCAATCCCACACCCACGTTAGCAACTTACCCACCTTGCATATAAAAAAATAAGAAAATTCTGTTCTTCAATTTTACCATTTTAAATCTATAATGTTAGAAACACTTTATAATTACGAACAGAACCAACAAAATTGTGACGGAATACTGGTGTTCTAGATTGTTTCACTCGTCTCTACTTCAAAGCAACATTTCGTTAACGCCGGTATCTTTTGCTTTTGACGGCGTGATTGATAATAAACTGTCAATAGAGCGTAGTAACCACTTAACGACAAGTAGACAGCATGCTTGTTATTTGTTTCCATTTCATACCAAACTACAGCTTTTCCCATAAAGTACTAGAAAATGATGTTCTACACAACTTATTCTACATACATACATATGCTCACGCCTGTTTTCCCCGAAGGGTTAGGCAGAGGTGGAGTAGCGAACTACACCACCCACATTTCGCCGAGCTTAGTTCCGTCCCAGATGTGACAGGGGGCGAGCCTGTCGCCATATCGGGCACAAATTCCAAACTCCGGGATGATACTGAGTAGAAAAAAAAAACCCAATATCACTTGACCCGACCCGGGGATCGAAACCGAGACCTCAGAACGGCAGTCGTATGTAATACAACTGCGCTACCGAGGCAGTTATAACTACACAACAACTTATATTACACAACTTATTCTATATATTTTTAAATAAACGTAGTGAATATTAAAGCTGTACGGAATAATAATCACTAGACAGTGTATCGATGTTTCATTGTGATGATATATTTATTTGTGTTAAATCGCTCGCCCGTGCAGTGTGTGCGCGGCGCAGGTGTCGCTAGTGGGCCGGTTGCCATGGCGACGCAGGTGTGCGATCGATAACGCCGCCTGCAATCACGTGTACTTTTATAAATATATCTCACGCTCTTTCGGTTGAGTTCGCAGTTTTTGCTAACACTTTTCTCCTTCTCTGATTTGAATTTTTATGTTCGTCCAGTGAGACATCCAAATTTTTACAATGTACTAGCAGTGTGCCCGCGGCTCTACCCGTGTTTCATATATTTTTCTCTGTGTAATATAGTTTTTAAATTATCATTGGAAAATAATGTTCTGATGGTGCTTTCTATTGAATCGTATTTTGTCCAAAATTTCATTAGTTTTAATTTTTTTACGCGGGATCCTAATCGTTTTTGATAAATTAACTGAAGTTACACGAAATAACCAACCAAATTTAAATTTGGTCCAGCCGTTCTGGAGATTAGCAGGAACAATAAACAGACATACTTTAAAAAAAAAGTGTTTATTGTTTACCGTTTATACATTCATATGTATTTAGTAAAAACTCATTATTTAAATATTACAAAGATAGACGTCAATTTTAGTTACTAATAGAGATTAAATCTATTGCATAAATGTATCTCTGGAAATAGTTATCGCACTTATATCCTATACCTGAGTGGTTCGCACACGATCCTCACACACAGTGTGAAATCCGATGATAAAGCTTCACTTGTGTGTTTTGATATCAGCCATTGTACATCTATGCAGTAATTATGTACTTACAAAAGCCTATGTATAGGCTAGTATTATAACAGTGATGGCGACTATTTAGATTCCTAGTGGACTACACATACAATAACTGAAATTGTTATCTTCTAAAGAGGATAATAGTGCCGGTAGGTACCTAGAAAATAGCCAAAAGTTTAGAAGTCGTGTGTCGTGTGGTCGATACACGCGTAGCACACGAATCATTTTTCTAGATTTTTTGTTCCACAGAGTTACCTCATGTTCAAGTACAGGTGCGAGAATACTCTTAGCAACAGATTTACAATATAACGGTGGTAGTCGTAGTTAAGCATACGAGTCTATCTTCGATAACATCTTCGATAACTTTATGCATATTCGTAAAAATTTAGACAAGCTAGATCTAGTGAATGATCGTCATAATTTTAATACTAGAAGTAAAGACAAGTTGGCCGTCCCACGCTTTAGGTTAAGTAAGTGTAATAAAAGCTTTATAGGTAATAGTATTCGGTTTTACAATAAGATCCCAAGTAACATTAACGATTTACCTGACAATAAGTTCAAGTATTATGTCGAGCAAGTCTTAATCTCAAAAGGTTATTACAGGGTGGATCATTACGTGAACGATAGTGATGTCTGGAATTAACCCACATCTCTGTGCGCACCGGCTAACATTATTAAGACTATGATTTGTATAGTTTTTTATATGACAAAAAAAAGAACCAGATCGAGTTTCTTGCCTGCGCTCTTCTCGACTGGGTTGTTTTCCGAACCGGTGGTAGTGTTTTAGACGTTCATAAGCGCCTTCTTAGGGCCTAAATTGAATAAATAAATTTTGATTTTGAGTAATGGAATACGCTGGAATATGAAGATTTATCACGATATTTCTGAATGTTGGGGCTCTTTGTTCTATTGGAATCTAAACTTTATCAGGTCGGTATCCGACTGTACTATTACTGATGTACATATCATCCCATAAAAACCATGATGGTTCCTAAATGTGTTTAAGATTCAGAATCGTTTTGTAAGAAAAGCCGTAGGTGCCTGATGGTACCAGATAAATGTGGATTGACACAGGGATTAAGTCACCATCAAGTCCGTTTTCAAAAACTAGTGTCGCGCCTTCTTTGAACGCGCAGAGACACACCCGAACCTTCTTATAGTACAAGCCGTATCGTACTCGCCCGACCCGAACGCCCTCATCAAGATGCGACGACCGCGTAACATCTTGATCGACCACAACGACAACATCACTCGCATAAATAGGATCTTCCCGCATCAACTGCGTTTACTTGCGTGAAAGTGCCCACGCAAAACCACCCTTCCTGTCGTCGGGGACAGGTGGCTAACATTGCTTCCGTACACACTCCGGAGCACCCTTCGGTGGCGACCCAAGACGTGCTCCGTTGCCCAACTCGGGAGGTTCTAGTCGCCGCCACCAACGCGATACAGTAACACTGCCCATGCATTGAGCATTACACGCACAACACTGCATACACACTCCTGCACATAACACGCAGGTACGTAGCTCCTGTAAGGAACCTTTTTTTATATTAAATAAAACATGTAGGGATTATAGCTAGGATTCCAAATCCGCGGCAGTTTTTACACTCAGGTAATGGCCAAACCGAGGTTCGTACCACTTTGGTGCCCTTGTGCTAGTTACCTTATTGCGGCCTTCAGCACTTGTCCCCAAAGTCACGGCGAAGCTGTAAAGGCCCTTATATGTATATACGTTACCCATAGCAAAAATACAATTTTTCAAATTTTTGTCTGTGCGAAATGGCTGGACGGATTTTGACTGGACTATTTTTTTTTTAGATAGCCGAAGTTACTCCGGGTAACTTTTAAATTTCGAAAATAATTAGGGTTCCGCGTAGTACTTGCCAGGACGTAAGCCGCGTCGTATACGTCGGCCGCATAGAATCTTATCGTGCCGCGACGATACCATAACTCTTAGTAATAGGATCTTCCCTCCTTTACCTCGTACGAATGCGTGCCAGCGCCCACGCCCGCGAAACCGCCGTTCCCGCCGCCGGGGACAGGCGGCTAACTTTGCTCCCGCACACACTCCGGGTCCCCCTCAGGCGGCGACCCAAGACGTGTCTCGTTCCCCAACTGGGGAGGCTCTTGACGTCGCCGCCAGCGCGATACAGTAACACTGTCCACGCATTGAGCAATTACACGCACAACACTCCATACACACTCATGCATAACATGCAAGGTACATAGGTCCTGTAAGGAACCTTTTTTTTTTTTATATATTAATATAAAAAATGTAGGGATAGCTAGGATACAACTCGCGAGTGAGTTTTTGAATAACTCAGGTGACGGCCAAGCCGAGGTTCGTACCACTTTGGTAGCCCTTGAGCTAGTCACCTTTTTGCGGCTGAGTGCCTTCAGTACTCGCCCCCAAAGTTCGGTGAAGCTGTAAAGGCCCTTCCGGTCAACAGCATTAGCTAGGTCAAAACTCATTAAAAAATTGAATAAAATCTGATTCAATGCATAGTTTTACTTTATCTTATTACAAAAAAATTAGGGTTCCGAATAAAAAGCAAACACAGTGAAGAAAATATGAAAGGCGGGCGCAGCCGCGGGCACACAGTTGGTTTATTATAAAAATCATGTTGAAGTACTTGTCGGGTGCGTTTCTACAATAAATCGCTTCACAAATGAATGCTCGTGTTGGAATGAGGTAGTGCACGTGTCATCTATCGCTCGTTAAATTTTTCCGGACTCGCGATTCGACTCGATGCGGATTCCAGACCAAAAACACTTCAATAACGACTCTACTCTTTTATTGCCCTGTCAAGAAATTGAAAAAATCTCTAATTAAAAACAAAACCGACTTCAAAAGAATATACCATAAAAATACACTAAAAAGTAAATAAATAATCTATATATATAAGTTTGTTTTCTTTGTCCGAGGTAAACTTGAAAACTACTGGACCGATCAGCATGAAACCACAACCATTCGACGCGGAATTAATCGTAGGTGGTTATTGGCTATATATTTTTCAAATTCTATGAGCCTTTTGCCATGTTTTCTCAATTCGTTTGTTACATTTTTTCCGCTAATAAAAACAAAATACTCTTACTTTTATTCATTCATTTGTTTTTTTAAATTAGCTATAAATGAAACGTCATATGCACAGAACATATGAAACGCGGGTGGAGCCGCAGGCACCGGCTAGTTACTGTATAAATCTACTTCTGTTAACTTCGACATATCCTTGGTTTTGAAAACATGGTCGGGTCGGGCGAGTAGGTGATAGCTTGTACTATGAGGGGGTTCGGGTGTGTCTCTGCACATTGGAAGAAGGCGCGACACTGAGTTTTGAGAACGGGCTTCATGGTGGATAGATTAAGATCTTTGTGTATTTCCACATTTTTCTGATACCATTCGGCGCGCAAGGCTTTCCTTACAAATCTGAGGACTCTTCATATGAGCGAACGCGAGGGCACAGTACGTATGGTGGGTCTAAGCACCATTTTAAACAAGCTTTTATTAGCTTCCTACGTATGTTAGTATGTGCCTATGTAACGGAAACTTTGAACATGATTTTGACCCCCTTCAAAACGTAAGGAAATTTGGCGAAATTCGGCAAAAAACGATGAGAATTTAATATTTTAATCCTTGACAGGATTTTTAGGATTAGCGATTTTTTAATACCTGATATCCGAAAACTAAAAATAACACGCTTTAATAGAAAATCCTACTAATAAATGATAATGTGTATTGTATGTTTTGTGTGTCAAATGTTATATTGTAGGTTGAAATGTAATGAAATAGCAAATTTTAAAAGTATAAATTATACGCAAAAAGGTGATAAGCAAAATTAACATAATGTGATAGACTAAACAATAATTCGACTAAAATATAAAATAGGTTTAAAGTGAACAAAATGTTTACAACAAAGTTTATAATGTTATAGAAACAATAGATAAGAAATAGAATAAGAACTGTAAACTATTATATAGTCCGTTCACTATAACTTGTCCCTTGACTCCCTTTCCTTTATGTTGGCACTACAGACTGTCATTGAAAAGTCAATCGGTTCCGTCAAATCCAAGCGCTGTGATTTTAGAGTAGAGATTAGGGGTTTTATTACTTTAATCATGCTTCAGACGTTTAAAATGAATGCAAGAGAAATTGTATTGAAGGTTCCTGCTTTTTGTGAAAGACAAAAAGGAAACAATTTTCCGATTATTCCATTAAAAGAGTACACTCGTGTGTGTTGTAATACCTTTATTTACAAACTCCGTATAATTTGACAAATATGTTTTATTTTCTTAGTATATATCTTGTATTAGGGTATATAAATACGATAACTATCTATCCAGAAACTAGTAAGAATAAAGCAGTTGAGGCTGGGGAGAAAATAATCTTTAGAAATGATTCCATTACACCGGACAATACCATATTTCAAATTAAAATGCTACTTCTCGCTCTCTGAGAAATCATTACATTATGTAATTATTGTTACCTGCTAATGTTTATTTTATTTATTTTGTACGATAAAACCGTTATTAGAATCATGAAGGTAGCAGTCGTTGCTACAACTACTTCCCAATAAAATTAGAACCCTGAGAAAAATACGCGCACAGAGAAAGACTGCAAAATTGGATGGCTACGAGAAACAAAATCTCGAGAAAGATTCATCGAATTCAAATAGAAAAAATGTAGTTTAAAATGGAAGTTATTATGTAGAGGCATGATATGGTACTTTAGAGAGACATAAAAAATGAAGGTAACATGCTTGAAATTGACTAGTGACAGTGTCGCGGTCCTTTAAATCATTCAGATTGTAAGATTTTTTTAATAATCGTAAAAATAAAGTATATTTTGAATAGAGGTTTTTTATGTGTCGCATTACTTTGTTATGGCAGTTCACCTAATGTGTTTGAATGAAATTTACCCTATTTAATTGTCAAGGTAAAAATTTAATTTAATTCATACATAATTACATTTTCTTTGACGAACACTTACGTAATGTCAACGAAAATGTTCGTGTTCGCTCTTCAGTAGTTATTAAATATTAAAGATACTTGAGTAATGGCTACACACTTGAAACTGACTTACGAATATATAAATGATTTGCAGATATTTATTTAATGTTGTTTCCTATGTAAAATAAGCATTGAGAGCTTTCCTTAGTTAAGCGCCGTGTGAAATATCCGTCAATAATATTGCTATTTGTGTTTCGTTTTAATACTTGAATATAAAACTATAAATCACTTAAATTAAATGTCTAATTTTAGTCACTCAATCTTTTGTCACGATTTATCCAACCTTTCCCGTCGACACTAATTTTTGGGAGACACAAAATGGGAAAATATGCAGCCAGACTATTCAGAGCTACCAACTCCTGAACCTCCGTTCACTTTTTTCTAGTAAACAGACTGTAGAAATAAGATTATTTAAATAAATATAAGATTCGAAATAACCGTGACGTAATAGAGATATATAGATAAGAAATAGAATAAGACTTGTATAATAGAATTAAGATGAAAATAAAAAAGGCACACTAAAAAAAAAGGGAAAGCTACAAATAAAGTAAACAAAACTCGAATTAGTCTGAGATGTAAGAGGATTAATAAAAATGAAATATTAATAGTTAAAAAATAAATAAAAAACACACTTTAATTCAAAATCTAACTAAAAGAACAGAAAATAATTAACGAATGTAAATTAAGAATAGTGTATATATGAGAAAAAAAAAGTATTTTATTGTAGAAAAGTGTGGATACGAAAAAGTTGGATTTTCTATAAAAGCCTGATTTTTTTAATCTATTCTTGGCGGACGGCCATTTTGCTGTAAGAGTTATTGAGGGGGTAGAGACGGCCAGCACCATGTCGGTCTCGACTTTCTCGAGGTGAATGTTGAAAGTCGTTTTGGCATCTAGGTGCGCACCTAAGTCCTTTACTTCGGTGGCCCAGGGGATATCCACTACTGTACTTGTGTAAACCTATTACTATTGCTGCTTTCCAGGCGGCTTCATTCCTGATTCCATCTGGACAGGGGTATTTTCTGAGCTTTAGGCTCTTAATCGCGAGCGTAGTGCTCGTGACAGGTGACAGGTGAGAGGGAAACAACCGGAGGAAGAGCAACGAGACCCTGAAAGGTGGATTCGACTACAGAGTTGTGGAGAACATCAATGTTGTCGACGACGGGGTACAGTGCTGCGTGAGGCTTTTGGCTAAGCACTCCGCCTTTACAGAATCGTCAAAAGCGGGTTGAAGACCCTGCGTATTTCTGTACATGGGGGGGGGGGGGAGGATAACAGCTTGACCGACCCCGACGATAACATCACTAACATGAATAGGATCTTCCGCGTATATTTACGTGTCAGCGCTCACGCCCGCGTAACCGCCGTTCCCGCTGCCGGGGCCACACGGCTATCTTTGCTCCCGCACACACTCCGGGTCCCCTTTCGGTAGCGCCCTTAGACGTGCTTCGTTCCCCAGCTAGAGCCAGAGCAATACGGTGACAATGAACATGCATTAAGCAATACAGGCACATCACTGCATACACACTCCTGCGCACAACACGCAAGTACATAGGTCCTGTAACGAACCTCTTCTTTAAATTATGATATAAAAAATGTAGGGTTTAGTTAGGTTCAAAATTCCGCGGAATTTTTAAAACTCATGTAATGGCCATTCCGGGGATCTTACCAAGTTGGTAACCCTTGTGCTAGTTACCTCTTTGCGGCTAAGTGCCTTCACCACTCATCCCCGGTGAAGCTGTAATGACCCTTCCGGTCAACAACATTAGCTAGATAAAAAAAAATCTCGATTGCTTCCCGACATATTTTCAAGTTAAAAGTGGTTAAGTTCACGTTAATTGTATATAACACGATATCACATTACCACCGAACTATTTTGCCTAGTAATAATGTTCTCTCTAAACATTTAATTATTGTTACATGACGCAAGACATTGAGATAAACACAAATATACTGAATATACGTATAAAGCAAAAAAGTAGATTTCTCTCGACTTGTTAAAGGGGTTTATTTAAATTTGAAGTGACGCGATCGACTTAGAACAGGAATATAAACGTTTGCTGGAGAATTTCCGTTGTGAAAGATATATTTAGAAGAAAGAGTAATTCGGTTAAATTACTTGTTGATACTATAAAGATCATTCTAAATCCGCTCCAATAGTGACTACTACCGTTAAGTTGTTATTTAGGAACTACCTAAACTTCTTCCTATAAATAAACATGTTTATTGTCTTTAATCAAATCGTCACTTATCATCAACCGTGACTGATGTTAAATACAATGATATACCATCCACTGAAACGTTTTAAATAATCCTTTTTTTATATAGATATTAAATTAGGTAACATATGAAATAAGTTGTTAAGAATATAATAGTGAATAAAGTCGATAAACAAATGAGTACAAACCCTTTGTAATGTTTTACCTAAATTAATTAATTATTGAAAATATTAGAAACTTATTTATGTGGAATGATTAATTGTAAACAAGGGTACTTTACTACGACTTTGGTTTGAAAATGTTTCTTTCATACATTATTATCACGTCGTACTAAGATTCATATTGATCATATTTAATAGAATGTCAACAATTATTGTAAGTACAAGGTAGTGTAAACACGTAGCCCTTGTTAATTTGACTAATTGAAGCTCCTTACGGGTCCGCCGCACCCGGCTCGGCTCCAAAAGTAACCCCTGGGTCACCAAACCCAGAAAATTTCACCCCTATCCACCGAACAAGTAAAAATACACTCTAATTATGATCAGTTAAGATTCCAAACCGACTGTGAAATAACTCAGTTTCTGTCGTGGAAATTCAGACCTTAGACTATACTATTTAAAATTGAATTTCATTAGGATACGGTTCTCTGTCGTTACATTCACTAATTGGTTGATTTGAATTCGTCTAGTGTACGAGTATTTATGTCGATTCGTATATTTGTTTTCAAAATGTATAACTTGAACAGAATTCACAGTTCGAAATGAGGGCAAAAATAACTTCTTTTTTTTTAATGTGGCATAATTTCACTTCACTTTTCAGCATTAACAGACTAAAGCTGGAGGTAGTAGTTTTCAAGTGAAACATACCTACAGGTGCTGGACGATAAATTCTCAAAGTGAACCCAGCTTGCCAGACATTATAACACGATGTGTTCCTTAGCCGAAAGCTCAAGATTATTGTAGAAAAACTGCATAATATTAAAAAAAAAATTATTAATCGTTAGCGTGCATTGCAAGTACAAAAATAAATTTTTCGTAAAATAATGTTTAAAGAGATATAGAAAACACTTTATTGTCCAGATGTCGGCAGCACTATCACTAATATTTTTTTATAAAATATAGTTTTTGTTTTGATAAATTTTAAGTTGAGAACGTTATAATTCATTCCACGATATTACGTTGCGTCTGAATTATAAGTTTATTCTGGTGACATTTTTAAATACTCACTGACGTGTAGCCTAGTTAGTTAGAAAAAAAAAAACAATCATGAGCTTGGAAATTGGGCAACATTCTTCTACAATACACCTGACGTTATGTCCAGATACTTTTGGATTGTATTTTATCGAATAATATATAATAAATACCAGTTCAAGGTACAAATAAGTGATAATCCACTATCACTGTGTTCTCGTGTGTATTCGTGTTGTTGTTCCTTCGTTCGAATTATGTCATAAATTATCAAGCAAGAGTCTTACCTTTTATAATTTAATTACAAAATAATAAAAATAAAAACAAGATTTATTTTGTCGTAACAATTTATTCGATCACTGATTTTATGAACATTTACATGAAGCTATGTAGAGTATATGATATTCGGTTATATGATATTATTATAGAAGGTAAATAACACGTGTAATTATTTCGAAATCTCTGTTCACGTCGAAGCTAAAGGGTGTGTTTGTAAGCACATCCATAAAAATAACATATAACGTTTCATAAACGAAACAACTAACTACAACTTAACAGTTAAGTAGATTCTACATATATTTTTATTTAGAGCATTATTTATATTGATTAAATCATTGTTTTGTGTTTCAACTAATTAATACATTTCTAGTGTCGAAGAGGTACTTTAAACCTAATTACAATAATTACGCATTTAGGATTAATTACGATAACACTTTATTTCTTATCTCTATTTAGTGTTACCACACTTCTGCATATAGGTACCGTTTAATGTTCTCAGATTAATTACAGAAAATACCTAGTAATACCAAAATATGACGAAACTAATTTTATCTAATTCTATATCGCAAATACTAAATTACGTTTATATTTTACTTTACTAAACTAACAACAATATTCATCACAAAGGAATAACTAAATAAAAATTCATATAATATTATAGAAAATGTAGTTAGTCCTTTGTTGGTAGGTACTTATTAGAGAGTCATGCCTCCCCTCGGGGGGGCGGGCGAAGAGGTGGGGGGTAGAGAAATTCTCCCCTACCCCCACTGGGCCATTGCACAGACGGGCCTGGTGGGTTCGCCGCAGGGGGCGACGCGGCGACATTCCTTGCAACCCCGTATCTCAAATGCGGCGGACGGCCCCGGGGGTTTTAGTGGGTATTCCCGGGCGCTTCTCGCCCGGGTTTGAGTGCCACACTGGCACGGAACTCGTCACTCCGTGCCCCCTTACCTATTGTATTGGAGGGACTTAGGTCCCACTAATACAATAGGTAAGGTGAGTGCCACGACGAGGCCCGGTGGGTTCGCTGCAGGGGGGCGACGCGGTGACATGCCTAGCAACCCCGTATCGCCCTCCATCCCAAATGCAGCGGACGGCCCCGGGGGGTTTTAGTGGGTATTTCCGGGCGACTCTCGTCCGGGTGAGTCCCACACTGCACGGAGCTCGTCACTCCGTGCCCCTTATCTAGTGTACTGGGGGACTTCGATCCCCTAAGTACAATAGATAAGGGAAGTGCGTAAATGCATTTCCCCCGTCAAAAAAAAAAAAAAAAGGTGAGTGCGTAAAAGCATTTCCCCCCGTCAAAAAAAAAAAAGGTACTTATTAGAGGAATATGCACTGTTTATTTTCAGAGAGATGACACTAATTTGCCCGAACAGCAGTCGTGTTGTTTTTTTAAATGAAAATTTACGTGTCCTGATATTTGAGATCCGTATTTTTCATAATAAAGTTTACATAGACAAGTAATGTACCCTTAGCTAATAATGCCTCACTCCTATCACGGACCCTCGATATGACTTTTGAATTAAATACCAACCCTAGTATGTATGTCCTAGTTACTCAAATACCTATTCATTTCCAAGTTTGTTATTTTGCTTCTCTCCTATACGAGATATGTGACATATGACACGCGATCTCACACTGTCGAGAAATATTTATTTAAGCTCCCGCACATTCGATCGATCGATCTACTTTCCAGTATGCAGGATGTACAGACCAAAACCAAATCAATTAAAAATTAGAACAGAAGGTCGAACATGCGACTTTAGTAATGTCTGTCAAACACGTAAGTTGATTTGAAAAACATCTATGAAAATAACAAAAACATTTTAAACTTCTAAGTTTTATTTAATACAGATATTTTTTTAAATTTCTTTATCATTTCAAATTTTAATTTTAATTGTAAGGTTTTTTTTTTTCAATTTCTAAATTTATTTCCTACTATTAACGCTAAGTTTATATTTAACGCCACGCTGTTATGGGTTATGAAATAAATTTAAGATAATTTGTAGAAGATAATTTAGAAAATCAGAATCTTCTTATTATTCTTTGCGTTATGAGCGGCTCTAATTAGCCTGTCTGAAGTATATCCCAACGTCGATAAAGAAAAAATCATACTTCAATCACAATAGACTGATATATTTTATTTATTTATGATTATCTTAATATATATTTTTTTATAATTTCTACGTAATCTATCGATTTCTAACAAACTGAATAGATTAATTTATGTTATTGCTCATATAAAGCACGTATTATTATTATTTAAATATTAAGTGATATATTTTATAATTCAGATATTAAGGAAATATTTTAAAAATTCTTGAATAATCGATACAATTATGTAAATATTTACATTGACATGGAATCATGTAATTTTACTACTGAATATAATTAATCATGTACAAGTTTAGAGGGACTTGATCTATATTTGGTCAGATGAGTAAATTAATTAAAACAAATGACATTACATGCGTTTCATTTACACTCGTTAATAATAAAATGCTAATCTAATAAAAAAATCTATTAATTCAGAAAAAAATATTATGAACCTAGCAGGTACTATGAATAATGGGCCATTGCACGGACGAGGCTCGGAGGGTTCGCTGCAGGGGGCGACGCTGTGCTTGCGAAAGCCACCCCGTGTCGCCCCCATCCCAAATGCGGCGGACGGCCCCGGGGGGTTTTAGTGGGTATTTCCTGGCGCTTCACGCCCGGGCGAGAGTCCCACACTGGCACGGAGTTCGTCCCTCCGTGCCCCCTTACCCATTGCATTGGGGGACTTCGGTCTCACTAATGCAATGGGTAAGGGTAGTGCGTAAATGCATTTCTCCCCGTCAAAAAAAAAAAAAAGGTACTATGATTAATGTCACTCAGTCAATATACACCGCAAGATACATACATCTATGAATAGTAACATTTATTACACATCATCTAAAGTGTGAATAATTGAAAATACATAAATAGAGTAGCAGTAAAAATCCGATTATTCGGAAGAGTGACAAACAATAGCTTAAGCTATAAGATTATTATAATGGAGCGACATTGTCACACCCGGTTAATTGATTCTAAACTATACATACCTTTTAGTTTAATATCCACAGAGCTAACTAAACCTAATAGTCTAACAGTTATATTCCTTCCAATATGTCTGAGTCAAACTAACAACAACTCATTTGATTTTTCATTATAGATAACTTATTTCAGTGAACAATAACGTTATTTGGAAAAGTCATTATCCATTATCAGTGTTTGCATTCTAACGATTTGATAGTTCTTCTTCTTCTTAGTTTATGGCAATCTGTGTGTACACACAATTTGTGCCAATGTCATGTGGGTAAGATTTTCAATCTTGTATCAGCGTTACCAAGCTCCAACAGAACGGTGGCCCATCCTGCTCGAACTTTCCATGGAGCTTTGTCGGCACCTCAGAATGTATGCTACGCGTTGTCTTCTATAATAAACTTAACTTGAACACAATAACTAAACTATTTCACACAAAACGCCACCAAGATTACATGATATAGAGTCAAGTACACAAGTTTAATGAATTAAAGAAAACAATTGCTACATGTCAGACTGAGATCCCGCCAAAAACTCGATTTGATAGTTGATCGAAAATTGACCTTATTCGGTTAATACATCAGTGAGACAGTTACTATTCGGTAGAAATGGCTTATTCGGTTATAACTTAAAACAGTGAAAATGTTTATAAGTTTTTCACAACACTAACTACAGGCAAATAGTGTAGACAGACAAAAAGAAGTTATCCGTAAATTCAAAAATGTTCTATTTACAATTCACTTTCAAAAGTGAGATAGGCTTAGGCTTATTAGGAAAAGAGACGAATGAAATCTTAATTCTCTATCTATCACTCATATTTGTGTGGAGTCAATGCTATATATATACAATACTAAATAACTAGTGCCGTCTGGAGCCGGCTTAAGTACCACCCCATATTGTTTCCGTGGGTGTCGTAAAAGGCGACTCAGAGATAAAGCAGGAGCATTCTCTGAGCACCACAAACACCTACTGCGATCGCCAACCCGCCTGCTAAGCGTGCTGATTATGGCAATTCCCCCCTTAACTTTCGGGGAGTTCAGTAGTGGACGCCTTTACGGTTAAATGGATGAATGGAAATAACTACATATCAAATAATATTATACATAAATATTTCAATCGACATTTCGGTCTGCTTATTCAAGCTACACAATAAAACGCCGATGAATGTATTTTTTTTTTTCAGAATTAACATTATTTTAATCCATGCTTATATTTATAGGATTACTTACTATACGTACATTTTATTTTATTTTTCATATTTATTTTTTATCATAACTGAAACTTTAAATATTATTTTAAAATAAATTAACCATTTTTGGATCAAATAACTATACAATCAAACCTTTATAAAACATTTGCCGAAAAACGTAGAGTCGTGTATGCTATTGCCTGCATTATATGGAAATAATAATTTTTCTTTTGAATAAATTAGAGAAAATAATATATTCAGTATTTACAACTATATCCTAAAATCATTTAATATCCATTAAATTAATATAAATGTAATTTCTAAAGGCTAATCTATATACTTATAGCGCACTGTATCTAAGCGTTAGTTTTTTTAAAGTAATTGTATTAAATCCGTTAAATATTTGTGCATTAACGTTAACAAAAATAATTTAAGTAAAACTATGAAATATATATTTTAATTGATTTTACGTCAATATAGTTATTAGTTAATAAAATTTAACGAAAAAAAAAATGATAATTCTTATTTTCTTCCCTAAAATATTCGTTAGTTATTGCAAACGTAGGGAATGCATCTACGGGAAATTATTCTGTTATTTACACTTTTAAATATTCAAAGCGTCGATCTCTATTTAATATACTAAAGATCTAGACAAATTAGTTCTAGACATAGTCGTAGAGTAGCCAAAGATTCTAAAAGTACTACATAGTAGGAAGTAAGACTAGCGGACGGGTTTCGACCTATGTATATTAGAATATCCAACCTGCAAATCATGATTATAATGTATTGAAAATAATTGCATAAATAGTTTTATAATTTTTTATAACATTGTTGTTCAAAAAATGAAAGCCACAAAATGTTCGCATTTTTATAAAACGAAATAATATCATGATTTGCAGCTCAATATGATAAAGTTATCTTTATAGATTCACTCGGAATTGACTACGAGACATTAATTTATGAAAACTAATTAAAGATAATGAATTTTATTGACTGATATGAGTAACTCTTCATGTATTCGATTAATAATTGAATGAAACAAAAACTTATAGTATTTGTTTCATATGAATATATCGAAAAGCAAGTAAAATCGAATTTATAAATTACAATACATTTCAAACACAGTTATAGTTTATTCTATTTAATTAAGCTGTGCAAATGGATATTAATATTAAATAAAACGTAACTTCAACACGACATTGTATTAAAATTGTTTTACGTTAGACCTAGATAATTAATTCATTAAGAAAATGTTGTATTTAATATAATAGTAAATATTAATATCTAAACAATCCAGATTGATTTATATAGTACACTCGCCTACTCAATCCAGGTTATTTGACTTTACCGGGCCATTGCACTGACGGGCCGGGTGGGTTCGCTGCAGCGGACGACGCGGTGCTTGCGAAAGCCACCCCGTGTCGCCCCCATCCCAAATGCAGCGGACGGCCCCGGGGGGTTTTAGTGGGTATTTCCGGGCGACTCTCGCCCGGGTGAGTCCCACACTGGCACGGAGCTCGTCACTCCGTGCCCCCTTATCTATTGTATTTGGGGGACCTTGATCCCACAAATACAATAGATAAGGGTAGTGCGAAATGCATTTCCCCCCGTCAAAAAAAAAAAAAAAAAAGAGGTTATTTGACTTTACTAAAAATAACGAGATTCGAGTAAGACTCCACTAATACGAATAACAATATATTCCAAGATATGTACTGAATAAACTAAGAAATGAGTTTCATTGAAATCATCCGTCAAATATATACGGTATAATATCTAAAAACGCATTTACATGTAGATTTTGTGCAGATACGCGATATGTAATGTTTTAATATAAAAGACAATACAAAATTAGACATATGTCATATATTTATATACATATATAAACTTACGCACTAATGATATGTATGTGATATCGGCGGTTTATTGCTCATACGATTGCTTTTACACTGACTTATAATTACTTATGAAATTTCGTACTTTTTATAAGAATTATCGATATTTTTTTAAATTATATTTTGAATTGATCTTTACATAAAAATCGATAGACTTTTAATATTCATGCGCCCACAAATGAAAACTACTATTTTTTTTACAAATTCGTTTACCAAATTAATTTAATGGAAATCTTTAAAATTATATCCCAAATAACATATGTAAAGGATACATATGTAAAAAATGTCATCATCTCCCTACCCTTTTCCCATTTTTATTTGGGGTCGGCGCAACATGTCTTCCTCTTCCATTCCTCTCTATTTGTTGTCATCTCCGCATTCACTCCTTTTCTAAACATATCATCTTTCACACAGTCCATCCATTTTTCTTTGGTCTTCCCCTTCCCATGTAACCGTCCACATTCATATCCAATACCTTTCTTACAACATTCTCTTTCCCCCGCGCATCACATGTCCATACCAGGATAAACGTCCGCCTCTTAACTTGTCTGTTATTGGTGCCACTTTCAAACATATGTAAAAAAAATGTAATCTGAAAATTTATTTAATTACACAAGAAATGTTTTAGATTCTATGATTAAATGAAAACAAATGACATTAATTGTATTTATTGTAAATATAACCGCAGTGTAAAAGCAGCTTTACGACAATTATATTAGGTTTAGTTTATACTTATCACCTATAAATATAATGGCACAAATAAGATTTATATTAATGACTAATTTACAACATAAATTTATGTAGCCGTTTGATTATTTCGTGTACTTTGATTCATAAATGTTACTTTCGAAACTATTGTATTCTGAGAAAATTTATTGCTTCTTTTATTTTAATAATTATAAAAAAAATATATGTAGAAACGTTAATTTAAAGTTTCCACATGAAGATTCTGTTTATTTAGAAAACATATTTACATCAAAATACACGAATATAGACGAACAAGATATAATAGACACATACTATAAATATACGTAAACATTAAATTGCTCGTGTTTTCCTACTAATTAATTGAATTTCGGGAGAATTTGACAAGAAAATTGACTCTATACTTAGTTAAATACAACGAGAGAGTTTACAACACTCTGTCTCTGTACAATTTTAGTTTAATAATATAATAAATTCATACATTCAACGATATGAAAGTTGTTATAATTATTTTAAATGCATATATTTATTAAAATAATAAGCAATCCAATGATTATCATATTTTAATCAACAACAACTTTCGTTCATTAATTGTTTGTGCGTAAAATCGATTGAATGTGCTTTCACGTGATTCTACAGTCACTATTGTACTTTGCAGGCTGGTTACTATTACATCCCAATAAAACTGATACTTGGAGAGTTCCTATAGGAACAGCTTGACCTAACAGGTGCCGAACAATAAATAATTAAACAATAACGACACGCTTCAACGAATTACCATATATATCATTTTAATTTTACACACAAAATGTTTATAATCTTTATACACTCGTTCAATTGACATATTATCGGGTTCGTCATGTCTTCTTATACAATTATATATTTAGATATTTCGACACTATTAAACAGACGTCAGCGAAATATATTCTTTTCAAAATCACGCGATGGGGTGAAATTACGGTTTACGTATTATTATGATGGTGATATATGAGTATTCGGGGATAAAAATCATTGTCTGTTATAGATTTTTTTTATTACTAAACATTCCTTATTAAGAATAAGTATAATTACGATCAAATTCCAGCATAGTATACAAAAATATTGTTATTATTAAAACTGAAGAAAGGTGAAGTATTTTGTAAAGTTCACAGTTGCAGTAAGCAAAAACAACACTAGCATATCCTTCTCAATACCTACGTATATTGAAGGTTAAAGTTCAATAGAGTACATTTAAATTCAGTTAATTTTAACGGGTTTTCACGCTTTACCTTTGATTTTTTTTTATCCTATCCCGACGTTTCGGCTGGGTCTCACCGACCGTGGTCACGGGCTGACTGGCGGTGCGCGGCGTCGCCTGCTGCGTTGAGGGGTATTTTGATGAACTAACCCGTTTGGTCTTTATATTTATTATAGTCACAAAACACAACACTAACAGTGTCCATCGACGATGCTTGTGACGATAAATCACGAAACTTTAGATTTTCTAGTACCGGATTCCACGCTGAGCATACCCATCCTCGCGATTGAAATTTGGATGTTTTTTAATTTCAATCGCTTCGCGAGCCATTCTTTGCGATCCAAGCGATTGAAATTAAAAACTCATCAAAATACCCCTCAACGCAGCAGGCGACGCCACGCACCGCCAGTCAGCCCGTGAACACGGTCGGTGAGACCCAGCCGAAACGTCGGGATAGGAAAAAATCAAAGGTAACTAACGCGTGAAAACCCGTTAAAATTAACTGAATTTAAATATGGAACGCGAAAACTTAAAAAATTAGAGTACATTCAGTAAAATATGTTTCCGTTGAATTATTTAAAAAGGATACAAAAATTGTC
Source organism: Samia ricini (assembly GCA_014132275.2). Taxonomy (NCBI): domain Eukaryota; kingdom Metazoa; phylum Arthropoda; class Insecta; order Lepidoptera; family Saturniidae; genus Samia; species Samia ricini. The sequence goes on from AP028162.1 coordinate 495,069, forward strand.
ATAAAATAAATGAAATTATAATTAATATTAAATACATTCAACAGATAATATAATCATAATTTTTTCAATTTAATAAATTTATTAGTATTTTTTACTTTGTGGTGCCGGCCTTAGCTGGAATAGTACCACACCATATCTTCCTGTGTAAGGATAATCCAAGGGGTAGGCAGCAGCATCCTCTGAACACCACAAACACCTGACTACGATCCCTAAGCCGTCTTCCAAACGTGGCGATTCTGGCAATCACATCTTTCTTATGATCTTTGAGAGATACCTATGTCCAGCGGTGGACCTCTTTCGGTTGAATGGATGGATTAGTATTTTGAAATCAACTATCATTGAAGTATAAAGTTATTTTAAACTTGTTATAAATATTCCTTAATTTATTTCAATAATAATTCAGCTCAGAATGCTGGGCTAGTAAGAAGATGGATGAGAAGCGACTGCATGTAGCTGAGATGCGAATGTTGAGATGGATGTGTGCTGTTACAAGAATGGATAAAATAAGGAATGAATATATTAGAGGGAGTTTGAAAATTGCGTCAATGGTAGAAAAGTTGAAAGGTTCTCGTTTGTCGTGGTATGGACATGTTATGAGAAGAGAGGAAGCGCATGTGGAAGGATGGAAAAGTAGAGGAAGGCCAAAGAAAGTGTGGATGGAGTGTGTAAGAAATGACATGAAAGAAAAAGGAGTGAATGAAGAGATTACGGCTGATAAGGGGACGTATGGAAGAAGAAAACATACTGCGCCGACCCCGAGTGAGTTGGGAAAAGGCAGAAGAATGATGAATAATTCAGCCCATCGCTCGACCATCGTGTTACGTGCCTGATCTCGTTTAAGCTAAATAACTTATAGTAACCTAAACGACCTCATAATACTATGAAATGACAAAATCCTAAAACTGTACACTTATTCATATAAATATACATTATATCATAAAATGTACTTAGTCTAAATGAATCAATAGATTCTGATATGTTTCGTTACCTTGGTTGCAACTTTATCACAAGTTGGATTCTTAACTAACTAATAATTATAATTGATTATCAATTGATTCCGAAGCGTACATACACTAATAACGTGGAGACATTTTTTTTTAAAATTTCTAAGTATTTTAATATCTATAAATACATTTAAAACATTTATATAGCTTATCATGATAGAAGGCGTTGATATGATTTGATTTAAAAATCACAAAAACAAATTTAATTAGTATTGCAACAATATTTCCAATTTTTTTAAATACTACTCAGATCTAGATTTATTAAATATTTATAAAAACATTTACATTTAATACAAACATGAAATGTTTTCTCCATTGAGATTTTAAGATAATTAAATTAAGACAATGTAACAAATTTGTTTTACAAACAAGACAAAATTGGAAATCAAATAGTGACGACCTAAATTCATTTTTATAAGAACGTCTCTCGCCATAAGAACAAACAAGAGATAAGTAAAAACATATATGACAAAATTTGACATTAGTTTGTCATTGAAACTGCGTACAAAATCAATTTCAACATAACTCTCCTGTTCATCGGTCTTTAATTCATATTGCTTCAGGAAAAATTTCGTAGACAATTTACTCTTTTACACATAACGTATGTTTTAGTAATGTCATTCATCGACACACACAAATATGTGATATTTATAAACCTATTATAGTATACATTACAAAGCAACTAGTTAGTTAGACATGCGAGATATAGGTGCCAAAAGACTTCATTAATCAATATAATATCTTAGGCCCTTACCTAACGCGATGCGCATGTTTATCCCTCTTAAATGCTAACTATAATTTCAAATATTGCTAGAAGTAGTTTTTACAACACCAACATTGAATATATAAATATCGAGATTATACGTTTATTATGATGCTAAAACTCCTTGGTCATACTCTTACATGTGATTCAGTTCATCAAGTAGAGACAGATGTCTACATGACAAGGCAAAGACAACAAACAGTTAAGTCTATCGAACTAATACAATATGATCAACAAGAGGATGTTTTCGGCTGTAATCCAAAGATTCAATTAAATACATTATCCATTCAAGCTTCAATTAAGCTCATTATCCAGCTTCATACATCTTTTATAATTTTTTACATCCGTTTTAAATCCTTGCATAACAGCCGTTAAATAGTTTAGGGTTAAACACACAGCTAGACATCTATCAGAAACTAAATAACTTGCCGCAGATGTGATCGGCTCAGTGATCGAAGATAATATTCAATTAAGACATACAAATATACAACAAGTAAATTGGAAATCGACAACAACATTTATATAATGTGATTTAGAAACCCTGCCGGAAAGGGTTTTTGATGGTCGGTGCCGCTGCAGGCCCTGTGCTTGAAGTTGGACCTGCCCTGAACGGATTACTCGCAGGCTGAGCTTGAGGCTGAGCGGGGAGCTGCCGTGCCTGAGACTGGTCTTGCTGCTGGTAATCCTGTTGGTAACCCTGCTGCTCATAACCTTGGTTATAGTTTCGATATCCACTTTGATATGACTGTTCATATGAGTAGCCTGTGTTTGAATCAACATTGGATTCTTGGGTTTCCACCTGTCCAGAAACATTTGAATATTCTAAATGGTTTTTGTAATCTCCATTAACTGGCTTCTGGTCTTGCATACTATAAGTTTGATACTCCTTATCTGGTGGATCTGCCATTAGAACATTGGCTTCATTCTCAAAAGGCTTGAAATCGTAAATGTGTCTCAAATACATAAGCACAGGTGCATAAAGTAGGTTGCTGAAGGCGATAAGGAGATTTAAAGCAGTAAATCCTATAGCTTCAACCACTTCGCCAGCGATAATCGGCCCTACAGCATATGCAAAGGAATAAGATATGTCAGCAATGGCATAAATACTACCATATACAGAGACATACCGGACGTCGACAAGATACCCAAGTGTTGGTAATAATGCTGTATCTATAAGAGCGATCCCAAAACATATTCCACAGATAGGTATCATCAGCATCTTGTAAGAACTCGCAAATGGTATAATGAAGCAGCACAATCCTTCCAAAGCCAATCCTCCAGCTGCCATCACCCATTGTAGCTGAGGATATTTCTTTGCCATCTTAACGGTGATGATTACACCAAGCACATGAGGAAAAAACGCAGGCAACCATATCATTCCAATCTTCCAATTATCTTTAGTTAAATTGTCTTCCATCCAAGATGAAATAGTAGGTTCCAAGAAAGCTAGTGCCACGTTGGACATCATCAAAGCTCCAGCACATACTGCAATGTATGGATCCATAAGAAGTTTCCAAATAGGTGTACCTGCCGGTTTTGGCTGACTAGCTTCTTTCATTTGCGTTTTTATTGGTTTCATAACTAGAAGTAACATAAACCCGTCTAAAAGTGATATTAGGGCTAGAATCAGAAAAGGAACCTCTTTACCAGCGAACTGGTATAAAGCACCCCCAAAAGGTGGAGCCACTAAGCTGCCGAAGCTGATAAACGCTAAAGCAATTCCTAAAGCTTTAGAGCGTTCTGATTCTTCCGTGAATCTGTCAGCGATCATGGCAAGTCCAGATGATGTATCAGCAAAAGCAGATCCGACACCTTGAAGACTTCTAGCGAAGAACAGCATGCTGTAGCTTCTCCCGCAGGCGAAGATAGAAGTAGAGAGAAACATGATGATAAGCCCGAACATCATGGGTATGTCATATCCAATCCGATCGATTAAGGCACCAGAAAATGGATTAATCATGAGCTGAACAATCGCTTTCGAAGCGAACAATACTCCTGTAGCAGAGTCCTGCCCTTCGTGGGTTCCAGGAATTATTTTAGTTGGTATTATAGTTTTGTTACCTTCTATGATAGGAGCCAAGGTGACTACGTGGTCATAGCCAGCTTCGCCCCAAGCACCTATATACCTCAGATAATCAGGAATTATTGGTACTATAACCATATAGAGCATGTTGTCTAATAGCAGAGCTATGGATACAATCACCAAAATGATCTTTCTCTGTGAAGTAGGTTCTTGTATTTTTTCCCATAATATCTCTCGAACTTCTCTCACTTCCAGATTGATAACGGGTATGGTTGAGTTGTCGATCTTCTGCCACATCGTCTGTGGTCCTTCCGCCATTTTTGTTGATTATTCCCGTGTACTTTTTATCGCTTATAAAGTCCTGAGCGCATTTTCTAGTACGATGTCCCCGTCTTTTCCTTTGGTTAATGTATTTTTGTCTCGTTCACTGTACATTTACGCGTTGGCCACCGCGAACCTCGAACCTTGGTATAGGACTTCGGAACCTGACAACAAACAGAAATGATCATTTTAATATCATTTCCAGTATAAACTGAATACCCGCGGGAGTCAAGTGTTGTGGGTAAATTCAAAAGGATTTTGAGTCGATCTTTGTTTCTGTCAGTTGGCATGGTTCCTCTGTCCCGGTCATGTTTATTACAAAGATATTTAGCGATCCAAAGACGATTCAGATTCCTTTTGAACGGAGCACAAGTCGTTGCCGTCAAGGTCAACGAAGGGAAATTACAAAAAAAAATCAGTGTGAAATCGTATTAAAGCTTATTCTTGTCTCTTGACTATTTAATTTTTATTTACGTTGTTATTTGCGTAGCTTATATCTTTATGCGTCATAAATAAATAATAAGTTTCCATTGACCAATGGGCAACGGGTTAAACGCGTTAAGGGTTTAAAAATGCTCTAATATGCATTACTAGACATCGAGGACGAATACAAATAATAAAATACGCTTGGAATGAGTTAATGAGTAGAAATAATAAACATTACCTATGTTCAAAGTAAGGTCAGTATACTGTGAGTAAACTAACTTTTAACGTGTTTCGATTTCGGATTATTTTCACCGTAATAGTACAAGCTTTGTGTTTGGTTTTACCAAACAGAGATCGTTGCTTGAAAGTCAATATAACGAGCCCGCCAGTGGGGAAGGGCGACGGTAATCTTGACGACTTGTTTAGCCGAAATCCAATTTATGCCATCAACGTTTTCATGCAGACTTCATTACGCAGTCTCCACAAAGGGGACAATTTATACTTTCTCCTTGGATTTTGTGCAAAAAGTATCATAATTATTTTGTAAAAAAAAAGTATATCCGCGTTTGCCTTTTTTCATCATGTATTAAATTCTGTAATACGTTTATTATAATATTTCATATATTTACTTAAATAAAATATTATTTTCTTGGAGTTTTAGTAAAATTAATTAGATGGTAGTTTAAAAAACTACTTGATAATTTATTTCATAAAAAATAATTAAGCTTATTTTTATACGAAATAAATTGTTTATTGATAAAATTCAATCTTGTGTCTTTTCGGTTGTTAATAAATTCAAATTCAACACCGGTCAAAACACATCTGTGACATTAATTAAGAAGAGAAAAAATTTAAAGCAGCTCTACTATGCAGCAATATTATCTTTAGTTACAAAAAGTTAAGCCGCTTGCAGCGGTTAGTAAATTAGAAAATGAATCCTATAATATTTCCAATCTTCTGAAGACTTTGAAGTGCCTTATGATCTTGAGAAGGAACGGTGCGATTGAGAAAGTGAAATTGCGTGGAATCCCTTGAATCTCAGCATTAAAAGGTGTGTTGGATTACGTACAAAATATGTGCTTGTATATTCACATAAACTGGAATAATTCATATATTGTTACAGAAACTTGATATTTATACTTAATTGCTTGAATTTCTAAATACTAACTTTATTCAGTTTAGGTTTGGTTATAACCACCCATAAATAGAACGCACGTCAGCTTAAAAACAATTAACAACGTCACCCATTATATCAGGTTATTTATACCCGCATGAATGTGTGTATATTTTTAAATCGTAAATATCATGTCGTATCTTCGAACACGCATCACTAAAAACTAAATATAGGTATTGATTTGATTGTGGTTTTTAGACTGACACAGAGTTGAACCCGAGATAGGTTATCACAGTAATTGTGAAATTATTGTGCGTGAAGAAAAGGTTTTATCTAATATTTATTTTATTATGGAAAAGTTGAGTAAAGATGCCATAATTTGAAATAGCCTGATCCTGCAGATTAATATCAAATTACTGATATATTTCTTTTAAACAAACTTTATTTATATAACGTTATAACTAGGAGAAACATCAAACTCGAAGATTTAATTTTAATGAGAATACTTATGAAAATATAACGTTTTTAAGTAATATTTCGTAGGAATATTTCTTTTTCATATTAATGCTTTTTAGTAAATGACGTAAACTCTTCATGTTCATAATATTAAGATGCCGCTTTTATATTAATTAGTTGATCCAGCTAATCCAGGAGTTATAACAGTTGAATGCAAAAATCTCAAAAATTCTTTACACGAGAGATATTTTGTCGCGATTTATAATTCACAATTCGCACTACATATGATACACCATAGGACTTGTTTTCAGGATTTCCATGTTTAGTACATTATAAACATACATAAATTATGACTTTCAAATAGAAAAAATAACTACAAAACCAATGAAGCTTCCATTAAAACAAACATTACTCTAAATCAGCTTCAAATCGTAGTGAATACGTTCAGTTTGAATGAAAAAAAAAATGCATAGATTAAATGAGAAAAAAATCAAGGGAAGAGTTTTTACGCTGGTTGAATGTAAATGAATGAAGGAAAACGTCGTGCAACGAGCCGTGTAAAGCGAGCCCCTCTCTCCACTAACGAGCTCTGTAAAAACTTGTTCTACGAGCTTTTATAATAAAAATACTAAGCCTAGAGTACTGTCTTTCAAATGATACTCCCAGAACACATTATTTTGGCGACAGGGATGTTTAGAACATATACTACGACCACGGTTTCCTCACGATCTTTTCCTTCACCGAAAGCTCAGGCTGATTATAGAGTTAGATTACTTCGAACCTACGTCCAACGATACGAAATCGGAACTACCAACTGCACCATCACCGCTTCAATTATAAGGTAAGGTTTATCTGAATTATAAGTATTATGTTTTGCTTGTCACACATTAAAACGCGACCATCATCACATAAGTTAATAAAACTGACTCATTTACATTTCTTATATTCGAAAAGGATTAATATACATTATGCAGTCACCTAGTAATGTTTTCTGCATTACCCTTGTAGCAGCATATCCGTGGGCAGTCGCTTCTTTAATGTTAATGAAATATTTTTAATTTTGTACGTATATAGCCAGTATTTTTGTCAAAATTATTGACGAAAATTAGATTCCATAAAAGTAATCGAGGCGACGGCGGCATTCGACTTGTTAATATTTCAAGAACTCTTGTAATATGGGATGTTTGAAGGTTCTTTCCATGGTATAAGTAATTGCAGGTCAAGGCTGGGTCATCTAGGTCACGGTGGTTACTTTTCAGACAAACTGTAGCGTGTTTGTTACACAAGCGGATAGCGTGACTTCTGTTAATAAGTATACATGCGCTGATTATAGTAAAAAAGACTCCCATTAGCAATTTATTTTACGGGGCTTTGTTGCGGCCTTAAAAAAATCGTTGTATGTGTTACGGAATATAACTTACGTGACCTTTCACTTGAAGTAATACGCTAAGCTTTAAAGGAATTTGTTATTTGTTATTAAGTAATAAATAACGAAAGTTTCAAATAAAAATTGTCTCCCTTTTGTCAGTAATAGTAAGGAAAGCTCTTAAAACCGACCCCGCCACCCGCGCCCACAAAATGATGTACACGTAACACTAGAACGACCCCTAATGACAACACTACTGAATGGCGTGTCTACAACTATAATGACATATTTTGAGCATTATCTATATTACTTAATCCCTAACACAAATAATTCGAAAAATGCTATATAAAAAAATACTTTTGTTGTTTATTAAACTGCAATAAATACTTCATTATAACAAATTTATAAAACTTAAAATTCTATAAAAGTATTCTGAGAATTTCCGCGAATAAAACTTACGAATTTTATAAGCTTTCCGTGAGCAATACAGTAAATAAATATCGGACACGCGACCTCACGATGGATAGCGTCTATATTTCCACCGCCTTCAACTTGATAATCAGCAGTTGCTATATTTGAAATTATATTATTTTTAAACCTTACCTTAATATGTATGGATTGTCAACATGTTTATTTTTATATTTGATTATCATTCCATGCATGACAACATTTTGACTGAACGTTAACTACTCGTACCTCTAACCGCCTCAACTATAACTGTCATCAAGCCATAAAACTTAGGTTCCAGTCTACAGAATGAGATTCACTCCACCTCACGTTATATTAATAAGGACCTTATCATTAACATATCATTGCCATAGACTTGTCATCTCTTTACTTTTTCATTTCTATAAAAACACTTTACAGATACACGTGTCGCATTGAAAAAATCTAGGATATATCGTACACTACCTAATTTACTTACGTACCCACGTACATGGTACGTACGGCAGATATTCGACTTGCTCACTTACGTACCTACCCAACCTTCATATACACTTAAATTAACAGCGGAGAAGCGGTCACGCGAACTCCTCGATCGATAATAATGAAAGTTTTCGAACGGACGCAACTCGACAGTGTAACTCCCTACTAGAGTCACGACAACTTAACAATATGCTTTAACTTTTTTAATCAAATATACGTGATTGAATAAATGCAATAAACTTTATTGAGCCAATAACATACATCGTCTCCATCACACAAATATTTAAAAAATAATAGAACTTCAACCATTAAAAAATAGATAATATCCTTGATAATTATATTATATTTATTGACTCTATGGCATTTTATATTTATTTATTTATTTGAACACTAACAAGATTTACATTTTGATTTAGATATGTACAATGAACAATTTGAGGACACGTGATAAATGCAACCTTAATTATAAGTGATTACGTCGAATTATATATTGAGAACAAGCTTGTGCAAACCAAAAAGATACGAAAGAACAAATAAATCTGTTGAATATTAGAATTGATAAAGCTTAATTTCCTAAAAAAAAAAAACGACTCCAAATTAAAAGTGGAATAAACTTACATTAATTATAGGCTTTAAATAATATATATATATATATAATAATATATAACATTAGTATCACTTCCGTAAGTAGTTAGATTTATACATTTTAAGGCTGTTTTGAAAAATGTCTATATTTTTAGTTTTAGATTTTTTGTTACATAGTGAGATTATTCTATTTAGAGGAGAGTAAAGACCTAAATTTGTCCGATAATAATTTGTGCTAAATAGATTAAATCGTGATGCTCGAGGTAGTTTCCTTGGGACGTTAAATTTGACCCTCGTTAACAGTTCAGGTGTGTTCGAAATGCCGTTTACTAACTTAAATAAGAATGTAAGATCCAGTAATTCTCTACGGTCTTCCAAAGAATGCATATTAAAGTGATCAAGTCTTTCATGGTATGTACGAAGTGTTTTCCCTAGGTGAAAACTATATGTCAGATGCAACAGAAAGCGCTTTTGCACTCTCTCTAATTTGTTCTTAAAAATATCATAGTGAGGGTTCCATACGATACTACAATATTCTAGACAACTGCGTACTAGTGCGTTAAATAATATAATTGTTGTGTCTGCATTTTTAAAATCTTTACTATTGCGTAAAATGAAACCTAGAATTCTGAACCCCTTATGACTGTTAAACTACGATATGAGCCCTTTCAAATTATAAAATAATTATAAGCAGTAAGTCCTTTCTAGTGTTCAGTCATCGAACTAAAAACCGTTACTTCAAGTTATAAGAGAGCACTAATGAATATATTGTATCACGTGTACTTTTAATCAATCTTACGTAGCAATGTAATAGCTTAAAGGCAACTTCTAATTAACATAACATAAATTAGTTTATTAATGATATTATTCGGAACAAAACTTTGTTTGCCTCTGGAAAGGCTTGAATAAAACTTTTAATTGATGTAAAGACCAGTAACCGGCCCCTTGTGGCATCGTAATGCGGTAAATGTATAAACAGTTTGAATATAGGTACTTATAACTGCAAATTTGGGAGTTTTTTTTAACTTTTGCTTCCTCTAAGTACGGACGATTCCCTTAAGTGTAGCCTTTCAACTCATTGATTTATATATATATATAAGGAAAACGTTTTAACCAGGCGAGCATTAATAAATACGCTATAGAAAGTTTAGGATTGAATGTTTTCAAAGTTAAGAAATTGAAAATGTATTTCGATTAAAAAAATGTTAAATCGTCACAACATGAATAGAATACGTTTGGTCCAAACTTGTGCCCCACAATAGCGTGGCCTTAACTCGATTATGTTGAAGGTAAACAGTCGTATTAAAATAGAATGTAATAGCAATTTCTAGAGGCGTCCGACTCCCCGCGGTGAGTACGCACTTTGGCGAAATTGGATTTCTGTCGCACCAACTTAGTTTTGCCTCAGAATTAATAAATGTTATGATATGACCTGAATTAAATTTAGTTATTCTTAGAATACACGTGGAAACTTCTCAAGTCCGAAAGACGAACAAAAGAACATTCGTCGAAATCGGTCAATCCGTTCTCGAGATATCATCAAAAAAGCCGTTTCATAAAAACCGTACGGAAGAATGGATTTTCTTCATATTTTTCAAATTACATGTATTACCTGTTCTAATTGTAAAATAAACACTGGAAATAATTAAAGAAAATATACCATGATTACACTATCTGGTTACATTTGAACAAGGCCATTGAATATTAACAAAAATTAATTGCTGCGAATAATTAAAAACAAATTAAATATTATACACGAGCGGAGTCACGGGATACAACTAGTGTATAATAAATATATATAAACGTATGTTAGAAATTCGGACGCCGGATATAAAATTCTTGAAACAAGATTGCATAAATCATAGTTAACTGCGCTAATAAGTTCTATAATCTTGAATTGATTTCTTCCTTCTGTATAGCGTAGAGAAAATCTGTGCTACTGATATTGGAGATTAAAGATTCAAGTAGTGTGTAATTTGAAGCCAAATAATTATGCTTAAAAAATATATTATTATTACGCACTGTGCCAGGGAATCGGCCTGTTGTTGTTCTAATAACAGGTTTTACCATATTATGTTTTTTTTCCTGTTTCTTGCACTAGTCCTTTTAGTTATCCTTTTATTATAAAATGATATTAATTTTATTTATAACGACTAGTCTGGTTAATCACAGGATATTATTACGATTTTAATTACCTAATAAAGTAAAATAATAACTATGACTAAATGTTGGATAGTAGACTTTAAGATTTTAGTTTTAGTCTCTGACCGCAATATCACCCGATGTTAAGAGACGTTGTGGTCCAATATGGGTGTATGGGGATTGAGGGTGGTAGCTACCAAGGCGGAGATTATTAGCAAACGCCCTACCACCAAGCTATGGCTTTCTCACGATGCTTTCCTTCACCAAAACCTTATCTTGATTTTAGTGGTGCATAAAAGGGTTTGAACTCACGTCCATTGTTGCGAAATTCGACCGCACTACCAACTAAGCCATCTTCGCTTCAAAATAAATAGTTTCTAATATCACGCTAAGCCTGGAGGTGCTTGTGTTGTCTACAACAGATTATCAACAATAAGATAGCTAGTCAGATTGTAATTAGACAATATTCTCTCACTATGCTGTGGTTTAATCACAATGTTTTACTTGACTGAAAGTTTAACTTTCCCATAATGGTAGGATCTGAAGCCACCTCTATTATTTTAAGTTGAGTGCTTATTTTTTATTGTTTCATCAAAACCAGAGCACAACTGAAGTTCACGACTGAAAACCGAATTAATATCTAATCAAACACAACGATCATCTTAGTTTTGTCCTAGAGAGAGAAAGAGAGATAGTATTCTGAACTAATATATGATGTCACACAAATTCTATACTAACATTCGTATTGCGGGAAAGGAATAAAGAGAGTTTCGATCCTCATCAAAACTTTAAATCTTGCTTATATCTCAGAAATTTTGTAACAGAATGTTTTTTTATCTGTATATGTATTTAACCTAGAATTATATTATTTAATTAGTCTGTCGTTTTTAACAAATTGAACATCAGATAACTACATTATTATTAATCATACATAAGATAGATGTGACGCAAGGCACCAAATTCGTACTGACCTCGGCTTCAACTCCTACAAAGGGACAATATAGACCTTAAGTTTCTTTACAGAACCCATATACGATATACATATGCTAGTGTCACTGTATCGCGCTAGCGGAGGTTTTACGAGCCTTCCCGGTGGAAAATCGAATTAAGTTCTGGGGCGCTTTTGGAAAGAAGAAAAAAAAAAAGGAAATCGAAATTAGTCATCCTGAAAACGCAGACCAAATAAACTATAAAGGCATGGATGGCATGTAAAATAAAATTGATCCTTCTGTACACTCATTTATGTGTAAATAAGTAACCACAATTAGTTTGATAAGAAAATATTATTTGTAAATCGAGTATTAAAATGCATAATGATGTAACTGGGTAAATTGTGGTAAAGATAAAGTTCGTATATAATCCGGAGACGGCGTGTGATCCTTCACTGTTTCTAACATTCGCCTTCAGTTGCAACACACTTTCTACACTGCAAAATGACTGTCAAGGTATTTTTTTATTTATTTCTGCTTCAATCCATGTTTGGCCTATAAGCGTTTCAACAATTAGCCATGGCGGACATACCGTAGACTATCGGACTGGATCTTCAAGTTTTAACATTTCTACCACTCTTCCACTTGCAGATTATTGAACATAGCTTTACTTCACAAGACAGCTAATATGCTTATTATTGTAGTATTTCACTAATATTAGTTCCGATGTGAATTAAAAACAACTTAACTTCTTTTTGTATCTATAGAATATATCTGCCCAAAACCCTGACGGTAATTGTAATTTTGCAAATATTTAATACTTTATATAATAAATACTGGAGATAATATAAAACTTTGTAATATTAGATAATTAAAGGATTTTTTTAAAAGAAACGTTTTATATACATAACATGTTTAAAAAATTTAAAAAAATAAACAACGACTTTTACGTTTTTAGATGTCCATACTGTCTCTATTGGCGCTGGTGGCTGTTGTGATGTCTAATCCTCTTGGCTTTGGAATTGAGATCGGAGGTAAAAGTCAACTGAGAGGCGAAGGTAGCGCTGGCGGGAACGTCGGTGTTGGAATTGACCACGGTATAAACGCCGGTGGCAAGGGAGAAGCCGAGGTGCACGGAAGTTGGGTCAAATCATTATTCGGTAAAATTTACGTGGCTAACGATAACGGTAGAGGCATCGGATTAGGAGGCAGCGTGGGCAGCGATATGGGTGCTGTGGTAAATGGTAGTGTCGCTGTTGGTGCAGATACTGTCATTGTAAGCTCAAACGGTGGGGCTAGAACTGGCCTCGACGCTGATGGACATTACAGAGCCGGTGGTGACGTCCACTTCTTAAGCCAAGACGAACTTGCAGCTTCAGTTTATAAAGCGAGAAAATTTACCCACATGCAGGACGATAGCCAAATCCAAACTGAGGAAGCTGAAGCCAAACGAGCTCAACAACCCAAGTACACTAAGTGGCTTCAGTAATATATTATTATCATATATTCAGTAATCAACTCAATATTATATTTGCTGGTTTGCGCAATTGAATACTCTGCTAAGATCTTTCAGTGTTTAGATCAGTCACCGAAGTGTTTTGTATCTTCGTCTTTTAAGATTGTAATAAAGAAAACCAGCATATAACGACATAGACTTGATATATACCATGAATATTTTAATATTTAAACGTAATTATTTTATTTAAACGTGGTTTATCATTGTTCCATCAGTTTATTAGCTTCTTATAAATATGATATTTTTCGGATATCTTTTTTAAAAATAAAATTATTTAAAAAAACATTACTTGTTTATATTATACTTAGTTTTCTTTTATAGCATGGGTGAGCTTAAAACATAGGTGTACATAGAGCGCTAAGATGTGATTGCTTACAATAGGCTTAATTAGAAAGCTCAAACTTTCCCGAAGACTAATGGAAAGGGTTATCCTTGGAGTTGCACTGCGTGATCGAATCAGGGTTGAGGAGATCTTCAGAATAACCAAAGTAACCAACATTATCCGAAGAATTTCCAAACTAAAGAGGCGGGGCTCAAAGAATAGATTGCTCGTAAAAACGATACCCGATTGGACCAATGGATTTTCGAATGACGACCACGTAAAGACAGAGGCAGCGAGGGTAGGCCTCCAACCTAGTGAAGGTCGGAGGAATCCGCTGGATGCGGACGATGCAATATCAGTCGTTGTGAAGATTGTTCGGAGAGAGCTATATCCAACAGTGGACGTCTTTCGGTTGACATGATCATCTCCCTACCCTTTTCCCATTTTTATTTGGGGTCGGCGCAACATGTCTTCCTCTTCCATTCCTCTCTATTTGTTGTCATCTCCGCATTCACTCCTTTTCTAAACATATCATCTTTCACACAGTCCATCCATCTTTTCTTTGGTCCTCCCCTTCCCATGTAACCGTCCACATTCATATCCAATACCTTTCTCACAACATTCTCTTTCTCCCTGCGCATCACATGTCCACACCAGGACAAACGACCGCCTCTTATTAACTTGTCTGTTATTGGCGCCACTTTCAAACTTCCTCTAATATATTCATTCCTAATCCTGTCCATTCTTGTTACCCCACACATCCATCTCAACATTCGCATCTCAGCTGCATGTAACCTTTCGTCCGTCACCTTTATGGGGTAACATTCTGATCCATACAAGACGACAGGTCGTATTATGTTTTTGTAAATGTTCGGTTGACATGATGATAAGGACATTTTTTATTTAATATACTATGTAAAATAGAATATGAAAATAAAACTTTTGCTGTATAAAGTAATTGTACAGTTAAAAGAGAACATCTAGAAAACACTTGGAATACGTTGAACAATCAGTTTTATTGACTAGTACATGAATCTGTTACGTAATAATGTATACGGACACGTAGATGGAATTTTATAATTGTAGCGGTTTAAGAGCACGCCACTAACTCATCTGTTACGTTTCTCGATCTTTGCCAGTGGAATATAAAAAAAAATTATAAGTTTTATTCAGTTTTAAAATGCAATCAACACTGTCAATTGTCGTCGGAAGAAAATATTGTGAGGTCATTTGAATGGTTTTCTGTCTTGTTGACAAAGATTGTGCGATGTCTCCTATTTTATATTTATTAAATCAATTGATTTGTATTTTGAATGGAATTTGGAAATGATTTTAGGTGTCTTTATAGTACACTACTCTACATGATTGTGATCAACGCCATTGCGTTACAGCTGATGGTTGATGACTCATATTCTAACATTCTTTAACTCATCTTGTAAATTACTTTCTTCCTATCCTTTATAGTTCAAAATGGCAATGTATTAACTTTTTGCTATAATTTATGTGCAGTTTATTAATATGCACTGTTTACATAAGTTTGAATATTGATTTAATCTATGTAATATTGCGGAGTACCAGATTAAAAAAACTTCTTAACTACCATTTTTTTTCATGCACAACGTAAAAAGGATTCTAACTGCTAAGTAATCACATCTATTGTCAAAATTCTATAATAATAATAATTAACTTGTTATGATATTTTAGCATACATTCGATTGTCTTATCAATCGATTTATATCAATATATATTATTTTACACAAAATAATTTAACATATAGATATAAAAAAATTAATAGAAGTAGATTTAAGCTCACATATGCGAAAGAAGATTACTAACTGCATAGCTGCTTGAATTGCTATTATAGGCAATGTTTTGTGACGCAAGTCGATTTAAATCTCCAATATTAAAAAGGTACGGACCCAGAGTCCGCAGATAGTTTAATTTCTATAATAAAAAAAAAAAAACAATATATATTGGGTAGAGGGTTGAATCGTTAGAAAAGTATAAACACAAAAAAACTAACCTAATTAATCACCTTAACATATATTCAGAAATATTATAATATTGAAACTACGATAAACTAACGTGATATTTCGATTAGTTTCTTCTATAGGCATTTTACACGGATACAAAGTCGAGTCAATTTCTCGTGTATGCGTACATCGGTTCTTCAAAGGGCAGGTGAGTTAGGGTGAGTTAATTTTGCCTTTGCAGGGGGTGCGCCGTGCCTCGAGGGACGAGGCTGTGTTGGGGTGGGCGACCAGAGGAGAGAAAAGTTACCAAATATCTAGCTTAAATTGGATACTTCTAGTCATATATATATATGATATACGTATATTAAAGACATTTTCACAAAACTAGACTGCAACATCACATACTGAGAATAACCGAGATTCAAGTTACACTCATTCAAAACTCTGTGAATGTTATTTGAAATACGTTCACCGTTTGGTTTCCCAATGTTGGTACTTTACGTTGTTACCCAATTGCTGCAAATGCGTAGAGCATCACATAGTTCTTAGTTTGCAAATAATCTATTGTTTATATAACTATCACGGACCATGATCAGTTATTATTTCTTGAAATTATTTTGAATGCTGGACTATAGTCCTATAGTATAGATTACTTTAAAAATTCTTTAACAGGAATTTAATTTTCATTAATAATAAAAATGAAAGACTTATGTACACCTGGTAACCCTAGTGGAAGGGCGCGGGCGGTCGAGTGACCCGACCCGTCTGCTCGAGCTTTCAGGGGTAAAGCTCCCAGAGGCGAGCTTTGAATTTTTTATCACCATTTCTGGAAAGCTCTTTGTATAATACTTTTGTTTGTCTAAGTAAAGTTTCTTCTGGAATAACAGAACGCTTTCATTATTCCATTTAATATTTTATATTCCACTAACCGCGTCTCGCAATTTCGCATTTAGATAACAATGGTTATCGTCCACAATATTATGAATTATATTACAATGCTTTCAATTTAAAATGATTCTGGTAAAAGTACATGCTAGTGAGTATACTGTGTTAATTCATTGTTTTAAACATAATGTAATTATGATTCATACTAATTTAATATAATAATAAATTACAGAGTCTAGTTATTTATACTTTGTAATAAAATAAACAATATTTATGGTATACATTTGTTATACTATGGGTCTTAAGGGAACTGTAGGTCTTTTTGTTGTTTGTATTGTTTTCGTTGTTTTTATACACTGATATGACTGTTTGTTTAATAAATAAATAAATAAAGTTATACTATACCTGATCAGAAAATAAACACATTCATTATTATAAAGAATAATTATGTAATTTACTCTAGTCGCTGTTAAGTATAAATCTGCTCACGAACAAACTGGCAGTTTGTTCGAACGAATAATGACATACAGTTTTGTCCATAACAAGAGTTACAAAAAAAATATTATTATCACATCCCGTCAAAGGACGCAGATTCAAATTCTAAACCTTATTACCAATATATGAGATAGCAACGATAACGATGATAATAAATAAGTGTATCGCAAACGGTAACGACAACTAAACATTAATCAGTCAATCCAAATAGAAACAAAAGTCGATACAAAAGCGTGAAACAGAGTTTGTGGGGTCGAGCCCGGTCTCTCCCAGCGGGGAATAATACCCTTTGTTCTTGTGAACTGTCGGAGGCAGGCAACACTCAATTTGTATAACAATAACAATGCTTATATTGCGCTTTTATTATCATATATTAATTCATGTCATCAGATATGTTTATTACAGAAACGCTTGTAATATTTAAAACATAAAGCATTGAACCGAGAAGTGAGAAGATAATTTTTTCAAGGAATATGGACATGTCACAACTATAGCGAATCATTACTTTGATAAGAGTTTTTCGAATACAAGTCCTCTTTCAAGTTCAATTTTTGGAGTGAGATTTTAAACCCTAAATTATACTGTCTGCAAATTAAACAATTTAATTTTTCCACCTATTTTACATTCAGTACCACTTTCTGGATAAGGATAAAGCGATAAGGGTCGGTAAAATTATAGCCCTACTTGAAGATAGTCGTTCGCAAACTTATGTGTCTCAGTGTGAGTCGTTCAACTATTCAGAATACTTGGCAACAATAACAAAAGACCGGTAAAAAACACATAGATACACAAATACATAGAACCACGAGATGACCGCTTTTTTGTCAATCAGGCGTCGGAATCGTAAAAGGTTAAGTGTGGACCTTAGCTTCTGCACGGCCAGGAGGAAGCTATTGCCTGCCAATAGCAGTAGTTACCGCCCGGCCCAGAGCCCTAAATTACTTGATGAGCACCGTATTACTGACTTTCATTTTGCTCGAAACTGTGCTTCGTGGACTCTGGAGGACTGGAACGAAGAATTGGTTTCTGATGAATCTCTTTGTTTGGAAACAACCGACGTGGGCGAGTACTGCTAAGACCGGACTGGAACGCTATGCAGTAGTGTGTTTTCAAGAAATCAATCCATATAGCGGAGTCTCCGTTATGTTTTGGACACCAATTAATTCGACGGAGGGTACGAAGTTAATTTTCATAGAAAATGGAACGTTAAGTGCACACCGGTACATAGCGGATGTCCTAATCCCACATGTACAACCCGCATACTCACCTTCATCGTTCTTCCGAGGTGCATTTCCAGTGCACATGCAAAATATTGGGATCCGTCGTTTAGAATGACCAGCTCGGAGTCCTGACCTAAATTAAATTGAGCATGTCTGGGATGTTCTAAAGAGAAGGGTAAGATCAGTGCAGCCCGCTCCACAAAACATCAAGTACCTAAAAATAGTCATTGCAGAAGAGTGGGAGCATATTCCTCAAAAAGTTATTAAAAAAATCGTGGAAAGCATGCCCAGAACGAATCTAGCCTTGATTTTGCTAAGAGGAGGTGAACACTCGTTTTTCGGATTCTC
The DNA here is from genome assembly GCA_014132275.2 of Samia ricini. Classification (NCBI taxonomy): domain Eukaryota; kingdom Metazoa; phylum Arthropoda; class Insecta; order Lepidoptera; family Saturniidae; genus Samia; species Samia ricini. The sequence continues at coordinate 513,884 of AP028162.1, forward strand.
ATTTGTAACTTCATTCAATTAAACAAATCTTTAAAAAATCTTGTCTTTATTGGTGACCACTTCTTATTGTTTGGAGGTGTGCATCCGGTTTATGGAGTTCATCGAAAATTAATAAAAGAATAGCCATAACTCACTTCACGTATACTAATTTACACAATTATTTATAAAGACTACGTCGAACAATCGAATTTAATTTATTTAACTGAAATCGACCTAAGAACGTAAATTTCCTTAGATGGCCATTTTTTTTGCAAAGGAGTTTATGTACTTTTATAAGAGATAGTAAAAAGAGCCAAAGTGATATCCTAATCTAATCGTATTGTAAAAAAACCGACTTCAAAAGAATAAACTATAACAATGCACTAACAAGTCAATAAATAATTACTTTATTAATCTGCTTCGTTAATTTTGAAATCGGTGCCAGCTTACGGATAACAACGTGGTATAAATGTACGTCACTAACTATATTCGATTTCGATTAATTGGTATTTAAAATCACCTTAGTTCTTTATTTAGCTTATATGTAATTATGATAAAGTTTAGGCAGTTTTTTAAATTTGTAAATTAGTACATTGGTTAACTCTAGCTGGCACCGACTTCAAAATTAACGAAGTAGATTATTAAGTAATTATTTATTGACTATTTACTGCATTGTTATAGTTTATTCTTTTCAAGTTGGTTTTGTTTTTAATTTAAAAAGTTTTTTTTCTACTTTTTAGTTTAAGTATGTACTTTTAGCTTATAGCTTTGGAAACGAATATATGAAACACGTCTAAGTGTGTTTAATATTCGAGGGTTACTCTCAATTTGCCTGAGTTTCCAGATTGTGATATGTTGCAAATGGGACCACCTCTTATATGTACTCCTTCGATTAAAAAAAAATTGCATATCGGTCCACGACTGACGGAGAAATCGAGTAACAAACATGCAAAAAAAAAAAACATACAAAAAAAAATTGATAGCGTCTTCTTTAAAAACGGTACGAAAAGTTATTTCGACTTTATTATACTGATTTTTTTTAATTGCGTCATTGAATCAATTTTACTTTGATCGTAATAATTTTATACAATACCATCGGTAATTTTTAATATCCAAATGACCAACATTATTATAGTATAAGGTACTTATGACATTATATATTTGTATAATAAAAAAAAAAAATACTTAATGGGTTTTTTAACTGGTAATTCAAGTGGTCCAAACAGGGGTTCAGAGAAAATACATAAAGGTAAAAATATAGTAAAACCAATACTGCAGATAGATATAATGTTAAAACAAAACAGGTCCCGATGTACAAAGCGACGTCACAAAGGCATTGGAGTGCTCTCGACCGTGCCCTATCGCTGTCGACCCCGCTGTGACCTGCCGTTATAACCAGAGAGAGAGAGGTGAGGGACGTTTCCAGTGCACTTGATCACTTTATACGCGATCTACAAAATTAATTTTCTTTTAGTCCAATCTTTTAATGGCATTACAGAAACGAATTTAAATTATTTTACCTGAGTCTTAATAATGTACGAACATTTCAGTTAAATTCCTAAAATAGAACGTAAAATGTTTGATGAGTATAGATTTTATGAATGTTTATAAAAGAAGTGAAAAAGATTTTAAAATTGTTTCATGAAAATAAACTAAATTAATGTTGAATCTTATACAAAAGTGTAAATTTCTCAATCTAGTTGTCTCTATTATCGCTACCAGAATATGAAATATGTAAATTTTCAAAATAAATATTATTCTCCCTTTACAATCGTTCCCAAATTCGAACCTTTGTTCTACAACGTAACGTTCATCACTGGACCATTAAGGATTACAATATTATTTATATTTAATTAACTCTGTCTCGTCGGTCTGTTCTTAATAAACTTTTCGGTACTATTTATTATAGATTGTATTCAATCCTCATAACTTGGTTCACGCTTTAGTAAAAAAACAGTTACCTTGAATAAAATGTAAATACATTTTTTTCGTAGAATACGAAAATGTTTATATAATAAATACACAATGGAAATAATGTCCCCGTGTTTCAAAAGAAATAAATGTAATTTATCCTTAGCTTTTCTTTTTGATGGAAAGAGGGAAAGTGAAGTATATCGCAACCCTCCCTAGAGGCCCAGGGGGGTGAGTTACTTTAGTGTGTCGGGTGTGGTGGCCAAAACGTTTGCGTAAGCTGCAAATCTCGTTTGCGTTTTGGGACAATGTCGCTTACATTACTCATGTAGAAGCTTCACAAATTGCTTGCACTGACAGTGACCACACAACAACAAGAACGGTCATCGTCAAAAGAGACGTTGTCTTAGGGATCATTGAAAATTACAGTAATAGTTTGCGCACATGAATGAATTTTAATTAGACATATTTCTTCTCTTTCCCTCTCTTTCCACTACTATATGTAGCTACAGTAAGTTATTCTGTTTTAAGTCGACAGTATTGGAATCAGAAACGGTAATAATGCCGCATCTGATAAGGGTTCAAACACTCCTCGCCAGAGTTCCACGCGCCATCTTATTAAGGCTTATTAAGGCTATATACAAGGCTCGAACTCCATCATAGCTATTACTTGTGTGACCGAAATTTTAATAGCAACTAGTATAAAAAAGTCAAATCCCTAATAACATTTGTTCGTGTACGTAGCCCATATCTTTAAATAGAAATCTTTGTGTATTAATAAGGGCAACGAATCGGACTTTTATTTTACGGTTTTATTCTATTACATGTTATATAAGTGAATAAATTAATATATCGAATAATATTTGATACGTGTTATAAGTTCAGCTAAGTCGCAGTTACAACTAGTAAATATAAGGTAACTCAGAGCTTGAAACAAAACATGTTACGTACATACACGCTACTGCTATGTTTAGATGTAGCCGAATTCAGAGGGTGGCACAAATCCATCTCTTGTTAAAGCCCCGGGCTTGTAACTCATTCGCGCGCGGAATATACAATTTTGTTGCGGTCTGTATTGCCAGTTAAGTATTCTGTTAAATATTTCTTTTTGATCTATAATCGAATACTTTTTATGGTCGAAATAGTCTGAAAGTGTTTTATAGGGTGTTTTTAGAATGATTACGCCGCTCAGTTCGAATAACTTTCTTTTTATGTAATATAGTTTATTACGTGAAAAAAAATCGTACAAAAATAAGACGAAATGAAACATTGCTACAAACAGCAAAAAATCAACAGCATTTTTTATTTGAATAGACCAATGTTTTTGATTATAACATTACACGATGGAATGATATGGCTAATTTTTATTTGGAAATCGTTGAAGTATCAAATGAAAAATTCAAATTCGACATAATTTACTTTCTTTCTGGAGGTAAGCAGTAAGCAGTGAGCAGATAGATACCACATTTATATCACAAAAACGTATAGTTCCAGTAAACGGCGACAAAGGACTACAATAAATCACTTTATTTTATGCCCTCATAATATATATTTGAAATTACATATAACCGTAAAATTTAGATAAGTCAATGTTTAAACGAAGAAATTTTAATACATTAAAAAGTCATAGAATTGCCAAGATAGAAGTTTCTTAGGCAGCATTGTTAACAAAGGCAATAAAGTTAAAAATACATTACTGATTACCGTGTAGTAAAGTTCAAGAAGCGTGTAAAAGGAGTTTTGTTTTCAAAAGGTTATTGTGGTGTGCGCCAATATATTTTTTATTCATTTTTCCGTTGGCTGTTTCCGATAACGTTGGACGGTTTCCAATTTTCCGTTTTTTTTTTTTATTTAATCTTATAATAATCATACTAAGTAGTGAATACATTAAATAATTTCATTGAAGAAATGTAATTTTTGTAATTTTTTTTTTTTTTTAGTCTCCCTCCTATTTCCACCTGGCATGACCAGGGACCTTTTATTGCGTTTGTTTATTATGATCTTTTTGGTTTTTTTTTTTTTTTTTGTTGCGTGTTCTTTTGCGTTATTATTTTTTCTTTTGTATTGCTTTTCTTTATTTACTCGATTGTTTCATTATGTCTAACAATAATAATAGTAATTCCAGTTTTGCTATATATCGGTCAAAAACTTATAGTACTCACTTAGGTCTAATAAAGAGTTAAAATTAAACAGTTAGATTGAATTAATATTAAATTAGAATTAAGGTATAATTTGTATAAATTAAATGATAAAATTAAATTAAAACTAGTTCAAATTACAAAACTACACTTAAGTAAATTAATCAAAATCAAAATCAAAATTTATTTATTCAATTTAGGCCCTAAGAAGGCGCTTATGAACGTCTAAAACACTACCACCGGTTCGGAAAAAACAACCCAGTCGAGAAGAGCGCAGGCGAGAAACTCGATCTGGTTCTTTTTTTTTCATAAGTATAATATATATCATTTTTTTTGTCATATAAAAAACTATACAAATCGTAGTTTTTAGTGGAAGCACAGAGATGTGGGTTAATTCCAGACATCACTATCGTTCACGTAATGATCCCCCCTGTAATAACCTTTTGAGATTAAAACTTGCTTGACATAATACTTGAACTTATTGTCAGGTAATAATTTGATAAAATTAGTAAAATCAATAAGTAAGTTGTATTTCGAAGTAGTACAAAGTTAACATGTCTCATTAATTCACTTGACTCCAGCAAAATAAGACAGCACAGTAATTGGCAAGTGGGTGCATAGCGCCGCGGCGGAGGGCGACCGCGCAAATGAAGTCATTCCTCTGAACGTACACACGGGAAGTCGCGCAAACCCCTCAGTGACGCCTGTTCACGTGAAAGTTACTCTTACGGTATGCTCATAAAGCCGAATAGGTACGCGCGTCAAATGATTCTACCAGAATGGATGCGAGGTTTTGTTTCATGTGATGTGTGGTTTGATGTAAATAACAACATCTACCGCTTTTGTAACTTTAGCTGCGGAGTTATCGTCCTGTAGATAGTTACAGCGTCCTATATTTGAATTTATACTATTTTAAGGTAGAAAAAGTGCTTGTACAAACGAGAAGTTCTACTATAACCCTCGTTAATGAAGTATTATAATAAACGGGTATTCAGATGTAGGCACTTTTTAACTTAAAGGTTCGTTTTTAAAAGCGCTCGTACAAACTACAAACTGCATATCGCAATATTTTACACTTAATAAATGACTTATGGAGCCTAAATTAAATCATTTTGCTCTGAACTCGAGTCTGTTTATTGTTTGTGTATGTCTAGTTACCCTAACTGACTGATTTACTCTCTAAATTCAGTTAATTTTAACGGGTTTTCACGGGTTACCTTTGCTTTTTTCTATCCCGACGTTTCGGCTGGGTTTCACCAACCGTGAACTACACTATCGCGCAAAGAGTCAAAGAACATACCGCAGCTGTAAAGAATCGCCAAACAACGAAGTCAGCGATAGCAGAACATCTGCTCAACTCCAATACCAACCATTGGATCGAATTCCACCGGCCGAAAGTTTTATCCACTGATCGCCAATACTATCGTAGAATGGCTCGCGAAGCGATTGAAATTAAAAAAACATCCAAATTTCAATCGCGAGGATGGGTATATACTTTCCTCAGCGTGGAATCCGGTGCTAGAAAATCTTAAGGTTCGTGTTTTATCGTCACAGGCATCGTCGATAGACACTATTAGTGTTGTGTGTTGTGACTATAATAAATATAAAGACCAAACGGGGGTAGTTCATCAAAATACCCCTCAACGCAGCAGGCGACGCCGCGCATCGCCAGTCAGCCCGTGACCACGGTTGGTGAAACCCCAGCCGAAACGTCGGGATAGGAAAAAGCAAAGGTAACGCGTGAAAACCCGTTAAAATTAACTGAATTTAAATATGGAACGCGAAAACTTAAAAAATTACATGATTTACTCTCTCTCCAGGAACACTTCCGGCAATGGCTCCGCCGGCGATCTCCAACTCGGGTGGCTTCTATATCCATTGTTAGCATGTTATAGTGACACTTTCATACAAAAGTATAACACGTATTACTTGCACCCCATACTCCTGTACACTACACGCAGATTCTTTAAGGGATCCTGAGATCCATATTTTCCATTAACTTTATTAAGATTAGGGTAAATTCCTCGCTTTCTTCTGCAAGCAGGTCACGCTGCAGAAGGAGGTCGCGGAGAGAGAGTGGGACGAGAATCCTCTAGGAGATCCTCTTTGGCGTAGGAGGGTGAGGTACGCTAGCGCTCTCCAGCCCTCTTAGGCTGACGGATCCGTCTTCTTTCCTCCAATTGCTCCCTCTCGTACTAATTTCTTGTATATAGAGAAGAGCAACTAGATCACACCGTGATCATGCGTAACATGCAAGAATGACCCCGTGTCGCTCCAGGAAAGCAACGGACTCCACCGTGCGGTTTTAGTGGGTATTCCAGGCGCTTCAGGCCGGTCGAGCCCACATGAACTAAATGCATTTCCTTATGTAAAAAAGGGTAAATTCCATGGAATTTAAGTCTAGGGTAGTAAGCCAAGCCGGCTCAGCGGCTCACTCTCCCGGCTGAGTGCCCTAAGTGCTCGCCTCAAAAGTTCGGTGGAACTGTCTAGACCCTTCTGGTTACCACCATTTAGTCAATTTGATGAAAAAAAAAAATCACTGATAAGTAAGTTTAACTAAAATTGGAATATAACGGATATTCGCGTGTCTCGTGTATTTTCTTAGACGATACATACAATCAGTTTGCAGTATCACATGACATCAGCACGAAAGCTGATTTTATCAGCAATCCAATTTCTTACTAGATGTAAATCTATATAATATCCGTTCGCATATCAGCTGGATCGCGTGATTGCCCTCGTAAAACTTGTAGATAAACCATCGCCTTACCCCATCCTACCCGTAGCCGCATAACGAGGTACTAAGCCCGTGGGCAATAATACCCCGAAGCACCCAAACCCCTCCGCTGGGTCCCACCCCACGCCAACTGTACCGCAGTCGCACAACTCGAGTTTACAAGTTCTACGAATTTAGACAAACTTGATCGAACTTACACTTATATTCTCCACAGTTAGAGTATTTTTTGTAAATAATTAACAGTTTTTCTTAAATAAAACATGCTGGTGAACATTTGCATTAATTCACCGCCATGCTCAATTTTTTTGCCTTTTATTAAATAATATAACAAAATATTTAGGTACTTTAAATATATCATTTAAAACAAATGAAAAAATCGATTCAGTGACTCTCGAAATGTAAGTTTACTATTGGACAGACAATAGTTAGAGGCGGTAGAACACGCTCGGCGAGGCGATGTCTCGACGCAGCTGAAACGGCTCGATATATTGCTAGTGTCCGTATAATTTAGAATTCGTTTATCCTTACCTGCGTATATCATGTTTCACTTTAAATTTAAATTGTTTTCTGATGAAAGAAAGTATTTTTTCATTCAATGAAAAATTAAAAAAGTTTATAAGATTTTATATATTATAAATAACTTTGTAGTACTAAAACAGACAAATCTGTACTAAGCATATATGTATAGGATACAGGTTTTTATAAATGGTAAGCAGGAGTATGAAACTAATTCTTAATTATTTTACATATTATCGTTTGTTATTTATATACATCTTAGTTTATCCTCAGAACTTATAATATAAATTATGACCATTTAAAATACAATCAAATATATCGTTTTATAAAGTGACAATTTCAGTCTTCTTTCGTAGTTTTGAAACATATTCCACATTATGGTTAAAAAAAATTATATTGTCAGCAATAGATGGAAAAAATAATATGACATTTCTTTTTCAACACCGACGGTGCGGACCAAAGCCATTGAAACGCCCTCCGGCGACATGAATGCCACGGAAATGTCGAGAAAATCCTTTTTCTTTTTCTTCTTTAGGAGCGAAACCTTTTCTATTCGGCTTTTATTTTATGTGTTAAGTTTTCCCTTTTAAGTTTAATTTTACTCCCAATTGTAAAGCATTAAATAGTTTCCCAGTGAAATTATTTTAAGAATACATAGTTGATCGAATATTATGTAAAACTGTTTACATTAGAGATTAGAAACGACCCTTCGAAAGTTTTCAGCGGCTTGTAAGCTTAAATAATTACTAAACATTCATTTATAGTTTTGTTATTAACTTGTTAAATGTTTGAATTCATATAACAAAACGAACATATGTTTAACATGTCATTAGAGCATGATTGCAAAAAAATATTGTGATAAAAATTTCTTTAGTACGTAGTTTTAAGTACCGGGAGCGCTATCTGAGGTTTTTAAAAAGAAAACGAGCGAGTTTTTACAGAGTTTAATGTAGATTAACTTTAAATTTAATCTTAAATAAAAACTTATACTATTATAAAAGCGACGGATGTTTTCGCTTGACAATTCCTAAAACCTTATCGCGCCTACTCAGCATCGCCCGCCCATAGCGCATGCTGTTCAAACCGCTGTTATAATATTAAGGCTGGGTGCAGGATGCATAACTACATGCAATCCATGCAAACAAATCTATTTTTTTTTTTGAATAATTTACCATATAATAAAGTTTCAACATTTATCATGAACAAATTGTTTATCTTGACAAACTAATGTTCGACTCTCTCACCTTTCATAAAGCCCACGGGAATATTTCTTCGATAACGAAAAAAAAAAATGAATAAAGATTTTTTTTTTGATTTTGATATTTTTGTTGTCATGGTATTTAAAAACAAATAATTTCTAGTAGTTAATAAATATGAAAAAAAAAGAATAACGAAAGATACGAAATCAGTTTCTCTCAATTGTTATGAAAGGTAACGTCTGTCTGTCTGTTGGTTGGCTTATGGCTTGTAAAATATTTAACCGATTCGAATGATTATTAAATGACAAATGTAGCAAAAATAATTGTAAGATATTTAAACTGTTATTAGGACATAAAGCTAAGTGCGTCGCTTGTTTTTAAGTAACGCTAAATTAAACGACATAAATATATTGTATTGAAAACTTGGTGCTATGGGAATCCTTTGATAGTATTTAAGTCCTTATGTATAACTGTAGAAAAGTATTATAAAAACTATAGCATAATGTAGAAAGCAAATAGAATATGAATACAACTGAGATGGATATGTCCCGGACAGAACACCAAGATCATCTAAACTTTCCTAAACAATACACTATGTATAGCTTATGGCTATTTTTCATTCATATTTCATTTAATGAAAGTGCTATATTTTCTTCGATATATTTTTGTTTATAGTGAATTCACCCCTCACAGGTGGCAGTAATTATGACCGTTGTACCCGCAAACCGGTAACTCTGTTGAGACTCTGCGCGACCCTCGCTTCTCCTCACCGAAGGGTTTACAATTATTTCTGGTCACGCCAACGGAACCGTAGCGCATTTAATTGACTGCGTAATTCTAAATGGTACTTGAAAAAACGTTTCATATATTTTCCGCCCCTAAATAAAACTTTTTAATAGAAGCGCGAAAAGTTAAAGGTCATTTATAATCAGTCTCTGCTATAAAGCGAACCTGCAGAGATAAGATTGCAAACTTATTGATTCATGCTGTGCATCCGAAGACCAGCTTTAAGCAAGATCTATTAATTAAGGAACTAGGATCATCAGTTTCTCAGAACACTAGCCATGATACAGAACGTAGAACACGTTAATTGAACTATAGTTAGCAATAGACAAAAATAATCCAACTTAAACAAAGAAAATTCTATGATAATTACGTACAACAATTTATCATTTTTGATTCAGCTTGCTATTTTGGAGTATAATTTTTTCTTATACTGTATCTAGTACTGTATTGACCTCAATTACACCTGATGTTAAATGACGATGCGATTCAGGAAGGTGAACTCAGCCTAAAGGTATTGGCTCCCAAGTGATTCTGCCGGAATACAATTACTGGTCCTTGGTGATAGGTTTTTAAACTTGAAGATTATAGTTATTAGTAGGTAAATACCCTACAACTACATTAGGGTTTCCTAGTGATGTGTTCTGTAACGTTGTAACGGGATTCTTTCAGCTCCTCGCGGCAGACGCGTCAGAACGCTATATCGAGACGGTCGCGTTATTAGTATATAATTAAATTTACCTACTACCTCCTATTTTAATTGTATTGTCTAAATATAAAATTAAAGATCTATATCCCGCTAGGGTGAGTAACCGTTATCTTTTTATTGTGTTCTTTCCTATGTAAATGCTGAGTTGCTTTGCGTAGGAAGTATTACAGTGCGGTTAGGGAGGCACTGAGCTTGTTGAGGGTTGTCTAGCCAGATATAATGCTTGCCTACGTCTTGGGCTTCCAGGATCACTTACCTGCTACAAACAACTGAACACCGAGGGCGGAAGGAGGACTCTAGCTGCCATCTTAAGACCCCTAGAGGAACACCGAGGGCGGAAGGAAATCTTTTGCAGGCCGGTGTTCAGCTTCATTGAAAGTTCAGGCTAATTTTATAACTAACCTACACAAACTCTATAGTTTGATAGACGAGTTTGAACCTGCGTCCATGGAGGCGGAATCCGACCACACTACCAACTGAGCCATCATAGCTTCGTTGGCGTTAGTTAAAGGCATAGTCATAATTAAATACCATATTTAAAATTAAACAAATATCTATTGTTAATAAATATTGAGATAATACTTTAAAACTAAAAATAAGATAAGAGGAAACATAAAGTTCTATAGAGTCGACTAAGTCTTCGGACAAACCGTTTCAGAGATTACATTCCGCACGTACGGAGGGGAGATGAGGTGAAAGCGGACCCACGCGGAAACGCCTAGTTACAGACGAGATGTATAGCCAGCGGGGGTGCTAATTACGGCGCGACCCACGATTTGTGATCTGAATACGAATCTTGTACCGAGAGCAGAGGTCATTTCATACATCTCAATAAGGGAATCAATTGGTAACTAATACAAATATATAGTTTGAAATATGAACTCTAGAAGAAAATCATAATCATGCAACTCTAAATATTGTAGGTTATTTTTAATGTTCATTGTATTAACAATTATTATTTTTAAAATGAAAAATTTATCGTCGAGTATCCAATATATATCAGTATATTTGAAAAGGGACATTTGAGTAAAACGCCTGTTTCATCATATCGTTACCTAATAATAATGTGAGATAATGATCAACCTTGGAACTAATATTAAGGCGTGTATCTTCTAGGATGAGTAGATTTTATATGACGACTGAACCCCTGAAATTATCCTCTCAAAACCTTCTTAGTATGCAGTACTGCTAGTATTGTCATCTACCTATATAATGTTGATTTTGACTTAACGGACACCTCAACAGAAGCTTCCTGCTGTTACTTAGTTTAATACTAGAAGTAAAGACAAGTTGTCCGTCCCACGCTTTAGGTTAAGTAAGTGTAATAAAAGCTTTATAGGTAATAGTATTCGGTTTTACAATAAGATCCCAAGTAACATTACTGATTTACCTGACAATAAGTTCAAGTATTATGTCAAGCAAGTTTTAATCTCAAAAGGTTATTACAGGGTGGATCATTACGTGAACGATAGTGATGTCTGGAATTAACCCACATCTCTGTGCTTCCACTAAAAAACTACGATTTGTATAGTTTTTTATATGACAAAAAAAAAATATTTATATTATATTTATGAAAAAAAAGAACCAGATCGAGTTTCTTGCCTGCGCTCTTCTCGACTGGGTTGTTTTCCGAACCGGAGGTAGTCTTTTAGACGTTCGTAAGCGCCTTCTTAGGGCCTAAATTGAATAAATAAATTTTGATTTGATTTGATTTGACTTATAATCTTTTATTTTTCGTAAGTTATTAAAAGTCTTTTCCTTTTCAATCTTATTTAAATATATGAATAGTTTAATATACCAATCTTTACTTAAATATTTTTTAACATCCTTAACAAACAGTTAAGTATGAAATTTTCAATTATTTTTCTAGTCACAACCACGATATATAAAACTTAAGACACGATGAAATTGTAACACTATGTAACAACCCAATTACTCGAACACTGTTAGGACATGGTTATCTGTTCAGGTCATTTGTCAAGTAGTGTCACAGCAAACGGGGCTGACGCCTGACGCCTGACGCCTGACGCATGCCGCCCCATTGTACTCAGTAATCGATAATAGAAACGACCGGAAACTATTGTTATTCATCAAAGCGGCTTTATCAGCTATCAATTTAATGTTTTCACGGCTTGTAGAAACGGGTGGGGTTTGATGGAATATAAAAAGTGGAGTGGACTGAAATCTACCTCACCTGGTTTATATAGCCAAAAATATGAGAGAGAAACAAAAAATAATTATTTTGACATTTTCTTTTTGAAAGTTATAGAAAACTGAAACTGTTATAAGCCAGTAAAGCCACTGGTTTATTGTTGTATTATTCTTTCTGTCTTTAGAAGTAATGTAACATGTCCGTTGAGAAACGATTAATTATTTTTCTGATTACTAAGGTTCTTGGGAGATATGGGGTTCAATTACGTTAAATTCTTTGCTATAAATTCGACAACTTATATATCTTTATATATATATTTAAAACAATTATCAGTGTGTTAGCCTTTTAAGGCCACCACCGCATGCACAAGTTGTGGCCGTAACAAATATTTACAATAAAATTAACAAAATAGGGAAAAACAGTATATTAAAAAATACCCACACAGCAAAAGATAAAAAAATGTTAGAAAATAATAAATGAATGTGAAATGACAAAAATAATATTAATGAATGTCAAAAAACGGTAATTAATTTTTGTTGTCGTTAACACATAGAATTGGAGCGTCTGTTTGTTTTACTAAAAACATATGAATAAAACACAACACCTATACCATAAATGCTATTTTAAAATTTTTTGTCTGTCTATTTGTTCCGGCTAATCTCCGGAACGTCTGGATCGATTTGGACGGAACTTTTTTGTTAGATAACTGAAGTTACTCCGCGTAACTTAGGCTACTTTATTTTTTCAAAAATAGTTGGGATTTCGGGTAAAAAAATTGAAACTCATTAAAATTGGAATAAAATCCGATTGAATACACAGTTTTTCTGACAGGTTTTTGAATTTATTTATTACACTAAATGTTAGTAGCAAAAAAAACGGAAAATAATTAGGGTTCCGTATTTATTTTAATTATTAAATCTTTTTTCATTATTATTTCTCAGTCATAAAGTGATTTTGTCCATTACGCATGTTTAGCATATAATCCATTAAATCATATGAGATATTTAATAATAATTTTAAAACTATAGACTTTTGTAAAATAAAGCGAATGAAAAAACATATTAATAACGTTCAACGAATAATAGGTGGTTTAGGGTGTACTTTTGCCATTAACAGATATATCAAGTTATTAGTAGCTACATAATTTCATACTTCCATACATTCATTCAACCGAAAGATGTCCACTGCTGAACATAGCTCTCCCCCAAATATCTCCACGACGGCCGGTCTTGCGCCACACGCATCCAGTAGATTTCCGCGACCTTCACCAGGTCGTTGGTCCACCTTGTGGGGGGCCTACTCACGCTACGTCTTTCCGGTGCGTGGCAGCCATTCGAGAACCCTTTGGCCCCATCGGGCGTCGGTTCTACGAGCAATGTACGAACTACATAATTTATAAAGAAAGAATACCTATAAATAAATCTAGAAACACATATAGAGAAGGGCCCTTAACATGAAATGTCGCATGTCACACGCTAGACACAACATTAGCATAGGACAAGAGCATCTAAACTCGCAGCGGGCGCGGGTTCGGTCTGACGCGTCGCGTCAGGGTGAATTAAATATTCATAACGGGGGGTGGGTTCAACTCACCCCGAGCTCCCCTCACGTGTTTTATATGCGTTTGAAACTTTGTTTTCAATGTAATAGATTATTGTGTACTATTTATATATTATAAGAGGCAACAGCAACGTCACTGTGTCTGTCCGTTACCACGTTTTAAACCCGAAAGCCATTCAAGCCGATATTGAAGATTTGAAATCACATACAAATTTTCTAGTAAAATTTTAGTATATTATTCACAAGTGAAAATAGTAATAGTGAATTTACTGAAAAAAAAATGACTACACTACCATCGTCGCGCCTTTAAGATGGAAGAAGGTGGAGTCATGAGCACAACTAGTCTATATGTATATAAGTATGCTTTGTCATAATAATTTTTGTTTCTCTTTTTTCTCGCTGATTTCAAAAATGCCTTAAAGTACACTAATATTGGTAAGATGATTTCGATATATTTCACGAGTGATACTTAAAGTTTCTCTCTCTATGTGTACTTACAACAAGTCATATAGGTAGGTAAATATTATCTGAAACAAAACTGTGGTAACGCACAAACTAGGTGACGTGGGTCTGTGGCGAACCCTAGTGTATTAATTGCATCAATTACGTCGTGCCGTCGCGTCGAGGTCTCGTATCTCGGCTTCATCTGCTAATGAGGCTTTAAAATACCCTCCGTTAAGACTTTTATTACACTTTTATACCCTTGCGTGACTCTATTTTTGTATATTATACATTCTAATTATACAAATTTACCGGATAAAAGAAGCATTACAACCACGGGCTGTATTAAAAAACACTTTCGAAACCAGAGATGAAGTAATCTCTTCGATAACGATATTTTTACATATTATATTATAAGTAATACCTCTGTCTGTCTGTCCATGAATGTACTTGTGACTAGAAAATAATTCTACCAATTTACATATTTTTAAAACTTTTAAATATACTCTGAAAAGATTTAAGCAAACAGATTGAACAAATAGTCGAGGTAAAAAAAAGAAAAGCTCTCGAAATGTTTTACTTAAATGTGATAGAATTGTGAAGAAATTAAAATTGAAACTAGTCATTGTGTTCATTGTGTCATCAAGAGTAAAGTAGTAACACTAAAGACAATATATTTATTTTATTCTGGACTATAGATATGAATCATTGACAGTCGCCATCATTAATGTCGGATCACATATATCACGGCTAAAGTCTCTAGGTAGATCGAGATGTACAAACATGGTTCCAGATCTTAGTTAAAACTTGACATAAACAAATTTAAGATGTTCCGTTGAACTAATTACTGGTAACTATTAAAGATGATATTATAAGAAGGGAAAATTGTGGCAGAAACGATTACGTACCCTCGCACTCATTACCCGACGAGGTAACTGCGGGAACCAGACCCGGGATCGAACCCCAGACGTCGCCGCTACGTAATTAATACTATTACTAAATCGAGGGGTAATATGACTCGATTTTGGGAAAATATTCCGGGAATTTATAACTATTTCCATCATGTATTCAGTTAATCGGTGCAGTTGATATTATAACAATTTACACTACCGAATTTAAAAGAAAATATTTATTTTTACTAACAATTCTATGGAACTGTTAGACAATAAAAAACTCAGGATGAACGTGGAATTCGAAGTCACACCAATCAGTATCCAAATCGCTTCCAAAATTATGTTCCGTTACATAAAACAATTTTTTTATAGAAACAACTTTGATTTAAACATACATAAACGTCATATAAACCAAAGAATTTTGCCTAATCCAAGAAATGTTTAAATGTATCAAATTACGAGCACATTATATGACACAACACAAGCACAGACGTGAGAGAAAATATCTTATCACCGCATCTGATGAAAAAATCTTGTTTTTCGTACCCCTGACAATGTGTACGTAACATTACATGATGGCCAATAGAGTAGTTAACGCGTGAAAGTGTAACAAACAAACTCACATTCACATCTACAATATTAGTTAAGGCTTATTCTTAGAATAATCTGGTAAAGTGACTCGTTTCGTTACGTTAAGGGTAAGGAAAAACCGTCGTGGACAAACTCAGGAAGTGTCCAGGTGTTCGGTTAAGATAAGTAAATAAATAAAACATATCAAAATAGGTAATTAATGAGGTAATTACAACTGGTACGTTTGACGTTTAATTCTAAACAGGGATAAAGAGGGGAAAGATTTATTAAAATCGCCCTTTAATAAAGTCATTACTGTAGCAGCACGACGTTTTGTTAATTGCAAAAAATTTCACTGTCAAACATTGAATGTTAGTATAATTTCCTTCTTGTTCTGTTTATGACAGTAAAATTTTTTTTTTTTCATTAATCCTACCATCAGAGTGGTAAGTAATTCAAATCAATATCTTTGAATTTTAAAGTTAATCCATTTTTGAAATCCAAATGCGTTCGTAGCTTCTTTAAAAAACTATTTTATTGGATAAACAATTATTTAACATAATTTTTTTTCACTGTTAATAGAAAAATTCAGAAGATGTTTGTCGCTTCAGAATGATTAGAAGAATAATTAATTAAATAATTAATTCTGAAAGGTAATTTATAAATAAAATGTATTGTTTGTAGAGAGAATAAAAAACAGTTTGTTTCGATATAAAGTTCTTATAAAAAGTCAATATTGCGCCTCATGTATCATTAATCGAATAGGAATTGAATCTTTTACCGCTTATAGCACTTATAATAAATAGGAACATTTATTTCTTATTCACTCTTTTTTGTATTTCTTATTACAATATTAAATTATAGATTTTTTCAAAATTAAAATTTAAATATATATTACAGCAAATATTTAACTAAAGTCTCAATCGTCGACAAAAAAAAAAGGAAACTTAAAATATACATTTCAAAAACAAACACTCAAAACAATATCAAAAGAATTTGTATTGTAAAAATATTGGTTAAGCTCTTGTTATATAATAGTTAAACGATATTCAGCTTTAATGCTATGAGATTAAGGTTTACAATGTTAGTAGTTGTGAAAAAGGTATGATGCTAACAATGTACAAACATTTGTCAAACATCGCCCCTATTAAATAAGCGGAGGATGCGCAATGCGACGGCCGCACCCGCGCACCCGCGCACCCGCGTCCTCACTCCGCAAACAGAGGAGCAACGTGTTGTTATTATAGACAATCCCGTTGTAAAGTTCAGATCATAAACAATTAAGATATCTTTTGGTAGCCATTCAAAATACGACGAATGAATTTGTTTATACCAGTTCCTTAAATAAGCAGCTATACTGGAGACTGTAAGCGGATCAGACTAAATGCATGTGTTCAAAATCAAAATCAAAATCAAAATTTATTTATTCAATTTAGGCCCTAAGAAGGCGCTTATGAACGTCTAAAACACTACCACCGGTTCGGAAAACAACCCAGTCGAGAAGAGCGCAGGCGAGAAACTCGATCTGGTTCTTTTTTTTTTCATAAATATAATATATATCATTTTTTTTTGTCATATAAAAAACTATACAAATCGTAGTTTTCATAATGTTAGTGGAAGCACAGAGATGTGGGTTATTTCCAGACATCACTATCGTTCACGTAATGATCCACCCTGTAATAACCTTTTGAGATTGTGTTACATTGTAGAGACTTGTGATATCTTACTATTTCTTTTTGACGCTAACTTACCCATATTATGGCAAAACGAAACATACACTCGGGTTACAAAAGTCAGTTATTTGCGTTTATTTTTATTTATACATTCTACAACCTTACAATCGCGTAACTTGCGGGTAAAGTATATTAGAAGAGTCACGTGAACCTTTACAATATACTCTAAGCTTTTATAAAAATAAAACATACTTCCCTCGTTCGTCTATTTCTTTCTATTCAAAATATAATAAGCGTTTGATCAATAAAGACATCTCGTTACATAAAATATACCTTACCAGAATATCGTGACACCCCACAAGGTAGAACGTTTTTATCATTTCATTACCACATTTATCATCAAATGATTAATCACAAAATAATTTCAAAAACTACCGCGTGTATAACTGATTCTCTTATCTATTTGATCTGTATTACAAACTTAATATAAACTCACCTGAGTCTCTGAGCTGCAGCGAGCCGACCTTGTTGGTGAGGTAGCCCTTGATGGAGCTAGCGACGCGCGAGGGCGAGGCGGCGGCGGCGCCCCCCCGCAGCGCCCCTTGTAGCCGCCCGAGCAGCGCGCCCCCTTCTGCCTCCACGGTCAGGCCCCAAGGGGCGACTGCCCCGCTTCGTTTCTAAATTCTAACTTGTAAATATTCTAAATAGAAATTCCCCGTTATACTGATACAAAAATCCTAAACTCGAATACGTTCTACAAATTTACTTTTTAATTTTAAAAGTGTAAAGGTAAATGTAAGATATGCCTAGGATTATGTCTGCTATCAGTGCATTATTTGATATGTATTGAATGTAGGGTTCAGTGCTCGACCAAGGTGCGCCGGTTTGTACTTCTGAAACAATAGATGATTCATGTTAATGTCAAAATCAATCATTTTATGAACTTTAAAACTACCCTTGCTCGTTTTAAAAAACACTTCTGACGAGCATAGTTTTCATTAATCTCATAATTCATATTATCATTTCATGTGTACCAAAATAACTAAATAACAAATATATGTATCTCAAAATTTCATAAAGTTTCAACTTTGTCTGCAAATACCTGTCATTTGCTTTATGCTTGTAATAAATGGCTATCTACCCTAACATAGAACGTGCAACAGAATAATAAAAGATAAAATCAGTTAATTACTCATATTTTATGAGCAAAAATTCACCCTCGTCCTAAACCAAGAGGATGGAAAGCCGGACTTATACCACCGGAAACCAATACTCAGTCTGCATCCGGCCGCCATCTTGCATCCGGAAGCAGTAGTATTTTTTTATGACATCCGCTTGGTTTGTTAAAGTAAAATGTAACTTCGGTGAGTACACGGCTTTGCTTTTGTATTTGAACTATATATTTTATAATTCGTAGGTGGATACATTCAAATAATCGGAGGGAGAAAGTCAAACAGAAAACGTAATAAATTTCTTCAAATTATTTTTCATTTCAAATAATTATTTTCATAAAGTCAGTACATATTAACGACGTTTATGTGGAACAGAGCACGTTTATTAACTAGTCATTAAAATTCAAAACGTATTTAAAAAAAAAAAATGATGTCTATAATCTACATCATATATTTATAACACGACATAAACACGTTTGAACACACGGATTATATTTCTGCTTACTGTGGTGGCGTAACGATAGCTTTTATTGCAGTTATTTATCAAATTAATTTACAAGTTTACATATGAAAACTGATCACAAAATTAATTACTTCTATATACAGGTTGGACTCACAACTTTCCACAATAGGTATATGGAGAAGATTCTTCTTTGGTTAGTTCCGGTGAAAGATATTTATACACCGTGGTTGGGACACTCGTCAAAAAATTTGCAACATTATTATGCAACTCCATATTCGTGTCGGTGTCGGTACAACCAACACTCGAACACACTACCCTCTTATGTCAATATCTAACAGTATATAAACTAATAATAGAATTCAATGTAACTAAAGAAACGTTTCCCGTTTGAATATGAAACTAATTGCTGTTAATTTGTAATGTAATTTGCATAAAAAATAGGGAAATACAAAACAGTTCCTTCTCACATTGAGCACTTCTATGATTCTCTTCTATTTATGAAGTTCATAAAATTTTCTTTATTTTACATAAAGAGAAAAAAACAAAAGGTACAAAAGAGAAAAAAACATAAGGTACAAAAGAGAAAAAATCATAAGGTACAAAAGAGAAAAAAACATAAGGTACAAAAGAGAAAAAAACATAAGGTACAAAAGAGAAAAAAAACATAAGGTACAAAAGAGAAAAAAAACATAAGGTACAAAAGAGAAAAAAAACATAAGGTACAAAAGAGAAAAAAAAAAACATAAGGTACAAAAGAGAAAAAAACATAAGGTACAAAAGAGAAAAAAAACATAAGGTACAAAAGAGAAAAAACATAAGGTACAAAAGAGAAAAAAACATAAGGTACAAAAGAGAAAAAAACATAAGGTACAAAAGAGAAAAAAACATAAGGTACAAAAGAGAAAAAAACATAAGGTACAAAAGAGAAAAAAACATAAGGTACAAAAGAGAAAAAAAACATAAGGTACAAAAGAGAAAAAAACATAAGGTACAAAAGAGAAAAAAACATAAGGTACAAAAGAGAAAAAAACATAAGGTACAAAAGAGAAAAAACATAAGGTACAAAAGAGAAAAAAACATAAGGTACAAAAGAGAAAAAAACATAAGGTACAAAAGAGAAAAAAACATAAGGTACAAAAGAGAAAAAAAAAAAAAAAACATAAGGTACAAAAGAGAAAAAAACATAAGGTACAAAAGAGAAAAAAAAACATAAGGTACAAAAGAGAAAAAAACATAAGGTACAAAAGAGAAAAAAACATAAGGTACAAAAGAGAAAAAAACATAAGGTACAAAAGAGAAAAAAACATAAGGTACAAAAGAGAAAAAAACATAAGGTACAAAAGAGAAAAAAAACATAAGGTACAAAAGAGAAAAAAACATAAGGTACAAAAGTCGCTTGTGAAATCGTTGATGTTCTTTATCACACACTACGATCTTTCGTAGCGGACACGCTACGGCTGCTACGATATTCATCAATGCTACAGTTTAACTCTCTAGTTTAAGCCTCTAGGAATTTAAACCCTATAATTATACCAGAAACCCGATAATTGCCTTTGAACAATTTGACAGTAAATGAACAAATTGACAGAATTTAAAAAATACGTTTTGTTTTTCGTCGTCAAACCAAAACTGTAAATTATTTACACGTTATTAAATATGGTAAATTATTATTTTAAACTTTAATTCATATTTTAATTCTAGATTGTGGTTCACAACAACACTGCCTTCATAACTATAAATAGTTTTAAAAAAAACTGTTCACCCCGCATTCTGTATCTTAAGAATCTTAAACCAGTACCCGATTATTTTCCATTCCATTAAATATTTCTTTTATAATCATTGTATAATTATATAATCTGAATATTGTATAAGCAAGAGATGAAACCATGTAAAAAGCAACCGCAAAAAAAGGAAAATAAGATAACATTTAAAATATGTAAATTAAACTCTTAAATACAAACACAACTAATTCACACTATAATAAATAAATAAAAATTAATAATTACAAGTTTTTTTATTGGCAATTGTCCCAATAACCACATAAATAAAATGAATAGGTGAAATTAAAAGCTGAAAGTGCGATAAGCTGGCTCAGAGCCAACCATAGTTGACGATTATGACTTCTCAACAGAGATTTCCTAGGTAAGGATTGCATTAATGCAGGTCAGGCAATCTCAATGCTCGCAGAACTAATGCCCGATGGAGCCAACGGGTTCACGAATGGCTACCACGCACCAGAAGACGTAGCGTGGGTTGGCCCCCTAAAGGTGGACCGACGACCTAGTGAAGGTCGTGGGAAAGACCGGTCCTCATGGAGATCTTTGAGACAGACCTATGCCCATCAGTGGACGTCTTTCAGTTGAATGGATTAATGGAGGTCAGACAATCATGCTAATTGAACATATTTATTACTAGCTGTGTACCCGCGGCCGCACCTGCGTTTCGTATGTTCTTCACTGCATTTTTAATTCTTTTTACAAGAAACCCCTAATCATTTTCCTAAACTTTTTTGTACTAAGAGAAAGCAAATATATTTCTCACTAACTGAAGTACTTCTCAGTAAAACTGACCATTGATTCCGAATTTATTCACAATTTCATGAGGTCTTTTTTAAGCGGCTCCCTAATTATTGTCGAAATTCAAAAGTACCCTAAATTGTCCTGCGTAACGTTATCTGACTATTAAAATCTAGAGTTCCGTCAAAATCGGTCTAACTACCCGGAGATTAGACAGAACAAACAAACAGACATTCATAAGTATTTTAAGTTAGTATAAGTATAAGTATTTTGACATTACAAACAGAAACTTCATTTTTATTTGTAGATAAACATATTCAATTAGATAGTGATGACAGCGGTTATAAACATCGTGAATTAACTAATCATTGTGCATAGAAAGAAATGTTAAAAAAAGTACTAAGCTTACGTAACCTTTTTATGTAACTGAAAAAAAAAAACTCCGTACATTTTATACTCTGTGTCACACTCTTTATAACACTACATTTAAACAAAAAAAACAAACACCAAAACTAATTAAAGACACTTCTGAAATTCAATAACAAGCAAAAAATGGCGATTAGATAAAAACTATTAATTAGAAATATTAACCTTTGTTTTGTGCTGAACCGTGCTTGGCACACCTGGGATCACCTCGCCCAGACTGGCTTTCCCGGCCCGAGAGCCTTCGATAGGCTTTATCGCCATGCGCACAACGGGCGCTCACCATTGGCCGCTACTGCTGCGTGACGTCACGGGGCACCAGCCAGTAGGGAGCGCCTGAAATTTTCATGTAGGTATGAGGGCCGTGCGGTCGATTGCTAAATATAGGCTCTCCGGGCGCATTGGTCGATATCGGCCGGTAGCGTCCGTCTTAATGGGACAACTTTAATGATATATTTCTATTAACGTCCACGTTACATATAAATGTCAATTACGAAATAAATACACCGCACAAACAAACAAAAAATCACAACATACTTAGTGTGTTGACACGCGGATGTAGACAACTACTAAACTAAAAATAAAATTATTTTACATATTAATATACTATAGTGAAATCAGTTTAGTAGTTATCGACCGCCGCGTGTTTAAACACTAAACATTAGAGGTAACTATGCGGACACGGACCTAGTTCCGCTTGGCTTGTTACGACCGTTAATAAAAAAAATAATAATAAAAAAAAAATTTTTTCAAGTAATAATTATGTAATTGATTAATTAATAATAACAAAATGATTTAACATATAGATATAAAAAATTTAATAGAAGTAGATTTAAGCTCACATATGCGAAAGATTACTAACTGCATAGCTGCTTGAATTGCTATTATAGGCAATTTTTTCTGACGCAAGTCGATTTAAATCTACAATATAAAAAAAGGTGCGGACCTAGAGTCTGCAGATAGTTTAATTTTCAATAATAAAAAAAAAAACATTAAATATTTACAATCTTATTACATCTGAACGTAGAAATGATTATTATATATAAATAAATAGATAGTTTTCCATTTTTCACTGTTCTAGTCCTAATGATTTGTAGGAAATTTTCTCCAAAAGGTATGAAAACTAAATAGATATATAATACATCGTAATCGTATCATTACTTGTGGCAACAAATGGATCCTTTACGCCAATCGAAAATGCTTACCACAAAGTGGTTGAACCCAGGATAACCAGCCAAATCTAAGCGAAAGTTGACACTTAAAAAATTACTGGTGGCCTAATGCAGGTGTCAATCAATGCTGTACAATATTTAAAAACATAGAGAACTGGCATATTCTCCCGTTGTTTATTTAAATGAAAGTTAGGCAAAAAATAACTCTTAGCTGTCCGTCTACACCAATTCGTGAATCGTTCGTCATAATTTAGAAAGTTCTAAAGCAATTTGAAGAGTTCTCCCAAGAGATGAACGGTTCTCAGTTATTTCTCAGGTACGCGACTTTAGAGATAAATCTGTTGGGAATTCAAAAGCGAAACCATCTCGTATTTGAAGACAAACAGAAAACATTCCTTGAGAAAAAAAAACCTTGGGTGAAGGACATATACAACTAAAATAATAAATGTTATTCTATTAAGATATTCATTTTCATTCATATGCTTAACTAGCTGTGTGCTCGCGGCTCTGGGTTATGGGTTTTAATCTTTTTACACGGATCGAAATATAAATTATTGCTCGCTGGCCAAATGCACACCTACAAGCCAACGATTATGGCTATTGTTAGTGTGTGAGTGTATTTATTAGTGCAGTATGTTAAAACAAAAAAAATTACAAGAGGTCAGAGTTACAGACTCTTCAAATGAAAAACTTTTAAGAAAGTTGAAAATAAAAACAATAATTTAAAAGTAGAGTACAGAGGCAAGATATCTAGGTGTTTTACATGTAACAAATATGGGGATATTAATAAATATTGTAGAAATAAAAAGAAAGAACTAACATCAAGTAAAAAATCTGGTCGCAATCTCTGCTACAATAAATAATTATAGTAGTTGGTTTGAAAACCCGACTGTAGAACCGGAACAATGTTATTAATTTTAAGAACTTCTGTTAACTGTAAACTTATTGGACGAAGATCTTTTATGGCAATGGAATTGGAAATCTTAGGTAGACGCCGAACAATAGCTGTCTTTCAAGAATCGGGAAACATCGAAGAAACAATTGAAGTATCCACGATAGAAGTTAGTGCATGAGTTATATATTTTAACGTCATATGAATCATATCAAGGGATAGCTTGTCAATTTCAGAAGCATTCGATTCGTGATTATGTATGATTTGGTAAACCTTTTCTTGACTAACAGACTTCAGACTGAATGAAGCTGTATTAAGTTTGCACGAACTAAAATCTTTTATGTGAGTTATACTAACATTGTTCAAACCTTTTATTTTATTTTATTTTTTTTGACGGGGGGAAATGTATTTACGCACTACCCTTACCTATTGTATTAGTGAGACCGGAGTCCCCCAATACAATAGGGAAGGGGGCACAGAGGCACGAACTCCGTGCCAGTGTGGGACTCACCCGGGCGAGAGTCGCCCGGAAATACCCACTAAAACCCCCCGGGGCCGTCCGCCGCATTTGGGATGGGGGCGACACGGGGTGGCTTTCGCAATCACCGCGTCGCCCCCTGCAGCGAACCCACCAGGCCTCGTCCGTGCAATGGCCCAGTAGGGATGGAGGAGAATACTTCTCCTCCACCTCTTAGCCCGCCTCAGAAGGAGGCACGACCGTACTGGTCGACAGTCCGGGGCGCAGGATATACTTCCTGCCCCCCATAAACATTGTTCAAACCTGGCAAATCAAGGAAATGCTTATTTATTTCATCTGGGTATTGAAGATGTAGAGGTACTTCAGGTATTGATTTCGGGGGCAGGATATTTTCTTTAAAGTTCTGCCATAATAATTTTGGTTTATTAATATTACAAATTATAAAGTGGTTATAATACGCGCTTTTCTCATTATTTAATGAGGTATTTACTAACGTTTTAAGTGATTTGTAATTTTGTAAATTACTATTACTCTTATTGTCATAGTATTTGGCAAGAGCCTTATTTCTTAATTTCATCATTAATTTAACATTATATGTAATCCATGGATATGAACTATTTTTAATTTTAACTGATTTAACAGAACCATGCAAGTCGAAAAGCTGCGTAATAGAATTACCGTCTCGTCCACACTTGAGGCAAAATTTGTTGAATTCCATGGGATAATAGACGAATCGCTATGAAATTGATCAATATTAATATCCTTATGGGCCTATATTTAACAGTCCTAGGAGGTATTTTTACAAGTTTAAATTGGAATTCACTAGTGATGAAAGCATGATTCCATTTTTTTTGTACCAATAACTTCTATGGTTACTTCCCTGTCGCATTCGTACAGATAACATCTATTAGTGTTTTACTATGCTCTGTGAAATGTGTAGGGGAAGACACAATTATTTCTTGCTTTAGGATGTTTTTAGGTACTGGTGTTATCTAGAATATTAATATTAAAATCTCCCAACAAAATAACAATGTCACAAAATGAAAAAACTTTTATCGATTCCATTAATATATCGAAAAACCGCGTTTACATTTGACCATGGAGGACGATAGGCTGTACCTATAACAACCCGGGACTTGTTAATGTTTAATTTAAGCCACATTTGCTCCACATCAACACAGACAGGATTTCAACATACACGCGAATTTAGGCCTCTCTAATATAAAATACCACATCACCATCATGACCTCCACACATGTTCGATGAGCAAGGAGTACTATATAACTGGGTATGGTTGGTGCCTTTGCTTCTTCGTTGGGCTTAAGTCATGTTTCGTTTATTACTAAAACGTCAACATGATTATTAAGTATGCTATGAGATGGCCGTGATGGGTTCCAAGAGATCCAGGATGGTACAATAGGTTTAAAAATTTAGAGATAGGCATAGCTGTGATTGGTAAAAAATAATGATCAATAATTTACGTGACACTTTAATGTTTTTAAACAAGAGTTTTCGATACAAACGTAACCGTTTTAATATTTAAACGTACCATAGACACGGGCAAAGAAGTATCAAAACTAATAGCAGGCCCAACCGAATAAAAACTTTATAACATTTGAAACACAGCAATAAATAATAGATTATTTAAACATTCCTTTAAAATAAATACATATAGTTGTTTAAAGTACCAATTACCTAAAATAATTATATTTTATATCACAAAGAAATAATTTGTTAGTCACACTAACAAAGATAGTATTAAAAAAAATATACTTTTCAAATCAGTTTCCAACCGCACTCGATGGCGCGGTGTTCCGTGTTCCTTACATAAAAAGATCTTGCCCTCCCGCGTCCATACATATCTCCATTTCGAGCGAGATGCCTGCTCTCCTACTAAATAGAATAGACAACGATTCTTTCGTGTAAGATGTTCATTTACATAAAAAAGAACGTCTCGAACTAGTAATGCCCATATCCGTTGTTGTTAGACAACGACGTACTCTAGCAGCGTGTAGAATTTGATCGCGATTTACACGGCGCGTCAACCGCATCGCGATTGATCTAGGACGA
This sequence comes from Samia ricini, assembly GCA_014132275.2. NCBI lineage: Eukaryota > Metazoa > Arthropoda > Insecta > Lepidoptera > Saturniidae > Samia > Samia ricini. Next base: position 540,331 of record AP028162.1, read on the forward strand.
GTTTCTGGTATATTCTCAGTAGCCAGATGCACAGGACCTACACGCTCCGCACTTACTCTATCCTTACCTTCTAATGTCATACCCAGCTTACTAGCTAATGTCTGAACTATATGCAAAAGGCTTTCCGCCTTCTCTTCGGGGATACGACAATTTCCACATCATTACTCAGAGCTTCTTGATCTCGGTCATTTATTTCTAGTTTATGTTTAGAAATTTGTAGCGCTAGCATTAACAAACAGGGTTCAATATTACTCATTTTTTCAACTTTTTCTAATATATCGACTCTTCCAGTCAGCTCATATATACGTGTATTACATATATTTAAAGAGGCTGTCATAGTTTTAACGAAATCTTTCAATTCCTGCATCTCTTTGCGAGCTGCATGCATTTCTTCACGAAACAGACGAATTTCAAGTGTTAAATCTGCAATAACAAAATTTGATTCCGAAATATCCAAAACAGAGGAATGATGAGCTTGGGACGGTTTTCTGATGGTGACGTTTGTTGATCCTGACTCTTGACTATTTTTAATCTTAGACATAGATAAGTAATCGTTAGATTGTATAGTCTTTATTGCCGTATTTGTAGTGTCACCTTTGTGGTGTTTGCTTTTGCCTTCATCGCATTTCGAGCTTAACTTGTGTTCCTTGCTTATTCTACTATAAAATACGTTACGGCACTGCCGATTTCTACAGCGTGTTTCCAAAACAAAATCAATAAGATCTCAAAATAAATATACAGTAACTGTTGTATTTTGTGGATGTATCTGATCACCAGGTAAATATAGATAACTTTGAGATTCGATATGTTGGCGTTACTGCACAATTGTCAGTGACAATAAAGAACTATTCAGCTGTTATAACATATTATGAAACTGTCCTCATAAGCCATATTATATTTTCATAATTACATCCAATATACCTTCGAAATTATACTTAACACATTTCAACTGCGCGGATCAAAGGTCAACTTTTAAATTAAGTTATTAACATAGGTTTAAGTTTTTAGTGCCACAATTTTTCTTTTTAATTTAGACAGTTAATGAGCACTCATACTATTTAGATCACTGAACTGATGTTTTTAATTAAGATATGACGGTTTTAGAGTTTTTATAGTTTGGTTTTACAGTACACTATTTTCTTTGATCGGTTGATTTTTATTGTTGCATATTACTTACTAACGATACTAGTATGAAACACAGGTATTTATGGTAAATTGGAACACTTTTTACACTGGTTTACTTTGGATAAATTATTTTTAACAATATATTAACACGGACTTAACGTTAGCTTCTCGCTAGTTGACAGTTGACCGCCGTTAAGGCAGTTCACTTGTGCGATTCTGTTGAATTAGTCTGCGACGAAAATTAAAACTGAAAAGGATCTCGAGTACGTATCTGCCGAGATCATATCGTTTTCTAAAGGACACGAAACCTAATACTATATCTAGTAAATCTCTTACAACTCAACCAAAAGAGTTGAGTCATACTATATCTACTAATTCCTTTACACCTCGATCAAATAAATCGAGTCATACTATTTCTGCTAAATTACTTACAGGTAATTCTAATCCTAAAACTAACGAGAAGGTTATAACCGTTTCTGAAATTAATACGTATAACAAAGGGGTATCCATATAACACATATTCATTTACATCAAACCACTCTATGGAATAGTTATGTTTTCTTATCGATACAGGAGCAAGTATGAGTAATATTAAAAGGTCTAGCATACAAGAATGGCTACGTCTCTCGTCTGAAAAGGTAAAACTGAAAGGCATTACTAATACAGAGCAGTTAGTTCAAGCCTTAGCAACATTCCAGCTGGAATTTATTCGGTCTCAGGAAACATTTAATAATAAATTTCATGTTACAACCAATGACGTCAACTTAAAAGAGAATGACGGCATTATTAACAGCGCCTTTTGCGGCCATTTTAAGACAAAAATTGATTATTCTTCAAAATCTTTGGGATTGTCCATTAGTCACGACATTTTTTTTTGCAAATGTTATGTAAGGATGTATTGGGAGGACAAAGTAAACATACTATATTACTTAAACTTAGTCTTCAGTGATTCGCGAGGTCCCAAACTGTAAATGGCTCGAACTGCATGGTTTTATATTAAAAAATATGGTAGGGTAAAACTGGAATAGATTCCGCAGCGGAATAGATGTCTCATATTCTAAAAACCTAACTTCCGGAACTCGGAACTAAGAATTAATTGTACAAGTAGGAACCGCAGTCATCCCTTACCTAAGTTACCCATGGAAAGTAGTGCGGTGAGGATGCGTTTCGGTCGTGCATGTAATTATCTCCGCGGCGAAATTCACGAATACGTCAAAGTTTTAAAGGTTAGTATTTTGCGTTGCAAACCTTTATAATTACTAACAAATTCCGGTATATTTTCATTACGTCAACATACTGGCTCATTGAGTCTGCATCTAATTGTAAACAGATGCTATTTTGTATATAATTTATTCAAAAAAATACTTGGGCATCTATCCCTATCAAAAAGGATAGTTGCCCTGATCTTTTGAGGCATAGGTGCCCCTTGGGCATCTATCCCTACATACATTGGCATTTCAGATTATAGCAGAATTATACCACGAAAATATAAAAGAAAAAAAAAAGGAGTGTGAGCTCGAGTATGTTCTTGGACTACAGAAAACTACAGTCAGCTTTCGATGAAATGGACAAAAAAACCATGAGGATAAACGGAATATCCCGACAGTTTGGAATTCCATCGAAGACATTGCTAAGACGATATGCTGCTAGAAATACAACAAAGTTGACACTGGATATGTATTAAAGATCATGCAGTACAAGAAGTTAGAGGCCTACACCGAGGAGGGGACTATAACATATTCGTTTTAAATTTTTGTATTTTTAATGCGTAATTTAAGATTTATAAGTTATAGATTAAATCCATTTTTATTTATTTATTTTATTTCTATTGCAGAAAATTACAAGCGTCTATTTAACCAATTGCTATCTCTAGTTTCCAATGGATTTAGTAAGGTATTTTTTAGGAAGACATCCTATTTTGGATTTCGACAACGAGCAAAGACTTACAAACAAAACGAACAAAGTAAAACACATTCTCAAGCTTGCTGATGCAGGATTCCCACAAATAGACAAGCCATACGCATGTTAGCTTACCAATTCATTCAAAAGCTAGAGCTAAAACATTATTTGGATCACGAAAACGAAATGCGAAAACGAAACAAGACAAGCTGGTTTATGGTTTAAGGTGCATATTAGAACTTATATTTTCCTTAAACAAACGCTTTAAAAATTTAATTATGGTCATCTGTGTGATATCATAACTATCTTCTGATGATAACAATTAAAAGATTTAAAAAAAATACAAAATGTTTTCATTATTACGACTCATGTTTCTTGGAGACAATTGCTGTTTTAGGAGTAGAACTACCTAACATTTGGTTTGGGTTTTTTCGTTTACACAGTATAAAGGGCATCTATCCTTCTCAGTATTTTCAGGGTGGGGCAACTATCCACACAGGTAGGCATCTATCCTCAAAAAAAAGGTTCCACGAAAAGCTAATTTATGCAAAATCTATATTTGGTAGGTTAATTTGTTTTTATTATAATCCAACATAAAGGATTGAGCTAGCTACGTTAATAGAAATTATTCGTATAAAATTAATATTTTTTAAATTATGTGGCTATTTCAAAAAGTGAGGCATGTATCCCGGTTTTACCCTATATATCTCAGCTGTTGTCCCCCATAGTAAATGCCGTACGACATCAAGCTATAAAAGTAAACAAAATAGACTAGGTTATAGCAGTAGCAAGGCATTGCCGAGCATTGTTAAATCACGATGTGGTCCAGGATGATAAATACGCTAACCGTATAGGTACTGACTCTCAAATGATGGCCGTAACACACCTATTATTGTTAACCGCATATTAAAACTTTGGCAGGAAGGCTTAGTTCCGCTGCTTTTGCGGTTCGGAAAATTCGCCAGTTGACGGATATTGCTACTGCTAGGTTAGTCTACTTTGCTTACTTTCACAGCTTAATGTCTTACGGTATTTTGCTGTGGGGTACAGCAGCAGAGGTAGACACCATTTGTACGTTACAGAAGAGAGCTGTTCGAGCAATATATAATATGGGAACACGCGAATCTCTAAAGAACAAGTTTCAAGAATATGATATCTTAACTTTGCCCTCCCAATACATCTTCGATAACTTAATGCATATTCGTAAAAATTTAGACAAGCTAGATCTAGTGAATGATCGCCATAATTTTAATACTAGAAGTAAAGACAAGTTGTCCGTCCCACGCTTTAGGTTAAGTAAGTCTAATAAAAGCTTTATAGGTAATAGTATTCGGTTTTACAATAGGATCCCAAGTAACATTACCGATTTACCTGACAATAAGTTCAAGTATTATGTCAAGCAAGTTTTAATCTCAAAAGGTTATTACAGGGTGGATCATTACGTGAACGATAGTGATGTCTGGAATTAACCCACATCTCTGTGCTTCCACTAAAAAACTACGATTTGTATAGTTTTTTATATGACAAAAAAAATGATATACATTATATTTATGAAAAAAAAGAACCAGATCGAGTTTGTTGCCTGCGCTCTTCTCGACTGGGTTGTTTTCCGAACCGGTGGTAGTGTTTTAGACGTTCATAAGCGCCTTCTTAGGGCCTAAATTGAATAAATAAATTTTGATTTTGATTTGATTTTGATTGTCTGGCGACAGATTTTTAAAGTTAGCTAGTTACCCAGCGTTACTTGAATATGCCATCACCAAAAATTTAAACCTTAAACACAAATACGAATGAATAAGTACCTAATAATAATACTCAGCAATAATAATAATGACATTATTATTTCTTTATTGATAGAAATCGTTTTTTACATTTAATATTTACTTTAGGCCCAAACGAAACATATCAAAATCATTTGTTTTGCTATAACTTGACATTAATAACAACGCATTTTTATGAATATATATTAATATTGTTTTTGACATTTTTTTTTTACCCGGTATAAGCTCAGTGCTTTGACCACAATCTCACCTGATGTTGAGTGACGATGTGGCCTAGATACCGGTTTTACGATGTTGGCATACATAAAAATATTTTAATCGATATGGGTTATGCATCGAACTCCTGGTTAAGTTAGATTAAGTTTAACTTTAATCTTTATTATCACTGAAGACGCACCTTTAGGGTAGCGTGCATCAACTACGTTTATAATCAATACAAGTAAAATCTAATAAAAAACCAAAGCTAAGCAAAAACATGTTGCACCATCTAACTTTAGTTTAAAATTACGTCATAAATTAACGATAACTATAACCGAGGAAATTTTGATAGTTAAAGTTTAAACGTCATCTGTGAAAGATATTAATAACCTATTTATATCTTACAAACATTTTGTTTCAATTTCAAAATATATTGTGGGAAAACTCTCCCAGGAATGAAAGTAATGAAGATGATTCAAACTTCCACAACATAGTCTATTAATTTATTCCTAAAAATATGGATAAATCTTGCAAATTGAGAGAAAGAATATTGTTCTAGATTTTCGCAACGGAATATTTAAAGAAGCGCATCAAGACGTATATAACGTTTATATGTTTAGGTTATATACATCTATTTCTAGCGAAGTGGTTATCCTGAATCTTCAATTTATATTCCGTCGCACATCAATAACATCGTTCTCTCAAATACAAATTTTCCCATTACGTTTTTATTTTTCAAGAAAAACAAGGTTTTATAAAAATGGCTGGCATTTGGTGGGTCGATTGCGCCGCACATGCGCGCTCACGCTAATCACATATGCAAATTATCAATACGGTACTCTCCAGGCGCAAAGATAGTGCCACCTCTCTCAATTCATGCAAACAAAACGTAGGATCATATAGCATGTGCCGTGGTGTTTGCAGCCCGTAGTGCGTCAGCGGCTGACGTGTTGCGTTATTATTCATATACGTTATTATCAAACTAAATAAATATTTATAGACGTATTAATATGCAAAAATAAAACAGTTCAGTGTTTTGTGCTCATAACTTTTCAAGCAATTTTCTTTTTTTTTATTTTATACCTAACTGTTGCAGAGCTTTAGTTTTAGCAAGAATTAATTTTGGAAAGAGTTTAAAAAAAATATCCATAAATTGCCAATAATTTCGCGTAAGAAACAATAACAGAATTATCTAGATGCGGTTTTTTTTTTTATTAGATTTTTAGAAAAATTGTCGTATATAATATGAAAATTAGGGTTGAATCTAGCTCCCGCACACTCTCCGGGTCTCCCTCAGGCGGCGACCTAAGACGTGATCGTTCCTCAACTGGGGAGGCTCTTGAGGTCGCCGCCAGCGCGATACAGTGACACTGCCCACGCATCAAGCATAACACGCACAACACTGCAAACACACTCTTGCACATAACACGCAGGTACATAGGTCCTGTAAGGAACCTTTTTTTTATGTAAATAAAGAATAAAAAATGTAGGGTTTAGCTAGGATAAAAATTCCGCGGGAGTTTTCATACTCAGGTAGCGGCCAAGCCGAGGTTCGAACCCTTGAGCTAGCTACCTTATGCGGCTGAGTGCCTTCAGCACTCGCCCACAAAGTTCGGTGAAGCTGTAAAGGCCCTTCCGGTCAACAGCATTAGCTAGGTTAAAAAAAAATGAATCTAGAATGAACTGATAAGCAAAAAATAAACCATGACGAGAATAATACTAGGAAATCGCATTTGAAATAATTTTAAGATGAAAAATTCAGTCTACTGTTTACTGATCTGTTTCAACTTTAAACCATAAAGTCTTGAGATTACGATTCAATATTGCTTTAATTTATTTCGCTGTCGGTCTAGATACCTCTCGGAGAACAGATTAAGAAATAGAGATAGGTCACTTGGTACAAAAAATATAAAAGTTCATACTCATCATACAACCTTATATTTTGCGTTTAAAAATAGGTAGGCACTAGGCAATGAAGCGTTTGCTATTTACTTGTATATTTGACTATTTCTTGTTGTACCCTTTTTTTTTTTTTTTTTTTTTGACGAGGGTAAATGCATTTACGCACTACCCTTATCTATTGTATTTGAGGGATCAGAGTCCCCCAATACAATAAATAAGGGGGCACGGAGTGACGAGCTCCGTGCCAGTGTGGGACTCGCCCGGGCGTGAAGCGCCCGGAAATACCCACTAAAACCCCCGGGGCCGTCCGCTGCATTTGGGATGGGGGCGACACGGGGTGGCTTTCGCAAGCACCGCGTCGCCTTGTTGTACCCCTATCGAAAAGGAACAAGTATTTTATCTGATAAAAACTTCTCATTTGCGAGTTTCATAATAACATGAAATTTTTCGTGTGCCTGTCATCACCACCCACAATGAACAAGCTGTTGTCTTCCTTTTTTGTATACAATTTCAAACTTCAATTTACGTACATCCGAACGAATATAAATCTTATTTCTCAAGAGTTAAAATCCAATTTTATCAACAAAGATTTTCACTGTGTACATGCTTTTCAGATCTCAGCGCCGTTGAAGGAAGTTTTAGATGAAGCCATTTTTGTTCAGAAAAACTGTTTTCTACTGAACAATGGAGACAATTTATTATTAGTTTGATTACACGAAATATAATATTAAAGGGCAATTCGACATAACTATGTCAGATGTTTACTTAAATATAAATTAATATTGAGATGATTAAATAATATATAGAAAGATAAACAAAATAATTCCTTAGTTTCAAGTAGTCGTTTTACACTAATTTGATATTTTGGTGTATACTTACACTTATTACAAGTCGAGAATATTACCTTAAGTATAATCGACATTAATTATGGGGGATATGATCTGTTATTTATTTATTGAGTTTATATGAGACAATTAGAATACATGGAGAAAATTTTTGTCAAGCCCTCTAAGCATGGTACGTTTTACATAAAATTTGTTTTAACTTTAGGAGAGATGATGCTTACACGCTAAATCTTATAAACTATTAATATATAAATAAGCAAAAATAAAAGAGCTCAGTTCATTTTTATTCTGTGTTTGTAAGCGGTTATCTTTTGTTTCTTTAGTTCCTAACTATTGAAGCTTTATTACCTATAGCTTAAATTACCAATAAATGTGCGAATTTCGACCACTAACTGAACAGGTATTAAATAATGTAAAATAATTTTCCTCGTTTCATACATAAAAAGCGAGTAAACTTGTGATATAATTTTCATCAAGCTATAAACTATAGGTTTCTCTGCGTTAAATTAGCCATACTTTGAAAGCTGATGAGTTATTATCTCACATACATAGAAAAGGTATCTTGATAAAAGGCGGTATTTTATAAAAAACGAAGATACAAAATCTATTAAATCTTGAAAATTATTTATTATCGCATTTTTATTTATTAGTTATGATGTAACGTTTTTTTTATATTTTAAGAAAATAAAATTTAGTTCGTGCAATGCCTTATTGAAAACAACTAAAACGGTAAGAGTTTGTTTATAAAATGTGTTCTAACATTGCTATTGATATTTTTACCAAATGATATTCACGTAAATCAGATTTCATTAATCAGCGAATAATAAGAATCAGCGAAACTTGAATGGCCCCTATGGCCTCATTTGGCGCCTTGGTTACAAAAGTGTCATAGCACCCTTTTTTTTTGACGGAGGGAAATGCATTTACGCACTACCCTTACCTATTGTATTAGTGAGACCGAAGTCCCCCAATACAATAGGTAAGGGGGCACGGAGTGACGAGCTCCGTGCCAGTGTGGGACTCACCCGGGCGTGAAGCGCCCGGAAATACCCACTAAAACCCCCCGGGGCCGTCCGCTGCATTTGGGATGGGGGCGACACGGAGTGGCTTTCGCAAGCACCGCGTCGCCCCCTGCAGCGAACCCACCAGGCCGCGTCAGTGCAATGGCCCGGTAGGGATGAAGGAGAATAATTCCCCTCCACCACTTAGCCCGCCTCTTGAGGAGAGGCATGACCCTAAGGTCAGACATCCAGGGGACGGAGCATATTTCCGCCCTCTATAAGAAGAAAGGGCAAGAGTTGGAAAGAGCAGTAGCGGGCAAAGGGAAAAAGGGGAAGAAACCCGCCACTGCTTTAAGGGAAGTAGGTCCCTCCCCTTCACTCATCTTGTCTTAGTCGAGTGTCATAGCACCCTAACCTTCAGGATGACATATTAACACTCGAGACATGTATATTTTCAAAGCAGATAAGTGAAATTGGCCGAGAGGCCACTCCAGAATGCCATCATTGTAATTTATGTGAAAGATATAATGCAGCATAGGATTGTCCCACCTGGATCCGTCCCGTCGTTACCTGATTGTAGTGACCCAATCACTATCAAACCAATTGTCAAGAGTGAGAGCGGGTGGAGCTCCGCCACCTCATGTTGAGGATTAGTACGAATGTTTATTACATTATTTTTTATGCAACACGACCGTTCAGGACGAAAACTGGCGCGCGCTCCGTGCCTTGCTTATACTCTTGATCCGGAACACCTCATTTTCCACTCCCGCGGTCAACGAACTGGATGGCAACATAAGGTCTTGCAGGAAGCAAGTACGTCCATCACTTTTACAATAAATGCATATATAGGTTGAGGGGCATTAGTGTCACCGTCGATTCGACAGAAGGGTCTTTCAACACCTATTCCATCAGACCTCAGATGGATATTAATGTTGAATGAAGGTATACCGTGGGTTTTAGCATTAAAACTCAGGCATAACCCACCCTTACTGGCCGCTGTGGATGGACATCTAAAGTAAGACTCCATCTTGAAAAATATACTAAGCACTTCCATATTCTAATTGCTGTACAAAGTTCGACATTGGGCTCAGTTAATCAACTTGGTACAGGTACTTGATTCAAAAATACAAATCATAATTTATTTATGATTCTGTAACGAAGCCTCGGGTAAGGGCCACATTAAAAACGGTGACAGCTGTCACACCTTCTCTGCTAAGAGTTAAAAATAAACATGCGAGAAAATATCCCGAACCCTTCTGTCAGAAAATATTTCTTAGATGTGAAAATGTTTTTTTTTCTAATAAGTTACATTATTCTTGTATACTGAACCGTAATAGACAATGATTACAAAAATCAAAGAAAGGTTTTGAGCCCACCTGTCAACTCTAAAATTACCCTTTGAAAGAAGGAAAACGTCATCAGGAAACCATATAGCATAGCGGTAGGGTATTTTCACCTTCAAGTTTCAAAACCTACCACCAAAAATCAATAGGTGTGTTACGGCTGTATCACTTAAGAACCAGTACCTCAAGGTTTAGTTTGTTTATTATCCTGGATCACATCGTCACTTAACATCAGGAGAGATTGTGGTCAAAGCACTGAACCTATACCGTATAAAATAAAACTTAACAATACACACAAAAAAAAATGCTTAAAGTGACTTTTATAACATATAGGTATTTCGTGAGTGAATACATGCGTGCAAGACCTACGTATTGATAGGTAGTGTGACAATAATGTTACGGGGCAAATTTACTATCTTCCTTTACAAGAAAAAATGCGAATGCGATTTATCACAACGATTGCCAATTAAGGGGTTCGGCCGTTCGACCACCGCAGTAAGGGATGACACGGGATTACACAGGGATTGCGGTCGCCCCGGCGAAACTACCCTGGATTGTAAATACATCTCCATACTGTTCGCTCGGGATGTGGTATTCTGTTTTTAAATTAGAAACTCTTACAAAATGCAAAAATATAGCAATAATTTCTACAAAAAATAAAATATGGAAGCTCTCCACGTTGTCTCGGTAACCAGTAGATTAACAAATGTCAACGATCGCCATTTTAACTCCAAATGAAGCCCAATTATTTTGTCACGATTTTTTTTATTACACGTTGTAGGCTCAGTGCTTTTTCCACAATCCCACCTGATGTTAAGTGACAATGTGGTCCAGGATGGTAAACACACTAAGCCTAGGTACTGGTCCTCAAGTGATGCTGCCGGAACACACCTATTGGTATATGGTGGCAGGTTTTCAAACTTGAGGGTGGTAGCTACCCAGACGGGCATTATTAGAACAATGCCTACCACCATGCTATGGTTTCCTCACGGTGTTTTCCTTCATCGAAAGTTCAGCCTGATTAAAACTACTACTTAGAGTACTTCATATAAGTAATTTATGACAATAACTGTGTAATTAAGTCAGTCAAAGCGCGACCCTATAAAATAGAATATTATATTATTGTAAATCAAATTGGTAATCGTTGAAAATCCAAAAATATATTCCAAAATAGTTTGCGTGAATATAAATCTAACTGTAAACAAATTAAATAAATACTAAATTAGGGATAAAAAGAAAACATAAATCTCCTTCTAATTCGTCTTCGATGTTACAATTTGAAAATTGAATAATTAATAACTTTTATATTAGTTTAGTTTTTGCTCTTAGTTCGTTGTATTTCTTTTTATATTTTAGTTTTAGTTTAATTTTTGTTTGTTTTTGTTTTATTTTATATTTTTATAACATATTAGATTAGATTAGACCAGATTAGATCTACAAAAAAACTGAAGTTCATTGTCGCATAAATAACTTTTGCTCAAATAAATAATGCCGTACTCACCTATAATTAAGGTTACATTAAGATATATTGTAATAATAATTTAACTTATAATAAGCTAAACACATTGTATACCTTGTTGGTGATTGAAATAAATAAATAAATAAATAAAATAGTCCTATTTACTTTGCCTACTTTGTCCTATAATCTAAGAAAAATATTCTGCATTACAAAATTAACGCAAATGTGGTAAAAAACAGAAAAAAAACGCAATGAAGTTAAGAAATGATTTATTTTTGGTATTTCCTCCTGAATAACAGACGTGTTCCTTCATATTAAATAAATTCCCGTTTTACCCTCCTCTTCTGTTAAAAATATTGACACGGTTCTACATTAAATGTTACGACAGGATCGTGAACATTTATCACCATTAACCGCTATGCAAATTAGTACCAAGCCACGCCACGCCACAAGTTGCTTGCCACTGATGACGTGTATTGTTTATCATCAGGAGCTCATTCAAACCTATTCCTTCGTATCACTACGACCATATATTTTATTTCTTTATTAAATAATATATAAAATAGTAATGAATATGAATGTGGAAGGATGGAAAAGTAGAGGAAGGCCAAAGAAAGTGTGGATGGAGTGTGTAAGAAATGATATGAAAGAAAAAGGAGTGAATGAAGAGATGACGGCTGATAGGGGATGTATGGAAGAAGAAAACATACTGCGCCGACCCCAAGTGAGTTGGGAAAAGGCAGAAGAATAATGATATTAAATAATATATACAACAATTACTATATTTATAATTAAAATATTATAAATAACTATGTGTAATTTACAAACAAAGCTGTTATTGGTCAAGCGGTTTTTAGGTCATTTACTTAAGTGTTCATAAAAGAAAGGCAAATTTTGTAATATCAGCTAAAATAGTAGCTAAATCGTTATGTTTAGTTATTTAAGTGCAATAACTTACTAATAATACTTTATTAGCTTCGACTAGTGATTAGTGATTAGACTAATTCAGTCACATTTTCAATCTTGACATATTATACTCCATATACGAAACTCTAGATTTTCGTAGCCTTTATTTATTTTTTTTAAAACGAGAAACTTTTTCTCAACAATATATGTAGATTGAGTACGTAATAAATATTTGTGCAGCTCGATTTAAAAAAAACATATGTATGTAATAATAATGTAAGTAAAATTGCTGTTTTAAAATTTCTATTATAAAAATATATTAAACACAGTTTTGTTGATCCAGTTTCCTATGACGAAAACAAATAATTAAAAAAATACTATTTAATTTATTTTGAAATATTCTGTTTTTGAAATAATTTTAGGCGTCCACTAATTAACACTTTTTATTTAGAATAAAAGACCTGATGTAACTCTAAATTTCTTAATTCGTTTTTAGAGCATAAACCAAATTTTAAATTTTGACTTACAACTAGCTCCTACCCGCGACTTTTACCTTATTGACTTGAACTGAATTGGTTCCAGAGTGAAACTGCATTATTGTTAGTTTGTATTGTGAAATTTTGCTATAGAATTTTACAAGGACTCTCTTTAACACATCATTTCCATAGAAATTTATGTTTTTTAGGTCCACAATGGAGTTATACAATAGCTTACTTTGGGTGTATCATATATATTTTTCTACAGAAAATATCTAACTGAGAGTGAAAACTGCATCAAAATCCGTTGCGTTGTTTAGGTAGAGTTACCGTATACATAGACAAACACTCATAGAAAGCGACTTTGTTTTTTACTATGTTTAAATATAGAACAGCTAACACGTTACAAAGTGTTACGTGAGTACAGTGTTCCGACATATTTGTTTCCCTTATCAAAAAATTATGTTATGATAGTTACAACTTTGTATAATTTAGTGAGCATGTAACTCGTCAAAGATCTAAGCAAACATCATTAGGTGATCATGATTCACGTGTTGATGATTCACATTTGATACCTAATTCGACTATTTCATTCACTATATACACCTACTGTAGGAACTTTTATAACTATCAAAAGCCTTAATGACAATTCATTTGGAACTTGTCTTGAAGTACTTGGTTTCAAATCGTACTGTGCCCTGAGTTTTAGTAAAGGCAATGACGTAGTATAGCTTGGCTAGCTACGAGCTCATATTCGGTTGTTCTGGCAATAAAACTATAGCTAATAGTCCAACATTTAATTTTCAGTCACATCGTCCACAGCGCCAGGTATTTATTCCTAGGGTACAAAAAGTAATCCGATTCATCACTCTACGAATCGACAAAATGTCCCTGTCACAAAGGCAAAGTAAAAAATGGATCTTCCAAAAATAGGCGAACTCACAAAAGATCCGGGCGATTCCGGCTTAAGCGGCTATGTTTTTCATTCTATCTCGCCGCTCATTCTGGATTCAGCACGATATCGACCGCGGCCACGCCCACCGGCGAAACCCTTCCCCGCACCTCGCCGCATCACACCTCGCCATGTCGTCCCCCGCACACACAAAGACCACACAGGGCCGGTGACACTCACTAATCATTGAATCAGCATCAATAAAACTATTTATAAAATATTTTTAACATACATTATATAAAATAGTGCAGGTAAATATTGTAAGGTTTGACTGAGAATATTAACAAAATAAGAGTCAAGTTTCGGTTTACAAATATTTCCTTCAAAATCAAAATCAAAATTTATTTATTCAATTTAGGCCCTAAGAAGGCGCTTATGAACGTCTAAAACACTACCATCGGTTCGGAAAACAACCCAGTCGAGAAGAGCGCAGGCGAGAAACACGATCTGGTTCTATTTTTTTTTATAAATATAAAAAAAAAATTGTCATATAAAAAACTATACAATCGTTGTCTTAATAATGTTAGTGCAAGCACAGAGATGTGGGATAATTCCAGACATCACTATCGTTCACGTAATGATCCACCCTGTAATAACCTTTTGAGATTAAAACTTGCTTGACATAATACTTGAACTTATTGTCAGGTCTTCATCATCATATACTTAGTAACTATCTGAAGGTATTTGTGTACCTATTTAAACAAAGGCTACGTGTTTTTGTTTTTATTGGAGCTATCCTCCTACCTCTAGTGACATGTTAAATAAGGAAATAATTATGATATAATTTAGTATTATTCTATTTTAATGCATGTTTATTTATTAAACTTATTCATATTTAATAATTTATTATGTCACATTAAATTTCAAATTATTGATGTTCGGAGACAATTTGCATTATAACTGAATATCAATATCATGGTTTAAGCTGAGCTTAGATGTTACTGCTGAAGAGTGACTTGGAACGAGTTCTATCTCAATGCATATTTCAACTATTTCTTTTAAACCAGAACTGAGTATTATTACGAAGAGTACTGTTTTATAAAGTATGATAAAGGACACTATTAACCTCCATAATTACTGATGTCCGTGAAACCAATTACAATATACTTTAAAGATAAAGATAATATAATACAGATATGGCAAGATGGCGACCTCAGACCAATAAATAAATAATCGTTAAAACCGGAGGTTGTCTCGCGCTGCGCGTCGTCGCATTTGTAACTGTAAAATTGACATGTGACATTTAAAAAGAAAACTTCTTTTAAGAATATATCCTTACCGCTTTGTTACTTTAGATTTTATTTGATACCTTTGGCCACATCATCACTAAACATTATGTGTCTTATAAATAGTTTTCGATACAGAATGAAATCGATTACAAGGTATTTCATTCTATCGACCTTATTATATATTCGAACCCATATACTTGAATAAAATGTAAACGAATCAAGCCATATCACTGTACAATGATGATTAAATAATGAATATTAACTGCTTGATAAGTTGCTGCTGCTCGAACTTCCGACTTAACATAAACACAAGTTATTTAATAGTATTCTTTAATATATTTTCGCTTAAGGTGAATTATTTGGAATTTGTACAGCAATAATTAAACCTTTTTGCTATTTTAATAATTTTTACCGCCATCTTGTATAATTTTAGCTTTTTTTCAAGCTTTAGCATTGTTAGTTTTGTTATTATACCAAGGCCAGGAATTATTATGATACAAATGAGTAAAAGCAGCTATGAAAGCCTAGCTTGACTTCAAAGTCAGCCTAAAAATTGTTCCTAATAGATGGGACAAGTTCGAGGATCTGATAAAGGTAAGGTAAGATGATATAGGTAACTAATTGCTTCATTGCCGCGGTTATCTTCCTTTCACGGCAAATATTATTGTGACTAAATATATTTACAAAATAATAATAACAATGACTCTCTCCGGAACAACCATCGAGACTTCCCGTTTAGAGAATGTGTTATAATTAGCCGTGGTATTTCGTTTTTTTTTTTTTTTTTATTTGAAATCCAAATTTATCAAACTAGCACCAATACTTAAATAACCACATAGGATCTTCCAATAATGAGTAGCATATCTACACTAATAAATAAAATTGAAATGTCCGTTTGTAACGACAAAATACAATTTATTTACTAAATGCATATGAATGTATATATGATACCAACACCAAAAATTAAAGAAAATATGTCTGTCCGTTTGTTCCTCCGGAACGGCTGGACCCATTTTGACGTGACTTTTTGGTACATAGCTGAAGTTGATTGATTCAACCGAAAGACGGTCACCACTGGACATTGGTCTCCCCCAAAAACGAAGGAATTTCCATAATCGCCATCCCTGACAGGCAGGTTGGCGATCGCAGTATGCGTTTGTGGTTCTCAGAGGAGGCTGCTGCCCATCCCCTAGTGTATCTTTTAATCGCCTTTTACGACACCCGCGGGATGCAATGAGAAGGTACTATCCTTAGCCGGCACCACACAGTATAGCTGAAGTCACTCCGCGTTAATTAGCGTACTTTTGTCTTTCAAAAAAGATTAGGGGTTCTGCGTAAAAATAATCAAACTCATGAAATTATTAATAAAATCAGATTTAATGCACAGTTTTACTGGCAGATATTTTAATCTGAGAAACATCTTTGCTTAATGTTAGTAGCCAAAAATATTTGGAAAATAATTATGGTTCCGTATATAAGATTTCAAACATATATTATACAATGAAGAATATGAGCAAACGCGGGCGCAGCCGCGGGCACAGATCTGGTAAGTAAATAAAATGACAAGCTGTAAGCACTTCTAACCACAATTTTTTTGTTATGGAATAGGGGGCAACGAGCACGCGGGTCACCTGACGGAAAGTAATCACCGCCGCCCATGGACTCCCACAACACCAAAGGAATGGCAGGAGTGTTGCCCGCCTTTAATCACTAGATATTAAATTAGTATTATCGTTGAATTATAACGACGTTTATATGCAAAGGTAGGATTTGGGACAAACAATAATTAATACATTAAAATAACTGTGGATATGTAATTGGTGAAGACGCGAGTGCGGTATGATCTCGCATGTCTTTTATAAGTTTACTGTTTCAAGGAATGTGTGAGATATTTGAGATATATAGACTTCTTTTCAAACTGATACAAGTTAATTAGCCAGGAGATACTGTCTTCTCGTGATATTAACAATAAAAAAAGCGTCATTGAGCACAAATGTAATATTTGAAAAGTAAAAGAGACGAAGTTGGCGACAGTCAAGCCATCGCAAATAGAGGCGGACGGCGTCGCTGTGAGCCGTCGCGTGTCGATGGTAAGGTCACTCGGCCGGTTACGTCACTCTAATATGTATAAAAATTTAAGTGAAATGTGTTAAATGTCATAACAGTAGATGTGTGGTACACGCATTCGAGTTAATCATGGCCTTCTCTACAAGCGACCATATTCACTGTGGTGACGTCAGTTTGGTTTACATAGTGCGTGAACTGCGATGAACACGCAACGCCATATTTGTATGAAAAATAGTCGATATTGGGAACAATACGTAGACATATCCGTAAATTAATACCATTCTTATGTGTGTTGACGTTTTTATTAAACGACTTCAAAAAGGGGGACGTTATCAATTCGTCTGTTTTTTTTACTCGACTTCTCCATAGTTTGTGGACCGATTGCAAATTTTTTATAATCGAAGAAGTACACATCCGGGTTCTGATCAGTGAAACTGTGAAAAAACTCTCAAATATTATAGACACTTCAGGTGTTTCGTATATTCGTTTCCAACGCTATGAAGTAGACTTCAGAGCTATATCTAAAAGTACATACATAAACTAAAAAGTACAAAAAAACTTTCTGAATTAAAAACAAAAAAATGCACTAAAAAGTCAATAAATAATTTCTTTATTAATCTGCCTCGTTTATATTGGAATCAGTGCCAGCTAGAGTTAACCAATATATTCATTAACAAATGGAAATAACTTCCTAAATTTTATCACAATTGCATATAAACCAAAAGTAAGACGAGGATGATTTTTAAGAACAATTAATCAAAATTGAATATAACTAGCGACTTACATTTACACCACTTTGTTATCCATAAGCTGGCACCGATTTCAAAATTAACGAAGCTGATTAATAAAATATGAAATAAAAATATTTTATTGACTTTTTAGTGCATTTTGATAGTTTATTCTTTTGAAGTCGGTTTTGTTTTTAATTAAAAAAGTTTTTTTTCCAAACTATTTAATTATTTTTTATTTTTATTTATTTTATTAGTTTTGGAAAAGCTTACAGACTAATAATACAATACATTAGAATATATAATAGTTGACTATTGCTAATAAAATGCTTCTACAAATAAATACCAAGATTATTACATGGAGATGTGGAGAAAAAAATATATATACGATAGTGATAGAAATGAGATAGAACTATACAACAAAATTAAGAAGAGTTTATGTTTCGTCGTTTGGTCGTGCAATACAAGTACATGTTGATGATAATATTTATATTAAGATATAACATAAATTAATGAATCATGTCGCGTCGTTACACTCTTTGCGATCATTGCCAAAGCATATTTTTTATTTGAAATGTTCTAGTGCAAAACAAAGCAATGTCTAAATGGCGAGGTAAGCTGTTAAACGATTCAACGCCACGTATGAAGAATGCATTACGCCTGTAATTTGTCGCTGCAAACGGTGCATTTACTACCGAACGTTTTCTTAGGTTGTTCTGATTTGTCCGAAAGAATATCTTACTAAGGAGTTCAGGACAGTCTATTGACCCGTTGGCAATGTTCACCAGGAAACATACATCAATTATATCACGTCGTACTTGTTATGTCAAGAAATGATATCGCTTACAACGATGTTCGTAATTTGTTATAAATTGTCCTGCTTTGAAATCTAGATAATGCAAGAGTTTCTTTTGGACACCTTCAATACGAGATCTATATACCTCGTCAATGTCAATTTATTAATGAAAAATGTCAATTTTTTTTTTTACCAAATAGATATGAATGTATACGATACCTATACCAAAAATACAATTTTTATTTTTTTTTTCTTTTTTTTTCTTGATAACCTCCGGAACGTTTGGACGGATTTTGATGGGACTTTTTAGTAGATAGCTGAAGATACTCCGGGTAACTTAGGTTACTTTTAATTTTCTAAAATAATCAGAGTTTTCCGCGTAAAGAAAAATAAAACTCATAAAAGATTGATTCAAATTCGATTCGATGCACAGTTTTACGGGCAAGTGCTTGAATTTATGCGGGACTATTTTGACTTTATCATATTATAAAATTAGGGTTCCGTATAAAAAAATTAGATGCAGTAATGAATAAATGAAACGCGGGCGCATCTGCGGGCACACAGCCAGTAGAATATATTCCTTTGTTTACAAGCTCTACCCAATCTCATCTCTGACTTCAACCAACCGAACTACTAAATATGTGACTGCTCTGCACTCTGTCCATGGCGAAGATACATATTTTTAAAAATATATGCTTCGTGTAATATGGAGAAACCATAAGACAATGTGGCTCGTAATATTTAAATTTAGCACTGGCAACACTGTAAATCACAACCAGTGTGTTTAATTTACTGTATGTATATTGATTGGATTTGGATATTGGACATTGGATTGATGTAATATGCTTATGAACAAAGCACTGAACAAAGAAAATATGCGTGCGGATATAAAATTATTAACACCGACGGTCACCGATTCGCCTTATTGAGTATATGCCCACAATATGTCTTCTAGTAAGGGGTTACCATTCGGAGAGGGACCTATTTAGGAGAGGGAACTATTCGGAGAGGGTCCTATTTTTCTTTCTTTTACAGCAGTGGCGGGTTTCTTCCTCTTTCTTCTTTGCCCGCCACTGCTTTGTCCCACTCTTCCTTTCTTCCTTTTTATGAGGGGGCCCTGTTGTAAGTTGGGTCATGCCTCCCTTCGGGTTGGCGGGCGCATTCTCACCCCCCCCCCCCCCCCATCCCCATTGGGCCAATGCACGGACGAGGCCCAGTGGATTCGCCGCAGGGGGCGACGCGGTGGCATGCCTAGCAATCCCGTATCGCCCCCATCCCAAATGCGGAGGACGGCCCCGGGGGGTTTTAGTGGGTATTTCCGGGCGCTTCACGCCCGGGTGAGTCCCACACTGGTGTGGAGACGTCCCTCCGCACCCCCTTACCCATTGCATTGAGGGACTTCGGTCTTACTAATGCAATGGGTAAGGGTAGTGCGTAAATGCATTTCCCCCCGACAAAAAAAAAAGGGGTTACCATTCGAGAACTTGCTGGCCCTTCAGGCATCGGTTCTACAAGTGGTAACTTTAGTTTGGCATTTTCATTCAGATAAAGTCAGTTACTTTCGTTCTTCTGTGTATCTTCGCTATTCTGAGTCGATCAGCCTCTTCTTGCCCTTAAAATTTTATACCTACATCCTTCTGTCAATTAATAAAAATAAAATATGAGAGAACAATAAGGTCACAGAGCGCAACCCGACGCGACGTCAGAATAATTCATCAATTTGTATGTATTTATGTCACCACACTACTTGAACATTTAAACATACGCTTTATTATATTGTGTACATTACGGAATACACGCCGATACATTGTGTACCTTAGCATCTGGCCCGTGGAGAGAAAGCATTACATGCTTTCGTAATATAAATAGCTGGCTTTGGTCATCGGCTTCGTCCGTATACAGAACAATATAAACATAAGTTACTTAACAACAGCCGACGTAAGATCAAACTGATTTTCGTCATAGATTCAAATTAGATGCGCTTTTGACAATTTTTTTTTTTTAAACTGGAGTCACACATAAGCTGATATATAATATATACCATTAATATTTCTCTCAGCATCATGATACTTATCTCGCTCATCTACCTGTGAAGACTTCTTCGTGCGAGCACTGTATCACGAAGGCGTATCTAACCATTTAAATTTACCAGGGAATATGTGAATTTCATTAAACTCATTGGTCTATTTTGAAACGTGAATTTAATCAAGACATTTAACAGCTAGATATTCCTCTAGCCTTACCTACTTGCCGCCACGACTTATTATCTTGTAACCGTACAAACTGATCTCAAAATAAACTTCAGATGGTGCGTATTCAATTAATGAGTTACCTTGACTGTAATTATAACGATAGTACAACATGCCACACTTACACGACTGCTTCGGATTTTACGAAAATACGTTTAAACTATACGACTCCGACACGATTTATCGGAACAACAAAGTGATCTAGTTACCTTTCCTAGGCAGTTTTCGTCAACAGTTGTTGTAAGGACCTCATAGGTATAGTGTTACAAAATGGTAACCGCTTTCGTAAAATGGGTATTAATACATAAAACAAAGCGGATGTCCAAACAAAAAACAATGCATTTCTCAATCAATTAAATCGAAGAAATAATACCATCAGCACGTACTCTCGTAATACTTTGTGTAAATCAACACATCATAGAAATGAATTTAACGCGAGTAAAATCATAAGTTCAGCTAGTCTGTAGTTGAAATTATGATGTTGGGTTACGGTTCAACGTTCCAAGCAGAAATATACGGCATTCTGGAATGCTCCTATATAAATCTGCAGAAAGCCTACGTTAACCATATAATATATATTCATTCGGATAGTCAAGCCGCTCTCTTGGCACTGGCTTCGGACACAGTTGACTCGAAGTTAGTTGCCAATTGTGTGGCAATGCTAAACAGCCTGGGTAAGAATAACAGGCTGATTTTAAGATGGGTCCCCGGGCATGCAGGAGTTCCCGGCAATGAAGCTGCGGATGCGCTTGCACGAGCAGGGGCTATGGAAACACAATTTAGGCCTGGACCATTTTGTGGTATTTCAAAAAGCCTAGTTCGACTGACCATAAGGGACCAATACACCCATAAGTCTAAAGAATTCTGGAATAATTTGCCAGGACAAATTCATTCCAAAGAGCTCATCAGGGGATATACTCAGCGAAAAGCTGAGGAAGCCCTGATGCTCAGTAGGAATCAGTTGCGGGTATTAGTGAGAGCACTAACTGGGCACTGTTGTTTGCGCAAGCATATGTACAACATGAGTGCCCAGAACACAAGAGAGTGCAGATTCTGTAAAGTCGCAGATGAAACACCAAAGCACATCTTGTGTGATTGTGACCCAATAATACCCATACGCAACCGAGTTCTGGGCAAACATGCGTTGTTCCCAGAGGAGGTACAGACGCTCTCTGCCAAAAAGATCCTACAGTATATCCAGGTTGTAGGTCTAGGCAGTGAGCTTTAGGAATATGGGGGCGATCACAATAGATCTATCTAGGTCGCAGTGACACAGGACTGTTTTAGCCTGCATAGCCCCTCTCTCGAATAATAATAATAATACGGTTCAACGCACATACCATTTTAATTCAAATATAAAATACAATAAACCTTAATTTTCAAAGACGAAAATAGTTATGATAAAATCTTATCATAATATTTTTTATTATAAACCGGATTACAGTACAACAGATTTTTATCGTTGGTATGTATTCTGTGTTAAATAAATAGACCACAAATAATTTTTCTACATTCGATTGACATGACAATTATGATCAAAACTCTTTCTCTATGTATTTTAAAGTCTTTGAAACTTAATTAAAAGTAGTACTAAACATCGTGAGATGTAAATGAGAATTTTTGCCAGTGTCACGAATGTAGGCGGATGCGCAGGCGCAGTCCGTGCGACCTTGCCCATCCGCATCAGTACGCTTCCATACAATAACATACAACGAATTACACACAATAAAATTACGCTTTTAAAGTTGATCAACTTCAAAAAGTTCAGTGATTTGTGGGTCTTCTACGTAGTTAGTAGTTAATCCCCGCTCATGCTGCAGGTGCGATTAGCAACACGCGATAAACACAAAATCAATTAAAAAAATCAAAGTTTATTTATTCAATTTAGGCCCTAAGAAGGCGCTTATGAACGTCTAAAAACACTAGCACCGGTTCGGAAAACAACCCAGTCGAGAAGAGCACAGGCAAGAAACTCGATCTGGTTCTTTTTTTTTATATATATATACATAATTTTTTTCATATAAAAAACTATACAAATCATAGTCTTATTAATGTTAGCGGGTGCGCACAGAGATGTGGGTTACTTCCAGACATCACTATCGTTCACGTAATGACCCACCCTGTAATAACCTTTTGAGATTAAAACTTGCTTGACATAATACTTGAACTTATTGTCAGGTAAATCGGTAATGTTACTTGGGATCTTATTGTAAAACCGAATACTATTACCTATAAAGCTTTTATTACACTTACTTAACCTAAAGCGTGGGACGGCCAACTTCTAATATTAAAATTATGACGATCATTCACTAGATCTAGCTTGTCTAATTTTTTACGAATATGCATTAAGTTATCGAAGATGTATTTTGTAGAATAGTATACAGGAGTGGAGGGTGTCTAATATTGTAAAGAGCATACTTGACTTTATGAGTTGCTAAAATCTGATGAATATGGATTGTGAAACTCCTTCTCATTTATTTGCATCTTAAAAAACCTGAAATTCACCGTATATTTAGGATACTTAGTTTATTGTTTAAATCTGTATTTTTAAGCGGAAATAAAGATAAAATTTCAGCAACTAAAAACTTACAGTAAGCACAACTAAATAACATGTGAGGGAATTCGCTTCGGACGAAAGTCGAATAGTGTGTGTTGACAATGATGACATACGGCACTGAGACGTGGTCACAGAACCGACGCTGATGAGGCCAACGGGTTCTAAATGGCTACCACGCATCGAAAGAAGCGTGGAAAGGCTAGTGGGTGGGCAGGTGGACCCGACGGGCTTCTTCCCCTGTCTCTTTGCCCGTCACTGAGCTATCCCATTTTCCGTTTTATTGGGGGGTAGGAAGTATATCCTGCCCCCTGGATGGTTGACCAGCTAGGTCTGGCCTCTCTCGAGAGGCGGGCGAAGAGGTGGGGTGGAGATATATTCTCCCCCATCCCCGTTGGGCCATTGCACGGATGAGGCCCGGTGGGTTCGCCGCAGAAGGCGACGCGGTGCTTCCGAAAGCCACCCCGTGTCGCCCCCATCCGAAATGCGGCGGACGGCCCCGGGGGGTTTTAGTGGGTATTTCCGGGCGCTTCACGCCCGGGCGAGTCCCCACACTGGCGCGGAGTTCGTACCTCCGTGCCCCCTTACCTATTGCATTGGGGGACTTCGGTCTCACTAATGCAATAGGTAAGGGTAGTGCGTAAATGCATTTCACCTCGACAAAAAATAACAAAAAAAAAAAAACAGGTGGACCTGACGACCTGGTGAAGATCTCGGGAATTCGCTGGATGCAGGTGGTGCAAAATCAGTCGTTATGGAGATCTTTAGGGGAAACCTATGTCTAGCAGTGAACGTCTTTCGGTTGAATAAATGAATGGATGGATCTTAGAGAATGACTTACTATTTGTAAAAAAATGAATCAATTTACATAATTTTTAAATTATAGTTGATAATTCTATACTTACATTTTAATAATAATATATTTTGTCACATAATATGCAACAAAAAAATAAAATATTATAAATAAATTTAATCGATAGAACTATAAAAAAAATAACTAAAAGAATATTTGAATACAAAAAAAATAAATTTTATCGTCTACAAGAGCGAAACCGCTGGTTCGTCTAGTATCCAATAACTGTAAAAAATTATGGAGAGAACAGAGAATTTTCGTATTATTTGTTTAAGATGTTGGTATGTTCCTGGTGCATATAAGAAACAGCTTGTTCGTAGTGGGATATAATTTGACATCATATGATGTTTTCGAACACGACTGTACATCCTATCAAGGGCAGATCAACTAATTACGATCATCTAATTACTCAAAAAAAAAAAAAAAATTACTTCAAGTATTTTAGCTATCAACGTTGGCGAGACCGTAGTTGTCAAAGGCCCGGGAGTTTATTGATTATCTTTCCTTTTAGATGCTATTGCAAGCTATATTTAGCTAATTATTTTAACCATGAATAGTCTGCGAGCTGTTCTAGCCACATGAGCTCAATAGCAAACCTGTTCACTTCTGACATCCCATAAAATTTATTAAACCTAGTGTCAGAGTACGTTATCCATCCATCCATTCAACCGAAAGATGTCCACTGCTGGACATAAGTCCCCCCAAAGATCTCCACGACGACCGGTCTTGTGCCACTCGCATCCAGCGGACTCCCGCGACTTTTACTAGGTCATAGGCCATCTTGTGGGAGACCTCTGCCCACGCTGCGTCTTCCGGTACGGGGGCTGCCCCGTTCTTCATCAGTTTGGCAATACTTCGGGCTACATCGGTTACTTTGGTTTTTCTGACGATATCCTCATTTCCGTTTGGATCACGCAATTAAACTCTGCGCATAGCCCTCTCCATTTAGCCCAATGTCGTCCTTTGAGCAACTTTGAGCTTTCTTATTGGGTCTATTGTAAGCGACCACGTTTCAATGCCATAAGTCATCTCTGGCAACACACATTGGTCGAAGACTTTTCTCTTGAGATACTGCGGGTACACGTACGCTTGAGTAAGTTATATAACGTCATAATTTTTTAATAATATTTTAATATAGTAAGTAGAAAATAAATTTGTATAGAATTTTAAACATTTGAAAGTAAACGCTTACAAACAATTATATCATAACTTAATGGAATTGAATTAAAATAATACAGTATTATGTAATTAAAAACTCGTCTACCAGCTACCAACAAGCAACCGACTAAATCGTCTCCAGTTAGATCGTCACTTAAAATCACGGGATGTTGTATTGGAAAAACTACTTTAAAGGTTCCTAAAACATGAACGGTTCTATACCGCGCTAGAAAGCATCCATTTTGAAGCGATAATGGCTCAGTTGGTAACGTCATCGGATTCCGAGTCGATTGACGTATGTAGGTTCGAATTTACCTGGACGAGGCCCGGTGGGTTCGCCGCAGGGGGCGACGCGGTGCTTGCGAAAGCCACCCCGTGTCGCCCCCATCCCAAATGCGGCGGATGACCCCGGGGGGTTTTAGTGGGTATTTCCGGGCGCTTCACGCCCGGGTGAGTCCCACACTGGCACGGAGTTCGTCCCTCCGTGCCCCCTTACCCATTGCATTGGGGGACTTCGGTCTCACTAATGCAATGGGTAAGGGTAGTGCGTAAATGCATTTCCCTTCTACAAAAAAACAAAGGTTCGAACTTAACCTATGCAGCTCTATAATGAGCCTGAGATTCCGGTGAAGGAAAACATCCTGAGGAATCCATGGCATGATAGTCTACTAGAATATTAAATAGAATAGAAACTTCTCTAGAAGTTTCTAGTTATGCTCCTCTGGGTATCTCACAAGTTCGAAAACCTGTTGCCAGCATCAATAGAGATGTTTCAACGATATCACAAGCAAGAGTTGTTGAAACACTTAAAGTGCGATGAAACTTAATTAAAACCGGTAATATTAAAAAAATATTTCAGTGATCAGAGCCATATTGATACACAGATAGCATTAATATTTTTCGTTGTTTTTTCTAGTTAAAATTTATTTTTCATGTAATTTTTGTACAGTGTCTATAATTTTGTAATTATATTTTTTGGTTTGTATATACAAGAGCACTTATAAAAACTGTGTACTCTTGTAAGTGGCGCGCACATCTGGAACACTACTTTGTAAAAATACTTTATAAACCTTACCGAAACCATAGCTTGTAAAACATGTAATTTAAAACCATGTAATCTTTGTTGCAGTTCCAAATAAAATAAAAATAAACTAAACTCAGTAACTATTGGCTTAGTGTGTTTAATAACATGAACCACATCATTACTTAACATAAGGCGATATAGTGGTCAAAACATTGAGCCTATATAGTAAAAAAACCCGTGCGTACTAACGGGACTACGGGACCTAACATAATATAAATATATGAACCCTAGCAGTCTTTTTGTATAGAGAAGGTTAAACATTGAAGGATTTGGTCACAATTTACACGGAGTTGCGAAAAGATCTTCGCGCGTGAGCTTAGCTGAGCTGAGCGAGGTCTTTCACGCGTCACGACCTGATGCTATCTGTCAATCTCGACAATATGACACTTCCCATCAATGTCAACAAAGTTTCTAACTCTAGCGAGAAAGAAGAAACTTCCAAAAACCGAATTACTATAATAGAAACAGCTATCTACATTCAAAAACTATGATACAAATGCCTCGTTTGCGTCGAGATTTATCAATCAGTTAAGACAAGTTTTCTTGTGTTATTCTATGCCTATAATGATAGGCATTTTTGAAGTGAAACATCTTTGACAGCGTTGAGCGGTGCTCTATAGAGGAAAACTTATAGATTCACGTTACCAATGCTTTGACGTGAGCTGTCAACATGCTTACAGTATTTCAAGTTTAAGATGCTATTTAAGTGTCAAGTTTTTTAAGTAATTTAATAAAATGTACACTTACGCAGTCTTTCGTATGTTCTGATTATAAATAAACCATTAAAATGTACCATTAGTTGCGCCAATAACGCCAATAGATATAAAAAAAAAACAGACAAATGTTAAAGAGGCATTTTAGGTTATGTTAATAATGTAAATTAACAAATTATGAAATTTATACATTAGAATAACAGTCTTTCCAAAGTTTCCAAGCTTCTACTACTGCAGACTGTCTGCAGTCCCCATGGCTTCCTAGAATTTTTTTTACCTACGAAGTACAAAAATTATGGCAATTTATCTGATTACACCTGCTTCTCCCTTCTGCGTAACAGAGTTAAACACCTAGAGGATCATTGCTATAATGTTTATATGGAAAAAATGGAAGCATCGATAACAAAGAATCCTAAAACTTTTTGGTCTTACATTAAAAACAAACGAAATAGTAACGCATTACCTAACGTACTTCGCTACCGGGGAACTTCCGCAGATACCGGTGAGGGTATTGCTGATCTATTTGCCGCCTACTTTTCAGACTAATTTCGAGGAACCTGACCTTGATAACAGTAGTTCAGAAATATTTGAAAATACTTATTCTACTAACTCAGTAAATCTTAGTACTGTTTCCGTATCTCCGGAGAGAGTACTGAGACTTTTAAGGGGATTGGATGCAACAAAATCTAGTGGACCGGACTTTATACCCCCCAGTTTCATAATTAATTGTGCAAGTAGCTTAGTGATTCCACTTTGTATGTTGTTTGATCGGTCTTTGAGAGAGGGGTTTGTTCCTAAGTTATGGAAAGCCGCATTTATTACACCGATATTCAAAAAAGGCAATAAATCAGACATAGAAAACTATCGTCCTATATCTAAATTATGCTTATTCTCTAAGATTTTAGAGAGAATAGTTCACTCAGAGGTATACTCTGCGATGTCAAGTCAGTTTAGCGAAGAACAACATGGTTTCCTTAGAAAGCGGTCTACCGCCTCCAACTTAATACTGAGCAATGAAATTATAACCGGTGGGATGGAGGAGGGTTACCCTGTAGATGTTGTATACACCGACTATAGTAAGTGTTTCGATCGCATAGATCACAGTGTGCTACTCAGTAAGCTGCTTTCAGCTGGAGTACACGGTGATCTACTTCGCTGGTTCACATCTTATATCGATAACAGGACGCAGGCTGTGGCTCTCGGCGGTTACACATCTGGATGGTACACCGTGCCATCTGGGGTACCTCAAGGGTCAACCTTGGGCCCATTATTGTTTACTATATTCATTTCGGACATAAAATCTTGTTTTCACCATTCACAAATTCTTTTATATGCCGATGATATGAAGATCCTCAAAGTAGTGCGTTCGGTAACTGATACAGAGTTTTTCCAGTCAGACTTAGATAGATTCGTGGCATACTGTAAAGTTAACAAATTGCAATTAAATATTTCAAAGTGTTTCCACATAACGTTTACTCGCCGAATAAAAACTTCAATTATATCAAACTACACACTAGATGGTGATGGTATAAGGAAAGTTGCTAGTATTAAGGACCTCGGGGTAATACACGACAGTAAATTACTTTTTGATGAACATGTAGATTCCATAGTCAATAAAGCAAATAAAGCCTTGGGTTTCATTTTCAGAACTTGCAGTGACTTTCGCTCTTTAAAACCAATTAAAGTTTTATATTGTTCATTGGTGCGCAGCCATCTGGAGTATGTATCCCAAGTCTGGAACCCTCAGTATGAGGTATATAAATCTCGTATTGAAGGTGTCCAAAAGAAATTCTTGCACTATCTAGATTTCAAAGCAGGACAATTTTTAACAAATTACGAACATCGTTGTAAGCTATATCATTTCTTGCCACTACAAGTACGACGTGATATCATTGATGTATGTTTCTTGGTAAACATTGCCAACGGGTCAATAGACTGTCCTGAACTTCTTAGTAAGATATTCCTTCGGACAAATCAGAACAACCTAAGAAAACGTTCGGTAGTAACTGCACCGTTTGCAGCGACAAATTACAGGCGTAATGCATTCTTCATACGTGGCGTTGAATCGTTTAACAGCTTACCTCGCCATTTAGACATTGATTTGTTTTGCACTAGAACATTTCAAATAAAAAATATGCTTAATAAGGAATACTTTGGCAATGATCGCAAGGAGTGTAACGACGCGACATAATTCATTCATTTATGTAATATCTTAATATAAATATTATCATTAACATGTACTTGTATTGCACGACCAAACGACCAAACATAAACTCTTCTGAATTTTGTTGTATAGTTCCATCTCATTTTTGTCACTATCGTATATTTTTTTATTCTCACATCTCCATGTAATAAACTTGGTATTTATTTGTGGAAGCTTTTTATTAGCAATAGTCAACAATTATATATTTTTATGTATTGTAATATTAGTCTGTAAGCTTTTCCAAAACTAATAAAATAAATAAATAAATATATATGTCGTGTATTGTAGAAATAAATTATCTTCTTGTCATTTGAATGCACCTTGTCACCGTATTTGAATGCAGCAAAAATAATACGAATGTCAAAAAGACAATATATTCATCTTGCTGCGCTTCTTTTCGGCATTATTAGAACAAAAAACCTAAGTATCTCCTGGATTAATGAATTTGGTCAAACCAAAAGGCATAGAACAATGGTAACTAAAAGTAGTTTCAAATATACCGTTGAAATAGTGTGTAACAATATTCCTCCGCCTCAACAATTCGTAAGATCTATAGGAATACTTTTAGGAACAAATTAAAAGAATATCTTATGAACAATCAACCAAATTTCGGTATGGACTTTATGTAACATTTGATCTGTTTTAACGGATAGTTTTTGTAACATTGTTATGTTACTTTTTACTACTTTCCTGCTTGATCGAATTTCTTGCCGGCTCCTCTCGACTGTGTGTTATTTTCCGAACCCGTTGGCGCCTTATTAGGGCCTAAATTGAATAAAGAATTTTTGATTGATTTTCTTATAAATAAACGGTAATGTTTCGACGTTCATAAACACCTTCTGAAGCCCTAAATTGGAGTAAGATTTTTTTTTTACAACATAAGCATTAGAAACGACCTCACCACGTTTCATCACGATATTTTCTTTCATAGTATTATTAAGTACCTGATGAATCGAACCCACTATGGTACATACCAACTCTCCCACACTTATAATTCAGCTATCATCCGTCCGTATAACATACATGATTATTTCATCATGATAACGCCGCAGTTCCCAGTGTGGTCGAATTCCACGCGGAGGGGCGTAGGTTCGAACCTACCTATCCAACTCAATAAGATTTAAGAGCTTAAGATTTTTTTACACGATTTTTTTAGGCTCAGTGCTTTGACCACAATCTCACCTGATGTTAAGTGACGATGTGGTCCAGTATGGTAAACACACTGAGACTAGAGGTAATGATTCTCAAGTAAAGCTGCCGGAACACACTTATTGGTATTTGGTGACAGGTTTTGAACCTTGAGGATGGTAGTTACCCTGACTGACATTATCAGAAAATGCCCTGCCACCATGCAAACATTGAGAGAAAGCCATAGCATGGCGGTAGGGCATTATTTAACATAACAATCCCCCGCCTGGGGTAGCTAACCCCCTTAAGTAGGAAAACCTGTCGAAGAACTGTTTTCCGACTGTAAACACTTGAGATCCAGTACCTCCAGGCTTACCACCCTGGACTACATCATCACTTAACATCAGGTAAGATATTGGTCAAAAATAAATTGTATCATCTCAATGAAACTTAACTCATTTTACATACAGACCATCCGATTTTAAATGACCACTGGGTATTTTATCAAGATCTCATAAATGTGTAAAATTATTTAAGGAGTAAGCCAGGTGCTATCGCTTAACAGTAGTATGTGGATATGCTACTTCAAAAACATGGTAAAGAATGAATGCTCCCACTATAGGGAATCCTAAACTCGCAGCATGGTGGTAGGTGTTTTCTATTTTTTTACTTGACTAAATACTAAAGACATGCGATTTGTTCTAAAGCATCCGCATGTGAGAGCCATTAACTTTAAACTTAGCATCTATTATATAGCTGAGTATATATTGCTACCTCAGTATATGCTGAGTTGGACAACCCTTTCACCGGGTGACATATAGTGGTTCTCATGTAATGTACGTTTATTTAATATTATTTAAATTATTTTTATAACTTATATGTGTGTCGCCGTGTGTTCCGTTGGTGAATAAATGTTTTTTTTTTCTATTTTTATAAAAAGCCTACAAATTTTAAAAATCGGTTAACAAAAAAAAAACATGATACATCCTCGACCTAATAAGGTTCATAACAAAAACTGCCGACTGCACCATCGCTTATCACATTATCATAATTTTGACTATGTATATTTTGCAAATGTGATTCAAACCTCAACCCCTTCAAATGTGCTCCACTAGCAAAATAATAATCTAATTACAAAGACAATGAAACGAAGTGTATATAAGAAAAAAAAATTGTACGTCGAGTAGAGATGCTCCGCGGCGTCGTCTAGAGGGGACGCGGATATATAGTGATGATGTGCGGGCGTCGGCCGCGATAGTCTGTCGGTTACACGCGTCGCGTGCACTCGACGTCACTCGGTTCAAACTCGTGCGTGTGTGCGCTTGCGGTATATCCACTCCCTAGTTCGGTGAGTAAACGTGATTTCAAATTGACATATCAAAAAATATAGGGTTAAAACGAAGTCTTAGCACACTACTATTCTAATCATCTCACTGCTGGGCAAAACCTTTTCTCTGTAGAATATGGTTAAACACCACCCCAATCTAAAACTTATTAGCAACATTAAAAATCGAAAACCTACAATCTTTCATTTTTTAATAATATATTTCAAAATGTCAGTGTATGGACGCTGAGGCAACGCGAGTTCGATCCAACGGACATCTGTTAAAAATCCCACAGCGATGTTAACTATTCAGTCACCACAATTTCATTCATTCGTCGTCGTGACTTATACTTAATTTAGGTAACATCGATAAAATTATATATCGTTAAAATGATTTCACATCACTATTAATTGAAGAAAATAAAAAAAAATACAAAAAGTAGAGAAACGTTTACCTGATCGGTTTTATAATTGTTAATACTAGTCTAGGTCGATCAGGAATATAACGTTAAGGATAAAACAATACGATCTCTATGATATTGATTTTATGATATCCCAGGTTCGAATCTCAGCATGTATCGATGCATTTAAATTCCGAACACAGTAACATTAGCGGTGGTGAAAATCATCGATACCTTACAAAATTATTGACGGTGGCCATTGTTAAATATCAAGACGTATTTCTTCAAGTATACAGTTAAAACAACTCAATGAACCGAGATATATAACAATCCGATATGAAAAACACTCACTGAATAATACATCGTGTAATTTAATAACAAATAATAGCTGCCTTACAGATATATGGCTAATTATTAGGAAAGGTTCTTTCCACATGAGAGAGTGTACATAGATTCACTCCACCCCAAGCCTTTTGGGCTCTTTAATGGACTTTAACGCCGCATAATACTTCCCAAAGATTTAGGTTTTTTTCTAATGTTCCCAAAAAAGACTTGTAAATCAATAAACTAGAAAGACTAAAGAGAAATTTTTACTTTTTTAGCAGATCTATCCAGTGCAAAAAAATTACGTGCAAAAATCATAAACTGCATACTTTTGGATAGATCACCTTTTTCTTGTGGTCTCAAAATGTTGTTTGATATATTTAATTACAATAATGGCGAAAGTACAAGGTCTAATTTAGTGTCTAATTCTCACTTCTGTTCTCGTGATATAGTAACAACAATATATCAATAGTGACGTGATATAATTATTTCGATATAAATTTTATCGATACTGGATCAATTCAAGTAAAATTTGGGTCTTTACAGAAAGTTTGTACTTATGACAGTTTCATATATTCAATATATATATATTTATTTTTGGTAAGTATGTAATTTCAATTTTTGGGAAATACGAATAGAAAACAAGAAAAAGATATATCTATTCATTAAAATGTAAAATAAAACGCAATTTTTAGATCACATTTTCTATTCATTTCTCGCTAAGTATATAATAAAATATAAGTAACTGAATTATGATTGACATTACTTCACAACCAGATTATACGAAATATAAAAAATATATACATAAATATAATTATTTTGTTCTACTATTGTAAATAATCATTAGTATCGAGTTCATTGTATTTTTCCACTATAGTCTTAAATCGTTTTACATACATATAAATAAATAAAGTTTATATTTAATATTACCTGCCTGTATTGTTACAATAATAAAAAATATATTTAATGACTAAACTTAAAATTGCTGATCACCAGTATATATTCGTACAGATAAACAATTAAATATTACTTATATTTTTTTTTAAAATCAATTTATAAAAACGAAATGTGTTTTTTAATAGGCATATTTCAAAATCAAACCTTAAAGTTACCATAATCAAGTTTCCCAAATCACAAGTTGCAACCTCCGCCCAGCTTCTTCATAATTCTATCTTTTAAAAGTTGAGAAAAAAAATGAAACTGTTAATTATTTTAATGGAAACGGTAATAATTTTTTTCTAATGATCCTTTCTTATTACATATTTAATTTATTATTTCTAACTTGAATATCTAAAAGCAAAATTCCGGCGTCTCTTATACTATTGTCTTCTTTTGATATAATGATAATGTTTTCTTTTCATTTCAGAATAGAAACTGTGGGACAAGATGCTCGTTATAAAATCTATGGTGAGTAATCTTATTTTCTATAGTATAATGATATATTTTATTAACATGTAACCTGAAGATAAACTTTATAACCCTAAATATAGGATATATCGTAAAAGGCAACACTGTTAATGTCTTTTATATGATCCTTTTATTGAATCATCGATGTATACTCTAATCAGGATTTAGTTTATATTTTATTATTTAGTTGAGTTATATATTTTGACAAAAACATAATCACCAGAACCTTATCCAGTAATAATAAAGTACCTATTACCCGAAAATTATTAGGTACTATTGAATATGCGCCCTTACATGTCAAATCGTCTCCTTCCGATTTGGATGAAATGTCGTCAGAAGTTTTGCCTTCATCCATAGAGAACTTAACCTATTACCTTCATCATATAACAAAGTTTTAATAACAAAAAAAAGATGTCTTTTTTCAAAATTAGCAAAATTTTAAATGTATCTTTGGATTCTTCTATGTTTATTTTTTAAATATTTTAAAAATAAGTTTGCTTCATTTTAATTCATTTATGATTATTGCTATAATATGGTTATGCAAAAATAAAAATGTCAAAAATTCATATTTACAAAAGAAAAAAAAACTGAGTATTGCAAGATCCTTTACGACCATATAGAAGTAGTCTACAAAATACTTTAAAGAATAGTCATTAATTTTTGATTTTTCAAAATTTGTTACTATAGGTAATAGTTATTGAGATATTAAAAAAATAATCATGGAAATTACTAAAAATGATACTTTTGGAACTTACGAAAATCCGTTGGTAAAACTTATTTATGAACGAAAGGAAACTTCTGAACTAATTTAACTCTAAATCTGTTGGGGTCTATTTTAAAAAATCGTCATTTGGACATATATATACCTATCTATATTCACTATACAGGGATATAATCATGAAGAATAAAAATAATTAAAAGCGAGTGGTGACGCAGGGCACAGCTTGTATTAAAATAAAGCAGCAGTTATAGAAAATAATAAAGTCGAGTCGAGACGGCTCTGTCCTAATCAAGTTCGCAGTTCTTCTTATTTCAACGTAAATATAATTAAGTCGTGGTGATTCTGCCTACGCGCTATGAATTTTCCTCACTGTTTTTTTTATACCATACAAGTCTTTTTTTATGTACGTCACGTTGTATTTATAATACAGACATCGGTCACGCGGAGGATTGTGCTCAGGTTCACGTTTGTGGCTGTATTATACGTTAGGCCTCAGAACGAATTAAACTATTCGTGAGGTATCTCTCTATACCAGTGATTCTCAACCTTTTTTTGTCGCAAACATATTTAACGATTTCAAAATTTGGCGGCACACAAAAAAAAGATAAAAATTATTTACTTTCTACAACACTGCACACTGCATAAATATTTTTCTTTTTAAATGATATAATTTATTAATATTAAGATTATTATATATTTGCTAAATTTGGCGGCACACTTTTGAAATTTGGCGGCACACAAAAGTGCCGCGGCACAGTGGTTGAGAATCACTGCTCTATACAATAAACACTGTATAGAGGAGGTAATCAGAGGGGATAAAGTGTTACTTTTTTATTTGGCATAAGTCTTTCAGACTTCTTAGTATTTTTACTATTCCACGTGTTTAATCATGAAACACACCTTGAAAATACGCAACGGCTTTTGATTCTGTTTTCAGAAAGTTTATATATATAAGTCTTAAGAGATACCTCAAAATAATTACCTATTTAGAAAATTGTGCTTCTTTAAAAATTTTATACAAAAGAACACGATGACATATCTCCTATGGTTAACTCATAATAACAGTTTTTCCCTGGACCCCGATTTTAAACACAAGTGCGAACAAAGTAGCGGACGGAAGCTCGTTAAAAAGAACATTAAATAAAAAACAATTTTATCGGAAAATTCGTGGTTTTCACGAGTAGTATTTAGTGTAGGTAACATTGCATAACTTCGGTAATAACAGTTACTAGCGCTCGTCTTTGATCGAAATTCGACCATAATTTATAAAAACATTCATTGTCAATTGCTTAAAGTAAAACCTTCTCAAAAGTCAATATTCTGTCTACACGGTAAATAAATGTCAAGTCTGATATTGACATGTGAATGATAATCGTAAGGGATAATGATAGATGTCTGTCTGTGTCAAACCAAGGGTAGTGTGTGAACTGAATTGTTTTATTGATTTAACTTATTTTTATGCATAATTAAAAAAAATAATAACATTCATCACTTCTTCTCTATATAAACTATAAGTGT
The DNA here is from genome assembly GCA_014132275.2 of Samia ricini. Lineage (NCBI taxonomy): Eukaryota > Metazoa > Arthropoda > Insecta > Lepidoptera > Saturniidae > Samia > Samia ricini. The sequence goes on from AP028162.1 coordinate 576,675, forward strand.
GCGAATTTTCATACTCCTCCGTAAGCGAAACTTGTAAAAAAAGGGGTACAAAATTTTTGCTTTACATACATACATACATATGCTCACGCCTGTTTTCCCCGAAAGGTTAGGCAGAGGTGAAGTAGCGAACTACACCACCCACATTTCGCCGAGATTAGTTCCGTCCCAGATGTGACAGGGGGCGAGCCTGTCGCCATATCGGGCACAAATTCCAAACTCCGGGATGATACTGAGTAGAAAAACCCAATATCACTTGACCCGACCCGGGGATCGAACCCGAGACCTCAGAACGACAGTCGTATGTAATACAACTGCGCTACCGAGGCAGTTAAATTTTTGCTTTACGTATTAATATTATGATGATGATTAAAGTAGTTTTTTTTATATCTTTATTTTATAGAGAGTTTGTTCATAATAAACATGCCACCCTCACCCATCACATACATACATAAAGCCTATATTATAATATAACAACTAAAATGGAGACTGAAAATAAAAATAAGTAATCAATTCTTCGCTCTAAGATTAAAGTAGTTCGAAAAGTAAAAGTATATGAATACCGAGTATAAACTAAACAGTTTTAAATCAATGTCATGGTAATGTATGCGACATGCGGGGTGCTACCCCCCTCTCCCCGCACCCCCCACCCCCCGCACACAAAGCATTACTTTCACTTCACAATCAAATGACGTCCGTTTCACGTAAACGACGTAACCGTCATAATAGAATAAATAGTAGATCTTAAACAGTCGTCCGACTGTCTGTATGTCCGTTGGTTAGCTTATAATTAGAGAACCACTGAACCTATTTACACGACCCTGAAATTATGCCAAAAATGCAAAACTTAGGTACTGAGTTAGGTGGTGGAGGGGAACTATTCTCCTCCATCCCCACCGGGCCATTGCACTGACGGGCCGGGTGGGTTCGCTGCAGGGGGCGACGCGGTGCTTGCGAAAGCCACCCCGTGTCGCCCCCATCCCAAATGCAGCGGACGGCCCCGGGGGGTTTTAGTGGGTATTTCCGGGCGACTCTCGCCCGGGTGAGTCCCACACTGACACGGAGCTCGTCACTCCGTGCCCCCTTATCTATTGTATTTGGGGGACTCTGATCCTTCAAATACAATAGATAAGGGTAGTGCGTAAACGCATTTACCCCGTCAAAAAAAAAAAAAAGGTACTGAGTTAGGTATTGAATCTTTTCGTTCGTGGCCGTTAGAGTAAGTAAATGTACTCGGGATTCTTACTAGAATGTCAAACGGTAAAAGAAGTATATTGTTTGTGCGTTATGCTGCGATTAAGAGATCAAATTCGACAAAAAAGGAAAGATTAGTGAAAGAAAATTATTATTGGATTTTACACTAAGATAATGCACCTTCGCACAAGACCATCGTCGTGAACAAATTTTTGACCAAAAACTCAACAAATAGCATCGAGCAACCTTATTGACCAGATATGGCTCGGTATTAGCAAAATCCCTTAGTAGACTTGTCAACCCTACACTTGTCAACAGACGTGACAACCCTAAGCGTGAGTTGTTACGTACTGGAGCAGTTAGCAGGTGACAGTATGAACTACAAACACAACACAATGCATTTCTATCCTGTATCTGTATCCATACCAAATTTAACCAAAGGGTATAAGCATTTAGTAGAGTAGATTAAGGCTTTAAAAAAACGTCCAGACAGAGTCAAAAACACTAAACTAATAACATTATTTTAAATTACATTAATGTAAATTTAATCTCAATGTTTATTACCTGCATGCATTCATAATCAATATATAGAAATACATAGACAAAAAGTTTTGTTATGAGAATACGATTGTAAATGTTTTTTTTTTATACTGAATATGCTCAGCGTTTTGACCACAATCTCACCTAATGTGAAGCGACGATGCGGTTCAGGATGGTAATACACACTAAGCCTAAAGGAATTGGTTCTCAAATGATACGGTAGGAGCACGCCGATTGGTATGTCTACATTATTAGAAAATGCTTCATTGAGAGAAAACTAATAGGAGTGTCATTAAGGGACCGTAAACGAAATGAATGGATAAGAGACCAGAGTAAAGTGAGTGACGTTATTAAACGAGCTGCGAGTTTGAAGTGGGAAAGGGCAGGTCATGTGGTAGAATAGCAACCGTGGGGCGAGAAACGCCCACGATGAAGACCACAGATGCGTTGGTACGTCGATATCAAGAGAATGGCCGAAACAAATTGGATCGAAACTGCCCAAGATCGCAGAAAATGGCATAATATGTAGGAGGCCTACACCCTTTTTTTAGTTTTTTGGCGAGTGGAATGCATTTACGCACTACCCTTACCCACTGCATTATTAAGATCGAAATCCCCCAATGCAATAGGTAAGGGGGCACGGAGGGACGTCTCCGTGCCAGTGTGGGACTCGCCCGGACGTGAAGTGTCCGGAAATACCCACTAAACCCCCCGGGGCTGTCCGCCGCATTTGGGATGGGGGCGATACGGGATGGCTTTCGCAAGCACCGCGTCGCCCCCTGCACCAGACCCACCGGGCCTCGTCCGTGCAATGGCCCAATGGGGATGGGGGGGAAACTCCCCACCCACCTCTTCGCCCGCTTCTCCGAGGAAAGGCATGACCCAGCGGTCAGCAGTCCCAGGGCAGGGGATTATACCCCTGCCCCCAATAGAAGAGGAGAAAGAAGAATAGTGCAGTGACGGGCAAAGAAGAAACTAGAAGAAACCCGCCACTGCAATAGAAGAAAGAAAGCAAAACCCCCAGGTCACAAACCACCCCTCCCCCCTTGCAGAAAGCAGACCTGTAGACAGGGACCCCCTCCTCCTCTCATCTTGTAAGGACAGGACGTAGTGAGGAGAGGGCCCTGACAACAGCTACGCCTTCGCCTCCCTTAGCACCCCTCACTCAAGTGCGACCTTACCAATACGGTACGACCTTACCAATACGGAGGAGGCCTACACCCCAGCGGTCGAGAAAGGCTAAAGAAGAAGAAAATGCTCTACCACCGTGTTATGATTCCTCACGATGTATTCATTCTCCGAAAGCTCAGACTTATTAAAGTATTGCATAAATGGATTTGAATCTGCGTTCATCGACGCGGAAGCCGACTGCACTACCACCTGGGTCATATCATCGCTTCATGATTACTAGTAAACCATTTCAAAATCAAAATCAAAAACCTCTTTATTCAATTTAGGCCCTTTTTTTTTTTTTTTTTTTGACGGGGGGAAATGCATTTACGCACTACCCTTATCTATTGTACTTAGGGGATCGAAGTCCCCCAGTACAACAGATAAGGGGCACGGAGTGACGAGCTCCGTGCAGTGTGGGACTCACCCGGGCGAGAGTCGCCCGGAAATACCCACTAAAACCCCCCGGGGCCGTCCGCTGCATTTGGGATGGGGGCGATACGGGGTTGCCAGGCATGTCGCCGCGTCGCCCCCTGCAGCGAACCCACCGGGCCTCGTCGTGCAATGGCCCAATGGGGATGGGGGAGGATGTTCCTCGACCCCACCTCTTCACCCGCCTCCCCGTAGGGAGGCCTGACCCAACGGTCAAACATACCGGGGAGCAGGATATTTCCTGTTCCCCATAAGTAGAAACGGGAAGAAAGGGACAGAGCGGAGACGGGCCAAGAAGAAAGAAGAAGGAACCCGCCTCCGCTGTAGAAGAAAGAGAGCTAGGTCCCTCTCCATTACTCGTCTTGTAAAGACAAGACGTAATAATGAGGAGAGGGATACCTAGGAAGAAGAAGATGCCCCCACAACATTAACTCCACTCACAGGGCGCCCACCTTGGAACGAGGGGAAGCAAAACGCTCCTCCCATCCGGTGACCGGCCTCTTTACCCTCGTCCGCACATCTCGCACATCTAGGATTTTCCACCACACATTCTCCCGCCTTATGACCATGTGCACCACATCGGAAACACTGCTCCGCCCTGTCAACCTCCGCCGTGCACATGGCCCGAGTGTGCCCCAGGCCCATGCACTTATAGCACCTCATCGGTCTGACCCCAAGTGCATGCACCTGGGTCACACTCCACCCCATCTTGATCCCCCCCTTGTCCTGAATCCTCCTGGCCGCCTCCAACGGAAGCGACACAAATAGGGTCCTAATCCCTCTTCCCACCACCTGAATCGACCCCGCCCTCACTTCGTCCAATCCACAGCTCCCCTCCTGCGCAACCCTGGCTATGGCCTCATCCCTCGAAACCGAGTCCTCCAGACCGACAAGACGGACATCAGCCCGCTTTGTCGGTCTGGAGACCACCGCCACCTCCGCCATAACCTTGCGCAACCTCTCCGCTAGCACATCCGCCCTCTCCTTTCCCTCCGGTCCCGCCACCTCCAACATGCGAGATCCCCCCGCCGTCGGCCGACACACCACACTTTCTATCCCCATAGCTTCCAACCCCACTTTGCTTCTCGCCTCCGCCAGCACTTGCCCATAAGTGAGCCCCCTCCCCACCGCATCCGGCCGCAGTGTGATAACCACCGCCGCCGTCCGCGGCGGTGAAGGGAGCCTCACCCTTGTCCTCCCAGCCCTTCCCTCCTTCGACACAACCCCCTGAGGCTCAGAAGAGACCGCCACTTCCTCCCTCCTCACCACCTTCCTCCTTTTCCCCCCTCTCCTCAACCAACGTCCACTGCTCCTCCTCACCCTCACCACCAACTTTCTCCCTCTCTCTTCTCCATCACCTCTGTCACCAGGGAGCGGATCCCACTCCATCCCTAAAGGGGTAGAGTTCACCGCACCACTCTTCCCCACCATTCTCCTAACCGCCTTCTTTTTCCCCCCCTTCATCCGAGATCCCTCTTCCACCCCAGTGCCCTCTTTCACACCATCTGTCCCCACAGACAACCGACCAGTTACCCCCGCCACCTGATTTTCTAATACCTCCAACCTCCGATCAACCCCCTGAAACATCCCCTCCAAACTTCCCTTGACCGAAGTCGTGACTTCCGTAGCCAAGTCCTTCATCATCCTCCCCATATCCCACGTCTTCAACCTAACAACCTCTTTTTCCAACTCCTCAATCTTCTTTTCCCCCTTCTCTTTATCCCAGTACACCTCCCTAGTGTGCTCCGACATATCTACCGCAAATGCCGAAACCCTCCATAAAAACATCGCTGTTCGCCTCAACGCCTTAACCACACCAACATTCATCTTCCCCTCCAGTTCCGCCAAACATCCGACAAACATGTCCGCCTTGTCGAGGATCTCCTCCGGATCCATACCCCCAATTGCCAGATCCACTTCCTTCATCTTCTTAACCTTCTCCAACTTATTAACCACCTCCTCCACGGACAACCCCAGCTTCTCAAAGAACCCCGCATACTTCCTCCACGGAAAATCCCTATCCCTGAGGTTTTCATACTCCACTTCATCATTCAACACCCTACTCTCCTTTATTTCCCGCGTCCTCATCACATTCTCAGCCTCAATGCCACCCTCCTCAGTGTCACACTCCATGTTAACCCCCCCAACAACTACCCCTAACTCAAAACACCTTCTTCTTTGGCTAAAACACCCCTTCAGTATAATATCACCTCGCTTAGTATAATATCACCTCGCTTAGTATAATATCACCTCGCTTAGTATAATATCACCTCATTCAATTTAATTTAGGCCTAAGAAGGCGCTTATGAACGTCTAAAACACTACATTTAGACTAAACAAAACAAATAAACAACTAAACAAAAACTAAACATTTCATTTTGTCATTCTTTCCATAGCGGAACTTTACCACCACAAATGGAAACGCATTTGAAATTCTTTCGTCTTACCTGATTAACTGTCGCCACATCTTTTATTTGCTACAGATAGATTGATATACAATACAGTAGTATTTTATTATAAGAAATTATTTAAAAGTTCTCTAACAACCTGTAACAGCCTCGTAACAATCGGAAGTTGTGTGATCAACGAGACCTTCCCACCATTGTACAACAAACATCAGTTCTAATGATCACCTTTACACAATGACACACACAACTGATACAAAATATATTGTAAACACAAGTCATTTTCATGAATAAATATGTAACTTATCAAGAAGGTTTTAAGTGTCATCTATCGTATACTAACATAGTTATGATTGTGAGAATATGAGTCGTTCAGTCGTTCAGATGTCACAGTAAGAAACTTGCCCAACATTATATATGTATATAAGTAAAACAAACATCATCATTCTCCTGCCTTTTCCCAACTCACTTGGTGTCGGCGCAGTATGTTTTCTTCTTCCATACATCCCCTATCAGCCGTCATCTCTTCATTCACTCCTTTTCCTTTCTTACACACTCCATCCACACTTTCTTTGGCCTTCCTCTACTTTTCCATCCTTCCACATACGCTTCCTCTCTTCTCATAACATGTCCATACCACGACAAACGAGAACCTTTCAACTTTTCTACCATTGACGCAACTTTCAAACTCCCTCTAATATATTCATTCCTTATTTTATCCATTCTTGTAACACCACACATCCATCTCAACATTCGCATCTCAGCTACATGCAGTCGCTTCTCATCCATCTCTTATTAGCCCAGCATTCTGATCCATACAATATGACAGGTCTTATGATGGGCTTATATATCCTCCCCTTCAATTTATAACAATACAATATATAAGATTTAATTGAAATGCATGCGATAATAAGCTTATTGTTTTTTGAGTTGCGCTGAGTTGAGTTTGGATCAATATAAACAACTTTTTACATTAAAACTTTCACAAGGAAGGTTTAAATTCTTCATATGAATTTCCATAATGCGAATTTATGAGTGAGTAAAGTCAAGGCCGTACGCGACGTCGCATCGCGTTCGCATAGTCTCCGAGAGCGAGAGGTTACGTCACACGCGGTCAGGAAAACATTTTACACACTCTGTATGTACCATAATCATAACATTCCAGCTTCTATAATACAATTAATGTATCTCACTTATAAAATCACACACTTCATACAATCCCTACATTTATCTACTTCAGTCTTTAATTAGAATGTTGTAAAATTATGTTATTTTAACGATCAATAGGTACGAGGAATCCTTACAGACAAGGCAGAATAAAACGTCATTTATTCCTATTTATGGTTAATTTATTAAGTTAGATTCTTTAACTATCTTCTGATTAACACAATGTATGCGATATTTTATTTAGTTTTGTACGCATGGAAAAAATGTAATAATTACTCGCTATAATGTAAAGTCTATCCATATTATTCGTCGAAACTACAAACTTCACTACGTTAAATAATAATTTAATGTTATCCTCCTTGGGTCACTGTTGTTTTACCGGCCTTCTGCATGGTAGATAATAATTTCCATATCTCTGGTAGTGTATTTAACGGTCAAAACATAAGTGAAATAAAATGTATGTATTTAACTGAAGTGCACCTTCTGTTTTCTCTATTCACTTACATCACACAGGTGAAGAGACAAAGTACATTCAGCTTTTGTTAAGACCGGTCGTTCTGACCTCTTGTCCTGTACATTAAGTAATCTTATACAATTCTATTATTTACTACCGGCTTTCATATCACGAATGGCCTGAAGAGTATAATCGTTTGATTATTTGACCTACAAGTCAGGCATGGATCTAAGAATTAAGCTTTTAAATGTGAGCTCCTATAGTGTAAAAGTCCAAATTGAGAACATGCCCCCACAAGCAATGGAAGATAATATATTAGGAATAAAGATCTAGTGAATGATCGTCATAATTTTAATACTAGAAGTAAAGACAAGTTGGCCGTCCCACGCTTTAGGTTAAGTAAGTGTAATAAAAGCTTTATAGGTAATAGTATTCGGTTTTACAATAAGATCCCAAGTAACATTACCGATTTACCTGACAATAAGTTCAAGTATTATGTCAAGCAAGTTTTAATCACAAAAGGTTATTACAGGGCGGATCATTACGTGAACGATAGTGATGTCTGGAAATAACCCACATCTCTGTGCTTCCACTAAAAACTACGATTTGTATAGTTTTTTATATGACATAAAAAAATTATATATATTATATTTATGAAAAAAAAAAAAAACCAGATCGAGTTTCTCGCCTGCGCTCTTCTCGACTGGGTTGTTTTCCGAACCGGTGGTAATGTTTTAGACGTTCATAAGCGCCTTCTTAGGGCCTAAATTGAATAAATAAATTTTGATTTTGATTTTGAAAGATTAGGTGTGGTTTGGAAGATGAAGTAAGAATCCACGGTTTATTTTTATGAAGTGGTTGTCAACGTATAACAAATATAACTATATAACATATATATATATGTATATATAACAATAAACAATAGATAGAGCTGCGTTTTTTACTTACAGCATAAAAATAGATGTCATACGAGGCTTATGAGAATTCCGTGATGTTAAGTCTGACCTCAAGGTTTCAATAAGTTAATGGACCGCGCAGTTTTTATTATTGTAGTGTTTTAATGTGTTTCTTTAACCAGTCGTTAGTTTTTTAAATATATGTATAACATATCTGCACGTATGTAGATGTATCAGTTAAGGTTACCATCATTTATTGTATATGAAAGCGAATACTTTAGATCTATGTATATTTTTTAAACTGCAAATACTATTACAAGAACTGTAAAAAATATGTTACATTATACTATAAGTTCAAATGTTTGGTTTAATTGATTTGTAACTATATGGTCATGGTTTCGATATATGGATTGAAAATGACAGTATTTTGTATATTTCACCTAACATAACATATGCTCACGCCTGTTATCCTCGAAGGGTTAGACAGAGGTGAAATAGCGAACTACACCACTCGCATTCCGCCGAGCTTAGTTCCGTCCCAGATGTGACAGGGGGCGAGCCTGTCGCCATATCGGGCACAAATTCCAAACTCCGGGATGATACTGAGTAGAAAAACCCAATACCACTTGACCCGACCCGGGGATCGAACCCGAGACCTCAGAACGGCAGTCGCACCGTAATACAACTGCGCCACCAAGGCAGTTTCACACTATTTAATATTGTAGGCAGAACCCTATTCGCCATGTTATACCGTTGCGATTATCTGCATATCATCATATTAAGAGGACATGCTAGTGGCATTTATTCCCCTATTTCCTCCCTTGATTATTTATAGCATTATGGTAAATATTTTTATACCTAATAAATATATCACAGCCCGTACGATTTAATTTTTTCCATAAATTAGTTATTGTAGAATCTATTAGCCTTTGAAAATGAAAAAAATTATCGATTTGTACGGTCATTTTCAGACATTCGTCAAACAAATTAACGTAGAGGCATAGCCAGTCTTTCTTATTCTATAACTGAAAATTAAAAATCGGTTAAGTTTTGGAGGAGGTATCAGGGTACTACGAAGTGATGTTTTCGTCTATTTTGGATAGGTAAAATCAGCCAGTGCTTCAGTTGTACCTTTCGTGTCCACTCAAATATCAAAATTTGTCATTTATTTTTATTCATTAAACTGTAAAAGACCTAGCGACAAAGTAACGTAATCTTTTTCATTTATTTTAACTAATCAAACGCTGTTGACTAGAAGGACCTTGACAGCTTCACCGGACCTTGAGGCGAGCGCTTAAAGCACTCAGCCTAAAAATGGTAGAAAGCATAAAGCCTCCAAAATGGAACGAACCTCGGCTTGAGCTGCTAAAAGCCGTGATAAAAATTCCGCAGAATTCGCCCCGCACTAACCTAACGGTTAGTAAATCTGTTAAGCAAAAAAGGTCGTTTACAGAACCTATATACCTTGCTTGTAGTGTGCAAGTATGTGTGTGCAGTATGATGCGTGTGATACAGAAGTTTCTCCAGTAGGGGATCAGAACATATCTTATGCAACTGCCGGAGGAGGACCCGGAGTGTGTGCGAGAGCAAAGTTCTTCCGATGGCGGGAACGGTGAGTACGCTCGATTTCTCGGTTGAGGAGGAAAAATTCTGTTCACGAGCCTTATCTTGTCTTCTGGATCAGTTAGTATATTACATGGACGTCGTTTCTTTCGCTGTGCGTTCGAGTCTGGGGTAAAGGTCGCGGTGGTAGCTCCAGAGAGTTCGGATCTGTTTCCGCTCGATCGAAATAATTTTTCTTTTTTGTTATATAATACTCAGCAAAGCGACGTGCAAACGTGCAAGCGAGACGCTCTGTAGAATACAAGAAGGGGGAAAACTGGGATTTTTGTTTATGAACCCTCTTACCTGAGTTTTCTTGTCATTGAACTCAACCAAGTTGACCAACTTGGTCCCCACGAAGATATGCAATGCAAGGTTTGATACGTCTCAATGACAAGTTTCTCCCGCCTCCTTTCTGTTTCTTCCCGACCGCAAGTAGGCTAACTAAAATAAGACCCATGGATGGTGCTGACATCTGCATAGCTATGAAAGTAACATATCATTGATATCTAGTAAAAACAGTGTAGGTAAGAGCCTTGGGGAGCTCCAGCATTTACAGTCACGAACTGCGAATCGCAGCCATCGACGTAGGAACTGCTAATTTGCTAGGATTTGAGAAGGAATTTGATCGAGAGTAAGTCTAGATCTCTGTGGAGATCCATGTTCCCCTAGAACCATTGGGCACCTACGGCTTTTCTCACAAAACGATTTTGAATCGTTTATAAGGTGTAGATCTCCGATTTCGCCATATGGGCAAAAAACAGGGGCACACGATATCATTACGGGTCTGTTACAAGTTTTGTATATCGTGACTTTGTGGCGGCGGGACATTTTATTTTAAGTATTTAAAAAAGTATGTAGACGGCCTAGGGCCATGGCGACCTGGTTCCTACCATTTGTCACGTGATGTTTGAACGACATTCGGTTGTCTAAAGTAAATCCTTAGTAGTTGACTCGAGAAGCCCAGTGAATGTCATTTCCAAGGTATTTAAGGGGCCGATGTTTATCTTTGCAGTTATTCAAAACGAATAGCATACTCTTTCCTGGATTAATCTATATTCGCCATTTATTATACCAAGAGCAAGAGTATTAGCTTAATAGCTTTTTGAATGAGAGATATAAGGTGACCTCTATGGCGTAGTGAACAGAAAATGACTGTATCTTCTGCGTATAGACCCTAACTCAACATTTGAGAAACGAAGTAGGCAAAACCTCAGTCAGGTAAGGTTCACAATAACTCAATACACGCAACAATTTTAATTTTTACGAGAGAGCACGATATCTCATTTTCACACAGTATATTACATACATTACTTGTTCTTTTTAATAGCTTTTTTAGCAATATCGTATAAAGTAGTCAATGTATGTCGTGCATCAGGTCATAACACACAGTCGCTTGAGTAACGCGGTAAAAACTTTTACTTTCGCTACAGGAGGCGCATGTTCTTACGTCATACAACATAATTTCATCTCTATATAAATATTAATGATACTTCTTTATACACGTATTAAAGTGATTATTTTACATAATTTTAATTGTTTAAAGAATAATTAACATTTAGAATTTACAACGTAATTCATCGTAGAGTTCTGTTTTTAAGTAATATTTAGTTTTTATTATAATGTCGTTGGCCTGATTTGGAAATGTTTTTTAACTTATGTTGTAATGTAGGTAATAATGTATTTTTAACAATTATTATAATACTGTAAATGTGCATATGGAAATTCCATAATATTTGGTGTATTTTTTTTAATATGTTGAAATAAGGATACTCCGTAGGTGTCTCTCTGGATGCATGTCCGTTATTTAACTTGTAACACATGAGCCACTGAATTACTTTACAAGATTATTTTTGTAAGACAAATAAAAAATCACTGATCAGATTTTTTACATAATATTTTGTAACATATAAAAAAAGTAATGGAGAAAACAGTGAGTCGAGTTGGCAAAATGTCAAAAACAAGACATAATATTCCAAAATTATTCCTAAACAATTAAATACCTATTTAAGAAACATAACTCTGCAATTGGATGTTATTACATGCGAGTTTAAAATAGTTTAATAATAAAAATATATATATAAAATAATTGATTTATACAACGTTATACGGTTCATACTTTAGTAGGTAACTGAGATTTTTCAGTTCTCTTTTGAATGTCCACCACAACAATGATGTAACAAACACATAAGATTGCTTTCGACCGCAGCTACTAATAATACACAACACTATTAGCTTAGCCACAGCTTATCATATTGAGTACTAGATGTGTCCCCGCGCGGCTGCGCCCTCGTTTCATATATTTTTATACTGAACCCTAATTAGTTTCCAATAATTTTATTTACCTCCTAATTTAACCGAAGATATTTCTCACAAACTGAATACTTGTCTGTAAAACTGTACATTAGAACTTATTCACAATTTCATGAGTGATAACTTTTTTACGCGGAACCCTAATTAATTTCGAAAAAGTAACTTCAGCGATCTAACAAAAAAGGTTCCGTCAAAATCGGACTAACAGTTCCGGTTACTAAGAGCCAGAAAAAAATTTAAAAAATTGTATTTTTGGTATAGGTATCGTATATACATATCTGTTTAATAAAATAATTTATTTTGACATTACAAACAGACACTTCAATTTTATTTATTAGTATAGATGTACATACATCTAGCAATAGCAAATGTTATAATTCAATTAAAACCCTCGCCATTATGTTTATTAAGATAATTATATCACAAAAGTCTTTTTAATAACTAGTCTATGAACACTTTTGAAATTTAGAGAATAAACATTTTTTGTAGACAAGTACCTTTTGTTTTTTTTTACTGAATTTAAATTTAATTAAATTTACTAGACACGATAAAATAAAGATTTCATAAATTTTATATAATTGTGATATTGAAATTCTAGAAATTTCCATTTTATGTCGTTACCCTAATTATCGTGACTTGCAATATAGGTATCTAGTAGATGAATGAAAAAAAGCGGGAAAACAGCGACGCCATTTTTAATAACAACCAATACAGGTTATAGAAGGAATAATTTGTGTCAATCAATTGGAAAGTGTCATGGCAGATGATTAGCGTGTTCTCGTGACTTTAGTGATTAATTTCCCGCCTCCAGGCGGAAACGAGAACTCATAGCTTATAGCCACTTTTGTTATGAAACAATGTGTTGTTTCGTTCGAAAATAGTTTAGAACATTAATTTTTTATAGATGAGAGTTTGAAGCTATTTGAATATGATGAAGTCATGAACTGAACGACCACAGGTCATGACTTTTAGGAAACACTTAAACAAATAATTAGTTAATCTCGCCGTTCACTTTGCACAATACTTTGTACAATTCTGAGTGCAGCTGCGTACTCCAAACACGGGCGGTGGTTGCTCGGTCGCATCGCCTCGTTGTTGTTCCAGTTCCCATGGTAACGAATCCTAATTAGTACATGATCTATAGAGTAGAAATATATTATCAGTTTATTGTGTGTCTGGTAGTGTTATAATTTTACTCGTATAATAAATTAAATTTTAACATTTATGCAATTTTATATTTACTAGAATTCGTCTAGTGGTAAATTCAAACGTAATTTAATATAGCAAATTAAAAAAAAAACTGACAATTATTTAATTTTAGTCTATCTTATCTTATCTAATCTAATAGTCTATCTATTATATCATTTTTGACATTCATTATTATTATTTTTTTGTTATTTTATATTTTCTGTATATTTTGTAACATTTTTCTTAATTTTTTGCTATGTGGGTGCTTTGTAATATATATATTTTTTATTTCATTTTTCTTATCTTAATTATAAATATTGGTTACGGCCATAACTTGTGTATGCGGTGGTGGGCTTAAAAGGTAAATACACTGATAATTGTATTTAATAGTCTTTAATTAATGTAAATGTAGTGTATTGGCCTTTTATCCTTATTGTATAAATAAATCAATCAATAGGTACTAAACAAAAGAAATAAAAAATTGATAGTTAAACGAAAAGGAAATGTATCTGAAACTGTTTTATCTTTGACCGTTTACATAATCATAGATTATACTTAACGTGGGCATTTTTTACACAAAACGGGACATTACGATTTATTTATATCAATTTGGCGTGTTAATAATCACGTGTTGTTTTTAGCAACCATGAGGCATTTGATATATTTTCATAATTACAAACACTCATGCAGTTTTGGAAAACGGGATAAATAACCGAAAAAAGGGACGGTCCAATTCAAAACAAGACGCAAGATCACGTTTATTATACTTCATGTTATAATGAAAAAGTAATACAATATAAAGTATCACTTATACATAAAAAAAACTTACAAAAAACAAGTGTGGACAAGTAGTACATAAAAGATGTTATTCAATCCCAAACTATATTCTCCGTGTATGTTTAACAATTGGCACTATCCAGTATATTTCTTTACTCTACACTAATCAGTCATAATTTTGTATAGTTTCGTATATTTATAATCTTCATACAAATTAATCGGAACAATGATAATGTAAGGTTATTTAAAGTGAACAGTAAACTTTTATTATCAACCGAGTTCACTTCCTTAAATGTGTATACACGAGTGTACACAATGAGTGGAAGTGTCACAGTGCGGTTACGTTTTATTCAACCATGTTTCTCGGCGAAAGGTACACGAAGACTATTGAGAACTCGCGGTTTTCATCTTGGAAGAGGCGACTTCCCAGGGAATCTTGTCATAAAACAAAGAGCTCAAAGAGCAGTATTAAAAGTTATGCATTTTCTTCCTTATCAATTCCCATTTACCCAGGTATATAAAACTGCTGAAGTTTTCGTCAAATGTTTCTTTTGCTGCTCACATTAAAAAAACACTCGACAATAATATATGAGCCCCCAACGCAAACGTATCTAGACGTCGAAAAGATATTGTATGTAAAACCAGCCAGTTTAATACAGCTTTCTCCCACAGATTTTTCTGTTTTCTCGGGGACTATTTATACAATAAAATAAATCGTGATGTGTTTATATATGATATAACAATCAACCAATGTAAAAAAATTATAACAAAATGGCTTATGAGTAAATCGTTCAACGAAACTGAAGAATTCTTAAAGATTATTGAATAAGTATAGAGGAAACCTAGTCATAAGTAAAACCAGTTACTAAAATAGCTAAAATATATGTGAAATTGTCTTAATTAAGTTGCATTAATCCTAAACACATATACATACACGCTCGCACACTCTGACACACATCACATACATACTGTATTTGTTGGGTTCACCTTAAATTTATTTACACTTAAACTCACTTACACATCTTATAAACTAATATCCTTATGTCGAATATTGAAGCGGCAGATGAGCACTTGTCAACAGAGCGAAACCTACTGCCAAGATACAGGGAATCCTAGTTTGGCAGGCAGGTGTGTAAAATCATTAAGTTATGCTCCCAAAACTTCTGTGTTTATTTTGATAATGTATAAGATTATGTGATTTTTTTTTTTGTAATAAATTATTATTATTATTATTTATTATCATCATCATGTCAACCGAAAAACGTACACAACGACCGGTCTTGCCCCACCCACATCCAGCGAATTACATCGTCCTTCACCAGGTCATCTTTTACCTTCTACCAGTTTACCTTCTGGGGGGCTTACTAACCCTGAGACTTCTGGTGCTTGGTAGCCATTCGAGAATCCGTTGGCCCCATAGGTTCTACGAGCAATGTGCTCAGCCCACTGCCATTTAAGTTCGGCAATTTTTCGGGCAATGTCGGTTACTATGCCTTTTTAGTAATCTTAAGCTTTCTTATGAGACCCATTTTGAGGAACCATCATTACCATATCATAAAACTAGCTGTGTGCCCGCGGCTGCGCGCGTGTTTCACCTCGTAATATAGTTTTTAAAATGTTTTTATAGAGGAACCTAATTCTTTTCATTTTTATTTTTTGCTACTAACATTAAACAATCACAAATTCAAATACCTGCCAGTAAAACTGTGCAATGAATAGGATTTTATTCCAATTTTATAAGTTTTATTTTTTTTTTACAAGGAACCCTATTATTTTGGAAAAAATAAAGTTACACAGAGTAACTTTCTAACAAAAAAAGTAAAAATAAATTGATATCTAATTAGTAAAAAAAACTGACATTAAAAACAGACACTTCAATTTTATTTATTAGTATATAACATAAAAATAGCCTTTATTTCTACTACAATTAAAACTCGACACCAAATTATCTAGATTATAAGCTTGTAGATATTATGCATTTTAATGTGTAAATAATAGGTCGGAGACAAAGTCTTTTCGCATATAGTATGTGTAAATTTATAATAAAATCTCTTTGGCTGTACTATTTGTATCTGGCTGGTTTTCATGACATTAAAACGGTATATTCCAAAAAAAAAGAGAGATGAGCTTCAATGACATCTCGTAAGCTGTCCGCTTGTTTGATTCTTTCTTTATATACAAATCTTTTATATTATTAATGTTAAACTTAAAATGTACGTCAATCTGCAAGAGCGGCCACATACAGTCGATATTTCGAATCCCGAAACGAAATTCCGGCGGTATGTGGCCACTCTAAGGACTGGTCTGCAGGTATATTTTTTGGGTAGAGTAGCGGTGGTAAATGTTTAGGAGGTGGTTTAAGCTGAGGGGTTTTGAAGGAGGGTGTGTTTTGTGGTGGGTAGGGTCGTCGTGAGGGTAGTGCGAGTTCCTTCTTCTCTCTCTTATAGGTATCCCTCTCCTTACTACGTCTTGTTGTTTATACAAGATGAGTACAGGAGAGGGACCTAGCTCCTTTTCTTCTACAACGGAGGCGGGTTCCTTCTTCTCTCTTCTTGGCCCGTCTCCGTTCTGTCCCTCTCTTCCCGTTTCTGTTTATGGGGGGCAGGAAGTATATCCTGCCCCCCGGTATGTTTGACCGTTGGGTCAGGCCTCCCTTCGGGGGGGCGGGCGAAGAGGTGGGGTCGAGAATATTCTCCCCCCATCTCCATTGGGCCATTGCACGATCGCTGCAGGGGGCGTTGCGGCGACATGCCTGGCAACCCCGTATCGCCCCCATCCCAAAAACAGCGGACGGCCCCGGGGGATTTTAGTGGGTATTTCCGGGCGACTCTCGCCCGGGTGAGTACCACACTGGCACGGAGCTCGTCACTCCGTGCCCCCTTATCTAATGTATTGGGGGATTTTGATCCCCTAAATACAATAGATAAGGGTAGTGCGTAAATGCATTTCCCCCCGTCAAAAGAAAAAAAAAAAGGTATATTTTAATACAATTCTATACGCTCTTAAGTACATTTTCGTAATGTCATTGTAAGTGTAGATTCACATGACGCGTGTGTCAGGTAACTCGAGATCAAAGAACGGCATACCGACAGGTGGCGAGAGGGCGCGGGCGGCGGGGCGGCGGCGCGGCGGGTCGATCCCGTCTGTACTGCCGCTTATGTAAGGTGCAATTCCGTTTTCCTAACGTCACATTTCGATAACGCTATTCATAATAATGTAAACATTGTACACCAAGCACATTGTTTGACGACTATTTTATACGCGGCTAACGTTATTTACTTCTATACAGTTTTGAAATAGAACTACTTATTCAAATCAAAGTCAAATTATCTGATGAGTTTAAATCATTAACGTTTCACTATAACCACATTTGAAGGTTGTAACAATAATTAATAGATACTCAATACATAGCAAGGAAAATACTAGAGGTCATGATTATTTAACTCGTTTCAGAAATTGTGTAATAATCGCACTTGCAATGTTAACATTCAATTTGCATGAAATTGTTAATTAACTATGTATAACTTATTGAAAAATCGCAATAAAAATGTTTCACCCGTGGATTATTATTCGTTGATCAACCCTCTAAGTTCTTGAATTTTTTGAAACTAAAATTTTAATATTTAATATGGTTTAGTAATATTTTTTGTTGAAGTGCTCAAAGACGGCGTGGCGTGGCTTTCGCAAACCCGAGTACCCGTTTTCGGACGTATTTTCACCCCTTAGTAAAAATTATAAATATTGATCCTACAGTTTCAGGAGTTGATTTCTTTTTTAGGATATTTCCTTCCATCTTTGAATCTTTTTATAGATTTGAAATGATGAGTTTTTTAGATATAAGCAAAACCAAACCCATTCGTTTTTCAGTTAATTGTTTATAACTTTTGTAATTTTTCCGAGCGCTTCTGAAGTTTTCAAAAACTTTCTACATGCAATTTCGAATCGAATGACACCTCAATCATATTTTTAGGAGCATGTTTAAAAATGTTCACCTAAAAGCCACTTGTTGACCAGACTAATAATGTAACCAATCTATACTGATAAATAAAATTAAAATGTCTGTTTGTAAAGTCAAAATACCAATTTTTTTACAAAATAGATATGAATGTATATACGATACCTATAACAAAACTACAATTTTTAAAATTTTGTCTCTCTGTCTGTTTGTTCCGGGTAACCTACGGAACGGCTGGACCGATTTCCATGAGACTTTTTTTTAGTAAATTTTAGACTTTTGATTTTCGAAAAAAATTAGGGCTCTGCGTAAAAACATTATAACTCATATAAATTGAATAAAATCCGATTCAATGCACAGTTTTACTGGCAAGTGTTTGAATTTATAAAAAAATATTTTTACTTTATCTTAGTACGAAAATTAAAGTTACGCAACCTAGCCAATGCTATTTGCCAAAAGTCCCTTCAAAAACAGACTAGCCGTTCTTGAATTACCCGGAACAAACAGACAGACCAAAATTTTTGGTATAGGTAACGTACATACATTCATATGTATTAAGTAACAAATTATTGTTTTCATATTACAAACAGACTCTTCAATTTTGTTTATTAGTATAGATAAATAAATGAGTACAGCTGATTTGTTTGTCATGGACAAACGCAAAAAGTAATACATTTAAAATTTAATGTTTAAAATGTCTTTCACCTGTAGAAAATTACACTATCATTAAAAAAATCAAAATTTATTTATTCAGTTTAGGCCCTAAGAAGGCGCTTATGAACGTCTAAAACACTACCACCGGTTCGGCAAACCCAGTCGAGAAGAGCGCAGGCGAGAAACTCGATCTGGTTCTTTTTTTTAATAAATATAATACATATATATTTTTTTTTTTCATATAAAAAAAAACTATACAAATCATAGTCTAATAATATTAACGGGTGCGCACAGAGATGTGGGTTAATTCCAGACATCACTATAATTCACGTAATTATCCACCCTTTAATAACCTTTTGAGATTACAACTTGCTTGACATAATAACTCGCACAGTTACTCACGTAGGCTATATTTAAATTGATTTTAAATAAGATATTTCTATAAACTCGTGCAATGTCGGAGTAACTCGCTAGTAAAATGTACAATCTTTCTACATTTTCTATAACTTAAATAACTTCTCTTGAAGTACAAGTAAAATAAATAAGTAACCAACCAGGAAACAAAATAACATCTTCATAAATCACAGTAACATTTTTTAGATACGTGAACTGATTTCGCTTTAACATAATCACGCATTCTTTATTCAAAAAGTGTAGATTTAACGTTACACGTACTCATGGCGGTCTGGAGAATTCAAACTTTTACAATTATACGTTTTAACGTTGGACAATGTCAGACGCGAACGTATTTAAATAAATCTACATTTTTTAACATTTCCCGCCGGATCGGCCATTGTGCGGTGTTGCTACTCAGTCGTTTTTAATGTTACCATTATACATTTCCTACAAAAATTAGGTAGAAAACTTCCTGAAAAAAAAAAATATATTTACTTGTACTGTTGCTTTCCCTCGCTAGTATACCACAAAATTTATGCGATTGATTACAAGTGACGAATTTTTAATGGCAGTTAATGTGAAAAAATGTCGCTTCTAAATTTTTAATTATATTCAAAACTACTCTAAATAAACTTTAGCCTCGTTTAGAAAAGCTAATTAAAATTGAGAAACTGTTGAAAATATCGCACTTAAGATAAAGATCACTTGTACTCAGATCTGCGAAAGTACTTTAAATATCAAGCGGTAGAACGCGACCCGCCTACAGAACTGTTTTTACTTGAAGTTTCACCTTGCCCCATTGGTCTTGATGGCGCGTGCTTCGTTTCCTTATCGGATTATTATATAGCTAGATCTAGTGAATGATCGTCATAATTTTAATACTAGAAGTAAAGACAAGTTGTCCGTCCCACGCTTTAGGTTAAGTAAGTGTAATAAAAGCTTCATAGGTAATAGTATTCGGTTCTACAATAAGATCCCAAGTAACATTACCGTTTTACCTGACAATAAGTTCAAGTATTATGTCAAGCAAGTTTTAATCTCAAAAGGTTATTACAGGGTGGATCATTACGTGAACGATAGTGATGTCTGGAATTAACCCACATCTCTGTGCGCACCCGCTAACATTATTAAAACTACGATTTGTATAGTTTTTTATATGACAAAAAACATGATATATATTATATTTATGAAAAAAAAAAGAACCAGATCGAGTTTCTCGCCTGCGCTCTTCTCGACTGGGTTGTTTTCCGAACCGGTGGTAGTGTTTTAGACGTTCATAAGCGCCTTCTTAGGGCCTAAATTGAATAAATAAATTTTGATTTTGATTTTTGATTCTTTAAACTTGCACCAATTCTTTCTTTTTTATTTCGGAAAAGTTAGTATAACCAAACATTTCTTATTTGTACTTCAAACTCATTTAATTTTAAATGTCAATAACTAGCTGCCACTTTGTATACATTTCAATAGTGATGTTCCAACAATCACGTTAATGTTTTTTTGTAACAATCAATTTGGTTCCTAAGCTATACACAGCTTAATTATAATAATTATTTGTATGAAATTATGGTATCGCATTTCCTGATAGTAATTATAAACTTACACTGTAGTTTTTTTTACGTAATTAAGTTACATAATTAATTTAAATTGTAATAAATGTTTTTATTACTCGTTATAAAAAGCCCAATATGACCTCTTGTCATGCGGGTAAATATGGTAGATGTTAGAATCAGAAAAGATATTATAGTACACCTTAGTCTAGTAAACAACTTCAAAAACGTGTTAATTTTTGATGAAGCCTTTAAAAATACGTGCCGTACGTGATTTGGAATGCCGTCTACAAAAATTAAGAAGAAAAACAAATATTTAAAAAAATGTTTTTCGGTTTTCGTGAATAATTAAAAAAACTACAAATTTTTCAGAAATTATAAAAAGTGTACAAAATTTTGGACAAATTTTCACTCCAGAACTCTATTTCCAAAAATTTTATTTTTATTTAATGCTAAAAATGGATCTCCGTGGCCATTACGGCAAACGTGCGTCACAGCTAAAAACAGTTTATCGCGTACAATGATTTTTATACTTTTAAATATTTATAATTAAACCAAAAATCGAATATTTTGTTAATAATTATTGGAATTTTTTGTGTACTAATAAATCCTCGAGATACGTTTTTCTAGGTCTCATTCCGACATGCCTCCCTTCGGTCATGCCTCCCTTCGGCTCATGCCTCCCTTCGGGGGGGGCGGGTGAAGAGGTGGGGTTGAGAATATTCTCCCCCATCCCCATTGGGCCTTTGCACGACGAGGCCCGGTGGGTTCGCTGCAGGGGGCGACGCGGTGCCTGTGAAAGCCACCCCGTGTCGCCCCCATCCCAAATGCAGCGGACGGCCCCGGGGGGTTTTAGTGGGTATTTCCGGAGCGACTCTCGCCCGGATGAGTTCCACACTGGCACGGAGCTCGTCACTCCGTGCCCCCTTATCTATTGTATTGGGGGACTCTGATCCCTTAAATACAATAGATAAGGGTAGTGCGTAAATGCATTTCCACCCGTCAAAAAAAAAAAAAAAAAAAAGGTCTCATTCCGAATGGTAATCCGCTATCGCACTTATTTTAGGGGTTTTATCAAGAATTTACACGTTTTTTTGAAATTGTTGACTGAATTATTTTATTTTCTCTCAATTCCCAAATTGACATAGACATTAATAATTGCTCATCCAATTGCACCCCATTTCGGAGGAACAATTTTACTAGGTAATCATTGTAAACATTGATATTTGATAACAAAAGTTATGTGTCTCCTAATGAAACAATTTTATAAATTTCTAATTACACACTTGTATTGATTTTGTTGTACAGGTGGTGTCTTTACGCGTAAAATAAAATGTGAATATAATCATTCCATAAATATCCGGATAAGCAAAATTATTGACACCAATATTGTCTCAATTTTTCCTGACAGATACCGACACAGCAGTGAACAAAGAAATTATTGTAATTAAATGAATCTACCGATCATCCTTAGACTACATAGATTTAATCAGAAGCCTTTGTTCTTTAGCAGCAACCATTGTTGTAATACTATTCGTAATATCGTGTGAAAATCAGTACTTGTTGCAAGGATTGAAAAATTAATTTATTTTATAGTACTTGAAGGAAAATGAAGGATATTTAATAAAAGTTAATAAACCCCCACCGATTGGCTTACTCTTAGACAGCTTCAGGTACTTCTTTGATTTACGATGACAGTAATGATAAAACCGATTTTTTTAATTAATAGTGTTTTATCGAGAGAATTGTTTTGAAGCGCTACGGCGAAGGTCTATTTTACCAGCAACATAAACGATTATAGTGGCACTATGCTGCCATTTATTAATAATTTGTACCACGGTTTCTCTTCACCAGGATCAAACCGCAACAAAAATATGATTTAGATTAGCGCAAGCCTGCCGATAAGAATTTAAGGACACGAGCGCTTCACCGGCTTGATTATTAATTAAAATAATGTAGGAATTTGAGCAACTTTATCTAGAAATTGGTGTTGAACGATGTCGACAGATGATCACCGAGCGGCGGCCGCAGCTTCGCCTTGGCTCTCTCGGGGGAAAATCTAAAACGTTGTGCAAACGCATAAACTTTTACGCAAAACCCGTTGAGGAGACACGCACGCCACCGTAATTGTTTTACTGTTATACGTATTAGCCCGAATTGCTAGTACAACTTTTATATCTTCACGCCTAATCACAAGCTTCGGGAGGTAAACTGGCACAAATGAATTTCACCTTTTCTCATTAACGAAACAGTCCAACGAAACCACTTAGATAGATAATATGGATTATTTTCCGAACCGGTGCAGTGTTGGTGTTTTTGACGTTCATAAGTGCCTTCTCAAGGGCTAAAACTGAGTAAACTCTTTTTTATTTTGAATAATAGCAGCCTGTAAATGACGCATTACTGGACAAAATATATTTCCGATAAAGATGATTAAATCGATGAGGGCGTAGTGGATAGTGCGGACGTATTCCGCGTCAATGGACGCGTATGGATGAATGGATAGCGAGTGAATATATAGGTATCCAACTCTAAAATCAGCCTAAGCTTTCAGTGGAGGAAAACATCGTGAGGAGACCATAACATAGTGGTAAGGCATTTTCTAATAGCTGCCTGGGTAGCTACCACCCTCAAGTTTCAAAACCTGTCACCAAATACCAATAGGTATGTTCCGGCAGCATTACTTGAGAACCAGTAAGGTAGGCTTACTGTGTTTACCATACTGGACCACATTGTCACTTAACATCAGGTGGGATTGTGGTCAAAGTACTGAGCCTATACCTAAAAAACGAAAATAATTTAAAAATGTTTATTATTCTGAAAGGGAGAAATAAACTAACTACTCTTTAGCGATAATCGTTTATTGTAATAAAATAATTTAGTTAAAAATTAGGAAACCTGGTAAGGGAGCAGATGTGGTTGTGAAAACACACAGAGAGACTGATAAATACTTGATTTTACTCACGTTTTCAACAATGTACCAAACGTGATACAATTACCTTATATAATTATTTGTTTCCCTTTGTTTCAGTTGGCAGTGTTACTGCTGGCAACATTGTCATCAGCGACGTTCAACAAACCCAACAAACGTGATGGTAAGCAGACACATCAACTGTTATATTCTTTCCTTAAACACCACAACTGTAGAGCAACGGTTTTACGTAAGCTAGTGCGATAGGTATCGAGATTCTGTATAAGTTTGTTGGAGTTGCCACTTTTTCTTTTAATCAATCGACTGAGAAATATATTTGGAAATTTTACGAAATATAACCTAAAATGTATGTTTTACATTCATTATTTTTAAATAATATTGCCTGTTTTGTACATTTTTAACAAGATTGTATGTACTTTCTGATCATTTTCGTTAGTATTACAAATATTTCAATGGTTAAAGCATTTGAATACACTATGTTTTTGATATTTAATTTATACGTTAATTCTATATTTTATTTAATATAGTTGAGTATAAAATACCATACGAGTAGCAACCCTGCGACCAGCGTCCTGAAGATCTCTGTCCGCCATGTAGGAGTTATCTTTAATCCATTAGTTGTCTAGAATCCATTAACTTCCATATTTGAGACCATTTTGTGTCATTTTGGTAGTGTTCTGTAATGTCGCGAAACGTTTATTCCGTATTGCAAGGAAAACTCCATGAAAAGTTCCAGGAAGATGAGCCAGTTGTTTTGATGAAGCTTAAAAACTTTGAAGCGTAACTTATCACATGAACCTGGCATAAATGTGTGTATAAACCGCAGATTGCCATTAACCAAGAAGAATTACTATATTCCAGCTAGAATTTCATAACTCTATTTAATTAATTTTTTTCAAAAATCTCATTTTCAAGTTAGTAGTCAAACAGATTTTATTTAAATACACTATATAGAAAATCTCATAGAGTAAAAAAATATAGTACACGGTTGACATTGCCAAATCTTAAACAGTTTGTTTAAACAACAAGAAATTGTTTGTAAAGAAACATAATTGTTTATAGTTGTTGTACGTAAGAAATAATCTCGCTACCAAACTGTTTGCGTCGAACAAATAAGACATAGAGAGCATCATAGTATTACGGCAAGAGTCTCAGCAAGTCAAACAAAGTGTGTCAGTAATTATTATCCAACGTAAACTGTCGTTCGCAATGTTATTAGAAATTGTACGGAATGACAAAAACGCGATAGTTTATTACGAACGGAGATTAGACAGTTTTGGATACATTTTGAAGACAATTGATTTTAACCGAATAAAATAATACGAAAATAATAATAAAATACACGTAAATAAAAAATATAAATCATAAGTTTTTTTTACTTGTAAGGCCTACATTTTGTTCTACAAAATATATATTAATTAGGGTGCAAGCCAACTTTGAACCCTTGACGTTCGTCAAGAGCACGAGCATCTCTTGACCTCTCAGAAGCTCCTCATTGCAGAGCCAAGACCTACTTATGTCCCAGTGCTATTTAAAAAACATATAAGTTAATTTTACGCTCCGATTTTTATGACCCAATTTTCATACATTACGTAACCGTATGTGTGTGTGTGTGTTATCTTTAACTAATTTTGCACATACCTTTAATATTTTAGAGACTGTACACAACTTTAAAAAGAAACGATTTATGTTTTAAGTGAACTGAAATTTGTTTATAAAATACTAATGTATTATTCAAATATAAATAATAGAATGGAATATTTTACGTGTGTAAATCACCCGAAATGAACAGCATTGTAATGTAGTTTTCAGGTTAATACAGGAGTAACCGGAAAGAATTCCTGGGATTTATAACATTACACTTTTTATAGGTCTTTACCAGAATGAGTAACATCTTCTACTCTTGCATATACCTTCATTTATAACAAGCGAAACAAGCTAAGTTATATTAAATAATACAACAAAGTTTAATAAAGTCACCCGTTAAGAGGATGTACCAGCGGCATATCGAGCAATATACAATATGGGACCTCGCGAATCTCTAAAGAACAAGTTTCAAAAATATGATATCTTAACTTTGCCCTCCCAATACGTCTCTGAAAATTTAATGCATGTTCGTAAACATTTAGACAAGCTCGATCTAGTGAATGATCATCATAATTTTAATATTAGAAGTAAAGACAAGTTGTCCGGAACCACGCTTTAGGTTAAGTAAGTGTAATAAAAGCTTTATAGGTAATAGTATTCGGTTTTACAATAAGATCCCAAGTAACATTACCGATTTACCTGACAAGTATTATGTCAAGCAAGTTTTAGTTTCAAAAGGTTATTACAGGGTGAATCATTGTGTGAACGATAGTGATGTCTGGAATTAACCCACATCTCTGTGCTTCCACTAATATTATTAAGACTATGATTTGTATAGTTTTATATATGACAAAAAAAAAGATATATATTATATTTATAAAAAAAAAGAACCAGATCGAGTTTCTCGCCTGCGCTCTTCTCGACTGAGTTGTTTTCCGAACCGGTGGTAGTGTTTTAGACGTTTATAAGCGGCTTCTTAGGGACTTAATTGAATAAAATAAATTTTGATTTTTGCATTTTCCATACAAACATAGTCCCCTGTTGCCTCCCTGGATATAGCATTATCTATACGTCTGTACTAATAAATAAAATTCAAGTATATGTTTGTAATACAATGTTTTTTTTTTTCTAAATAGATATGAATGTATATACGATACCTATATCAAAAATACATTTTTTTCAAATTTTGTTTGTTTATCGTCTGTCTGTTTGTACCGGCCAATCTCCGGAACGGCTGGACGGATTTTGACGGGACTTTTTTTGGTAGATAGTTGAAGTTATTCCGGGTACTTTTAATTTACGAAAATAATTTGGGTTCCGCAATTTAAAAAAAAACACAATAATTTGAATAAAATTCATTTCAATGCACAGATTTATTGACAGGTGTTTGAATTTGTATGAAACATCTCTGCTTTCTGTTAGTACGAAAAATAATTTAAGGAAAATTATTAGGGTTCATTCAATCTTCATAATCTTCATTTCAAAACACTTTTACCTCTTAGTTAGTTAGTTTAGTTTTTGTTTGTTCATGAGACTGTTTTCGTTTACAGCACCTCTGAGTTCCTCGTACTTGCCACCGCCGCGCGGCGGCGGCCACGGCGGCAGTCACGGCGGCGGTGGCGGCCACGGCGGCGGCGGCGGTCACGGCGGCGGCCACGGACATGGCGGCGGCCACGGCGGCGGCCGCGGCGGCGGGCACAATAAACCATCATCATCATACGGAGCTCCTAAACCTTCAAGTAGCTACGGTCCACCCAAATCGAGCTACGGACCTCCGAAGCCGTCATCTAGTTACGGCCCGCCCAAGCCATCTTCAAGCTACGGACCTCCATCAACTTCATACGGTGCTCCCCGCCCCCGCTCCTTCCCCTACTTACGGAGCTCCTGCCCCGTCTCCCAGCTACGGTGCACCAGCTCCATCACCCAGCTATGGTGCCCCAGCTCCATCACCCAGTTATGGTGCGCCAGCTCCATCACCCAGCTACGGTGCACCAGCTCCATCACCCAGCTATGGTGCACCGGCTCCATCACCAAGCTATGGTGCACCAGCTCCATCACCCAGCTATGGTGCCCCAGCACCTCGTCCGTCGAGCTCATATGGCGCTCCGAAACCGTCTCCATCCTACGGTGCTCCAGCGGGACCACCGGCCACAAACTACGGTGTTCCTACTGGTCCTTCCACTACTTACAATGCTCCTAAGCCTTCCGCTCCTTCGACTTCTTATGGCACTCCATCTAGCTCCTATGGAGCTCCTGCCCCGTCCACCTCTTACGGCACCCCAGCAGCCCCTTCCTCTTCCTACGGAGCACCATCATCAGGGCATGGCAGCAGTGGTTTTACTAGTAGCGGATTCGGTAGTAGTGGCTTTGGATCAAGCGGCTTTGGTGGTGGCAGTAGCAGCAGCTTAAGCGGTGGAAGTGGAAGTTTCGGTAGCAGCGGTCCATCATCAAGTTACGGTGCTCCCGTGGCCCCATCCAGTACTTATGGAACTCCATCAAGTAGTTACGGTGCACCGAGTGCCGGCGGTTACTCATCCGGTGGCTCTATCTCCTCCGGAGGGTTCTCCTCTGCAGGATCTAATGGATTTTCCGGTGGATTAGGACATTCGTCAGGCGGATCTGGTGGATACTCCTCTGGAGGCTCTGGAGGATACTCATCCGGAGGTGGATCTGGTGGATACTCCTCTGGAGGCTCAGGAGGATACTCGTCTGGCGGATCTGGTGGATACTCCTCTGGAGGCTCAGGAGGATATTCGTCTGGTGGATCTGGTGGATACTCCTCTGGAGGTTCAGGAGGATACTCATCCGGAGGTGGATCTGGTGGATACTCGTCTGTCGGATCTGGTGGACATTCGTCCAGTGGTGGTTACTCATCGGGAGGATCTGGCGGATACTCGTCTGGAGGTGGATCGGGAGGATATTCATCAGGTGGTGGATCTGGTGGATATTCGTCTGGTGGTGGCTACTCATCAGGGGGATCTGGAGGATATTCGTCCGGTGGTTCGGGAGGGTACTCATCCGGCGGTGGAGGATCTGGGGGATACTCAGGTGGTCATGGATCTAGCGCCAGTGTGCCGGCCACCATCAGCCAGGGTTACGCCTCGAACGGTGGCTACGTGTACTAAAATAAACTTAGTCAGTAACTTAAGTAGCTAATATTGATTTCCGTGTACATGTGATGTGAAGTGTAACAACATAATATAAATTATTATTTCTATTCAATAATAATATTTTAGATATTAAAGAAACGAGAAAAAAACATGATTACTCGTATTATGTTTATTATTCTAAACGTAAAAAACGAATTAATGTAATCTTGTTGCAGATTAGATTTTCAAATATTTGGATTATTTGATAAAAGATCTATGATTGACAAACTGTTATGTTATTTAAATATTTAAAAAATCCTGTAGTTTTTAAATGATCAAATATTACAGGACACATAAATTCATGTAAATGCGTATTCTATCAGGGGCGTCTTTACCTATTTGCACGGTGCGCAGCGCACGCAGGCGCAGGTTTTTAGGGGGCGCCCAGCGACCCGAGCAACACATACAGAGATGCATCGCTCGGGGCGCCAACGCTCACAAAGACCCTGCGCTCGTGTTATGGCTGACACCGAGTGCGGTAATATTAAATATGCTTCATGACATCAAAAATTGCATCCGAATTGTCATTTGAAAATATAACTGCATGTGTTCCATTTTGCCCTGGGCGCCAGGATATTGGTTGCACGCGGCCGCTACAAGGGCTAGAGCCGCCTCTGTATTCTATAATATTTTTGAGTTTTAATACGATATAAAACAAAGCGTTCGTTCAATTGATTACATAATGATTGAATAAAGAAAGTAATTGTACAATTACTGTTGAACCTTTATAAAAATCGGAAGACATTTATTAGTCTTGATACTTAGAATTCAGTTCTGTATTAAACTGGTAACGACGCTCAAGACATTTCAGAACATTGCCGTAAAATTAACAATGTCACTAAATATGTACCAGATAGTTGAAATTTTTCAGTTAAGTTGTTATTCTCTCTATACATAAAACGAAGTAATTTTGATATGTTAAACATATCCATAAGCACAAGTTAAATAATAAGTATTACACAAGTATTTTAATAAATATTATGTACAAAAAAATTACATATTTAAGGATGAAACAACATATTGTACAAATAATACATCGTTTTGTATAAATAAAATAAATTGTAAATAAGTCTTCATAGTTTTTTATTACGAGTGAAGTACTCGTTCATACAATTTCATTTATATTAGAACCAACTCACTATATACTTGGATACCATACAAATCCATAAACTGTCTGATAACATACCGGTGTGAGTTAATTTAAGGTTAGATAAGCCTGAACATAACATCAAAATGTTAAATGGATTTTTGATCAAACCGTAAAAATCACACGTAAGAGCATTCAGAGTAAAAATGGCGTGGACTGTTTATTTGATACGAACTCCATTAATTAAATAAATTCTTATATGAAACGGACGACGGACGAAAGAAGATTACATGCAGCTGAGATGCGAATGTTGAGATGGATGTGTGCCGTGTGGGGGAACAAGAATGGACAGGATTAGGAATGAATATATTAGAGGAAGTTTGAAAGTGGCGCCAATAACAGACAAGTTAAGAGGCGGTCGTTTATCCTGGTGTAGACATGTGATGCGCAGGGAGAAAGAGAATGTTGTGAGAAAGGTATTGGATATGAATGTGGACGGTTACATGGGAAGGGGAAGACCAAAGAAAAGATGGATGGACTGTGTGAAAGATGATATGTTTAGAAAAGGAGTGAATGCGGAGATGACAACAAATAGAGAGGAATGGAAGAGGAAGACATGTTGCGCCCGACCCCAAATAAAAATGGGAAAAGGGTAGGGAGATGATGATGATGATATGCAATATAGTCTTTACGTTTCGTGGGTATGTCCTGAACAGCGTAGGTAAGATGGACCGTCGACCTAGTGAAAGCCGCGGAAATTCACTAGATGTGGGTGTTGCAAAACCAAAAGTATTACCTTTTACTATTATAAATACATTACAGCAGGATATCTTACAGATATAAATAAAATTTCATACTTTTGAAATCATCGATTACCTTGTACGATTACCTTAGAGGGTGGAGATATAAATTACTGTAAGATTTGATTATTCTAATTATATATTAAGAAATTAAATAACGAGTATTTTACGACTAGACTTTCTAATTTTATTTTATCATATATTTTAGTCTGTCTCTACTGAGCTATGGTAGACGAAGAGAGGAAATATGATAAGGATTTGAGGGTAAGAAAAAAGTCATCGTCAACATGCTATACATTTTATTGATATAGGAGCAACCACATAATTCACAACGTTACACAATTAATTCACTTTTTTATTAATTTATATTTTAAACATTCAACAAGAACTAGGAGTAAGTCGACATCAGGTTTATCTACTAACTAACAGTGAGACGGTCACCTCCTAAATATACTCCCGATATACTTTAAAAATTGCAGCCAGTATTAAGCCAATTTTTCCGGACGTAATATGATTTGAAGTAACTAACACATATTCAATGACCAGGTTAGAACTTTTTTATTTTGAGTTAAAAAGCTTGAACTTGCGATGTCAACACAAAGTAGTGCTTATAACCGCATTCCATTAACAAACTGTCAGTTTGCAGTGACAAGATAATAAATGTTAAAAATCAAAATATTTTCTTCTATAATAAAATATTTAAAATGACCTAAATTTGGCGTTAGATTTACACATTAAGTTACTGAATATTATAAGTAATTTACCATTCCATGCCATCATCTCCCTACCTAATGAAAATATATCATTTTCATTTGACGTCGGCGTAACATGTGTCTTCCTTTTCAATTTCTCTTAATTTGCAGTCATCTCCGCATTCACTCGGTTTCTAAACATATCATCTTTCTCACAATCCATCCATCTTTTCTTTGATTTTCCCCTTGCCCTATAACCGTCCACATTCATATACAATATCTTTCTCACGACATGCTGTTGTCAGAATCGTTTTGTAAGGAAAGCCGCAGGCGCTCGATGGTATCAGAGAGATGTGAATTTACACAGGGATCTGAATCTGACCACTATCAGTTCCGTTTTTAAAACCCAGTGTCGCGACTTCTTCGATCGCGCAGAGACAAACCCGAACCCCCTCATAGTACAAGTTGTCCCGAACGCCATCCTCAAGATGCGACGATCGCGTAACAACTTGACCGACGATAACATCACTCGCATGAATAGGATCCTCCTGCATCAATCGCGTTTGCTGGCGTGGCAGCGCCCACGCCCGCGAAACCCCCGTTCCCGCCGCCGGGAACAGGCGGCTAACTTTGTTCCCGCACACAATCCGGGTCTCTTTCCGGTGGCAGTCCAAGACGTTCTCCGTTGCCGAACTGGGGAGGCTCTTGACGCCGCTACCAGCACGATATAGGGACACTGAACATGCATCAAAGATTACACGCCCAAAACTACATCACAGCCTGCACATAATACGCAGGTACATAGGTCTTGTTAGGAACATTTTTTAATAATTAATAAAAAATGTAGAGATTAGCTGGGTTCAAAATTCCGTGGAATTTTTTCTCCACAGGTAACCCGAGGTTCGTACCACTTTGGTGCCCTTGAGTTTGTTACACTTTTGCGGCGAGTGCCTTTAGCATTCGCCCCCATAGTTACAGTGAAGCTGTTAAGGCCCTTCCGGTCAACAACATTAGCTAGGTTCAAAAAAAAAACAACATGTTCTTCCTCGCTGTGCATCGCATGACCATAACAGAACAGATGATTGCTCCTTTACTTTCTCTTATGCACACATTCCTAATCCTGTCCATTCTTGTTACACCACACTTCCATCTCAACATTCGCATCTCAGCTGCATGCTTCTTTCGTCCGTCACCTTTATGGGCCAACATTCTGATCCATACAAAACGTCAAGCCGTATCACGTTCTTGTAAATCTTCGCCTTCTATTATCACTTCATGTAATGGGGAAAATTTCATAGTAAAATCAACATTTATTTGACACGCCATAATTGTCAATTAGGTACCGGATACGATTAAATTTATTTAAACGGTTATTAATAAATCGAATACATAGGATTATAGCATTAAGAGGAGCCGTCGTAAGAACAACAATAATATCTATTTATATTATCTACACTTATAAATACGTTGATATGTATTAAGTTCACATTAACCGCTATGATATGTGTACTTACACAACACAGATATGATATGTATAGATTTCCGTTAAAGTCTTGATATAAACGTATGGATTCTGGCAGGAGAATACCTACTTTGCCTATATCCTCAGGCAACTTTTCAAAAGCTCACAATTTGTTATCAAATATATTTATGTAACGTAACTCGTTATAAACGCCATTAACGTCAATTAACAAGTTTAATTAAAGATATTACGTGAAAAATTCGAGTAAATAAGTGACCGAATGCCAATTTATCTAACTTCAGTAATTTATTATTATAGTAAATCAAGAATGTGGGAAAAAAACAAATTGAAATAGTAAATAAATAAGTAAGTATACACAAAGTTATTTAATTCCAAGGGGTACCTTGAAATTTTGTTTCGAATAAAAATACTTTCCCACAAAAAGTACTTTGTTTTTAGAAAAATATTTCAACAAATAAAATGGCATTAAGCGTTTAGCTTAAAAAATATATGTCAACAAAACAATTGGAAGAGATCAAAAGTTGCATGAGGTTAGATAATCGAGACAGCTCCACGCGACTACGCGTGAAGTGTTTATATATAAAATTTATTATCAAAAACAATTCGAAAGCAGTAAATATATTTTAAATAGTTAATAAAGACACATTATATACATATATAATAGTTTATAATAAATAATCTATATTACATCAAAAAGCTTTATATTTGGACATACACCTATATTGACTACATCGATAAACATTCATAAAAACATGCGAAGTTTGTAAGTTTGTGGACTCTTTCACTCAATCTACTACACGAAACAGCAAAAGTCAAAAACACTTTATCCGTGTGGTGTTGCCAGGTTACTGGATTATTTCAAAGTTTTAAAATCTAGTCTCCTTTAATACTTTATAAATAGGAAATCAAACTATGTTTTTTGTTGCAAAATATTTAAAACTGGTATAAATTACAAAAAGCCAAGCCCATGTAAACTTTATTAGTCTAAATTTCTACTCTTTCTGATAGTTTTAACTAAGTAAATAAGTATTAAAAAAAAGTTTTTTTTAAACGATTAAAACTATTATTAAAATTGTATTGCACATTTCTTATTCAGTTAAGCAAACATTTCTGAATCATAGGGACAATAAAATTAACAAAAAATTATGGCTAAATTTCTTACGTAATCTTTTGGAAACAGGAATATGTAGGTACCTTTTAAATAAATGTCATTTAATCTGGAAAAAAACCTACATTTCTTAATTTACACCTGACAACATCAACTATATTTATAATAATTATATAATGGTTTAAAGTGTCCGTTAAAAGAATAGTTAATATCAAGATATGACGATTGCGTTTAGGCCCATTTAAAGTCCACGGAGACGTATTTACGCAGGCATGTATAACGTCAATATGTAATTAATAGATGACCAGGTTCTTTATTTAATATGCAGTGGCATTAACTGTATAGGTATACTCTCAGACTCTCAGTATATCTACTATTTCCTGCTTGGATAAAATGTATTTTGTATATTATAAAATCATCTAGAAGACATGACGCGTATAAATACTATAAATAACATTAAAAAAAAACATTTAAATTGAATTTTACAACAGCTAATAAATAAATATACTATAATCCTCTGAAATATTCCTCGGAAAAAAGATAGAATCAAAAATTTCTAATTATAATAAAATGATTAATCTAATATTAATGTGTAATAGAATTATATAAGAAACAAACAAAACATACGTCGTATTAAAAGTTAACGTATTTTTGTATCTCTTTTGCGATTTGAATTATTGTATGTTTGTTGATGTATCATATTACATTGGATTACATCAAAAACACGTAACAATCGTTAATAAAATGGCTTTAGAAATGCAATATAATTGCTAAAATTCAGAGCACACTATATATGCTTCTATTTTGTTCGCAAATACTCGTGTTATTATTTATATAAAACTCACCCATGCGTGGCATCTATCAAGCACGTTATACTCGTACGGTAGCGTGCGTCTTTCACTCTACGTTAATTGACTTAAATAAGGAATCTTCATCAATATAAACAAATATATTATAATATATATAATAATATTATATCTTCTCTAACAACAAATTCACATTTTTGATATGTATGAGTTGCAATATATTTAAATACAATCACTCCACTACAATTTTTTAGACCTAAATATGTAATTTATACATCCACCATAAACATTACTCTATTGCTTTTAATGAATTTATTACTTATTCTAAGTTTTATTTTATATCTATAACTAATGGCCCATCGCAAATTGAAGCAGGAAGTTTTATTTCAAAATTATGGATTTTTAAGTATATTGTCCCTGACCAAAGTTTACAATCTGACTGAGAGCGGTCCAGTTTCCTTGTAAAGTATTAAAATGTCTTAACTGGCACTTGTAACTTAAGATAAAAAAAGCATACCAAGAGACCAACTTGTCACATACTGTTATGAAATAAATATTAATGTGAATAGTTATCACAAGGAATATATTGCGTACTTGTGCATAAATTGAAAAGGCGCCAATTGGTTGAACCATATAAAAACATTTCTTCAATTAATGTGTATGTATTACATTTAAACTGCTTTGAATAAAGTTTTTATTCCAAATTTTCACAAAAAAATATCTTGATTATTATGAACGATGGGCCAGAAAATTCGCACATTTTTTCAAAGAGAGTTTCATTAAAAAAATGAATAACATCAATTTATTACACAACAAAATTTGTCGGAAGATACTGATCATTAATAAGTTTTGAGCGTAGCATTATAAATTCATATTAAAAATACATAAAGATATAAATCTGAATTCGATGTTTCCATCGTAGTTTTTATTTAAAGCTTTACATATCTATTTGTGTCCGATATTTGTAAAGATATTGTAAAAAATGGGAATTATCCCTGCGTTGCTATAGTGCGTTAGCAACAAAAACAATATCATCTAAATAAACTAGTGATACTTATCAGCTCAGAAGTTGGTCTGCTTTCCGAACGGCTGCACCGGAGGGGGCGCGTTGCTGTTACCAAAAAGCGGTGTGGGACCATCATTAGGGTCATCTAAATCATCATCGTCAGGTTCCAATGCAGGATTGATCCTGCCAGACTTTTCATCAGGACCGACAAGAGTCGAAGCTGCTCCGTACAACCTTCCCGGTACTCCGCCCAACACTGACATTTGTTCCCCAGCCTCAGAGGGTTCGTCAACGCGGCGAATATCTTCTGGTATATTGACAACGCAATTGAAATAATCCGATTCGGGGCTCAGATATCCGGAATTAAACAGGAATCTATGGGAAAATATTTTCACTCATTTCTTCTGTATAAATTATTAATAATTTTCAGTTTTAAGTCAAATCGAGTGTAATAAGAGGTGTCAAATAAAATTTGGAACACATAATATCTATATAAGTGTATCACTTAAATCCACATCCAAACATTTTGCTCATCAAGAAATAAGTTTATTCGAGCAAATTCATAGTTTATATGACACATTGAAAGACCCATTAAATATTTTTACCAGGTTACCACTTTTCATCTGAGCTGACCATATGATTGATGCTAAGTAATGTAAACCTAACCCTTAACACCAAATATATAAAGAAAACTGGTTCTAAAGTACGAAAGAAAGTTATAGTTATCAAACAATACATTTGCAACTCAGGGATGGATGGTGAAAGACAAAAGAAAAGATAAAAAGAAAGACTAAAGAAAAAAGGGAAGACATAAGAGGTTAACCAGTCTAACAAAGGAAAAAAGGGGATTTGGGGGGAATTGTTATATTTTATTTAAAACAGTTGATGCCAAAGTCCCTGATCATGTCAGGGGGGCCTTAGAAAAAAAAAAAAAAAAAAAAAAAAAAAAAAAAAAAAAAAAAAAAAAAAAAAAAAAAAAAAAAAAAAAAAAAAAAAAAAAAAAAAAAAAAACTCAGGGATGGTCGCTAACCAGACGAACCTAAAAAAAATACCTTACCGCCAAGGTATAGTTTAATTACGATAGTTAGCTGTACTGAAAATTCACATCAGTTTCTGGATCAGCCGGCATATACATCCATGTTACCGGTGGTCTTTGCCAATCGATTATAACAATCGCCAACAGCCATTGTCTCAGCATGGTCATAACACTCTTTCAGTGCATGATTACAGCTTATGGAGTTATTTCGAATAAATCAATGCTAATTTGTTAAATCGTAGCTTATTCTGAAGTTAAAAAAATACTGAAAAGACTAAAACTTGAACTTAAGAAGACTGTTATTTATGATATACCATAAATAATAACCCAATACCAACAATTTGTGGTCGTTTGACTTACATCATATATTATAACAAAATCGGAATGAGTTCATAAAAATAAATGTAACAAATGTAACAAAATGTAACAAACAAAATCACTATTAAAAACAATTGATAACACAGTTGAATACACTGGCAGATGTTAATTATATAATAAATCTTTTCAATACTAACAAATTAGTACGTTGACTTGGCACTTCCAGATTTACTTTTACTGTTATGTAACCATCCATTAAACATTTTCAATAAATTTTACGAAACGCAAAGCGAGATTAGAACCAAATGTAATGTCCTAAAAAGGCTACTAATGATATTTAACTCTTTATATCAATTCAGTTAATTTTAACGGGTTTTCACGCGTTACCTTGCTTTTTTCTATTCCGACTTTATATCATCTACACATTCACATTTCACTGTTAATTTTAAAGAGAATGTCTCCGTGTGTATGACGCATTTCTATTACGGCATAAATAAATACAATCACAAGATACGCGCGTACGACACACAGTAAACTAACCAGAAACTTCACTCGACTGTTGAAACCGTTAATGTGTTCTTAGTGACATTTGCAGTGGGTTGATTACCATCAATGTATTCTCTCGGAGTTCGCTGTTGTTCTTGCTTAGAATACTTACCATCAAATTGGAAAGGATTTTTTTCCCCGACCTTGTATACATTTTTTTTCCATCTCCACATAATATAGATCACAACAATACATCTACGGTTAGAAGAAGTCTTTCTAAATCCTAGAGCCTACATTTATAGGCATTGCGCCATCTGGTCTCTACTGTTCGTACATTTAGTTATGTCATATGCAGCAACGGTACATACAGTTCGCATATCAAACAATTATATAAACACTAAACATTAACTATTACAATACGTTGATATTAAGATCCTTTTTTCTTTAAATCACACGCCATTACTTTCCTATTCAAAATAATTCGAAAGTGTTTTAAACATAATATAATCCGACTACTTGAGGAAGTCTCTTTCTTATGATGTACTAAATTACCAATCACCTCAGATATATCAGTGATTTAAATATAAAAAAAAATCTACAATTCTATTTAATTATTACATGGCGCTACAACTAGAATTATTTTCAAACTAGCATTAAAATCTTTTTAGACAGAACTCTCATTTTTTTTTAGTACGAAGATAAAGTAAAAGTATTTCTTATAAATTCAAGCACTTGCCCCTGCATTAAAACTGTTAATTGAATCAGACTATATTCAATTTTTTATAAGTTTTGTTTTTTTTTTAGTGGAACCCTATTTTCGAAAATTTACCAGCAAGGCAAAATTACCTTTAAGTAAACCAATATATTCCGGGCAAAAAAGGCTGAGAATCCATCGCCAGTCCCCGATGTCGTACTGCCCTGGGACTGTCTTAAACATGGCCGATTAATACCTACACAAATAATAATAATATACTCACACTGACAGCCAGGATATAAAAGCCAGGGTGAAAAGCGACAAAACCATGGCCATAGTCCGGAACGGGAACAGTTGCAGCTCCTTATCTGCATCCCAGCCCGGGTAGTGGATAAGGGCGGGCAGACCCAGGAGTTTCTCACCACCAGACAGCCGCACCAGTAACGCGACAATATAAGCCGCCAGGGAACCGTAAGTATTACAGTACTTCTTGAAGTGCACCACCATCAGGAGTTGGGGAAAGAGGATCACATAGACCAAATCGGAACACATTGACCTGAAACAATATCATTTTTGAAGGATACTAATGCCAGTGTGTTACCTTATGGGGAAAAATTTTATCTTTCTAGTCACCGAGTTCCTTTCGACTCATAGACACATGCTTACAATCTACCATAAAACAATTCCAAAGTAGAAGAATACTATCAAGTGCTAGCACAAAAACTTCTAATTTAAGACACGATACGACTGATACAGTCTAACCCTTCTCAATCTTACTAACACTTTAAGCCAAAACTTGTCAAACTTCGACATAAAGAATCATTGTAAGGATTGGACTGAACGGGCCAATGTTTGATTACGTTTCGTTTGAAGTATTTTATGTAGGCTAACCTAAGATTTAGAGGTTATTTAGCTTTCAATTTACTACGCAAATCGCCACGTTGCTGCATTCATCAGTCCTGATAACTTTGTAGTATTTTATTAAATTTTAGTGCTCCGAAAAAGTGACGGCCCTTTAATTTGGCATTCGGGAGTTTTTGTGACATTTCGGAATTCACGCTCTGTCATTATTTTGAAGACACATCACATCTGTGCAATTACCAAATTATATCACGCAAAACGCCATAGAGTATACACAATACTGCAAGTTTATAAATTAAAAACTAGACATAAAACAGGATAAACCAAAATCACACGAAAATCTCCCTCAACATTGGATATTCCCCCGGTGTTACCTAATGGAAAATTATCAAAACACAAATTTAAATACACAAAGCGAAAACGCATACAGCGACTTAAAACATGAACACTGCCATTTTATAGGAAACTTTTAAATATTTTATTTTATTCTGTACTATCTTTAATATGTTACTCATTTACGTTAAACAATTTTATCTTAATACCTATTAAAAGCCGTTTGTAATCTACGATTATATGTACGGGTATATGCAGGATTTACTAGCGTTTTCAATTCATTAATGATACATTAGTTTATATAGTTTTTAAGATATTAGATAGCTTAAATAAAATATTTAAAATAAATAGTGTTCATTTTTGACATTTTAATATAGATAGAATCAACTGAACATTTGTTCTTACGAACGGACAGATACTTCTTTTATATGATATTTAAAAATATTTGTTCTTGATGTAATGACATTATAGATACACCGCTCTGTGATATACATATAAAGAGGTTATTCCGTGTTACGACACAACAGATCACGAGTCTAGTGATATATTTGACAATAAATGTTGACGCGCAAATTGGGCGCGTCGTTTGCGGTAACAGTTGACGATTACACGAACAACTATTCCATGTCGCAAAACATCTATTACCTTCACTCTAAAAATTAACTTTATTACACGTGACGACAAGTGAAGTCACAGCTAATGATAATCGCAAATCGACTTTATGTCAAGTGACCGACCATGTTGCAGACGTTAAGGAATGCCTTTACATTTTCCACTTGTAAAAAAAGTTAATCAAAAGCCAGAATTATTGTATATCAAAATCTTTCTACTAATACTTCATAAAGTGTATATTACATAATACTTAATAATATTGACATTAC
Source organism: Samia ricini (assembly GCA_014132275.2). Lineage (NCBI taxonomy): Eukaryota > Metazoa > Arthropoda > Insecta > Lepidoptera > Saturniidae > Samia > Samia ricini. The sequence continues at coordinate 616,621 of AP028162.1, forward strand.
AAGAGTAACATACGTAGTCCTTATAGTCCTGTAGTTTCTGAGAAAATAAATCACACTTTTTTTTTTTGACGAGGGGAATGCAATTACGCACTACCCCTACCTATTGCATTAGTGAGACCGGAGTCCCCCAATGCAATAGGTAAGGGGGCACGGAGGGACGACTCCGTGCCAGTGTGGGACTCGGCCGGACGTGAAGCGTCCGGAAATACCCACTAAACTCCCCGGGGCCGTCCGCCGCATTTGGGATGGGGGCGATACGGGATAGCTTCGCAAACACCGCGTCGCCCCCTGCGGCAGACCCACCAGGCCCCGTCCGTGCAATGGCCCAGTAAGGTTGGAAGGGAATACTTCCCCATCCACCTCTTAGCCCACCTCTCATAAAGAGGAAAGACCAAAGGTCACCAGTCCGGGCACATAACTAAACCTACTGTGGAAACAGATTTTGTTTGAATAATGTTAACAATCAACGCGCATTTATAGAGCATGGAGTCAGTTCTCAATCTCGAAGGAGCCTACGTCACAATAGAATACACAAATAAACTTATTAATTTAATAAATATTGACTATAAGAATATCGGGAAGCAATTGAAATCTGTGGAGAAATATACATTATACCAAGTTTAATCTTCTATAGAGCTATCTTCATACTCGGGAACAATTACAATGTGTTCCTTCCACCTGTATTTTGTTCAAATATTTAATGTCATAAATCCGAGCAGCAATTTAAGCTTCAAAATACATTATTCAAATTAAACCTTAAATATATATTTTATAGATTACAAGAGAATGAATACGTAATTTATTTTTAATTGAATCTCGTGTTTGCACCCGACGGCGCTTGATTGCTTTCATGTTCTAATCATTCGTTTGAATTCACGTTTCTACGAAATACCATCTTTATTTATTAGAATTACATGAAAGCCAATATATCGTTACTAAATTACGCAATAATAATGAGAAAGGTCGTATATAAATAATTTTCTGATCAGCAAAGATCATATTTTATTATCTCATAGAGTTTGTTTATTTATGTTGTAATATTTGAATTATTTATATAGGACGAAAAGGAATGAACGATTCTTTTCGATTACTTTTTTTCCGTGGTCTAAAGCAGTGGTTACCAACCACCACTTTCATTTCTATATTGATAGCAAGGACCACGAAGAATAAGGATAATAAATTGAGTCAATATAATAAATACAGATGTTTTAAAACTTAAATTGATTAACATTATTATTTTAATGGAAAATATTTATACTATAAAGTAATTTTTCAATTAATATGACTTTTGAGCTTGTTTTTTTTTTCCCACGAGTTCGGTAATTGGTAATTTGGAACTGGTATTATTGCTCAATCCACTCCACAGCCCTCGTGTACTTGCACCAAACGCGCGAAATTTGAAATCGTTCGCGAACCAATTTGAACTAATTGAGAACCAATGATCTATAGCTTAGAACATAGATAGTATATCCAAGTTCTTTTCAAAATCTTTTAGAAACGATCGCAGTTTTAAAACATAAAATACAGTTTTGTATCAACAACAGTATAGCCGCGGCTCATGAATGTATGTACAGACTAGAGAATGTATTATTTTAACCCATATACAACGTTTCCTTAACTAAATATAAATACAACACACCGTTTCCAATCACATTTACGTTATTTCATAGTAAAATGGAACATCGAGGGGAACCGGGCGAACGTACGTCGGGAAATAAACCATTAGCTAAATGAAATGACAGAGGAAAGTATTTCCGGCAAGTCCCAACTCGTCTAGACACTGTTTCGCCGTATTATATATGGCGTTCACTTATTTTTTATTATAAAACTAGCTGTGTGACCGCGGCTGCTCCCATGTTTCCTATTTTCGTCACTGGATTTTAATTTTTTTATACGGAACGCTAATTATTTTCCTAAAAAATGTTTAGTACTAAGATAGAGTAAAAATCGACTGCCTCGGTCGCGCAGTTGTATTACGATACGATTATCGTTCTGAGGTCTCGGGTTCGATTCCCGGGTCAGGTCAAGTTATATTGGGTTTTTCTACTCAGTATCATCCCGAAGTCTGGAATATGTACCCGATATAGTGACAGGCTCGCCCCCTATCACATCTGGGACGGAACTAAGCTCTGCGAAATGTGGGTGGTGTTTTGTAGTTCGCTATTTCACCTCTGCCTAACCCTTCAGGGGTAACAGGCGTGACCTTATGTTATGTTATGTTAAAATAAAAATAATTCTCTATTGAAGCGGATTTTATTTAAATTTTTATGAGTTTTATTTTTTTACGAGGAACCCTAATTTTTTTTGAAAATTAAAAGTAACCTAAGTTACCCGGAGTAACTAAAACTATCTTTAAAAAAAAGTCCCGTCAAAATCCCTCCAGCCGCTCCGAAGATTACCCGGAACAAACAGACAGACAACTAACAAACATTTTAAAAATTGTATTTTATTGGTAGGTTGCTGAATTTACTCCGGGTAACATAGGATACCTTTAGTTTTCGAAAATAAATTCAATTCACAGTTTTACGGGCAATGTGCTTGAATTTAATAGAAATATTTTTACTTTATCTTATTACAAAAAAAAAATTAGGGTTCCGTATAAATAAAATTAAAACGCAGTGAAGAACATATGAAAGCGGGCGCAGCTGCGGGCACACAGCTAGTAAATAATAAAAGGCAACATATGCCAGTTAGAGCGCTTATGTTTCAATATAACTTAACCATTTATCATAAATGTTATATTTTTAGAACTTTCGATACGATAACCAATGTAAAAAGTTATGAAGCCACAAATAAGAAACAAAAATATTGAAACATCATGTTCCTTGTAATAAATACTTCAACTAATTTGTTAAATATGATTATAATTTAGTGAATACAGAGTAAAACATGTGCTACATGCGAACGGACCCGCCGGCATTGCTTGTACGAAACATGCAGTTACCTAAATTAGTTTACTACATTAGTAATTAGTAACACAAACGGGTGACTTAATCGTCAATCATCAGGAAATCTGAACACTTATCCTTGGAACAAGTTTTTAATGAAAAACAACACGAACTTGCAAATTTAACAGCGAACGTCGTGAATTAGTATATGTATATATTAGACCTACAACTTGCTTTCAAAGAAAGTCTCTGCCCTATAGTGGAATATTTCTACTGAGCTGTTGTTATTTGTAAGACAGAAAGTGCTGGTTACATACATTATATAAAAAAGTAGCATAAGGTATTTTGATGCGGTTTTCACTCTGAATTAAATATTTTTTTCAGATAGATTTGGTTAGTTAATGAAGAGTTTGTGTTAGTAAAAGAAAAATATTTTAAACCATAGTAATAAAGAAATTTTTGATCTTGTGTGACTGTTTTCGCAATTATTTTACTATTCAATGTTTGCATTCTACCAATCTTAATGTATGGAAGCCAAACATGGGCCATAACAAAAAACATAACCAATAGACTTGCTATTTGCCAACGAGCAATGGAGAGAAGCATGCTAGGAGTAAAGAGGGGGGATAGAATAAGAAATGTCAACATTAGGAAAAAGACCAAGATACATGACGTAACCCTAAAAATAAAAAGGCTAAAATGGAAATGGTCGGGACACATGGTCAGAGGAACAAATGGAGCCAAATAATTACACATTGGTACCCAAGGGAAGGTAAAAGGAAAAGAGGCAGACAACAAAAAAAGATGGGACGATGATATCAGGCAGGTTGCAGGCATAACATGGATTAGAGTAGCCAGGGAGAGATCAGAATGGAGTAGGTTGGAGGAGGCCTTTGCCAACTGGCAAACGGACTTACAGAAAGTTAAAAAGCACCAAATACACGAATAATTTTAATTTTGGTAAAAAGCATGAACGCACTATTATAAAAAAAAAAAAACATTGTATATCTGTTGTCCGAATAAAAGGCTTTATTTTATTTTATTTTTATTAATAAAGAAATTAATTTTCATGGTTTTAGTAATCTTAGATGATATATTATAGATTTAAGTTACCTTATAAAAATATCACTCACCAAAGTCCGTATATGGATGGTATGGTCAGAGCCATGACTGTGGACAGCACGCCGACGATGAGTATCGAAACCCTCATGACCCAAATGATTTCCATCTCCGAAGCGTTCTGCCTGAAGATCAGCTTGTACACGTTCCTGTTTGAAAACTGACGCTCGTTATTTTGTTCTTGAGTACATTTAATTCGATTTTAGATTCAAACGTGTTTAAAATTCTGTTGTGGGTTTCCGCATTACAAGTTTCACGTCACCAAGAAATAATGTATAATTGAATATAACGTGCTTTAGATGAGACTATTAAAATATATCGAAGAGATATTAGACAATTCTTCAGAATGAAAAGAAGTTCAGGATAAAGTAGGAATTCCGGGACTACATCCATCCCAAAAGCTTGTATAGCTCCAGTTAGATAGCCGGATGTGGTCAGTTTTCTTGCGGTATGGCATGATATGCTAGTATTAGGGGCTTTTTTAAGCTAATGTATATTAGCGTATGTTAAGATAATGTTGAGCGACACCTGGCAAACATAGAGGACGCGCTGAGCACACTAGAATCAGCCGAAGACATGACGGCAGCGGAGACGGCGCCTAGACCGAAGAAGGAGATGAAGTCGGGGGTGAGGTGCTGCAACACCAGCGGCAGGATCATCGACGTCTGGTCCGCGGTCAGCTCCCCGGTCGGGCTCAGCTCGCCGTGATACTCAGTTTCGTTCCAAGCTAATGTGTAGTTGACATAATTTATACATGTCAATTATTTATCACTAGGTAGCGCACGCGACTTACTTCACTTGAAATAATATATAGTTTACAGTTTTCTTCAGGTGTACGTCTACAGTATATTCCGACGGCACTATTTAACAGACAATTTCCCTAGATTAGCCTGTTATTGTGAACGGAAAATGGTAGAAGCTTCAAGGATATGTGGGTGGCATTTATTTTATACAGACGTATTTCCTTCTTGTTTCCTCCCTGGATAATGACAATATATTTCATATTTTTATAAAATATATGTGTATTCACTACCACCAAGTCCGTATGTTTTAGTTATATCCATAAATTAATTATTATAGAAACTAGAAGCCTACAAAATTATCGGTTTCAGACCTCGGTCAAACAAATTTAACGAATAAAAACAAAAAAGTTATTGTCAAAATATTTATAATTGAAAAAAAAAATTAAAATCTGTCCAGTTTTGGAGGAAGAAAGTTTATAGGAAATAATGACTTCGTCTATTTAGCGTTTTATAACTCGTTTCATTGAGTCGTGACGCGACAACAATACATTTTTGAAATACCTATTCTCGAAGTTTGTTTGCGACGGCATATTCTGTTAAAGTGGGCGTACCTGTGGCTTTAGCGATCGCTCCGATGAGTACGGGCGGTATGGCCATGAAGATGCATCCGATAGCGGCAACGTATGACAACACCTGAGCGCGACCCGCCGTCTTACTGCTCAGCACACGTTGAAAATACACCTGATTGATAGTAAATCTATATATAATATACTAGTTACTCCCGCAGTTTGGCTCATATAACTTATTTATATTTGTTACATGTCAATAGCTAGGCAAGATAACTTCTCCGGTGGGTTCGCTGCAGCCAAAATGCAGCGGACGGACCCCAGGGGGTTTTAGTGGGTATTTCCGGGCGCTTCACGCCCGGGTGAGTCCCACACTGCACGGAGCTCGTCACTCCGTGCCCCTTATCTATTGTATTGGGGGACTTTGATTCCCTAAGTACAATAGATAAGGGTAGTGCGTAAATACATTTCCCCCCGTCAAAAAAAAAAAAAAAAAAAAAAAAAAAAAAAAAAAAAAAAAAAAAAAAAAAAAAAAAAAAAAAAAAAAAAAAAAAAAAAAGATATCTTCATTTACCTCCTATTCTTAAATATACTATTTATAAGAAATATCAGTAAAATTTGTTCAGAGAATAATATTACTATTTAAAAAAATAATCGTATAAATCAATTCCACGGTTTTACATAAATAAACATTAATTCTTCACCTGCCAAGGGATCCCGCCAAAAATCAACAGAAGCCCGTAATCCACGTAGAACCAGTAGTAATCCGGATCAATTTTCCCGATCCAGTCAACCTCCATCGAGCTTAGAGGCTTCACGTGAGGGTTAGCCCACGCAAACGGTATGCACATCCAGAGACCGATAAAGATGCAGAACAACTGGATGACGTCTGTGTACGCGACCGAGTATAACCCACCGAAGAGAGTGTAGAAGACCGCGACGCAAGCGCTGAAGATGACAGACGTGCGGTGATCCATATCAATAATTACTGCAAGCGTGGCTCCTGGTACACAAACAAAGAAGAGAAGATTAACAACTGCTTCTTTGTAACACCAAACTACGAAGAACCAGCCACAAGTGACCCATACAATTGTGAATTACCTGTATGATTGTCTATTAACTTTATAACTTTTTCAATCAATTCATCTCGCTTACTCTTTATTATAGTTATATTAGTTCGAATAGTACCACCAATCGATCTATACCTATATACTCCCTGTATGTCTTATGACGTCGTCAGATTTCTGATAGATTTTGCTTCCAAATATTGGACTAACCGCACGGTTAGCACGGTCGCAACTCCACTAGTGTGAAGTACATTTTTTATTAATACTGATCATTAGTTAGTTTTTATTTAAACATCTATCACAGTGTCTATTTTGAGTCCAATTATTTTAATATTTTGGTTTTCAATACTTTTAATTTGTATTTGTTTAATTTAAACTAAAAAAAAGGAAACATTTTCCTAAATTGCATTGATTTAGAAATTATTCCTCGTTTTGATAACCATACGGTTTTTTATAAATTAGTTAGCACTGATAGGGATCTCTAGAATCCATTGTTTCATTTTAAAAATGTGAAATGTACCACACCAAATATGTTAAAAAAATTTAATTAAATTATCAATCATATATGATAATAATTTGATGGATTTCAGGTCCGACAATAAAACGAACAAACTTAATGAAACCAGAAATCTTCAAATAACATTATATTCGTTACTTTCACTTACTATGGATTTAGCTTAAAAAATACCCAATACGTTACTCTGGGATATGGATTACTTACTGTATAACTAATTTCTTACATACTAATTTTCAGAGCACTTACTCTAAAACTGACTTAATAATACCCATATAATTTTTACCAAAATTATGGGGAGTTTTTAATTTTTTTCTTAATACTATATGTTACTCCGAGATATAGACTAGGTACTTCCATTATATTCATAAAAACTTAATTAAAAAAAAATTATAACTTTAAAAATGACTTAATTTCCATACAAACTTTCGTCCTCTTTTTCCCATACTTTGGGGTGAGTTATAAATTTTTTTGGGATCCATACTGAATTTGATCAAAATACGTTCGGAAGATTTTGCGTGATCCGTGCCGAGTGATTTTTCTCAACTACATTAATTGTTAAATTGTCCATACTTTACGATTACAAGTAATAATAATAGAAAAGTAATTAGGGATTCACTGAAGCTGTTACAGTATAAACCACTATCATACCCAATTTCATCGAACTTGGTTCAGTAGTTTTTGCCTGATTGGCGAACAAACTTCTATCCGTTTTAGCCTTTTATTATAAGTGTAGATTCTTGTAATTCAGAAGAAATATTTACAACAAATATAAAATTATGAAATCTGGGAAATATGGGTAATTTCTTAAACATATTTTATATCTTTACATTTCATTAGCTTACAAATGGTAGCTTTAGTTTATGTTACTATATATTTTATTTCTTTTTTTACAAATGGCAATTTGCGTCAAATCGTTTATTTTTATATCAACTCACTTATCGTTATCAAATCTAATATAACAAAACACAATAATATAGATAACCTTTTACCTAATTAGAGAACCTCACTAAGCGCCTGATAAAATATTGTATCAAACACGATGGTTATTGCTTACTGGTTGTGACGCTTTATACTCATATAATTATTAAAAATGTGATCATCATACATGCGATAAAAAAAAAAATTCATACTACATCGCATTTCATTAGAATTGTTTCAATTTTACGCTTCAATATCAAAAAATAACTACTTTATGACTTCCAAATGTCATATTTTAAAATATGACTAACCAGACTAAAAAAAAGATAAAATAGTATTATTAAAAACAATTTCTAAGGTAGACAGTTGAGGTAAATTTTGTTTTGCAAACTGTTTTTCGCAACCCGACAGAGAAGCGCCGGGCATCCCTCTAGACGCGAGATACAAAGTTGGAAATAACTTTTCTAGGGTTTTCCACTACAGACAAGATAAATTCAAATTACATTGACAGTGACATAGGTTGGAGAAACCTAGGCAGGTAAATAGAAAAGACTTGGATAACTTTGTATATTATGGTTTTTATTTTTATTTTATTCAAACAAAAGATATATTTCTCTAAGAAATGTCTTACACATAGCTCTCTTAAAAGAGTTCGTTTGCTCAGACGATATCCCATCGGCTAGTTATGGCCGGTAGTGTGCCCAGAACAAAAATATTAACGTCGTTGCATATTAATATAATTAAAAATAACAATGCAATTTAATTCCAATCTAATTTTTTTATTTAATGCAATATAAGAAATAATTTTTCTAATCAGGTCTATATGCCAAATAATTTTCTACTGTGTAATATTTTCTATGAATAAATGAAACGCGGGCGGAGCCGCGAGCACACAGTTAGTTTATTAATATGGAAGTATAGATTAGAAAAAATAAAAAAAAACTCTGTCACAAAATATAATTTTATGATATAGTTAAAATATATATTATTAGATATTAGATATATTACTGCCGATACGCAAAATAGATTGCAATTCCTAGTACGACGATCCGCCAAAGCAAAAATAAACAAGAGTGGGGTCGTTTGTGGAATTTAAAAACATGAAGAACTTGTAGAAGTTATTCTACCTACAAGCCAACCCTTACAATATATATCGAAATGAAATAAAATTCATTCCAATTCGAAACAATCACGGAACAGTGATATAATATATTATGACGGCAGATGAGCTAAAAATGAAACATATTTACTGGCAAATCGATTCACACCGAATATAGTCTAATATAACTTATTCAATAAAATATTTCAAAATGTCTCTATCTACCCCTGTGTAAACTGTGAACAGTTAATTGGCGAGGGTTGTGTCTGGGAAACTGTCTCTGTAAGAAATTGTTGGAAATACTAAAAAACATCAAAATACAGTAGCTAAAAATCCAATTATGAGCATTTTTTCAGACTTTTATAAATAAACACGATTAACTATCTTAGATTTAAATCGTTACATGCGTCTTCCACAATTAAATCGACCACTTGCTTCGTTTCTGTTTGTGATTAACGCTGTTGACCTAAACGACCTTTGCCCAGAAATTGTAAATAGCACAAGGGCATCACTATAGTACGAATCTCGACATGGGCTGTTAACGGCATGCATATCGTATGCGGAATTTATCTATCCGTTAAGCAAACAAAAAAAATAAAACAATGTTCGTATTAAAACTTATATGGTATAAAAGTGTGTATTATTCCGTGCTATGTATGTGGTATCGCTGTACCACGCTGTACAACTGCTATAAAACCAGTGAAAAAGCTTTCCCAGTTGGAGACCAGAGGGACACTTATGCCGCTACCACAGATAAATCCGAACTGTTGCGAAATCTTATTTTCTCTGTCACATTTGCCAAGTCCCAATTCATTCATTCACTGGACCCTGGACAAAGGCGGCGAAAGGCGTGGGCGACCGCCTACGGCCTCGCGGGCCTAGCAGCCTCTCGCCAGAGCCCAAATATTTAACTAGCTGACTGCCCGCGGCTCCGACCGCGTTGTATTGATTGCGTTGCTATTTGGGATGGTTGGTGGGCTCGCAAAATGTACTTCGCCCACATTAAATTATAGTCTTGCCTGTATGCACCCAAGGTGAAGAGGAACCACCCCAGAAAGGGTCGTAGACAGTTTCCTCAGAGGAACCCTGCACCTTTTTTTGTCCAGCCTCAAGTGCCAGCAATGTCACTTAAAGCTTTCCCGTGTCTATCAGGTACAGCGGCAGTGTCTTTAGCGGTGCTGACCCGCCCGTCTGCCCTCCGGCCCTCGAATGTCCCTCTGGCTCCGTGGGCCTCTAGACCCCAAGCCAAGGTGCAGTCTCACCAGGATACCCCCTTCAAACCCCTCTGGCCAAATCCACCGGCTTAGACCGGATTCTCTATCTCCTGCGCGTACATAACGTGCAGAACGTAGTCGATTTCAACGCTTTGTTGATCAACGGCTCCAGTAATACCGAGTTGGATGCCATAACTCGGTTTCCCGCCATTGCCTTGACCCTCCAAGGTCAGGCACGCAACCCCTTCCACCTGAAATCAATTGCTAAGATAAAGCCACGCGTCTGTCTTTTTCGTTTTTCAACGCGCGGAAACTCGTTCCGCAGCGTGCCCTCGTCGCGAACATCCTCCGCGATCGTCAAATAGATGTTTTTTCTTGCCCAGGTAACCCTTCTGAAACCTAACGATAGTAATCCCGGGTTTGCGAACTATACTGTAGTTCAGAACGATAGATTGCCCCCAAAAAGGAGTAGCGGTACTCTAATTTTTTACGAGCGGTCTCTGTCTTGCACGCCGCTGAATCCTCCGGAACTCGAAAACTTAGAAGTTTCTGTATACAGAATTGGTATGACTGACCATCAGTCTATCGTACTAGTGTCTATATACCTCGCACCCAATAAGCGTATTTAGCATTTGATCTAGGGAAGCTTTTCTATCTTGGAGACTCTGACATTATCGCAGATGATCTCAACTGTTGGCACACAAATTGGAACAGTTCGTGTGATACCAGAAATGGGATCATTCTTACAGAACTGATGAATGAGCTTGACTTTGAGGTCATCGCTCTTTTAGAGTCTACCCACTTCATGCCGCACTGCCACCCGACAGTGTTAGACGTAGCTATTATGAAAGGAGTCGTGCTTCCTGTGCATCTCATACAAGTCGTACAAGAACTTGACTCCTACCACCGCCCAGTCATTCTCCAGTTAGGTCACTCGGATGATTCTAGCTTGCCAGCTGTAAAGATCGCGGACAATTACAAGCTTGGCTGTTATCTGAAGGGCCATCAGTCCTTCCCCCACTCGATAGGATCCCTGACGTATTAGACACGCCTATGGACACGGATCAGGCGATCCCTTCTCTGGTTAAGCATATCAACATCGGAACGATCGCCGCTTTATACTCCCTGACGACGTGAGAGCCCTGCTCACTCAGAAGAACGCCGCAACCCGTGCCCACGACACGTATCCGACTGAGAAAAATCGTGCACGTTTACGTTCTTTGCGTAGAGCGGTGAAAGACCGCATAGATCAGTTCCGTGACAGCAGATGGAACAGTCTCCTTGAGGAAGTGGTAGCTTCCCACCTCGCGTATTGGAAGCTTGCACGATCGATGAAAACGGACCGCTCCGTCGTTAGAAGGCCCAGAAACACACAGGGTTTTCCACCCACATTTGACGATGACGAAAAAGCCGAGTGCTTACCCGCTAGTCTCGAGCGGCAATGTTCCCCCGTCACTGGCAATGTTGACGTCCTCCACGTCTCCGATGTATAGTCATCGATACAGGACTTAGACGCTCTTTCGACGGTTGTTCCCCACACACCCGTCAGCTGTGATGTGGTCGCCACAACCATAAAGTGCCTTAAGCCCACGAAATCTCCCGGGCCGGACAGGATTAGGAACGAAGTGCTCAAGCTTCTTCCGCCCTGTCTCATCGCGTTACTGGTCTGCATCTTCAATGCGGCCATTAAAATCCACCACTTTCCAGCCGCCTGGAAAGAAGCGATAGTTATAGGGATACACAAGTCTGGCAAAGACGCCAACTCACTCAATAGTTACTGTCCAATCAGCTTATTAAGCACAATAGGTAAACTCTACGAGCGGATCCTTCTGAACCCGCTCATAGCAGTGATAGGGGACTAATATCTTTTGACCCCTGAGCAGTTTGGTTTCAGAGCCAGATACTTTTGGGCGCATCAAGTGCAACGCTTCACGAAGCACATCCTCCATCAATTGATAAACTATGTATGACAGCGCCCACACCCGCGAAACCGCCGTCCCGCCGTCGGGGACTGGCGGCTAACTTTGCTCCCGCACACTCTCCGGGTTCCCCTCAGGCGGCGACCCAAGACGTGTCTCGTTCCCCCAACTGGGGAAACTCTTGACGTCGCCACCAGCGCGTTACAGTGACACTGACACGCACTACACCGCACACACACTTCTGCACGCAATACACAGGTACATAGGACTTGAAAGAAACCTTTTTTTATGTTAAATAAAAATGTGAGGTTTAGCTAGGATCAAAATTCCGCGGGAGTTTTCACACTCAGGTAACGGCCAAGCCGAGGTTCGTACCATTTTGGTAACCCTTGTGCCAGTTACCTTTTGTGGCTGAGTGCCTTCAGCACTCACCCCCTAAGTTCGGTGAAGCTGTAAAGGCCCTTCCAGTCAACAGCGATGGCTAGGTTAACAAAAAAAAACGGAGCTCACTCGCCCACTCGTCTCGAAAAAGTCTACATCAATATGAGGATGACTCGTGGAGGGCAAACACGTGTAATTTATTACGGCTATCACACGTAAACAACGGAAGCTCATTTATTTAATCTAATTGAATTTATTAAGTAATATTTGTTTTGTAAGATTTCATTTTTTAATTGTTTAGTTATGTATTTATTTTATATTTAAATAAAATAAAATTGTTATATTTGAAATTTTCTGCTCTATAAGGTTATTAAGAATTGTATGTTTCTTTATATATTTACTTAATTATAAGAAGTTATTGTACATTAGTATAAACAAATTAGTTTCCAAGAGACGTGATTGCTGAAAAATCATTTGAAGCGGAGTTAGCAAAGTAAAAAATCAACCGTATTGTTTATGATTGATTTCCGCAAAGTGTCGCCTTCATCAATCGAGTATTATATTTGTAACAACGAGGCAACGAGACGAGACAAAGCTGTGTAATTTCTTCTTTAAGTTAAAATATTTTTGTTTAATCAATATTCACTTTCTACCTTTTTTCACCTACAAATTTGTATCTTCTTTTTTATTTCAAGCATTTCTAGAGGTTCATTTGCATTTCAAATGTTGTCGACCTTATCTTGATATTCAAGGGAGTCGTCCTCAATCCGTACCTAACGAATACGTCACTATTTATTTAAAAACTATACTCCGCCGCTTCGCATATAACAGTATTTCTTCAAAATGTTATTGTTAGTGATTTTCATTTCATTATAATACTCATATCTGTTAAAACCGTAATCTAACAAAATATATACTGAAACAGTAAAAAAATTCATATATAATTTAATAAACATTTTACTATCGTATTTGTTACTTGTGCCTTTTTAACTATGAATATATTCACTCACCGAGAGCTGCGAGGATACCGGCCGCCCAGAACACCTCGCCGCAGAGTGCTGGTAGAAAGAGCAAGCCTCCCATGCGACTTCCAAACAAGTCCTGTAAGGGGTCCAGCATCGTAACGTAACCCTGCCGACGCATCGGGTTCGCGAAAAAGATACCACCTATGAAATAAGTTTAAAAAGTACTAAAAAGTTTTCTTGATATGTCAATATTATTAGCATATACTTCAATCTTCAATATTACGGTGCTAAAGCGGTTACCAACTTACCAAACACCAATGATAGTGCATATCCAAATGGCGCCTGACACCACACCAGACCAGACGTGTAGATAGCTTCAGCAGTTCCGTTTATATATCCGCCTCCGACCCAAGTTGCTGAAACAAATTCATTTCTTTAAAAAATTGTCTAGTTTGTAAAGTTTCTGATTATTTGAAGAATAAACGTGCATTAGATAAACAGTAAGTACCGAATAGTGTGCAACATAAAATAATAAGTAGTGAATAGTATGAAACAGATACTCACCGGTCATAGTGAATATTCCAACAAAGAGGCCAATGGAACGTCCAGCCAACATAACCTCCTCCTCGGAATCATTGCCTGGAGGTTTCTTCCTGCCCGCCCAGATACCCACAGCGAGAATCAGTACGTAGAACAGTACAATGGAGATCACGCCCGCTATGTTAATCATCTTGATTTTTTATATTTGACGCCCTGGGTGAATTACCAAGTAAATTATGTTTCTAGCGATTAAAATGGACATGGTGTCTTGAAAAAAAATATTAAAAGTGTTCAAAATCAAAATCAAAAATATCTTTATTCAATTTAGGCCCTAAGAAGGCGCTTATGAACGTCTAAAACACTACCACCGGTTCGGAAAACAACCCAGTCGAGAAGAGCGCAGGCAACAAACTCGATCTGGTTCTTTTTTTTTTAATAAATATAATACATTTTTTTCATATAAAAAACTATACAAATCATAGTCTTAATAATATTAGCGGGTGCGCACAGAGATGTGGGTTAATTCCAGACAACACTATCGTTCACGTAATGATCCACCCTGTAATAACCTTTTGAGATTAAAACTTGCTTGACATAATACTTGAACTTATTGTCAGGTAAATCGGTAATGTTACTTGGGATCTTATTGTAAAACCGAATACTATTACCTATAAAGCTTTTATTGCACTTAGTTAACCTAAAGCGTGGGACGGACAACTTGTCTTTACTTCTAATATTAAAATTATGACGATCATTCACTAGATCTAGCTTGTCTAAATTTTAGTTATATAGTTTTATGCCTAACTTTTACTTACAGTTTCAAAAAGACTAAAGATCATCTTTAGTCTTATCAAAATGTTTTTATTTATCGAAACTGCAGAATTTATAATCTAATTTTTAAATCTAAACGCAAATTCCAAATGCATCAAAATAAAATAAAATAAAAAGCCTTGTATTTCTTGCTTACATATATTACAGAAGTAATCTTATATCTAAGTACAATTTATTACGTGTTTTTTCTATTTATTTCTTGCACGATTAATAGCAAGAACCCCAGGTTGGATAAAGGCATCCTCCAAAGATGCCTATTTTTTTCTATCATGTGCTGCTAGTATCCAATTTGTGCCGGCGGTTCTTTGTATGTCGTCTTCCCATCATGTTGGTGGTCTTCCTCTACTATTTTTCCCTTGCGGGCCTTTCCATATAGTTGTTATTATGGTCCATCTCCTATCTGTTAGCCTCGCTACATGACCAAATGCATTACCACTAGACACTTGTCGTTTTGCTGGTAATCAGTGACCTAAATTGAATTATACTAATTTTACTGTTATATTTTAAGCTAAGAACGTCACACTCACTGAACCCATCCATCCTATTCATTGTAAATCTATTTTATGCTTACATGGAAATATATTCAAAATATACTTGAAACACAAAGACGACCGATGAAACTTGCAATCGCACTAATTAACGTTGGATTTATTAGAAGATTAGACTAATAAAGAAAATCATAGTTGAACATATTAAATTCAAAAAGCAGATTATTTATTTATTGATTTTATTATGTTATATATACAGCTATAATCAGCTGTTTTTACATTATTAGAACGAAGTTCCTTATGGGGCTTTGCGGAGAGGTACCCAAACGGCAAAAATCGTCCGTTACGTTAAAAAAAGCATAACATTTTTGGTACTGTAATTAAATTTCAGCCAAATAGATATCGCCTCCGAGGTGCAAAAATTTATCGCGTTCGGCTGTTAACCAGAAGGTTGGTGGTTCGAGCCCATCCGGAAGATTAATTTTTTTTAAATAATTTTACGATACGTTGTTCAATAAAATTATAAAATTTAAATTAAGTAATAAAAATAAAATTTTTCATAACTCAATACAAAAATCTCACTTTTAATGTTTATTTTACACAAAATTTATTTATATAGTCAATCATAAAACATTTCAGTATATTTATCATCTCCGTATGTTTTTTATTTAATTTTGACGTACTTTAAAGAAATTATTGAAATAATATATTTAGAAATTGATTTATTTTTACAAATCTAAGTTTTTTTTAATAAACATTCTGATCGAATTTCAGCCGCTATCAAATACTAGTTATACTTGACAAATATTACTTTGGTTTTTTTTTTCCTTTTATGTTTAGTCTATATATTATCACTATACATTGTCTAATGTATAGTCTACGCGAAGACTGTTATTATTATTGCAGTTTGCTATTATTATTATATCATGTTATTATTATATTATTCATGTAAATAGCTGTTTCTTTTTATATTATTATTGTACTAGAAATAAGAGATAGCGCTTTATTTCATAATATTAAATCGGATTCTCCCTGAAGTAATTTGTTAAACGTTCAAAGTTTGAACACTAGATGGCGTTGCACGATATTTAATTTTTAGTTAATAAGGTATAATAATAACTTAGAGTATTGTCTTCATAACGAGTCTTTTTCTGATTATTCCATGTAGGCATTATATAGTTTTGTTTTTTTTTTTTTTTACATTTCTGCTTTAACTAAGAACTTCGTTCCTGACGGGGGTCCCCCGACCGCACATTTTTTTATCATTTTGCGATTACGTTTTTGATTTATAAAAGTACAATTAGTATATAAGACTAGTGTGGTAAGTTCGAGAAGTGAACAAAAGAGTTTACATAGCAGCATGTTGTAATACTCACTTGTTTCACATGAAATATCTAACGAAGTATGCGTTCACCAACCGCCCAACAGCTTAACCGCTCACTGGAGCCCCGAGACCATCAATTCCATTTTAAAAATCACAAAAATTGTAACCCCAAATCGTATAAATACACTTTAGTCTATCTCCGATTAATATTCACGGCCTCTCCGGCGGCACCTTTAAGTTAAGTGTGACAGCTGTCGCCCCATCTAAGCGAAGTTTTCTGGGATGGGCTGTTCCTAGTCCTGAACATGGGTGCCCTAACGACATTAATAAAGCTGCCTCACTTCACGCTCCACATTATAGTTTCGCGTACGAAATGATAAGTCTACGGAGAGGCCGCGGCGGCGGGATGCTCCGAGGCTCCGATCGATCCTCTGACGTCATTGGTTCGCGGTGAACTGTACAGCGCATGCCTCGTACCTCCCTCATGTCTCGTACCACGTTCCGTCGTTATCAGTCGTATAAGATACATTACTTCTATTTCATAACCGGTTTTTTGAAGGAACTCAACCAACCATCAATGGGCACCTCAAGATTAAGGTGTTCACATTCTGAATGCTTCGGAGAACAGTAAGCGCGTAACCGTGTCGTACCAGCCAACATTTTCATTGACAGATTGATTGACGAGAGATATTTTTGTAATGGCCGACCGGCAAGGGTTCGCGGTTGAAAAGGATAGGTCAAAGTTTACATTTCATCTCTCAAGAGATTGGTTTTCAAAGAATATCGTTATTATTATTCATATAATATAATCATAATTTATTACTCCAAACAATAATTAATACCTAGGTATTTATTTTTTATTTATGATTTTAAAAAGTGGCAAATAATATAATGCCTCTGTTTTGGGGCCGTTTTTATTCCTGGTAAATGTTAATGACCTACCGCTAATGGTTAATAACTCAGCTGATATGGTTCTTTATGCAGACGATACTTCACTTATGTTTAAAGTGAAAATAAAATATTCAGAGGTTAGGCTCTTAAATAATACAGTAGAAAATATTTCTAAATGGTTTGCCTTAAATAATTTACTCCTAAATACTAAGAAAACGAAATGTATAAAATTAACGTTGCCCAATGTGCAACATATTGATTGTAGGATAGAAATAGAAGGAAATTTAGTAGGCTTAGTTGACAAAACTGTGTTTTGGGTATCACACTTGATAATACGTTAAAATGGGGTCAACATATTAAAACTTTAGCAAGAAGGATTAACACCGCTGCTTTTGCTGTTCGAAAAATTCGTCGTATTGCCACGGCTAGGTTAGTCTACCTTGCTTCATTTCATAGCTTAATGTCTTACGGTATTTTGGTGTGGGGTACAGCAGCGGTCCCACGCTTTAGGCTAAGCAAGTCTAATAAAAGCTTTATATGTAAATAGTTTTTTAATTTAGTTTTACAATAAGATCCCAAAGAACATTGTTACTTCATGTATATAAGTTAAGTTTTCTATGTACATGTATGTCTATATGTTTAGATTTATAATTTTTATAAGATTGTACATTTTTCTTTCACATATTTTTCTTAAACAAAAACTTGACAGATAAAAGTAAAACAATATTATATCTTTTATATACTGCCTAGTTTTATAAAGTTTCTTACACAATGATTCCTAAAAAAAGTTTGTTTGAATTTAAATAATGTATTTGAACCTTTTTACATCAATTTAATATTGTCAGATGGATATACTGTTTGGTTGTTACATTTCAAAAGCTTATGACAATAATTATTCAAAATTATTTATTTTCGATAAACACAACTAAATTAATAATAATGTATTAGTGTTCAGTTTGACATTGTGTGACTCTTTTTTTGTAATTCCTTGAGGTGTAGTATTTGTGAAGAAACACTTCATCACAATGCATGACACGGTAACAGAACTCTTCAAATATACAATTTAGAAATCATTCTTGTTATGTGTTGTATTGTTATGTGCCAATACCAGTATTCGGTATATGTACACCGAAATAGCGACCCGAAATATATGCCGATTTACCAATTTCCAATAAATGCGCGCAATGAATTCAATGTTTGTAATCTTTTCTAAGTAGGTAACTATTAGGTAAATATTTTTTAAATCATAGACATCTTATTATATTACTAGCTGTGCGCCTGCGTTTCACACATTCTTTATTGCGCTTTAATTTTGTTATACGGAACCATAAATATTTTCCTAAAATTTTTTTAGGACTAAGATAAAGTAAAAATACTCCTCATAAATTCAACGACTGTGTAAAACTGTGTAATGAAACGGCTTTAATAAAAAAAATTATGAGGTCTAATTTTCTTACGTGGCACTCTATTTATTTTCCAAAAATAAAAGTACCCTATGTTATGCGGAGTAACTTCAGCTATCTACCAAAAAAATCAAAATCCGACTGGCCGTTCAGGAGATTACCCGGAACAAACAGACAACAATTTAAAAATTGTATTTTCGGTATAGCTATCGTATAAACATTCATATGTATTTGGTAAAAAAAAATATTTTGACATTACAGACAGACACTTCAATTTTATTTATTAGTAGAGATATCTATCTCAAAATCTTACTGCTTAGTTCAATAATGTAGTAATAAGTACTGCCGCTAATAACAATTGAAGTCCACGTATGCAATGATCCACACTAAAGAATAGCTCATGGAGTTCCCCACACAATTTTTGAATCACTGCGGTTCAAAAAACTAAATTGTGTAATTTTATATCAATATATGAAGAACTGAAATTGCATTCAAGGTGTGCTATAGGCAGATTATTACTTCTGAGCACTAAATTCCTTGCAGATAATTCGTCTGGCTGATGTCTGGAAGACCTGTAATAAGATACGGGCTGCCGCTTTCCGCGTCGGACTCAACTTATGGGATTGGTACCGTCCTCTAGACCCTGATGGGAACTCCCTCATATCAGGTATGTGACTGTCTCCAGATAGTAAACACTGTAGATAGATTATCACGCAGCGAATCTTACCCCAAAATGATAAATCCTAAGGATATGGTTAGAGTGTCCGGCTATATGTCAATACAACCACCGTAACATTCTTAAAAGTCATATTGAAACGTACTATCGTACTGGCACTCCGTTTGCTTTCAGGTAAAGTGTAGTCGTTTTGTTAAATATAAGAAAAATCTTTAGGTTGAAATCACGAACATACGCAGACTGTAATGCACGTTAAGCCGTGTAAGCTTTTAAGTAGCTACATTTAGAGGATTTTATCACCAAATGTGGCAAATTTCAACGAACTCCAGTTCTCTATTTTTTACTAAATGTAGCGGTCAACATGACTCCTCAATTGCCTTTCTCTCGTCTGTCACTCTGGAGAATGTGCTGTTATTCCAATTTGTTTTACAAGAGAAGCAATCGGAGAGTAAAGCTCCGTCACCTGGGTAGTAGACGTCTTAAATTTACTATTTGACGGTACTACTCACACAAGTATAATTCTAAGCATTCTTTTAACAGATGCAAGGTTTTAATGAGATATTTGTATATTTATAGAATGAATAATTAATATTACAGTATGTGTAATTTTTTTCCATGACTTTCTGCTGTGTTGTAGGTAGTGCCGTGATGCCGTTACTGTAGGACATTTTGGGAGTCCTATCTTGATGTTAACCCCTTGAGCACTTACCAGGCGTTTACGCCAGCTTTTCATTGTTTTCCTATTGTCTTATATTTATGCGTACTCGACACATTAATGTGACACTGCTCAAATAATTTTGAAGAGACTGAAACAGGTTACAATTTGAAGGTCAGGGGCAGTATGATGGATCCATTAACACCTACCAGCTATAACTATAAACCAGCTATCTGATTAGTTGTTGACAGTAGAAATCCGATTCAATGGTTCTGCTCGGTGATAAAAGCTCATAATGAATAATGCCTATCCAATCCACAGTCTGTGAAGGCCGACCGACCTTTGACCATGGCCTTCGTCACACGTTCTTGTCGTACATGATCCACTTATCGATATTTTCAAAAACGATCAGTTCGGTTTCATTACGTATCTCCAAAAAATCGCCAACGAGTTTCATAAGGTTTCATTCAGTGAGCGCAAAAATCGAGCTTTTTTGTGTACCAAGCTTTTTTTAAATTGAACTGAAATTTTTGAACTTTACTAATTTGTTTCTTTTTTGAAAGGTAACCTTTTTAATGTCATCAAAACCAACCAGATAGAAATAGTATAACCAAAGAATTTTATAAAAAGTTTATACATACTATATGCGAAAAGACTCTTTAATAATAGGTCTATTATTATATCTTATGGCGAAAGTGTCAAGAATGAAAACGTTTTAAAAACATAGTTTATTTATTTATTATTTTCACAGTAAATCTAGCGCCATTTTATCACATATGTAATATCAATTGTTGTTGATTATTTCAGAATCCAAGTTTGTGTCAGTGCTGGCCGGAGCACTGCGGTCTGTAGTAGGCCTCACTGATGCGGAGATAGCCCAGCTGGCAGATTACTTCCGTGCGCAGGACGGTCGCGTGCTCTACCATCAGCTCTGTCAGATCATTCATGGAGAAGGTGATTGACACTTTGTTGCCTCAACCCTCACTATACTCTATAATTATTTACAAAAATTTGAGAAACCAAAACTTAGGTATTTGTCTGAGTATACTATCAGAACCTTGTTCAAATGAGGTCAAAAGCTTATTGGATGTAATGATATTAATCCACCACCAATCCCCTTGATCAGAACTTATACAGAACGGGGTACAATGGAACTAATATGTTCCTTTGAATAAAACTACTAAACAAAACAAGAATATAAGAAAGACGTTCACTGCTGGACAAAGTCACCACGTTTGACAGGCGAGTTGTCGACCGCAATTACGTGTGTTAACGCCATCTATTATCGTATATATTCTCTTCTTATTCTAGGTTATTTCGTCTCTATATTGTCTACACGCCCTCGCTCTATTTAGTCTATGTATTCATTATCGCTTCCTCTTCCTATTCAAAAACGGAACGCCAACACGCAACCGCCGCCGCTGTCTCTCGTATGTTTAAAAGTGCACATTAATTATCAAATTATATAGAACATTCATAAAGTGAAGTGAGGTGGAAAATAAAATCTGAACCAGCTTAATCGAAGGCTAATAATAAAGGTAAGTCATCCTTTTAGATATTTCCACACCAACGTGTTTTTATTCAGAGGATGCTGCTGCCGCCTATCCTTGATTTATCCCTTAGCCGGTACTACACGGAGTATATAGTAAGACATATTTAAAGCAGATTTTTACCCTACTTGAATTTCGGTAAATAATTATTACATGCCGGTGATCGAACCAGCGTTCACTGTATCGATATTCCACTGTTCGAACCTATCCAACCGAACCACTTTTGAACTGTCAATAATGTTGACCTTAGACGCTGGCGGTCGAGACAAGACAAGTGCCGATTGTATACTTGAAGCATGCCCGCCGCCGCCCGAGCCGAACTGTCACAAGCTTGACCAGTGGCAGCTGCGTCGACTGTGCTGTCTGCTCGCGACCATCGCAGATCGTGAGCTACCACTCAAACCCTACTTTCAGGATTATGAACTGGTAAAACTAATAGAAATATGGTTTACAATATTTTCTTGTAAAATTATACAGTCCTTCTTACTTTAATGTCCACTAACCCTAGAGTCGCCAACTTTTATTGTAAGGTAATAACTATTATGTTAACTTATTCAGTAAATTACTTATGAATACTGTTCTTTTATTTAAAAAAAAAAAGTTTACTCGTATGTATTTTACTTCCATGTAATTGTACAAAGTCATAGCTATTATTATTACTTGATGAGTAACATTTTGCAATGTCCTAACTTGAAACAGTCAAACATCCAAACAAAAAAAATGAATTTCATTACACCCAAATTCATAATGGCCATTGCTGAAGAACAAATAATTTTAGCATAAATACGTGAGAATAAGTATTTTACCGTGATAAGAAGTGACTTCTAATGAATTATCTCGAATTGTTGTAAAACTTCTTTGAAGATCTCCGGAATTATCGCAAGTGATTTAATAATATAGTATTGCTACAGGTAGCCAAAAATGATGGTCGAATAACGTTTGCACATTTCGGCCGCATCCTCAACTACATCGGCGTCATCGTGTCTCCGGAAGATTTTAACCTCCTCGTTAGGCGGTTCATCAAAGATTCTTACACGCTCGACTATGTTGATTCTTGAAAGCAGTTGAAACCGTGAAGAAGGAAGGCATTAACGGCCTTGGACCGGTAAATTTCTATGACCTGTATAAAAACTACCCAGGTATATAAAACTGCTGAAGTTCTATCAATTCGTCAATTGTTTCTTTTGCAACTCATATTAAAAAAAAAAAAACACTCGACAATAATATATGAGCCCAACGCAAACGTATCTAGACGTCGAAAAGATATTGTATGTAAAACCAGCCAGTTTAATACAGCTTTCTCCCACAGATTTTTCTGTTTTCTCGGGGACTATTTATACAATCAAATAAATCGTGATGTGTTTATATATGATAAAAACAATCAACCAATGTAAAAAAAATTAAACAAAATGGCTTATGAGTAAATCGTTCAACGAAACTGAAGAATTCTTAAAGATTATTGAATAAGTATAGAGGAAACCTAGTCATAAGTAAAACCAGTTACTAAAATAGCTAAAATATATGTGATATTGTCTTAATTAAGTTACATTAATCCTAAACACATATACATACACGCTCGTACACTCTGACACACATCACATACATACTGTATTTGTTGGGTTCACCTTAAATTTATTTACACTTACACTCACTTACACATCTTATTAATTAATATCCTTATGTCGAATATTGAAGCGGCAGATGAGCACTTGTCAACAGAGCTAAACCTACTGCCAAAATACAGGGAATCCTAGTTTGGCAGGCAGATGTGTAAAATCATTAAGTTATGCTCCCAAAACTTCTGTGAAAAAATAATTAAAAAAATAAAAAAAAAAAAGTTTTTCAAATACGATTGCGAGCAATGTTGGTGCGGTGGTTTCTCGATACGTATTAAAGCTAGTACCTTTGGGTAGTTGTTTCTAAGTGGTCGAATTCAGTCAATCACTAGCGAGCAAGAAAAGAAAAAGGTATCAGCTAACTCAGATTGATGAGTTTAATAATGACAGGAATACAAGAATCCAAACGCTGTTATCGACACGACGTTACCGAAACTGTCACGTCCGGAGGTGGAAGCTGGGCTGTCGACTGAGCCGCTAGGACACACGGAGGTGTTCCACCCCGCGCTGACACCACCCAAAACCTCGCGCAAGTTAATAGACTTAATGCTACGAGTGCAGGAATTTGTAAAGCAGCGGAGCATAAGAGTATCTGAATTCTTCAGGGTATGATTATATTAAATTTCGTATAACAAATCTCTAGTGTATCTCTATCAAAGTCTCTAGGTAGCTAAGGACATATATTAATTGCTGATCACACGATGAGCCGAAATAACTCACTATGTCTGCCACGAAAGCTTACCTTCCCGCAAATTTTAATTATATTATTTTGAAAAAATTGTGGTATTTAAGTAGACAAACAACGGCGACCACCGAGTGTTCATCAATTTACAATGCCAAATTGTGTATTCTAACGGAATCCAATCGACTCACTACCGAATCGAGACTATTTTAACAACGTATACTAATGTATAGGCCATGATCAAGTCTGACAAGAATACCCTAGGGGCCACTCAAATAACTAACCTAAACATCAATGAGGGTTTATGATTTGCTTATTTATGTTGACAAGGGGGCAGGGGTAGAGGGTGGCCGCATGGTTACAACGTCTGTGAAAGTAACCAATTTACTTATTAGCTGTGCCCGCGACTTTGCTCGCGTGGAATTCACACAATTATATCCCAATAGACAGCCTGTATTTTCCTAGCAGTCTATATACAATCTACTCATTATCAATTTATTCCCCGATACTATACCAATATATCTATGTTCCATCGCGTATTTATTAGATTTTATGCTTCTTTTTAGGCATACTTATTAGATTTTTCTTTGACTGATTGATAAATTCGCAAAGAAACGCTAAGTTGCTGTACCCAAATTATAACGTTCATTATACGGGCCAAAGACGTCGGTTCAAAATCTAGCGATGTATTTTTTGTTAGCAAAAAAAAAAACCGTCAGGAATTCCATTTACTATATTTTTTTTTAATTTTTGATTTTGTAAGAGCTTTGTTTACTATTGGTGAGCAAAAGCTGTAACGGGCCTCTACCACATCACAAAAACACAATACCGGATGTCGTTTCTAACAACATTATCACAAGTCCATTACGAGTATTTTGACTTGAAAATTATGCAACATATTAATGCAATAACTAGGCTGAAATAGCGTTAAATGTATGGCTTGTATGTGTGCAGTACTTGAATTAAAAAGGCAAAAAATCTTATGCTCTTTTTATATGTAAAATCCGATATGCTTCTCTACTTATCTATGTTTATAAATATATGCAGGACTACGATCCATTGAACTGTGGTCGCATAGCGCCTCAACAGTTCAGACGAGCGATAGACGCGCTTGGTTTGGGAAACATACTCTCACCCGCGGAAATAATCTGCGTGATGCGCCACTACGCAGATCCAAATGATACTGAACGTATTTGCTGGAGGACCTTCGAAGACGACTGTGACCAAGGCTCGCTATAATACATGACAATAGACTCTAACCTTTTAATTACTCTAACCTATTACAGGGTGGATCATTACGTGAACGATAGTGATGTCTGGAAATAACCCACATCTCTGTGCTTCCACTAAAAACTACGATTTGTATAGTTTTTTTTTTATATGACAAAAAAAATGATATAAATTATATTTAGGAAAAAAAAAGAACCAGATCGAGTTTCTTGCCGGCTCTTCTCGGCTGGGTTGTTTTCCGAACCGGTAGTAGTGTTTTAGACGTTCATAAGCGCCTTCTTAGGGCCTAAATTGAATAAATAAATTTTGATTTTGATTTTGATTTTAAATTTCTATAGAAACTTTAAAAAGGATGGGCAGACGGATGCATTAAAAACATGAATTATTAAATAATTGTCTCGGTAAAATCGATGCTAAAAAATTTAAGGTTTTTTTTTTTAAATTACCTTACTTATTTTATTTCACTTTTTATACTAAGATTTGATTATAAATAAAAAAAGATTTTTAAGATTGTAAAGTTTGTTCATCAGTGTTCACAATAAAAGAGTTGGAGAAACATCCGAACGTGCGGCCTGGTGGCGCCGCGGAGGCTGTGGCAGAACTCCCTGCCCTCGGCTCTGCAGCGGACCGGGGCGAAGGAGAAAGTGACCGGGACCTCGATCTAGCACAAAAGGCATTGCTTCGAGTCCGCGCTGCGTGTAAGGAACGTTCAATTGACTTGCGGCCAGTATTCTCTGATCACGACGAGTTAGTTTCATTTGTCACCTATCTTTTTGACTATGTTTTTTTCAATTAGTTTCAATACAGTGTGGAGCTATTAGGGATACTCGATCTGCTTGCTTTACCATATTCAGGATTGTTCTGTTCTGATCCAATCTACGGATCAGATCGTATATAGTCGATCGTGTTTTCAAAAGGTTGATCCTCTCTATGATCGGTATAAAAATTCGAATGAAAATTCAATAACAATTTTTAAATATTTGTTCGATATTGAAACTTAGGTAATCTTCCACCTCCAAAAAACGAGTGTTAAAAAATAGTACTTCGAACAATAAACAATATTATATTAACATCAACTTTTTATTCTTGTCCATCCATTCAACCGAAAGACGTCCACTGCTGGACATAGGTCTCCCCCGAAGATCTTTATGACCACCGGTCTTGCACCACCCGCGTCAAGCGGATTTCCGCGACCTTCACCAGGTCGTCGGTCCGCCTTGTGCAGGGCCTACCCACGCTACGTCTTCCGGTGGGTGGAAGCCATTCGAGAACTCGTTGGTCTCATCGGGCATCGATTTTACGAGCAATGTGCCCAGCCCACTGACACTTAATTATAGCAATACTTTAGACAATGTTAGCTACTTTGGTCCTTCTGCGAATCTCCTCATTCATGATTCGACCATGCAGTGAAACTCCAAGCATAGCCCTTTCCATTGCCCTTTGAGCAACTTTGAGCTTATTTATTAAGCCCATTGTGAGCGACCACGTCTCAGTGCCGTATGTCATCACTAGCAACACACACTTTCATCTTTCATTAAAACGAAGACTTTCGTCTTAAGACACTGGTATTTCAGACGAGAAGATTCTGCGTAGCTTCACGAACGCGGCCCAGCAGAGTTAAACAACAATTGTGTAATTATTTATAGAGAATTATCATTACGATCTTGGCGATTTGATATCTGACATATTGGATCAATCCGCAAAAAAAATTTTAGATTGCAAAAGAATAAATAATCATGTTGTCCTTTGTCCATGTACGTACTATATTTGTTTATATTATAATTATGTTTATATTTGTTTATACACAGGCACCGTAACGGGCACGTGTCGCGTGCGCAGGTGAGACGCGTGCTCGCTCGGGTGGGGGTGCTGCCGGCCGCCGCGCAACTCAGAGCTCTGGAACTTAGATATCTCGACGATCTTGGATTCAGTTACTTGCGGCTACTCGATGAGGTTTCTACCTATGGCATTTTCCTTAATGAGATTAACCCTAAAATGAATCAGGTTGACGGTCTCGTTTGCCGAGGCGCATGCATGCCTGTCCGCTCGCTCCAAATCGAAATCGATCTATTTTTCGCGAATCCATTCCGTTGTGGTGTCTATGCGTGACGTCGATCGCTAATCTTTTTAGACATCGAAATCACGTACATTTGCTTCGCGTCGCGAATACGAATTGAAGCGAGTTTTTAATATTCGGTTGTATAAATTTATTTATAACTCCGTATTAACGTCAAACGGTATTTTTAGTACGCGCGTGTTTCAATACGTATACTCACCCTTAAGGTGAGGATGTCTTGTCGCTTTTGGGCATTTGAAAACTCACTTTCTTTTGATTGTGGTCACCACCGGAAACTTAACGGTGTAGCCAACGTAAGGTGGTGCGGAGTTCATCAGGTTCCCCAGGGACCCCCTTCTGGGGTCTCCCCATACCGAGTTAGATTCGGTGCGTAGTCGCGCCGAATATCCTATTCTCAAACCCTCCGATCCCGCTTCATCTCCATCCTCTGGATGCTATTTGGGCGTAATCTCAGATTAGCTGAGTAGTAACGTTCTCGGCCCTAGAGATTGATAAGGCGTCCCCCTAGGCAAGGTAGGTTCCAATTTTCATTGAATCATTGGACTTGGACTCAACGGTCTTTTGCGAGGTTCCCGTAGCCTCATTAGATTTATGGCGTGCCCCACTGCCCTTCAGGCAGGCGAGTTCACCGTCGCCAAGTGTAAAAACAAGAGGAAGGCCCCGGCTTCTCCGCCGCCCTCCCAAGCAGGCTCTAAGAACCTCGCCGTAGAGGACGCGTCGGGGCAGCCCACTCCGCTGCCCGTTGCGACACCGACACCGGCGGCGTCCAAACCCACGGCTAAACCTTCTCAGGTTCAGCCTAAGAAGGTTCTCCCGCCACCACCCGTCACGATCCAGGACAAGGCGTCCTAGGTCCAAGATCACTACGGCTCTAGCGAGCCGTAAAATCAATTTCACCACCGCGACCAATGTGTGTGATGGCATAATGGTCAAGGTGCAGTCCACCGACACCTTCCGTGACCTCACGAAATTCCTTCGATATGCCAAGTACGCTTTTTTCGCCCATGCTTTGGAGTAAGAAAAGTCTTTACTGTCGTCATGCGGAGTTTTTCAAAGGAAATCTCCTGTGACGATATCGCTGCCTCCTTGAAGGAGCAGGACATCCCGATTATCGAGGTGAATCGCGTGCACTCTCAAAGAGATAGGAAACCATTTAATATAGTTTTAGCTTAGCTCCCACCGAAGAGGGTTACAAGGTCTTTGGCCTTAAGATCCTCTGTGGCCTCTCTGGGGTCTCTCCTCCCACAAGAAAACCTACCCCTCGCAGTGCCACCGCTGCCAGGGGTACGGATACAATTCTCAGAGCTGTTTTATGGCTCCGACATGTGTTAAATGTCTGGGGATCACCAGACTCTCCCCATCCAAAAGACACCGCCGACCCCCCCTCCAACTGCGTCTTATGCAGACAGAAGGGTCACCCGGCAAATTACCGTGGGTGCCCGTGTGCACCCAAGGTAAAATGGAACCACCCTAGAAAGTGTGGTAGGCACGTTCCTCGGAGGAACGCTGCCTGCCTCCTCCAGCATCAAGTGCCAGCAATGACACTTAAGGCTTTCCCGTGGCTTCCAGGCAAGTCGGCAGCACCTTCCGCGGTGCCGACCCGTCCCTCTGCCCCTTGGCCCGCAGCCCTTTTGCCTCCGTGAGCCCCAAGACCCCAAGCTAAGGCGCAACCGCGTCTAGATACCCCTCCTCAGACCCACTCCACCGGCTTAGACCGGATCCTCTTCCTCCTCCATGACGTGCAGGACGTTGTCGCTTTTAACAATCTGTTAAACAGCGGCTTCGGAAACGCCGAGTTAGACGCGATAACTCGGTTTTCCGCCATTGCCATCATCTTCCAGGGTCTGGCACGCGCCTTGCTCCACCCGTAATCAATGGCTAAGACAAAAGCCTCGCGGTCTCTCCTTCTCCTTTTTTAACGCTCGGAAATTAGTTCCGCAGCATGAATTAGTCGCTAACTTCCTCCGCGATCGTCAAATAGACATATTTCTTGGAATTTTTTGGATAGGTAGCAGCCAAGCCGAGGTTCGAACCCTTGTGCTAGTTACCTTTTTGCGGCGGAGTGCCTTCTGCACTCGTCCCCAAAGTTCGGTGAAGCTGTTAAGGCCCTTCCGGTTAATAGCATTAGCTAGGTTAGAACAAAAAAAAATGATGTTGACTTTGATAAGAAGAAATACCTCTTTCATATTATATTCCTTTTCACTATCCAAATTTTAAAATACATTTGTATGTTTCACGTACTTTATTTTGTAGAAAATACAGTTAATGTTATAAAATCAAGAATATTATAACGCTATCAAGAAATAGGCAAAATTGTATATTTTTTAAATACTTCACTAGTTGGAGGAGCGGCCGGTGGAAAGCGCTACAATTGCAGGGCCATCGGTGGGACAGAGGAAGCTGAAAGCGCCCACCGGAAACCCGATAGAGACCGACATCGTTCAAATACTTGCTAAAATAAAAGGCAAGGTAAACTACATTTAAGTCATTACTTCAATATATTTGGTTTACAAACCTACGATGGTTTAAGTATTCCTTTATTTGCCTCAGAAATGTTATGTCTGACTCCCAAGTTATAATACTTTTTCAAGATCATTTGTAAATACCATTAGCATATATGTTAGAATCGGGATAGTAACTTCTTTGACCAAAATATCGAAGAACTACATTTTTAGTAGGTAGGCGACGATAGAATATGAATTGATTAAAAATCTACCACAAAAACTGTTTGAATACCAACTACCCTAACATCACGTGTATTGGTCATATTTGTAGATGGTACGTGAAGGTGTTCGTCCTCGTGACTTTCTGCGGCAGTTCGATCCTCGGAACGAGCTGGTGATCCCTCGTGCTGACTTCTACCGGGCCCTGGCCTCCGCCGGCCTCTCACTCACACCATTAGAAATGGACACACTTATGGAAGTGTAAGATTTGACCCCCATCTTATACATAGATATTTAACTTACAGAAGACCAGAATAAAGCAAATTACTAAACGAAATTGATTTAGTAAAATGCCTTTGCTGCTACAAAAACACTTCTTTTATAACAGGTTCTATGCCCCAGGGCGTCGCCGGTACATAGAATACGAACGGTTTTGCTCAACAGTGGGCGAGGCTCTGACACAGGGCAGCCTGGAGCGCGCACCGCTGGTGGAGCCAGTACCGCACGTGCCCACCATCGACACCCCTCTCAATTTCCTCAATTTCGAAGAAAGGAGCATAGTATCAGGCGCTCTGGCAAAACTATCCAAATTCCCAGATCAAATCTCTAATATAATGGAAGTGTTCCAGGTACATTTTCAAATATTTGTAGCTAACTACATATTATGTCTTTTGATGTAGATGTGTGTATACACAGGACAATGCACTACCTTCTGCATAGCTTCATCAAATCTGCGCTTCTGAGAGCATGTAAACTTTTTACATGCTATGCAGAGTGATCCGCTCTTGTGCAATAATTTATATTTTATTTGCTGCATTATTGTCTCGCTATTAAGTGAACAATTCTTGTATATATATATTGTAATTGTTCTCGGGATCCGCTGTACCGATCGGGGTGAAGCTTTAGAGTTAAAGTTTTATTTTCTAGAGATTATCTGGATTCATAGCTTTTTGAAAATTGCAGCCAAACATTTATATTTAACATTTCTGTTTTGATTTATGTAATTACATAATAACAGAGGCCAGTGACCTACACCGTTATATTTATGCAAATGGCTGACAGTTGCTAAGCAACAACAGATGTCAATAAATAACGTTATAAATTATAATGTTACATTAAATTTTTGATTCTTCTTATTTAATATCTACATATATAATAAAGGTACATTATAAATTGATTTAAAAAAAATTATAGTTCCACATGTAACATAGTAGATTTTTCACATTTGTATGGCTATTGGACTTTAATACCATTTGGATTTTACCA
This sequence comes from Samia ricini, assembly GCA_014132275.2. Taxonomy (NCBI): domain Eukaryota; kingdom Metazoa; phylum Arthropoda; class Insecta; order Lepidoptera; family Saturniidae; genus Samia; species Samia ricini. Next base: position 647,909 of record AP028162.1, read on the forward strand.
ATTGGACCAAGAATTTAATAGAGATGGACACTAACCTATTGGATTTCAGAAAGTTCTGTGGATTTCTTAAAAGATATTTTTGTCTGAAATGAGACAAATTTTTACTTGGATTTTCCTTTTTATTCTTTCCAGAGTAGATTTTTTTTTAATTTCTTTTTTAGTTTTTATTTGCTAAATGCTTTTTTTATTTAATTTTCATTTAAGTTTTTTAAATTTTCTATTATTTTTCAAATTTCATTTTAGTTTATTTTTTAATTTTGAACTTCGTTTTCATTTTTAACGTAATTTATTCTCTTTTTTAAATTTCCTTTAAATATTTTTTTATTTAATTTTCTTTCGTATTTTTTATCAATTCTTTTTTATTTTCATAATCTTTATTTAACGTTCTATGATTATAACGTCTCCATTTTATTTTGTAATTTCTCTATTTTTATTTAATTTTCTTATGTTTTATTTATTTTTTTATTTTATATAATTGGCTAGTATACTCTTGTAAGTCGTATTATACGACGTATTATAACTAGAATCATGAACGAAATGACAAATGACACCCTTATTTGTGCATACTTTGTAATCTATAAGTTGTATAGTGTCATAAAAAAGCATATGAAATAAAAACTAGATAGAGTTTCTTGCCGGCTCTTCTCGAAGGCTCGGTTGTTTTACGAACCAGTGGTAGGATTTTAACGTTTATAAGCACCTTATCCGGACCTAAATTGAATACAATTTTTTTTTTAATTTGAATTTGACTAAAGAGATTAATTGAAGCGTATTAAAACATGAATAAATACATGTCCTTATAACACCGAGCTAAGCTCGATCACGCGGATACTACATATTTACGTTAAGTGATAAAATATAACAAGGAAACCTTGACATGAAATACATTTATTATCCTTACATTATTTAAAAGTTAACGTCTCTCTATCTGTACATTAGTTGACTTATAACTCGAGAACCACTGAACCGATTTTGATTATTCTTTTTTTATCTGGTCAAAGATATATTAATTGGCCAGGTTTTAGTATGTATTTGGTTACATTGGGTAGTATACAGTTGTGAGGATAATGTTAAATGAAGTAGGTACACACGAAATTATTCATTGTATTTCTTGCAATATTTTTATTTAACCAAAGAATATATAAGAGATTTAAAACAGTACATAAATTATATGACTTTAGTCATTTTACAAGCGGGGAATCCCGTACTAACGGATCCGCGGGTACACCTAATATAAAATATAAACATGTAGGTAAAACAGTTCAGTCACTTCAGTAGTTCCTGACTTACAAGTAACACCACTAGCGGGCAAATAAATAAACGATGCCTTTTATAATATCTAATGTAAGGATTGCGACCTATAAATAAATTTGTCCATATTTGTTTCGTAAATACATTTTAAATTGATATGCAATTTTCTTGTCGGAATAAAAAGAATGTACTCAGAATCTTGTAATATAAAGACAAAGACTAGCGTTCACGTAAGACATTAACTGAATATCATGGCAAGGACATGGACAAGGAACATTGCGGTACCATACCGCGCGCGTCGGCGGAGCGGGCTCTGTGCCAGCGCGGAATACTCACATTGTTATCATCAAGAGAAAGGGATCTGGTCTACAAGTGCTTCGGTTATAGACGCGGCTGCGGTCAAGAGGTACCTTTTTTAAACCAATTACATTAATAGTCCATATTCAAGCTTGCTTCTAAAAACAATAACTGTCAATGTAATCTGAGACGTTAATATTATAATATACTAGCTGTGTGTCCGCGGCTCCACTCGCGTTTCATATATTCTTCACTGTCTAGTATAGTTTTTAAGTAATCATTGAAAAATAATGTTTTGATGGTGCTGTCCACTGAATCGTATTTTGTTCACACTTTTTACACGGAACCCTAATAACTTTCCTAAAATTATTTTTTTTACTAAAAGACAGCAAAGATACTACTTACAAACTCAAACACCTGTCAGTAAAAATGAACATTATAATGGATTTTATTCACAATTTCATGAATTTAACATTTTTTTTCGCTGAACCCTATTTTCCAAAAATTAAAGTAGGCTAAGTTACGCTGAGTAACGTTAGCTATGTGCCGAAAAAAAGTCCCGTTAAAATCGATCCAGCCATCCCGGAGATTAGTCGGAACAAACAGAAACACGAAAAAAATAAAGTTAAAAAAAATGTATTTTTGGTATAGCTATCGTATATACATTCATATATATTTAGAATGTTATTTTGATATTACAAACAGAGACTTTAATTTTATTAATTATGGTGGGGGGGGGGGGGGGGATGGTCTTCAAAATACTACGCTCAGTCACAGCAGCGGGGGTGGCTTAGATATTTGTTACTACTACCCCCGTGATCAATGATATGTATCCGAGTGGATTGATTCTGGGAACGTATTCATTGATGACGTGTGCGGAGACGGATATTAATGTAATTAAACAAAAAACCATTGTTATTTTCTTAAATTAAGTTATGGTAGCAATATGTTTTTACAAAAGTTTTTCTTCGTAATATTTACTTTCGCCGTATTAATAAAGACGAATATGAGTCAAATTGTTTTCATTTGTGCCTTCGAAATGATTAAAAATTATCTATTCGTCAATACTACGAAAAAACTTCAAGAGGAGAGGGGGGTTTTGGCACATACTACGAGTGGTCACCGAGGTGTGGGAGGGGTCGAAAAATCATTAAAAAATAGGGTACGTAGGTCACGTAGTATGGGTACGTTCCGTTATCTAGAAGAGCGTTACCTATTGAAGAACGGAGAACTATAATATCGACGGTACATGAAACGAAACGTTTCATTAATTTGTAGAAATTCAGTATAAAAGAATAAGGAGAAAAGTATATTCATTTATTATATACAACCAATGGGATATACCGCAATGCCTCAATCCCCACACTCTTGTAAAATTTGGAAGTAATTAATCAACCAAAATTTAAAGTAACTAAAAATGATAATTTAAAGAAACTTTACTATGCAGGTGAATTACCGCGCCCTGTGCAACGCATTAGACGTTCTGTACGCGACATCAGTCTCACAACCGTGTTGAAAAGTTCTATAATAAATTTCATAACCATATTATCTGGTCTTGTTTTATTTACATCTTAATATGAAAGTTTATTTTGTAAAAGATAAGTATTATATCGTTTGTAGCATCTATTTTTACATTATATAAATCACGTCTATTTGTCTGTCTGTCCGGAGTTATGAGTTGAGATTCGTGTCTGGTAAGCCGAGGTGCACGCATGCCTGGGTCGCTCGCTCTGAATTTTTTCGAGTTTTCCGTTACCGATCTGCGTCATAGTCGTGTCTCCGTGACGTCGGTTCCTGTTTTCATCAGAAACCGAGGTCACGCAGGCCTGATTCGTGTCGCGAATCAATTCGTAGCGAGTTCACCCATAAGGTGAGGATACGTGTCGCTTCTCGACCTTTTTAAAACCCACTTTCTATTGATTGTGGTCATCACTGGAAACCTAACGATGCCAACTAAAGTGGTGCAGGGTTCAGCAGGTTTCTATTGTATTTGGGGGACTCTGATCCTTCAAATGCAATAGATAAGGGTAGTGCGTAAATGCATTTCCCCCCGTCAAAAAAAAAAAAAAAAGGGTTCAGCAGGTTCCCTGAGGACCCCCTTCCTACCTAACGTGTATATATACAGTCAAACCTGGATAAGTGAGAACTGGATAAGTGAGAAAACTCTATAAGTGAGAGTAATAGCCAGGACCCGTCATTTTAAGCTCCCAAAACCTCTATTAGCGAGAAACAGAAACCTCTGTAAGAGAGAGTCGTTTTTCCTTCATAGACCTCCGTAAGTGAGACTGCTACTTATCTATACCTCTATAAGCGACAGTTTATGACTCATTCTTAACTTTCGTGGAACTTCCTACCATTGTTTTTGTATTCTCGTCAATATTGTTCCTATTCTATTTCGTGGAACTAAATAACTTTATTGTTGTTATTTTATCGCATTCTTTTCAAGTGGACACGTGTGCCTGTGTACCGTCCTGTTTGTCAGACTTACTCAGTTTATAGTTTTCAATTGCGAAGGAAAGTTCTGTTCTGCATTCTGTCAAAACGGAAAATTAAAGTACTGTCATTAAGTGATAAACTTAAAATAGTGAATGCGTTTGAATCCGGAAAATCGCGAAATGAAATTCAGAGGGAGTTTAATTTACCAGAATCCACCTATTATAAAATTATTAAATCAAAAGACTCTATAAAGTCTGAGTGCTCTGATGGACATGGAAATATTAAGAGGACTAGAGTTTCTGAATTTCCCAATATCGAAAAGTGCCTTTTGGAATTTATAAAACAAACTCTCGATAGCCAAATCTTTTAGAAGGGTATGAACCAGACGATATTTACAACGCGGATGAAACTGCTTTGTTTTTTAATTGCCTTCCGGATAAAACATTTACATTTAAAGGCGAAAAATGCCATGGAGGAAAAAAAGCAAGGAACGCCTTACACTTCTCCAGTGTGTAAACATGAGTGGTACGGACAAACTCCCACTTCTCATCATCGGGAAATCAAAGCGACCTAGATGTTTTAAGGGTGTCAAGACTCTACCCGTTGATTATGCCAATAATACAAAGGCTTGGATGACCAAGATATTATTTAAAGATTGGTTGAAAAAAGTTGACAAACAAATGAAGATAAACCGAAAAAAAATTCTGCTATTCATTGACAACTGTGCTGCCCATACGGACTTACCAACACTTGCAAACGTAAAAGTAATGTTTTTACCTGCTAACAACACTAGTAAACTTCAACCATTAGATCAAGGCATCATTCACACTTTTAAACGCTTTTATCGCAGAGAAGTCGTTAAACATATTCTTACGAGTCTGGAAGAAAAAACAGTAGCCCTGACATTAACGTACTTCTAGCTATGAAATTTGCTAGAAAAGCATGGTACTTAGTCAGTGACGTTACTGTCAAAAACTGCTTCAAGAAAGCTGGGTTTTGGAAAAGTACAGATGAACAAGGCCTGCCAGAGGAAAATGATGCTGAAATTGGACCTAGCAACGAGGAATGGGCTAAGCTTGTGTCTCACGAATCCAATATGTTAATGCCGAGCTTCGACGGTTTCGTTCAAATTGACGACGACGTAACTACCGCTGGAGAACTAACCGACGACGATATCGTTAAGAATTGTGTGAACACCTGTATTGCTGGAAATGACAGTGAAGACGAGGCACAGATTCCGGAAACAGAAATAAAGATCATTCCAATGAAGCTAGCTTTGAATGCGTTGGAGACGGTGCATATCAGTACTTTGAATACGCGGCGGTTGTTGATCAAGCAATATTTGACAAAATTTATGAGTTAGAGAAAAACATTCACAATACAAAAATAGAAACCCAAACGAAATTGACGGATTTTTTTGAGTGCAAATAAGTTCTAAATAAAATAAAATGACATAGTACATGAATTCGTACTTGCTGTGACTTGTTATTGCTGCGTACCCCTATAAGAAAGAAACGCTACCCATGTACCTGCATTAGCGAGAAACTCGGGTTAGTGAGAAACCTCTATAAGCGAGAATAAGATTGTGCTCCCTTGAACTCTCGCTTATACAGGTTTGACTGTATATCTTAAATATTGTTTTGTTGGGCACTTCGATAGTGCAGCGTTTCTACTGTATTAATTTTATCTTGGGTAACCTTAGTTACTCGGGAGCTCCTCTATTAAACATCGACGTCTATGTTGATGTCTTTTATTGCAGCATGCTAAATGCGAAAATATTTAAGGTATATTATTATATTGTTATGGAGGGTTTCAGAGCGGTTGACGAATCCTTAAATAAGCCCAAGTCAACTTATTTATTATAGAGCAGTTAACTACCCTTAAAATAAGCCTTCTGGAGTAGGCGTACTTGAATGTGAACCCTATTCCTTATCGAACGATTGATGTTTTGAAAAGTATGTCACGTATAAGGTTGTTTCATTGAGGTATGCTCATCTAGGTGTATGCAAAGTCACTAAAGAAATTGTTATATTATATTTTGAATCTAATGTTACAATTTCAATGAAATTTAATATACAGATTGCTTATACATACACACTTCGAACTATCCATTTCATCGATAATTTCGCAGCACTAGTCACGTTCGTCGTACTGTCATTTTAATCCTAACAATATAAATATGGTTTCGTATATTGATGAGGTAGGAAGAGGCAATAAACAGAAATTATGACAAACACGAGACAAAGTCAATATATTTATTTACAAGGTTTAATTACGACATACAACTTTTTGTATCGTTAAAAGTTTTGTTCATGTCTGGATTACTTACAATCTAAAAAAAAAATTTCAACTCTATTCAATGGAAGAAACATCTATTTATTTTATTTTGTTGTATAAAAAATAACATGATTCCGAAATCTCTTTACCGAGTAATATAAAAGTACACAATATTTTTGATATGAGATCCAGTTGAATAGACTGACAGAACGGGCGAGGAAGGACTTTTAGAAAGAGCAGGGGGGGAGGTAGGGGAGACTATTTCATTCACGCACACAAACTCGTAAACACATACGCAGAACATAAATCATCAGTAACTGGCTCTCCGGTACACACAAATGACTGCTAATTTATAAGCTCTATTTCAATAATTATTATTAATTACTTCTACAAAAGAATTCATCACGAAAGTAAGATTTCGAGACGGTGTATGTCAAAATCTAATTCAGCAATAATACTCAAGGAGAAACTATTATCCACATACTATATTATTATAATTAATAAGCGACAACGGGCAAACCGGGGTCGAATCGCTTGCGACACTATTTTTTTATACTTAAAACTCTTATAAAGAATTACTCTCTTAAATTAATAATGTGGAATGGAATGAGGCGCCCCCTGCGCGGCGAGAGGAGACTTGCGCGAGGGACGCTCGTGCCCGGTGACTTAACCTGCAACATAAACATTTCTTAACATAGAAACGCACTACAAACTTCATCACTCTAGGGGCAGTGGTCGTCGCGCTTCACGCCCGGGCGAGTCCCACACTGGCACGGAGTTCGTCCCTCCGTGCCCCCTTACCCATTGCATTGGGGGACTCCGGTCTCACTAATGCAATAGGTAAGGGTAGAGCGTAAATGCAATTCCCCCGTCAAAAAAAAAGGGCAGTGGTCGTCGAACTGCGGCCCGCGGACGCAGCAAACAATATTAGTTGACAGTAACTTAAAATCGAGTTTAAATAGTATGATAATGCCTAAATAGAAATACGCAGGATGGGAGCATAAGTAAAACTAAATATTGCGGGAGATAGGCTCTTCAGATCAATGGCATTAATAATTTAAAAAAAAGGCTATTAAAGAACAGATAATGGTTACCACCGGCGGCACCCATATTCTTTTTTTCCTGCCCCTGATTTTTGGTTAATATTATTCTAAAATGTAATATGGCAAGGTTCTAATAAGATGATCAGACAAATGATGAGTTAAATATTTGAAGCTAATGCATGAATTAATTTGAATGAATTTGAACATGATACTAGAACCTACGTAGTAAAATATTCCCAACCAACCAAATGCATACCTAAACGAAAAATATTATTTTTGCAATATACATTATTTATTCACATATATTTCCATTATCCTACCCGTATTACTAATCGGATATTATGGAATTAGGCAGTTGACACCATGAAGCAATAATTCCAAAACACATTTCTAAAAACATTTTAGCTCTGAAAACCCCATCATCTTCCATTTATTGCAAGTTATTTGTTGGGTTGCCAAAAAATTACTTTTCTTTTTTTTAAATTTATTACGGCCACTGGACAAACGTCCTTTAAGCCTAACTTTTTACAGAATTTACATATGACAAAAAAAAAATTACTTAAGATAAGGTTATTGCCATACAAAATTTATGGGGAATCCGCGCTTGCTATTTCATAAAAATCTGTCAATTAAGTATCAAATTCCCAATTTATAAAAGTGCGGCCCGCAGTGGGAGTACCTTGCAATGACCTATTGAACAGAAAAGCGTGACGACCACTGTTCTAGGGCATTAATATATCGCATTGTCAGAATTTAATTGAATCAAGTCAAAATTAGAGATATTGAATTCGAGTCGTAAAATTATTCTACAGAAACATTGAAAGTGTGTTATGTTGACTTAAATATGGTGAAATATTGAGGAATAAAAGCAAAGGTGTGCAAAAAAATTACTTTAACCCTTTCACGGCCAGGGGAAACATTTTTCCCATTGTAAAATTGGAAGCTGTCTATTTCATTATAACAATATTCGAATTTCAATTTGAAAAATATTCAAAAAATGTTTCCCACAAAACTCTAAAAGAGATAGATTTACAAATGCATCATTTTGTGATTTTCATATACTCTATGTTTACAAAACTAAAACAAACAGTTGTATGGTAATATTTACTCTCCGCCTACTTATGGTCCTGAAAGGGTTAATCGCCATTCTCTCGAACTTCATTTTTGAGTCAAGTCACTTTCATTGTTAAGTTTTGATATATGGTACTATAACATTTGATTTATTATTGTATTGTAATGAAACAAATAAATTAGCATAAAAAGCATGTTTAAACTTTGAATTTTTTGGTGCTGTCTTTTTGTTGAAACTTTACAAGGAATCACAAAATTCACACTCCATGTTATTATTTTCTATACACTAGAGCACGATAATGTAATACCTATAAGATTACATCAAATACTAAAAGGTAATATGACTTGGCGATAACAGGTCAAAACCCGTATGTATATGTAAACCAAATGTTTGGGAACATTGGCAACTATGCAGAAGAAAACCGAAAACTGAACTAAACCCCTTTCAAGGCGATGTAAGTAGGTAACTTGTAAAGCTTGTTATTAACACAACTGCTCAGATTTAACATAATTAAATGTCATAATTTACTCTAACTTAATGCAATATCCAATATAGTACTTTATTTTTAGTGCTAAAAACATAAAACTTCAGAATGAAAATAAAGTTCTTTCAAAAGAAATGGTATGACAGAAAAGCGGATTGTATACAATTTCGTTGAAACAATGGTTTGTTGATATTATAAAGTTATCCCTCACCTCACTATTTCCTATGAACTATTGGACTGAGATGAGGAGCAGGTACGGCAGATTCTAGTAGGGCTGGTGCCTCTGGTTGGCTCGCCCGCTGCCTCCGCCTCCGCCCCGCTGCTTGCCGCCCTGGTACCCTGCTGCCATCAGTACACACCTCTGTTACCACTTTCCGTCTCCTCCACCGAACCTTTATTTCGACACGCACACAAAACATAACTTTTTGTGCACAATTCCCAAGATAAACACTCGTTATCTTTACACCTCTTTACATGTGTGTGAGTAGCGTTTGTTTGTTATCTTATATGGAAACGATATACTCGCAATATTTCAAACTCATCGTATGATCAGGTGTTGTTTCTAACGCAAAATCATTTTTGTCCTTTATTATTTATTTTTAAATGGTACAACTATATTTACCTAATGGAACAATTACACTGGCATATTCAAACCCGTATCATAATATGAGAGTGCAAAGAGTTGACTATGTCCTCAAGAAATTAACACATTCGAAAACGGACCGACCACGTATTTTAATTCTAATTTGGTTCTCTAATAAGAAATACTTAAAAATAAATTAACGTATGAGCATGAGTGGTGTTAAAGATATAATATGCCACGGGACCACATTCGTGCGGTTTCTGGTGTCAATTGACACACGCATACACTACTAATATTTACCTACATTTTAAATCCTACCAAGCCAGATTTACATTTTATGTAAATGCTTCTAAAACTAATCTGAAGTAAAATGCCTTTTAGCTGTATTGTTTTACAGAATAATTTTATTTCAAACACAAATAACCCACATGAACATGTCAAAAGAACACGAAGATGCCAACGAATGAATTCCTTTCACGATCTTTTGATATTGCCATATTTAGTAAGTCTCGTGAAATTAATGAAAGCCCATCAAAAAATGTGATTTATCATGAATCGTAACGTAATCGCAAGATTTTACAATTTCTGTAAATAAATGCTACCACCAATGCTCCTCAAACATAAAATGGGAAATTGACAGTTCAAATTGATCATCCTAGAGATCCATAAAAGTGTATAAGTCTCGAAAAATATGAGTTTGCAGCATAAACCATAAGATGTGTTAGTATATCAAGTACTAATTAATGAAGCCACCACTTTACTTTATACATACATACACACAATCTAATAACTATCTAACTTTTACAGTTTATTTTTTCAGTTATCGAGCCAATAAAAAGAATGTCACTTTTCTAGATGCATTCACAAGTCAATCAAGATTACCTTAATCAATTTAACCTATTTATCTGAACCATGCACGATTTTATTTCCATCTATAAATCGTAATTTTTAAAATATAATATAAAAATAGATTCCTTTTATGATTGCACCTTGAAATAAGGCTAAGGACTATGTCTAATTTAACAAGAGTCAGTAAAATTAATTCAAAGTTATTAATGTAAATGGCAAATAATCGATTATATGCGTGAGAGGTAAGCAGAACAAACATAATATAATGAGTACTACACGATCGAACCTTCCACACGTTCACAAATTCCTTCAAGTTCCTCGTTGCCTAGCTTACCGAGGAAATAGAAACAGTAATATATGTAAGTATGGTAATTATATGTTATTTTATATGTTAAGAAACGTGTGTTAAGGCCCAACGGTGGTTATTAGTGGTCGTGCGCGAGTGTGCGGGGGCTGTACCTTTCCCGCGTGGAGTGGGCCGCGCGCCGTACCCGCCCTCGTACCCTCCGTAACCGCCGTAGTCTGTCGCCAACACACAACTCGTTAGACACCCGAGACCGCGCCCCACGTCACACACCACACGCCTCACGCCTGCCCTCGCACGTCTTTCCCCATTTAACGATAATCCCTTTAAGATATCCCCTACACCAAACGCCGACAATACTATTCTAATATTTCCCACGAAAAGCAAAGTATAAAAAAGTATCATTTGAATCATTGAAATACTCAGCACAACAAAGTAATAATTTTTCTCTGTATTAAATATTTTTTTCTGTAATATTAGAGACGTGTCGACTACTCCAAACAGTAACCACCCCACACTCCTATTCAAGTTTAAGTAGATATACTATCGACGCTAACTTCAAAAAAAAAAACACTAGTTAGATGGAAAACACGAATGTCTGAAGTTTAATCCATACTAATTTACCATGTGAAGGAGTTGAGTTATTTCAGAGAAACTATTTTTCGTAGACTGAGAAAAATATTAGAATCTAGTAGGTTCAATTTTATAATACCATACTTACGGACTTGTGGCTATTTTGGTGATGCCACACGTCAGGTAATTATTGTAGAGAACAAAATGTGTGAAATAATCTCATCGACAAATATCTCATCTTTGTCAAAATTAGTTATATTTAAAATCTTATCATTCTCAAATTATTTAAGTATTATAGTATTCCTTCAAGTATAAAAAAAATTGAAAACATGCAACAAATTATTTTTTAAAACTAGTACACTAATTATTACTTCGACTGATTGTTGTGCAAAAACTTGATTATTTTCTCATATTAATAGTTTACAGAAGATTCTCAAATAATTATGTAATAAGCACAGAGCGAGGCAAGCCCGTCCATCCAAACTCTACACTAATAAAGTAAATAATAAATGTGTAAGGTAAAATGTTGCAGTTGTTAATTGATATGAATGAGAGAACTAAATGACATACCTCAGACAAAACACAGACATGTAAAGTTGAACTATATATGTAGAGTACCAGATGAATATCTCCACATTCAATTGTGTGCGTGCATGCAGGGTTAGTACAGGAGAGGAGAGGTGAGTGAAGCGCGTGTCGTCAGGCTGGAGGGAACTGGGCGGAACAGGGTCAGATATGGAAACACATTGAGAATTTTTATAACAGTGCTTTATTCAAAAGCTTTCATCATATCTTTATCACTTTCACAATGTCTCTCCATATTTACCCCATTTCCCAAATGTAGCATGTGGCGTGAGTGTTAAAGTAAAAATAAATGTTACAAAAACAATATAAACTCGGGCGACATTGCTACATATGTCAAAGGTGGTATTACAAATAAACACTTATAAATAGAGTGCAGGTAACATAATATTATGTACAGAATATATATGTAGTACCCGTCGAGACAATGACAAAGAGCGATAGGCGAATGGGCGATCGCGACTAAACCCTAAGTGGCATCGTGGTATGCCGCAACGGCGCGCGCGCGCGTGGACGCTTTATATAAACAAACCAAATATATAGCAAGTTAAATGATACCTTTGCAAATAATTATACCAAATGATTAATCCTAATTAACTGGAAAACGATCAGGCCGACCCCGTCGTCACTTCGATTACACACACTGTCGCCTCGACAACATTCACTATGCATCATCTCGATAAAATATAAACTATTTATATGATATCGATACAAAAATAAATATTCTCTACAGACTAAGTTAATACCTAAGGTTCGCGTGATGTCCGTCGAACTAGTGAGAGCTGGCGCGAGCACGTGCCGTGCTGTGCTGTGCTCGGGGACGGAGCGCGCCTCGCTCGCAACGCTAACCTAGCAGCTTAACACTACGCGTACATTACGTGCCTACACTATACAGTATACACTAGGGATCAGGTAACATCAGTCGAGGTAACGTGTCGGGGAGCGGGCCGGCGGCGCTCGGCCCACGCTAGTACTGCTTGCCGCGTTTACCGTAATTCGGGTATCCGGAGTAATCGTATCCGCCGTAGCCCCCGTAGCCGTCGTATCCGTAGCCGCCGTACCCGTAGCCGTCGTATCCGCCGCCATAGCCTCCCTGCCCGTACCCGTAACCGCCGTAGCCCTGGTTGCCCCACGGCTGACCCCCGTAGCCGCCGCGGCCTCCGCGCCCGCCCCGAGCCCCCCTGCCGCCGCGGGCCCCGCGCCCGCTCATACCCCCGGGCCCATCAGGCTTGGGCGTGGCTCGCTTCACGTCCACCTGCCATCACAAAACTCCATCTATTACACGACTCTCCTCACAAACAAACTACACAACAGCAAGAAACGGACGCGTCCACCTTACCTCCTTGCCACCGATCGTCTGTTTAGGTGTCTTCAGTAGTTCATTCACCACTTGTTCGGATTCAAACGTGATGAAGCAGAATCCTTTCCTCTGGTTCTTTGTCTTATCGAAAGGCATTTCTACCTCTATTATCTGTAATATTAATTGCAAATTATTAAAAAATATTCCAAATATAATGGTAGTCATAAATTTGTTAACTTTATCATCGTCAGTGGCCCGGATTACTCTTCAGTAACAGTCGAGAAATAAAATATCTCACCAAATCCGGATTTTTCATCACAATTAAATAGAGTAAGTTTCAGTTACAATGAAACCAGTAAAAATTTCTTTTTCCTGAATCTTTTTAATATGGATTCAAATAAAGCATGCAATAAAATTATGTTGCACTCAATCATACCTCTATTATATTTATCTAACATTTTTATAATGCAAGATAGTATAAATAGTGCTATTTCCACATAAAAATTTTTTTAGTTCTTTTTGTATTTTTTATTTTTATATATTTTTTTTTAGAATTTTTTTAGTAAAGATAATAAACTTACAAATAAAAAAAACCTGACTTGTACAAATACTCACATTTCCAAAATTACTGAAGAAATTTTTTATTTCATCATCTGAGATTTCACTACTGAGACCACCGACGAAGATCTTGCCATGCCTCGCCTTCGCCTTCTTAGGGTCAACTTTCTTACTGTTGATAGTGTGCTCACCAGCTGCCATAACCTTATCAATAGAATCTGGCGCTTTGAAAACTATGAATGCAAACCCTCGTGACCTCCCCGTGTTTGGATCTGTCTTTACATTAATGCTCTCAATCTCACCGTAAGCACTGAAGTGATCACGTAATTCCTCTGCACAGAAAGAAAAACAATTGAATATTAATTCGATCTAAAAAACTATAAATGTATATAACTTTTTAGTATAAATCAGAATTGTGGGTATAGATGTCTTCAACAAACAATCAGAAGCAGAACTGAAATAAGTCATCATTGTAACTTATCTCTAAATACAACCAAATAAAGTAAAGGTGTTTGAAACTTACTGTCTGATGTTTCCCAGCTTAACCCGCCAACAAAAAGTTTTCTGTGAAAACCATAAGCAAACAAATGAGTATATGAATAAACATAAAACATAAATTGAGTCTCAATTTAGAAACGGACTTAAAAATTACAGTCTCATTAACATTAACACTATATGCAGTACTTGTTTACAGTACATTACAGCTACATTTTTGTTAAAAACAAACTCCAAGCACTGCAGCAAAACAAATTGTCAACCTGTAAGTTACAAAAAGGTAATACTGGAAAATTTATATTACGAAAAATGATACAATAATAATAAAGTTACAATGAAAACGCAAGATTTGAAATAGGCAAGTGAATGAGGCCCAAAATTAAGTGGCCAAGACATTCTAGTCAGTTTGGTCGTTGCTTTACTTTAGTGTGAGCCCAGCGGATGGATATATACCATGGCGTCCTCCGGCGGCTGCGGCGGCGGCGGCGCAGGCTCACACCTGCAGAGAGACACAGCGTTAGTGGCCGCCCAAACTGACCGCGCCACGCCCGGCGCGCCCAAAACACATTCACCGATTTAAAATCTTGCACCTACACGCTGCCGGTCAGCGATTGCAACGTAAAACAATAGCGGGACACTACCGGCCGGCCGGCATCAGCCGCGACTTACGCGCTAAATATGACGCCATTCCGTGCGGCTCCGAGATTAAATCTAAATTTAAAACAAAATATTCTATAAACAATTGTCTGAAACTAAAACATGTATGGCTATTTACGAAACGCGAACAACACGCTGCAAAAGTAAAAACAATAAATTTTGAAAAGATCTCGAGGATTAGGACAGATTTTTATGAGCAGATTATGGTAAAGCCGGACCGCCGCCATTGTTACGGACAAAGATTGGAAACTGAAATGAACCTTGTTAAAGCTAATTATACTCATTAAATGTACAAAATCATCCAATAAACAGTTATAAAATCTAGATAAAGCATAAATTTTGCTGAAAAAATAAGGTATAAAACGTAATCCAACTTTACCTGTCATCATCGCGTCCGGGGGCTTCGGCACTGTTATCCTGTCCATCTCCTCCACCGTGCTCCGAATTTCCATTTAACTGATTATCGGTGGTAATATCTTGTGCAAAATTGTCGTTATTAGCCATGACTTATATTATCTTAACACTTAATAATAACTAAACCTACGGGTCTAGAAATAGATGCGACCTTCAACACCGAATGCCAAATGCAGAAGAAAGAAAGGAAGTGCGTGATGAGTCGGCGCGAAACGATTTGTTAGGTTGGCTAATAGCATAGAGACGCGCTTTTTTTTGCTACGAAATGAGTAAGCGACCAATCGTAGTGTAGATGCGCCATGAGGTCAATGGCATTCTATCCGGTGAGAGATAAAGAAAGCATTATAATTGAATAAGAGTGAAAGAGACAGCAAAACATTCGTTAAATCAATATACAACCAATATAATCATACAAATTCCCGCTATTTATTCTTTTTTATCTATGATTTGATACAGACAAAATATTCTGTACTAAAATATAGAAAATTATCCAAAGATGACGAATTATTGTAACGTAGCTATGTGAATGTATTTTAGTTATAAGTTGGTAGATTTTACAAAAAAATAATCAATAATAAAGAAGTTAAAAAATATCACATTAAAATTTTTTTATTATAAAATATATTTAAGTTCAAAAATACGAAATAAAAAATATTTTATTCAATTTAACCCTTAGGATAACGCTTATGAACATCAAAACAATACTACCGGATTGGAGAACAACCCAATCAAGATTAGCCGGCCAAAAAGTTCATGTAGTTTGTGTAAATGTGGATATAGATCCATTCATTCATTTATGTACATTAAAACTTCTTTTATTATTGATCGATGATTAAAACCAATGTTGAATATTAAAACTATAGAAGTTTTAAGTTTAACGGTTATTCGTGGAAGCACAGAGACGAGTGTCATCACTGTACCATACAATACACATTTTGGTTACCCGTTAAACTCATATTCGACAGTTTGCTTTAAAAGTTTCAGTGTTTTGTTTTGAGATGCAAAGAGTAATAATTTTTTCCCATTCATATGACATATGCATGTTTGTCAAAAACTACGGATTGCAGAAATTTATAATCTAAATAAAGTATTTACTGTAGGTAACATATATTCAAGAATATTTCATACTTCTGACACCTAGTAAAATTACCTATTATATCTATAAAACGTCTAAAGTTGTTTTTTTTTTTTTTTAAATCAATTTAACTATCGAACGATTTTTTGAGAATGGTTACATATAAACGTATTCAATTACGAAAAATTGATTATTTACTAATTGGTAGGGATTTTTTTTTGTTAATGGTAACATTGAAATAAAATTGACACCCGAATAGCGAAGTACCTTAGGTTCTTTTTCTGTTTTTCAGATTGTATTTATCGTGAAAATTACTGATATTTCTTGATAGTTAGTTACAAACTACGCTGCTTTCATGCCTAAATTGTACTGAGGTAAGTGTAAATGGTATAAAAATTAAACTCTGGACCAAGAAACATTAATATTTTGTTTGTCGGCAGACGTATTCTTTCCAGAGGTTAATCCCCATTAGTAATTTTCTACTCTAATAGTTATTTATTTGTTTTGATCCTAATTAAAGGTGGTTGTATGTTTTATAGTCTACAAAGAAACCAAGTTAGGTGACAGAAGAAGAAATCTCTGAACACTGTCAAACATAAAATAGTCAAAAGTCGCCATGTGTGCTGGACAATTTCAGCTGAGCGAGTGCCCCTTGATTAACAGTTGAAACAGTCCTAATTTCATGTCCTATAAAATATATAAGACTTCTCAATTTAACCTTCCTCACGTGAAAACATTCATATTTATGTTTATTTGTCATATAAATATTTGACTGTTTACTATGAGAGAGTATACAAGGCGATACTTATTACCTGTTCAAATGTTCAATTTTGCAAATATAAATTTACTTCCTTTATTTTAGTATATCCATGAAAAGTATAGTATTTGAGTTAGAATATGGTATTATAAAAATAACATGTTATGTTAGTTAGATGTCCTTATAGTATAGGTTAGGTTTAGCCTGTACATGGTAAGATTGAAAGGTATTTTTTATACATAGCATTTTCCCTATGATAATTGTAATTTAATGATATTTAACTAAGTATATTGCATAAGGGGTTCTACCAACCTAGTGATACAATGTTCATAAAATTAATTATAGTGCTAAAAGGTAGCAGTTTGTATCATAAAATGTTTTTGAATGTATTTTAAATTTAGTTGCTTAAAGTTTTAATAGTACTCCATGACATATATAGTGCATGCCCTGGTTCATTTATTTATTTGATTGAAATCACCAATATACTCCTTCATAAACTTACTTACCCATGTCACATTAAATAAAGACCATGTTGAATGTTAGTACAAAATATGTGTATGTGATACATGCTAATTTAATTTTAATTTATTACTCTTCTGGTCATCTGAATTGTTAATATCTAAAATAGTTTAAATTTTACTGTTGTAGAAATTTTGAACACAGTTATATTAATAGAAGAGTCTCTCTGAAATTTCATACTTAATGTTTATAACCTACAAGGACCACAATTTCAACCAAAATGTTAAATGTTAATACTGTTCATAGTTAGTATAATAATAAAAACCTAGGCACTAAATAGGCAGCTACTTTGCAAGAACTGATTGATATGTTTAACTAAGTAAACCTTGAGTATTAGGACTGATTTGTATAAGCAACTAATAAACTAAAGTGTGTGTTGTGAATGAATATTGAATAGGCTTTAATAGTTGAGACAATGTATATTAATTAAAATTTTTTATTGAAACGAACAATTCTTTTTTTATGCTCTTTCATTTATGACAACTAAAAGTTGTGTCTCAAAGTTAGAAAGTTCCACTTTGGAAACAACTACCCTTACACATTGACAGTAATGTAATTTTTAAACATAATAGTTAAACAAATATTTTCTCAACAACTAAGATTTCAAGCTAGAAATGCAAGAGATTCTTCAATTAACTTGTTTAATGGCCTGGGTTCAAGCCCTTTTGAGCCCTGACTAGAATTGTACTTTAGTTTCAATTTGAAATTAGTCTTTTTTTTTAAACAAATTTATACCAATGACTGCCTTCAATTTTTGATCATGGGGGAAACACTAAACTAACTAATTATATCAAACACTATAAAGATTCTGCATGTAGCGTAAATAAAATTTTAACATAAGTTTTGTCATGGGCTTATATTTTATAGAATATACTTGTTGCATTAAGTTTTAAGTATAATCAGCATTCTCATGGCCTGTTCTCAACTCACTTGGGGTTGGTGTAGTATATGTTTTCTTCCATACATGCCTATGATAACGGCTGCATCTCTTCATTTACTCATTCTTTCATAACATTTCTTACTCATTCCATCCACATGTTATTTGGCCTTCCTCTACTTTTCCATTCTTCCACATTCATATTCATTGCTATTTCTCCCTCATGCGCTTCCTCTCTTCTCATAACTTGTCCATAACATGAGAAACAAGAAGCTTTCAACTTCTCTAGGACTGGTACAAGTTTTAAAATATAATAAAAATGTAAAACAACATTGTATGTAGTCAGTGCCATCTTTAACTTTTAAAAGTCCACTTTTAAAAAAAAAACATAATCAATAGCATTAGTTTATTGGGAGCTATGGGTAAAACTAAATCAGTTAAATACATACAAAAACAAAAAATAACACATTTTTTGTTTTGAATTTAACTTTTCACATTGGATAAGGAAACCTCCTCTACATTATAAGTAAAAAAAAAGTAGTGACAAATATCAGATGTATAAATTTTGACTGTTAAATATTAAAATGTAATTTTTTTGATTAAATTGTATAATCTATAGTTATTTTAGTTTTCATGTTGGTCATGCTTGATTATATTTATGTATTATTTTTCAATGTAATAGAATGTTACTGAAGGTGATGTATTTACTTTAGAGCAGCATATAGCAGAGGGCTGTATTGGCGCAGTTTGAACAACAGCAATGGTAATGGAGGCGTCCCCATCTCCGCAGAGCGTTGGCCGCGAGTTTGTTCGCCAGTACTATACGTTGCTGAACAAGGCGCCCGCCCATCTGCATAGGTAGGTGCATTTTGATCACAATCTGAGGTGAGATCACATTTGAGGTGGTAGGCGTTCAAACCCAAAATAGAACAAGTTACAAAAAGCATCTGTTAAAATAAATTAATGATTGTGTGGAAATACATTTCAATAATTGACTTAATTCATTGTCAAGTTTTATTATATTAGGTCGAAGAAAAAGTTTCTTCACATTTTATATGAAAACTAAAGACATTTTTTTTATATTAAAAGTATTTTTATATTTAATTACTAATATTATATTTAATTTACTAATATTCCATTTTGTTCCATGACTTTCTACCATCTTGTAGGTAGGGCCAAGATCCTATTGATGTAGAAATTTTGGAAATTCTGATAAAAAAAAACCCGACAAGTAGTTTTGGCAGTCCTATCTTGATGTTGACCTGATATTGCTTAAAGAATATTGAAGAGACTGAGATAGATGGACATCTAAAAGTACAAGGTCAGGGCTATATGGTGGATGCATTAACACCCCCCAGCCAAACTCCTAATTTTTGCTGAGTGTGTAAAGATGTGTAAGGTCTAGCGTTATTGTGATGAAAGACCACAACCTTTCTATTGATCGTTTCCGACCGCTTCCTATCAACTTGTTGCTTTAATGTCATTAGTTGTTGACAGTAGAAATCCGAATCAATGGCTCTGCCCGGTGGTAGAAGCTCACAATGAACCAATCCCTTCCAATCCTACCATACACTCACCATCAGCTTATTGCGAGTTAACCCAGGACCACGACCTTTTCGCATGTTCTTATCGTACGTGATCATGAAGTATCAATCCCTTCAAAAATGGTTTGATTTCATTACGTTTCAATAAAGAATCGCAAATGAGTAAACGATTCATTAGGTTTCTTTCAGTGAGTTCGTGTGTCATCTAAATATCGAACTTTTTGTGCACCCAGCTTTTGCAGTCAATTCCTAGTTCTTCAGCTATGTCGTAACTACTGATGTGACGATCTTGGTCCCCTTTTTCAAAATGGCGTCCACTTTATCCGTAGGAAGGCGAGCAGAGCGAGGTGGATCTTTGACATCAAAATTCTCGGATTGAAAACACTTCAACCAACTTTGTGCTACTCTTACTGGCACTGCGATATGTCCGGTCCATCAAATTTCTTCTTTAGATTCACTAGTTATGACAACAAACAATAAATGGAAAAATAAGTGAAAAAAAAGGTTTTACTAATTTGTTTCTTTTTTTTAAATATATACTTTTTAATATCATCAAAACCTGTACAAATAGTACAGCCAAAGGTATTTTATTAAAAGCTTATATGTACTACATGCGAAAATACTTTTTTACCGCGAGCTGTTATAAACCAAACTACAAGTGCTTTCAACCACAATCTTCGGGATCTACAAGTGTGTGTTGGCAACAGTGTAGTCTAATGCTTTCCCGTCATTTTCTGTTCTCGATAATTAAGAATTCTCATTAGCACGTCTATATCCTTATCATTCCTTTGTATTTATAGATTGACGTACAAAGAGCACGTATCAAACATTATTCATCGTTTGTTATGGTCCCACGTGAGCAGGTGGCAATAGATTATCGTCTTTATCTTAACTTTTCTTCGGATTCATTTTTTTTAAGCTACTTTTTTTGTATCTTATCAATGAATACCCTATGGACTCATAACTATAATCCTACTTGCGAGGCGCTATCATGTGTGATGATTCTTTGTTTCGTATGTCTGCAAAATGATCTGTACATTAAGCACAAGCTTAAACATTATACCTAATTAATATAAAAAACAAAGATACATCTCTGGTTAGGTTTTAAGGTATATTTTGTTATATTAGATAGTGTATTATAAAAAAATATTTTACAGAAAAAAAATTATTATGATAAGATAATTATTACCCTGATTAATTAATTGAGCACTGAGATATAAAGACACTAAACAAATAGATAGACAGATAAGTGTATTCCATAATTATTATTTACTTTATTAATGTATTGTGTATGTTTTTGAATATGAAAAAAATTATGTTTAAATACTAAGTTATGATGAAAGAGTTGTATTATAAAAGTCAAAAGAGTTTTTCTAAAGTTCATTAAAAATATCTTCATGGGGTTCTATATTGATCTATTTCTAGCTTTCTCTTACCATCTCTTCCCTTAATTGCCTGTATATAATTATGAATCCAGTATAGATCTTCCGAGAGCTTTATTTCCATTATTAAACCTCCAGTAGGTAGTTTCTTTTTGTATTCTAGCCGTTCCACTTTAACACATATCCTGCCCCCTTATTAGCATTCGTGTTAATTAATGTAATGCATATTGATTATATGTGTAGGATATATAATATGTAGTCTATTTTTTTTTTTGTTTATAATGTTATTTTTATTTTATAATAATTGACTAGCTAATGGCTATTTCTGTCGATAGCTATATTTCAGCCAAAAATGGCTTGTTACTATTATCAAGGAAAGTTTCGAATTCTCTGTCTACCCGATTTGATGCCAGCCATGAGCTTCAGATCGGTGCACAGGATCGCCAGCACTGTTGCTTTACGAATGAAATAGTGATGACTTAATATATAATTTAAAGCAAAAGTTTCATAATACATATAATAAGGTTTTCCTCTTAGTGTAACTTTGGGCAAAAATAAAACGACTTAATTGGGTTTCTCTGTAAGACGAAAGAAACAACATTTGAAGCCCTTTATTTTCAATTGTATTTTCTTTCGCAACTCACTCTTATATCTATTTTAAATATGTCATTTAAATGTCATCTTTACTGATGACAAGGCATAGACAAAAATAAAGAAAAACATAGATAATAATAGAAACTAGATTAAAATGGTTTTCTTTACATACATTTTGATAATATTTCTTGGGATGATGATAAATAAATTTGCATAATATGTTGTGTCACAGATTCTACAACAACTACTCGTCGTTTGTGCACGGCGGGCTCGACGCTCCCAACCGAGAGACGCTGCCTGTCGTCGGACAGAAGCAGATCCACAACCGCATCCAACAGCTGAACTTCCGTGACTGCCATGCGAAGATCAGCCAGGTTTGTCATATTAAACAATCGAATCTAACCACAGTGATTCTCTAATATCTGTTCCCGTTTCCTCCAGTCACTTTTATGAGGAAATGCTGTCGACATTTGTTCCTTACAAACGTATTCCCCGTTTCATGTGTGCAATGCTCAACTCTTCATTGGGATGCAACGTGACAATATATGTTTGAAATATCTATTCTCTTGCGGACCATGTTTTTTTTTTAAACACCATAGTATATGAAAAAGGATGGATTAGAATACTGTTTGGAATGAGTATGTTAAAAGTAGTTTGAAAGTGGCACCAGTGGTAGAAAAGCTGAAAAGGAAGGCTATTGTCTCAGTATGGAAATGTTATGAGAAGAGGGGAGATGCATATGGTGTAAATAGTCTATATCTATTAATTTAATCAAAATCAAAATTTGTTTATTCAATTTAGACCCTAAAAAGGCGCTTATGAACGTCTAAAACACTACCACCGGTTCGGAAAACAACCCAATCGAGAAGAGCGCAGGCGAGAAACTCGATCTGGTTCTTTTTTTTTTTCATAAATATAATATATATCATTTTTTTTGTCATATAAAAAAACTATACAAATCTTAGTCTTAATAATATTAGCGGAAGCACAGAGATGTGGGTTAATTCCAGACATCACTATCGTTCACGTAATGATCCACCCTGTAATAACCTTTTGAGATTAAAACTTGCTTGACATAATACTTGAACTTATTGTCAGGTAAATCGGTAATGTTACTTGGGATCTTATTGTAAAACCGAATACTATTACCTATAAAGCTTTTATTACACTTACTTAACCTAAAGCGTGGTTCCGGCCAACTTGTCTTTACTTCTAATATTAAAATTATGACGATCATTCACTAGATCGAGCTTGTCTAAATTTTTACGAATATGCATTAAGTTATCAAGGATGTATTGGGAGGGCAATCCAGTGGAGGTAACCCCATTAACATTTACTTTCTGACATCGGTTTGTTAAGTAAGAGGCCAGGAAGGAGACAGAGGTTTCAGAAACACCATAATGTTTTAGTTTCAGTATAAATGTACTGTGATCAACACAAACAAAGGCCTTTGAGAGATCGCAGAATACACCTATTGCATCCTGCCAAACCTCCCAAGCTCCCAATATGTGACTTATTAACGTTGCACCAGCGTCAGTGGTAGATTTGGATTTCGTGAAACCAAACTGCCTATCATCTAAAATCTTTTCTGCTCTAAAGTATTCAACTAAATGATTAAGCATAATCTTTTCGAAAATCTTACTAATCGATGGAAGTACTGAAATTGGTCTATAATTTTCAATAAAACTGTAACTAGGCCATAACATAGATGGTATTTAAAAAAAAAATATAATGGGGGGGGGGGTGGACTTCATTATCGATATAGAAGCCAAAAATATTTTATTTAGAATTTTTGTCTGTTTTTCCCTATGTGTGCGTATCACTCTGGAAGTACTGAAACAATTTTGACGAAACTTGACCCGGATATAACTAATATTATAGAGTAACGTCTAGGATACTTTTTGTCCCATAAAACGTAAGGGGTCCTCCAGGATAACGCATAAAAGTCAACAATTTGTAGTAAATGAAATTCTTGACGGATTTTGATGAAATTTAATTTGTGATATAGCAAACAAATTAGCTACAATTTAAGCTATATTTCATATCCCTTTTCTTCTTAAAAAAAGAACAAAAAAAACTTCATCACTAGGTTATGAACCGATGTCGTTAGCGTGTAGTACCTAACCGTTACAACTTAGCGTTTCATTGCGAAATTATCAATTAGAAGGATAAAATCTAATAAGTATACATAATTGATGTATGTTTGTCTCTTTGTCATGAAGCATTTCCCTTTCATCGAGTTTCAAATCACCAATGATTCTAAAGAAAGTTCACCTCAATAATAAATAAATAGAAGTCTAACTATAATGACGTCAGAATCTCAATAATGCGGAAATAATAATTATATGGCGCTATTCCTCAATTTCAATTCCCCTATTGAGCTAAATTATAAATAACCGCGTTGCCAGCTCATGGTTCGTAGCACGCGACGTTGCCACTCTTCGTTTTCGACTTTCTATATGTATTTGAAAATATTTATACGGATTTTTATTAAGTGTTACCAGAACAGACAGATTTCCATACATTACATCCATTTAAAATACATTTTTATACATATAATGCGTAAATAGCGTTTATCTATTTTTATATTAAAATAATAAATATGTGTCTGATTAATAGTATTATAAATGACCAACATAAATTATTTACATTTATATATATGTGTGTAATTCTGACGAGTATGCATAGATGGCGCTTTACTTATTTTTTAATAAATTGGAATGTTTTCAAATATTACAAGGACATAGATACTGGACAATGAACGAAATCTGTACATTGAAGATATTTGAGGAAAAAACTATATAGGGCTTTAGATTCTACCACAGGACACATTTCGGTAGTTTTAAAATATTTTGTATGTCTGTCCGTTTATTAATTTGTTCGCCAATCACGCTAAAACTACTTAGCCGATTTTGATAACATTTGGTATTACATTTGGAACTCTATATAAATAAAGAAAATAAAAATAGTAACATCTGGCATACTTTTTACCCATAATTACATGTATTTTTATAATGAATAGCGTTTATCTAGATTCATAAAACAACTATAATAATTAAGTGTATGCATAATAATATCTAATTATATAATATAGTGTTCGCTGCTTGAATGGTTTGAAAAAAAGGAGTAAAATCTATAGCATTTTCGCATATCTTTCATTTAGGCCTAGCATAACATTCAGGCCTATTAGGGCAAGAATGGCTAAGGGTAGTACGTGGAAGGGTAGTGTGTAAATGCATTCCCATAATAAAAAAAAGGGCAAGAATGGCTGGCTGCACAGTTTCAGCGCAGGTGCCCCACGTGGGCTAAGTGATGTAGAATATATTGGCAATAAAATAGATTCCATCTAGGCAGAGAATATAGTCTGTCTAAAGAATGTATTTGTCTGAATTCCATGCGAACGAAATATAAATGTTTAGGGATGGAAAGTGAGTGAATGACAAATTGAAACCTGTCGCCAAATACCAATCAGTGTGTTCCGGCAGCATCACTTGAGAACCAGTACCTCTGGGCTTAGTGTGTTTACCATCCTGGACCACATCGTCACTTAACATCAGGTGAGATTGTGGTCAAAGCACTGAGCCTATTCCGTGTAAAAAACAAAAGATGAATGAAATGTGTGAAAGACGATACATATATAAAATGAGTTTATGGAAATAATATAGTAACATTGAAATATAATATTTTGACCATGATTCAAGGTGGACGCTCAGGCGACGCTGGGCAACGGCGTGGTGGTGCAGGTGACCGGCGAGCTCTCCAACGGCGGAGCCCCGATGCGTCGGTTCACGCAGACCTTCGTCTTGGCCGCACAGTCCCCCAAGAAATACTATGTACACAACGACATTTTCCGGTACCAGGTAAAAACAAATCTATTATCTTTCGCGAATTACAATTATTGCAATGGAACTGGTAAAGTATCAAAAACATGTCAAATGAATGCAGCATCAATACTGCATAGGATATATAGACAAACGTAATAATGTAAAAAAGGAGGTTGTTAGTTGTTTTTTAAAAAATAATAAGTATTTAGTATCATTTGGATAACAATAAATACTTTTTGATGATATTTAACATCAAGTATCAAAACATTGGTGAACTATGAATCTGTTTGAAGGAGGAATGTTTACTCAATGTGTTGTGCGATAACATGTGGACTAGTTAAAATGGAACATCTCAATGTATAGGACATAGTTTTCTCGGACGAGGAGGGAGAGGGTTCCGGCCGCTCGGAGGGTGAGGACGAGGAGACCGGGAGCGGCGGCGGCGGCGGAGGAGGAGGAGGAGGTGCCTTCTTCCCGCCGCCGCCGCCGCCGGCAGGGTTCCCGCCCGCGGCGTACCAACAGGCGCCGCACCACGTGCAGCTCGTGTCCCCGCCCGCCGCGGCCGCCCCCGCTCCTGCGCCCGCGCTCGCGGCGGCGCCCGCACCCGTGCCGACGCCCGCGGCGGCGCCCGCGCCCCCAGCAGTGCCCGCGCACCATCTCAACGGGCACCCGCAGCCGCTGGAGGACACCACGCGACACCTCGCCGCCGCCTTGCAAGGTACCCACACCCATTAATCCTTTAAACCTCAGACTTATTATATTTGCAGCATGTCAAATAGAAATAAATAAAAAAATAAATTATCCAAAAACGTTTAAAGAAATTCTCAAAACTATTTTTTTTTTTTTTAATTGAAAAACCATTACATCAAAATTACAATACGTTTAAAAATAATTAAATCCTCTCATTGGTTTTTAATATATTTTTTTATATTTATCAACTTTCTGGTGTAGTGTACACATAAAAATGTACGCCTACAAACCATTTATTTTATTTTTCACATAGGCACGCCTATAAAGTTCTATAATAACAGGCAACACTGACAAAAAAATCCAATAGTTCATCGTCTTTGGTTTTTTATTTTCAATAATGGAGGGACATGCTTTTTGATCTGATAAATATCATCGATTATTCGTCGAGTCCACAGATTATGTAAATATTTTTATTTAATTAAATGTATATTAGGCCTAACAAACTTCAGATTCAGTGGAGCAAGTTACATAAAAATTATACTCAAACTGGATCCCCAATTTTTTGTTTTATCTCCATAAAATCGGTGTTTCATGATTCTTGGTTTTTTTTTTTTTCGATTATTCGCAATATTTTCAAATTTAGACAGCTCAATGGAATAATTAACCTTTACATTCGGATTACATGTCCGTAGGTGGGTCCAGTCAAATGCACAAACAACTTTTTTTTATATGTGCAAGCGTTATTATAAGAATTACAATTATTGTTTTTTTTTTTTTTACATTTTTTCTGACGGCTCTATGAACAGGGTATATAATATAACTCATTGCTTTTGATAGAAGTAAATATACTAAAGAATAAATGTATCTGTTTGACCCTGGCTTAGTGTCTGGGGAGGCAGAGCCGGAGGCCCGGGTTGGGGGTGACAGTCCACCACCTGCGCCTGAGCCCGCGCTGGAACCGGAGCTAGATCGCGAACCGGAGCCCGACATGCCGTCTGGTTAGTAAACAATAAAAGTAAACATTTCAATTAATAACAGAATTTTATTTATTTTTCTCCAAGGAAAGATTGTAAGAGTTTGTATCGTTATAGCATCGTCGTCGGTGCCACCGGAACCGAAAACGTACGCCAACTTGTTGAAGTCCGGCTCGAACAACGCGGGGGGCGCTCGCGGGTCGCCCCCCGCCGCGCACGTCGTGCCGCCCCCCGCCGCGCATCATGCGCCCCACCAGCCCCCGCACCACCTCGCCCCGAGCCTCGAGCAGCGCCCGCGCATGCCGCGCCCCGCCGCCCCCGCAGGTCCCGCCCCGCACACTGGTAACGCATTGTCTATATTTTCAAAAAGCTGTGTGCTCGCGACCAAAACCCTAATATCGAATCCTAATATTTTTTTAGTACTAAGATAAAGAAAAAATATTTCTCATAAATTCAAGCACTTACCCGTAAAACTGTGCATTGAATCGGATTTTATTCAATTTTTCAAGGGTTTTGATTTTTTTACGCGGAACCCTAATTATTTTCCAAAATTAAAAGTGCCCTAAGTTACCCGGAGTAACTTCAGCTGTCTACCAAAAAAAGTCCCGTCAAAATCCGTCCAGCCGGTCCAGAGATTACCCGGTACAAACAATCGGACAGACGGACACAAAAAATTAAAAAAATTGTATTTTTGGTATAGGTATTGTATTCATATCTATGTAGTATAAAAAATATTTTGACATTACAAACAGACTTCAATTTTGTTTATTAGTTATACATTAATAACTATAGTTGGCGTTTTGCATCATACAGCCGATTATTGTATAGAAGTGAGGTGTATTGAATATAATCAGAGACTCGGAGTATGTATTCTGATTACTCACTTTAACAAATGGCTGCTGTCTTGTTGTTGCACTAAATATTAAGTAAATAATATAAAGTAATACGACGCTGAGCCTAAAGAACTCGTATTCAGGGCCGTAATAAATTATAAACAACAAAATGCACATTAACCGTGTTTCATATTCGAATCATAGACATAATACATTTTCGCTATGTTCAATAGACGAACAGTTTGTGGGAGTGAGAAGTCATAATTATACTTAATTATGACTTCTCACTCCCACACTTTGTTCGTCTATTGCCTAAGACAAATGAAGAAAGCGAATCTAGTGACACATTGTCAATTTCTACACTTGCTATGACCCCCTAAGACAGCTGTCAATTCTTTTGGAGTAATTTGATTTAAATAGTTAATAATCTTCGACGGAACTGTAAAAATATTATTTGTGTTTTACTCAGTAAGTGAATGTGTGAAATTACACAACGTAATAATCTAAATAAATACACTTTTCACGGGTATTTAAGACAGGTTTGATTACACTGTTAGTTTACATATTATACCGATTTGGGCTTAATATTCAATCGTAAAACTGATTTCAGTTGTAGTTGCATTTCAATTGTTGAATTTTGGTTTGCAATAGGATAATTGACTGATGTTCCATTTATTAAAAATAAGAGGTTCATCAATAAAATTTTAAAATACCTAGGTTTTTTTAAGTTTTTGGTGGCGATTGAGTTGCTCTATCTCTTTCCCGTGAAAAAAAAAAAAACCGTTAGTATAGAACTTGCACGAAGAATGTAAAGCTTGACGTCA
Organism: Samia ricini; assembly: GCA_014132275.2. Lineage (NCBI taxonomy): Eukaryota > Metazoa > Arthropoda > Insecta > Lepidoptera > Saturniidae > Samia > Samia ricini. The sequence goes on from AP028162.1 coordinate 676,977, forward strand.
TATTTTAGTATAGGGGTTATAGCTCTAAGATTAAATTATTGTAAGTTATTTATTTCTTGTTAGATTCTAATTTTGATTTCAGTATTCAGTCTTATTTATAGTCTATTTTGAAGGAATAATAGGAGACGAGACCTTGAAAACTCATATTTTTATAAGAAATATAATATTCTTTTACACTACTATTTAGATTATCTTTTACTTGGAGATTATGTTTTGTATCTTTTGGAATCATTCTATTCTCGTAATAAATAGTGGGCCTGAACCTATCCAGTAACATGTGATTATAGCAGAATCAGTGGCGTAACTAAACCTAAAGTATCATCACTAAACCGTTTAAATATTTAGTCGTGTCTAACTTTAATTGTATTTATAAAATGGATTGAATTGTGTTAAAAATATTAGGATTCCTCTGAGCTCGCGGACCGGGCCCCCGACCGGGGCCTCACTGATCAGAATATACCATCGGTAACACATTTATGATTAGTTATGGCAACACTATTTCACGCACACTTCTGCAACTCGGTTTTTGTACTGGCTTTTAAACAACACTATGAATCTTGTCTATACTAGGTCTGTGATTCGAATTATGATAATAAAATTAACCATAACTCTTACAGACTTTACTTTACATGGGAGCATAATTGTAGAATATGCAAAAAAGTTATTGGCCAAGTCATTTTTAAAATTAACTACATTCAATGAATTAATGATTATTTTACACCATGATTGCCAGGGTTAAAAATTACAAATATTTTGGAAATTTTTGATGGTCTGCTTATTGTTTATACTCTGTTGGAGATTTTATTCAATTAAATACTTACTAGCTTCATTGTACGTAAAAAAAAAGAAATGTTTATGAAATATTAAAGAGCAAACAAAAAAAGGTTATAACAGAATTAAATTAAATGAATTTTATAAACAACCCTTTTTTTATAAAATATGAAATTTATTATGGATAAATTATTTCACAATTCCTTTTAATTTTTTTATTTAAAAAGCAACGAGTATTGTGGAATAATCTAAAATAATGTAGTAGATTCTTTTTTTATATAATAGTATACAGCCTTGTTGCTTTACGACGGTCCGACTTTGTTAGATGACATTTCAACTTTTTTTTACATGGTACAGGTTCAAGTGTTTTATCACAATCTCATTTAATGTTAAATGACTATGTGGTCCAAGATGGAAAACACTAAATCTGGAGGTACTATCGGTATTTAGCGACAAGTATTCAAATTAGATGGTGGTAGCTACTCAGGCGGGCATTATTAGAAAATGCCCTACCTCCATGCTGTCTTGTAATTGGCCAAAAAGTACAAAAAAACTCCGAATCAAAAATCTTGTATGCTCTCGGAAGCTAGTGCGAGGCTAGGACGAGGAATAAATGAAAGTATGCGGAATGTTGTTATTGAAATGCACAGTGCAGGTCAGTTGTGATTGTGTCGGTGTGCATTGTGCAGCGGAGGCGGGCCGGCGGTACTGCGACTCGCAGCAGCTGTTCCTGGGCAACCTGCCGCACGGCGCCACCGAGGAGGAGCCCTGAGGGCGCTGTTCGCGCGCTACGGGCCCGTCGCGGAGCTGCGCGTGCACAGCAAGGCCGCGCCCCCCGGCGCCCCTAAGCACCCCAACTACGGGTTCATCACGTACGAGACCGCGCAGGCCGCCGCGGACTGTCTCAACGCTCCGGTACTGCACTACACTACTCTACACTACACTACACTACCCACCTACATAACACAAGCCTCGCTATTGCATAATATCATCTACTCGGCTCATCTGCAATATGTCGGTTCGTTACTTGTCCGGGAAATTCTTTCGATTCATCTAAAGAACATAACATTTTAACTGATCCTTATTCCACAGCTTACGTGTTATATTTCATTTGATACCGCATTGGACATTGGTGCGTATTATTACAGTAAATCTTCATCGGGGGCTTAATACTTGCATATGGACAAAATTGTGTTAATTATATTAAATAAAAGTATTTTAATTTATATCAATAAATAATACATACGGATAGTTAACCTCAATTATATATTGGAGCACTTGAAAAAGTATATAAGCACAATGTTTTTTCACTAATATTCACAAATAGTAAGTGATATCAATCAAAATATTCAATTTAAATCACTACTGAATATAATTTATTAGCACATATATAATTCGCACTTGTATGAAACTAAAACACGTGTTGTGAATGTATAAACTAGAAACATGTTGGTGGTGACGAGCGTACCAACATGCGCGACTAACGAGACTTAATGAGCGGTTAAGCAGACAGCTTCATACTGTTAATTTTGTGTCATAGATGCGCGCGCACTTCATACTGTTAATTTTGTGTCACAGATGCGCGCGCACTTCATACTGTTAATTTTGTGTCACAGATGCGCGCGCACTTCATACTGTTAATTTTGTGTCATAGATGCGCGCGCACTTCATACTGTTAATTTTGTGTCACAGATGCGCGCGCACTTCATACTGTTAATTTTGTGTCACAGATGCGCGCGCACTTCATACTGTTAATTTTGTGTCACAGATGCGCGCGCACTTCATACTGTTAATTTTGTGTCACAGATGCGCGCGCACTTCATACTGTTCATTTTGTGTCACAGATGCGCGCGCACTTCATACTGTTAATTTTGTGTCACAGATGCGCGCGCACTTCATACTGTTAATTTTGTGTCACAGATGCGCGCGCACTTCATACTGTTAATTTTGTGTCACAGATGCGCGCGCACTTCATACTGTTAATTTTGTGTCACAGATGCGCGCGCACTTCATACTGTTCATTTTGTGTCACAGATGCGCGCGCACTTCATACTGTTCATTTTGTGTCACAGATGCGCGCGCACTTCATACTGTTCATTTTGTGTCACAGATGCGCGCGCATCTTGAAATTTCACTCTCATCATTTTTTCATAACGCGCCTAAAGAAGTATAACTTCAAAAGAACCAACCAAGTTGAAGATAGATAGATACGCTTGTCTTTTACGAAATCTTTATTCTCGGACGTGATTCGAGATTTTGTTTTGCTTATTTTAAACATGCTTAACTATAATGGAAAATGTTTAATTTATGCCCAAAATAGCAGGGCACTGCCGCTGGTTTGGAAGACAACCCAGTCGGAAAGGGAGGCCGAGAATCTTGGTCTGGTTTTATTATTTTACGGAATTTTACAAGTTATTGGGAACGGTAGACAGTATGAGATGGCGGAGTTGTGTGTCGGTTACAGCCGCTGTACTACCCGGCGGACAGCACCGACGGCGTCAAACTGAACGTCGAGGAGAAGAAGGCGCGCGGCCGCGAGCCCCCGCCCCCGCGCCGCCGGCCCCTCTCCTCGCACCGCGCCGCCTTCCAGCCGCGCCCCGCCTACCGCCGCTAGCGCCCCCCGGCCCCCGAGCCCGCCGGCCCGCCCTCCACTACACGTACACGCACATACTATTCTAATATCGAGGGGGGCGTGCCCCACCACCCTTTCCTGTAAAATTAATCTCACTATGAGACGCTTGTACGTAAGACGTAAAGCGTCACGCGATATATTTCACGTGTTACCTTTGTTTCTATCTCGACGTTTCGGGCGGTCAGTCAACAAAGTGCTTCTAAAGCAGCAGGCGAAGCCGCGCGCCATCACTCAGCTCGTGAAACCCGCTCGAAACATCGGGATAGGATGAAGGTAACGCGTGAAGATCCGTTTTTCAATAAGTTAAAATACTCATGAGTTCTTTGTTTTTGATCAGATTTTAATATTTTTTTTCTGTCTAACTTAGTCTATTTTTAAATTAAACAATAATAAAATAACGAGTCAACATGTGTGCCGTGCAGGTGTGACGGTGGTGCGTGGCCCGGGCTGGTGGCCGTGCACTCCGCCCCGGCGCCCCCGCCCCTGCGCCCACACAGGCGGCCCCTACGTTTTACTTTAAGTTGTCACGCGGCGCTCGCGAGTAACCCGGGGCGGGGGAGAGGGGGGAGGTGCGAGCTCGCCCCCGCGCCCCCCACTCAGCCGCCGCCCACGGCCCCCGTAACGTATACTTAAGTGTATAACTGTGCGAAATTCATTACTAAATATTCCAGAACATTCAGCGGTTTTCCCTTTAACGATCTTTCAACGATTTTCAATTATAATAATTACTTCTTTTTTTTTTTTACACAAATGACCCGTAGTGTGTCTTATTTTTCCAATTAATCGTTTCTCTAACAAAACAAACGGTAACTCAAGAAGTTAACGGTTAAATATTTAATATATTATTAGCGCAATAAGTTGCTTATACGGTATGGTTTAGGGGCACTTAACTCATGGCGTTAAAACGATTACAGCTTGAATAAATAGATTTAACAGAATCATACCAGCGACTGGGAATTAATTTTCCACTGATGTATTGTCGTTAACTTGTTCCGTGATAATAAAAAAAAAATTACATTTCTATACTCGTTAATTGTAAGTAAATAATTAAAGGTAAACAACGAACGCAAAAAAACCGTAGTAACTCTTGAGTGCTCAAACTTTTTAAATTCTCATGACTTAAGCAGTTTTATCCGCAAATTCGTCTCTGTAAGTGTGGCAATATTGGAGACGCTATTTTCGAACATATTTAAATATATTTTCTCGTGAATTAACAAACGGGGGTGCATAAGAAGAGATAATATTTTTTTTTTTTTTTTTTTTAATAATTGTTTACCTTTATTTATTCGCCTAAACTTTTCGAGAATAGTTAAGATTTTAAAGCACTAACTACATTTTTATTGAAGTTATTGTTTCGTTAGACATAACGTATTGAGTTGAAAATACCTGTAATAGAGTTATTTCTTCTTCTATTGTGAATAATATTAATTAACCGAGCGCTTTGGAATTCGCTTCTCTCAAACTTACGTTTAAGTATTTGTAGTTAGATAGTAAATTAATTGATTGTTTTACAGTTTTTTTTTTTTTTTTTTTTAATAATTCGTTTGTTGTCGTGGACTGCTCCGATTGATACCGGCTGTTCTCCCTCGAGCTTCAGTAACTTATTAATCATTTGATATTTAAAAAAAAAAACACATTAAGCTACGTGGTGAGGTTTTATCCTAAGCCCCGTTACTTTCTTTTGTCCCAAAGTATATTAAACAGTATGACAGTTGTGAGTGTGCTCCGGGAAGACTGAAGTGTAGAGTTGTTATCTCGGGGGCTACCTTGAGATCTTTTATCCTATAGTATCCATTTTGTCTATTTTGTGCTGTTTATTTCTGGCGAGTGCCTCCACCCCCCCCCCTCCTCCACTCCCCCCCCCCCCCCCCCCTCAAACTCCACCCTCCCCCGCACGCCCCTCCCCGCACTCCCCCTTTTTCTTTTTCTTTTTGACGAGGGGAAATGCATTTACGCACTACCCTTACCTATTGCATTAGTGAGACCGAAGTCCCCCAATACAATAGGTAAGGGGGCACGGGGACGAGTCCCGTGCCAGTGTGGGACTCAACCAAGCGTGAAGCGCCCGGAAATACCCACTAAAACCCCCCGGGGCCGTCCGCTGCATTTGGGATGGAGGCGACACGGGGTGGATGGGGGCGACACGGGCCCTCACTCCCTCAAGCTCCCCCCCCCCTCACTCCCCCTCAAGTTTCCCCACCCACCCCCTCCCGCGATTACTATACAAACGGTCCCGCTGACCTTTTTGAATAAATTCTAAGTTATTACATAAGTGAGATTGCCAATACATTTACACGTCCACGACACTAATACATTTCGGATGAGACTTCTATTATGTACTAGTTATATCGAATGATCGGTCTTTATTAGTTTATTGTTTTTTTTTTTTGTTTATTTTAGGTAAAATTGAACCACTAGGGTAACATTGAACTACGGCATGAACATTTTTTAAGTCATATTATGTCCGACTCTGTTGTATGAAAGAAAATAGATTAAAATACTGACACGAACCAACAATAGAATAAGTTGTCAAAAAATTATTCATTGAAAATTACTAAAATGGAGTACTGTTTATTATAATAATTGAAATCAATCTAATTTTCCTTAAATATCAATATGAATTTAGACTCCTAGAAATTCGCCTAATATCCTAGAAGTGGTTCAAAGTTACTCGAGCTGACTGTACCCATTCGATGTATTTGCTCCGAGAAATCTTCAGTATCTCAAATGAATCATCTGAAACATTACAAAATTATCGATAGATTTTTGTCGATACTATTTGTTTATTATATTTAAAAAAAAAATGATGTTTATTTATCTTTATACATGTTATTATATATAATAACCGATCGTTTGATTCAACTCTGTATTATAAAATACTTGCCTTGACCTTAATAAATGCGGATCGGACGCACAAAAATACCGGTCCGGGACCTTCTTATCGAAAACGATAGGGATTAGAACGAACTTCATTATTAATGGAATATCGTATAGAGTTCTCTAATTCCCGGCGATGTATCGCCTCGGTAACTCACACGGGATTTTAATAGTGTACACTTGTATATTTTACTTTCTGTGTCCCGGACAGAACCGGGGCGATACGGCTGTGTGTCTCACATACACACTAATGTCTTAATTATTATACGATGAAATTGTAATTACATGACAAATAAAAAACAAATTGTAAACGCCTGTAGGTTTATCGATATTCAATGTTGACTGTCGATATATTCAAATTTTTTATAGTCAAATTGGTTTTTTAAATTTTTTGTTGTACGTTACACGTTAATTTACGTAATGGTGTAGATTTTGGTAGACGTGAACGCGTTTGAAACATCTACCTATGTTAAATCCTGGGCTCACGTGTTTTATCGATGTCGATAAATCTGTGGCGCTTACACTAATAGAATAGGAACGATGGAAATTAGAAACGATACTTCCTAACGTAGATTTCTAAATAATTGTATGTATAGAAGGAAACTTTGTATTCACCTAGTTATGGTGGATGTTAATGTCTTCACCTAGTTATGTTGGATGTTAATGTCTTCACATAGTTATGGTGGATGTTAATGTCTTCACCTAGTTATGGTGGATGTTAATGTCTTCACCTAGTTATGGTGGATGTTAATGTCTTCACCTAGTTATAGTGGATGTTAATGTCTTCACATAGTTATGGTGGATGTTAATGTCTTCACCTAGTTATGGTGGATGTTAATGTCTTCACATAGTTATGGTGGATGTTAATGTCTTCACCTAGTTATGGTGGATGTTAATGTCTTCACCTAGTTATGGTGGATGTTAATGTCTTCACCTAGTTATGGTGGATGTTAATGTCTTCACATAGTTATGGTGGATGTTAATGTCTTCACCTAGTTATGGTGGATGTTAATGTCTTCACATAGTTATGGTGGATGTTAATGTCTTCACATAGTTATGGTGGATGTTAATGTCTTCACCTAGTTATGGTGGATGTTAATGTCTTCACATAGTTATGGTGGATGTTAATGTCTTCACCTAGTTATGGTGGATGTTAATGTCTTCACCTAGTTATGGTGGATGTTAATGTCTTCACCTAGTTATGGTGGATGTTAATGTCTTCACCTAGTTATGGTGGATGTTAAATGTCTACGGTTAATAACTATATGAAACTCTTTTTTTTAAAATATATAGTAACTAATGTGATTTAAGTTAATTTATGCGTTAATACTGTGAAATATCCGGGTGACGTCTCGTTTGTGTGAATTACACGTAGTATCGGCTAGTTGCGACCGACGCGCGGGTTCACTCGCGCTCCAATCGCTACAGAATTCATTATTCGTATGATTTTATAAATAATTTTCAATATAAATATACATTAAAAAAAATTGTTTTATTTATAACAACTAAGTTTAATTTTTTTACATAACCGCAGTGTTACGCGGCCGTAGAGGGTATGTGTTTATGACAGCTGTCAGTTGGATGTCACTGGTGATACTAATTAAATGATCAATAGTAACAAATAAAATTGAAGTACCTGAATAATCAAAATACAATTTTTTTAAATTTTGGTTTGTCTGTTCCGGCTAATCTCCAGAACTGTTGGGCAGATTATGTGGGACTATTCTGACGAATACCTGTAGTTACTTCGCGGAACTTAGATTACTTTTATTTATCGAAACTAGGATTCCGCGTAATATCTTAGCTTCCCGTTAGTATCAAAACAAAATTTTTGGAAAATGATTATGGTTCCGTATAAACAAATAAAAAAAAAGCATTAAATTTTCAGTTTTAGTGACAAGCTCTTGAATTTGTGAGAAATATATTTGCTTGCTCTTGGTAAAAAAAAAATTTGGGAATATTATTAGGTTTCCGTGTAAAAAATGAAAACTCATAAAATGCGTACAAAATACGATTCAATGATTACTTAAAAACAATATTTTACAGTGATGAATATATGAAACAAGGGCGAGGGTGCGGGTATACAGCTAGTTTTGAATATAAAAGAAACAAGTATAATCGAAAATCCTTACTTTAACTATCCATACTATAACTGTTTATTGTTATGTTAAAGAAAAAAAAACTAAATACTTTTCTTGAAATTCATGCGCCACTCGTAAAGATACATCTTGCAACTGTCATGGAAGCATTCTCTCAGCGGTCGTACTGAGTTAGATTTTGATGAAAATAAACAAAAAAATATCTATAGGGTATAAATTTTTGATTTTGATGTCGTAAAAAGAACAATACTCGTGTATAAATTGCGACTGTCTCGGTGGCACAGTTGTATTACGGTGCGACTGTCGTTCCGAGGACTCGGGTTCGATCCCCGGGTCGGGTCAATTGATATTGGGTTTTTCTACTCAGTATCATCCCGAAGTCTGGAATTTGTGCCCGATATGGCGACAGGCTCGCCCCCTGTCACATCTGGGACGGAACTAAGCTCTGCGAAATGAGGGTGGTGTAGTTCGCTATTTCACCCCTGCCTAACCCTTAAGGGAAACATGCGTGAGCTTATGTTATGTTATAAATTAATGTAGATATATACATAGAGCTAATATGTTCTTTCAAAAGCTCAAATATAAGCTCCCAAACAAAATTTACCAAAAAAAGAACCAGGAGACAATTATTTAACCTCGATGATTTAAAAACTATTTTTTTTTATTAACAAACTAATTTGAAAAAGAACAAATAGACTTTTATTAACAAGAAATCTTTATAAAATGCAGTTTATTCGTTTCTAGTTAATTATTGATATATACTGATGTTGTTAGTCCAGTGGTCGAAAATAATACAAAGATTTTTTTTTGTTGATCACAGACTAAAGTATCTATGCTTAACAAAATAAAGAAAAAAAGAGGTTTTGGTCTTTGACTACTTTTATCAGTGGTCGTCAAACTGCGGCCCTTGAACAGTATTTGTGCGGGCCGCGATGTTGCAAACAATTTTGGTAGATAACGACTCGAAACCAAGTTTACATATACAGTAATACCCCGCTTTACGCGAGCGATACGTTCCGAAGAAAATCGCGTTAACTGAAATTCGCGTATATCGAGGTTTATGATTAAACACATAGTCAAAATTTAATACAAAAAAAAAACAAATCATTTTAATCAATCACTTTCTAATTCTAAGAACACTTTATGCAATACATACTCTTATTTTTTACGGAAAAATACATCTAGTGAATTTACATTATGTTTATACGCACTCTTTCGCGTAATGCGAAGCATTTGAGCGCGAAATTTGACATTCGCGTTATAGTGAAACCGCGCGTAACGGGGTCGCGCTAAGCGGGGTATTACTGTATGTAGTTAGTGGAACCAGGTTACCAAAAACTACTTCATATGCCACACAAAACCTAAGAGGAATTCACATTTGACAGCTTATAAAAATATAATAATAATTAATAGATGATATAACGACCATGGTATCCAAAAAGTGCGGCCCGTATTAGTACCTCATATTGACCTATGTGGCCCTCGACCAGAAAAGTTTGACGACCACTGATTTATATGGTAGGTATATTGTAAGAGTGGAACGTCGCTAAAATGAAGTTCGTGCGCCGGCCCCCGCCACAGACTAGAAACATCTCCAACATATTTGTGTTTTCTAACTCGATCGTTATAATAAGAATGATTAATTTTTTTTATCAATAAAATTATCGACCTGTAAAGACTCCGTTGTTTAATTTTTGATTAACCCGATATTATTTCAATCGAAATTGTTTTGAACTCTTATATTGTTCTATTTTATTTATTTAGGCATTTACTGACAATATGATGTTTCTAATGTATGCTGCATATATCTTTCCTGTCATTGGTAGAAAAATGACGTGTAATCTTTTCATTCGAACCTGTTGACAGGATATCCTAGCGGCATTTATTCCATACAAACGTAGTAATGTTTCCTCCCTGGATAATGTTTAATTAATAGCATTATGTTAAATATTTTTATACCAAATAATATTATATATATCCACCACCACCACCATTGGCGTTTTGATTTTTTTCCCATTAATTAGTTATTGTAGAAACTAGGAGCCTATGAAAATGAACAAAATGCTTGATTTTTACCGTCATTTTCAGACGTTTGGTAAACGAATTTGATTGATAAAATTTAAAAAAGCAAAACGTACAGGTGTAGCCAAATCTTAAACTAAAAAAAATTCGGTTTACTTTTGGAGGAGGAAACGGTGTACTACGAAGTTATATTTTCGTCTATTTTGCATACGGTAAAATCAACCCAATCTGAAGTTGTCCCTTTCGTATTTTACAATTATTTTTATAGGGCGCAACGCGATAGTAAGAAATTCCTGAAATACCCACTTATCCGCCGCATGTCCTCTTAATAGAATAAAAATATTAAAATTAATTTGAACAATAACCCCGGACGTAATGATAACGTGCAAGGAGAAACCGGGTTATGATTATTTATAATTTTGAAAATACACAATATCTTTTATCTGCACACTTTTGTTAATGAGGACAAGAAAGCCTTATGTCGACAGGTTAGCGATGACACTATTAATTTTCTATGACGATAGTGTTACATTAACATTGTTGCAGTTGGGGTCCGAGGTGACGGGGTCGTAGGGGTGTTGACCCTCTTCCCCCCAAATCGTTCACGTCGAATATATCTTAAAAATAGAGAACATATTGAAAGCAATTTTGAAAAGTGCATGAAACTCGAATTCCAAAATATTTGACAATGTCTATTCTGGACAAATAGGTACTTAAAAGATTAGTTGGTACTGTGGTCGAAATACACATCGATGGACGTAGGTTCAAGTCTATCTATCGAGTTTATATAATGAGCCTAAGCTTTGGTGAAGGAAACCATAGTATGGAAGGGCATTTTTTCTAATAAATCCCGCCTGGGTAGCTACCATTCTAAGTTTCAAAACATTGTCTCGTCAAGCCTCAGTAAGTTTATTCTGTAAACATAGATGTTTATCATTTAATACCTTACCATCACTTAACATCAGGTGAGACTGTAGAAAAGCGAAACGAAATAATCATAAAATGATGGTTTAGCTCCTATTCGGTATGTGGCCTGCCACATAACCTGCAAATCTAAAATGTTTCCACATTACATTTAAAAACCAATGTCTGTAAGAGCATCTTCAACTCCGTCATCTAGTATAATTATGTTAAAATCATGAACGTAAATTTCATTACGCGTTCGAAACACAATAAACTTGAGAGAATATATACTTATGTGGTAATGGTTTGTTTAGTTTTATGTTTTGTTTATTCGTGTAAGCGTCCGTTGTACGTTGGTCAGTGGCCGATAGCCGACGGTAACCGGATGGTCAGGCGTTACTGACGGCAGCGACGGAAGGCCAGTCCGCCACGCGCTCTCGACTTAGGAGGTCGCTGGCAGGAGTTTCTTCACGCATATAAGGTGAGTCATAAGCTTATTAGTATTCACCGAATTCTTAATAAACATTTTCGTGTTTGTTCTGAATTAAAAATATTTTGCTCTAAAAGTTTTTCTGTAACTAAATTTTTATATCAAAATTTTAGATATATTTTTGACTTTTTTTAAATGTATTTTCAATCATCAATAATATTAATTACTATAATAATCAGCCAGACATAATTAACTTAAAAAATAGATAAATATATAAATAATTCATATTTTATTTTGCGACTTTGTAACTAGAATAGAATTCAAAGAACTAACTTAAGGGATACACGGGCGGCGTTTAATTCTTCAAAGTTGTTCCTCTGTGTTCTCCCTGGATAATGATATTTTATCTATATTAATAAGTAAAATTGAAGCGTAGATTTTTTTTTGATCCTAGCTAACGCTGACTAGAAAGGCCTTTATAGATTCACCGTAACTTTGGGGGCTAGTCCTGAAGGCACCCGCAATAAGGTAACTAACACAAGGGCACCAAAGTGGTACGAACCTCGGTTTGGCTGTTACCTGTGTCTAAAAATTACCGCGGAATTTTGATCCTGGCTAATTTGAAGCGTAGACTGTTTCGAAATGGACATATGTATAATGGAAGGCAACAAAACCATAGCGCGATGTAGAATCTTTCAAAGTCAGTTTTCATTAATATATAAAATTTATGAATTTGTCTGTCTGTCTGTTTGTTCCGGCTAATCTCCGGAACGGCTGGATCGATTTGGACGAAACTTTTTTTGTTAGATAACTAAAGTTACTCTAGGTACCTTGAGTACTTTTAATTTTCGATAATAATTAGGGTTCCGCGTAAAAAAAATTGAAACTTATGAAATTTCGTATAAAATCTGATTCAACACACAATTTCACTAGCAAGTGTGTGAATTTTAAAAAATTAAGGAAAATAATTAGGCTTCGGTATAAAAAAAATTAAACGCAGTGAAGAATATATGAAACACGGGCGTAGCCGGGGTGTCACAGCTAGCAGTAAATATTTTTATTCCATATAATATATATCCACCACCGCCATGCTTGTACGTTTTGTTTTTTTCTTCACAAATTAGTTATTACATAAACTAGTCTTAAAAAATTAAGAAAATGTTTGATTTTTTATCATTGTATTCAGACGTCCTTCAATTAAATTTGATAAAAAGCAAAACGTAGAGTCATATCCACTCTTTCTTATTTTATAATAGAAAGAAAAATTTAAATCCGTCCCGTTTTAATGGAGGAAAGAGGGGAATGCGAAATGGTAATTTTGTAAATGCAGTTTCGCGTTTTGTACCTTTTGGGGCGTAACGCGATAGCAATATATTTCTGAAATACCTAATCTTGAATTGTATTCCCGACCTCGTTTCCTCTTAACAAATTGTTGCCAAACCGACAGGTCGGTATCTTCTATACGTATACATCTCGCTGGAACATTTCTCTGCTACCTTCGAACAGGTTTAGAGAATTCGCATTCGAAACGTTCGCTTTATTTTTAACTGTGATCCTTTTGCAAATTACATACTATTTCAATAAAAAAAGTTTTTTATAGGATGTGAATGGGAAAAACTTAATTTTAAAAACCCGATCGTGTTTTTTTAATGACGTCTAATAAGCTCATGATCAAACCTAAGAGTAGCAAGAAATGAGTACGTCAAGAGATGATGACGATGAAATTTTATGTTTTTTACTTTATTTCTTTAATGTTGTCTACCTAAAATATTTATTTAACAATTATATTTAAACTATATCTTTTGCCGAAATAATAGTGAAGCTTAGTAATATTATAATTGACGCATTTTTAGTGTCTTAGTAAATGCATATACAAGAATTTTCGTCTACATTGATTTTAATACAATCAACCGCAATATATTACCTCTATTATTATAAACATAGGTATAGTATTAGTATTTGATATAACTATTTTGCTTTCATAGGCATGTTTTTTTTATGTTAACGTCATCATAACGACGAAGACTTTCAACAAAGTTAGCGAATGCTTCATTTAAATTATGTTACACGTAGACACGTAGATGTGCCTAAAATGTGTTGCAATTTCACGGAAAGAATTATATTTCTAGACGAAACCTTTTGCATTTTGCATTTCGTTATTCGAAACATTGCAAGACAATAATCATGACATCCGATAATCATTTTTTTATGGACTTGTCCTAACTATAGTCGATTTGACAAATGGTTTTTTATGTCTCTTACTAGGGACTAAATTAGCAATTACATAATGTAACAAAATAAGGATTTTAATGTGCATTTAAATAATAAATACCACGTAGACTGCCGCAGTGCCTTGGATAATAGAAAATGTGAACAAATTTATAGGCCGCGACTTGTGATTAAAGTAGTTCTAAAATCATTTCCATTCCTTTATAAATTGTCATTCTAAAGCTTGCTTAGTTGTTATTCTTTCACTTATTCGGATGATTGGGTAAATTCTTTCAATATTAAATACGGAGTAGAACCGGCGCTCTGAGGTTCCGTATCTCCACTATCACAACCCTATTTAATATACTACCTAATGTGTCATCAAGTCTGAAAACAAATATTATGTTTAATTCATTCATCTTCTTAGTTTTAAACTCCCGTTGGATTGGTCATGGTCATGGATCGTATGGTAGATTGGTTGAGTATTTTACAAGGCTTCTCCATCGCTATCTATTCGTTTGAGAAAAAACTTATTAGACTATTTAATGAGTTGGACACATTTACGGGTAATTGGCCGCTTAAACATTTAAAAAATTAAACATTTAAACATTCATATATTAAAAAAACTATAGGTACCATTAAGAAAATAATTTAAAAGCAAGTAGGTAGACAAAAGGGTAACCAAGGGTGATAAGGAGTATCGTGAAAATATCGCTTCTAACATTTAAGTTGTTTTATAAATACGTTTATAATAATAAACTAAACGAACACTACGATGGGAGATGACACAAAAAATTGGTTATTTTTTTAATAAAATATAATATTATCAGTAATTGCGGGGTCAGGCAGCTATCGGCGGACACTGATACTGCAGCTTCCGTCGGTCGCGAATAAGGTTCCCATACGCAACGGCACTGATTCGCGGAATTAATGCGTGACCCAGTTTCATATCAGTTCAGTAGTGACCATGATTTCATTAAAGAGGTGACATCTTCTTAAAACATTATGATTACATACGAGTATGTCCATACAGCCATACAGCCAGCGCATAGCATTGGGCCGTAAGTTAGTACTGGCTTCTTCTGATTAACCTCCATACTCGAGCTAAAAGAAATGCGACAAAGCTTATTATTGTCTTATTTAGTAATTGTACCGTAAAATGCAAATTCTATTTTACAGGTACAACTTTAAAGCTCATTTTTGTCGAAACCATAACACATATTTTATTGTCTTGACACGACAGAACTAGAAAACAATAATGTTCTGGATCTATTTTTTTGATTTATGACGGTTGAAAAAGCTCGCGACCTCCGGTCAAATTCCGTGTGCCGATCGCTTTATAACTTTTTTTTCTTAAACATCAGCGACTATTTACGAGTCGTTTCCACTGTTTTTACTCGATTACCGAAAAGATATAAGTATGAAATTCTCATAAAAATGTGAAAGATAAACCTGTAAGAATAGATCTAGATTTATGTAATTGTCGTTATTGTGCCGTCCCCGTGGTCGTATAGTTCTTTGTACTACTGTTTTTTTTTGTCGAGGTACCACCAAAATTCGAGTAAAAGACGATAATTTTTTACAAAACTTTGTACTTCGGTTCATTAAAAAAATTTGGTTCATGGTATAATTGTCATACAAATGTTTCGTATTAAGATTGGAAAACAAAAATGTCCCTTATACATATTATGATGATTAAAGCTTGCTGAACCAAGGAAAATAACATAATACATATTAATATCTTCACAAAACGGGTGACTGTTTCAGAAATAGTAACTGGACCACTGTCTTACATGCTCAACTCTGTTTATGTTATAGTTAGTAATACTCTGTAGTCATAAAACCTATTTACTTCGGCGACCGATATTAATTTCAGATGTTTCGGTAACGGGGCCGCGCGCAGGTTATCGCCAACAGATAATAAAAGTTTAAAAACTAAACGATAACACCAATTTTTTATATTCTATGATCGTTAAATACGACCCGGTTGAAAAATTTACTTAAATAAATATTATAATTAAAACAACGCTGTTTTTAACAATTAACATTGTAAACTTTACTTTTGAATAATTAGTACTTTTAAATAACTTCTATTTTTGTTGATTTAATTCACTGTTATTACTACTTATACATTGATCTACGTATTACCAAACTTAACGTAATATATACAAAAGTATGATCAAAGAATACATCTATGGTTTTAATGGTGAATCATATAAATTAGTTTAGTAGTTTTCGAATTATAACGACCTACCACAGTTGACAGACAAACAGAAAGGCGTCGCTTTTGGAGGTGGTAAAAGTTAAAATTATGAGAATACATTCCTGGTAGGTTTTGATTTAACACGAGGTTACAGCACGACAGTGTTTATAGCTTAGTCTGTAATGTATATTTTATCTGTACCGGAAACTTGTCCCCTCCCGTCGCAGCCCACCATGTTTGTATTATTCATACGCTTGCCATCTGCGCAATTCATGCAGTCAACTGAATCTATACTCCATTGTTTTGATCTATGATTAAGTTGGTAGAAATGTCGATACTTTTGAATGATGGTGTAATGAGTTTTCTAGAAGCTCGACTTTAAAATGTAAGAGCAAGCATGTAACAATTTAATGTAGCGACTTTCGCGATCGCGTTTAATGCTACGGAAAGCTTTTTATACCAGGAACCTGTGCTGGCTTACGCAAATATTCTAATAAAATGGTAACCCTTTGTCACCACTTTCCAGCTTGATTTTGTTTCAAAATTCTTGTTTCTGGTTCATTATACAATTGACTTGTGCTCACTAATCAAACTGTATTACGTAAAAGATCACCAACAATCTAGTGTGAAAAATCACTACAAGACAAGTGAGATTATTGGAAAATCTTAATTTTCTTTCTGATTTCAAAGTTTTACCATGACTGTTTTTTTTTTTTACAGGCCCCCCTTTTTTTTTTTTTTGACGGGGGGAAATGCCTTTACGCACTACTCTTATCTATTGTATTTGGAGGATCAAAGTCCCCCAAATACAATAAATAAGGGGGCACGGAGTGACGAGCTCCGCGCCAGTGTGGGACTCACCCGGGCGAGAGTCGCCCGGAAATACCCACTAAAACCCCCCCCGGGGCCGTCCGCTGCATTTGGGATGGGGGCGACACGGGGTGGCTTTCGCAAGCACCGCGTCGCTTTACAGGCCCCCCTGACATGATCAGGGACTTTGGCATCAACGGGTTTTAAATAAAATACAACAGTTCCCCCCAAATCCCTTTTTTTCTTTGTTAGACTGGTTCTTTTACCTCTTATGTCTTCCCTTTTTTCTTTATTTCCTTTGTCTCTATTTTTTGTCTTTCTTTTTATCTTTTCTTTTGTCTTTCCTATCTTTTATACAAACTTATGTTTAACTTAAACTTAACTTACTTAACCTAGACATTATGTATTACATATTCTTACAGTTCTTCTATATTTTTTTCAATTCTCATTGCAATCCCTATTCAATATTCGGTAATAACCATGTCTGGGTTAAGAGTCTTATAATAATTTTGTTTTCTTTAAATTAAATAAAAGCTAGAATATTCGGTAACTATTCGGATTAGCCGAATACGGCTATTCGGCAATTATTTTCCACCGAATAGTAAAAACCACAAAAAAAAAATCATAATATTTCACACACACTTACAGACATATACACACATTCACACAATCAAATTTGAATTTCAAGACATTATACTGCATAACAAAATTTAATTATAATTACTTTGTAATTGGTACTACTTAAATGTTAAAATAATAAACTGTATTATAGTAAATGTACTGTTAAGTAATATACAATAAAGTAAATAAATAATAATTACTCACAAAGAATTTTATTTTAACAATTAGCTGTGTGCCCGCTACTGCACCTTCTTTTCATATATTCTTCACGGCGTTTTTAATTTAATATATACGGAACTCTAATTTTTTTAGTACTAATTTCTCATAAGTTCAAGCACTTACCGTTAAAACTGTGAATTGAGTTGGATTTTATTCAATTTTATCTGAGCTTTAATTTTTTTACGCGGACCCTAATTATTAAAAAAAATTAAAAGTACCGTAAGTTACCCGGAGTAACTTCAGCTATCTACCAAAAAAAGTTCAGTCTAAATCCGTCAAGCCGTTCCGAAGATTACCCGGAACAAACAGGCAGATAGTCAGACAGACAAAAATTTTAAAAATTGTATTTTTGGTATAGGTGTCGTAAACACATTTAGTAAAAAAAAATTGACATTACAAACAGGCACTCCAGTTTCTTTTATTAGTATATTAGAATAGATAACTTAGCATTGATATGTACTTAAAATCTAGCAGTGGTAAGTTGTGATAAATAATTTTTTTTTTTTTTAGAATTTTCAGCTATCAAACAAATGCTCTTTTCTGCATAAACCGGCTTTTAAAAATAGTCACTCGTTGTATACACTGCTACCGGGAGATGATAAATAAATCTCAGTAAATTCTGCTAGGTTAGGTTTACATGCGACGCGGTGCTTGCGAAAGCCACCCCGTGTCGCCCCCATCCCAAATGCAGCGGACGGCCCCGGGGGGTTTTAGTGGGTATTTCCGAGCGACTCTCGTCCGGGTGAGTCCCACACTGGCGCGGAACTCGTCACTCCGTGCCCCCTTATCTATTGTATTGGGGGACTCTGATCCCTCAAATACAATAGATAAGGGTAGTGCGTAAATGCATTTCCCCTTGTCAAAAAAAAAAAAGGTTAGGTTTACATTCCCATTGCATTGGGGGACTTCGGTCTCACTAATGCTATGGGTAAGGGTAGTGCGTAAATGCATTTCCCCCCGACAAAAAAAAAAGGTTAGGTTTACATTGTTTTGCGTATGCTGACCACCGCTTGTAAGTATTAAGTGTAATTTGTAAAAAAACCATCTAAATATATTCTATGGCCAGGTTTTAATATATGTTTTGTTATATTAGATAACATATGGATTCAGTTCTAAGGATGAAAGTTAAACTAAGTTGACAATGAAATGACGCTAGTCCGCTGAGGAACTTCAAATCTTATTTCTGAATAGTTTATAATGGTTCTACTCTATACTATAATGGGCGTCACACTCGACTGACTGGTCTATGATCTTGATTATACTATTGTGCGATATAGGCCGGCGGGTCAGCGATGACGTCATAACACATCAGCATAGTTAGGTCAATGAAGATATATTACAGTTGCAGTGATTTTCATTACTTCCACTCTGTAACTATTCGGAAACAATCTCTCAAATGGGGCGCAGACGTAAGCGCAAACTGCGCGCGCGCATGCGCCTAATAAGTTGAAATTGGGTCGATCGTATATTCATCATAATAACATTGTAGGTATATAAAAGGAGTTTACATAAACCAATATTGTCATTGCTTGTATGCATTTTTATAAAATATTTGAATTATCTTATATTTCTATTATGCTATGGAACTTAGATAAATTAGAAAATGGATGGCGGTTCAGTGATAGTGTAGTCGGATACAGGGTCGGAGCTAGCGTGACCCTTTATTTTCAGTAAATCTACTTTCATCCATTCAACCGAAAGACGTCCACTGCTGGATATAGGTCTCCTCTAAAGATCTCAACGACGACCACTCTTGCGTCACCAGAATTCCCGCGACCTTCACCAGGTCGTCGGTCCTCCTTATGGGGGGCAAGCACCTACGTTACGTCTACCTGTTCTACGAATAATATGCCTAGCCCACTGCCACTTAAGTTTAGCAATTCTTCAGGCAATGTCGGTTTTGATTGTCTTTGATTGTTCCGCGGATCTCCTCATTCCTGATTCGATCACGAACATCCTGTCAGCGTGTTCCCTCCTTCATACGATATTGGGTCCTTCAAAAGAGGCGTGAAGAGGTACTTAAGCAGGCCAGCATGACAGCGGTGACTGGCATTGAATTCTGTTCAGTGTCAGTCGCCGCTGTTTTGGATCGTACTGTACTTACCATCAGGTCCAGTACAGTCACTGTGCTGTGCATTATAAAAAAAAAAATAAAAAATAAAAAAAAACATCGACGATATACTAATCTCTACTTATCAAACATACGGTATTTCAAATAATATAAAAGTCACACTACATAACCAAAGTGGATTATTTATTAACGATTTACAATATTCTAAAATAACGTGCATCGTCAATCGTTACCATCTCTGTCGATTTAGAAGTGAAAATTTCTTTAGTGCGTTGCACAATTTTCGATAGAGGAAAAACTTCTTCGTTCCGGTCATCAACATGCTAATGTGACTGAGGACCAATGTGAACGGAATAAATGTTGCAGAAATACCGAAGCCACGTTGAAAAAAAATACTGACATTTACGACAGATAAACAAATAAAAATGTCCGTGTTCAGAAAAATTGAAAGACAGTTTTTGCAAAGTTTTGAGTTTTCACTTTTATCGGCAAAACGCAAAAGATCTCCGACGAGCGTTTGCGATTTTATAAATGTACTGCTATCTTCCACAATAGTAAATCTACGAAATTCTACTAAACAATTTTGACCTACAAACGGTTCATAATCTACAAAAAAACGTAGAAATCTACTAAAAGTGAAAGAGCTGGCCCGAGCTTTCGATCAAGGAAACTCTCTATATGAAATCTTAGCATTTTCTAATGTTTGCCTATATATTGTGTACACCTGCAGCATTACTCGAGAGCCAGTGCTTCTAACCTTTGTATCTTGACCACTCACACCGACACTTAATATCCAGTGAGCTAGTAATCATAGCGCAAAACGTATAGAGTACAAAAAATTGAAAAAAAATATTCAGTCAAAACGGGAAACATTGCCGACATAACATTTATAATCAACAAGTGACTTGTATCTACCTTCTTTTATTGAGATGCCTATTTATATTATTCGTACGTTTATATTTCAATTGATTCTGTTGACATTGCGTTGACAATCTGAATTGGAAGAGTTATTTATGATGCGGAGAAGTTGTCTGGGGCAGGGTCAGAAGCGAACCGCTGCGATGATATAATAAAAACAGACACATATCTAGGACATATCATCATGCTACTGAAAATATTGTTGACGTAAAGTTCCATACATTAACGGTTCGATTTATATGGATGGTAATTTGGATTCAAAATTGGATCATTCAAACTTTTTTTTGTTCGGAACCAAAACATTTATTACACAAAAATTACGATAAGAATATATTGTGATAATCCTGAAAAAAAAAACAACACTTTTGATGAAGCGTCATACAAAGTTAAGCACCCATCAATTTATTTCTTTAAAGCAATCGATGGAATTAATTTACTGTTATATAACTTTCCAAATAAAAATGAATGTTTGTTTATGATGATACATTGGTTAGTTTGAACGTAAATATGGCTACATGGCCATTTATTACCAGGTTTTATTCTGATCAAGCTGAAACTAACATTGACTTAATTAAACAGACGACAATCGCAAATAACTAAAGTTGTTTACATAAGTGTTACAAATAATTTCACCTTAATAGAAGAATAATCATGATTTGAAGATGATAACTTCTAAAAAAAACATAATTAGTACTTAGAGTAGCGCTCTGTTTTATCGTTTCATGAGTGAACTATTATAATAATTATATGATTTCTCAGAACGAAGACGGTATCGGTTATTATTTTACCAGATGTCCGGATGAACTCATCATAAGACTGGTTCTCTAATTTCGCTTAGTGTTACATTACGAATTATTACAACAACATCTGACTTTTGGGGTCCCTCAGAGGACTCATAACTAGAGAACCACTGAACGGATTGACGTGACTCTTTTATTATATATATTAAATTAAATATATATTATCTTTATCTGAGATTTATTAGTATTTTAGTACATAAATAATTAACACAACTCACACACAAATTAAACTAAACTCATTTATAAAAGTATGTGTACGTTTGATTCTCTGCTAACCGTTCGAAGGCGGGCCAGTTCGCTAATGTTTTAGCTTATTTTTTTTATTGTTCTGGGTGTAACTTTTCATGGTACAAATAACTTATTTAGCACAAACTTAATTTTTTTATTTTCCCCGTCTTTGCGCAGACACAAATTTATGAAGAATGTTTTGGTCTCTAAATTACTAATTTGTATTCAGCATGGGTTCCTATTTGTAATCATAAATCGATAATTTGTAATCGATTTGATCGAAATACATGAAAATCACGCTTAGTTTAGTTCCAAAAATTTTTTTTATTATTATAACTGCCGATTTTCATCATTTTTACGGTTTTTCGAAGTTTTCTCGAAATTTCGAGGGTGTAGGGGTCAAACTGACCTCGAATTCGGATTCAGCGGACCAAAATACGTACCCTTAGGTAGGTCCGGTCAAATGCACATTCTACTTAATTTTTTTTTTTGTGCCGGTGTTATAATATAGCGACGTTATAAGGAACTAAAAAATTGTAACTACCTAATAAAACTGAAAATTAACATAACATAAGCTCACGCCTATTATCCCCGAAGGGTTAGGCAAAAGTGAAATAACAAACTACACCACCTACATTTCGCCGAGCTAAGATTCCGCCCCAGATGTGACGGGGGGCGAACCTGTCGCCGTATCGGTCACAAATTCCAGACTCCGGGATGATACTGAGTAGAAAAACTCAGATTCACTTGACCCGACCCGTGGATCGAACCCGAGACCTCAGAACGACAGTCGTACCGCATTGCAAATGCGCCACCAAGACTATAAAACATAAATAATAAAATTTAAATAATAGGTAAAAGGTATCCAAAATCAATGGTCATTACTGAGCTTTTAGTTATAAAACCTTCCTTGAAAAAAGTCAAACTGAAAGTGAAATTCGCATCAAAATCCGTTGCGTAGTATAAGAGGAGGCAGCGAATAAAGAGACAAACATACGCGGACAGCGACTTTGATTTAAAGTATGTAGATATTAATAATTGGATAACAGAGTCGTAGGTAAAGCGAGTATTCGATATAGCTCAACAATCGACACTCCAGAAGTAGAAGAAGAAAAGAAAAAAACCAATTCCTAAATTGGTGAGACCTTTTTTTTTTTTTTTTTTTTTTGACGAGGGGAAATGCATTTACGCACTACCCTTACCTATTGTATTAGTGAGACCGAAGTCCCCCAATACAATAGGTAAGGGGGGGCACGGAGTGACGAGTTCGTGCCAGTGTGGGACTCGCCCGGGCGTCAAACGCCCGGAAATACCCACTAAAACCCCCCGGGGCCGTCCGCTGCATTTGAGATGGGGGCGTCACGGGGTGGCTTTCGCAAGCACCGCGTCGCCCCCTGCAGCGAACCCAGCGGGGATGGGGGAGTATACACACTTCTCAACCACGACTCTTCGCCCACCTCCCGTAGGAGGTATGACCTAGTTAGGTCAATCCGCCGAGGGGCAGGATATATTTCCTGCCCCCCATAAAGAAAATTGGTGAGACCTAACAATACATAGAAGATCAGCTGTCTAAATTTGGTTAGAACTTAAAACACGTGGTATATTATATATCTCGTGGAATTATATAATACTATATTTATTTCCATACGTTAAAATGGTATCATGAAGTCATCAACACTAAAATAGTCATCTAAAATGTGTATAAATAAATGCTTGCAATCGACAAATTGCGTTCGTATGACTGTAACGAGTCGCGTCAGAGTTCATATTACTATAACCAATAGAAACTCGATACTTTTCTTTGCCGTGCAACTGCATCAATACTTGAATTTTTAGTTTGATTAGCATAATATATTTACGTTTATATATTTAGTTTTTTCTTCAAGCCGCTGTTCAATTCATGGGGTAAGCAGACATCGCTTCTAGCAAAATGTATGTTTTTATGATTGTCGAGTCTTTGATGTTTAAAATATCGTGTTGGGAAAAAGTGTTTTATTTATTACAATTGGTGACAAGGGCTCTACAGTTTAAACGTTGAGTTTAGTAATATATTATTAGGTAGAAATTCTAAAAAATTACATCCAAATCCGTTTAGTCATTTTCAAGTTATACGCGTTTCTAACTCGACAATGATTGAATAGATAGATTTGTAATTAATTTTTTTTTAATCATGGATATTTTGTATGGTCAGGTATTAATATGTATTATTAGTAAGATTCGGATGTAACTAGTTTAAGTAGAAAATTAATAGAACAATAATTTTAATTAACTTTAACATGAAATCAAGTTTGCTCTATGTATTATCAAGTTATATTATACGTTGTCATGTTATACGTACATACATACAACGAACTCTTTCACTCATGCGGCTGTTAAAATGGGAGTGAAAAAGATGTCTCATATGACTGTTTAAAACGGAGCTGTGAGAGCGATGCCCTCATCGGAGATAGCTTTCATCCGCGTATACCACCGGCGTGGTGACGTCATCACCTTCCCGAACTTTATTAAGTGTAGGACAACATTAAATGTATCGTTTCATTCGTAATTAATTCGAAACATGGTATGTGCTAAATGTAAAATAAAATCTTTTTAAAAGCAAAACAGACTTACTGAAAGGTTCTTTATAGCTTCACCGGACTTGTATGGAAATTGGCAACAAATGTAAAGGCACTACCGCGATACAAACCCCGGCTTGGACTGTTGCCGTACATACAAATTCTACGTAACAATCTTAGTTAAACCTTGCTTTGTCAATCAATCAATAGAAGGCGACAAAGCAAAAATTTGTACTCTTTTTTTGATTAACCTATCGTTATAAAGATAAGTCGAATGAAAAGTCAACTTATTAAATTATCATTCTTCGGTCATCATTTTAATTATTCCGCTTTTTATTACTCATCATACTGTATAAAGTCATTCTTAACAATTACTCTATATTTATTTAACCGACTATGCATATTAAAGACTATTATATAATAATTTATCTATGATATTATCTATTTATTAGTTTATGTGACAATTTTTTACGTCTAACAAGTCACAGGCATCAAAGAAATCCTCCATTAAAGTTGTGTACAGTATGGCATGAAATAAAATGTAAATATAATGTAGGTAGGTATGTCTATGTATGTACATAGAGTATGTTGGGCTCCTTTCCTTACATACTATATTAACGTATTAAAAACATATAATAGTTTGTAATCTATACTAATAAATAAAAATAAAGTGTCTGTTTGTAGTGTCAAAATTACAATTTTTAAAATTTTTGTCTGTCCGTCTGTCTGCTTGTTCCGCGTAATCACCGGAACGGGTGGGCCGATTTTGGCGGATTTTTTTGGTGGATAGCTGAAGTTACTCCGAGTAACTTTTGATTTTCGAAAATAATTAGGATTCCGTGTACAAAAATGAAATCGCATAAAAAAAATTAATAAAAGCCGATTCAATGCACAGTTTTACGGGCAAGAGTTTGAATTGATGAGAGATATTTTAACTTCATTTCAGTATTAAAAAAAATTGTAGTAAAATTATTAGTGTTCCGTATAAAAAGTTAAAACGCGTGTGGAGAGCAAATAAAACGCGATCGTAGCCGCGGGCACACCGCTAGTGTTAGCGCAGCGCGTTGCTGTGTAGTGTGTACAGCATACAATGTTTGTACATTTGTACTTATTTATGGTCAAAATAAGCTGACCTACATAATCGGTTTGTTAACGTTATTTCATTATTTTAAAACCACTCACGAAGTCAAAAGTTTATCGCTTATCCAATGGCACAATATTTTTATCTTCTTATTTATAAATTGATAAATAACTTGAATTAATATGTATTATATTAGTACCTAACTAGAGTTATTATTTAAATTTATTTTTTGTTACAATACATTTTTATACAATAATTTAAAAAATATGAATATTATTTTAAAATTAACGACATGTTATAAGTAATGCCGACCGTCGGAAGCTAAATTAAAATGTGAGAATTTCACCATATGTAAGATGTCTGGGGTATTACCAATGGGCGCGGAGGGTCTATGGTTTGCCTATTTTAGATGAGACGGGGAAAAGGATCCCCTGAATGGTGTTTACTCATTTGTTTTTAGTTACGTAAGCAGATTTTTTTTAAATATGTCAATGCTTACGTCACCATGATCTTTGCTTATTATTGCTGACAAATATGAGGACAAAACTGTCTAAAATTATGCTAACATAATTCTAAATAGCCCTTTTTTTTTTTTTTTTTTTTTGACGGGGGCAAATGCATTTACGCACTCACCTTACCTATTGTATTAGTGGGACCTGAGTCCCTCCAATACAATAGGTAAGGGGGCACGGAGTGACGAGTTCCGTGCCAGTGTGGGACTCAAACCCGGGCGAGAAGCGCCCGGTAATACCTACTAAAACCCCCCGGGGCCGTCCGCCGCATTTGAGATTGGGGTGATACGGGGTTGCAAGGCATGTCGCCGCGTCGCCCCCTACGGCGAACCCACCAGGCCCGTCTGTGCAATGGCCCAGCGGGGGTGGGGGAGAACTTCTCTACCCCACCTCTTCACCCGCCTCTGAAAGAGGCATTACCTTCCGGAAAGAAGAGGAGTGATCACTGCGACCGCAGTAAGTAATCACCTCTCACCTCTCCCCCCCCCCCCAAAAAAAAAAGTGGGCTTTCGCCCGAGCCGCCCAGTCAGACTATTAGCCGGCAGTCAGAAGGACTGCCGTTGCCCAGGGTGCACCACGAGGAGGTTGTCTGACACCGCACCCCATTCTAAAAAGCCCTAAGATCCGCATAATTATGAGACACCGCGATGAATCCCATCATATAATGTAAAGGTAACAGAACTATCCAGAACAATGTATATTTTTACTTGTTCCTATTTATTAGTTTGTGAGCTAAATATCTCGATTTGTACCTCGCACCTATAAACCTCATTTCGTAATTAACTATGGTAAAGTTAACGATATGCAAACCGCGAGCTCATAAATTCGTTTTACATTCGCAAAAATGTTTCTGTATATTTCTCTCAAAAAGTACATAGGTCCGAA
Organism: Samia ricini; assembly: GCA_014132275.2. Classification (NCBI taxonomy): domain Eukaryota; kingdom Metazoa; phylum Arthropoda; class Insecta; order Lepidoptera; family Saturniidae; genus Samia; species Samia ricini. The sequence continues at coordinate 703,822 of AP028162.1, forward strand.
ATATGTTTGTTTACTGTATAAATAAAAAATTTAACAGTACAAAAAACATACAAGCATATGTTTTAGTTAAATTTTCATGGTTGTACGATTATATTTGCAAAGTACTTTGATGGGCAAAAAACGGGAGTCGGTGCCCGTGCGCCATCTATATAGTCAAATTGAACATACATAGGTCTCCCCTAATAAGGAGGGGATCGCCATAATCACAATAAGGTATGTTTGGTACTCGGAGGATGATGCTGTCAATCCCCCTTAGTCGCCTTTTACGACACCCACAAGAAGATATGGGGTGGTGCTATTCTTAGCCGGTACCACACGGGCGGTTTTTAGTTTACACCACAAACTTTCTTTACGTGTTCGTTTTAAGTGCATTTTATGCAAATATATTATTATCTATGCAATCACGTAATTATTCAAGATTTTACAAAAATACCATTATACGCCTCTCTATCCATGTTCACCTTATTTTTTTTTCGAATTAACTAGATGCCATTGACCAAAAATACCTTGACAGTTTCACGGAACTTTTGAGGCGAGCGCTTACGGCGTCATATACTTAAAAAGAAAAAAAACTATTTATTCTGATTACTTTTTTTATCTATTCGTACATATTATATCTAATAAAATAAGTTACCAATAATTTAATGTGGTTCTTGAGTTATAAGCCAATTAACGGACGGACAGACAGTTAAATGTTGACTTTTACATATAATAGTAATGTGTGGATAAGGACATATTATAAACGCGTTGTTAAGACAAACTAAAAATACTGTAAAATCAAACATAATAGTTTCATTAAATACCTACTTACTAAGAATTATGTAAAATTTTGTAAGAAAGTAAGATATACTACTTCAGTTATGATTTGATAGTTTTATAATGATAATAAAATATTTGTTTCAGCCAGGGGGTCAGGATGAAGAGGCTGTTAGTGTTGACCCTCGTGGTCGCCGTCATCTGCACGGTCGACGCCGAGGTCGGTACCATCTATTTATTTATTTTCTCATTTTATTACATTAGAGGCCGTTCACATATGACGGAAATATTACGGAAGGAATATTAAGTAAGGAATTTTTACTATAGTAAAAAATAACCGAAATTTTGTTTACGCAACATTTGAACGGACCCTTATGGGTGTTGCTAAGGACTTTGTGAACAATTTGATAAACAGACTTCGTGGCCTCAAAATACAAATTAGATGAATAAGGAAATTAATAAACGTATGTATGTTTCAAAATAAATTTAGCTTTAGCTTTTTCTGGTATTTTGGTATGTGTATACCTATTTACTCAATATGAAATACTGGGAGAAATTATGTAATTCCTGCAGAAATCAATAATTTGACGTGGGGGCTGAGGAGATAACGCAAGATTTTACCCAACTGGGTCGCGACCGCGATACACTTGTGTAAAACTCCCCATAGTGACAGGGTTCGGTATATTGCGTTCCGGAATCAGTCAGAGTAGATCCAGACATACATAGAAGTTTTAAACGTAATAGATATAGTCCGGCATGATGACGGCGATTGTCAATAGATTCACATCAATCAGTGTTCGTTATTGTTTTAAGACTGTAGGTACTTTATTTAACAACCGGTACAGTTGTTTTGTCTATTTTGAATAAAAAAAGGTTAAGCGCATCTTTTGCTTCGGGTATTTGCGGGATGATTATATTTAATAACGCATTTAGTAGCCGGAATTAGTGTATGTTTGATACAGGTCCAAAAACATCGTCGACGCCATCGGCGCTTACGTACGACGACTACGGAGCGGCCGACGTCGGCGGGGCTTCCCCGCGGGGACATCTCCGAGTCGGAGCACCTCGAGAACGGCATGGCGGAGAGCCTGGACGAGAGACGATTCCAGGTAACATTTATCTTCTTGATAAATTGAATTATGATTGAATTAGGGTTATCTAACCAAATATAATAATAGTAATAGCCTTCTTTACTTAAAAGAAAGAAACCAATGACAGTATTTATTTATAGTTTGTTCAAATACGTTAATCATCATCCTCTCTCCTCTCTGCTTATCTTTCGACATAGGCCTCTTCCAGGGATTTCCAGAGATACCTATTTTTGGCAGTGTTCATCCATTTTCCTCCGGCTACCTTCCTTAAATTGTCCAACCATCTTCTTTGCGGGCTGCCTTTTTTTCGTTTTCCATCTCTTGGATACCATTCAATGATGTCTTTTGTCCACTTTTCTATGTTTTGCCGGAACATATGAACTGTCCAGCGCCATTTTCGTTGCTTTTCATTTAGAAACGTTTATTGTATTTGATATGTCTTTAACCCCTTCAGCACTAACCTGGCGTTTACGCCAGCATTTCATTGTTTTCCTATTCCGTTCTTATTGTCTCATTTTTATGGTTAATCGATTTTTTTTTTTTCTTTTAATGTAATGTTCTATTTTTCTGTCTATTCCGACTTCTATTTTTTCGTGATTATTTTTTTGTTAAGGCCCAAGTTTGACTCCCATTACGATAAATACATTAATTTTACACTCAACTAGTTGAATAATAATTCAATTCAATATACGAACGTCGCGCCGCGCTGCGTTATGCCTCTCTTAAAAATTGTTTTTTTTAATGATATTTCATGAGTTTTCAATAAGTATGTCTTTAAGTGCCTAAAATTTTTCCCGAGAATTATTTATCCTTCTTTCAATTTCTTTATCTGTTTGGTCGAACGGTGAAATAATTATATTCACCTACGAATTCTATTATATTTCCATTTAAGTACAATTCTATTGCTAACGAATTAAGAGAAACATTTGTCATGCGCTTGGGTTTACTTGTATTCTTTCAACTTTCTTACTTTCGGTATCTAATTCTTGAGGCATTATTTGTAAGGGTTTGAGATTTTCTGCAAAAATTACGATATCATCAGCAAACCTGAAATGATTTAAACGGCTACCAATTATATTTAACCCGTAATCATCCCAATTTAATTTTCTCATCCAAAAATCTTTGGTGACAAGGGATCTCCTTCAAGCACTTCTCTCCGTATATAAAACTCTTGTCCTATTCTCTCAAGTTGTATTTTTATTTTGCCATTGCTGTATTTATTTTCTGTATATATAAAAAAGACACATATAGGTAATATGAAATACTCGTTTTAATTATTTACATTGAAAACTACTAATGTATCTAACGAAGGTGTTAAGGCCTTTCAAATCAACAGAGTTTAGTCATTTTGAAAAGAAAGAAGATCTCTACGTATTTTTCACTTTATAGATGCAACATTTAGGTGACTGAAAAAACATGTTATAAGTCAAAAATCAAAATCAAAATTTATTTATTCAATTTAGGCCCTAAGAAGGCGCTTATGAACGTCTAAAACACTAGCACCGGTTCGGAAAACAACACAGTCGAGAAGAGCGCAGGCGAGAAACTCGATATGGTTATTTTTTTTTTCATAAATATAATATATATAATTTTTTTTGTCATATAAAAAACTATACAAATCGTAGTTTTTAGTGGAAGCACAGAGATGTGGGTTAATTCCAGACATCACTATCGTTCACGTAATGACCCACCCTGTAATAACCTTTTGAGATTAAGACTTGCTTGACATAATACTTGAACTTATTGTCAGGTAAATCGGTAAGTGGAAGATTATATACCTAAATGTACCGTAATTAGGTATATTATTGCAATAATGAAGCAATATTTAATGCAGTGGTACTGTTTCAAATAGTTTACATACTCACATTTATCTACTGTAAACATTTAATATCAGATGTCATGTAAAAAAAAAATACAAAAAAAGATATTTTAAATATATTTCTCAGGAGGCTGAGAGAGCTCGTGTCTCCGAGATCCTGAATGAGTCACGCGATGCTCCTGACAATGAAATCAATCTTGACGGTAATGTAATATTTAAGCTATCACAGACAATGGAAACACGTGATAATTAACGGGAAATAAATCATATTGGTCTAATTACAGTATAACTGTAGTGTATGTATAATGACTTGAACAATTACCTTCAAAATATCTCTATATCTCTCCTCCAGCATCACTTGAAAATCTGTCCCTCTTGGCTTATGTATAGGTAAATATTAACATATAAACATTAAAATAATACATACGGACAAAAACAAAACAGTTTAGTATGTCTTTTGAAGTTATACTTCTTTAGGCGCGTTATGAAAAAATGATGAGAGTGAAATTTTAAGATGCGCGCGCATCTGTGACACGAAATTAACAGTATGAAGTTGTCTGCTTAACCGCTCATTAAGTCTCGTTAGTCGCGCATGTTGGTACGCTCGTCACCATCAACATGTTTCTAGTTTATACATTCACAACACGTGTTTTAGTTTCATACAACTGCTACATTATATATGTGCTAATAAATTATATTCAGTAGTGATTTAAATTGAATATTTTGATTGATATCACTTACTATTTGTGAATATTAGTGAAAAAAATTGTGCTTATATACTTTTTCAAGTGCTCCAATATAATTGAGGTTAACTATCCGTATGTATTATTTATTGATATAAATTAAAATACTTTTATTTAATATAATTAACACTAAATATTATTAAATTATTTTATTTAATTTTTCAAATTTAAAATGAACTTTGTTGATTATCCTTTCCCAATCCTTCTATTATTTTATTGTAATTAATTATTTGCATGCAATTAAAAACTATTTTTTAATGATGCCAAAGAAGTATAACTTCTCACGCGCGTACATAAGTACACGCACCCATTTTTATTTTGTTTATATTTTACACGGTATAGGCATAGTGACTATGATCTCGCCTGATGATAAGCGACGATGTGATCCAGGATGGTAAACACTAAGCCTAGAGTTACAAGTTTTCAAGTGATAATACCGGAACAGATCTGTTGGTATGTGGTGACCGGTTTTCCAAATTGAGTGTGGTAGCTAACTAGCTACAAGGCGGGCATTATTAGAAGAATGTTATGTTATGTTAATGATATGTTTCCTTACGATATTTTCCTTCACCGAAAGCTGAGGCTATTAGAGTTGTATAGGTGGTCTCGAACTCGCGTCCATTGACGCGGAATCCGGCTACACTATCCACTACACCATCATCGCTTTCCAACCGCAACCGACATATCTCTTTTTCGTACGATCTCGCAAAATAACACAATTTCTCTCTGGACAGAAATCTAAAATTAACACGGAGAAAGTTACGGATAAAAGCTAGTGATTTATAAGTACACAAACAGACAGACAGACAGAGATATGTTACCTATTATAATATATGCAAACGGGTATATTACTGTATTACATAAAAAATAATAAAATCACGAAAATCAGGTTAATTATCTAATGTAACTAATTTAGCTAAACGGCATCCGTTACTTATATAAATTATTTTCAAATATTATTCTGTACTAATTATGTACAGTAATACCCCGCTTATCGCGACCCCGTTACGCGCGGTTTCACTATAACGCGAATGTCAAATTTCGCGTTCAAACGCCTCGCATTACGCGAAAGAGTGCGTATAAACATAATGTAAAGACAATAGATGTATTTTTCCATAAAAAAATAAGAGTATGTATCGCATAAAGTGCTCTTAGAATTAAAGTGATTGATTAAAATGATTTGTATTAAATTTTGACGTATGTTTAATCATAAACCTCGATATACGCGAATTTCAGTTAACGCGATTTTTTTCGGAACGTATCCCTCGTATTACTGTAAATGGTTTATCCAATATTATTAATAAATGATAATATCGAAATGTGTGTGTGTTCAGATCCGTGCATGAAAGTGCACTGCAGCGCCGGCCGTGTCTGTGAGATCAACGAGCACGGGGAAGCTATCTGCAACTGCATCAAGGAGTGTCCATACGAAACCGACTCTAGGCGCAAGGTGAATACAAAACGCATCATATCTATTACCCGCACGATATTATGAAAACTGCTTGGAGGTGTATCACCGAATCGAAGGACCTTGAATTAATTCGATAGCTTTGTCGCTGATCCTAGGGCTTCCTACTCCTTATCAATTGTTCTGGCTTACCAAATAACCGCACCCAGTAGTAACAGTGTCGACTTACCCGGTGTGCCGATGCAGATACTTCGCCCTGCTATGATGCACAGCTCCGTCCACTGTGTCTTCTTGATGTTGAGCGGCCGCTCTTTTCCGTAACCAATTTCACTAATAGCTACTTTTAATATCCAAGCACGCACAAACGTTGAACACGTTTTGAGCTTAAAATAAGCCAAAATAATATCCAAGTCGATTTGATTATAAAATGTTCCGAGGAGACCGTGTGAAAAACCGTTGGCGAGAGAGAGGGGCGCCACCAAGCGTCGAAACACCGAAAACCACCGGGCACAGATTACATGGTGTTGCCTGAACACTGCTTGACGTGTATAAATGTAAAAATACTGGTAATTCCTTTTTACTGAGCAGCTCTCACCATGGCTATTTGCTCTCCTTTAAATCTATAGAATAATGTTAACAATCCAGGTGTGCACAAACTTCAACGAGACCTGGTCATCGGACTGCGAGGTGTACCGACAGCGCTGCCTCTGCCTCGACCACTCGGAGCTGTGCCGCGGGGCGCAGTACCACCACGTGCAGATCGAGTACTACGGGACTTGCAGGGAAATGCCGGTATGTAGAACCACTCGCTCGAGATAAATATTCACGGAAGTTCCCGGAAGTTTTAAAGAATTGGTCACATTTTCGAGGGTACCCTCTCAAGTAACCGCGAAATAACGAATTTTACAGAATCTGTATTTTTGCAGTATACTTTATACGTTTTTATCGAAACTCTAATAGTCTCTTATTATATCTTGTTTTTTGAGCCATTTTTAATATTTTATATTAAACTAGCTGTGCCTGTGGCTCCGCTCGCATGTAATATTTTATATTCCTCTTTTCACAAATATCCATTCATCCATTCATTTACCCGAAAGACGTCCATTGCTGGACATAGGTCTCCCTCAAAGATCTCCACGACGAACGGTCTTGCGCCGCACGCATCCAGGTTGGAACCTGTGGGAGGTCTACCCACGCTACGTCTTCTGGTGCGTGGTGGCCATTCGAGAACCCCGGTTCTGCGAGCAATGTACCCAGTCCACTTCCACTTAAGTTTAGCAATTCTTCGGCCAATTTCGGTTCACTTTGGTTCTTCTGCGGATCTCCTCATTCCTGATTTGATCACGCAGTGATATTCCAAACATAGCCCTCTCCATTGCCCTTTGAGCAACTTTGAGCTTTTTTATTAGCCCTATTGTGAGCGAGCACGTCTCAGTGCCGTATGTCATTACCGGCCACACACACTGGTCGAAGACTTTCGCTATCCAGGCGGGCATCATTACAAAATGAACTACCACCATACTAAGGTTTCCTCACGATGTTTTCCTTGACCGAAGGCTCAGGCTGATTTTAGTGTTCTATAGGTGGGTTCGAACCGCGTCCATTGACGCGCAATCTGGCCGCGCTACCCGCTGCGACATGATCGCTTCGACGCGTGTCGCTATTATAGTATATTATAGCAGGTTTTTCGTGATGACGAGGAAGAGAAGAGAAGTACAACCTTCAAGCTCGAGGACTTTATTTACAGGAGATAGCAAGAGAGTCAAATACAATTACTCAGCGCCGGATCGAACCAGTATATCCCAACGTGGGGTGGAAGTATACTTGAACGATAACGGTTTCCTAGTTCAACTACACTAAAACGTCTCAACATGGGTGAAAGCGCATAGCGTGCATTGAACTAGTCCCTAGAGGGAGGTTGTTTCACACGTTAACGTTATTACAGTTTGGAGGTCCTTGTTTCAAGTTGATGTTCCGATAGCGGCATCTAAAATACTTGTGGCGCCATCTCTTGGCGATCAAGGCACACTCTTATGAAATACTCATGCTGATATAAGTAGCGACATCTCTTGACGAATGCTGTTATTATTTGTGGTGTTACAATATTTTATTTCGGATACAGGAGTGCAGCGAGAACGAAATGTCAGACTTCCCGCGGCGCATGCGCGACTGGCTGTTCAACATAATGCGCGACCTGGCCGAGCGGCGCGAGCTCACCCCCCACTACCTGCGCATGGAGCGCGAGGCCGAGTCCAACCTGACCCGGCGCTGGACCAACGCCGCCATCTGGAAGTGGTGCGACCTCGACGCGCACGACAACGACAGGTCACTACTCTCAAACACATACACCACCGCCTCTATCTATATACTATGTACATACTCGTATTATATACTCTCATATTTCATGAATAACATTAACTATTGCCGTCATTCGGATCCTTCAAATAATATTACGTAAGCATCAATGGGATTTATATTTAAACACATGGGGGAAGGAGGGTTTAAATCATGATTACGTAACCAGTATATATTTAATGATCTTTTTTTAATCAACATTATTATTTTATTTTTTTTATTGGAGACCAAATGGTCATACAGGCAATAATTGCCCAAACCCAAACTATGAGATAACTATACGGACACGGACCTAGTTCTGCTTGGCTTGTTACGACCGTTAATAATAATAAATAAAAAAATAATAATAAAAAAAAAAAAAAATTTTTTTTCAAGTAATAATTATGTAATTAATTAATTAATAATAACAAAATAATTTAACATATAGATATAAAAAATTTAATAGAAGTAGATTTAAGCTCACATATGCGAAAGAAGATTACTAACTGCATAGCTGCTTGAATTGCTATTATAGGTAATTTTTTCCGACGCAAGTCGATTTAAATCTACAATATAAAAAAAGGTGCGGACCCAGAGTCTGCAGATAGTTTAATTTCAATAATATATAAAAAAAAAAAAAAAAAAAAAAAACATTATGCCAGTCGTGTAATCACGGTGGGGGAGGGTGGGGTCAAAATGACCAAAATTCTGTTAAACACAATATAAGACTTTTTATGAGCACCAATGACCACATCACGTCGTTTCTTAGTATTCATATGAGAAAAGTGTTGGTCCCCTTTAGGTTTGTATCCCGGCACGAGTTGTTCCCGATCCGGGCGCCGCTCATGTCCCTGGAGCACTGCATCGCGCCGTTCCTCGACCAGTGCGATGCGGACGAGGACCACCGCATCACGCTCGCCGAGTGGGGCAAATGTCTGCAACTCGATGAGGTTCCCATTATATTTTTATTTATGGCAACATTTGATCACACTTTTATCTGATATTACGGAAACACTACATTTAGCTTAATATTTTCCTGTCCTTATCATTTTTGTTAAAAAACGTCGGAAGTTAAAACTATGTGCAGAAACATACTCTACTTAATTATTTTCTACTTCTTTATTCATATTAACAATAAGAAAATGCATCCTCGACCACTTGTCGACTGACACAGTGAAGGAATGACTTAACCGAACATTTCTATATTGTAATGTCACCGAAACTAAATGTTTATAATCTATTAATATTAATTTGTTACGTTAAAATATATAAAAAAAAAAACGCTATCGAAAGTAGTGGAAGGGATACCTACGTACTTTGTAGTATATTAGTTTTACTCTAAGCCACGACAAGAGATTTTATTAAAACAAATAAAACGAAATCACATTCCACGTTTAAAAATATTTTAAAAACACTTTTCTTACAGTACGAGCTGGAGGACCGCTGCGACGAATTCATCGATGACTTGTAGCATGGTGCTTTGAGAATTCTACGATAATATTTGGCTCAACATACCGCCATTCACTTTTAATAACGTGAGATTGTAGTTTAGACTTAGAATTAAGAAGAAAAAAAATCTTATCTATTTTTACTGTCTGTTCAAATCTGTGGCAAATGTCTTCAAATAGTCAAACTATTTTTTACTATAAGCCACACTTTCAATTTTAACTATACTCGTTAACTATATCGTTTTTAAAGTATGTAAACACGAACTTCCCTTTCATTTATGAGTTTAAATTGTTTAAATTACTTAAAAAAACATTGTAAATATCTGTGATGTTGCTACCAAAATTGTATATTTTTCAATATTAAATAAATACATGTAATCGTTGGTTTTATTTATGTCTATTACAATAATAGCATGATTTCTTCCGCAAGTCCTTACAAGTTTCCTATATGATCGTGTTCGTGATCTGCGATCCGGAAACAGACCTACTTAACGAAACAATAGACTCCGTTGTATTTGCTAGGAGTACAGTAATACCCCGCTTAGCGTGACCCCGTTACGCGCGGTTTCACTATAACGCGAATTTGAAATTTCGCGCTCAAATGCCTCGCATTACGCGAAAGAGTGGATATAAACATAATGTAAAGGCAATAGCTGTATTTTTTCCGTAAAAAAATAAGAGTATGTATTACACGAAATGTTCTTAGAATTAAAGTGATTGATTAAAATGATTTGTATTTTTTTGTATTAAATTTTGACTATGTTCAATCATAAACCTCGATATACGCGAATTTCAGTTAACGCGATTTTTTTTGGAACGTATTACTGTAATAGTGTTCTGTGACCGTATTCTACTTGTTCGTTTGCAACTTATGAATGTTCTAATTTTTTATTCATTTTACATCTTTAATGCGGCCATCAAGAACCACCACTTACAACTTTCTTGCCTCCCCAACAGTTTGGTTTCCGAGCCAGAAACTCCTATGCGCATCAAGTACACCGCCTCACGGAGCACATCCTCTCTAATTTCAACAATCCGGAGTTTAATAAACCTTGGCGTACGCTCGCAGTCTTCTTTCGACGTCGCTAAAGCATTCGACAAGGTCTGGCGCCTGTCCCTTTTAATCTTTATCTGGCAGACCTCCTCGCACTCGAAAAAGTGCAGTTAGGGCTTTACGCGGACAACACGGTCATCTATTATGCTTTCCGTAAGAAATTAGTTCTCCGATAATACGTCTAAAGAGCTGTCAACGATCGCAGCTCTTGGTACATCAAGTGGCGTATCGCGATAAACCCGAGTAAGAACCCCGCGATCATGTTCGATAGGCCCCTCGTCCCATCACGTACGCAGTTACGGAAATCCCCTATAGCACCGAAGTTAGGTACTTAGGTGTTCACCAAGACGCTAAAATAACTTTCAACGATCACCTCAAGAAAGTCAAGCGCCAGATCGGCATGGTGCTAGCCCGTCTTTATCCCCTGTACAACTCCGACAGCAAATTGGGACTGTTCTCCAACTCACGAGGGTCATTGACATAATAGATACCGCAAGAAAGAATAAACAATACGTCGCAGTTGTACTACTGGACATGGAGAAGGCGTTTGACAAAGTATGGCACCAGGGGATGCTATACAAACTGTTAACGACCACCACGATCCCTAGGAAGATTCTCCATGTCCTGAAGTCTTTCCTAGAAGACCGCCGCGCACAAGTAGTGGTCGAAGGCCAAGTGTCTCGGGAGTTCCCTATGAGAGCCGGAGTCCCGCAGGGTAGCTGCCTCTCTCCTAGCTTATATGCCGTCTATACAAACGATATGCCCGTGCGCGGGTGGACAGAACTCGCACTATTCGCTGACGACGCCGCCTATTTTCACGTTGATAACACGCCATTAGATGCGCAAGTCGAAACCCAGCGATTACTTGACACCATTCCTGAATGGCTACGGAGATGGAGGCTGCGGGCCATCGTAGGGAAGACACAGGCACTCATGACTAGAGTGATGATGAGTAGATTACCACCTTGCTTGACGCTCCAGGGAAAGACTATACCGTGGAAGGATGAAGTCCAATACCTGGGAGTCACTATAGATCGAAACTTGACTTTTTCAAGTCATGTAGGAGATGTGATCACGCGGACAAGAGCGGCGAGGAGAATGCTGCGTCCCAGTGCTCACCTCAAGGCTACCCTTGAGAACGAGGCTTGGTTTGTACAAAACCTATTTGAGGTCACGATTTACCTATGCCGCCCCTGCATGGTTCAGTCGCTTATCGGATACGAACAAGAAACGGCTTAGAGCCCAACAGAGCATCACGCTTGCAACATGTTCCGCCGAGCGGACACGTCGGCGCACGTTCACTTCCAGAACATCGCGCCGTTGCACGCTAGACCTCCCGACAGACGGAGAGGAAGAGGTGATCACTTGTCGTTAATATATAGGCCTCAGGCGCGCGATCTCATACGCCGGTCCTCGCCTAGCTGAGTAGGTAGTTGAAGGAGGACCGTGTTTATGACCCGTATAGATCGGGTGCATCTCCCTGACCCCTCAGAGTCCGATCGATAGCAGGATTAGCTCCCAGAACTCAGAAGATTACTCCACGAGGGACGCACCTGTGTGCCTCACCCAGTAGACTTGTCCGTAGGCGCGGACAAAGGAGAGGCCACCGTCGAAGGGAATAGCCCTGATGCGGTTTCCCCGTGTCCCCTATTAGTTCGTAGTTTAGTTAGTAAGTGTAGTGTGTAGTTTTCTGATTGTATTTTCTTTTTTTTGTTTTGCTTTTTATTTTGTAATTTTATTATAGTATGTAATTTAGGTTTAACTTACATAATGTAATAATTTTTTTTTAATAAAGAATAAAAAAAAAAAATATGGTTAGGGAAAAACACACGACACGCCGCTGCTAGACTGCTTGAACAATGAGGAGGAACACGAGAAGAATTGCTAGTTCGGTGTTTAGCAAACTACTTTGATATACAAAGTTTGACAGTTGACGCGCAGTAATATTTTATATTACTAAAATTAAGTGAAATTCTCTAAAAAGTGCTTAACGAAAAGTGCTTAAATACGAGTGTTTAACTGTTGTCGATAAAAACGAAATTTAGCTTTTAGTTCATTTTTATACAAATCATGGAAAGGTGTAGCGTGAAGGGCTGTAAGAGTGATAGTGAAAGATAAATGCCGGACTTATCTTTTCATTCGTAAGTACACCATTTTTTGACCTTTTAATACATTTATGTATTGAGTAGAATGCATTTTTAATGCAAATTCTTCGTTTTGAAATAAAATAACCAAATAAAAGTATTTATAACCTAAAATTAACAACTGTTTTGAGTTGCCAAAATTTAACAAATATTACCGATCATTATTATTATTATTATTATTATTCGAAAAGGGGCTATGCAGGCTTAAACAGTCCTGTATCACTGCGACCTAGTCAGATCTATTGTGATCGCCCCTATATTGCTAAAGCTCACTGCCTAGACCTACAACCTGAATATACTGTATAGTATCTTTTTGGCAGAGAGCGTCTGTACCTCCTCCGGAAGCAACACATGCTTACCCAGAATTCGGTTACGAATGGGTATTAATGGATCACATTCACACAAGATGTGCTTTGGTGTTTCGTCTGCTATTTCACAGAACCTGCACTCTCTTGTGTTCTGGACACCGATGTTGTGCATATGCTTGCCCAAACAACAGTGCCCAGTTAGTGCTCTCACTAATACTCGTAGCTGATTCCTACTGAGCATCAGGGCTTCTTCAGCTTTGCGCTGAGTGAATGCTCTGATGAGCTCTTTGGAATGAATTTGTCCTGGCAATTTATTCCAGAATTCTATAGCCTTATAGGTATATTGGTCCCTTATGGTCAGTCGAACTAGGCTTTTTGGAATGCTACAAAATGGTTCAGGCCCAATTTGTGTTTCCATAGCCTCTGCTCTTGCAAGCGCATCCGCAGCTTCATTGCCGGGAACTCCTGCATGGCCTGGGACCCATCTTAAAATCAGCCTCTTATTCTTACCCAGGCTGTTTAGCATTGCCACACAATTTGCAACTAGCTTCGACTCAACTACGTCCGAAGCCAGCGCCAAGAGAGCGGCTTGACTATCCGAATGGATATATATTGTATGGTTCACGTAGGCTTTCTGCAGATTTATACAGGAACATTCTAGAATCCCGTATACCTCTGCCTGGAAAATGGAGGCAAAACTACCAAGATTAGTTGTTTGACTAAACTTAGGTCGCTCTCCATATATTCCACAGCCTACGTTAAGTCCTATTTTGGACCCGTCGGTAAACCACAGTAAGCTGCCTTCCTTCCACGTTATCTCACTGTTTAACCAGGAGTCCCGTGGAGGGATTTCGACATCATACAATTTTTTAAGATTACTTTCAGGAATCATCATATCTGATATCATCCCTAAAATTGGTGTTTCTATCACTGAGTCTAAGAAAGATCTCATGGACTGGGATATCCATTGTCTCCTCCCGAGGGCGTACATTCTGTGCATCGTCAACCTCGCCACCTTCTCTACATGTAGATGAAGGGGCGTCAGATTTAACAGAGCATCCAGAGCCGCTCCAGGGGCTGTCGACATGGCTCCTGTCACTAAGATAGAAGCTATTCTTTGTACTGAAGCTAATCGGGTACAAACAGACTGCTGTTGTGCCTTTTTGGACCAAGCCACACAGGCGTATGTTATTATGGGTCTGACAACTGCCGTATAAAGCCATATGGTTAGCCTGGGGTGTAAACCCCAGCGCTTTCCGGCCATTCGACTACAGATCCCCATTGCTATTTTAGCCTTTTGAATTATATATCCAATTTGGCTATTCCAGGTCAGTTTCTGGTCGAGAATAACACCCAAGTATTTGACCTCTGGTGAGAAGTTTATTGTCTTGCCATTTAGTGAAGGTTGTACCAATTGGTCAAGACGCCTTTTCTTGGTAAATGGTACTAGGACAGTTTTGTCTGCATTGATTCTCAGTTCATTGTCCTTGCACCATTTGTCAATGACACTTAGTGCTTTCTGCATAAGGTACGAAATTGTACTTTGAGAGAAACCTCGGACAACTACCACCAGGTCATCAGCGTAGCCCTGGGCGTCAATCCTTAATTCCTCCATCTTATGCAGGAGTTGGTCCACTGTTAGGGTCCACAACAGGGGATAAAACGCCTCCTTGTGGACAACCTCTTGTGGTTACCACCTCATGATTAGTGCCATGCAATGATAATTTAACTATACGGTTTGAGAGCATTGATTCAATCCACTTTATAGTGGTTGGAACCTTTTTAACACTTAACCCATGAACTAGTGTTCTAATGGGTGTGTTATCAAAAGCGCCCTCAATATCCAAAAATGCACATAGTGCAATTTCCTTATCTTCTAATGCCTTCTCCACTCTATCTACAAGATAGAGCAGGGCAGTCTCAGTGGATCTTCCTCTGCTATAGGCATGTTGTTTAGAACTTATAGGGTTTGTGGTTAGTACCACTTCCCTAATATTTCTATCAATTATCTTCTCCATAGTTTTCAGAAGAAAAGATGTAAGGCTTATTGGTCTAAAGGACTTTGGCATAGCGTAATCCTTTTTACCGGCCTTGGGTATAAAAAAGCAGTCGTACTTTTCTCCATAGTTCAGGTATATATCCCCAAGCAAGGCTTGCCCTGAAAATCTTAATAATTACAGGTGTGAGGATGTCAAGACCTCGCTGTAATAGCACAGGCTGAATTCCATCCTCTCCACCTGTTTTATATGGTTTGAATGACTTTATAGCCCATTTCACACTCTGTGGTCTTATAAAGCTTGCCGCTCTACGCCAGTCCTCTAATTGAGGCCTTATTGAAGAGGGCAGTCCTCTAGAAGTAGGTCTCTCAGAACCTGGGAAATGAACTGACGTAAGGAGCTCCATGGTTTCCTTTTCACTGTAAGTGAAGGTCCCATCTTGTTTTTTAAGGAGTCCTATTTGTTTAGGTTTGTCCTTAGCGAGCACCCTGTGAATTCTTGCTCCATGAGGCGTATCATTGATTTCCTCACAGAACTTTCTCCAGGAAGCCCGCTTCGCTTTCCTAATTTCTTTATTGTATTTGGTTAGGGCCAGTTGGTATGGCTCCCACTCCTTTGTGTTTTTGGCCCTATTGAAAAGCCGCCTAGTTTTTTCCCTAAGCTTTTTAAGCTTAGAGTTCCACCAGGGAACTTGTCTTATTGAGGTCTTTTGTTTTAGAGGGCAACTCTGCTCATAAGCATCAGTAATAGATGCCGTGAGAGCATTAGTTGCCAACTCTAGACTCTCAATTGTCTTAATATTTTTAGGGAGCGTTTCCAGGTTAGACCTTAGGGTATCCCTGTAGGTATCCCATGAGGTATTCCTGGGATCCCTATATAGAACATTCTGACTCTTTATTGAAAATAAGAGCTCGAAATTAATATGCCTGTGATCAGACATAGAGTTTACGTCACTTACACACCAGTTTATAATATGCCTAGCTACATTGTTAGTGGCGAATGTTATGTCTAAGACTTCTTGTCTAGCACGTGTAACAAAGGTTGGTTTACATCCTTTGTTTAAAATAGTTAGGTTACTAGTTGTAATAAAATCAAAAAGTAACTCTCCTCTTGCGTTAACGTCACTGCTACCCCAAGTAGTATGGTGAGCATTGGCGTCACACACCCCACCAGCAGCTCAGCGTTGTGTTTCTTCGCATAGTCCACAATCCGCATAAGCTCTTCTGAGGGATTACTGTTCTCTCCAGGTAGATAGGCTGAACAAACTAATAGTTTGGAGCCCTTCCACCCGTCAAGATTAATATACGCCGCAACCAGGTCATCTGAACAAAGCTCTGGAACAGGTAGAAAGTTAGTTCTTTTGCTAAAAACTATACCAGCTCTGGGCTTAGTCCCGCAGTTGTGTGCAAAAACACTCTCTGCTGTTTTCAATCCCAAAATTGTATTATTGCGCACCCAGGGTTCTTGTATAAGAGCGAGGTCCACAATGCCCCCTGAGAAGCATTACTCCAGTACCGCCGTCGCTGCAACAGCATGATGGAGGTTAACCTGGAGGAACCTCGCATGACCACTGATGTGTGCTATTGGTTTTTGCGTAAAGGTTTCCAACCGGCGGTCTTCCTGCCTGTCTGGGGACTAGTAAGTCCACCTCGAGGTTGGATTCGCCTGTCTTCCTAGTCCTGCCTCCTCTGTAACCTCCTCTACCTAAGGGCTTTGGAAGGATATGCTTCGCCAGGGGCGCTGACCCTTCCAGCCCAGAGGCTGTAAAGGTAGAGGAAACAGGACCGCCTGTAACCGCAACTGTTTTACCTTTACTTACCTCAGAGTCAGTCTCCGTGGGCGCTGAGGTCGCCGAAGCAACTTCCGCCTTAGGATCTATCCTCTGGGCTTTTGAGGTACTTAGTCTGGGCGTTGGGAAGATGTTACCTCCCTCCGTCCCAGAAGAACTGACGTCACTAGATTTCTCTAGGGCGTCAACGAGGGAATTAAAATTCAACGGTATGATGTTTTCATCCATACTGTTCCCACGATAAGCTGGGGAAATAACAGGTCACCACCGACAGAGCCCCGCATGTCGGTGGAAGAGCAAAAATTACTCTCTGAGGTGCTCCGGTATCAGAGAGGTACCGTTCACGACTGGGCTCCCCCCCAGCCACGCATCCCTAAGCACGGTTCACTTAACACCTTGGATTGGGTTGGTCCTCCTCGCCAACGATCAGCAGTAATCCTAAGAGAACACTGTCGATCATTGCCCAGGGTGCACCACGTGGAGGTGGGACCAAATTCGCACCCCTATACCGTATACCCTATACCGATCATTAAAGTACATTTCATTCTGCAGTATAAAAAGTATGAATAAAATAAATCTATGCATTAATTAATTGTAATTAATGTCACGTTACAGCTTTCCTGAACATGATGTTTTACGTCACAATTGAATTGTCACTACAGGGCTCTCCAATTAGTCACCAAAACCATCTTCGAAAATATGTAGCAAGCAAGCATTTTGGAAATTCATAAAAAAGAAGAAACTGACGCTACTACTTTCAAATGCTGTATCTATTTTGGTAAATATTTATTTATTAAACTAGTCACAATTTTAATATTGGATATAATTGATTTATTTCATATTTTAGGAACTAAGCAACCAACCATTACTTCAAGTAGTAAATATGGAAGTAGGCAGAAAATTATGCACTGTTGTAAATAGAATATATGAAGCATCTATATGGTATTTATGTTGAAGAGCCAAGCTATTGCCAATTTTGGCTTGAGTACGAATGGGCCGGTGCAGCTTGTCCAGAGTAGTACCACTCAAGCTAGTAGGCGATAACTTGAATCCCGTATTGCGTTAAATGATAATGTCCCGACCTACGTTATGAAGTGCAGTGCAATGGAAAGCATTTACAATACTACTTTTTGATAAGTGTTAATGTCTATTATAATAAACACATGCCTAAATATATACAATGTTTTTATTCTGTAATATGTAATTCAACTACATGCACATGCGAAAAGTGGCAAAAAAAAAATATTTTTCTCTGCCCAAAACATCATAGAATAGGGTCAAACAAAAATCCTGTCAAACGGGGACCTCAAAATTGTAATTTTAAAGGTTCATCATAGAGCCTAAAAATAATATGGAAAAGCGATTTTTGATCAGAATTTGATGGTTTATAGGTTATAATCATTCTCGTTAGAAAAAAATTATTCTTTATTGCTTTTAAGGACAAAAACTTTTAAGCACGTTGATGGATTTAATATGATAATAATATATTTACAATGGGTAATTTTTATGAAAAAAAAAAGTGGGGTAAATTTTACAAAGTCATTGCTTGTGGTAACACTGGCTTTATACAATCTAAAAGATTGCAACCCACCATCGCACTTACAGTAATTACAGGTATACACACGAATTAAATAGTAGTCAACGAGTCTCAAAACGAACTTTTGAATGAAAAAATCAAAAATACTACACCAGAGATGATATACACGCTACAAATTTGTTTGGATAACCTTCAAGTTCGCCAAGGAATAATAATCGGCTATAGCGAAAGGGAAACAAAAAAATATAATTTGTCTTATTTTATTACATAGGTAATATCATTTAAATACATCATGCAGTCTCTTTCTGACATATTAAGTAACATTCTGGGAGAGGCTATAGTTCTATCTGGTAATTTTATTACTTTATAACTCAGGTAATTCTGTGGGGAAAATAATAAACCCACTCATAACCACAAAGGACATTCTACCTTATAAATTCTACTTTGTAACGTAAAACGTTATTTTCTCAATATTTGATAACAATCTATAGAAAAATATAATCTTTTTCACTCAAAAGTAATTTAAACATTTAAACAAATATGTATATAAAAATTTGTATTTCATTTTAAATAAAATTAAAATACGATGACTTTGCAACATGTTTCATCAAAAAAAACTGCGTCCAACGAATTACCTAATTCAAAGTTTACTTGCTGGATCGCTGCATTAGGCTTGGCAGCACTATAGCACTTCACTCGCCCGCCCCGCCATAATTAAACAGCGTTCATTGGATGATGGGCAAGTTGTTTGCATTTTATACAACTTCCGGTTACGTGTGATTGGTTGGCTACGCTATTCTTTGTGAGTGGCGCACCGCAGCCATCTTTTGTATAGTAATTTGGCTTGGCGCCTTCCTGTATTGGTTGTTCACTGTAGTGACAATAGTGTGTTACACGTTTCAAAATGGTGAGTTTTGCAAGATTTTGTGAAATTCTGTCATTATTGTGGTGATTTTATTGTGTATTTCGATGGATAGTGATGTGATACACTTCCTGGCCAAGTTTCAGTTTCGTACGAGCAAAAATAATAGGTTTTTTTCATCAATTTTAGGCTGGTGGTAAAGCGGGCAAGGATTCTGGTAAAGCCAAGGCGAAAGCTGTATCGAGATCGGCCAGAGCGGGCTTACAGGTATTTAGTGCGGTCATCTTAATTAATTTTATGAATTTACAAACTATTACAGTAGCCTATCATGTTTCGTAACATAATTTTACAATATTTAATAATTTGTATGACCTCTTTAGTATGGCGGCGGTCAACTCGTTTGATGGAAATGAATCAATACAATAAAATAAAATGTGTGGATCATTTTTCAGTTTCCAGTAGGAAGAATCCACAGACATCTCAAAAATAGAACTACAAGTCACGGTCGTGTCGGAGCTACGGCAGCAGTTTATTCTGCTGCTATTCTGGAATATCTAACAGCCGAGGTAAATGCGTCGCCCAATATGGCGGGCACCCGTCGTATCGTAATTATAACACGAAATTCTAACCGCTTTCTAAAGGCTCTTATTGTGTGTATACTGTTGTCAAGCTACATTTTATGTATTATTTAATTTTCGTATCAAGTAATAATTAGTTATCTTTAGATTCATCACCGATTCAGTTTTGGCGGGAAAGTAGGAAGGAATTTTTAAGTTGTTTATGTTTATAAAATTACAATCAGAAAATATTTTTTGTATATTCTAAGAGATTTTAATTTACGTGTCATATTAGTCTTTATATCAACAATAGCTTTAGTTATAGCTTTGTCGAAATTTAGATTTCAAATAACTACATGGACTATGAGAAAAATTCATCAGTGTGTAAAAATTATCAATATGGATTGTTTAGAATATTTATTGTAATGTGATCAATTTTCGTAGGTTTTAGAGTTAGCGGGAAATGCATCAAAGGACTTGAAAGTCAAACGTATCACCCCAAGACATTTGCAACTTGCCATCAGAGGAGACGAAGAACTTGACAGTCTGATTAAAGCCACCATTGCTGGTGGAGGTGTTATTCCACATATACATAAATCTCTCATTGGCAAGAAAGGTGGTCCAGGAGCACCTGTCTAAAACTAGGTATGTTATTCCCTGTACAAATATTTGTTTTATGCTCAAGGATCCTTTTTTTTGTATTAGTGTAAGATTCAATCAAGTACCTGTTAAGAACAGATACAATCACTATGGAGACCAATAATGATTTTTATAAAACCAGATATCTCTTGTTCATATATATTTTTCCCTACAGGTAATGTTACAAAGAACAATATTGCATTTGACAACCGGACATAACTTCTACATGTTAATTCATCCCTTCGAATTGGGTATATACATAGTTTTTTATAATAATGTTAGTGATGTGGACACTGTACACTGTTTGTCCGGACAAAATCCATAGCCTGTAAGTGCTAGATATATTATAGTGTTTAAGGAGATTAAATATGATTGTAATTAGAATTAAGTTTAGTTTCTGTTTGTTTTGTGGGACATTTACAAAAACATCATATAATATAACGTTTTTTCATATTGTATGTAGCTTGTTTTTATGTGGTAATACTTCTGTTGATAAATATCACCACATAAATATAGGAAAAATACAATTGTCATTATTCATTTATTATAATTGTAATTTCGTTTAAAGCTGTAAGCTGTTATTTGTATGTTGCAGACTTTGTATGTTTTAAGTGACATTATCAAATAGTTGTAACACATAATGTTGTTTTGCAATGTAATTTGGTAGGTATGATTGAACTGTTAAAAAAGTTGTAAGAAAATGTATTTTGATCTTTCAAATATATTGAGAAAGGATTTTCTGTTGTGTATCATTTTATTACTTTGTCTGATATCTGTGGTCGAAATTGTTATTTTAGACATTAGAAATTCAATATTAAACCACATATGAAAACAAAAATTCAATTATTATAATTATGTATATCCTAATCTTCACAGTGTTCTATTTGGTGTCACAATTTAGAAACAAATGTTTCAATAGAAAAATAATGTATAATTCAGTGTTCATTTTAAAAATTGGTCATATAAGGTCATAACTTTATAACTCGTGTGAGAGGTTCCATTCTTCTAAACATTTCTGTGTTTAAATTGTAAGTTAATAAGACGTCTGCTGCTGCTAATCCATATTGAGAATTCTATAAAAGCATTTGTTCTTATAATATGGTACTCTGAATGTAATTCGAATGTACTGATGATACTCATTGCAAAGTTATAGTTATTTTAAAATTAATGAATAAAGTTAAATATATTGCACAAGTATAGAACGCGTTATTTAGAATAAAGTAGTAATTGTGTCCTAAGATATTGTAAATATCTTATTATTATTTATTGCGTTAGAACTAAAACTATTTTGAATCCCATAAACACCAACTATCCATTCGAGTCATTCGATGCACAAATCAATTAACTCTTTATGTTTCAAAAAAAAATTTTAACCTTAAGTCCCAAAACAAATGCTTTACAAGTCACATAACTTTCCCGAATAATAAAGATTTACACCATTAAAGGACAAAAAGTTTTGCCCATTGAATAATAAGATAGTTTTTTCAGAAGCCACTTTGATAAATTTCATACTCAATGTAATTTTTTTTTTTTCCCCACAGTATAGGTTTGGTGTTTTGACCACAATTTCACCTGGTTTTAGATGACGATGTGGTTCAGAATGGTAAGTAAACAGTCTAGAGATACTGCCGGCCGTGCCCCCTTACCTATTGCATTGGGGGACTCCGGTCTCACTAATGCAATAGGTAAGGGTAGTGCGTAAATGCATTTCCCCCCGTCAAAAAAAAAAAGGTGATGGTGCCGGAACACACCTATTGGTATTTGGTGACAGGTTTTCAAACTTGTGGGTGGTAGGTAGTATCCAAGCGGGGATTATTAGAAAATGCTATGGTTTCCTCAAGATATTTTCCTTCACCGAAAGCTAAGGCCTGAGTTTGAGAGGTGATCTCGATCGTTTCAATAACACAATTCAAATGCAAGCGTTGAAAGATAATGTTTTTTAGTGGCTTCTTACCAGAATTAAATTAAAATAGCCACAGTTCATCCATGATGATTATAAACAAATCGAAATGGCAAGTCCTCATATTCAGATGAAGAAGACTTCGTTTATATCGCTGATGAATTCATCAAATAATATACCGGCAGTGTCAATATTCATTTTTATTGATAATTTATACTAATAAATAAAATTGTGAGTGTCTGTTTGTAATGTCAAAATCATTTTTTTTTTACTAAATTGATATGAATGTATATATGATACCTATACCAAAAATACAATCTTTAATTTTTTTATCTTACCACATGTCTGTTTGTTCCTGGTAATCCCCGGAACTGCTGGACGTATTTTGACGAGATTTTGGTAGATAACTGAAGTTACTTAGGGTACTTTTAATTTTCGAAAATAATTAGGGGTCCGCCTAAATAAATTAAAACTCATAAAATTCGATTCAATACACAGTTTTACGGGCAAGAGCTTGATTTTATGAGAAATATAATATATCTTAATAAAAAAAATTAGGGTTCCGTATAAAAAGAAAAAACGGAAGTGAAGAATATAACAAGGCTAGGTAAAAAAAAAAAAGCGACGCGGTGCTTGCGAAAGCCACCCCGTGTCGCCCCCATCCCAAATGCAGCGGACGGCCCCGGGGGGTTTTAGTGGGTATTTCCGGGTGAGTCCCACACTGGCACGGAGCTCGTCACTCCGTGCCCCCTTATCTATTGTATTGGGGGACTCCGATCTCTCAAATACAATAGATAAGGGTAGTGCGTAAATGCATTTCCCCCCCCGTCAAAAAAAAAAAGGTTGTAATAAAAAAAATTAAACATTTATTTTTATTACTTTTATCAGTTAAAATTGATTAAATCACAAAAAAATGTAACATTACTGACGATTATTTTTAACTTTAACTTTCTTATTTTATATAAATATACCGTAAAATGAAAGCTATAAACTATTTATGCATATACTGTAGTATATATTTTAAAATTAAAAAAAAAACAATGTACTTACATTAATTATTTCATCTCATTTCTCAACTTTTTTGTTTTATGTAGTTGATCAATGTGTGCTCTGAATGACTCATTTATTGTCGCTAGCAGAATGGCCTAACTAGCTGGGCTGTATGTAAACGTCCCGAGATAACCTTATAAATTTTAGAGTGAAGAACTATAAAACGGCACCTGTTTTCACCGTATAAAAATATCAGACTAGCTGTTTCCGCTGCTCCGCTCGCGTATCATATTTTGTATTCCGCACAATTATTCAATACGTAATATAGTTTTTTAAATAATTATTTTAAATTACTTTCCTAAAATTATTTTTTATACTAACAGAAAGCAAAGATATTTCTGACAAATTGAAACATCAGTGAATTGTAGGTTCAAAATTTGTTTACAATTGAATGAGTTTTAATGTTTGTACCATTCAACCAAAAAACGTCCACTGTTGGACATAGTTCTCACCCAAAGATCTTCCACGACGATCGGTCTTGCGCCACTCGCATCCAGCGGACTCCCGCGACCTTAACCAGGACGACGGTCCACCTTATGAGGTGCCTACCCACGCTACGTCTCCCAGTACGCCGGATGTTCAATGTTTGTACGTTGAATCCTAATTGTTTTAAAAATTAAAGTAACCTATGTTACGCCTTAAAGCTATTTGCCAGAAAAGTCCTTTCACCGTTCCGGAAATTAGCTGGGACTACCAAACAAAAAATATGTTTTTGGTATAAGTATCTTATATCCATTCATATCTTAGTAAAAAGTTGTTATATTAATATTACGGAAACTTCAATATTATGTATCTGTAAAGGAGTCTCAAGTAAATTAATAAAAAGTCTAGTATTCATTTTTACATTATTAAAGGTGTGTATGGAAAGCCTACCTTCAGTTGTTATTTTAATTCTAGATGAAACAAATTTTATGCTTCGGCACATAACTAAATGGTTTAAAAACTGGGATTGGGAGAACTGGATTAGATATTATTTATCATATTATTCATTAAAAGATGTGGCCCAACACTTCCTGTGTATCACAATTTCTATTTATGAAATGCATACACTGCATTATAACTTTTTTTTGTCGAACTGAGGCACTGTTATTATGAAGGTCCATCACGGCTGCAACATGCTTTTGAGGAGAACCCTTAAGGCGTTCAACCGAGAGATTAATAGCTAGCGAAGTGATATCAAAGTGGTATTGACCTCAGCCTACGCTGCTACTCGAGACGTAAGTTTCGGACAATTTGTCCAACGCTACGCCGATACTGTTAACTGGTTTTTTATCCTGACACCCTTAAGAGGACATGCGGTCGGAGAAGTAGGTATTTCAAAAATCTAATGCTATCGCGTTGCGCCCCCAAAAAAGAATTATAAAACAAGAAAGGGGTAACTGCAACTCGGGCTGATTTTATCTATGCAAAATACACGAAAATATCACTTCCCTGTTTTCTCCTCCAAAACTGAACCGATTTTTAATTATATTTCAGTTTTAGAATAATAAAGACATTGCGTGTGCCTCTACGTTTTGCTTTTTTATATTTTATCCATCAAATTTGTTTGACGAACGCCTGAAAATGACTAAAAATCGAGCATTTTTTTCACTTTCAAAAGCTTCTAGTCTCTACAATAACTAATTATGGAAGAAATCAACACGTACGGGCATGACGGTGGTGGATATATATTATTTGGTATAAAATATTTACCATAATGCAATTACCTAGGGAGAAAATAGGGGACTACGTTTGTGTGTAATAAATGCCGCTAGCATATTTTCTTAAACCTAGCCGTAATGCAACTGCACTAAGGTACTCTAGGTAAGAACAGTAAAACTTCTGCTGTTGCTCACGTCCATAGACGAGTCCATTTACCATCAGATGGGCCATCTGTATGTTTGCAGTCTTTTGACATAAAAAAACTCGATCACGCCTATGCAGAGAAATTAAATTTACCTTATAATAATGCAATACAAAGTCGCTAGGTCATTTTAAACATTAACAATCACAATAATGATACAAAATCCTCTCCTATTTCTTTCTACGCTAATAAAACATACTAATGTACTTAAAGGAAAAAATCATTTGTTTTTATTTAACTGGAGACACTTTTTGATGTGAAACATTGGCGCCCCTTGGCGAACATTGGCGAAGCTTGGTTAAGCCAGCCCTTACACTTTTCTTTAACTGTTTAAACGCTGTTCACCTAAGGAACCTAATGACAGCTTTACCGTAATTTTTTCTGAGTGCTTAAGACACTCAACGAAAAATAGGGCACCGAAATGGTAGAATCTCGACTCGAGCTGTTATCTTAGTTTATAATTCGACACAGCTAACTCTACGGTCAGTACAGACAACAAAAAAATCACTTATAGAAACCATCTACCGTGCGTGTAATGTACTTGGATGAGTGTACAGGTAAAACGTGTGATGCTAGTGCATGCAGTGGCACTGAATCGTGCTGGCGACGGCTACAATACGGATATATTACCTCTGCATCTAAAAACCAAACGTCGTATCATAAATACTATTCCCCCTACCGGAGTGTCCAGGTCACCCTCCGATATTGGCCTAAGAGGTGCTCCAATCCCCAACTAATGAAGCTCTTGTTGTCGCTGCCAGTGCGATAGATTATTATCAACACATCAATCTGTTTCCTAACACCCTATGGTTTATTTAGTGCAAATTAAATTCATTTTAACATTAAACATCATTTTTAGCCAATTCGAAATAAAACCGTAACGGAAAATTACATTTACTACATATTTTTATAGAAGTATAAAGTCATCGATGTAGGTGAAGATGCCGATTATTTATCTCTGATGCCGGGTCGGGTCGGGCAATCCGCTCATTGCCGAACGTTTAATAATAGCTAACTTTCTTAAGATTCCTTAATTCTAACTAAATTTACGAAAAGTTTACTCTATAGAAAAGCGGGGATATGAGAGTACAGGTGTTCCGTGTTAGTCTTTATAAAAGTATGTACAGTTAAAAAAAGTCACACTAATTATATACTATTTCAAACGTAATTTTTGTATTTGCTATAACCTATAACTAAAAAAATAACCACTATATTTCATATGTTACAAAGTAATAGCTAGGTATATTTTCATTTTTGTATAACAGTAATTGGGATATAAACTGAAATCGATATGAATATAAAACATAATCGACTTTTGTATCTAATAAGATATGCCGTAATGCTCTGAGCGCAGCACTATGAATTTACCACCATTTTGTTTGTCTCGTGTCAATAATTCTCAAGCTTTTGGAGTATTATATTTCTGGATAACTATATTTATTTAGTAAAAGTGAATGTAGTTAAATCTTTAAAACTGTTTACGTAGATAATAATATAAATTGAGACGACTAACAAATATTAAGTGAAAAGGAAGCAACATGAGTTCCCGTCATAGAGATAGGAGTCGATCAAGATCACGGGATAGGGATCGTCATAAGGATCGCGATCGAGACAAGATAAGAGATCGAGACCGCGATAAGGACAGGGAGCGTGATAAAGACAGAGATCGAGACAAACCGGACAGAGACCGCGATAAATCGGACAGGGATCGCGACAGAGATAGGGACAAGGATCGAGACAGGGATAGAGATCGGGACAGGGATCGTGAAAGAGACCGGGATAAGGATCGTGATAGAGATCGCGACAGGGATCGCCACCGATCCAAGAGGTAATTTTAATGTTTTTAAACATTTCGGTATATAAATCACTTTTTACTAAGACCATAGGTTTATTATGGGTTTCTATTAAAATCAATATCATTAGGAATTATCATTATATTCTTACTTGTGACAGTTATTTAAACTATGTTATCAAGAAATTTAAGATGTGGGTATATTTATGTTAGTGATGCTTCACAGAGACCGAGATAAGGAAAGGGACCGCAGCCGAAGTCGTGACCGCCACAAAGAAAAGCGTCGTAGTAAGAGTCGCAGTCGAAGCAGAAGCCGTGGCAGGAAATCTAAAGATAAGTAAGTCTACTTTTAAGTTACAACAGATAATTATTCAATGCTACTGTAGGCACTTTGTAGACATGAAAGAGATGTTTTGTCACCAGTTTTATGTGTATGTGAGACTATTCAGAGTGAACATGCACTAAATAACCAAATTATTGGAATATAGTAATTTATTTGAAGAATGTTCCAGTAACTCCCAAGAGTAAGAAATAGGCACATTAGAGGTGTGCCTACACTACATATATCTTTCAGCTATAAAACACACTTCATTTTGATGTTTAAATTTTTTTCATATTTAATTCACTATTGTACATTTTTATTTAACCCCAAGATAAATTCATATTTAATACCAACACTATTTTAAGATAGATGTGTGATTTTCAAAATGCAACTATATTTTATTGATTTTTATGTAAATATTCTTTAGTAATAAATACATACATAACCTCACGCCTGTTATCCCTGAAGAGTTAGGCAGAGGTGAAATAGCAAACTATACCACCCATATTTTGCCGAGCTTAGTTCCATCTCAAATATGACAGGGGGTGATCCTGTCGCCATATCGGGCACAAACTTCAAACTCCGGGATGATACTGAGTAGAAAAACCCAATACCACTTGACCCGACCTGGGGATCACACCCGAGACCTCAGAACGGCAGTCGCACCATAATACAACTGCCACCGTTTATTTATGGCAGTTTATTATAGTAATAAATTTATAAAGAAAATATATATTTTGAAAGTGTGTAGTGACTGCTTTTGTCTATGAATATTTCAATCTCCTTGTCTCCACATTATATTTTTGTACAATTTAACTGACACAAGCTTAATAATATTGTTTTATTTCAGTCGTGATGGCACCATAGCACTACTGGACCAGATGGTGGTGGGACCACTACTAAGGCTACCGCTCGTCAGGTTGTCAACAATGGTGCTATCAATCCGGCCACTCAGGCAGCCATTCTTGCAGCAGCTGCTGTTGCACAGGTATTTCTTGTTATCTTACCCATTTTTTATTTACAATTAACTTAACTTTTTAATTTTTTTTTTTCATTTTACTGAGACCTTTTTTTTTTTTTTTTTGACGGGGGGAAATGCGTTTACGCACTCACCCTACCTATTGTATTAGTGGGACCTAGTGCCCCTCCAATACAATAGGTAGGGGGGCACGGAGTGACGAGCTCCGTGCCAGTGTGGGACTCAAACCCGGGCGAGAAGCGCCCGGGAATACCCACTAAAACCCCCCGGGGCTGTCCGTCGCATTTGAAGTAGGGGCGATACGGGGTTGCCAGGCATGTCGCCGCGTCGCCCCCTCATTTTACTGAGACCTGGCTGAGATCTGTTCCTATGATATGGTACAATAAGTTGTTGTTTTATTTGTTATTTTAATTTGACTGTGACCCCTATGCGTCTGCTTTCATGGGTTGGATGAACTAAAACAGAAATAATTTAATAAACAAGAAAATAAAATCATCTAACAAATCTGACATCATTCAAAGACACAAATTATTCCTTATGGAAAGCTACTAAGAACATTAACTTTTTAATGACAAATGTTTTGTAAATTCATGTATGTAGTTTTAACATTATTTATGGGGAACCATTTTTTTTTCTTATTGTACATGATAAATGCAAGTATGGATTGAGAAGTTTTGAGTGAATATGCATGTTATCCATGCAAGTATTGTAATAGACATTCTTGTTATTCAATAAAAGTGTCTTAGTTATTGAGAAGTATAATTAAGTAGTAAGTAAGTATTACTCTTTCATTAAATAGAAAAATTACCTCTTAATTTCAGCACAACCTAAATGAAAGACAGGTATTAAATTATATTAACATTGTACAATAGTAAATCTTGTCTAATATTTTTCAAATATTTCAAAATAATTCTATGCATCTTTTCACATTATAGAAATACATCAATAATTATGTGGTAAGCTTGTGCATTTAATTTAAAACAATTATATTCATTATTTTTTAGTCAATGGTGCTGTCTGTTTGTATGTCACTTGTAATGTTTTATTTAATCTATATGATTTCATTTATATAAACAATATAGTGTTCAATGAATGTAACAAAAAGGTATTTTGTAAAAACATTGCATCCAGCAGGAGAAACTTAGCAAGTTCATTCAATTATTATTATCCATGTCTCAGTGTAAGAGTTACTAACAATACAAAGAATTCATGGAGAAGTTTCTTTAGGTACAGTTGGAATGCAGATGTAAAGTAATACTTGAGTGTAATAAAAAAAAAAAAACCGACTTTTCCCTCATTTCTAAGTATAAAGCTGTTAAAACACGTTCGTATCGGACCGCGGACATGGTATGGGGAGAGTCTGAGGTCTTTAGACTTTTAAATTGGTCCACAAAATATTTTAAGGTCCAAGAGATCAATCTTGTTTCGACTTGTTTTTATTTCATATTTTATTCTTAAATAGTATTCTCCCAGTGGTCGAAATTAGACTATAATCATAATTTATTGCAAAAACTTTCCAATTTTTTTTATTAACAACATAAACGTCATCAATAGCAACTAAACAAAAAAAGAATAACGCCTGACCTACTAAGGAAAAATGAGACTGAACTTTTTTATTTTTGCCTATTTACAGACATCTAATAATTGATACCTACTTTATTAGTTTGAAAGATCCATATTTTGGATCTCGATGGTTTGTGAATCGGATTCATCGAGCTTACATTTGGATTCCCATTCCTATTTAGGCGCCTGTCAACCTCGGTCCCCCGCCGTACCAAGTCTGCGGTCTGGCCCGTACGTGTGTTATCGGCTTAAGCTTGCCCTTTTGAATGTTGGATTAGTATATATGTGAGAGAGAATATGCAATTAGGCAATATGTGGTGTTGATCGACCCATTATACAGAGTTAAATATAAAGACATAATGGTGTATGATGTCATCGTACACAGTCGTATGTGGCGCAGCGTCGTATCGCAGCGCCCGTGCAGCCGGCGGCCGCGGCGGCTGCGGCTCTCTCTGCCGCCACCGCCATCCCCCCGCCCACCTCGGTGCAGCAGAAACTAGAGCAGCTGCAGGCCAAGCACCGCGACAAGCACGAGGATCATCATATCGACGATGATGATCACGACGATGGCCTAGGTAAACATAATATAATCACTAGGTGTGCTTGTGGCATTGATAATATTTTTACGCTAATAGACAGAAAGATGAATGTTGCCTTTTATATGACCTAAGAATGAGAGATTTTTGGTTGCTGCTAGCCAGTTGAAGGATGACTGAAGGCAAAGTCGTGGTGGTACACGTTGAAAGTTATTTATTATCTGATTCTTATTGATTTAATGTTGATTTATTGATTAATTGATTCTGAGGACATACAGTGAAACTTAAATTCTAAAAGACCCCCTCGTTAGTCGTAGAGCTTACAAAGATTACGGTGGCTAATCAGAAACATGCAGAGTGCGAGCGAGACGGGACACACGGACTTCTCTCATGCGAGGTATTAGATATATGTAACCCGTGCGCCCGCGGCTTACTCTAGTGTGCCGTAGGATGTTTGGCGAGGTCTACACAGATTGTTGTTTCTTTCTTTATTTGTTACACTATGGGTTCCCCTCTGGTAGTGGGCCAAAACTTGCTCTGATTCTTAACTGGAGAACTTCTTGTGACAGTCGCCATACGATACAGTAACCTTGCATGTACTAACTTCACATGTCATCTGTAATGAAACTGATGATGCAAAATTACATTTTACCATTGCCAAACTGCATGACAGTTTATTGGCACATGTAACCTCTGTTTCTTAATAATATTTTTCTGTAGTTACAAGGATTATATCCAGATAGTAGCGTCTCATAGAAGAAAACAAAACAACAAAGGAAAAATGCTTCGGGGGACTAAAGAGAAACTTGATAAACATTAAGGTGGACTGTGCATCTCTGATTAGAACAGTTTATAAGTGGTTTAAACATTTTCGTCCCATAAATCGTCAAGAATAAGACCTATCATATTGTATGGGTCAGAATTCTTGGGTTAGTAAGAAGATGGATGAGAAGTGATTGCATGTAGCTGAATGCGAATGTTGAGATGGACGTGTGTTGCCACAAGAATGGATAAAATAAGAAATGAATATATTAGCGGGAGTTTGAAAGTTGCTCCAGTGGTAGAAAAGTCAAAACCGTATTTTTATATATAGGTAGTTCATTTATATGGCAACATGAAGTTAATATTAACTTTTTTTTTTGTTGGCGATTGTAGGATAGCTAGATGATATTGTATGTTTATATACGACTCGCATGTCATTTTTGGAACAATTTAAAACTGCGTTGCTGGAAAAAGTCCATGATTGGTTCAGAAAAAAGTCCTTTTCCATCACGACATTACGCACCAGCAACTGTGGAAGCAGAATTAATGCAAATAGGGTTTTAACTCGTACCTCATCCGTCTTGTTTTCTAGATTTAGCTCTGTTTGACTATTATCTGTTTCCTAATGTGAAGAAATGCCCACGATTTCTTATCTGGTTGTAAGTTTAAACAGAGACTATGTTGTAAAATAAAAAAGGTTTATCCCAAAAAATGAAGTTGTTTTCATTTTTGAACGGACTTTTCAAACGACCCTCGTGTATAAACACTTAATCGTAATTGTTTACAAAATAAACAACACATTTTTAAGTAATGCTGGTGCATACTTTCATCTTTACCGTTATTGATTATGGTGATGTGTGTTACTTCGAAGTCAACGCTGATCTGCTCGATAAACTTGACCGCATTCTTAATAATTGCATACGTTTCGTTTTTAACCTTCGAAAGTACGACCATGTATCGACTTATCGCAAGCAGCTAAATTGGCTACCTATACGTCAGCGGCGGAGTTTGCGGGCATTGACAACTTTATACTCTTTGTTATTTTCTCCTAATGCACCTGCCTACTTAACACCGCACTTTCAGTTTCTAAATTCTAGCCATGATCTGAATCTACGTTCTTCACATAATCTTCTCCTTCTGTGTCCTCCTCATACCTCCGGTTTAGTACATTCTTCCTTCTACATCCAGTCTATTCTTCTATGGAATGCACTTCCCTTGGAGATCAGGATGTCCACGAGCCGTATGGCTTTTAAAGCCAGGGTACGGCAACTCTATACTAATTCTTTAGCAGAATCATCGCACTAATACTTTTCTATTAATTAATGTATTGTATATATGATGTATGTATGTATTATATGTATATGTGGTATGTATTTTATTATATTGGTATCTATGTTTGTATATAATATTATATTTGTGTATAAGTATATATTATTATTATTTAGTTTTGCACCTACCTTTGTTGCTTTCTTCATCACCCTAAGGTTGACTGGGAGAAAATGCCTAAGGCATTAAGTCCGCCTTTGGACATAAATGTGTGCAAAAAGTGTTAAATAAATAAATTTTTTCTAATAAAAAAAAAGGAGAAAAAATTTAAAGTTTTGAAGAGCCTTAAGTCAATGATAAGTAATGTTTGTTTGGATGTTGTATGAAAGGTCCCCCCGGCGAGACGGCGGCGGAGCGGCGGGCCCGGCGCCGGCGCACCCGCTGGACGGGCTCGGAGCACGACAAGACGTTCATCCCGGGGCTGCCCACCGTGCTGCCCTCCACGCTCACCCGCGAGCAGGAGGAACAGTACCTCCGTGAGTCTCGTTCTCCCTCTCTTCACACCACACCACACCACACCACGCCACACTAGTACGCACCCGTCGGCGGGAGTCTCTGCCTTACTACTGATACTTACATTCACTCATTCTCCGAATGATCCTGGATACTTAGATCTCTTAGTGATGTGATCTCCATGTGAGGAACTACTCGATCCAATCATTTCCAATGACAGATAACTTATAATTTAAAGTAAGATGCTCCCGTCGTCATCCCTTATTAAACACACTGAGTAGATGTTTCTCTTAGGGATGTTAGGACCATTGAGGAGCATGATTCACTGTTGTTAAACGATTATTTGTTTTACTATTAAAAAAAAAAACGATCGCCCAACAGTGGGAATTGCTCCTTTACTATAATCTGACCTTATAAAATTTCATTACAGGATATGTAATATGATTTAATTTTCTGATTAATATAGTAGGAATAATGATGAACGGTTGGGATTTAGTGGTGGTTGTTGGTTGGGAGTTGATAATGAAGTTAGTAAGTGTATGTAAGTTAGGGGTGAGAGTGGGGCGAGTTCTAATGTGCGCGTCTGGCCCCGCGGTGGCTAACCCCTTCCCTTGCAGTCCAGCTCCAGATCGAGGAGGTGAGCCGCAAACTGCGCTCCGGGGACCTCGGCATTCCCGCCAACATCGACGAGAGGTACAGCCGACGCGGCTTCATAACTATTTTCATTATATTACATCCCACGTCACTTCATACCCTTCATCCCTCGTACCCTCCATTACTTGGTATTATCTAAAAATAATATATACATTCAAAAGAGAATTCTTTTAAAGTTAAAAAATAACCACAATAAAAAAAAAATGGACCAAAATTTGCCTGAATAAAAAGAGCACTTATCTTTATATATTAAGACACTTTATTGTTATTATTTAATTAATTTATTAAAACCTTTATATAATGTGTAAGTTCGTTCTGTTCACAGGACTCTATAGCGAAATTTTATATTACTGTTCCCACTTGAATGATACATTTGTAACTGTATAATTTTTATGTTGAGAAAAAAAGCTGCTTTTCATATAAAAAAAAGTGAGTGTGTACTTATGTACGCACGTAAGAAGTTATACTTCTTTGACGTAATAATAGAAAAAAACTAAAACGTTTACAGCTAACTTCAGGGTGACGTCTTTTCATGACGGTTGCGCGCGTAATGTAAAAATTTACTCTAACCAATTTTCCCCTAACGCGCCAAAAAAAGTATAACTTCAATAAACTAGAAACATGTGTTGATGGTGACGAGCGTACCAACATGCGCGACTAACGAGACTTAATGAGCGGTTAAGCAGACAGCTTCATACTGTTAATTTCGTGTCACAGATGCGCGCGCATCTTCAAATTTCACTCTCATCATTTTTTCATAACGCGCCTAAAGAAGTATAACTTCAATATGTTTTATTTTGTGTAATTTTGAAAGTAAACTCAAGACTAGTACGATTCATTTCTATTGGTTTCATAAAATTAATTTGAATAAACTTAACGTTTTAAGGGAGAGACATGTGCGGGTAGTACGCACAGTTTATTTAACATTAGTGGGGGGTGTAATAGTGAACATTGATTTTGAATCTTCATGGTATGTTTTGTCCGTTCGCTTGTTGGATATCGCTTCCGATGCGATGTCCAGTCCCCTCCGAGCTACTAATTTGCATTTTCTTCGTTTCGCAGGTTATACAATACAGACTGCACTATTTAATGAATTAATTTTAATTAAACCGATTTTTTCAGCGACGGCATAAATTAATAAAATAATTATTTTCAGGGTTAATTTAAACGACCTTTAATAACTATCATTAGTTTCAGGTTAAAAATCTATAGTCGTATTGTATATTTTTTTGTTCTCTCATAGAGTTAATATAGTCTGTGGGAGTTAGAGTAGGATAGCACACACGTATACACCGAGTGTCCTCAGATTAAATTATAATTTTTTGTATATTTATAGTTGCTTATGATATATTTTGGCTATAAAAAGGAAGTTGTGTGGGTGTTTCACCCCTTTATTTTTAATTAAAGTAAATATTTTATGTCAAAACATGTCACGAGCAAAAATTAACGACCACCGTTTAACCCCCTAACACTCGCAACTTGAATCCCAACTTCGAATACATCTACGACGTTTAAAATAAAAAAACAAGTAAGAAAAAATTTAATTACACAATTCATTTTAGTGTTAACGATTGAACGGCTTAAAATCTACAGACTATATGAATATTCCAGAAATTTAAATATAAAAAAAAAATGGCAAAAATATAAATCAATTAAACCTCGAGACTTATCATTTACAATACGTGTCATTATTATCAATATATTTCACTATGCATTATAACGCAACGGAAAATGCCACAGAAGTTACATAACACAGAGTTAAATACTACAAGCAAAAAAAAAAATTAAAAATACGGAAAAGACAAACGAAAATCATACCAAGAACTCCTAAATATATATGTACTAGCTGGTGCCCGCGGCTCCGCCCGCGTTTCATATGTTCTGTGCATATGACGTTTCATTTATAGCTAATTTAAAAAAAAATGAATGAATAAAAGTAAGTTTTTTTATTAGCGGAAAAAATATATATAAGCGTAAATTGAAGTGGAAAATGTACAAAAGAGTAAATCGAAAAAAAAATTAGAGAGGATCGGTGGAATCCAAAAAATACCTGTCTACTACTAATACTGCGTTGAAAGGTATTAGTCCTATCCCGATAGGTTCAGTAGTTTTGAGGTGATGGTGCGTCAAAGGAATAATAAACAAACAAATTGAGAAAACATGGCAAAGGGCTCGTAGAATTTGAAAAATATATAGCCTATAACCATCTACGATTAATTCCGCGTCGAATGGTTGTGGTTTCACGCTGATCGGTCCAGTAGTTTTCGAGTTTACCTCGGACAAAGAAAACAAACTGCTCATATATATATATATATATATAGATTAAAAAAATAATGAATAAAAAGTAGTAGTGCAGTGCTATAAAGTAGATGTATAGGGGATGAGGAGGAGTTGTGCGAGCGAGAGGGGCTTATGCGGTAGCGCAGTTGCTGAGTGAGATGTGTGTTGATGTGTGAGGGCAGGTCGCCGTCGCCGGAGCCGATCTACTCGACGGACGGGAAGCGGCTGAACACGCGCGAGTACCGCACGCGCCGCAAGCTGGAGGAGGACCGGCACCGGCTCGTGCAGCGCATGATGCAGGTCAACCCCGAGTTCAAGCCTCCGCCGGACTATAAGTACGTATGCACACGCTGGCACTCACCCACTCACTCACTCACTCACTCGTCAATAATAACCAAAGCTCCTATCCCGTCTATGTTTGCGTAGGCTTGGGTATACAACCAACAGCGCAACAAAAACAACCCAGTCGAGAAGAGCCGGCAAGAAACTCGATCTGGTTTCCTTTTCAAATGTCTCGTTTAAATTATAATATAAATAGAAATAAACGAACATTAATAAGTAACGATTACTTAATCACCATTCACATCCTCCCCTCCCCCCCCCCTCTTCCCAACCATTACATTCTCCTCCGTCGAATAATCAGAAATAAGCAAATGTAATGTATCAAATTTTTTTAATGTTTTCAAATACCATGTTTAGATAACTATTTAATTGACTTTATTTGGATAATTCTTATCTGATAATATTATAAAAAGCGGTGTCTGTGTTGTATCAAAAAGTATCGTGGATTTTCTCTGTTTGTGACCTGGCAACACTAATAATGCCTATCTTCTTCACAGATAGTATTAAATACTTAGAAATAAGGTAATAGAAAATTACATACTGACTTGAGCGTGTGTTGCTATCAGGCCACCAATAATCCGCGTGCACGATAAGGTGATGATCCCTCAGGAGGAGCACCCCGACATCAACTTTGTAGGGCTTCTCATCGGACCCCGAGGGAACACTCTCAAGGGTAATTTCACAATTACTTTATTGTTTGCATTAGATTCGTTGATCCGTTTCATATTTGGCAACAAGGATATTTTACTTTTCGAGTTAAATTTTTAAAATTCTGAATGAAAGTATCAAGATTTTTTTGGTTGAATATAATGTTCTTGTGATGGTATATTTAATGTTTTTTTGTGGGGTAGCAATGGAGAAGGAGACCGGAGCAAAGATAATAATCCGCGGCAAGGGGTCGGTGAAGGAGGGCAAGGTGGGGCGCAAGGACGGGCAGCCGCTGCCCGGGGAGGACGAGCCGCTGCACGCCTACATCACGGCCACCAACGCGGACTGCGTCAAGAGAGCTGTCGAGAAGGTTATCTCCATCACTCTTCATTACTCATTCCCATCTAACCACAGGAACACCCCCTCATTTTTTTTTTTTTTGACGGGGGGAAATGCATTTACGCACTCACCTTACCTATTGTATTAGTGGAACCTGAGTCCCACCAATACAATAGGTAAGGGGGCACGGAGTGACGAGTTCCGTGCCAGTGTGGGACTCAAACCCGGGCGAGAAGCGCCCGGGAATACCCAGTAAAACCCCCCGGGGCCGTCCGCCGCA
Organism: Samia ricini; assembly: GCA_014132275.2. NCBI lineage: Eukaryota > Metazoa > Arthropoda > Insecta > Lepidoptera > Saturniidae > Samia > Samia ricini. The sequence goes on from AP028162.1 coordinate 741,377, forward strand.
TTTGAGATAGGGGCCGATACGGGGTTGCAAGGCATGTCGCCGCGTCGCCCCCCTGCGGCAAACCCACCGGGCCCGTCTGTGCAATGGCCCAGCGGGGGTGGGGGAGAACTTCTCTACCGCAGTAATCACCTCTCTCCCCCCCCCCCCCCCCCCCCCCCCCCCCCCCCCCCCCCCCCCCCCCCCCCCCCCCCCCCCAAAAAAAAGTGGGCTTTCGCCCAGCCGCCCAGTCAGACTATTACCCGGCAGTCGGAGGGACTGCCTTTGCCCAGGGTGCACCATGAGGAGGGTTTGTCTGATACCGCACCCCTGGAACACCCCTCCTGCCCGATTATATCAACTATACTTTCCATTTCTAGTAATTCTTAGTTTGCATTCGGTTTCAACAAAATCTTCTTTTGTCTTCATGCGAATTGGATTTTATGAAACGAAAAAGAGACAACTATACATATATTAGGCTGTAAGGGAAAGATATAGAATATGCTTCGATACAGTTTCCTTCGTCTCTTTATGGTATGGTTCGTAGCGTCCCCACTACTATACCTTTATATACGGACTCATAGACAGACAGACTGCATACCACGGAGTCCCCTAACGGGGACTGCTGTATATTTCATATTGAACTAGAACAAAGTGTGTGGAACTCGCTCTCTTTTTGCTTAAATCTAGTATACGATAAAGTCTTATCGTTCGTCTGTATTTTTATCGACTAAACAGGACACATTTTCGATGCGGTTTTCACTCTCAATAGAAGTTATTTTCAGTATGAGTAAACGATTTAATGAATGGTATCTGGATAAGTGTTGTCGGTAACATGAGGTGTTGTTGTGTCGTGTGCAGATAAAGGAAGTGATCCGTCAGGGCGTGGAGGTGCCGGAGGGCCAGAACGACCTGCGGCGCATGCAGCTCCGCGAGCTGGCCCAGCTGAACGGCACGCTGCGCGAGAACGACGCCGTGCGGTGCGGCAACTGCTCCGCCACCGACCACAAGACCTGGCTCTGCCCCGACAAGCCCAACGTCACCAACAACATCGTGTGCTCCTCGTGCGGCGGCGCCGGGCACATCGCGCGCGACTGCCGCGCCAAGCGCCCCGGCCAGAACCAGCACCACCTCCCCCACCGCCTCGCCGACAAGGTTCGCCTCGCCGCACAACCATTCATACATATTTATAACCTATTTAATCTTATGAAATTACCTATACAGGAACCACATTCTTTGGTGAATGGTAAGCTTTGAAAAACAGAACTAAAATCAGGACAAAATACGTGAACGAAGTCGCGAGTACCCGCTAGTATTATAAGTTTTTAAGAGTATGTAGGTATACCCATCCAGTCTTTTGATTTTTGGACTAATTAATTTCTACCTATAAGTGAGTAATCCAGTCTTAATCAATCAACGTTGTATTCTGGTTGATTAAATCAAGTTAAAGCTTAAATAACTTCCAGGAAAATTGTGGGTACATGGTAATCCTCTAAGGGCCAATTTTTTGATCCGTAGTCAACTCGAGAAATGGTCAGATTTGTAACAAATGGTTAAAATAATGCCCCGATGCGTTTATTGAAACATAGTTAAGCTAACCATTTGTCAAAAATGTGACTATTTGTTAAAAAATTTATCCATTCAACTCAGTCGGATTAGCAAGATGGCGGATGGTCAACTCTAGTGCGAACAGCTGTTTCATTGCTTTTGTGTAATATTTGAAGTAGATAATTTGAGGTTTCATTACATAACATTAATTTATATAAAATAATTTGTTAAATAATTACAACGTATTGCTATATTTATTATCTTTTTCGTAATATTTTTGTTTTTCATAAAAATTCAGTATTCCATTATGTTTAGTATATCAAGTTCGTACAAATATTTATTTGGCTTGTAAAATATATTAAATTCATGAATTAAATTATAAAAGCAAAGAATATTTTAGACAAGACGAAATAAAAAAAAAAGCTAATAGTATTACAAAACTATCACAAGAAATAATAATGGACACAGATGTTCGAGAGTAGCTCGACCCTTTGTTTTTTTGTAATGTTTGTTCGACAACTCGAATTATGGACCCTTAACACATATTACTCGGAATGATCATACAAAAAAAATTTACCGGAACCAAAAGTATTCTATTATACAGTTCATTTTACTGGCAACATAAATAACTATTGCTAAATTTAACCATAGTAGATTTTGTCATTAAAAAACGCATTGTGATTATAACCATTGGTTTGTGTAACAGTAATAGTTAAATTGACAAATGGATATAGTAACTTTGACTATGGATTAAAAAAATTGGCTCTAAGAAAATAGAAACAAGATAAGTGTATGGTTTTACCTACGCAGGCTAAGATAGACGAGGAGTACATGTCGCTGATGGCGGAACTCGGTGAGGCTCCGCCCGGGGGAGGGCCGCAGCCTCCGCTCGGCGGCGGGGGCGGCGGAGGCCCCCCGGGCAGGCGTTTCGGTCCCGGCATTTTCGGGAACAATCAACCGCCCCGGGCCATTATGCCTGCACCTGGTCAGCACAACATGGGTGAGTTCATTATAATTAAAAAATCCCTCACAGTGTTATCATTCCTGATTATTTTGTTTATGCCAATAAATCCAAATTAATTTGATGTATACGAAATATATTTTACATAACATGAGTAAGTCGGAGTAATATTGTTTGTATTCGTTATGTTTCCTTTACAAATGTGAAGACATGTTTAAAAATAACCCATTGTAATAATTCCCTGTTATTTTATTTAGATTTACTATATCTGTGGAGACAGTTACTAGAAACTGATGCAGACGGAAACCAAACAGCTTTTCCTTTAGTCGAAATTACAAAGACAATGAAAACGCGACGCCTTGATTTCCATTATTAAAAATGTTAAATTGGTTTAAATGTATATTGATTGTTTGTGTTCTCAGGTATGGGAATGAACTCGTTTCGCGCCTCCCCCGCCGCCGCACCCGCACTCGCACCCGCACCCCGCGATGCCGCCGCCCCCGCACAACGCGCCCCTCCCCGCGCCCTGGATGAGTCAGTACTCGCTCACGCACTACACTCACTCTTTACATACTTACTCGATTCTCCTTTATTAATATTAACGTTATACATAGCAGGCATGGGCCCCGGCCCGGGACCGCCGCCGCCGCCGCCGGGCGCTCCGCCCCCGAACTTCCCGCCGCCTCCGCCACCGTCCAACATGCATCCCGTATGTATCGCAGTACTTATTTAATCAATTGTTTCATTCTATATATTATCACGTTTAATTCGTTCGCGTTTTGCTAAGAGCTTTGAAATTCGAAAGCTGCCATTTTACTCACATAATTTGATTTTAGTTACAAAAACTATTTACCATTTCTTAGCACGGAATGACTAAATTATTGGAAGTTTCGCCTATCAATAAAAAAAAAACTTTCGTAACGTTTTTGGTAAAATTAAGAATATCTTTCGTTCCATTTATATATTGAACAATTTTAATTTTTTGAGATAAATAAATGTGTTTATTATTTATAGGGGGATAAGATGCCTCCACCGCCTAATGGACCTATGCCGCCCCCCCCACCAGGTAACTATATTGCTCTCTCTGTGTTACAGTATGAACGATGTACTTAATCAGTGACTATTGCAACTTGAAATTCAGAAGTTTCTATTACAGAACATGCTTGTGAATTACTGTGGTTCAGCAAAGAGTTTACTCTTTCAGGTATGATGGGTATGGGAGGCTGGCGAGGCGGGTTCAACCCCCCGCCGTGGGCGGCGCCGCCTCCGCCCTCGTTCCTGGCGCCTCCGCCCCCGCCCCGCCGCCGCCCGTCTCCAACCCTTAGCAGCGGCCGCCGGGGCTCCGGATACGCCGGGTCAACGCCACCATCTGTCTTGCAGACATCATCACCACTTACAAACCGGGAGATGACATTGATATTTCCTTAACTTTAAATATATAAACACCGGTCATACATAATACGGTTATTATACAGAAGAATCGACTAATTCCATCATCAAGCCTTTGTAGAAGAAAGTGATGTGAACCAGAACATACTGTGTATAAGATAAATATAGTGCAACAACAGTGAAATACGTATTTTCGGTTTTAAATTTTGACATACGAGTGAAGACAAGAGAATGACGCCTCAAGTGTCTGCAGTGTCGTGTACCGGTGACTCTGTGTTCATGAAACTAGTATACAATCATATGTTCGCGTTAAACACATATTGTATTGCGCCTCTGTTTATTGGTTTTGTTCAATTTCGTACTTGTCTTGTGTTGGACAACTCCAACAACTCTGAGAAGCTGGTTGATTTCCCAAAGATGCCTAAAGCAAGATGGAAATATCCAATTATTAGTAAGTTTTGATACTTATAGATACTATTAGTACTAATTTATTAAGGTTACTAGAGTTGGATAGTGTTATCGTGGCTAATACTGTTTAGATAATGAAATCAAATGGATTATATTAAATAATTACAATGGTTAAAAAATAACGTTAATTATTTACATTACTCTTTCAATAATTTTAATGACTATAAATTAATTTTAATAGTTACACTCAAATACTGGGCTGTTGTAGTACCATAGACAATATCCCAATAAAAGAAATGTAATTTAAGATTAATTAATGCAATAACTTGACTTTCAGCAATAGTTTTATATTAAATTAAATAAGGGATTTATGTAGAATAATCTGATTATATAATATAAATTAATTAAATAACTTTTGAATCTAATGTTATTTGAATTTCTTTTCTCAGTACTCGGGTAATTTAATGTGTGTGCAAAAAAAAAAAAGCTTTAGTATGGGTATATTTTGTACAAATACATGAAACCGTAGTCGCCATTTTGGAATCTACTAGGGATAAGTTGTGAATGAGAGAACTAATTACATAAACCGTCCATACGCAGTCAACTCGACACTTCGACAGTTAGACAAAGACGTACATTGACATTTTGACGAGTAGCAAATTTAGAGAACTGTCTTTAGTTTAAGGTTTTAAACGATTCGATGATTTTCAATGTTAAAGGTAAACTCACTAAAAAGAGTAAGTGTTAGTCGATGGATTTAAGTAGGAATTATTTAATCGACAAACGACCAATAAATCGTTTAGTGTCGTTTACGATATCTAAATGATGTGACGTCATAATATAGTAAAGTAAAATTAATTGCATTTCTAACATTTAGGCAATAAATTTAAATAACTTTCTTGAGGTACTTATCGATTTTATAAAACTGCCTAATCTGGATGTTTATTTGTTATCGAATGGTGAAGTTATGTTACATTTGAAAATTGCGGTGCAATACCCTGATAAGTTTGGATACGAGAAGATGATTAACTTGCAATGACTCAATTTTATGGATGTAAAACGGTTGTCTTCTTTTTGTGACCTTACGAAAGGTTTGCCAGTGTCAGTATACCATTTAAAGACTTGGTGACCTAGAGCCCTTTAGTAAAGAAATGGGCTGTCACGAAATTGAAGAAAATAAGATGATTTTCATACCGGTGCGAGGCCGCACAGACTGACACGCGTTTAGATTATTATTACATGGAATGTAAATTATATCTATTTTACGCAAAATTAAACACAAATATGAGAGTACCTTTCTTGTGTTTGTATTTTATTTGGTAGAGTGTACCTAGCTAGTTGTTGTCTAAATGGTTTCATCACTCGAGTGATTCAGGTTTTGTTTGTATATTTTAAATGGCAACAATAAATAAATATAATGAAAAAAATAGTGTTTTATTCAATGTAGATCCTTTGAAAAAAATTCTTGTATAGGGTTAAACCGAAAATGGTTAATTAGAAAACGTGACAGTTTGTATCACTCGCTGTGAGTTACATACGGTGTTGCAAATTAATTACGTACGTGTTGTAAACCCATATCCTGGTTTGTCTGAAGAAATTTTGCATCAATTGATAAATACTGATCCAATAAGTAATTTATATAGGTGGTTTTTTTACATGGAATATACTCGGTGCTTTGACTTTAATCTCACCTGATGTTAAGTGACGATGTGGTCCAAGATGGTAAACACACTAATCACACAGTGGCATGAGTGGTTCTGAATAAAAATCTGTTCATATTTTTACGTTTTATTTATAGACCACATTAACTTAATTAATACAAAAATTACGTCAGTCGCAATAGTAATTATATTCGAAGATCGAGATACCGAATTCGATATTTTAAAAAAGTCAAACAATAAATGCATAACATAATTATTATCTACAAAAAAAAAAAAAAAAAAAAACCTTAAATATTATCTAAGAGAGATTATTGCATCGATAAACATAAATTATAATATAACTAATAAATTATCTGATCGAAATATACTAATAATTCCAGTAAATAAATTACATCTTAGCATCTTTCATACGACACTGTACTGTTCATTTACATAGACATCCAACTCCATTAGGCTGACTTCGCAATGATAGAGCGAGAGGACGTCTATGAATAATGTGTCGTCATTTAAAATTAAAAAGAAAAACCTTTAAAGAGAACTAAACATTTCAAACGGTTTTTTGGCGCAATTTTTAAACTTCATATTTATATGATCTAAATTAAAATAATGTAAAACTTTTTTTTTATTTACCGCCAAAGTAAGCATTAAATAATCAGTTGGACCGGAAATATCACTGTGATTCTAAATCGGTATGTAAGCGAATTTTAAACTAAACTAGGACATTCTGATAAGTAACACTTCCCTTGTAACACTGTAAGTAACATGTTAACTAAATTAATGTCGCGTCTTTATTGAAGTTATACTTCTTTAGGCGCGTTATGAAAAAATAATGAGAGTGAAATTTTGAGATGCGCGCGCATCTGTGACACAAAATTAACAGTATGAAGTTATCTGCTTAACCGCTCATTAAGTCTCGAAAAAAAAGCTACCAACAAAATAGAAATTGAACCTCGATATTAGTCGCGCATGTTGGTACGCTCGTCACCTCTGATCACTGTTTTCATATTTATAATATTTATCAATATGTTTCTAGTTTATTGAAGTTATAATTTTTTTGGCGCGTTAGGGGAAAATGGTTAGAGTAAATTTTTACATTACGCGCGCAACCGTCATGAAAAAACGTCACCCTGAAGTTAGCTGTAAACGTTTTAGTTTTTTCTATTATTACGTCAAAGAAGTATAACTTCTTACGTGCGTACTTATGTACACACTCACTTTTATATTTTGTGAACGTGGCCTAATGAGTAGCTGATGAATAAACCAGTCATATCATCATATGTCATTAATCAACATATCCCACTTTTATTAGTCCTTTTTTACAGCCTGTCGGAATACAGATAAATGTGCCCGTAGCTAGGGCACCTGTACGACTATCCAATTAGAGCACGGAATTTTCAAAAGAAAAAATTATAGTACATTATAAAAGTATGACGGCTTAATAGTAATTTAGGGTTGGCAAAAATCGATTAATATCAAACAAATGAAGTTGAATTAATGTCTCAAATTTAAAAAAAAAAAATCTAGATTACATATTATAAGTATTCACGTTTTTATTGAACGGTTCTGAAATTAATTTCGTAGCACCTGAAATTATGAAAAATATACTTTTTAAATGATATGATATACAAACGAAATAAATATACATCTTTTCATATAACATAAATTAGACTTCTATCAAAATATAAATGAGAAATATGATTGTTAGTAATTTCATATTTATATCTTATAAAGAGAAGATCACCCGGCAAGTCTATGAATAATATAATTATGTCAATAATTCAGAAATTTTTAAGGCCAAAGGTTTACTGCCGGTTTCAATATCGAATCTTAACTTTTAGATTGAGATCAGACCACAGAAATAAATCTGTTTTTGACGGATCACTGACACTTTTAAGAAATTTAATTCTGCAAAAACAGATTGAGATCGCAAATTGAAACCGGCCGTATATCGAGTTATATCTATCCGTACATAAGGTATAGCTAGTGCCGTTTTTAATATGATTCTAATTTACATTATTTATAAAAATACGTGCGCGGTGCATCAACACGTCTAAGTCACTAAGTTTATTAACTCTATATCTCTGTATCAAATCTAAATTATTTCGAAATATATATATCGCATCTTTATATATACTCCTTATCGTATAGGAAGGCAATCTTCGCTGTAGAGTATTTCCCCGGTGGGCGGGGCCACGGTTGGCTCCGCCCCCGCGGCCGCACTACGCCACTGTGACGTCACACATTACGCACTACACACGTACTTATCTATCTATGCGAAATTTGGCTCAGTTATTAATAATTTATTTTTCGATCTGTGCCACCTGGTGTACGGTGGTTCATACGTGTAAAGGGACCGCGGTAGTGTGACGTCACAGCGCACGCAGAACTCATCACGCATTATATCACAAACTTTTACATCGACATTGGTACTTTAGTATTAAACAAAATTAGACAATTATATGAATTTTCAGATAATTTTAATTAACTCGACCTTTTTATTCGGAAATTTTAATGAAGGCGACTAACAATATCGAAACGTATTTAATTGCAAATTGTAATAAGTTTTTCATTCGCTATCGTATTTTAATCTCGAGAGAATTTATCGAGTTTTTTTTACATTATACGCATTAATCGAGAATATCACGATAATAAATAATATAAAGGAGTGACACGTAATAGACATGTAAGTGGAGTTAGCATTACTTGACATCTCCGCTGACCTGATACCAGATGACGCATGTCCCCCCCCCCCCCTGCGTGCGTGTGCGTGTATGTGTGTGTGTGTGTGTGTGTGTACAGTCGAGTAGAGTGGAGTAGAGTCGGGGAGCCGCGGTTCGTCGTCGTTGTCGTACAAGAGTTGGAGTAGGAGAAGAGAAGAGAAGAGAAGGAACTCATCGCGCCTCCTTCGCGGTCAGTTTCTCTATGAGCTCCTGGAGCGGCGCCAGCTCTCGTCTCTCGATTAAATTGAATTCCTGCACGATTATACGAGTCAGAATATATATACACATATTTGATTTATACTCGGTTAGAATGTAGTTCAAAAGAGACTGCTTTGACGGAGATCTAGAACTATCTGTTTCCCGCAAGACGTGACGTCATTGTTGTTACATCTACATTCTGAACACGTTTTTGTTGATTTCCAACACATTGCTTATCAACATCGATTGTTATGATAATCAGTGTCTTATTCCATCCTCGATACCAAATATTTCAACTTATGTTCATACATATTTAAACATATTGTTGGAAACTAGCTGGTGCCCGCGGCTCCGCCAGCGTTTCATATGTTCCGTGCATATGACGTTTCATTTATAGCTAATTTAAAAAAACAAATGAATGAATAAAAGTAAGAGTATTTTGTTTTTATAAGCGGGAAAAAATGTATATAAGCGTAAATTGAAGTGGAAAATGTACAAAAGAGTAAATCGAAAAAAAAAAATGTGAGAGGATCGGTGGAATCCAGAAAATACCTGTCTACTACTAATACTGCGTTGAAAGGTATTAGTCCTATCCCGATATGTTCAGTAGTTTTGAGGTGATGGCGCGTCAATGGAATAATAAACAAACAAATTAAGAAAACATGACGAAGAGCTCATATAATTTGAAAAATATATAGCCTATAAGCATCTACGATTAATTCCGCGTCGAATGGTTGCGGTTTCACGCTGATCGGTCCAGTAGTTTTCGAGTTTACCTCGAACAAAGAAACAAACTTTTCTTATATATATATTAGTTGCGCACGCGGCTCTGTGCTCCTCCTAACAATACATATTTGTAATATCGAATGGTTTAGTCGTCGGTTTATTAATCCTATTTATTGTCAGTTTTTTTTTTTGATGAGATAATAAAGTAAATATATAATATAATATAAAAGGCGTGACCTGGACAAAGAATATGAAATGTTTGAAGGAGGTGTTGAGATGCGCTTCCTCGCCGAGCTGCACCACCTCCGGGAAGTGCTGGTGGTAGATGTGCGCGTACACGCGGAACAGGCGCTTCAGGATCGTCTTCGCCATCGGGAGGAAGTTCTTCGGGAACGGTACTCCTGGAATCACATCGACAGACCAACTCGAAAAACCAATTCCTGTTCCAGTGAGATAACTCGTCTATTTATTTTTCCTCGAATCGCTGTTGTCAGGCGACGATTTTACAAAGTTTTCAGAACTAAGTTAGGTTATAGGTACATGTATCTAAAGCCAATAGAGAGCAGAGTCGCTAAAAGAAGTTTTGAAATACCAATTTTAGAAGGAAACAAAGTCTCGTCGTCGAGCTGGTCCTGCGCCCAGGTCATCAGGTAGTCGATGTACTTTGGCGCGGAGCACTTTATCGGTTTCTTAACGGTGTGTCCGTCCGCCCAGTGGTACTCGTACTTTGGTCCCGCGGACATCACGGCGCATGACTCCTCAGTACAGAATTCCGTTATAGTCCCATATAACATGTTTATCTGGTTGAAGAAATCAACAGCTGGAAGATAAGAGATATATGACAGCAATGAGTGTTTAGAAGATATAGTAGAAAATCATACTGACTCACGTTGTGTTTTGGAAGCATTAGACTAACAATTAGCTACTGGTACAAATATGTTCATAGATTGACCAGCTGTGTGCCCGCGGCTTCGCCCGCTTTCCAGGAAACCCTAATTATTTTCTTTCAAATTTTTTCATAGATAAAACAGCGAAATTAATAAGAAATATTTTTTTTCAAACTTGTTTCTTTTACATCAATGGACGGCGGCCTATCTGTTGGTTAATGGTTACCGTCGTCTATGCACATCTGCAACACTAAGAGTACTACCGATGCGTTACCGACCTTGAAGAGTGATTTTAAGTCCCTTTTTGAAGAGTCGCGTATAGTAGCCTTGGGGGAAGACTGTGCTGGGTAACACATCCCACAGCACCAGCGTTTAATTACGTGTTAAATGGTCCTGGAATGCCTTAGCGTAGTGGCGTTACGGCTAGGTTTAAGGGTGTGGGGATGAGTGTCCAGCCAATGGTGGGGTATACGGGTTTGGAATGGCGACGAGGGTACCATATAAAAAAATTCTCTGAGTACTCATCATTGTACAGTACAAGACATATAGAGACCCGAAGTCAAAGTGAAGGTTCATACAATCTAGACTTGTAAATAAAACTGACCATTGAAACCTCATAAACCCTATTTATTTTAAAAACAAAAGTACTCTAATTTACACCGAGTAACTGCAGTAATATCTACCAGAAACAGTCCTATTAAAATCGGTCCTAGCGTTCCTAGGATTAGCCAGAACAAACAGGCGAAATTGTGTATTTGGTATAGGTACCTAATATATATATATATATGTATTTAGTAAAAAGTTATTTTCATATTACAAACAGACATTTCAATTTTATTTATAAATATATAAAATTTAAATATAATATTTTTATTTATTAAAACATTTACAAGGATATTAAAGAAGTATACGTTTTTATTATAACAGGAAAAGTGTTTACAAGGAAACAAAATCATATGATTGTATATTGAATACATGTTGGCCCTTTAACTCACTGATAAGTTATGAGTCAACACAGCATATTCAAGTACAGTGGACAATTAAACAATATGCTATTCATATGTCCTTAATAGACATTTCAAACAATAGCATTATCTAATGATCAATGTAAATCTTTAATCTTTTTAAATAGGTACTACCAATGTTTTAATACCTATTTACAGGTCCATAACTAATAAGATAAACACAGACAGATCACCAGATCAGAAGTAATGATAATACATACATATTTTACATAAACTGTCTATATGTTGCTTGGTTTAAAGCTAAAGAACCACTGAACTGATTTTCATGGAGTCATGAAAAACTCAATCATTAAAATTCTTGTAATCTATACTAATGCATCTCATTTACTATTTTTAAGTAGTATTTTATAGGTTTAATCTTTGACCGTAATTACACTTTATTTATAATAATCAATAACTCTAAAGCATATATGTACATGCCAACAACTTAGCTAGCAAGGATTTGTTTTTATATTGGTTAGCACAGTTGCTCTAAGCAAATGAATTCTCAAATTGATAAATCACAACCACATATGAAGTGTCAAATGTAGTGGTGCAGCGTAGTGGGAGTGTCACTTGTTAGGGGGTGGCGAAATTTCACAATTCGGACTGATTAAAATGAAAAATTGAAATAAAAGAGAGGCAACATTTTTCTTCCATCCCTGGAGGCCGTCACTCACAATATGTCACTGTTCAAATGCTTATTTCAGTAATGTTATAAAAGGCCACTTACTATTGACTGCAACCCATTCATTGAGGTCTTCCCCCTCAGGCAACATAACTGCAAGACGTAAATTTCCAGATCCAAGAGTTGCTGCAGCATGCCGCATCAAATCATACTGATGAGTGCCCTCTGGTATATTTTTCTTAGGTTTGAAAGTTTTATTTGAACGACTGCCACTGTAAAGCAATTTTTTTTAACAATTTTATTCCTCTGTAATAATTTAATTAAGACAATTTAATACACTTTTCTTAAAGCTCAGGATGTAGTAATTCTGAGAGAGTTAAACAATAGTGTTAAAGTAAAAACAACTATTGTATACTTCTGTAGTTAAAGTCATGTAAATCCATACAATATATATATTTATTTTTTAAATCATGAGGATACTTTTACTAAATATTTAAGCATTGACATCTTTGAAAAACCCATGGAAAGGTGTAAAATAGCAATAAAATATTTTGTCACTAAAAGAAAGTTTTATTGACTTCTGTTTCTTAACAACTGCAAAAATTTAGTAAATCATAATTTAAAAGCATTTAAAAACATACTGAGGATATGAAGGAGAAAAGAGTAGAGATGATAATTATTCATGTCTATTTAAGTTGCTTAGGGAAAAGTTCTTCAAGAATGCTGAGTGAGAAAAAAAACAATATTGTATTATTAATATGCATATGCAGCATTCAGTTAAGATGCTAAAATTGTTTAAGTGTATTTCGCCGGGATTAGAAGATACTTTACAAATGTACATTTAAGTGGGTTAGAGCTTTTACACCGTGGGCTTCGTTTCTAGCATAGCTCATAACCAGTGCCTTGCTGGGACATACCAGCCGGTAGTCCGCTAGTTTTATAATTAAAATCATAACAGCTGAAATTGTATCTCAGACGTAAACAAGACGTCAGCGACCAGCCGGATGGAAGATGATCAGTTATAAATAGATACTTCTTACATATTAACGACAACACATTTACTTACAATAAGAAACTCATCTTGTATATAGTTTGATTATCAACAATAATCTATACTATTTTATATCATAAAGTAGCACCGAATCATTAAAAAATAGGTTATAATATTACGATGATTCCTACAAGACAGTGTTTCATGGAACCAACACAATACACTTGTCAAAAACAAAATGTCAAGTTTTACATACCTATTAGTATCAACGTACCTAACATATTTACATTTTGGTTCATTTTAGTCGATTGTATTCGGAACTAGTATTCTTTGGTTGAAATTAGACCATAATCATAATTTATTAAGCTGTTTCGAAACAATTTTATCGATAACACTCGTCAATAAAAAATAAACAACAAAAAACAAACATAAGTTAAAGGTATATAGTAATTTTATGGTTAGCAGTACGCTCGAAATCACAAACATTATTACTCCTAGCGGAGCTTGAAATACTCTTCATATAAGAAACGTCCAACATAAACTGTAAGTGTTTACTAAACATCGGGCAAGATATTTGCCAGCCATCTTAATAATAATCAAAAAGCCCGTTTGAATCTCAAAAAGAAGCGAAATAAATTGACCAAAAATCTATCTCTTGAGATTTAGTGAAAATCTTTCATACATGATTCTCAGAGAATCGAAAAAAATAAATCTTGATTTCCTATCTTTTAAGATCAATTTAGTGTTAGATATTGATTACATCAAATTGATTTTTTCGCTTAGTTCCAGCGCTATAGTACATTTAGTATATTTATAAGATAAATATCATTGATTGTACCTTACATATTTGTTCAATAAGTTATTATTCTTATATTGGTCTTAAATAACGATTTTTGATTAATCGTCATTCCTAATAGACCCGTCTCAGAAGTTTTTGATTAATTAAGTGAAAATTTTAATACATTTGTATTTGTTTTGATACATTTCTAATTTATACAAATTTGTGATTTTAACTGAAGCACAAAAATAAACCTCGATTTATAGAATAAAAAATCGATTCACTGAATCCATCTAACGGTAGATTTCAATCTAAAAATTCATCGTTTAGTCAAAAAGATTGATTCTTCAGCTAATCAATTTCAGTTCGCATCCCTATAGTACTTTGACATATATTGTCATTTGTCAACTTATTACATTATTTCCAACTTTTAATCGGGGTTTCATATATTGGTTTGCTATTTTAGTGCAAACAGCTATAATAATCGTATTTCTTTACGTCCAAGATGCAGGGATTGAGTATTGCAAGTTTGAAGAAACATAAGGCTGTAAGTAATAATACGCATTTCGCGATCGATAAACACTACATCTTTGTTGCAGTTCTTACATAATCTAACCTCTATTTTTTATTTTGAATTGACAAAATTATATCAAATTTTACTGTTATATTGCACTAATCACTACCACTAAATCTAATTTTACACTGGTTACTAAACGACATCTATATATGTTTGTTATAATGAAAAATTAAGTGAATAAATATTAGTCAAGAATTGATAAGACTGATAGCAGTCCAAAAAGGAATGTTATAATGCGCATTCGTATTATCTTTACACATAGACCTGGATATCCGTTGAAATCTTAGCTATAAAGTATATTTTAAATGAAAATATGCTCTTGTTATATGTAACAATGTTGTAATATAATGAATTATAATTAATCACAATCACACCTGATTTTAAGTGACAATGTGGCAAATGATGGGAAGTTAAAGCCTATAAAGAAAGACTCATGTAGTGGTGACAGTAGTCACCTTTAGCTGCTTTCCTGTTTTAGCTTAAGAGTACATTAGAAAATACCTTATCACTGCTATGATTTCATAACTATATTTTCCTTCACCAAATTATAGACTTATTTTAAGATTTGAATATTTCATTGATTGATACTGTGTCCAAGTACACTGATTTTAAGTAATCAACTCTTTATTTTCTATTAAATATTTTAAATTTTACAATAACAAAAATAATGTTTTTAAATTTGCAAAGACTATAAATACTTTAAAAAATGTAACTTTACTATCTCAGTTTGGTGAATCACAATTAAGTACTATTTAAATTTCTAAGTTTATTGTCTGGTTATCTAATAACATTAAAGTACATTTATTTTATTAAAAACCACATACATTTAAGCAACAATGAAATGTTTTTCCATATAAATATATAAAAAATATTGTTTGTATATGATTTTATTATGAGTGATAAATCTAAAATATTTAATTTGATGTTTTTTATGTTGTACACAGCTAATCCCACTGTATGTATGTGTGGGCATTGGGTGTGCCGGTGCAGTCTTCTACTTGGGAAGGCTGGCAACACGTAACCCAGATGTTTCCTGGAATAAGAAAACCAACCCTGAACCTTGGGAAGAGTACAGGACCAAGCAGTACAAGGTATGTAATATTTAGTACACCTGTTTATTCATCAATTATTCACATTTCATTGGTTAAGTAGCAAATTTTAATAATTAATCAACTCATAATTGACATCTGATAGCAAGCATTTTTAATAGAAACATATCTATACTAATAAATAAAAATCAAATATCAAAATGTATATACAGAACCTGTCCCAAAAACTTAATTTTTACAATTTTCGTCTGTTTCGGTATAATTCCTGGTAAGGCTGGACCGATTTTGATGGGACTTTTAAAAAAAGAAATTGTGAGAGAAAAAAAAAACGATCCTTGGTCAGTTTTACTGGCAAGTAATTGAATTTAGGAGAAATATTTTTTCTTTCTCTTAAAAAAAAATAAAGGGTTTATAATCTATGGTTCCTTACTATTACAACTTGAATATGAAATTGTAAAGAAAATGTGATTCAATTCAAGTGTTGTCCACACTAGCTAAACATTATTTTTCAATGATTGCTTAAAAATTATATTACCCAGTGAAGAATATATGAAACACTGGCACCAATAAAAAATAAATTCTAAATATGTAAGATTTTTTTAGTATAAAATTCATTAGTGCACAATCTTCCTTCAATGCCTACTAAACTTTTGAATCAACTTCAAAATAAGGAAAGTTCCTTGCTTCCTTCTACATTATTTTTCCAGAAAAGGTAAATTTTACGTTTCATTTCTATTTACCATCTGTTTATTGGAAGGTTTTAGCAAATGATCATTCTTTATATTTACATGACACTAACAATTTAAATAAAACAAAGGCTTATGCTGTTTTTCAAAATCGGTAAATTGAAAATGATTCATAATGACATGAGTAAGACCTGACGTGACCTGAAATGTAAGACTTTTAAAACCTATAAAATATAAGGACTTATGAAGTTAAGTACAAGTTTCTTAATTAATTTTGGGCCTTGAGAAGGCGCTTATGAACTTCAAAAAGCTATCACCGGTTCAGAAAACACAGTCGAGAAAAGCCGGCAAGAAACTCAATATAATAAAAGTAAAAGAAATATAATACTAACCTGATGAAATGCTAGGTAAAGTGATTTTCTTATGAATTAACTGACTTATGACTGACACTGTGAATAGTTTCCATCTATTTGAAGACTGTTTATATGTCTTTTCAAAAATTGATTATTAATTTAATTAAAAAAATTTGAATGTTATTTTCAGTTCTACTCGCCTACAAGAGACTACTCGAAGGAGGAGTCACCAGCTCCTAAATACTGAAGTGTATTTTATGGCACCCCTGAAAAAGTTTAGTTTTTTCTAAGTTAATAAATAGCAGATATGTAATAAATGGTGGTTGTTGATTATTAAGACCCTGATCCAAAGTAGAAAATTGATATGTATTATAATTTATAATCATTTTCTTAAATAGAATAATAGTCTGCTAAATAAATAGGTAATTAAGTATGGTTGATTTTTATTTATTATGCTATTCTATCATGCCATAGTACTTATTCATACTATTTACATATGTATAAATGTACTTATAATTAGCAGAAATTAGAGATCTCTGAAAGCAGCAGTAAAACAGTTTTTACTAGTCTCTTTAAAATTTGCTGTTACAAATTAAAAAAACGTTGCATTTTATTATATTATCACTAGTAACATGTGATAGAGGCCTCGTTCGTCTCTGTGCCTAATCACACCATTAACACATTAAGTAGGTCATGGTGGCAGAATGCTCAAGATCAGTGAAGTTGTTATTAATTTCATTAAATGTACAGGATTCAATCTACAATTTTTAACTAAAATATAATGTAATTATTATTATAGTAATAATATCGTTTTGGTAGTGAAAGGTCATAAAATTTTCATGCTAGACAAATATCTTGTAATACCATGAGAAACTAAAGAAATATATATTTCTCAGTGTTATTCGAGTCCCCAACATATATCAGATTAATGTGATAATTCAAAATATTATTTTGCTATTTACTATTATATATTTAAAAGTTATTATTATTAGTATGATCCATCGACAGTATCCCATCCCGATTATTATAAAAAAAATTAGGAATCGATGGAATGAGTTTTAGAAATTGAAGAACAAGATTGATTTATGGTTGACAGTAATTTATACTCAATCATATCAACTTAAAATAATGCACGCGACAGTAAACAAATGGAGAAGATTGCATCTATTTTTATTTTATTTTATTTATTTATTTGGGAAACACACAGTTAATAATATACACATATGAAGTTACATAACAATAATACATAAACCAGTCAAGTTTCCACTAAAATTATAATTAATGAAAGTAAATATAACAACACTAATACCTCCATCATTACAAGCTATATCGACGTCGTAATAAATTCTTTATTTGTATTACTTCAGAAAATGAGGTATTGAGTAAAATCGTAAAGAATAATTATCATCATTATTTAATAATAATAATAATTTATTAGGCCATAAAATTACATAATCTTATACATTTTTAAAATAAACACAAGTTTTGGGAGCTTAACTTAATGTTTTCACATCTGCCTGCCAAACTAGGATTCCCTGTATCTTGGCAGTAGGTTTAGCTCTGTTGACAAGTGCTCATCTGCCGCTTCAATATTCGACATAAGGATATTAATTAATAAGATGTGTAAGTGTAAATAAATTTAGGGTGAACCCAACTAAGACAGTATGTATGTGATGTGTGTCAGAGTGTATGAGCGTGTATGCATATATGTGTTTTAGGATTAATGTAACTTAATTAAGACAATATAGAAAGAAAGAAAATAAATTATTTGTTACACACATAATATACAAAGAATATCACAAAAAAAAAATATTGAAAAAAAAACAAAAAAAAAAAAACAGAGAAAACAAAGATAAAATAAGTGTGTGTTACAAAAAGGTGTAGAGTCAGCATATATGCTGAAGGAGATGAAGCCACCAGCGCTGATTTTCACTCGACGCCCAGAGTGTTGTGTGCGCAACGTTGCGAGTGCGTGTGTCCTTAGTCTTAACTTTATTTAGGGAACAATGACAATATGAGTTATCTATTGATAAAAAAAAAAAAAAAGGTAAAATAAAAATAAAATAGAATATGCATACATACACATAATATATACACATAAATATACATACATATACGTACATTATTATATTAGTAATAAACATCAGGTGAAAAATTACTGTTGAAACAGAAGAAAAGCTTTGAGTTTTGACCTAAACATATTTTAGCTATAACATATATTTTAGCTTTTATAGTAACTGGTTTATTTATGATAGGTTTCTTAAATACTATTCAATAATCTTTAAGAATTCTTCGGTTTCGTTGAACGATTTTGTTATAATTTTTTTTACATTGGTAGATTGTTTTATCATATATAAACACATCACGATTTATTTGATTGTATAAATAGTCCCCGAGAAAACAGAAACATCTGTGGTAGAAAACTGTATTGAACTGACTGCTTTTACATATAATATCTTTTCGCCGTCTAGATACGTTTGCGTTGGGCTCATATATTATCGTTGAGTGTTTTTTTAATATGAGTTGCAAAAGAAACATTTGACGAATTGATAGAACTTCAGCAGTTTTATATACCTGGGTAGTTGGGAATTGATAAGGGAGAAAATGCATAACTTTTAATACTGCTCTTTGATCTCTCAAGTATTATTAATTATGATTTGTCTGCCCCTCCCCAAGAAGTAATACAGTAAGTAATTAGTGATTGGCAAAGAGCATTATATATGGTTTTTAAGAGCATCGCATCCGCCACAAATCTAAGGTTTTTATAAATAAGTTTACGTACACGAGTAGTTAATATTTCGATATGAGAGCTGAATGAAAGATTTTTGTCTATTATTATACCAAGGTACTTAACAGTATCGGTGTGTAAAAAAGGGGGCAATCTTTTCAGTTATTAAGGAGGTTACAAGTGTGAACGAATATGAAATGTTTATCAATTAAATTTAAATTTTGATTACGAAAAACGAATGTCATGTAATTGGTTTTCTTAGAGTTAAGTGTTAAAGAGTTAGCACTAAGCCATCGCGTTACTTTATTGAACCCTTCTTGCGCAATTTTGAAAGCGTCTTCCCAAGTAGTCCCAGAAAACAGAAGTACAGTGTCATCCGCCTATGAGGCTAGTTTACCATTCAAAAGTTCCAAAGTACACAAATCGTTAATATATATTAAATATAGAGTCGACCCCAAAATACTACCCTGAGGTGTTCCACACTCTATTGCGGTTTCTTCGCTTACAATTTCATCATTCTTTATACATTGTTTTCTATGGGAAAGATAGTCTCGCAACAACTGCAACTGTAATCCGCGGATACCCAGCCCTTCAAGTTTATTAACTAGTATGGGAATAGAAACTGTGTCAAATGCTTTAGCCAGGTCCAGAAATATTGCTAGACATTTCTTTTTCTTATCTAAATTTGTTATTATAAAGTCTGCTACCTTATGCACCGCATTATTTGTGGATTTGTGTGAGCGAAATCCGTACTGGTTATTGCTAAGTAATTGATTATGTTCTAAATATCTAATAAGCCTGTTATTTATAAGACGTTCTAAGATTTTTGATAGTGATGATAAAACAGAAATTGGCCTAAAGTTTGTGACACAGTCTTTGTTTCCACTTATGTATTACAGCCTTCTTAAATGTATTAGGAAAAATTCCACTTTTGAAAGACATATTACAGATATAAGTCAAATAAAGTATAATAATTTGTCTATATTTTTTAACTAACCACATAGGAATTCTATCCAACCCTACAGCACAATCAGACCTAGATGCCATAATAATACGCTCAACCTCTGCACCGTCGGTATCAATAAGTACGAAAGACTTTAAGGTAGATAAAGCATTAGAAGTATTAAGATCAAAGATATTAATTTTCCCGGCTAATAATCTTCCTACATTAGCAAAGTATTTATTAATTGCTTTGACTGAATCTTTGGGAGATTTTTCTAACGATAATAATTCTTTACCGCATTCTTTTGGTGTATTAGTGTACGTAATTCGCTTTATTACTTTCCAAAGCATTTTTCCTAGCATTTATCAATTCTTGTTTTTCATATTTCCCTTTTATATCTCTTAAAATATTTTTACAAAAATTTTTATATCTATTGTACATTATTTTGACTATTAAGTTGTTAGGATCCTTTTTAGAATCTAAATGTAATTTATCTCTATGCCTAATGCAACGAAGCAGCCCTGGAGTGATCCACGGCTTAATAATTCTTGAATTCCTTACAACAATATTTTTTAAAGAATTACCTAATAAATCAGTGGCATCATTTAAATCATTTGTATAATATATGGGCGTGATATATATATATAAAAAGGGACCATCAATACATTGCATAACTCGTTATGGGTGGAGGAGTTGATGAAGCGTGTCGTGTGAGATGAGCGTCGATGAAAGACGGAGTTATAAGTTTCACGACTGCACATTTCCAAATCTACATATATCAATCGAAGTATTAACATGTTACCTGTTACCGAAAAAGTTAAACCACAGCACTCTTAGGAGGCAACAAGAATTTTTGACCATTACATCTTGAAAATTCATCCTTAAGAAATTACTGATTTCTTGTTGAAAATTCTTTGTTGGAGAAAAGATGACCAATACTAGTTGTCCCAGCGAATTTCGTACCGCATTAGAATCCAATTAATTCGTTATATACAAAATGTATGAGAAAATGAATGTTTTACACATTTTTTTTTTCTGATACTTTAACAGTAGAGTTATTCTGCTATTCGCGGCGGATACCAAATGGTGTAAAATAAACCTACTTTGTTTAATATAGTTTGTGTATAGGTCACTTATGAAAGTAGATGCAAAAGACATGTCAGGATCGTAGCAGGGTTCGCGGTGCATGCACCAGTTCGATCCCGTGCTTGCTCCAACCTGGTGGCGGGAGGTACCGGGGGGTTTAGTGGGTAGTGACCAACGGCGCTTCTCGCCGCGAGTCCCACACTAATCCTGTGTGACAGCCCCTCGTACTTACGTGCGAGAGACTGTCACACATCTTCAGACGTGTTTCAGCCAGATCTGGAAGGGGGGGTCCCTATCAGATCTGGCTGGACAGCTAGTGCGTAAATGCATTCCCCTCAAAAAAAAAAAAGGGTCGTAGCAGGTGCTCTCTGTCTACCCTTGTAGGAGAGAGGCGTGACATTATGTATGTATATAGCTAAGCCTCTCCTGCTGTCATCCGTAACATTATTTAAACGTTTGTGATGATTATACTAAAATGTAACGTATTGCCATTTGTTGAAACTCTCTTGTATAACCAGAAGATAAATATCAACTTTTACTTTATAAATCTATTAACATCACTAGGAAAAGTTACTTATGCGTAAGTAAAAAAAAACCCAGTAAATAATGATAAAAAGATTTATTCTCTACAAAAAATGTAATGTTCACAAATAAATCGAAAATTATAAATACGATTCAAATTTGATTAACATGTGGGTAAAACATTAAGAGCGTGTGAGATTAACATGCACGGGATATCGACCGCGCCTCTAATAGGCTCATATTCAAATAATAAAAATAAAATTATCCTCTATTTATTTAATGGTAGGTACATCCAAACACTGGATTAATTGATACAAAACCTCCCTATATATATAATTCACATTAACATCACAATCCTGCTTACCCTTCACCTTAAAACTATGATTTCATTATAAATATTCATTGTGATCTAAATAACTAGAACTATTTAAATCGTCCGCCCGCCGCTATTGGTTAATACGCATGACCTTGAATTACAACCAATCACGTGCGCGTATTAGACGACGCCATTTTAGTCTTGCGAATTAACCAATAAGCTGCGAGAACTAGCGATTTATCGAATCCTCGTTATTCGAACCACAAGATTTAAACTTTTTGAGCCTTATGATAATAAAAAAATGCTTTAACAATCGTTATAATTCCAAACATCGTTATTAACAGATCTCGCACCTTTTTATTAACATTATTTCAGAAGCATATAGATTTAATAATTCGCTTTAAAAAATAACACCTTTATTGCATTCATATTATTTATTTATTTAAATTCATCCGACTGGGAGACGAGTAGTGGGTCATTTAGAGTTGTTCACCGTATCCTTAGAGCACAAATGACACATATTATATGACAAAATTGAATATTCAAGTATTTTGTTAGGTTAGCTTAGTTATTAATTATGTTGATTTTAAATTGACAAAGTTATTACTTTTTTTAAAAAACGTAACAACAACCAGTATCAAAGTGATTTGCGTTTCTTTTGGTATCTCAGAGGAATGGCCACCGTTACAGTCGGTCGGGGTCTATGTATGACGAGGTTTACTGTTGCGGGTAGGGGTTGTACCCCGCGGGCGGCGGCTGGGGGTAGCCCGCCGGGGGCTGCTGGTACTGGTACGGCTGGTAGGGCTGTGTGGCGGGCATGCGCGCGTGGTGCGGGTACGGGAGCGTCGCGTACGGGTTGTACAGGGTCGGCATTGGCGCAACATAGTACGGGTACGGAGCGGCGACCCCGGGACCGTAGGGAAGCGGCATTCCTGCGACACACACACACACATTATATATACTACTTGTATTCGATACTCACTTATTCATATAAATAACATTTTCTC
The DNA here is from genome assembly GCA_014132275.2 of Samia ricini. Taxonomy (NCBI): domain Eukaryota; kingdom Metazoa; phylum Arthropoda; class Insecta; order Lepidoptera; family Saturniidae; genus Samia; species Samia ricini. Next base: position 764,519 of record AP028162.1, read on the forward strand.
AAACTTGAATGGAAATATTGTCATTATTTTCGAAAAAAAAAAAAAAAAAACACGTCAAGTATCGAATGTACGGTCAAAGAAAATCAAATACGTTGCAGGAGGCTTTCTTGAATTTAATTTAGAGCGCTCCTGCAATGTTATATGACGTTTCATACAACGCTGGGGATATCCAATACTCTTTTATCATTCTTGACATACCAAAGTAAGTCTCTTTGCTTAGTACAAATTGCGTTCACGTGGCTGTATAGCGATAAATGCGCTTGCCTTTCGTCACAGATGATAAATGGAAAATTGGCGGCAAAACTGAAAATTCATCGTGATTTGTTATTTACATACTTAATAAATATTAATTAAATTAAATGTATAATATAAAAAGTATGTTTTATTTCCCTGCATTCTTTTGAGAAAAACACTATATACGCCTCAGTGGAAATGGTAATTTCCTGTGTCGTATTAGTGAAGTCCTCATACTCGACCTGCATTTGCTTATTTCACAGCCTTTGCGATAATGTACAATAAAAGAGGAGTGTGCTTACCCTGCGGCTGTGTTGGGTACGGCAGGGCTGAGGAGCCGGCAGCGGGGGCGGCCGCGGGGGGCGGGGGACGAGGTGGCGGGTCCTTCTTCGGCACCACTGCCGGCTGATGGTAATCATAAAAATGTTTCAAATTTACAACAATCGTGAAAACAAAACTTGTAAGTGTTGCCAGAGTGAATAGAAACATTACCTCGTTGACAGCGTCTGTGTGATGCTGCGGCGGCGACGGCGCGGGACGAGCGGCGCCGCGCGAAGCCTCCTGCGTCAGGTCCTTTAGCAGTTCCTCCTTCTCGGTCTTGCGAGCGAAGCAGAAGTCGGACACTTTGTTCTGGAAGGCCAGCAGCAGCTGTGCGGTGGAGAGCGCAGCGATTAGTAACAGGGCCGGAGAGGGAGGGGGCCGTGTGGGCGTGTGCGGTGCGGGGGGTGTACCTGTGTGAGGTCGTTGTAGAACTTAACGCCCTCGCGGAGGTTCCCGGTGAGGTCCTGGAAGGCGTCGTGCGCGGCGCAGAGCGCGGTGAGGGCGAGGTCGCGACCGGTGGCGCCGCCGCGCGCCGCTGTCAGCGCCCCGTGCGCCTGCTGCACCTCGCCGAGCAGCTGCTCCTGGCGGCGGAGGGACTCCGCCAAGCGGGCGCGCAGCGGGGCCGAGCGCGTTGCCGAGCGCGCCGGCCGACGTGCTCGGCTCGTCGATGGCGCCGTCCGCAGCGAGAGCCGCCAGGAACTTGTCCCTCAGGTCTACGGTGGTGTCCTTCAGCTCCGCTTCGATCGCGTCACGTTCCGCTTTCAGCGTCTCCACCTGACCACCATAACTCATCATCAACCGGCCATTTCAAATACAATTTTAACATAATATTCGCCAATTATTTAGATGCAACAAGAAGACATAACTAAAGGCAGTGGTGGGTGGTGGGGTCTATACTTACGTCTTCCATGAGTTTCCGCAGGGTGCGGACGGCGGTAACGTCGCCGCCGAGGGCGGAGGCCGGGGCGTCGGGTACTCCCTCCGAGAGCTGACCCTCACTGCCGCTCAGCTTCTCAATGCTCTGCAATCATACATTTCCCTGCTGAATTCGTATATGGAACCATGTCCATTGAAACTGCATTACTTAGTGCATCGTAACAACCAAACGGCGGCGAACGCATTCATTACATTATTAATTAACCAATAAATCAATTTTATAAATCTTCTGGGGTTCTAATAACATAAGAAACAAACTATTTATATTGAACTAACTATGTGCCCGCGGTTGCGCCCGCGTTTCTTATGTTCTACACTACGTTTTAATTTTTTATATGGAACACTAGTTATTTTTCTAAAAATTCTTTAATATTAAGATAAAGTAAATATATTTCTCGTAAATTCAAGCACTTGCCGGTAAAATTGTGCATTGATTCGGATTTTTATTATTTTTAATTTTTTTATACGGACTCGTAATTAGTTTCCGAAAATTAAAAATACCCTATGTTACCCGGAGTAACTTCTTGTGAAGATTACCCGGAACAAACAGATAGACAAACATTTTAAAAATTATATTTTTGGTATTAGTATCGTATATACCGTACATTCAGATCTATTTAGTAAACATTTTTGAAGTTATACTTCTTTAGGCGCGTTATGAAAAAATGATGAGAGTGAAATTTTAAGATGCGCGCGCATCTGTGACACAAAATGAACAGTATGAAGTTGTCTGCTTAACCGGTCATTGAGTCTCGTTAGTCGCGCATGTTGGTACGCTCGTCACCATCAACATGTTTCTAGTTTATACATTCACAACACGTGTTTTAGTTTCATACAACTGCTACATTATATATGTGCTAATAAATTATATTCAGTAGTGATTTAAATTGAATATTTTGATTGATATCACTTACTATTTGTGAATATTAGTGAAAAAAATTGTGCTTATATACTTTTTCAAGTGCTCCAATATAATTGAGGTTAACTATCCGTATGTATTATTTATTGATATAAATTAAAATACTTTTATTTAATATGATTAACACTAAATATTATTAAATTATTAATGTTAAATACTTATTATTGGTTATTTAATATTTATTAATATTTGCTATTAAATTGAATAAATAATAAATATTTATAAAAATAATTAAATAAATTTAATGAAAATTTTTTTGATAAAAATGAAAAGTGAATATTAAATTAAGAAATCAATAAGAATATTTAAAAAATGACCAACCTTAAATTCCATTTTTTTTTCTATTATTACGTTAAAGAAATATAACTTCTTACGTGCGTACATAAGTACACACACACTTTTTTTTTAATTTAGACATTACAACCAAACACTCCAATTTTATCGTGAAGAAACCATAGCATGGTGGTAAGTGGCATTTTCTAATAATGCTCGCTTGGGTAGCTACCACCTTTAAGTTTGAAAACCAGTCGTCAAACACCGACAGGCGTGTTGCGGCAGCATCATTTGAGAATCAGTACCTAGGCCTAAATGTGTTTACCATCCTGAACCACATCGTCATTTAACATCAGGTGAGATTCTGGTCAAAGCACCGTGTAAAAAACACCAAATCTGTGTAGGTACCTCCTTGTGCTGGTTATACTTCTGCTGGACGATGGCGTCGGCGCGCACCGCGTTGTCTATGATCTGGCGGTACTTGTCCGCGTTCGCCCGGAAAGAGTCGGTCAGCTTGCCGGACTCCGTGCGCGTCCAGCGCGGCCCGAACTGCGCGCGCAGGGCCGCGTCCGCGTCCGCCTCCTCGCGCAGCATCCGCTCGGTCTGACCGCGAACACACAACCACTAGTAACCCTCGTTGTAGGACGCGCGAGTCTTAACAACTCTAACTCTAACAGAAGTCTTTCTGACGTAATATACAAAAGAAAACTACTAGAAATGAAGTATTCACTAATGACCCACTCTATATATTCTAGCAGGAGGAAAACTTATCTCTGGTACATTGAAAGATTTATTTGAATAGACAATCGAGGTGTTGTCACTATGCCGGAAAGTTAACGGAGACAGAGGCAGTACCTCCTCGAGTATGTCGCGGTTGCGCTGCAGCAGGTCCGGCAGGTCCGCCATCAGCCGGCGCAGCTCCTCCGCGCCGCCCGCGTCGCGCACCGCCCGCGCCTTGCTCACTATGGAGTCGGGCAGCTGCCCCGCGGCGCCGCCGGCGCTCTCGATGCACGCGGGCAGGTTCAACGACGCCAGCACACTGACGCACACACACGTGTACACATACCCGTCCCTCTCCTAGCCTATATCTACCAGTTCTTGGGTGGACAGAGCTGGCACTACTCGCAGACGATGCTGCTTACTTTCACGTCGATAATGCGCCACAAGACGCCATAATAGGAGTCCAGAAATTATTACACATCCTTCCTGAATGGTTACGGAGATGGAGGCTGAGGGTCAACGTAGGGAAGACACAGGCACTCATGACTAGAGTCATGATAGGCAGATTACCACTTTGTCTGACGCTCCAGGGACAGACTATACCGTGGATGAGGGAAGTCAAATACTTGGGAGTCACTATAAATCGAAGTCACGTAAGAGGTATGATTACGCGGACAAGTGCGGCAAAGAGAATGCTCCGTCCAGTACTCACCTCAAGGTTACCCTTGAGAACGAAGCCTGGTTTATACAAAACCTATCTGAGGTCACGATTTCCTATGCCGCCCCTGCATGGTTCAGTCGCTTATCGGAAACGAACAAGAAACGGCTTAGAGCCCAACAGAGCATCTCGCTTCGCATGATCGCGGGGGCGGAACATGTTCACCTCCAGAACATCGCGCCGTTGCACGCTAGACCTCCCGACAGACGGAGAGGGAGAGGTGGATACTTGTGGTTAATACACAGGCCTCAGGCGCGCGATCTCATGGGGCTGCGGAGGTGCCCCTTCATCCTATACTAATAGACGGTGTTTAGATCTGGTCCACATAGGCACTGGAATAACGCGGTTGAATGCGTTGCCATACGGTATTATCCCTCGCAAGGTGGCGGGAGGAACCGGGTGGGGGGGGGGGGGTTAGTGGGTAGTGACAGCGCTTCTCGCCTCGAGTCCCACACTAATTCTGGTGTTGACTTGCGTGTGAAAGGCTGTCACACATCTCCGGCTTCAACCTTCCCTGTGGGGTTTGGCCTGGGTTAGGTTGGACAGCAAGTGCGTAAATGCATTCCCCCTCGAAAAAAACAGGCGAGCAATCTCATACGCCGGTCCTCAACTAGCTGAATAGGTAGTTGAAGGAGGACATCTATAGGCATCTCCCTGACCCCTCAGAGTCCCTCCACAAGTCCTCCCTCCTCCTTGTGTGCCTCATCCAGTAGACTTGTCCGTAGGCGCGGACAAAGGAGAGGCCACCGTCGAAGGGAATAGCCCTGATGCGGTTTCCCCGTGTCCCCTATTAGTTCGTAAGTTTAGTGATAGTGTAGTTCTCAGCTGTTTATTTTTAAGGAAAGAAATGTATTTTTTGTTTATCAATAAAGATTGGTTACGGAGCACACGCCGCGCTGTTGCTAAGCTAAGACTCGAGACAATAAGAGGGGAAATAACTCAACATGAAAGCCACTATTGTGATTTAAATCTAGATAACGCATTCAACTTATAATAGGAGGAGGAAATGACTAAAATAAATATAACCCTGGCAACACTAAACTATGAAGAACCATTAGCAGTAATGTTGGTTTGTCAATTTCTAAGGGAGTAAATTCATTAGCTTACAGTATTTGATCCTATAGTATATAATATTAGTGGCATTGTACGTGTCTAATTGAATGTTCACTCATTTATTCCAAAAGATGGCGCCAGTGTCGATTTCAATCGCGCTGTCGAATGCTTTGTCGCACTGGTATGTATCAGATTATTATTGTAAATACTTGGGTTTTGTTTTCGCATATATATGTTAAGATATACTTTCATCGTGTTAATAAATAAGTGAAGTGTTTTAGTGTGAATCCCTACGGTTAAAATTAAAAAGTACGTGATGTGGGTTAGTTATTGTGCACGTGACAGATTTATTGAGAATAACGACACGCAGAGTGTATTCTAACTTGTTGGAACAAAGAGCCACCATTTTCTAAGAACGATAAATGTTGCACAAAGTTGGTTCTAAAGAATTTCAGAAGTATTAAATTCTTAAAGTAAAAATATTAAAAAATCGGCACATTGAAAAGTGTGTGTTGTATAAAAACATACCTATTGAGTAACTGAGTGGCGTCTCTCAGCTTGAGGATCTCTGCGTTGACGAGGTCTGCGCGTCGCGCTGCGCTCGCCTGCACGGCCTGGTGCACCGCCAGCGGCACCAGCGACGCGAACAGGTCTGCACATACACAGCAAAACATTGCTTCAACACATTCACTTGGATACGAGACCTTTTTTTTTTTGACGAGGGGCTTGCATTTGCGCACTACCCTTGCCCATTGCTTTAGTGAGACCGAAGTCCCCCAATGCAATAAGTAAACGGGTGCAGAGGGACGTCTCCGCACCCGTGTGAGACTCACCCGGACGTGAAGCGTCCGGAAATACCCACTAAGCCCCCCTGGACCGTCCGCCGCATTTAGGATGGGGACGATACGGGATAGCTTTCGCAAGCACCGCGTCGTTCTCTGCAGCAGACCCAACAGGGTTACGTACATATCTAGCCCGTTGGGGATGGGGGGGAGAATGCCGATGCCTGACCCACAGGCTCTCTCCCCACCCACCTCTCCAAGAAGAGGCATGACCAAGAAGTCAACAGTCCAGGGGCAAGGGATTATATCCCTGCCCCCTGGATATGAGACCTAAAGTTAATATCCTCACTTTTTACGACGAGTTACGTCAGAGATTCTCAAACGTTTTGTCTTAAGATATGCAATATTACGTTGTGACAAAATCATTTAAATAGCTTTTAATATTTTTTTGCGAAATATATGTGGTGTAGTTCGCTAATTCACCTCTGTCTAACCCTTCGGGGATAACAGGCGTCAGCTTATGTTATATTATAATAACTCATAAATATGTTGTTACTGAAAAATTCATTCATATATGAGAGGTTAATCGTTATTTTTAAATACCGTGCTTCATATATAAATCAACATACTATATAGAATTTGTTTGAAAACCACAGTAAGTCACAATAATTGGTATTCATTAAAAAAAAATCTACGACGTCCTTACAATGTTACGTTATGTAGGACAAATGTTAGAGACGGGTCAAATATAGATAAATGAAGTCGATTGAATAAAACATTATTTCCGTCACTCGTACAGCACGCAGTAATGCGGTGCGTCGGCTCTTACACTACGTTCACCAGTACATTGTAAATATAGTCCAGTTCAAATTTACTGTTATTTTTGTACAAACACAAGTGACTATTTTGTATATTAAAAAAATACTTTTTCCTTTAAAAAAAACTCCCTGATTTCGGCTTTTATTATACTGGCAATACTGAGCACATCGACATGGCATTTTATTTTTTATATGACGGTCTTCAATAATTTCATATAGTTTGTTATTATCATTTTGTATTTAATTTATTGTTTACGTTAGCAATTAACTATTAAGAAAGGATTTTCGAAAATTACCCCCTAAAGGGTTAAAATAAGGGATAAACCATTGTATGAAAATCACGTCATTTCGAAACGAAGAATCGCGACATGTCAAATACACACTTCTAATTAGAAATAAATGTAAATGAATATTTTACAAGATGAGGGTGAATTAGGGGTTGCATGTTTGTATGGAAAGTTCGACATTTTTTCTAAGTAAGAAGCATCAAATTTCATATACCTGTGTAACGAATGAACGAGTGTATCACTGTTTTTGAAAATATTACTCCTAAGAGCCAATTTTTTGATCCGTAGTCAAAGTTACTATATACATTTATCAATTTAACCATTACTATTACACAAACCAATGGTTATAATCACAATGCGTTTTTTTGATGACAAAATCTACTATGGTTAAATTCAGCAATAGTTATTTATGTTGCCAGTAAAATGAACTGTATAATAGAATATTTTTGATTCCGGTAATTTTTTTTGTATGATCATTCCGAGTAAAATGTGTTATGGTCCATAATTCGAGTTGTCGAACAAACATTACAATAAAACAAAGGGTCGAGCTACTCTCGAACATCTGTGTCCATTATTATTTCTTGTGATAGTTTTGTAATGATATTAGCTTTTTTTTATTTCGTCTTGTCTAAAATATTCTTTGATTTTATAATTTAATTCTTGAATTTAATATATTTTACAAGCCAAATAAATATTTGTACGAACTTGATATACTACACATAATGGAATAATGAATTCTTATAAAAAAAAAATTCATACACAATAATATTAAGAAAAAGATAATAAATAGCAATACGTTGTAATTATTTAACAAATTATTTTATATAAATTAATGTTATATAATGAATCTTCAAATTTTCTATTTCAAATGTTACCCAAACGCAATGAAACAGCTGTTCGCACTAGAGTTAACCATCCGCCATCTTGCTAACCCGACTGAGTTGAATGGTTAAATTTTTTAACAAATAGTCACATTTTTGACAAATGGTTAGCTTAACTATGTTTCAAAAAAAGCATCAGGGCATTATATTAATCGTTTGTTACAAATCTGACCATTTCTCGAATTGACTACGGATCAAAAAATTGGCCCTAAGAGGGCAAATTAAGAGGTTGTAAGTTTATATGGCAAATTAGTTTTATTTAAATTAGAAGCATGTAATTTGACCACTAGCCACAACCGCCAGGTAATAGGAGTCGATCAGCTGTTGTATCACTGTTGGGTCTGAGCTGTAAGGTTTACTTGGAAAACGCACAGGACAAACATCAGGATATTGTTATTTACTTAATTGGTGTCTCCATATCTCCATTAACTCCTTGAGCACTTATCTGGCGTATATGCCAGCTTTCCATTATTTTCCTATTCTCTTATTTTTATGGGTACTTGACATTAATGATCTAATTCCACACTGACGAAGTCGCTTGCGCCAGCTAGTTCTGTTTATGTATGTGTTACACTTAAACCACTCAAGTGGTTTCTATACATTGTTGTAATGAGATAGATTACGTCTAGTGGGAGAATATATACTGGGAGTTGTCTGAATAGTACGCGGGCAAAGCCGCGGGTACAGCTAGTAATGAATAAATGCGAAGTCAAGGTGACTTGTCAGGATGTTTACCAGCACAAGTGATGTTACCTTTGGAGTTCGCCCAGCGGTCCTGCGGGGGCAGGGGCTTGGCGACGGCGGCGCGCGCTACGGGCTCGAGGTGCTGCGCGTCGGGGATGCGCTCGTGGTATATGAAGTCGTTGTCGCGCGTCGCGTCGGCGAGGTTGCGCGTGGCGCGCGCCGCCTGCTCCTGCAGCCACGGCCCGCCCGCGCCGCGCACACGCGCCTGCGCCGCGCGGATCGCGTCCGCCGCGATCTGCAGCCGCGCTATCTCCTCGCCCACCTTCGTATAACACATCACATGAGATGCCATCACTCGCATCACAAATGTATTGTGAGTGTAGATGTGCGAGTGTGTGAGTACCGCTTTGTTGGCGCGGCAGGCGAGGCTCTGGTAGAAGTGCGCGAGGCCGCGGAAGGCGAGCTGCTTGGCGCCGGCGACGCCGACCCACTCGCGGTCCCACAGGCTCTTGAGCTGCTCCTTGTTCAGCGAGCGCAGCGCGTCCGTGTAGAGCCTCGCACTGCGCGCACACCTTCGCCACCATGCTCTCCTTCATCTCGTCTGCAAGGGGCACACGCGGCTCATTCCACGTCAAATCGACCCCTTTCCGATTTCGACAAATTTTGCTCACAAGTTCTCTTTTCTCATATAACGAAATTCTACCAAAGGAAAAAAACTACATTTTTTTTTTCCAAAGCTTATGCGAAATTCAAAGTTTCGCTATTCTTCAAGATTTTCATTTCATACTAATTTATCTGTATGTTTTTTTTTTAAATATTTGTTACGAGATTTCTCCGTCATTTGTGGTCAGATTTGCAAAATATTTGTTTCAAAATTTCCGAAGCAAATTAATAAAGTAATTATTTAATGACTTTTTAGTGCATATTTTACTCATTTCAAATAGGTTTTGTTTAAATTAAATAAGAGTTTTTTTAATTATCTCGAAACACACACGCATATGTGTCATAGAGTAGGGATGGGCAAATGTAAAACAATATATAGATATCGAGTAAAAGAAATATGAATATTTTCACCTCAAGACGCGATTTCCTGAAATATAGTCGAAATATTGGAACGTGAAAAAAAAACTATTGTAATTATAGAAATGATTCACTATAAAGAGGATAGTTGGAGCTAAGTAATTTTTTTTTTTTTTAAATCTCGAATTAGTAAAATTTTAAATTTTTGAAAACGTATAATTGACTTTGAACATATTATATTTTTTTCTTTTTAAATACCTTGGTCTTTTCTTAACAGAGCCTGAAATTTTTGTACATAAAATCACATAAGTTAATCATTTTTAGGTTTATACTTCTTATGCTCACTGACAACCTAAACTGTATGCCAAAAACCACAATAACGCGAGCGCAAAAACTAGTTAATATTTTGCTGTGCTACAATTTGAAAGAAACTAGTTTATATCGCGACATTAGCGACTTCATTTCTTTCAAAACTATATTTTAAGGATTTCCTCAAAACTACCCACACAATCGTAACAAGTTTTTTTTTTTTTTTGCGAACTGGCTTTTTTTGGCTGGAAAATATTAGCAATGTGTATTACCTCTGATGCATTTGTATGCGATCACTTCCTGCGCTTGAGCGAGCATCAGCTTCGAGAGCGCGTCTAGTGTCTCCGGGTTGAGGTCCGGAGTAGTCTCCTGGTGCACCGCCATCATTATGTTCGCCTTCAGGTATGCAAAGATACCCGCTGATTGCTATAACGGTAATTCATACAACCTGGATTTATGTCCTATTTGAAGAACAAAAGCAATCACCATACAGTTCCAATCATCTTTTTCACTCAGTACAATAATAAAATAAGTTAAATTTGCCTTTAAATTTCAGCTTATCTGATCGCACTTCCTTTTATGTGGGAAATGCATTTACGCATCCTCCCTCACATCTCTAAACCGGAAGCGAAATCTCCCGGATTAGAGATGCCAGGGGGGTGGGTATGTGGGGCTCGCCCGGCGTGTGGTGCCAGGAATACCCACTAAAACCCACGGTACCATCTGCCGCCTTTCTTGGGGGTGACACGGGATAGGGTGACATGCACCGCATCACCCCAGCGGCTGGCCCGACCACGGTAAATGACAGCTACACAACCTGTCATGCCGAGTCGGGCCCCTTCCTATTTTTCGCTCAGGGGAGAGCTTGGTACAAAGCTACTCCCTCTTATCTGCCGCCAGCAAAAATGTATCGCCCCTCTCCTCCTTGGGTTCTTATAACAAGAACTCCAGGGAAGAAGAACTTGGGACGGGTGGGGCCGACTCAAGGTGGCAGAATTGCACGGGTGAACCGTGCTCTTCTGCCACCCACTCTTTTGCGGCGGAGAGGATCCGCCAAGGGATTCTCCTCCCGCTCCTTCTGCAGCAAGACTTGCTCACAGAAGGAGGCCACAGTTTGCCAGACCCTCTCACCGCCGAGCACGGCTCTCACCACCTGATCGCACTTCCTGATAATTGATTGAAAAACTGTACCGTCTGTCAGTTACATATTTTCCAGGAGCCACAACTCAGATTAAGTAGTCTTGTAAAGTTAGACTTAATAGAAATTGAATGTAAAAATTAATCAAAGAGAATTCTCGCACCTGTAATAGTTTAGCTGCAAGTTTAAGGGAATCCTCGGTGTCAAGAGGCTGTTGGGCTGCGACAGCGCTCTGCATGGCGGCAATGTTGAACAGTATACACATGCGCTCATATGCCAACGAGCTAATAGCTGCAACATTACCGTCATGTTAAAATCTATACCACAACAAATTATTATATCTTATACAGTAATACCCCGCTTAGAGCGACCCCGTTACGCGCGGTTTCACTATAACGCGAATGTCAAATTTCGAGCTCAAATGCCTCGCATTACGCGAAAGAGTGCGTATAAACATAATGTAAAGACAATAGATGTATTTTTCCGTAAAAAATAAGAGTATGTATCGCATAAAGTGCTCTTAGAAATAAAGTGATTGATTAAAATGATTTGTATTTTTTTGTATTAAATTTTGACTATGTCTAATCATAAACCTCGATATACGCGAATTTCAGTTAACGCGATTTTCTTCGGAACGTACCCCTCGCGTAAAGCGGGGTATTAGTGTATATATAATGCGGCAACTATTTATGATTTTCATTGTTTTAGTCTCAGATATTGGTATTTTTTTATATGACATGTTTCCAATAAAAACTTTTAATAACGAAAATACTAGTGCTGTTAATACACGTACGAGGCGGACCGCGGACATGGTATGACGAGCGGCCAAGGTAAGGCCTAACTAAGGATGGGCAATAACATTTTTCAAAAAGATCGACTTTTTTTAATCGATTCACAAAATATCGTGGCCTAAGAGATCAACCTTTTCTTATTTGACTTGTTATTTGTAAATAGTAATCTTCCAGTGGTCGAAATTAGACTATAATAATTATTTATTGCATAAACTATTTCCAATTTTTTTAATTGGCCTACTGTTAAAGGTCAGCAATAGCAACTAAACAAAGAAGAATGCCTAACCTAGAAGGACAATGACACTGAAACGTTTTATTTTTGCCTATGGGGTATACATTTTTGTAGAACGCTGCAGTATTAACTCACATTAGTACAGTTTTGGGTTTACCAATGTACATACTTAGAAACTTTCCATCTAAAACATGCAAAGACTAGCATGCCAACAGGCCCGTTAGGTGACTACCCTGACTAATAAGTTATTTAATTGAGTAATTATATAATAAAACCTTTCATGTCCCTCATCTTATACTTACAAGTTATCTTATGAACATCTGGACATTGAAACTAGTAAAAATAAAAAATTAGCTTACTGAGACTCATCCGCCCTCCAAAAATAGATCCCTTGTCGAAAGCATCTTTCCATTTAAATGGGATTTGCACTTCCTGCGGTGGAATCTTGCTCTCCAATGACACCAGCTGGTCATAGTAACTGTTTGGGAGAATATTGCAAAGTTTGCTATATTTCAAACTTGTGAACTAAATAAGAATAAATTAATTTCTTACTTTAGACTCTAAATTAAGCTTATATTAGTGAAAAATGATGGCGCAACGGGTAGTGTGGCCGGATTCCGCGTCAAACGATCGCATGTTCGATCCCCACTTATCAAACTCTAAAATCGGCCTGAGCTTTCGGTAAAGAAAAACATTGTGTGGAAACCATAGCATGGTGATAGGCCATTTTCTAATGATACCACCCTCGAGTTTGAAAACCTGTCACCAAATACTAATAGGTGTGTTCACTTGAGAACCAGTACCTCGAGTCTTAGTATGTTTACCATCCTGGATCACATCGTCTCTTAACATCAGGTAAGATTGTGGTCAAAGCACTAAGCCTATTGTGTGTAAAAAGAAATAAATAATTTAATTGATTTTTGTGCAAAACTTATTTATTTGTAGGAAACTATAGTGTTGTACTATCAAATTCAATTAGTGTTTATTAAATATATTTATTACTAGCTGTGTGCCCGCGGCTGTGCTCGCGTTTCTTATGTTCTTCATTGTGTTTTAATTTTTTATATGAAGCCCTAATTATTTTCCTAAAAATTCTTTAGTATTAAGGTAAAGTAAATATATTTCTCATAAATTCTGTGCATTGAATCGGATTTTATTAAGTTTTTTTACTTTTAATTTTTTTAAGTGGAACCCTTTCTTATTTTCGAAAATTAAAAGTACCCTTTGTTACCCAGAGTAACTTCAGCTATTTACGAAAATCTGTCCGGCCATTCTGAAGATTACCAGACAGGAACAAACAGACAAACAGATAGATAGACAGGCAGACAGGCAAAAATAAAAAAAAAATATTTTTGGTGTTGGTATAGTATACTGTAGGTGTATGTACATTCATATTTATTTAGTAAAAAAAATAATTTTGACATATCAAACAGACACTCCAATTTTATTTATTAGTATAGAAGAGCTATCTGTATACCATATTTTGTGACTATTTTTTTAAAATATATCTTGATAATAAGAATTTAAAAGATTTTAAAATCAGTACACAATGTTGATAAGGTTCAATAAAGTCAATATACTAATAGCTGTATGATAATTAATGTGTCAAGTACCCACCCATAAAAATAAGACAATAGGAAAACAATGGAAAGCTGGTGTAAACGCCAGGTTAGTGCTCAAGGGGTTATTATAGAATCAGTAGACCAATAAAACTTAATGATTATACCATCATAGGTGTGCATAATTAAGAAAATATTAACTTTCAACAAGTGAACCAATAAAATATTTAACAAACGAGTTGTTAATGTTATTTAACAAGTATAACAAAACTTGAAATAATTATGGAAAGGATTTATTGGTTACATAACTCTAGATAAATAAACACATGAGTAGACAAGGTTAAAAACATTTATATTTTTTAGTTCCTTAAGGATCAAACTACCAATCACCTAATAGAAAGTTATATAACTTTCTTACTTTCATAACCTCCATACTTTAACCCCATGAGGACTTATCTGGCATTTACGCCAGCTTTCTATTGTTTTCTTATTGTCTCATTTTTATGGGTATTCAACACATTAATTATATAAATAAAAAATATTGTGTTCATAAAAAATAAAAATAAAGAAGCCATACAGGCAAAAGCTGTGAATAATTGTTTTTTAATTTAAATAGTTTGTATCATAAAAAGCAGATCACATTCAAAGAAAATATTTATATAGACCACATTTAATTTTTATATTAAATGAAGAAAAAGTAACATTAATGTATTTACTTAATAATGTAAATATCCAAAAAGCTAGATCAGAAAATCCAAGCAATGTTTATAAATAGTAGTAATTCAGTATGATAAGTTACATAGTAATTTGACAATAGGAAAACAATTGGAAGCTGGTGTAAATGCTAGGTTAGTGCTTTAACGGTTGATAGTAGTGGGTCCTTCCACCATTTTAAAAGCACATTAATAATAAATAGCTGATAAGTTACTGCTGTTAAGTTTAAAAATCTTAGTAAAGGATTAGCTCCATTTGAGAGCCTGTCTTTTTTAGATTAAGCTTTTACACAAGATAAATGGTAGACTATAAATTACCATTAAGTTAATTGGTAAACCAAAGCGATTGGCTGTTACTGGATGCTTAGTTCGCTTTCAATTGTTTCCGTGTGGTATAATGACATCATTTTTTAAAACTTTTGGAGAATTTATGATAGAGGCGGTCGGTGGTTAGTCAATTTATACAACTATTGCTGTAATGATTCAACAAACATCCATGACTCATTATTACTATTTCTACCTGTAAATAACGTCCAACGAAGTCTTCTCGAACACTTTCCACACAGCGTTGGCGCGAAGCCGGCTCAACTCGTTTAGGGCATCGCTGTAGTCTTCATTGTTTTCTGCGCTATTATAAGTCGATTGAATCAGGTTTTTCAATGGTTTCACAATATCTACGTCCGATGACTTTTTGAACGGTACAGACAACAACTCAGCCATTTCTGCGACTGACGCAGAAAGACACTGACAAGTTACAAATGAACAGATAAATACAAATTTAAAATGACAATTACTGTCACTTCGCTGTCAAATATTTTTTATTGTATATGCTAAGCAAAGAAAATAATTCATATTGTCTGTTTATTTATACATTTAAACATCAAACTTATAAAAAGAAATTTATCTATCATTTATATTTTTGATTACTACGAATGAAGTACATTTTAAAAATTTGATCTTAAACTTTTGACTACTTTGTCTTTAAAATAGAAATACGAGTACTGCAACTCATAAGGCGCAATATATTTACATTTTTTTTAGTAAATTGAATTTTAAAAAGCGTGAGCACCATTAATTGTTTCGATATTGTGTCTATTTTTCGCTTTACTGTTCAACGTAGATTTATATAAAATAGATGTACCTACTTATAAAATGCAGTACAAAATGAAATTGATTTAATTTTGAAAGAGATGCAATTCTTTTTTCAAATTTCTGTCAGTTGAATTGAAGTGTACGGTTGCTATTGTTATTATCTACAAATTTAGAAAAAAATACAAAATTATTTGTGTCTAGTCGAAATTCTAAAAAAATGGTAATTAAAAGATCGGGTACCAACAATACAAGGTAATTTTACTACGGAATATTTCTAACGTTATTTTTTAACAAAAATATTGTAGGGAAAAGAAATATCGGTGAAATGGCGACCACGTGTCTCGAAATGAAAAATAACATTTATTTGTTACGTAGGTAGTATTGCTTTCTAATAGTGTTATCATAAAAATGGTACAATTAACACTTATCCAATGGAAGAAGAGAGTGACGGGCATGCGCGTTGCAGCGTGCAAATAAGTAGCGGTCGAGTCTGCTTGAGTCCGCGCGTGAAATTCACGAAGGGTTCTCGCGTTTTACCTTGACAGTCAAATGGTGACCGTTTACGACGCAAGTGAGTATCTATTGAATGTTAAATTAGCGCGAGAGATACTGTACAGATCTGCAATAAAATCTAAACCAATAAATCGTTAAACGAATTCGGAAGAAGCGGTAAGTAAATTCGTGAAGCGAACTGTTGCTTTTGCAATCGATTGAGCTTCGGATGTGGTTTTGTTTTGATCACGTAGATACACAGGAGAGCGCGTCGCGTTCACAACAAGTCCCTTATCACGCGTGTAAACGTAAATTCCTAAGGTAGATAGATGTGTAGTTTTTGCCGCCATTGAATCGTATCTTTTTTGTTTCGTTTGTAAACAGATATTATATAATTTTTGCGTAAATAATCGCAATTTCATCCAATGTGCATTAAGGAGATCGTCGATTGCAGTAAATACGCTAACCCTAGAGTTATTACCTCACAAGTGATGCTGCCGCAACACACCTATATTTGTTTGGTGAAAGATTTTCGCGAGCATTAGAATATGCCCTAATACCATCTTATGGTTATTTTGTAATATTTTACCTGGTCGAAAGCTTAGTCTGATTATATGATTTGCATCCATGATGATGATTGACACTGTTTCTACCATAAGCTGCCACTGAGCTAACACCGCATGTCTTTATCTGATATCTTGATTTGCAACGAAATAAATTATCAATTGCGCAGCAGAGATGAACGGATGTGCAGAGCGCAATCTAATTTAATAAGACCTGAACATTTGTAGTCAGACGATAAAAGATATTTTTGCATTTATAAACAATTTTAAATAGCCCGCCGTCAGGTTCTGAAGATTCCGCCGACCAGTGTAACTACTGATGCAAATTTATGCAAATCGAGCATTTACGTCATACACACTGTATTTGTAAATACACTTATGCTTTTATTAAGTCTATGTACTTTTAAGCAGAGGCGAATAGAGGCACTTTTTCAAATTTGGTTACGTGTCAACGAATTTAGAGATAATTGACATCTTATATTCAGATTCAACCCTGATAAAAAGTTACTGGTGATATCTAATTGAAGAAGTTTCCAAATCATGATAATATTTTTGATATTGTTGTAGGAATAAAGTGTGTATATTTGTGTTTTGACTCTTAGTTGGGCTTCTTTTTTTTTTATTGTGATCTCTAATTTGTACATCCTTGAAATCGAGAAAACTTAACATAAGTATTTAAATTTTATTTTATTTAGTATAAACTGAGAGTTCTTTGGTAACATATCACTTTTGGTGGATTAAGACGCGTCTATTTTCGTTCCTCTTTATGTTACACCACTGAGTATTGTGACCGAGTAAAGGGAGTTAAATCGACTATATTGGTCAAGTAATTGGATTTGCTATTTAAAAAAAAAAATAAACACTTTAAAAAATTTTTGTACGTCTTGTACACTAACGTCCAAAGAGAACACAAACGCGGTATGTAGGTCCTACAAAGTTGTTAAATACCTTTTCAGAACACTCATTTGTATATAAATACGTGTATATAAATCAGCAAGCCATTTTATAACGAAGATATATTTTCAAAATGACTGCCGAATTTCCCTCGTGGTCTGAACGAACGGAATTAGGTTTGTATTTTTAACGCAAAAGCCAGACTGACTAATCTCCTCGTTTTCTACAATAGGCGTTTTACACTGCAGTTTTGGGACACTTTTGCATGATTCCAAACAACAGATTTCTAAAATACACATACATCTAAGCCTTGATACCCATTATATCTCATCCAAATACCCTTTGAGTGCTATGAAAAAGAAAAAATAAACTTTAATCCTTTATCTTTAAAAAAATGTTTAATTTTCTTCATCTATACTAATAATAAAATTGAAAATTTCACGTGTCTTTACATTTTTTGATTTTTGTGAAAAGAATTAGTCAAATTTCTATCATTTTTAGAAATGTCTGTCTTTCTATTTGTTTGTGTAGGTATCAATTCAAAAGTACTTAGTATATTTTAAAAATTCAAAAGGTAATTATAAAGCTTATTTCGGAGTAACATCAAAACTTGGTGCTATTACAGCGAGGTCTTGAAATCCTGACATCTGTGATAATTAAGATTTTTCAGGGCAAGCCTTACTTGGGGATATATACCTGAACTATGGAGAAAAGCATGATTGCTTTTTATACCTAAGGCCGGGAAAAAGGATTACGCTATGTCAAAGTCCTTTAGACCTATAAGCCTTACATTTTTTCTTCTCAAAACTATGGAGATGATAATTGATAGAAATATTAGGAAAGTGGTATTAACCAAAAACCCTATAAGTTCTAAATAACATGCATATAACAGACGAAGATCCACTGCTGATAAGGAAATTGCACTGTGTTTTTCTGGATATTGAAGGCTCTTTTGATACACTCACTAGAACATTAGTTAGGTTAAGTGTTAAAAAGATAGATTCAACCACTACAAAGTGGATTGAATCAATGCTCTCAAACCGTATAGTTAAATTATCATTGCATAACACTAGTCATGAGGTAGTAACCACAAGAGGTTGTCCACAAGGAGGCGTTCTATCGCCCCTGTTGTGGACCCTAACAGTGGGCCAACTCCTGCAAAAAGATGGAGGAATTAAGCATCGACGCCCAGGTCTAAGCTGATGATCTGATGGATGGGCGGAAAGCGTTGGGGTTAACCAAATCCCAGGCTAACCATATGCCTTTATACGGCAGTTGTCAGACCCATAATAACATACGCCTGTTTGGTTTGGTCCAAAAAGGAACAACAGCAGTCGGATTGTACTCGATTAGCTTCAGTACAATAAATGGCTTCTATCTCAGTGACAGGAGCCATGTCGACCGCCCCTGGAGCGGCTCTGGATGATCTGTTAAATCTGACGCCCCTTCATCTACATATAGAGAAGATGGCGAGGTTAACGATGGACAGTATGTACCCCCTCGGGAGGAGACATTGGATATCCCAGTCCATGAAATCTTTTTAGACTCAGTGATAGAAACACCAATTTTAGAGAAGATATCAGATATGATGATTCTTGAAATTTATCTTAAAAAATTGTATGATGTCGAAATCCCTCCATGGGACTCCTGGTTAAATAGTGAGATAACGTGGAGGGAAGGCAGCTTACTGTAGTTTACTGACGGGTCCAAAATAGGACGTAACGTAGGCTGTGGAATATATGGAGAGCGACCTAAGTTTAGTCAAGCAACTAATCTTGGTAATTTCGCCTCCATTTTCCAGGCAGACTGCTTTCTAGAACGTTCCTGTGTGTGTGTTCCTGTAGGCAAAAAGCCTACGTGAACCATATAAGATACATATATCCATTCGAATAGTCAAGCTGCTCTCTTGGCGCTGGCTTCGGACGTAATTGAGTCGAAGCAAGTTGCAAATTGTGTGGCAATACTAAACAACCTGTGTAAAAATAATAGGTTGATTTTAAGATGGGTCCCAGGACATGCAGGAATTACCGGCAATGAAGCTGCGGATGCACTTGCAAGAGCAGAGGCTATGGAAACACAAATTGGGCCTGAACCTATTACATTAAATACATCTATAAGACTATATAATTCTGGAATACATTGCCAAGACGAATTCATTCCAAAGAGCTCACCAAGGCATTAACTCAGCGCAAAACTGAAAAAGCCCTGATACTCAGTAGGAATCAGCTACGAGTATTAGTGAGAGCACTATTGTTTGGGCAAGCATATGCACTACATCGGTGTCCAGAACACAAGAGAGTGGTTCTCTGAAATCGCAGACGAAACACCACAGCACATCTTGTGTGAATGTGATCCATTAATACTCATACGGAACCAAATTTTAGGTAACCATGTGTTGCTCCCGGAGGAGGTACAGACGCTCTCTGCCAAAAAGACCCTACAGTATATTCAGGTTGTAGGTCTAGACGGTGATCTTTAATACTATAGGGGCGACCACAATAATAATAATAACATCAAAACTTTATTTCATTAAAATCGGTTTTTACTCTATCAAAAGTTATAGTAATTTGAATGACACGCAGCGACTTTGGTAGGAAAGAAGAGTTTGTAAATAAATGTGTTTTAGTCTTATTCAAGAATAAAAAAATGATGGATTAATAATTTGGACTGTTCTGAAACATTACAAAGTCATAGATATTTTATCTTTATAGGAAAAGGCTAACGGGACGGGACGGAAGGCAACATAATTATTTATCTGAATTCCACGCGAGCGAAGTCGCTGGGACAGCTGGTATTATAATAAAATCTTTTGTTTTTTTGACGCTGGGCCTCGGAATCCTTCGCTTCGCTAGTGGATTTAATATAAGATTACGACTCGTAGGTACCTCACAGAGAGACCTTGTCCTTGTAGTTACAACCCTCGTCTTGAGATTTATTTCTATTGACATTTGATTTATATTAAAATACCATGTTTTATATATGAACAAGATACAAAATGTCATTTTGTGTGCCGTAACAATGTTGTACCGAAGCTTTTACATATTTAGTGGCAATAAGATTGTTCGGCGCGCGCGTTAAATGTTCATTAACGACATAATTTCATTGAGTGCTGTCCTTGATAGTCAACGTCATATGATCTTGCTTACTTAGCTTTGCCCGTGACTCCGTTTACATAATTATTATTTACTAATTGACACATCAACGACACATTCACAAAAAAAAATACATTCACAATTATTAATGCTTTACATTTGTGTGATTGTGGTCATTTTCGTATCTATGTAATAGACAAGACCAATGAAGAGAAAGACATATTATAATAATATATTTTATAATATGCAATGCCTTTTATAATATGCAAGAATACCTATATATTTATACTAATAAATAAAATTGAAGTGTCTGTTTATAATATCAAAATTATATTTTTTTAATAAAAGTTTCAAAATTTTCGTCTGTCTTTGTTCTGGGAAATTTCCGGAATGTCTGGACGAATTCAACGGGACTTATTTTGGTAGATAGCTGAAGTTACTCCGCCTACCTACCTTAGGCTAGTTTAATTATTCGGAACCCTAACTTCCGCGTAACAAAATTAAAACTCATGAAATTGTGACTAAAATCTGATTCAATGCACAGTTTTACCGGCAGTTATTTCAGATTGTGAACAATATCTTTGCTTAATGTTAGTTAAAAAAAATTTGGTAAATAATTAATGTTACGTATATAAAAAAGTAGATTACGCAGTAAATAATACATAAACGCGAGGAGAGCCGCGAGCACACAGCTGGTTCTTAAATATTAGTAGACCGTAAGCTGCTGACTGGTATCATCTTACAAATCTGCACGGCAGACAGTACAATCGGATAAAGTTCTTCACGGCCGAGTCCTACTTAATTGGACTAAATAGATTACATTACATGCTTTTGACGGTTTCGCAAAAAGTTGAATAACTGTTTAGTTTTATGGAAGTTATTTAATTAACATGGCTATTTTTAATATCAGGTGCTTGAAATTTTGCTATTTAAAATATCGCTGGAAAAGCCTATTATTATTTGTTTTAAAACTACGTTCTCACTCAGTCAGTCCTTGTTGCATACAAAAGTGCCATTAACCCACTTTTGAGAACTTTCCGCTTTGTACAGTTTCGTTCCACGCGGTTACCCCGCGGTAGATACATATTTTCCTTTTATCACAACGGCTTTCTTTCGTGTCGTCAAGTTATATTTTGAAATACGTTGGGCGTTAAATTTATTACCATTACCTAGCATGCTTCTTCATCATCGTCATTATGCCAGCTGAAAGACGTCCACTGATGGACATAGGTCTCCCCAAAAGATCTTCACAACGACTGGTATTGCGACACCCACGATCTTCACCTTGCCGGTCTGCCCTAACTACGCCGCGTTTTCCGGTACGCGGCAGCCATTTGAGAGCCCCTTGGCACCATCGGCCATCGACTCTTAGAGCAATGTGGCCTGCCCACCAATTCCTTATTTTAGCAATTCTTCGGGCATTGTTGGTCACTTTGTTTTTTTATCTGCGAATCTTCTCATTTCTTATTCGATCACGCAGTAAAATTTCGAACGTAGACCTACATTGCTATTTGAGCAACTTTGAACTTTCCTGTCACATCGACGTCGAAAACGTTGTCTTAATACATTGCAATATTTTAGACAAGAAAATTCTGCGTAGCTTCCAGAAGTCAAAGATCTTCAAAAGTAACATTATACCGAGAGTAAAATATCCATTAAATATATTTTAAAAAACGGCTTAAACCAGTGATCGTCACTCATTTTTTGATCAAGAGCCACGTATTTATGGATTTAGGCAGTTGACATTTTTGATAGAATATAGTAAAACGCGATTTATTCATAGTTTTTTATGGCAATATGAACTTGTGAAATCGTTTATTTATCTGTCCATTTAGCTAACTATTCATTTCAAGGGAACTAAAAATATAACGTGCATTTAACTAAAAATTTTCTAGGCTAAAATAAAGTTAAGATGTATCCTGGAATTCCTGGATAATAGCGGTTAATGGTACTACCTAATTGAATCATAAAGTATATTGAAATATGAAAGTTCATTCATATGTTTTATTTTAACATGCAATTCTTAGTGTCTTATATAATAAAATTAGCTGTGTGCCTGGGGCTGCGCCTGTGTTTCATATATTCTTTATTGCATTTTTTTTTTTTCAGAACCTTAATTTTTTTTTGGTACTAAGATAAATTAAAAATATTTCTCATAAATTCAAGCACTTGCCCGTAAAACTGTGCATTGAATCGGAATTTATTATTTTTATTTTTTTTACTCGGAACCCTAATTATTTTCGAAGATTAAAAATAACCTAAGTTACCGGATGTAACTTCAGCTATGTACCAAAAAAAGTCCCGTCAAAATCCGTCTAGCCGTTCCGGAGATTACCCGGAACAAACAGACAGACCAAAACTTAAAAAAATGTGTTTTTGGTGTAGATATCGTATATTATTCATATGAATTTATTTAAAAAAAAAATTTCGTCATTAGAATTGTTAGTATAGATATGAGCAGTCTCGGCACATTTTTCCAAAATTCAACGTTATCCTACTTTTCAAGATGTTCAGTGAAATAATTATTGAGCTCTGTGCCGTATCTTCAGCTATCTACACAAAAAAAGTCCCGTCAAAATCGCACCAGCCGTTCCAGAGATTACCCGGAACACAAATAGGTATCATATTGTAAAAGAAAACATGTTGACAGTACAAACAGATTCTTCAATTTTATTTTATTAGTATAGTATATTTTTGATCACATATTTCACTGAGGACAATGTTAACAACGTATTAAGCAATAGTTCTTTTGGTTTCGTTTAGAACCATTTCATTTGCTCAACCGTCTGACGGTGGTTGTGGACGGGCTATATTACCATAATTAACTTGTGATTACTGTAACTTTTATTAATACAGTTTATTGATATTAATAACAGAATTAATGGTATTCTTGAATTTATTATTTGACTGATATTTCAAAGTTTTTTAATGCAGCAAACAACAAAGGGCCAGCAAAATGGAATGCTTGCCAACAGTGGAAGATTAAATAATAATGAGAGTGGCCAAAAGAGTCACAACATGGTCATTTATTTTGTCTATACTCGTGTTCTCATCCCGTGTACTTCTATTTTCTTAGCTTCATATGCAAACTCAGGTTTAATAGTCAATTCGCGGTGCATGCATAGCGATCCCGTGTTTGCTCCAACTAGGTGGCGGGAGGTCGACGCGGTGCTTGCGAAAGCCACCCCGTGTCGCCCCCATCCCAAATGCAGCGGACGGCCCCCGGGGGGTTTTAGTGGGTATTTCCGGGCGACTCTCGCCCGGGTGAGTCCCACACTGCACGGAGCTCGTCACTCCGTGCCCCTTATCTAGTGTACTGGGGGACTGTGATCCCCTAAGTACAATAGATAAGGGTAGTGCGTAAATGCATTTCCCCCCGTCAAAAAAAAAAAAAAAAAAAAAGGGGGAGGTGGCGGGAGGTACCGGGGGGTTTAGTGGGTAGTGGTCAACGGCGCTTCTCGCCGCGAGTCCCACCCTAATCCTGTGTGACAGCCTCTCGCGCTTTCGTGCGAGAGGCTGTCACACATCTTCAGACACGTTTTCAACCAGATCTGGAAGGGGGGGGGGGTCCCTATCAGATCTGGCTGGACGGCTAGTGCGTAAATGCATTCCCCTCGAAAAAAAAAAAAGGTTTAATAGTCAATGTCTACTAAAATTGTTTATTATGCAACGGGCCGCACAAATGCCGACGACGGGCCGCTGTTTGATGACCACTGGCTTAAAGTCTCTCACATCTATCTGTATGTTTCTTGGTTGGCTTATGCCCATGATTATACCTAATTTATAACTAGTTGGTAATATTGTATTAATGTTATATATGAAACAGTTTTTGAATAATTCAAATCGGTTTCTTGGTTGCACAGTTTGTCATTTGACGATCTTGTCTAATGTATTATAGAAGTCATAATTTTATTGAATCGATTCGTAGGCGTGACGTGTGGGAGCGTTCACCTCGGCTATGTACCTACTAGGCTATCTAGACACTGACGGTGTTTTACTTGTACTTTAGCTCTATGCCGAGGCCCTGATACGTTAACGATGACGTTGCATGTTCTCAAGACAAATTCAAGAAAGCTTAGATTTTCTATATAAAATAATTAGAGATCCTTGTAAAAAAAAAATATATTATTTAAAAAAGTATTTGAATAAAATCCGAATAAGTGCACAGTTTTACGGACAAGTCCTTGAATGTGTGGGAAATATTTTTAATTTATTATAGTAATAAAACTACAAAATTGGATTGCGTATAAAAAAAATAAAATGCAGTGAAGAATTTATCAAACGCGGACGCAGCTAGTAATAAATATAGTATAGTAAGTATAGAGAAAGAAATTAAATAAAGGTGTGCTGATTCTTGCATATCATAAAAAGTCTTGTCCGTTTATGTGAACACCATTTCGTCCCTTTCGACACTTTATATGTCCCATGAAATATTTTAGGTTATGTATTGGTTATTCTATGAATTATTATAAAGATTAGAAATTGTTCGAGCTTACCCACCGGCATAGCTAGTTACATAACTATGACTAATTTTCGATAAACACTACTCAGTCAAAAAATTGCCGGGAAAAGATCAATACTAATACACAAATTGTTAGTTTTTCATGCAATTTATTTTATCGCCTTCAAAGTATGTTTCTTCAGAAACGACACACTTACGCCAACGACTAATCCAATCATCTAACCATTTTTTTTAACCGCTATTTCCGGAATTGAGTTTAGTTCTCGTGGCGAATTCTCCTTTATGTCTTCTACCGAATGTAAACGGGTGCCACGAAGTAGTAATTTGAGTTTAGGAAAAAGAAAGAAGTCGGCTGGAGCCATATCTGTTGAATGAGGTAGTTGCTTGATGATATTTGATAAGTTTTTTGTCAAAAATTCGTTAACAGTGATGGGCTTGTGCGAAGGCGCATTTTTCTTCGTGAGACTAGCCGAACGGCAACATGTTTTGAATCCAGGTGATTATTAAAAAATGATACTGATCGACTCGTGAACACACAGAAAGTTAAGCAGTTATCTCTCTCTCATACTTAAACGAGGATTTTCATTCGCTATTCATTTATTTCACTTTTGTGATGTTAACTTCAGTTGAAAACATTGATGGCCCAGCACCAGGGCGAGGCAAGTATTCCAGCATATCTCGACCGCTTTTGATCTCTTTGTACTCTTTATAAGCACGTGTTTTTGATTAGGTCGATTCACCGTAATGTTTTCGCCACACCGTGGGCTGGCTGGGACGCGAGCGTGAAGTTTCTATATAATACACCGCGCTGGTCGCCCGCTGTGTGGTGCAACCATAAGCCTTCTGTAACATTTTCAGTGTCTTCGAACACGAAATTCAATTGGCGATCCCAAATTTACTTAATTTGAATGACAGATGCAACTCAAACTCCGCGGCAAGATGAAAACAGTTGTACCAATCTAAAAAACAAATAATCGAATTTGGAAAATGAAACCATAAAAATCAAATCATACATTCCCGATTCTTTTTTGACTGAATGTATGTATGTCAATCACTGTATGTAGGCGTCGTTAACGGCCGAGTTATTATTGTGTCCGTGTTTTTCGTCGTGATTTGATAATCTCGTATGTCATTAATCTCGCTGGAGATGATGCAGCGAATCTGTTGTGCGTGTTGATTGATTGCCCGCCGGCGTTACTATAAAACCTCCACATATTCTCATACTTAATGCTGCCTAATATGAATTTAAATTTCTGCCGATATTTCGAAGATTTATATAAAAACTTGTGACTGTGAACAAAATACGATCACCATCGTGTAAAGCACCATCATCAAAACATTATTTTCCAATGATTATTTAAAAACTATGTTACGCAGACGCAGTGAAGAATATACGAAACCCGAGCGGAGCTAGTACATTGCTACTACATAATATATTAAGACCCGTATGACAAGAGAAAGCTCATTGTTTGCTTCTACAAGAAAGGTTTAAGTACTCGGAAAAGGGCAGATGTCGTACATATTTGGTGTTCTTATAATTTAATAATGTTTTGGCATTGAATACATTATGAAGATAAAACTAATAGGGCACTTTTTGTCGGGGGGAAATGCATTTACGCACTACCCTTACCCATTGCATTAGTGAAACCGAAGTCCCCCAATGCAATGGGTAAGGGGGTGCGGAGGGACGTCTCCGCACCAGTGTGGGACTCACCCGGACGTAAAGCGCCCGGAAATACCCACTAAAACCCCCCGGAGCCGCCCGCCGCATTTATAGTAGGGGCGATACGGGATTGCACAGCATTGCACCGCGTCGCCCCCTGCGGCAAGACCCACTGGGCCTCGTCCAAACCTAAGCTCAATGGGGATGGGGGGGAGAATACCGCTGCCTGACCCACAGGCTCTCTCCCCACCCACCTCTTCGCCCACCTCTCATAAAGAGAAGTATATATCACCACCCGGAGGAAGAGAGGTGATTGTCACCCTAAAGCCACAATCACCTCTCTCCTCCCCAAAAACTAATAGGGCACCTAACTAAAGTAGTTTTAAACAACAGAATAATAAAATAATTAAGAAAATACTGTACTGCTTCTCATTACTTTCAGGAGCTTACATAGCGCGCTTTACAAGTATTACAATTTATGTTGGTCATTTGTGTTTTACAATGAATAGTTACAGCCTAATCAAAGTTAATCTGTGCAGGTATACGGCAGAGCTCGACACAGAGGAAGAGTCAGAAGATGTAATAGATCTCGGAGCTCCACAGCGTCTCCGCAGGCTGTCACCTGAACGACTCTTCGCCTCACCCACTCCTCGCCTAAGGAGCACCTACACGCCGAACCCGAGACTGTGAGCGTTTTTACTTCTGTTTTTAGAATCGTGCGATCGTAACCGTCACGAGCACTGTTTCTTTTAGGTATCCGGGATCGACTCTGAGATCAAATCACGCCAACAAAGGGCCTAAGCCCCCGATCGAAGCGCACGGGGCGGAAATCCGCGGGCACCGGCGTAAGCGCACTTTCCGGCGGCCAGTTCCAAACTCGCGACTTTACCGGCCTGCCCCACGTTGCCCGCCGCCTCCGCCGGCGCGGCCCCGTACAACCTGGTCACCCCCCGCACCCCCTGCTGCGCATCTAGACACCGCGTCACGCGTGGCGCTACGTATCTCGGAACAGAGAAGAACAGTTCGTTTCTCACCACTAAAGGCAGCACAACCTCCATCGTTAGAGCGGTCACCAGTGCCTCTGCCTCAGAACCCGCTCCCGCGGCGGTTGGTAGTGAAGTTACCGGGTGCAGCGGGCGGTGACGCGCTCACCGCGTACCGACCAGTCAGCGCGCACTTCCGGCAGCGTGCTTCCGCTATGGACGCACCGACGGCCAGCCGACACTCCGCCAGCCCGGAAGTCAGCTCGGAGGGTAACGAGACGCTCTCGGCACCTAGCGAATTTCTCGCAGAGGTAATAACACCAGGTTTTCCTCTCTCACCATCAATTTTTTAATTGGCTCCTAAATTAATTTAATTAACACTTTCCGGTGAAACCTTTTTTTTTTTTTTTTTTTTTTACGGGGGGAAATGCATTTACGCACTCACCCTACCTATTGTATTAGTGGGACCTAGTGCCCCTCCAATACAACAGGTAGGGGGGCACGGAGTGACGAGCTCCGTGCCAGTGTGGGACTCAAACCCGGGCGAGAAGCGCCCGGGAATACCCACTAAAACCCCCCGGGGCCGTCCGCCGCATTTGAAGTAGGGGCGATACGGGGTTGCCAGGCATGTCGCCGCGTCGCTTTCCGGTGAAACCTAAAGTGAGTTTGTGATTACAAAAGCTTTAACATTAGTAAGATAGGACAGGTGTGATCTGAGTCGGATTGCGACTTTACAGTTCCTGTCCGCGATAATGCAGCGTGAGTATGCGGAAGCGCTCAAGTACTGCCGGCTGATCCTGCAGTATGAGCCACACAACGCGACCGCGCGCGGCTTCTACCCGCTGCTGCGTCACAAGGTGCACGTGAACCCACCACCAGGTGAACTGAGGGCGATCCTACCAGACTTTAATTGTTAGGTCCTTGTATTTATATGAAATTAGCGTTTTGTAGAACTGGCCACTAAGATTTCAAATACCTCTGACGTTTGGTCAAAACTTCCAAATTTAAATTTATTTCAAGTTTAGGTTTGTGTTTAGAATTCTGTTCCCAAAATGGATAGCTTCAAATGTCGCGTTATCTGTTTATACTAATAGAGACAATTGAAGTGTCTGTTTGTAATGTTAAAATAACAATTTTTTATCAAATACATATATATATGTATGTAAGATACCTGTTATGTATAGTTAGCTGTATTTAGATATGTATGTATATACAGTGACTGCGCTCACTGTTCTTCTTGAATAAACACGTCAGTGCGTAATCAACTAGCTGCCGTTTCACTCGTACCTCATATATAACAATACATATACCAAAAATAGATTTTTTTTTAAGTTTTTGTCTGCCTGTTTGTTCCGGGCAATCACCGCAACTGCTGGATCGATTTTGATGGGACCTTTTTTTATACATAGCTGAAGTTATTCCGCGTAACTTAGGTTACATTTGATTTAAGAAAATAATTAGAGTTCCGCGTAAAAAAATTAAAACTCATAAAAGCGAAATAAAATCCAATTCAATACACAGTTTTACGGCAAAGTTTTTGAATTTATGAGAAATATTTTTATTTTATCTTAGTACTTAAAAAAAAGTTAGGAAAAAAATAGGGTTTCGTATGTAAAAAAATTAAAAAGCAGTGAAGAACATTTGAATCGTGGACGCAGCCGCGGGCACATAGTTTACTAATACGAGTACCGAGTATTACCAGCGCTGGACGATGAGCAATCTTCTCGTGCAACTATCAGCACAAGCAGGCTAGCAGCAGCGCAGCGTGTGCTCCCTAAGCAATCTTTATTTGTTAAAAAATTTACAATTTACAAAATTACAAAGATCTTAAAAAATAACCACCAATAATAACGAACTTACGAATTAATAGGGGACACGGGGAAACCGCATCAGGGCTATTCCCTTCGACGGTGGCCTCTCCTTTGTCCGCGCCTACGGACAAGTCAGCTGGGTGAGGCACACAAGGTGCGTCCCTTGTGGAGGGACTCTGAGGGGTCAGGGAGATGCATAGTCACGGTCCTCCTTCAACTACCTACTCAGCTAGGTGAGGACCGGCGTATGAGATCGCGTGCCTGAGGCCTGTGTATTAACCACAAGTGTCCACCTCTCCCTCTCTGTCTGTCGGGAGGTCTGGCGTGCAACGGCGCGATGTTCTGGAGGTGAACATGTTCCGCCCCCGCGATCATGTGAAGCGAGATGCTCTGTTGGGCTCTAAGCCGTTTCTTGTTCGTTTCCGATAAGCGACTGAACCATGCAGGGGCGGCATAGGAAATCGTGACCTCAAATAGGTTTTATATAAACCGAGCAGCTCCAGCGCTGGAGAAACAGCTCGAAGGATTAATGATGTGTATGGGGATGGGGAAGCTACTGTAAAGAAGCTTTTGGTTTCAACACTTTAATTCTGGAAATTTTGATATACGGAAAAAGCACCAACGCCGGCGGCCGGAGACTTTAATTGACAATGAAGAAATAAAGGTGCTGATGGAAGCGGATTAGTCGCGAACACGTCAGAGTTAGCGTCAGGCTGCGTTACATTACTCAACCGTAACAATAACGAGGGAATTTTGATTATATTTGATACAGCTTATCTGTATTATCAACAATTCCAAACCATGATGGCAAAGCTAACCGTTAAACAACCGAGACTGACCAATCTCTCTACCCCACTGTTGCTTCAGGACAACGCTAGACCTCATACTTCATTATAGACGTTCGCTAAATTAGAGGAACTGCGGTTGGAATTGCTTGGACATCCATCATACTTCCTGGAACATGTTCCAACAGATTACCACTTTTTTCGGAATTCGGACAATTTGTAAATAAGTAAAAAATTCAATTCCAATGAGGCAGTCCAAAACGCCTTCAAAGATTTTATTCATTCTCTCTCTCACTCATTCAGTAATACAATCAATGAATTCCTTATAACATGACAAAAGTATACGGATATAATGGTAAATACTCCAATTTATGAAATATAATTACATAATATTTTTTTTGTTTTCTTTTTCTATATAAAACGTTAATTTCATATGTAAGGACCTAATATTTTTGACCTGTGAGGCTTGTCGTGATTTCGCCAACGTGTTTCGCCCTCTCGGATAGTGTAGTTACGCTGACATTACAGGAGCGGAGGGAGCTCGCGACAACAGCTCGAGCGAGTCTGCAAAGAGCCCGAGGGGTCGGGTACCAGTTCCCGCACCACCCGTACTAGATCCTCGGGTCAGTAATTATTTACTAATGATCTGAGCTACATCTTAATATTTTTAAATCAAAGAGCAAAAAGCTAGTAGCTCGCCTGAATTTGTCTTGTCAATATCAGAAGTCTTATTCTTAGTTTTATGACTTTATCAAATCGAATCAAATCAGAATTTATTTATTCAATTTAGGCCCTAAGAAGGCGCTTATGAACACTACCACCGGTTCGGAAAACAACCCAGTCGAGAAGAGCGCAGGCGAGAAACTCGATCTGGTTCTTTTTTTTCATAAATATAATATATATCATTTTTTTTGTCATATAAAAAACTATACAAATCGTAGTTTTAATAATGTTAGCGGGTGAGCACAGAGATGTGGGTTAATTCCAGACATCACTATCGTTCACGTAATGATCCACTCTGTAATAACCTTTTGAGATTAAAACTTGCTTGACATAATACTTGAACTTATTGTCAGGTAATTCGGTAATGTTACTTGGGATCTTATTGTAAAACCGAATACTATTACCTATAAAGCTTTTATTACACTTACTTAACCTAAAGCGTGCGGACGGACAACTTGTCTTTACTTCTAATATTAAAATTATGACGATCATTCACTAGATCTAGCTTGTCTAAATTTTTACAAATATGCATTATGTTGTCGAAGATGTATTGGGAGGGCAGAGTTAAGATATCATATTCTTGTTGTTTCATTCTCTCATTTATATAATAATAATATCATTATTTGAGACAAAAGTCCATTTGCTTAGAATACTTACAACTTAGAAACTAGTGTTAGCACTTACATCTACATTATAGAAGATTTTTTTCCTATTCCACAAAAATAAGGGGCAAAATGTCTTCATAAAGTTGGTATTCAATTGAATAACTACTAACTTTTCCTTATCATTGATTGTTTTGGGAGTTTTCAGGGATCTACAAGAATTTACGGTAAGTAACGAGTAATAGTAATGAATATGAATGTGGAAGGATGGAAAAGTAGAGGAAGGCCAAAGAAAGTGTTGATGGAGTGTGTAAGAAATGATATGAAAGAAGAAGGAGTGGATGAAGAGATGACGGCTGATAGGGACGTATGGAAGAAGAAAACATACTGCAAGTGAGTTGGGAAAATGCAGGAGAATGATGATAACGAGTAAGTATCGCAGTAAACAGCCATGTGACGATCTCATTACAGGAAGATATGGAGCAAGAGGCGGATGAGTCAGTCTCGGAGGGAAGGTCGCGGTCGCGGTCGCGTTCCTCCGGGTCGTGCGGGTCGCAGTCCTCTCTCGAGATGGACTCGTCGGATGTGCTCGCGAACTCCTCGCCCTCGCCGAGCCTCTCGCTAAGCCGAAAAACTGATCACACTGACAGTGAGCATTTTAAACTCTCCTCTTATGTGCCGCTTTAAAATCTTTTGCTTTCCGCATATAAATACCAGTGCTGTGATAATTAACGACTCGAGTCAGAAATTAACAACACTGGTTGTAGGGGAGCCCAAGATGCTAAACGTATATTTACTCGAACGCCGTGGACCGATAGATGTTACAGATTAGATGATAGGAAGAATAAAAGAAGAAGAAGAATAAAAAATGTGATGTTTCCTCTTTTAGTGATGGGGAGAGCGTTTACGGGGTTTCAAAAATGTAAAAAAGCAGTAACATGGAAATCCTCAAAGGCATCAGATATGGATAATTTAGATACACCAACGTATCTCTCATAACGAAGGAGTGTTCATCTGCCCAATTCAGCGGTGGAGGTGGCCACAAGGCAGGAGAGAAAATAGAAAAATAAAAATCGAGCGTGCTGATATTCAGAGGGATTGAGGGGATAGGGTTGAGTGAACACTAAAAATGCTCTCATTCAAAAGACTAACGATTTTGAAGTGACGCATCAACGAAGCGGATTTTTGAAAATGAAAAAAAATCGCCATATTGATATACTCGAGCGTGTTACATTATTATACATACTTTTCTGCTTAATGTGCGAGCCATGGCAGACAAAAATTCATGATTATTTTGAGGAGTTTCTTAATCTGACATCTTGAAAAAATTTTTATGTTCATTTTTTGCCCTGTTCCTAACTCACTTGGGTTTTATTTTCTTCTTTCATACGTCCCTATCAGCTCTCATCTCTTCATTTACTCCTTTTTCGTATTATTCCTTCACACTCCACACTTTCTTTAGCTTTTCTCTACATTTCCATCTCTCTAATGTTTTTGTTTAAATGAAGCTATGATACCAGGACCGCGATGTCTGTGGTTCTCCGTGGTCTCTTGTTCAGTGGATGGTGCGAGAAAGCTGGGGGATGGCCAACGGCTCTTAATTGGGTGGGTGTCGGCGTAGGTTAAGATCCTGTCGCATCAACCCCAAAGATGCTATAGGTCAACCCGCACGGGTGGCTCGATCGCCTTAAAGTCCTCGGGTGGTGCTGGCTGCCCACCCTTTACCAACATCTCAAGGGGTCGAGACTATGCGGTGGCCCAGTTCGGCTAAGTGGTGGTGGTGTGGGTATATGTACCCGCAAGTGAAATCTTGGCGAACTTCAAGGTCCTGCTCGGAGAATTGTGAGCGATTGTACGTCGAAGGCGCCCTCACCCCGTCTTATTACACGGGGACCTCAATGCTAAATCCACTCCTTGGGGTTTACCGGCAACGGACAATAGGGAGAGGTGCCGGAAGAGTCGGTGGTAGCGACCGGATTCACTATCCTCAACAGTGGTTCGGTAAACACGTGTGTACGGCACAATGGTGGCTTGATAATCGACGTCACTTTTGCGAATTCAGCTGTCGCACAACGTTTCCTGCACGTGGTGAAACTTACAGGAAGTGGTGGCCGCTCTGTTCCCCTCTTGAGGTGAGCACTTGCCCACAGGTCCCCCGCGGGCAGGTAGAGCGGTCTGATGATCTCGACTCTCGAACAGTCTGTTTAACTTTTGTTTCTGTATCGAAAATGATAGACTCGGGTTTCACAGAAAACTCGTTATGTTGTGTTTGCAGGTGAGACGGGTGCATCCGCATCCGTTGGGTCGGCGGGGTCGAGCGGGTCACGCGGCTCGCGGGGGGAGTGCACGCGGTGCCGCCGCCGTGACACTGACGACAATGGGAACGAGCCAAACGCAGGAGATGCGCACACGCAATGTGGTAACTATACACTCTAATGTTTCTTTAAAGGTTTAATGCGATGCAGGTACCTCCCAAAGTAACCGTGCCCTGTCTCAAGGAGCCAAACTCCCTGTTGCACGACTTTTGTAAGACTGGTAAGGTCCTCCTCCTGACGCCGGATCATACCTATTCGGCCATGTTTCCTCCGTATGTCGGACGATGCAGGAAGCTATTATCCTCTCCAACAGCTTTTCCAAGCAGTCCAGTATCATCAAGAGCCGACATGCGGGTGGATAGTCATTAATCAGGAGACACAGACGACCCACTTTCCAGGCTCTCAGGAACTGTCCGACCACAAGTGTTGCCAACTCCTGTCCAAAGTATCGTACAATCTGGAATAAGAATCAAATGCTATTGAAGCACATTAGCCAGCAATAAGTGTAAAGGGTCTTACAAGTATTATGTAATCAAAATGTTAGACTTTTCGACCCTCGCCTTGTCATCAATAGTAAGTAAAGCTCTTATCTATATCTCCCCACCCCCCATGATAATGTAAAAATAAGTATTAAGTGGAAAAAATTTAATAAGGTCCCACGTCCCCCATGCCATCAAAAATAAACAAAGGCTAGACTTCCCGCCCTCGTTGATGCTCACGTAATAATTGAACGGACCACCACCAAGTACTTAACATAAAATTTGTTTAAACTCGCAGATGATCTGGAAAACGACAACGCACCGCCGGTGACTTCACGCGACCTCAAGGTATTATTTTTACTTCCTTATACGTTTATTTCTGCAGTTCAACTCGACTCCTACAGTTTTATTTAGGATTTACTCAAAAAGTCCCACTTATTTCGGAAAATAAATACTGAATGAGACAAATAAATCTGCGTTATTTGACTTTTTATAATTACTTATTAACCCAAACTATCTTTCTTAGTAGATTTTTTTCTTCCACTGGACGTACACCAATCTTTACTGATATTATAAAGAGGAAAGTTTTGTATGTTTGTATGTAACGAATAAACTTAAAAACTACTGGACCGATTTGGATGAAATTTGCTGCGAAGATAGTTTGAAATCCAGGGAGTAGCATAGGATAGTTTTTATTCCGAAAATCCCACGGGAACAGGAATTACGCGAGTAAAACCGCGAAGAGCAACTGGTGCTTAAATAAAATAGTTGTCTCAGTTTCTCCTTTTTTTTTACGGGGGGAAATGCATTTACGCACTACCCTTACCTATTGTATTAGTGAGACCGAAGTCCCCCAATACAATAGGTAAGGGGGCGCGGAGTGACGAGCTCCGTGCCAGTGTGGGACTCGCCCGGGCGTGAAGCGCCCGGAAATAACCACTAAAACCCCCCGGGGCCGTCCGCTGCATTTGGGATGGGGGCGACACGGGGTGGCTTTTGCAAGCACCGCGTCGCCCCCTGCCTCAGTTTCTCCTCCTGCTTCAATTATTGTTTTTTTTTTTCCACAGCGGGAATCTTCATCGCTGCGTCGATTGCGAGCTCAGTTCGCGTGCTCCATAAAGTGAACTCCTTCTCCCTCAGCGGTAAATCCCCCTCCCCGATAAATCCCCTCCCTCGTTCCCCCATTTGACTTCGCCCCGACCTTGAGCGATCGACGCAAAACTAACGACCAATAAATAAAAATAAACCATATCGAGTATCGTATCTAGCTGTTGTTTGCTTACATTGTTTGCAAATATTTTGATGTCCGTTTGTAACTCTATTATACTGTATCATTAAAAACTGTGTGATTGTGATAATGGGGTTTACGTGTTGCTATTATATGACGTCAGTAGAGTTCGCTATTTCGGTAACTATAAAAATAGGGTACTAAAATTTTCTAAATATGTAAACCCCGAAAGTTCAGTGAATGTCGTCATAAACGTAATGTATTTAATATGACATATTAAATATAATAAAAATAAAATATA
The DNA here is from genome assembly GCA_014132275.2 of Samia ricini. Taxonomy (NCBI): domain Eukaryota; kingdom Metazoa; phylum Arthropoda; class Insecta; order Lepidoptera; family Saturniidae; genus Samia; species Samia ricini. The sequence continues at coordinate 800,392 of AP028162.1, forward strand.
TGAATGATAATGAAAATAGGGATGTTTACTGATTCTTTTTTATTGTCTCGCCACTGAAAAGGCTATAAATAAGCTAGACCACAAAAAAAGTCTGATCAAAAACAAAAAAAAAACTTATAAGCATTTTAATTTCATCCTAGCGAGAACGCACTTGCTATAACATGACGTCACATTTTACTTATTTCAAGCAAGTTTTATACTGGCATTCGTTTTGCGGGACGTTACTTACTTCAAATCTAATACTAATAAAACAAATTGTCTCTTTGTACTAACACAGTGACAACTTTTTACTAAATAAATGTACGCACCTGTACCAAACCACAATTTTTTTTAATTTTTGTCTGGCTATCTGTCTGTTTATTCCGACTATTTAACTATTTATCTCCGGAACTATTTAACTTATTTTGACGGCCTTTTTTTGGTAGATAGCTGAAACTACTCCGCGTAAAATAGGCAACGTATTTTTCGCAAATAATCAGGGTTCCGCGTTATAAAATTAAAACTCATAAAATTGTGAATAAAATCCGATTTAATGCTGAATTTTACGGGCAGGTATTTGAATTAGTGTTATTTCCGGACGCTTCACGTCCGGGTGAGTCTCACACTGGTGCGGAGACGTCCCTCCGCACCCCCTTACCCATTGCATTGTGGGACTTCGATCTCACTAATGCAATCGGTAAGGGTAGTGGGTAAATGCATTCCCCTAGTCAAAAAAAAAAAGAAAAAGGCATTTGAATTTGTGTTAAGTACCTGTACTCTTTTAGTACCAAAAATAGTTTAGGGAAAAATGATTAGGGTTCCGCATAAAAAAAAATTAACCCATGAAATTGTAAAAAAAATACGATTCATTGGTCCGATATACTGGTATGAATTGGTGAGAAATACCTTTGCTTTCTTTTATGAAAAAATTCGTGAAAATAATTAGGGTTTCGCGTAAAACAGGCGAAGCCTCGAGTACGGATTGGTTTTCTGCACAAAAATATTTTATTTTTAGGTTCGGTTATCTGTGCCCATAGGGATTAACTCTGTAAAAAAACTCATCTTGGTAATTAAATTTGAACTTTGAGTTAGGTTATCTTTAACAGACTCGAAGCGGATTCTATTTTTCTTTGGAGATTAAATTTGAAAGTTCTTATTTTAAACTGCTTACTGAAAGGTTGCAAGCGAATATAAAAATAGTTTTTATAAACCCTCAAAAAGTTTACATAATTATGAGGCTGGTATTATGTTATGCATCTGTTTATTTATATCATAGAGATGAATAGAGTATAGCATATGCTGAATGCAACGAGAAGACTGAATGAATCGTCGACGCCTATATTTTTTTCCTATGTATGAATACTGGTGGAGGAAGTTTCTGACTACGTGTGTGGTGGTCATAAGTCTCGATTGAATCGGGCACGTCACACATTACTTCACCCTTGTTCACAACTGTATTGACGTTGAGACTTTATTATATGTCTATCTATGTGTATATAATTGGTACCTATTAATATTTAATAAATATTGAGATAATGTGACGAGCGAAGTGAACGTCCTGCGATAGTGCATTTGTAAACTCTTTACAGAATTGTTATATCATGTTCAAATGGCATACGGGTAAGTATTTATTATTTAAGCATACTTTCAGAGTTCTATAATATACACAAGAATACTTTTACCTTGTGCATTATTCTGAGGAGATAGCAATGCTCTGTTCGCTCGTCACGTTGAACTATCTAGTTATAGCATAGTAGTTATTATTAGCATTTTTTTTTTAGGTTTAGAACTTTATATATTATGTACTGTATTATAATATGTCTTCAAAGATCGTTTGTATGTGTATTTATGCATTTTTATTCTTTAAAAAGTCTATTACATGTTATATAAATACAAATATATTATCTGTGTGCGTTGGGGGTTATTTCTTTTAAATACCTCTTGATGAAAGTTTCCTTTTTATGTGGCATAGCAGCGGGCAGGTCAGCATAGCGGGTTCGCTGCAGGGGGCGACGCGGCGACATGCGTAAGCAACCCCGTATCGCCCCCAACACAAATGCGGCGGACGGCTCCGGGGGGTTTTAGTTGGTATTTCCGGGCGCTTCACGCCCGGGTGAGTCCCACACTGGCACGGAGCTCGTCACTCCGTGCCCCCTTATCCATTGTATCTGAGGGACTCTGATCCCACAGATACAATGGATAAGGGTAGTGCGTAAATGCATTACCCCCCGTCAAAAAAAAAAAAAAAAGAAAAAAAAAAAAGGTCAGCATAGCAGCGGCGACCGTCGATCGATAGTTGATCTTTCGGTGGTCGTCTCTGTTTTTGGATTGTTCCGTGCTTACTATCAGGCAAGTGATCATTTCACGTGAAATACCATATTTTTTATTATTAATGGGAGTTGACACATATAGGTAACCAGCAGTACCCGTGGCATCTCCCACGTGAAATTCAGACTATTTGCCTATATTCTCTCTCTCTCTCTCTGGGTGCAATCTATCTTATTATAAAATTTTATTTAAATCTATTCCAGTGATTTAGACGTGAATACACAGGCAGAGCTCGCTGGTGCACGCGTCTTCGTCTGTGGTAGAATTATTATTTAAGTATCTTATTTTTTACTCCGAGTTGTCGTTAATTTCTATAAAAATGAAAATAATAACAAACTCGTTTTTTTACACGATATAGGCTCGATGCTTTGGCCACTATCTCATCCAGGATGTTAAACACACTAAGCTTAGGTACTGGTTCTCTCAGGGGGCGACGCGGTGGCATGCCTAGCAATCCCGTATCGCCCCATCCCAAATGCGGCGGACGGCCCTGGAGGGTTTTAGTGGGTATTTCCGGGCGACTCTCGCCCGGGTGAGTCCCACACTGGCACGGAGACGTCCCTCCGTGCCCCCTTATCCATTGCATTGGGGGACTTCGGTCTCACTAATGCAATGGGTAAGGGTAGTGCGTAAATGCATTTCCCCCCGTCAAAAAAAAAAAAAAAAGGTACCGGTTCTCAAGTGATGCTGCCGGAACACACCTATTGGCATTTGACGACATGTTTTTCAAACTTGAGGGTGGTAGCTACCCAAGTCATATTTACCCACCCAGGCATCATTAGAAAATGCCCTACCACCATGCTATTCCTCTCGATAGTGATCGAGTTTCCTCTCGATGTTTTACTTCACCGAAAGCTCCGACCGATTTTAGAGTTGGATAGGTGGGATCGAACCCGCGTCGATTGACGCGGAATCCGGCCGCACTACCTACTGCGCCATCATCGCTGCAGTTAGTATAGAACTTGCACGAAGTAAGTAAAGCTTGAGGTCATATTTGAATATAGTGGTTATCTTTCCAGGATAAAAGTAAAACGCTTATGAGTTATTTATTTCTTGTTCGATTTTAATTTTGATTTAAGTGTTGAGCCTTATTTATGGTCTAGTTTAAAAGAATAACAAGAGACAAAGACCTTGAACAACCCATCTTTTTTTTAATACAATGTGAATTATTTATAACATTCCACGTGCCTTTAATTTCTTTTAAATATTTTTGAAGCTGTAATTTGTAGTATTTTTGTTACACCAATTTCTATAAGAAATATAATATTCTTTTACACTATTATTTAGATTATCTTTTACTTGGAGATTATGTTTTGTATCTTTTAAAATCATTCTATTCTCGTAATAAATAGTGGGCCTGAACCTATCCAGTAACATGTGATTATAGCAGAATCAGTGGCTTAACTAAACCATCTGATGCCCGTGCCAAAGTCATTGGATGGGGTTGGATGGCCCAGTATAAATCGTCACTTGGTAATTTGATTTCAATAAATCACTAAAATTAATGCGTTTAAATATTTAAATAGTTGTGATTAACTTTAATTGTATTTATAAAAACAAAATTACCCAACAAATAGACTTATCATTGTGCAAGATAAAAAAGAATTCTTCAGTTCATTTTTCTTGAAGCTGGCGAACCTCTATCTGCTTTTCGTTTCTTTCCACCAGACATCATTTTTGTTTACTTTTCGTTCAATAAACTTAATAACAAACTATAGTTAATAACCATTCAAGATGCACACAAATTCACAAATCAAGTTGACTGCTCGAGCAGTTCGCTAGGATATCGCTTGTCCAAGTTATCACCTCGGTAGCTCAAATAGAACTGAACTAACGTTCGGGCCATCCACCCGCTTATATAGGCAAAATGTAGGAATAATCTGGAATAAACTGGTTTAGAATAATTGAGAAGAAATAAACCTTTTGGTGTGTCGCCCGTGAGGCGCCAAACCTCAAAGAATTTGATCGAGCAAGCCGAGTGGCGGCGATTATCAAAGAATGAAGCGGCAAACATCATAGAATTTGATGTTTGCCGCCTCACTGTCACTCCCGTGAGTACAAGTACCTTATGTAATATTTTTATTACATAAAAAACATATTTTATAAACAAGGGCTACGGAACAGGGGAGGGGTCGCGAGTCCTGACGATCCACGAGTCGCAGGGGTTGACATTCAAATCGGTGGTGATTCTCCAGACCAAGGGGAGAAAGCTACAGATCCACGATAGTGTATCCCACGCTATTGTGGCCATCTCGAGGCACACGGAGACCTGTGTCTATTATACCGACGTGGCCGACGACGCAATAGGCCGCTTCATCCACCGAGCGGTGAGCGCACCGGCGAAGGACATAGCGGATTATAATTTCAAGATGGCCATAAAACATGGAGACCAAAAGGTCATACAAGCAATAATTGCCCAAACCCAAACTATGAGGTAGCTATGCGGACACGGACCTAGTTCTGCTTGGCTCGTTACTACTGTTAATAAAAAAAAAAAATTATGTAATAATTAATAACAAAATAAGTGTTTACAAAATAATTTAACATATAGATATAAAAAATTTAATAGAAGTAGATTTAAGCTCACATATGCGAAAGATGATTACTAACTGCATTGCTGCTTGAATTGCTATTATATTATCTAAAACAAGGCGGACCCAGAGTCTGCAGATAGTTTAATTTAAATAATAAAAAAAAAAATAATAAAAAGAAAAAAATATTTTTATTAATTGGATTTTTTCAAAATTGTCACCGGCCGGATTATATTTTACAGCGGGCCGGATCCGGCAACGGGCTGGTTGTTGTTATATATGGTATAGACAAAAGATTTTTGGAATAACGTGAAATTAAATGTTGCTTTAAAATTGTTTTACTTCTGTTCTTTTTACTATGTATTGATAATGTTATTATGCATACACTTAATTATTGTTTTTTTCTTAATGAATCTAGATAAACGCTATTCATTACATTATATAAATATGGATATTTGTAAAAAGTATCCTAGATGTTACTCTATAGAGTATAAACTACTACCAAACCAAATTTCATCGAAATTGGTTCAGTAGTTTTTGGGTGTAGGCGAAAAAATTAATAAACAGACAGACAGACAAAAAAAAATGTAACTATCGTAGTGTGTTATGTAATCGATTCTGAAGCCCCGCATAGTATTTTTTCTTAAATATCTTCAATGTACAGATTTCGTCTCGTTCAGAAATAATACTATGTTCAGAATCGACAAAAGAACACATTTCGATGGGTTTTAAAATGTTTGCGTATGTTTATTAATTTGTTCGCCATTCACGCTATAACTACGGAACCGATTTCGCTGAAATTTGGTATGGCAGTAGTTTATACTTTATGGCAACATCTATGTATTTATATAAAGTATGCATAGTGTTTATCTAAATCTTAAAAAAAAAAAACAATATAATAAAGTTTATGCATAAATAGCCTCTACACTAAAATTATAAAGATGCCAAGTTTGGATGTTCGGGTTAATCTTCTCATATCTGGATCAAATTGGGATAGAATTTATTTTATTTTTTATTTATTTATTTAGATAAAACAATTTACACAGAATGTTTTAAAACGATAATAGTTGCTTTAATTAAAAACTGTGTTGCCAGTACCATCGCCCGCCTCCGGTACATATCTTGAAAACTACTTTATAGAATATAAATACAAATATATACGAGTAATATTAAAATGAACAAACAAAAAATGCAAAAAAAAAAATAAATATATAAATGACCATGTGTTAGTATTGCGTGTATAAGCGTGCATGTGTGTATGTATGCTTAATCTATATCAGTGTGATAAAAATAAAATTCTTTATTCACTTTACTATTGTGTGAATATGAGTAGTTGTTTTCTGTTTCCTCGTAAGTAAGTCCTAATAGCCAGTTTAAGGTGGTTTTATTACATTTCCATTTGGTAAGTGGATAAATATTTATTTTTTTATGAATTTTGTTGTATAACATAGGGCTTATGTAATGATAGTGTCTACTAGCTAACTCTATTCTTCTTGATACAGTTGAAAGATAAATACAAATATAGTTGAAGTCGGCAATAATTCTATAATATGGCGCGCGCTGCCAGAACAGTTTGATATATGCCCCTTCGTTGCATCCGATGTTTGGGCCTGGGTCACACTCGCCCAGTCTGACCTTCAGGGGTAGAACGGGGAGGCCAATGTTTTAGGTGTGGGAGCAGGGCTTAAGGCCATTGATTGCAGGTTTGCGGCGGGAGGTGATACTCATGACAACACGGTTAGTATGCTGTGCAGGTCGCCATTCAGGCCTATTAGGACAGGAATCGCCGAGTGCACAGTTTCGGCGGGGGCTGGACTCAGCCGCATTGCTAAACCAAGGGGGGAAGGGGCGGAGCCTTTCCATTGCATTGAGAAGGCTGTCTGGGAAGTGGCCTGATCTGGCCTTCTCCGCGGGTAGGGATCTAGACGGGCCGGGATGGTACATACATAGATTACATCTAGAGGGAGAATATAGGCGGTACATTAGAGTATAATTATATGAATTCCACGCGAGCGAAGCCGCGGGCACAGCTAGTTATATAAATGTAATACAATAATAGATATAGGATTTCAAGGGTAATAATAAAAGAAAACAAAGCGATAAACTTTTTAAAATTTATTATAAATATTAAATATCTCGCACAATAGTCGTCATTTAAAACGTAACATTAACCTTATAACAGAACGTGTAGTGGCTGAGCGAACCGGAATGCGGACCCGCTTGCGGCAACTACGGTTAACACTCGTACGTACCTAACATCATGTGAAATGGAGAGACGCACGTTTCTAACAAAATATATACGATAGACCGACTGATGTGGTCGGGTTTTACGGGTCGGGACCTTCGAAATGCATTGCAGTCACATAAGCATTCATAGGTAAAATGCTAAATAACCCTGAGGACTTTAGTATACTCGTATAGCAGTGTTATAGCCCGATTCAAACTTTATGGCGGCTCGGAACATCGCGCGAGACGATAATCATTTGTGACTCATTACTACCATTTCGTACCCGTTCCCAACTTCAAAACCAACGTAAATTTCGCATCGAAATAACGAACTTAATAGTACCACATTTCCAACCGTTGCACTGTTCAGAAGGTTCGGAAAATATACATCCATCAACGAAAAGAATCAGGAGAGAAAAGCATTAGCTAGGAATAAAAAAATGCTAGCGAGTTTTGAAGTTATACTTCTTTAGGCGCGTTATGGAAAAATGATGAGAGTGAAATTTTAAGATGCGCGCGCATCTGTGACACAAAATTAACAGTATGAAGTTGTCTGCTTAACCGCTCATTGAGTCTCGTTAGTCGCGCATGTTGGTACGCTCGTCACCATCAACATGTTTCTAGTTTATACATTCACAACACGTGTTTTAGTTTCATACAAGTGCGAATTATATATGTGCTAATAAATTATATTCAGTAGTGATTTAAATTGAATATTTTGATTGATATCACTTACTATTTGTGAATATTAGTGAAAAAAAATTGTGCTTATATACTTTTTCAAGTGCTCCAATATAATTGAGGTTAACTATCCGTATGTATTATTTATTGATATAAATTAAAATACTTTTATTTAATATAATTAACACTAAATATTATTAAATTATTTTATTTAATTTTTCAAATTTAAAATGAACTTTGTTGATTATCCTTTTGCAATCCTTCTATTATTTTATTGTAATTAATTATTTGCATGCAATTAAAAACTATTTTTTAATGATGCCAAAGAAGTATAACTTCTCACGCGCGTACATAAGTACACGCACCCATTTCTTAATTATTTTTTCTAACATAAAGTTACAAATGGCTGCTCACCGGCGGGCTGTGATTGGTTGCTGGTGGATCACATGACTCAAATGTAGGTCGATGTGTTTAAACCGAAAACTTTCGAAGAGTATATGTAACCATACTCCTGGGTAAGCCTAACAGTACGAAAGAACTTATTCCAATTGTCTTGAAGTGGATTTGTATTGATTTGTGCATATATTATCAAATAAAAATATTAAAAATACAGTAATACCCCGCTTAGCGCGACCCCGTTACGCGCGGTTTCACTATAACGCGAATGTCAAATTTCGCGCTCAAATGCCTCGCAATACGCGAAAGAGTGCGTATAAACATAATGTAAAGACAATAGATGTATTTTTTTTTTCCGTAAAAAAAATAAGAGTATGTATCGCATAAAGTGTTCTTAGAATTAAAGTGATTGATTAAAATGATTTGTTTTTTTTTTTCTTTGTATTAAATTTTGACTATGTCTAATCATAAACCTCGATATACGGGAATTTCAGTTAACGCGATTTTCTTCGGAACGTATCCCTCGCGTAAAGCGGGGTATTACTGTACTTATGTCTTGTATTAGTATAAGAGTAATGTGAAGAGAAATCAAATGATAAAAGAGATCCTGCATGAAACTTATCACACCGGGCTTAGTCATTTCAACTATATAAAATTAATTTAAGAAAAAAAAACGTATTCTCGTTAATGGACATATGAATGTTGCGAGACTTCTCCGCTCCCAACAATGACTTTATTTTCACTCGTTATCTCAATACAATAAAATCCCAATTGATATAAATTTCACACTTTCATTATTTATCGTACGTAAAGTCTGTTAGTAGACACTAGTTAAGAGTTAGTAAGGATTTATCAAAATTCATCTGTTTATTAATAAAAAGAACTTTTGTAAGTCGATTTCCGTGAATTATTTATTTAATGCTGATTTTATTGGTAAAATCGTTAAAGATTACTTTAGAACGTTTTTTATCAAAGATTTCGATTTATCTTTACGACAAATTAGAATGCGACTGAAGGTTAGGGGGAGGGAGGATTGGAGAGGGGGAGGGGAGGGGGGGGAGGGGGAGGGAGAGAAAGCTACCTACGCGGTGCTTGCGAGAGCTACCCCGTGTCGCCCCCATCCCAAATGCAGCGGACGGCCCCGGGGGGTTTTAGTGGGTATTTCCGGGTGAGTCCCACACTGGCAAGGAGCTCGTCCCTCCGCACCCCCTTACCCATTGTATTGGGGTACTCCGGTCTCACTAATACAATGGGTAAGGGTAGTGCGTAAATGCATTTCCCCCCGTCAAAAAAAAAAAGGCGGGGAGGGGCAGGGAGAGGTGTAGGGGGGAGGGGGTCAGCGCGTGACGTCTCATCCGACTTCTTCGTTCGTTTGATACACAGTATACGGAGAGACGACGAGATCGTTCACATGTTGTGCACACATCTGCGAACATCGCGACCGATTGAACAACTCGACGTTGAAAAAAAACATACAAACACTTATAATTATCCATAGACAATATGAAAATTACACTCCCAATTATTTATTGTACCAAATTTAATAAGTCTAGGCCGAGTTTGTATTGTAAAACAACGAGTCTCAAACGAGCTCAGACACTGAGACGTTTGAAATGTCATACAACAAATCAGACGACATGTCGCATGACATGTTATACATTAAGTTAGCCAACGTTCTTAATGCCGTTTTAAATTTGAGGAAATCTTGTAGACATACATAAATGGCAACGTATTTCTACGTCTACGTCTCATTTCGTCGGTGCACAAACATAAATTATGTGTGTGTTTCCGTATGTGTGTATTTGTAGGAATAAAGTTTTCGTTGCGGTAATTTATTGCCGTTAGGAATGCATGCATTTTAAAACCATGAAATTTTTTTTGTAACCAATTCAGAATGTCGAGTGGAAGTTGAGATACCTACAGACACATATACATCCGATACCCATACACGTTGTATTGATATGCATGTATTTATTATACTTTTCGCGTTTCCCCCCCATTCACATGGGGGTCGTTAAAGAATTCTCCGCACAGACGAATCGAATAATGCAACCTTTATATATTCAATCGCGATAACAAAATGTAACACTAACCGCGAGTCCTCCGATTAAACATAACAAACGAACAGAAACATCGTTCCTAATATTCGTATCAGACTTCTTAGTGCTTATTGTATCGATGATTCGGGAGTCCGGTCCCTCTCAACCTCCCCCTCCCTCCCGACCAGCACAACGTCCACGACCCGAGCAGGAGAAGCTCCCTCCCGAACGTACTCTTATAACATAGTAACGCGATTTTGGCACAACACGATACCAAAACTATGAGGCACCGGAGATATTGGTCGTCGACAGCGCACGCGCACGCACACGCGCACGTGACTCACAGCAGCACGTCCATACGCGAGCCGCGGCGCACGAGCCGCGCCCCGCCCTCCCCGCCGACCAGGTGGAACGACACCGTCACCAGCTGCTGACCGAAGTTTGCTTCGAATCTGAAAACGTTAACCGTAGTAAGCGGTGTTCGGTATCCTCCTCCGCTGGCTCTACTGTCTCGGCACTGCTGCACTCACTCGGCGGCGATGTTGACGTGCGGCGGCGCCCCCATCGCGTTCTGCACCACCAGGAACAGCTTCGTAGCGAGCTCCAGCACGTGGCACGTCCGCACTAGCAGGTCCCCGCGCCGACGGACTGCGCCCTCGCTCTGCGACACACGAGCACACTCTCACTGCTGCTCCCGGGCAGGCGGCACCGTCTGCGCGCGCACCGTGCCGCACTCACCCCGAACAGGCAGCCCGGCACCTCGCTAGCGTCACGCGACGCCTCCTCCGCCAGGGAGTCGGCGCCGGCGCCGGCGCACGCGCGCACGTGCACCACCAGCAGGTCGTCGTCGTGCGGCGACAGCGACAGCCGGTAAACCGCGTGCGCGGGCACACGCCGCTTGAGTCGTAGCGAGCGCGGCTCGAGCAGCACGAGCGCCCCCGTCGAGACGACGGCGAGGCAGCGCGAGACCCGGCCGCTGCCGCGCGCCACCTTGCCGACGATGTCCGCGAACACGACGTACCGGTCGGCGGGGTGGGCGCCGACGCCGCGCCGCCACGCGCCGGACGCGCGCAGCCGCACGTAGTCCCCGACGAAGGGGTGCGGCACGCTGCGCGGGTAGCACGCCTTGCGATCGCGGAACAGCACGCTCGCGGTCACCTTCTCGCGCATGCGGTTCCGCGCCGTCTGGTCGAACGCGCCGCGGTACAGCCGGCAGCGCCACGCGTGGTGCAGCGCGCGCACGAGCGCGTCCGTGCGGGCGAGCAGCCGCGGCGCCGGGCACGGGGGCCAGGCGGCGCACGCGGGGGACATGTGCCGCGCGGGCAGCCGCCGCCACAGCCGGCACAGGTAGCGGCGGCGCGCGCTGCGGCACCAGGCCCGCCACAGCACCCGGGCGGCGCGGTGCCGCAGCAGAGGGGCGCGGGCGAGCCGGAGGGCGCGGTCGCGGTGCGCTCGCCAGGCGCGTGCTATCACGAGCTGGGCGCGGTGCCGGCGGGCGGACGCGTGCCGGTCGCGGTACCGCCTCCAGGCCCGCTGCACCCGCACCACAAGCTGCTCGACGCGACTGCTTCGTAGAGCTTCCAGCTCCCACACCTGCAGAGATTCCCTCTCTGATTACTCATAACGCATCAATTAATCATCATCACCATCATCATCGTGCATGTATTCGTCGCATCAAAATCATCATATTGGAAGTTCAACGGCCAGTCTGATCAGGGTACGTGCATTATATCTGTCTAATTTAATGTTCATTCATTTATTTCAAAAGATGGCGCCAGTGTCGATTTCAATCGCGCTGTCGAACGCTTTGTCGCACTGGTATGTATCAGATTATTATTGTAAATACTTTGAGTTATTGTTTTCGCGTATATATATATATTAAGATATAGTTTCATTGTGTTAATAAATAAGTGAAGTGTTTTAGTGTGAATCCCTACGGTTAAAAAGATTAAAATAAACAATATCTTTACTCTTATTAGCTGGATCTAAACTGATCATGGTCTCGTGAGGCCCGTTTAGTATCTCCCAGGGTAGCAGAAAGCCCCCACTGCTATTTCTGCAATGCGTATGCTACAGCACCTATGTTCAAAACTAAATCATAATTCTCTTACACTCGGTTTACAATTTCAGGTTTATAACTGGCCGCCAACAGATGTCGCAAACTTTACAACTCCTATTATAAATAATCGTTGATTATTTATTACTGTCGCCAAAAGATGGCAGCACACGCATTTTTAAAATAGATATTGTTTGGTAGTGTACAATAATGACTAGACGTAAGACTTGTAATTTCTTTGTCTTGTTTTCCGAATAAAAGTGATTAAAGTAGTGTGTTGTTTAATTGAAGACACTCGGTTTACAATTTCATAATGAATGAATGAATGACACTATGACCCACACCATACCGATATCATCGTACGGATGCTGTGTTTTTTAACCCGCTAATTATGGTGAGAAGTCTACCTTGGACATGGCTTCGTCCTTAGGTCCGCGCAAGCGTGAGGGTGATGGAATCTAGCGCTGTTCTAAAGACATCTCCTAATTAAACATAATGATGATGGATCATTTACAAGTCCAGGCTGAAAACCAGCGCTTTTGCAACCTCCGTTGCGAGAGCAATTACCTGAGTCTGGGGTCTTTTTTCCAGCGTAGTACAGCACTTGCAGTAAAATTATGGTTTGTAATGTATATATACTAATAAAATATGTGCTGTGTATATGGTGGAAATAAACAAATTCTTTCTTTCTTTCTTTCTAAACTAAGGGGGGAAGAACTGGAGGCCCTAAGTTACCATCGCACTGAAAAGTCTCTTGTGCATGCAGGGACTGAGACACCTCCCGCCAGAACTCCGCCCCGTTTAAAAGCGATAAGATGGTAGTAAGTCATTGAGTTTTTAGTGCGTAATGTACAGCTTTCAAAACTGTGATATATTTACGTGGCAATTTCGAGTGCCTAGTGAGATGATTCAGGGCTCTTCTATCCATCACATTAGTTTTGCTATTTTCTAAGAAGCTAGGAGACGAAGCTGTCCCTCTAGCACTATTACCAGCATTAGAATGTGTGGGTCCCTCTTAGTAAAGAGAGAGAGTTACGCGTGTGCAAACTGACCGTTCTTGGACTGCGGATGAAGACGCGTGTGCGTCCGTATGTGAACTCGGCGCTCGGTATCGGCAGCGCGCGGAGCAGCGCCCTCGCCTCCCGCAGGGGGCACTCGCGGGGCGCGGGGGACGCGCGCGGCGCCGGCAGCGGGTGGGGGGCGCGCCCCTCGCCGCCCGCGTCGCGCGCCCGCAGCGGCCAGTAGCGCGCCACCAGCGCCCGCGCACACATCGACTCGCACCAGCCGGCGCGACGCAGCAGCGCCATATCCATTATACTGAATACATTATTAAATCTACTCAGACTTGCATAAACATTACTGGACGGGATACATTTACACCCAGCAAAGAATGTCTCAGACTATATTTGAGGGACTACGGTGTATAAAAAAAATATGTGAGCCGTCACGGGACGCCTGGCAGATGTGAAACATCGACATTGTTTTGTAAAAGTAATACGCAGAAAAGAACAGATTGTGATAGGAACTAAATATGTGATAATGATAAAATAAAATATTACGATTTTTTTCCCTGATAACTATGGCTATTTATTGAATAAACATTTATTTTCATTCAATACAAAAAATTACGAATTTATTTCAAATCGTGACTACTTAATTCGTTTAATCAGTGACTTCGGTAATAGTTATATGCGATGTTGCCGTGACGCGTCGCCACGGCATGCGTCGCCACGCCAGAAATCGGTTTTACGTGCGGCTATAGATGTTTCACATCAAAAACTAAATTGAATTTTTGAAAAAAAACATTTGTTGTTGCAATAAATGGAAAGATCATGTAAAAGTTTTATAAAAAAAAAATCTTTTTTTTTTCGCAATAATTCAAAAGTTAAAAATGATTTTTTTTTAATCCAGCGCCTAAAACACGCCGACAGCTCCCGGACAAAGTCAAACGCGTGTGTGACGTCATAATTTTAGTTTTCACTCATTGCAGTTTATACAGTAACAATAAGTACCGTGTTTTAATCTATTTAATTCTGTTGCCATTGTTAAATAATCAAATACATATTGGAAATGTCGAACCTCAGAAGTGATCGTTCTTGTTTTGTACCATTATGTCCGAATACTGACAAAACAACTCCTGACAAAACGTTTTTAAATATTCCGCAAGATGAAACACGTCGAAACAAATGTTTTCAAGCAGTGTACCGAGATAATCGCAAAATAGAATCATTTTTATTTTTTTTTATGAAGATCATTTCGAAGTAATGATTTCATAACAACATCGTTATTAATTTTTTTACAAGTTGAACATAACCTATAATAGCTTTGTCGCCGTAACTCTCACGCGGCGCTCTACAATTAATCAAATAAATACATTAATTTAATATATTGGAGAATAAATACTTAAATATTTTTATTTATAATATCATTTTATAACAGATTTTGCCTTGACACCTCGAACTTCAGCAGAATTGAACCGAACGTCATTTAAACAAAAATTGGCTATCATAAATATATCAACATCAGGAATGTCACAAGACATTACCTTTATAAATCCTGTCTGACACATAGCAAATCGGAATTAACTAACAAATCGTTTCTTAGCAGTAAATTAGCAATATTATTGTCAAGTCCCGTGTAACAGCCGTAAACGCTGTACCTGTTATAAAATAGCTTTAACATTATGACGTCACAACTATGGTAGCCAATCGTGGCGCGATTATGGTCACGTGATTTTTATTCAAATTTTATCAATATTTAATTGTCTGTCGATAATTGGAAAAAGTTTTTTTTTTGTTGTTAGTTTTTTTCCGCACTAAATATCAATATTATTAATAATAAAGTTTTAAAATAGATAAAAAAAATCTTCTTTTTTTTTTTTTTGCTTCAAAATCCTTATTGTGCGTCACAGCTTAAGATCTCGATTTAGAAAATATCACATTTCATTATTCTTTTGTGCAAAACAAATACAATAAAACCGTATAAATTTAGTCAATAACAAAAATTTTGCGGATATTTTGATTATTGACTAGCTGTGTGTCCGCGGCTCCACCTATTTTTATTTTTCTTTTTGACGAGGGGAATGCATTTACGCACTACCCTTACCTATTGCATTAGTGTGACCGAAGTCCCCCAATGCAATGAGTAAGGGGGTGCGGAGGGATGTCTCCGCACCAGTGCGGGACTCGCCCGGACGTGAAGCGTCCGGAAATACCCACTAAACCCCCCGGGGTCGCCCGCCGCATTTGGGATGGGGGCGATACGGGATGGCTTGCGCAAGCACCGCGTAATCCCGCGGCTCCACCTGAGCTTCATATAATCTCCATTGCGTGACATAGTTTTTGTATAATCGTTGGAAATTAATATGTTCTCGATGCTACCCATTATATCGGTTTTGTTCAAACTTTCATGAGTTTTAATTTTTTTGACGCGGAACTCCACACAGACAGACAATAATTGCGTTTTTGGTATAGCTGTCGTGTATATATTCATCTGTATTTACTAAAATGTTCTTGTTTTGATATTACAGACAGATACTTCAATTTTATTTATCAGTAAGTATAGATTTATATCATAGAATGAATGGCAATAGATGGCAATGGCAATGGATGGCATAGAAAGAAATTGATGTTTATAGCTGCTGTTACAGAGATAGCATTCTGAAGAAACAAAGCAATGACACAAAGAAAGCAGAATGAGTTGAACCGTTATATATTATTTGTAAAAGTGTATGAGGTGTGTGTCGGTTGTGTCGGTGTGCGTACAGACCCCTGAGTGCGTATCTGGTGTCGCAGGAGCGGCGCGTCGAAGCGCAGCGGGCGCAGCGCGGCGTCGGGGCGCAGGCACCGCACGAGCCGCGGCGGCGGCGGAGGCGAGCCGGCGCAGCGTGGCGGCGACGAGGGCGCGCTGCCGGCACGCGAGCGCGGCGGGCCGGCGGGGCGACGCGCCCGGCGGGAACAGCGCCGCGAGCAGCGGGTCGCGCGCGCCCGCCAGCACGGCCGCGCACACCGCCGGCAGACCGCGTCGCGGTTCTTCTCGACGATGCCGCGCGCGCTGTACCGGACCGCGCCGGCGAAGTGCACCACCCTGCGCGGGTACCATCTGCCTAGTCTCACTCTACTTCACAAAATCATTCGAAAAATAGGTTCTGTTATATCGAAGTGCAAAGCTGCCTCTTTACATAACGGATTATTTTCCAGTGACAGCTGCTTTTGCAATATTCTATCTAACGACTACGTGCGTATTTCGCATATCTCGACGCGAACCGGAGTGATCCGAGTAATGTAAGCAAACGCTACGGGTCCTTCGACTTGGACGCGAAAGCCAACAACATTGAGAAGTCGGCTGTGCCCGTCCACACTATCGTACTGTATCCAACTTCGCGAGCAGTGTGGATGTGCTTTAACTGCGTGCAGCAACCAGACATGACCGTTGACCGTCAATTTTAGTCGGTCCATCCAGAGCATCTTCTGGGACGGCGTAATTCGAGACTACTTAATTTTTTTTTTTTCCGCGTGATTGTTTTCGAGACACCTGTATAAATTACAATCACAAAAACACGTCGTAAAAAAACGAGAGGGAG
Organism: Samia ricini; assembly: GCA_014132275.2. Taxonomy (NCBI): domain Eukaryota; kingdom Metazoa; phylum Arthropoda; class Insecta; order Lepidoptera; family Saturniidae; genus Samia; species Samia ricini. The sequence goes on from AP028162.1 coordinate 817,210, forward strand.
AACGAATATAGTGCTAATTTTGCGAAGGAAGGTAAAGGTCGTCACGGGTTATCAATCTTTCCGATTTCGCCGAGTAGAGTTTATGAACGAACGAAGAAAAGTGCAACAATTTTCTTCTTTTTTTTTCTTTTATTAATATGTGTTGGTAGATCCATTGACGACGTACATACAGCCTTTTTGGTGTCCCTGCATCCCGACAGTCCCACAGATGCACTAATTTTGGAACTACAAAGGAAAAGAGGAGTAACGCAAGATGGAGGCCAACACGGTGAGACTTATTGTGAAGGATCTCCTGTAGAGTTGACACAAGACGTGAGCAATACGTTTGCAGATTCCAGTGAGTACAATATTCTGAACCCCAAAAAAACCGGTCTAATTCTGCAAACTAGCGGCACAAGACTCACATAATTAATGCAAGAATCGCGGCCTCAGGAAAGCGAATGATTAAATGGAAGCCAATGGGTAGCCTTGTGAGGGCGCAGTAAAACCTAAAGACCCAGAGTCAGCTGGTGGAGGATCATGGCGACTCTTTAACTACAAGGGAGAGACTAAACCAGAAGGTTTCCTTACATGAACTGAGGATTTATTGAGAACAAGACTGCCAGATTCTTCTGAGAAAACTTAATCTCTTTTTAAAGTGGATGATGGCGGAAATCTTGCGATAAATATCCAGCTCTTCTGGAAAGAAACTAGTCGGCATGCAGAGGATGCATGTTTCTATTCTAAGAGGAACCAGGTAAGTCGGGTGGATTCCGAATGGTCAATAAATAGCGGCTCAAAAGGGTAAGGTCAAGGGACCTCAGCCCTAACATCTCGGCTCGGTCACTATCATATCTTGAGCTCCCTGTCGATACCGTGTCGTTCCGTATGGTGTGGACATCTTGGGGTTAGGAGTTATTTCTGGAGAGTTCATGCCACCCAGTGGTAACTGTCTGGTCTCTCGGGAAGGAAGGTGTCCGTAGGTGAGTGCTATTGTATCATGACGGTGAGGTGGCCTGTGCTTACTGAAACGTGAGGTCGGAGGTGTGCACGGCGAGGCGCGCGTGTCGGCGCCGCTGCAGCCGGTGCAGGAACGCGAGGTCGGAGCGCGCGTCGCGCAGCGCCCCCAGCACGCTGTCCGGGCCCTGGGGGACATACACACACACGTACACTGTGTAGAGCCGGTGGGCGGTATGGAGGGTGTGTGGGGTGTGGAGCGGTGGGTGCACTGACCGAGTCGAGGAGGTCGGCGTGCGCCTCGTGGTCGATGTACCGCAGCGGACGCCAGGCGAGCCCCTCGCGCGCGTACTCGTCCTGCTCGCGGCGCAGCGTGGCGGCGGTGAGGCAGGCCTGCACGCGCTCCGCCGCGTAGTTGATGAGCAGCCGGTCGAGTGTGTTGGTCGCGACCCGCTCGAACCCGTACGCGTCGAGGATGCCGAGCGTGCGCCGGCGGGCGGGCGCGCGCGCCGCTATCGCCTCGTTCACCGCGTTCATCAGCCACGTGAACAGCCGCGAGTACACCGCGCACACCAGCCGGTCGCGCAGCGCGCCCGCCCACTCCGCGTCCGCGTCGCCCCCCGCGCACGCACCCTCCCCGCTGCACCCGTCAAGCCCCGCGACCCTCCTCCTCGCCGGGGTCGGTCTCCGCGCCCGCGCCCGCGCCCTCGCCCTCCTCCCGCTCCTCTGAGCCCGCACACGAACACGTTGTAACACGTACGCAGCGCGCACTACTCGTACACACTGCGAGTGATCGCGACTCACCCAAGTAAGCACGCTCATGCGGGAGGGGCGAGCAGGGCGGCTCCGGCGGGGCGGAGAGCGCGGCGCCCAGCGCCTCCGCGTCCACTCCCACCAGCGAGCACGCCTCCACCAGCTCTGCAAACACCCATCCCTCCCAATGTGATCCCGAGCGACCCAAACCGATTTACATGGTCCTTAGAGCCGGATTATACGGACAGCGATTTGCTTTCGTAATTGTATTAAGACTTACAATAATAGCATAAATAACACAGGTATCCTAAGAGGTTCTAGACACCTCCCAGGAGAAGTCTTGTTAATGAAATGAAACCTAAAAACACGAGCAGCAGTGCAATTGAAAGTTTGACGACTACGGGAATTGATTAGTTGTGAAGCAAACTCTAGAGTTATTTTGTGTCTTGTTAAAATGTCAGCAATAATAAAGTAGTATGGTTAGAGAGTGACCGTAGTGGTGGTGTATGCGGACGCCGATGGTGCCGTCGATGTTGTGCTGCGGCTCGAACTGCACGTTGCCCAGCTTGAGCATGAAGGCGAGCAGCCGCAGCACCGCGCCGCACTCCGCCCCCGTGAACCCGAGCGTCACCATCGCCGCCTTGCCCCGCACCACCCCGCACACATACCATTATATTGTCTAATAACTCTTCTACAAACACTCTTATACTAGAGAGAGAGAGCACTACGCAGCCATATGACATCACACTAATCTGTTGGAGAAATTAATTAAGCGCCCCCCCCCTCTCAGTCCACATCAAAAAATTTAAAATCTCACGAATTTTTTTTTAGTTGAATTTTATGTTGCAATTATACACGACATAAATCTATGCTAAAAAATAAAATGGAAGTATCTTATACCAAAAGTACAATTTTTTTTAAACTTTGTCTGTCTGTTTCAAAATCAAAAAATCTTTATTTAATTTAGACTCTATGAAGGCGCTTATGAACGTCTAAAACACTACCACCGGTTCGGAAAAACAACCCACTCGAGAAGAGCGCAGGCGAGAAACTCGATCTGGTTCTTTTTTTTATAAATATAATATATATATAAATCATTTTTTTCCATATAAAAAACTGTACAAATCCTTCCGGTTAATTCCAGACATCACTATCGTTCACGTAATGATCCACCCTGTAATAACCTTTTCAGATAATCGGCTGTCGTTTGTACCGGCTGATCTCCGGAACAGATGGACCGATTTTGACGGGACTTTTCTTGGTACATAACTGAAGTTACTCCGGGTAACTTAGGGTACTTTTAATTTTCGAAAATAATTAGAGTTCCACGTTAAAAAAAAACTCATAAAATCCGATTCAATGCTTAGTTTTAAGGGCAAATGCTATAATTTATGTGAAATATTTTTACATGTACTTAATTTTTTTTTTAAAGTAAATAATTAGGGTTTCGTATAAAAAGATTAAAATGCAGTGAAGAATGTATGAAAGTATATATATATATTGAAGTACCTTGGTGAATGCGAAGTGGTCCCTGTCCTGCGCGTGGGGGGGCGGGGAGCGCGAGGGGCGGGTCGGGCGCGGGGCGGTGCGGGGACGCAGCGGAGGGCGCCGGGGCGGCGGGGCGGGGCCGCAGCACGCGGTACTGTTCCCAGGCGCGTTGCAAGCGCAGTCGCTCTGCGGTACAACACACCACTTAGGTACACATATAAACGAACTGTGTAATTCCAGATAATTATTAATATAGTTCCAGATAGTTTCCTGTGCGCACTCACTGAGGAGATGGACATCAGCGCCGGCCAGCAGCTGGTACAGCACGTGGAAGTTGCGCTCGCCCTCCGGCGCGCCGCTCGCACGCTCCTGTACAACAGAACATTCTTCGATATACGAAAAAACAAACAATCAACAAATTATACATATACAAGAGGTTACCTTTTCCAGAAGGTCTGCTTGCAAGAAAAAAAAACCGGAGTCTGTTATTATTTGCAAATTTTAGAAACATAATGGTATATTTAAGAAAACAATGTAATTTCTCATGAACATCTCAGAAAATACCACTAATATCACATACGTATAAGGTCGGATATTGCATAAGTATAAAAAATTACACGGTGGCTTTTGAAATGAAAACTTCATTAGCTGTGTTGAGCGATTTTCGGTAGAGGAAAAATTTATGGATTCGCGTTACCAATGCTATGACGTCAGTCGACATGCTACAGTATGTCAAATACAAGATGACGTTTAAGTGTTGGCGCTCAGAGATAATTAATAAAATTTATACTCTGACCTATCGTATTTTTTTTTATTATGAACAAACTATATGCTATTTTGAAGCTATTACGGCGCAGTGTGTATCGTTGCCGGATTTCGCACCAATCGACGCGGGTTCGATTTGTTAGGATGGCAAACCGTGAGGTCTTTTTAAAAAAAATCAAAAAGTATTACACGAGCACACACTTTTATTAGAAACCGAACAGATGTACAGACTTACATAGACTGTCTTAGACTGACTCGTTATTGTATGATAACGCTTTTATATATTCTAAAATTAGGTTGACATTGCATTTTCTATGAACATAATTAGGGCATAACAGATTGCACCTATCCAAAATTAAAATCGCGCTAAGCTCTCGGTGAAGGAAAAAATCGTGAGGAAAGCATAGCGCATGGTGGTAACACATTATCTAATGATGCCCGCCTGGGTAGCTACCACCCTTAAGTTTGAAAACCTGTCGCCAAATACCAATAGGTGTGTTCCAACAGCATCACTTGAGAACCAGTATCTAGACTTAATGTGCTTACCACCCTGGACCACATCGTCACATAAGAACAGGTGAGATTGTGGTCTAAGCAATGTACGTATAACGTGTAAAAACAATAAAAAATTTACATAACTATTGGCAGGAGCGTAATAAATGTAAAAACCAAACAAATGTTATAATATGTTAAATGTTAGGTTATATTAACAAGAGAGCGTGGTTAGTCCGGTGGACTGATCCGCGTGTCTCATAGACGGTATGACTGATAGGTCGGAGGTTCGAACCCAAGGTGGTTTGGGGAGTAATCACCCCTCTTCCTCCCGGAGGTTTTTGCTTCTCCATGAGAGGCGGGCTAAGAGGTGGGTGGGAGGGAGAGAGCCTGTGGGTCAGGCATCGGCATTCTCCCCCCAACCCCCCCATTGGGCTTATGTATGGACGAGGCCCATTGGGCTTGCCGCACGGGGCGACGCGTTGCATGCTATCGCGATCCCGTATCGTCCCCGTCCCAAATGCGGCGGGCGGCTCCGGGGGGTTTAGTGGGTATTTCCGGACGCTTCACGTCCGGGCGAGTCCCACACTGGTGCGGAGACGTCCCTCCGCACCCCCTTACCTATTGCATTGGGGGACTTCGGTTTCACTAAGGTAAGGTAAGGGTAGTGCGTAAATGCATTCCCCTCGTCAAAAAAAAAAATTATGAAATTGAAATATGGATTGAAATATAATGAATTATGAAACAAGAGTTTTTCAAAAGTTTCCAATTTTTTTTTTCTGTCGGCAGTACCCATAGCTGTCAAGTTTTATATGATGGGTTCTCTCAATCTTATAACTAGGGTTTACCCCCAGACTTTGCTGCCTGTTGCTTTTAAATAAATATTATCAGGTTCTATGAAATTTTAAATGTTAATAATATACCATTTATTTTAGTAAAATTGATTAATTGAACAAGATTTAAAATATCCTACACTCACAGTGAGTTATATGTCCGCCCATTGGTTCACCCTTGAAGTCAAACTCTATTTCCAACAGTTTACCCTGGAATTTAAAAAAAGGTATTTTCAAAACTATTTCAGAGATCTAAGAAATTACAAAATTTTTCTGAAAACAGAAGACTCCTAATTTTAGTTAAAATAAAAAATATAAAATGATAATAGTGTTTAGGAGTCATTTTCGCACTTAAAACAAGGAATAAAAAAAAGTGTCCGTCCCGGGACTCCCGACAGAAATGATAACGTAAACTAATCTAAGTTGAACTATTTAATATTGAAATTGTTTAACTTCAGAATGACTTAGGTTATTATTTAGATTTTACGTATATTAATATGATAATGTAAGGAAAGGTTATTTATTAATAGAATCTTTTATAGATTATAAAATATATTTTATAATTTTGTGTAATGTACATTATTACTAAAAACTGAGCAGAGCGAGAGAGGGAAGCGCCTGTACGAAGTACGGCTAACGCTGTGGGTTAGAGTGAGAGGGAAGCCAGGCAGACCAAAGTGAAAACTCACGAATCTGCTTGCATTATGGTTGCGCGTAGTAGCCGCGTTACCGAATGCCTCTAGTAATGTGCCGGCCGCGGCTAGTGCCCCGCCTCCCGCGCCGCCGGGGCCGCCCGCAGCGCCGTGCGGCCCGCCCCCCGCCCCGCCCGCCACCGCGGCGCACTGCAGGCAGACGCGCGCCGCTTCCGTCTTACCCGCACCGCTCTCACCTTCATAGCGCAGTGAATCATATGACACAGTGATTCTCAACCTTTTTTTTGTTGCGGAACATATATAACAATTTCAAAATTTGGCGGCACACAAAGAAAAAGATAAAAATTATTTACTTACTTACTACAACACACTGCATAAATATTTTTCTTTTTAAATGGTATAATTTAATAATATTAACATTATTATATATTTGCAAAATTTGGCGGCACACAAAAGTGCCGCGGCACAGTGGTTGAGAATCACTGATATAACATATTGGTAACCACTTCATGTACCACTAACGGTATTCATAAATATATCGCAGGTAAAAAGGAAACCAACTAATGCTGTCTGTTTTTACAATAAAATCGTACATTATTCTTCTGTGAATTCTTTATATTATAACATGGCTATGGTATTAATAAAGAACCATAGGAAAGACATACACTACAGATCACTTTGGTTTTTCAGTATATTTAAAAGGCAATATTCATGTGAACAAATCCGTATATGCCAGCTCGTAAATAAATAATATGAAAGTTAATTTACACTTCAAAATGTATCATAGTTAACATTAAAAATGTTGAAGAAAGTGATGAAAATTAATGTCATGTGACCCTTTAATTTTGATCGTTATTAATGGTGATATGGATATTGTTATGAGTACTGGAAGTTGTTATGTTCATGAAATCTGTTTGTTCTAGGTTTAAACACAGAACACCTTCATTGCTGTAATATGAACATTGCCACAGGTGTTACCTGTGATAACGATGCACTGGCTCTCGTTCCTATCACGCACCCATCTGTAAGCCGTCGCTGTTATTGCGTACCTGTTAACAGCAACCAATGTTTACTAGTGGTGTGGATAATTTATTGTAGGAAGGTGATTGGTGGGTTTATTTTAAATCTATAAATAAACTAATGTAATGTAACATTTTACATAATATAGTTTTTGTCATGAATTGCCTATGAAAAAATAGAAACAGTTACACGGCATATAAATCAAATGAACTGCTTCAATTTTGAAGTTATACTTCTTTAGGCGCGTTATGAAAAAAAATGATGAGAGTGAAATTTGAAGATGCGCGCGCATCTGTGACACAAAATTAACAGTATGAAGCTGTCTGCTTAACCGCTCATTAAGTCTCGTTAGTCGCGCATGTTGGTACGCTCGTCACCATCAACATGTTTCTAGTTTATACATTCACAACACGTGTTTTAGTTTCATACAAGTGCTACATTATATATGTGCTAATAAATTACATTCAGTAGTGATTTAAATTGAATATTTTGATTGATATCACTTACTATTTGTGAATATTAGTGAAAAAACATTGTGCTTATATACTTTTTCAAGTGCTCCAATATAATTGAGGTTAACTATCCGTATGTATTATTTATTGATATAAATTAAAATACTTTTATTTAATATAATTAACACTAAATATTATTAAATTATTAGTGTTAAATACTTAGTATTGGTTATTTAATATTTACAAAATAAAGAAATAAATTTAATAAAAAGTTTGTGATAAAAATTAAAATTGAACATCAAATTATAATATTAATTTTTAATATTTGCTATTAAATTGAATAAATAATAAATATCTATAAAAAATAACTAAATAAAATTTAATGAAATTTTTTTATACTGTTTAATATTATCCCAAAATTTAAGTCAAATTTGTACTACATACAAAGTGCTAGCTTATAATGCTTCTGTAATTAACTACTGAAATGTGAGGTCAGATGGAACTGAAGCACAGTATAGTCTCTTCAAGACATTTAACCCGAAACTGGGATGGGATAGCTATAGCAAACACAACATTAAACACAATGACAAATTTAATAATGGCTCCATTGCATTACAAAAATAGTTTTATTTTATTGAAGTTATACTTTTTTTGGCGCGTTAGGGCTAAATGGTTAGAGTAAATTGTTACATTACGCGCGCAAACGTCATGAAAAAAACGTCACCACCTGAAGTTAGCTGTAAACGTTTTAGTTTTTTTCTATTATTACGTCAAAGAAGTATAACTTCTTACGTGCGTACATAAGTACACACTCACTTTTTTTTTTTAGAAACTTAACTATTACATTGGCTTAAATATATAAGGGAAGAAAAGTATTAACAGTTTGAAATGTAATCTAAGATTATGCAGGACTCACAGATGGGGTGGCAGCGTGTATGGCGGGCGAGCTAGATAGGCGCGCACCAGCTCGGCCGAGTAGAGCGGCAGCGCGCGGCACGGGTTCACCGATATCAGAGCATTGCCTACGTACGTCTGTGACATTTCAATTGACATTACTATAGGGGTTTGGACTGCACTTCGCCTTACTTTAAACAAACTAGTTTAAAAACAATAACGACTGCCATAATTGAATTTATCGACAGTCTACATCGTGCCCAGCAACGTCTAACACGGTTAAAGTCTCACGGTAGCCCTACTCTTGCTAATCCCGGAACGCAACACACTTTAACTTGTCACTATAACGCGTTTTACATCATGTGTGTGGTGGTAGTGAACCAATCAGGCACGAAAGCTCTACCCACACTACTACTATTAAAACAGATTAGATAAATAGTATAGTAGCTGTGCCCGCGACTTCATCCGCGTGGAATAGTGTCTTTGGGAAGCATTTTAAATTATTTTATAAACTTGATACATACGTACAAATACTTTATCATTTAAGTATATAAGTACATAAGGTATCAGTGGCGAGGAGTGAACAAAATCGTCGGTAAAGCCGAAGCATAAAAAATCTACCTGGTCGTCATACTTATTCCTCTTAAGGAGTTACTGTAATGAATGATGGATGTCTGTACAGCTGAGCGAAGATATTCAGTTGCAGTTAGTATATTTTTTTTATTATTAAAATTAAACTATCTGCGGCCTCTGGGTCCACACCTTTTTTTTTATATTGGAGATTTAATTCGACTTGCGTCGGAAAATATTGCCTATAATAGCAATTCAAGCAGCTATGCAGTTAGTAATCTTCTTTCGCATATGTGAGCTTAAATCTACTTCTATTAAATTTGTTATATCTATATGTTAAATTATTTTGTAGACACTTATTTTGTTATTATTAATTAATTAATTACTTACTTAATTATTACTTGATTTTTTTATTATTATTAAAGGTCGTAACAAGCCAAGCAGAACTAGGTCCGTGTCCTCATAGTTACCTCATAGTTTCGGTTTGGGTAACTATTGCTTGTATGCAGTTAGTATTAACCACCTTCACCATACTTGACTTCACTGGAGTTACATGAACAATGCATGTCGAGTATGGTGTTGTTTTGAGGTTGAAAATGAAAATTATTTACCACGCTAAATACGAAACGTCAAATTCATTTCGCATGTGATAAATGTTCCTATAATTATGGCAACCTAATAAATTGTAAAATTGGTAAACTATCGTGACCGTGGATTTAAACTATTTAATTTTAACAGGACGCCGCGAGATGGCGACCTACGCGAAACGAAAAATAACGATTAGTTACGTGATACATAAAATAATACTGATTGAATTTTTTCCTTTCATACTAAATACAATTAATACAAATTCCTAACTTCTTGAAATTGACACATGATTATAATCGACCAAACTAAAATGGGAAGTAAATCCATCATTTCGGTGAATCGAAATAGTGACATCTATTGAGATTAATTAGAATATTATCCTCTTCAGATGAAGTAGGTACCTTAGAAGACATTTTCTAGTATATCAGTAGATGTCGCTTTCCTCAAATATTTGCATTAATAAACCGTAATCGCATCACAATATTGATCAAAATTAAATGAGCAACCCGGAACGAAGGGGCTTATTTTCAGACTAAATTTGCGATACGTACACTAAGGCTGGCGTGCATCATCTAAGCTTATATTTGACAAAAGTCAAATCCGTAGTTAAATCTACAGTTAGGCAAAAACGTGTTGCACCATCCGAGTTTAGCTTAAATTACGTCATAATTTAACTGTAACCACAAACCACGAAATTTGGGCGTTTAAAATTTAAACCAAGTTTATTTCGATTGTCATGTCATCTGCCAACGATATTTAAGAGATCCTATTATTTATATTGTACAAAAATATGTCTCTATTGTAAGATATTTCGTGGGAATTGTCTTCTAGCGATGTTTTCTCTTTTTGTTTCAAGCTAATACCATCATTTTTTTTTACATAAAATGTAAAATGTTTTTATGTTTATCAATAAGTGTTTGAAGACTTAATATTTCAGATTTTGTAAAGCTACTAATTTTATCCCTAAAACATAAACACGAATGAATAAGTAATAATACTCGGCAACAATAATAATTAAAATGTCTTTCATTAGGATATATATTACAGTAATAAATGTAAGACATATACTATCTTTTTTAATTCTTGATAAACTTACTTGGTTTTTACAGTTAATAGAATTTGATCCATAACGAAATATATCCAAAATTTTCGTTTTAGTCCAAACTGACAACAATAACAACACGTTTGTTTTCTATTTGTCAATATTGTTTTTGACATTTTTAACGATGTTACCATACATAAAATATTCTCCTTAATATTTATTAGGAGATTGATGTATCTTTCAACTGACAACCCTTTTAACTTTAAACCTTACTAAAAGTTGGGTTGTGCACTCGAAACTTTGCTACTGCTATGGTTAAAGATGTAGTAAAGATTAAGTTTAAATTTAAACTTTACTATAACTGGACATTTCGTGCACTCCACCCTAATAATAGGTACGTAATAGGTACACTAATGCTTTCATTGTTGGGTGATAATAAAAGCGAAATGTGCATGGATGTATGAAGTCAATTCCGACATTTTGCTAACAAGTTTGTAAGTTGTTAGTGTGCGTGTTTCGCGTTTAAGACGTTTTTACGTTTACGTTTTTTTTTTTTTTTTTTTTTTTTTTTTTTTTTTTCGTTTACGACTGTTGGTTTATATTTGATGCATGACTTGGTGTGTAGTGTTTTAATACGGCTATAAGGGTTATATGAGCGCTTCGCCACTGTAAGGTATAAAGTATGAATATGAGTTTATTTAAGTATATTTTTATAAACTATGTTTTTTTGTTTTTTCATCTTTTGCCATCAGTATTCGCATGCGTGTGACGCAGTAGTCTGCCCATTCAAGTAAGCACACTTAGGCATATTTCCCCACCTTTTTTTTTTATGACGGGGGGAAATGCATTTACGCACTACCCTTACCCATTGCATTAGTGAGACCGAAGTCCCCCAAATGTAATGGGTAAGGGGGCACGGAGTGAGGCAAGGGGGCACGGAGTGATAGGGGGCACGGAGTGAAAGGGGGCACGGAGTGAATATTTCCCCACCTACACCGCGCCTTAACACGTCGCGCTCCGCCCCCCCCCCCCCCCACCGTGAAAGTTACATCAGAATAGCTCTGTTATTTTGTATCTTGTCGCAAACTTATAAAACAGTCACATAAACCTTGCATATTTCCATACATACTTTCATTCCCTATTGTTATTTTATACACCCTTGAAGTTAAAACTTTTACAAACGTTGAATTTGATATTTATGGAATCAACAAGATAAAAAATACGTTTCTAGGTCTAAAAATGACGATATTTCCATACAACTTTTCGTTCCCCCTTTCAACCCTTTTTTCGCATGAAAAAGTAGCCTACGTCCTTTCTATACTCTAGAATATCTGTGTACCAAATTTAATTTAAACCGGTTCAGTAGTTTTAGCGTGAAAGCGCGACAGACAGACAGACAGTTACTTTCGAATTTATAAAAAAATGTGCGGTCGGGGGACTCTCGTCAGGAACGAAGTTCTTAGTTAAAACAGAAATAGAAAAACAAAACTAAATAAGGCCTACATGTAATAATTAGAAAATGATTCGTTGTGAAGAAAATATCTTAAATTATTATTATACCTTTTTAACTAAAAATTAAACATCGTGCGACGACATCTACTGTTCAAATTTTGATCGTTTGACAAATTACTTAAGTGATAATCCGATTTAATATTATGAAATAAAGCGTCATCTCTTATTTCTAGTAAAATAATAATATATAAAGAAACAGCTATTTACATGAATAATAATAAGCAAACTGCAATAATAATAACAGTCACGCGTAAGCTATACATTAGACACTGTATATCCATCATACATAGACTACACATAAAAGGAAAAAAAAACAAAAAAAATATGTGTCAAGTATAACTAGCATTTGCGTAGTGGCTGAAATTCGATCAGAATATTTATACAAAAAACTTTGGATTTTTGTATTGAATTATGAATCCTAAAATTAAAAAAAAAAATTACGCCCCCGGGTGAGCTAAGCTTTCGATTAACAGCCGAATGTGCTAAACAATTGGGCCATCAAGGCGATACCTATTTTGCTGAAATTCAATTACAGACACAAAAAGATTACGTTTTTTTTAACGTTACAGACATTTCTTACATTTTTTACCTTTTCCAATAACTTTCTAAATTACCGACATTAACCTGACGATAAGTTTAAGCACTATGTTCAAACAGGTTTTAATATCCAAAGGTTATTACAGGGTGGATCATTATGTGAACGATGGTAATGTCTGGAAGTGACACCCCTCTTTGTGCTTCTGCTAAAACCGTTTATTGTTATTATAAATTGTATAATTTTAATAACTTAAACAAGAACCAGATTGAGTTTCTTGCCGACTCTTCTCGACTGAGTTGTTTTCCGGACCACTGGTAGTTTTTTTGACGTTCATAAGCGCCTTCTCAGGGCCCAAATTGAATAAAGATTTTTTTTATTTGATTGGATTCCATTTGGTCTGACCATATGGTTTGGAAATTAATATTATTATTTAGAGCAAGGCTCTGGAACAACCTTTTACTATTGCAGATGGGTCAGGCTTTTTATATCAAGATATAATATTTTATCTTTTCTTAGTATGCCCAAAGTTTGCCCCAAACATAAATTTATTTTTATTTACCATTTAAATAAATGTTTTATTTTATTTTTCCATTAGTTAAAGTACATACATAAATAAGGTCCCTTTTATAGCGCACATGTAGATTGTGTAGAAATGTGTCCTCAGTGAGCGGAGCCAACAGCACCGCATCTGCTTGCCCTGGCACATCACCTTCTGCCATGGCACTGCACCCGTCACCGTACCATCTCACAGTCCATTATATAATCCCTGGTGCCCATAGAATAAAATTAATTACTTCAGTGAACTGCAGTGATCATCATTCATTAACTATACCATCATGTTTGGAAAATCTCTACAAATTTTATTCTATATTACTGCACAATTAAATAATAATTAAAAGTACTGTATAAATGAATTCCTACAGGTGCAAAAGTTTCTTCATCAATGCAGAAATCAATATGCCAATATGCTGTACCAGCATCTTCACCTAATTTGTACAGTGGCCCATAGAGCTATCAACAACTATTTCAAACTAGACATGACATTAGTTACCTGTGTAACATTAGCTACAAGAAATGTATGTTTTGAAAACATTGACATCTACAAGCACCTTGAAATATGTAATGGAACAAAAGTCAATAAAACAAAACAGACTATTTTGGTATAAATTAGTATTTTATTTAATTCAAATCCTAGTATATTCCTACTATAAACTAAAATTCTCTATTATTTTGTTGATAATTAACTTATGGTCCTTGAAGTTACAAATTGACAATAATTGTAATATAATGTCAAATTAATGCTTTTACATTCTTTCATTCATAAAAAATACTATTTTAATTGTAATTATTTTGTTTTAATTCCTAATAATATGTATATTAATATGATATCAACACATATGAGACAAATTATTGTTACTTATGTAAAATAGATAATAAATTTTAATTTTAAAATTATGTGGAGATTCCTTACCTACACTGGTATAAAAACTAAATATATAACTTTTAGGTAGAAATCAATCAGATAGTTTTCTGAATCTTGTAACAGACAAAATAATAAAATATACCCAATTACTAATTTCCTTATTCAAATCAACAAATAAATATTTATAGCAACGTTTAGTGATAATATACTTTTTCTAAAATATAAATGATTACTTACAATGTATAATAGTTACAATACACATATTTGAATATCTACTAAATAAAATATATAATAATTTACTATTTATAAATGAAAGGACATTCCAATTATATCTTACCTTGGAGTATTATTAATTTGATTTAATCATGTAAAAACACATAATTTTGATTAAATCCATTATTTTACTAATAGTATAAATTATGATTTTCTTTTGTAGAATTTGCTAACTATAAGTCACTCAGGCCTCTTCAAAGCCTACCTAAGTACCTACAATATACAGTATATACACTATTATTCATCTCTGGTATATATACTCTATGCCTTTTTTTTTGGTTCCGTTTTCTTCCTTTTTAAGGAAAAGGCAAAGGTACTAGTAGACCATGCATCCAAGTCTGACGTTAGGAACACTATCAATAAATGAATGGCGGTAACAAAACTGCGCCAAGCACCCCCCGTACTGTGTGCCTACAATATAGAATAGCCATTAAAAAAATTGATTATCGTGTTTTGGATGGTTGAGTTGCCGTGTTTTGGGGTAAAAGTTGAAAAATTGCCGTGAATCACACAAATTTTTACCAAAATTTAAACTTTCGCAATTGATTAATATCTATACAGTTTTATACTTGTTCAGCTATAAAAAATAAATAGGTCAAGTTCACTGTATAAGATTCATAAAGTAATTCTAATTAAAAATAAAATTTGCGATTTAAAAACAATGGCTTGGTCACAATCATCATAATATAAATGTCTTATATCCAAGATGCCTATTTGTTCTCCTTTTTTTTTTAAATTATATTTGAGCTATCATTCACGTACCTACCTTAGTATTTCCTTAATCGACTTAAAATTAAAAAATACATGTGATAGTATAATGATACAATGTTTAGAAGCAACAAGTTATTATTTGATGTGTAGGTTTTATTTCGTGATTTTAGTTTCTTCATATTTACGATGCTAAAAATTGTTTCACAGTCATCGTTAGCAAGGGGCAGTGATTGGAATAAAATTATTTATCAATTTAACATTATTAGAGCTATAACCGAAGTCTGAACTATGTAACCAAAAACTTGTGTAAACTTAAAACTAAAAACTTATTCGCCAGCGACTGTTGGCTACGCATAATTTATTTAATTAAATATAACCCATATTTAGTGCAGCTGTTTTTTTGTAATGTGTATTCTGGCATCTTATCACTAAGTGCCTATTTTGTACATCTCAACATGAACCAAAGTGAGCAGAGTAATGTTGTAGAGATGATTCATGAAGAACTTCAGGAAATTTCGAGTCCTTTGTCTAACAGGAAATAATCAGAAGTTGCCTGTAACGAAAAGGGGTTGCACGAAGTGAAACGACGTATCTATGTACATAACTGTTCTATTTCATTGTTTTTGTTTTGGTTTTTACTAACTTGATCTGTATTATTTACTCTATTCGACTAAGTTCGGCAGTTGTCGTGTAACTAGCATCCCTGCTACAATATAATACTCATATAAAAAATAAAAAATTATACTAATATATTATACCACAGTTTTATACAGATCGACCTATAACGCAGTGACTTCTCTTGCCGCATCGCACGCATTCCTCTAGGTAAGCGTGGCTTATAAATTAAACCATTTAAACAGGTTCATATGAGTATCAGAGAAATGTGGACTTGCACAGAGATCTGAACATGCCCTCCATATTTTGTGTAATCAAGTCCCAGTGTTGCGGTTTCTTTGATCACGCAGAGACACACCCAAATCCGCTCATAGCGAGACCCGTTTCGTACTCCATCGATCTGATAGCTCCGCAATCTCTTCGAAGACCGCGAGACGTCTTCACCGACCCCATCGATAAAATTACTTCCGAGAATAGAATCTTTCCCCATCAACCGATGAAATATGCGTGCCAGCCCCCCACGCCCGCTAAACCACCGCCAGTGACAAGTTACTTTTGCTCCCACACACACTCCGGGTCCCCCTCCGGAAGCAACCTCAGACGTGTCTCGTTCCCTAACTGAGGTGGCTCTTGACGTCGCCGCCAGCGCGATACAGTGACACTCCACATGCAATGAACATCACACGCAAAACACTGCACGCACACCTCTGCAGGTACATAGGTCCTGTAAAGAACCTTTTTTTATTGATATTATTATTAAATAAATAAAAAAATGTAGGGTAAGTTTAAAATTCCGCGGGAATTTTTACACTTTGGTAACGGCCAGCCGAGGTTCAAACCCTTGAGCTAGATACCTTTTGCGGCTGAGTGCCTTCAGCACTCGCCCACAAAGTTAGCTGAAACTGTGAAGGACGTTATGGTCAACAGCATTAGATAGGTTACAAAAAAAAAAGATTCATGTGAGCGATTAAGTTAAAATTTAGTGAAATATGTGTGGGCGCTTGCTTACTTAAAATTGACTAAAGTTTAAGTTAAAATTTACTTGTTCACTAAATGACAATTTAATTAATCTGCAACTTACGACTAAAGACTGTTTACATGCATCGTTATATTTAATCACTTCGTTACTTAATACGTATAAACAGGAAGTAAAAATAAGTACATGGAGCGTGAATTCTGCAATCTCCCAACCACTTGAAATAGCTAAACCTTTTGGTTGACATTTTTTTATATGAAGTGTTCCAACGCCAGACTGGGTGCATGGTCTAGGTCCTTTGCCTTTTCCTTAAAAAGGCATTAATGGAACCAAAAATAAATCTGTTATTTCCAGTTCCGTACGATAATCAGTTTATTATTTGAATTTAAAATGACAAACAACAATAAAATAATTATCCAATAGTAACACACACAATGGACGTAGTAAAAAATAATTCAAAACGTAAAAAAAGAAGAACGCGTAAATATCTTAATGAAATTAGAAAAAGATCACAAAGCTATGGCGATCACTGTCTCGCGAAAAATGACTCTTATGGGAGCAATAATGTAAAGAAACCAAATAATAATATAACTAAGAATCGACTAACTTTATCTATGTTTCCTAAAGTTGTTCGATCAGAAACTATAACTAGACCCACATTAGCAGAAATCAAACATAAACACAATTTAAATGACATAGTGAAAGATAAGATAACATCGACGGTATTTAATACCATGGCGAATGACAAGATTCAAATAAATATTAATGAAAAGCATAGCACTTCAGAAATTGAAGAAGTGAACCATGATGACGAATCAAAAGAGGAGAATGAAAGTTCACCCGGAGAGTTTGTGTTAAATAGCCCTAATTTACAGGATAAAAAAATGTACTTATCAGCCTCAAATGAAATATCTTCAGATCTAATAAATCCTCTTTCACCAATACCGCGTGAATACACTTCAGAATTAAACAAGAGTTTTATGAAAGAACTACCACACCTCTTAAATAGTTATTCAGAGGAACTTCCCAAATATAATACTAACAAAACGTTGAGATCACAATTAGATATTAGCACTTATAGTTTAAAATCACCTTTGACTACAGTGATCAGTATAAAAAGTGATAAATCAACAATAAACAGAGCCATGCAGAATCCTATAGACTATATAAGATCAACCCAAAAAACTCCGGATGATATAACTGAGTTGCACAACTCTAGCTCAGGTTCCTCTGAATCACAATTGTATGTGAATTGTCCATTATTAATAAACAGCTCATCCATTATACAGGACACTCCAGAATATAATTACTATCCACACAAATTACACCATTAAGATTCTGTGTTAATAATAAAAAGATAGGCATGATTACTGGTCATATTTTATTTTTTAAGTTAAAGTTATGTTTTCCAATTGATCTATGAGGTCCATGTGCTTGAATGTATCTGGATTCTCAGTAAATGTCTCCAACAGTTTCAACTTGTCTGGATCTTTACCACTATAGTACATTTGGAACTGATTCGCAAGACACTGTGATTCTTGTCCATTTATTGCATTCTGAAATTGATAAAATAATATGATAGTGAACATTATGCCAATATTTCAAACCTTATTTTGCCAAAAACGTTTCAGATGATACTGATATTTTCTCAAAACTACTGAGGGCAATGACTAATTAATGTCATAATATTATTGAATGAATGTAATTTTAGTACAAATTTTTATGATTTTTAGATTTATTTTGTAGTAAAACGAAATGAAAAAAGCAACATGAATGATTAAATCGAATTTTAGAAATACACTAAAGATATAGAGAAAATAATAGAATTACATATTACGCTTACTTAAAAAATAAAATTATAAAGAATTTATTCAGTGCAAATATTATCAAATGTTGAATGCAAGAGCTTACATTACATTGTAACCATCCATGTGTAATGTGTTTAATAATACCAACTGTTATTCCACATGACTCATGCATATGATGATACTATTTCTAATTTAGTTTATAAAAATTTAAACAAACCTAGAACTAATTAAATTATCAGTTACCATACTATACTACTTAAATCAAAAAGCACATCTATATTCCACAAACCACTACAATTAAAAAAATACAGTAATATACAGTAGAACCTCCTTAAGTCAACGCTGTTGACCGGAAGGGTCTTTACAGCTTCACCGTGACTGTGGGCAAGTGGTAAAGGCACTCAGCCACAAAAAGGTAACTAGCCACAAGGGTTACCAAAGCAGTACAACCTTGGCTGCCGTTACCTAAGTGTTAAAATTCCGCGGAATTTTGAACCTAGTTAAGCCCTACATTTTTTATTTAAAAATAATAAAAAGGTTCCTTACAGGACCTATGTAACATGCGTGTTATGTGCAGGAATGTGTGTCCAATGTTGTGAGTGTAATACTCAAGATGTTTTCCTTCACCGTAAGCTCAGGCTGATTATAATTAGATATGTAGACTCAAACCCACTTCCTGCGACGTGGAATCTGGCCATACTATCCACTGCGCCATCATCACTTGAAACTCGGATTAAAAATAATTTTTTACTCATCATATAGACAATGCTATAGAATGACCAATTATGGAAAAAAAAAACTGATAAAAAATAACTAATATTTGTATATATGTAGTATTGTTCAATACATAATGTTACATAATTTGTGAATAAATATGTTTAGTAACTCTTTATTATATGAATTAGAATTAATCTGAAGTTTCAACCTTGATGAGTGATTATCTACTCTATTACAATTTTTAAAAAATATAGTTTGATAAATGATACATACTTTATCATATTCTCCTCTCATGAGTACAATTCCCTTGTCACAGAGTTCTGTATAATGCACCATAGTAAGGCATTCTGGTGCATTCTCTTTATGTACCTGCACCAATAATTTAATAGAAATTATTTACTTACCTACTTATTATATGATTTATTTATTGAGTTACAAATTAAAAAATTATTCTTTAAAAAAAATGATTAGAGAATCTAAAGTAAAGGTAATAATCACATATTCTCTGTGACTTGCAGGCTATCATAAAAAATGGTTAAAACTCATCCTTCAACATATGAATTAAAAAGCACATACAGGATATATATATACATGACAAATATTGCATTTTATAATATCTGAAGTTTAAAATATAATATTTCTATTTTTAATAACATTATTTCAGTGACTCACCTGATATGCTAATAGTGGAGTAAAATGTACACTATGGCCAAAGTTCTGACATAAAATGAATTCATAACCTTGGGAACGAGGTAATGGAAACAAGAATGTTGGGAAATTTCTCATTTTTTCTTGAATCTGTTTATATAAGTCTGTTGGGATTGTTGCTGATATTACTTCCTTATTTCTATGGTACTCTTCCCAAATGTTTTGTATCTCTAAAGCAGTTTTATCTGCCACAAGGTCAATTTTGAATATGTCACTTAGTTTCTTATCTGGTGTTTCAGTTGTACCTTTGAGTTCTTCTTTAGGGTTCAGGACTGATGAATATTGTCTGCACAATTTTAATAGTATATTATTGATATTGGATTCAAGGACTTTATATGTTGAGATAGTTATACTAAATCTGAGTTGTACTTTACTTCAAGTAATGTAATATACATACATAATATATATGGTAAATATACCTGTTGTAGAAATCATAAAATTTCAAATTTGGTTTTTAAATTTATTGGTTAAACATGAGACAATTTTTCCTTAAAATGAAACTTGCAGAATAATAGTACCTTTGAGTTTTTGGCGGGATCTCAGTCTGACATGTAGCAATTGTTTTCTTTAATTCATTAAACTTGTGTACTTGACTCTATATCATGTAATCTTGGTGGCGTTTTGTGTGAAATAGTTTAGTTATTGTGTTCAAGTTAAGTTTATTATAGAAGACAACGCGTAGCATACATTCTGAGGTGCCGACAAAGCTCCATGGAAAGTTTGAGCAGGATAGGCCACCGTTCTGTTGGAGCTTGGTAACGCTGATACAAGATTGAAAATCTTACCTACATGACATTGGCACAAATTGTGTGTACACACAGATTGCCATTAACTAAGAAGAAGAAGAATAGTACCTTTACAATAAAAACATTGTCAGTTGCCACTTTGAAATATCTACTGGGTATGTGTTTTTTTTATGAACTCCAAGGCACAAAGCCTGTATAACATTAGCTACCCTCTGATACATAGCTAAGCAGGTACTACTGTAGATTTAAATACTTATGACATATGAATGGATATAATTTACATGCTAAAGATTATAATGCATTATAAATCTTTACAGGAATAATTTTATTCCTGTGAAGATAAGTCACTCCAATTAATTTATTATCTAAATGCCTTATTATTTCATTTAGAATTACTATATTAGTAACATTATTTTATGGTCAGAAGTTTACTGTTTTTGAATTATTTTGATTACAAAATAGATTAAGTAGTTTAAAAATTATATTAATACTAACCTCATTTCAACTGATGCAAACTTCTTTCTCTTCTCTTCTTCCCTACATTTTTGCTGAAGTTCAATTCTCTCGATTAACTCTTCTGGAGAGGTCTTCTGTAGTTCTGCTATACGAGAAGCATATTTCTCAAAGTACGGATTACTTTTTAAATTTTCTAGAGCCTTTTCCATGTTCTTTGAAGTTGTCATTATATTTCGCCTAGTTATGTAACTAAAATATGTAACGAACTTCAGAACATGTTTCATCTCCACGGACAACAGGTATATACAAAGTAATAAAATGCCGAAAATGCCAATATTACCTGCTGAAATTAATAATTAGAACAATTTTTCTTTGAATTTATACAGACTGACAAAGTTGACACATCTTGTCAAATTTAGGCTTGCTTGCAATAATGAATTTCATTCAAATCGATTGTAATAAATAGTTTTAAATATAGTTTTAAACTTTTTGATTAAGTCCAGTCAAAGCAAAATTGTCTAATTCACTGGAGAATTGTAGTATCAAACACATATAATTTTTTAATTAACTGCTTAGAATTACGTAAGTAAATTTAAACTTTTATAAACAATTTTGCACCAAAACAAGGCCGTTCAAATATTGCGTAAATAAACTTTTGGTCGTTTTCACTTCCTCTTCCCTTGTCAACAATAGTAACAGCCCTATAAGTAAAATGTGTTTTTATTTAGAAGAATGAATGATTGTATTATTTTTAATGGCTTATAAGTTACAATAATTTATTAATGAAACAATTTAGGGACGGGTAGATAACTTTACTCCTGCATACGCTTTGGGTCTCACTCTGGCAGCGGCTAAGACGTGCTTCGATCCCTAACTGAAATGGCACTTGCTGCCACCGTAAGTGTGATACAATGACACCCTACAATTACACGCACCAACTTGAACACATTCTTGCACATCATATGCAGGTTTAGCTACGGCAAATGGCCACGCAGGTAATAGACAAGTTGAGTGTCATCGTATTTCATCCCAATGAAGCTTGAAACAAAGTAAACAACGATGTCAATGAGTCATATATAGGAGTGCTTGATGCTGTTATATATACAGTCCGTATATAGAATACGTTACTTTCCATAAACCAATTGTCCAGTCAGCACCTTTTTATCATCCATAATGTTTGCCATACAATTAGCGATAGTTCTATTCCATCATCCGGCGGTGACACTTGCTTCAACCTCTAAATTCTAATAGTGTTTATTCAATCTCATTGTAATTAAGAAATAAATGTGTTTAAAATATCTTGTTAAAAACCGTATTAACGAAAACCTTATAACAGTGTGATTTTGGTTTGTCAAGTAATCGTCCTTCTTTTAATTCATTAACGTATAGTATTTGACTGTATTTTATATCATTCTTACGTCATTTCACGAGGCGTAGTTATAGAGCGCGAGTGAATTGAAAGTAATGACATGGAGTGTGAATTCCGAAATCTCCCAACGACTTCCGTTGAAATAGCTGTAATAGAAGGCCTTCACTTTGTTACCGCATCTATTTATAATATATAACTTGTCTGCATGGTCTAGTAAGTTTATTTTTTTCTTTAAATGGAGTAATTGGATCAACAAAATAGTCTTTTCTCTAACCTAGGTATCCTCTTAGTAGTCTGTCTAACCTGCTAATACTGTTGACGGGAAAGGTCTTTATTAAGCTTAGTGGTTATAATATCTTTGGACTTTACAACTTCACCGAACTTTGTGGGCGAGTGCTGATGCCACTAAGCCGCAAAAAAGTAACTAGCACAAGGGTACTGACGTGGTACGAACCTGTGTCAAAAATTTTACCCAATTTTAATCTAAATAATCTCTTTATGTATACCAAATAAAATCGACTTATTTTAACAAAACGATACTAATTATTGAATTAAAATACACCGCTTCACTAAATACTAAACCTTTGTTTTAATTGTGGTTTTGATCGCAGTCGTACTGAATTAGGCATACAAATTCTTTCCGAAAAAAAAAAGTTTTTGAATCTATGTAAACTGAAGCATTATGAATCGATTCACAAAAAAAAAAAAATCGAGGTCTAAACGATTAATCTCTCGAAAATCAATCTTTTATTAATTTTATTCGTAACTAGTATTCATTTATTGGTCAAAATTAAATCATAATAATCATTTATTGAAAATTTAATGTAAAAACTGTTTCCGAAATAATTTTATTGATAACACTAAAGCTCGTCAATAGAAATTAAATAACAAAAGATGAGGAGAAAACAGTCTAGAGAAAGAAGATACTTAACTCTTTTATCTTTTCATATTCATAGGTAAATCCATATCAGACAAAACAAAAGGGAAACTATTAAGGTTATTTATTTATACTTAAACACTATATATTAAGGTTCAGTATGAAAATTAAAACGCAACCGCGGGCACACATCTAGTTGTACATAATTTTATGAAATAAACCTTGATTTCCTAGGTTCTAAGATCGATTCAGAGCTAGATTATAAAAATCAATTGTTTTGGTCTTAAAGATCGATTCTCCGATTAATCAATCTCTTATTGTCATCCCTACACTGAATCACACTGAATTGGATGAAGAGTGGGGAAACATCTGTATTCTGTAGATCATTTACTTATGTTTACATTTATCCGCATGCTGGATCATGGAGAATTTTTCCAAAGTAGAGAAAATAGGCGAAGGAACATATGGAGTTGTATACAAAGCTAAAGATAGAATGACCGGAAAGGAAATAGCCTTGAAGAAAATTAAACTTGAAAAGTAAGTTTTGGCGCGAAAAGTTGACATTTATGGTACAGTTTATACAAAACATCTTAGAAATATTTATAGAATTATTGAACAATAATAAACTCTTGAACAACAGAATTAAATCGTACATTATGTATATCAGTGATCACTCCACATAAGCTGTAACTGTATATTCATCTCTGCTGTATAGCATGTGCCTTTCGTAGTGTTTAAGTTAGGAATATATCATAAATGTGTTATCATATGTATACCAACTATGGTTTATTAAAAACAATATTTAAACGTTAAATTAACATTGTTGCGTACGCCTCACTACACCTACAATTTGTAAACTTACATGGTTTGTATTTTCATTCTATATGAATTCTATTTTTCAATGTTGTCCATTAAAACCAAGATTCAGTTGATATTTCTGTCTCTTGTCCCTTGTTTTACTGATATTGACGAGTATTTAGAATTGTAATCTAAGAAATGAAAAAAGAACTAATTGTAAATTGTTCATCAGTAATAATTTATTAAGTGCTGCTTAGAGGAGACCAATATAATAATAATATAATCAGTTCTATTCAGAATCTTATAAATTATGGCTGAGATTGCCATGGCAAAGTCTTAGGTATCTATCTTTTTTCTACTTTTTACATGGTATACGATCAGTGCTTTGACCACAATTTCACCTAATGTTAAATGGTCCAGGATGGTAAATGCACTAAGCCTAAAATACTGGTTCTCAATTGATGCTGTCGGAACACACCAATTGGTATTTGGAGACACATTTTGGAACCTACGGTGGTAGCTACCCAGACGGACATTATTTTAAAATCCCCTACCACCATGATATGGTTTCCTCACAATCTTTTCCTTCACCTAAAGTTCTTCCTTCACCTTTAAGTATACAATGTACCATGTTCTAATCTAATTGGTGAGTTCCACTATTCGTATTTAAATATATATTTAGTCTGATTTAGACCTGATACAGTAAAAAAAATGAATGGAAACAACAAGATTTATTTTTATTCATAGACTTTGTTGGTCATTCTTTATTTTGAACCCTTGGTTTTGTCCTTTATGTGGCATTTAGTACACAATAAATCTGTATCTGGAATTTACTTGTAACTGCTATCTCAAAATTCTCTTTTCTAGATAACTTTAACATTTTGATAATCAGATTAAAATTGAATACTGTATATTTTTTTTACACATCCTGGTTACATATTATAAACGAAAACTAATCTTCATTTAAGTTTATTAAATTTAAAAACATGAATTCTAAGTGTGAGTGGTGTGCAGAACACTATGTTTCACTAAGGACTAAGTAAAAGTCATTCATTGAAGTATAATTTTGATAAAAATGACGTCACAAAGCTTAGAATGAAGATTATTAAACTCATTCTTATGTATGTTCTCTCAAGTATGCATACTTGTAATATTTATTTGGAGAAATATTATAAATGAAATGGGTGGAATTTAATATGTACCTTGCACAACACAATTGTGTTAATTAAGTTCTTTTTAATTGTTAATTTCCAGTGAGCCAGAAGGAGTGCCATCAACAGCACTGCGTGAGATCTCAGTATTACGGGAGCTGCGACACCCTGGTGTTGTTCGCTTGCTTGATGTCCTACTTGCTGATAGCAAGATTTTTCTTGTATTTGAGTACATGCATATGGATCTCAAAAGACTAATGGACCTCACCAAAGGACCTCTCAGATTAGACCTTGTTAAGGTTTATTTTTCTATATCTATTTAATCATTCATTTCAAACAGTAATTGTTCAATGACACTAGTTTTTTTTTTTTTTTTCAAGGGATACATACAGTCTTTTCTTATAAAGCCATCTTTAGGCATATTATAGGAATCATAGAATGTTTGTACATCCTATATATCTTATACAGATTATATGGATGATACAGACAACTGTCACTCTTTAAAAATTGTAAATGGACTGTAAGTTTACTTGAAATTTTGTGGTTATAAGCATGAGAACTATACTTGGCAGCATTATCCCTATATTTATTTTAATAGAAATATGTAATTTTTTTAGTAAATGCTGATTTGAAAGGAAAAAAAAAAAAAACACATTTATCTGAAACACATTATCAATAAGAAATGTACAAAATACTTGAGCTAGTCTTTTGTAGGTTCTGACGTCTATTCCTGATGACATTATTGTTCAGTATTATGAACTTGGTATATGGATATTGTCAGAGCTACCTGCGGCAGCTGTTGGAGGGTATCGCATATTGCCACGCGCAGCGGGTGCTGCACCGCGACCTGAAGCCCCAGAACCTGCTGGTGGATGCCGAGGGTTACATCAAGCTTGCCGACTTCGGGCTCGCGCGCGCCTTCGGTATTCCGGTACGCGCTTACACGCACGAAGTGGTCACGCTTTGGTACCGCGCCCCGGAGATCCTGCTCGGCGCCAAGTTCTACTCGACCGCCGTCGACGTCTGGAGCCTGGCCTGCATCTTTGCTGAGATGGTAACTTACATTTTACGCGTTTCTATCCAAACGCACCAAATCGTCTGCATTTCACTTGATTGGTAGATGACAACCGATAATGGTTATTGTAGGCTTTACTATTGTAATTTGTTATGTGATGAGCTTAATTATTTTATACCCCATAAAGGTGACGGACGAAAGAAGACTACATGCAGCTGAGATGCGAATGTTGAGGTGGATGTGTGCCGTGGGGGGTAACAAGAATAGACAGGATTAGGAATTAGTATTTTAGAGGAAGTTTGAAAGTGGCGCCAATAACAGACAAGTTAAGAGGCGGTCGTTTGTCCTGGTATGGACATGTGATGCGCAGGGAGAAAGAGGATGTTGTAAGAAAGGTATTGGATATGAATGTGGACGGTTACATGGGGAGGGGAAGACCAAAGAAAAGATGGATGGACTGTGTGGAAGATGATATGTTTAGAAAAGGAGTGAATGCGGAGATGACAACAAATAGAGAGGAATGGAAGAGGAAGACATGTTGCGCCGACCCCAATAAAAATTGGAAAAGGTTAGGGAGATGATGATGATGAGCTTAATTTCTGTCTAGATATTAAATATTTAACTACGGGTCTATTCCTGCTGGAAACTAGCTATGTTTATACTGGTGTGTTTTTGGATCAAAATCTGAAATGTTATGCATGTTGTGCTACAAGGAGCGACAATTTAGTCCTTTTATAACCTATTATTAATGGTTTCAGGCTTATAATTAATTTAAGTAGGGAAATAGGATTAATTGTTCATTCTAATGCTTTATGGTAGTAGCATTGTTGAGTCATCATTGAGGAATAAACAAAAATATAACTGGGTGTGTGCCCTTCGAGTATACTAACAGACAGACAAACATATAGATGTTGCCTTTTATATAATGTAAGGATAAGGAGTATGATAATGGTTATTTCTGGTAATTTTTTTACCTGTTATACTGAGATTACTTTTGTTTATACCAGAGTTCCCCAAACTGTTTTTGTGTCGTAGACCCCTTGCCAGGTTTTTTTCCGTGTTGGGTAGAGACCCCCCACTTACCTGATATTGATTTCCTGTAAATTTCTAACTGTAGTGAAGTTTAGTGTTAAAAACTTAAAGTAAAAACACATGTTAACTCATACATTTATTAATTGAATTTAAATTAAAACTACTCAAAATGAAATTTTGTATCTGTTATGTAAAATATACGTGACATTAAATAAACTATAAATAAAATAACATAAGCAATAAGTCAATATTTTTAGTGAGAAGGATGAACCTGATGCACATCCCACGTTCGTATTTATAGAGTGACGAATTGAACAAGTCAGTGCAAGGTAGCGAAGCTCTGAGACTGCGACTCTTAGGTTTTTACAAGTTCAAAATGTATTGCGACCACAAAGCGAATACCAACATCCTACAACTAACACAATTTTATAAACATATATAATATTTTTTTTACTTCATAGGTATTCTTATAAATAATGTATGTTTTGATATTATAAGATAGTATGATGTCAGTAAATAGGTACTATCAGTGTATGTGTTGAGATCCACTATCGTGGAGCCCCATTTTCATTTCATGGACCCCCAAATTTTTTTCCGCTGACGTAGACCCCTTGCAGGGTGTCATAGACCCCTAGGGGTCGATATAGACCACTTTGGGAATCACTGGTTTATACTCGTTAAGTCTATTTAATGTAACAAAATATTTATTGAAACCTGACCAGATCTACGATTTTAAAAAAAGAATCGGTAAATTGTAACAAATAGATATTATCTTTTAGGATTATGCTGTGTTTTAGGCAAGTGGGAAGACACTGTTTCCCGGTGATAGTGAAATCGATCAGTTGTTTTTCGCGTGTTCCGAGCACTGGGCACGCCGGGGGGCGAGCTGTGGCCGGCGGCGCGGCGGCTGCCGGACTACCGGGCCGCATTCCCGCGGTGGCCGGTGAAGGCGGCCGGCTGCTGCTACCAAGCGTGCTTCGGTCCGAGGGTGCTGCTTGTGCGCTCTTCGAGACGATGCTCCGGTACGAGCCCGAGCAACGCGTGCCCGCGAGGCAAGCGCTCTCGCACCCCTACTTTGCGGACGCTTGCCTCACACCACCTGACTTACCGCGGCCGCCTTCCTCTCCGCTTTGACTCTCTCTTAACGCGTGTGTCGAATTAGTGAAGCGTTATCCGTTTGTATTATGTGCAGTGTGGTGTCGTGTTGGACCTTCGATAGTGGTAATGTGAAATGGTGCCGCGTATTCTGTGTTCGAGAAGAGGTTATATTATTTAAATGTTAAAATTATCAGACCTGTGGAATTAAATTCACCACCTAGTGATTATTTGTCGTATTTATTTTGTAAAACATAATATTTTCATATTTACGAGTCTACTGAACACTGAAGATAATTCAAAGATATAGTTCGAAATTTTAAAAAATGGTAAAATCTGCTATTTATATAGCTAAGCTTGAATAACAATATACATTTGATGCCCAAAACTCCAGCCTCACTTAAATTAAATGCTTAAACTTAAGCTTAAATGTTTCTAAGCTGTATTTCTTTTATTGTATAAAAAATAATCAGACAAAATATTTTAAAAAGCAGCCATGAAGACTGCCGTTGGAAGATAAAACTATTTTTTTTTTTAATTAAACAATTAAATTGTAATATTAGAAATAAAAACCGACCAAAATGCGAGTCGCACTCCTGCACACCGATGGTTCCCTACAAACCTGTAGGTATATAAGTAATAGTTATCGTCAAATGAAATCCATAACATTACAATGTGTTAAGATGGAGAAGCATAAATTTAAAACAAAGGTCTCTTCATCATTTCAGTAATCCTTTATTTTAAATTAACATATAACTTTTAATATAAAGTGAGCTGATGAAAATGTTTTTTTTTTAATTTCAGTTATAAAGTTTAATGTGAAAATAATGGATTTATAACGTCGCAAGATATGCTAACTGTTATTTTTAAAAATAATCGTTATTATATTACCGTCCTTTGACCTTTTTCTCATTGTAAAATTGTGTTCGTACTTTCATATGTCCTTTCAATATTTGATGTAATACGTTGCATTGTTATTGTAGTGAGGTAATTAATCATGGGAAATTGATCTCAAAGAAGATCTCGTACAATAAATTAGAAACTCTTTGGATAACATTATCTATTTAAATTAAATGTAAACCCTTCAAAATATGTCAACCTTAAGATTATTTTACTTATAAATATAACTTATTTCTACACTTTACAATTAGGTACAGTAATAATCTAAAATTATTATTCAATACAAAAAAATCCCTGATACGTCTCATTTAACTTAATTAGTTGCTTATATTATGAATTTAAGATAAATATGTCTAAAATTGATTATAAACACATCGTTCTACAGTTATTCTGCTTTACAAAAAGCTTTAGTGAGGTTGTAATCGAAATATATATTTTTTTAATATTTAAATTTTTTTAATTTTCTTTTTACTTATTTACTTCATTGGAATTTTAGTTCAGTAATCATTTGTAGTCAGATAATCACAATTAAGATGACACAGAAGAGACGAATAATACAATATATGCACCTTGAGTTTTCCCAGTGAAGGTACAAGAAAATCATTACCATTATAGTATTTGGGACCATTCATTAATAACGTAAGGATGATTTTGACAATTTTGCTCCCCTCTTTCCCATGTAAGGAAACATAAGATTTCTCGAACCCCTCTTTCTCTTCTTATGTAATATTCAATCTCGTTTTTATGAATAATATAACGTTTATACTAAACAAAAGACAATAGTATTGACATTTAAGATTTAATTTAAATTTGATTTTAACTAGAATAAGTCGATATTTTTATATTCAATGTCGTTATTTCAGTACTATTCAAATGACGTTCAGAAATTTCAGAGTTTTGAATTTGATTTATTTAGTTATCTAGACAACTAGAATATTTCTATTTTCGTTAAAAATATAATATAATGGAGATAACATTAAATATTTTTAATCAAAGCATCAATGCATCGATCTTAAAACAACAGTTTTTACCACTGATCAATTTTTATATTTTTACCATTGACTATCATTAATTGATTGTTTTTACGCTCAACATCGATGTTTCGAAAGCATCAATGATTTTCTCTATAAATAATTGACAGCAGAGATGAATAATAATATTGACAGTGAGTTAATTCTACCTCAGATAAATAAATGTGCACTCTGAGGTTGATACTGGCTGCAGAGATAAATTGAACTGAGGGGTGCATTGAATTGCATAAATTGAGCATGAATTCTAAAATATCCCAATCATTCCCGTTGTGGTTGTAACAGAAGGTCCCCATCTTGTTACTACCATTTATTTATCGATAATGTTCTTAACGACTGACTTGGCTGCATGGTCTACTAGCACCTTAGCCTTTTCATTAAAAAGAAATAAATGGAATAAAAAAAATGAGCTGAATATAAGTGAAATAAACGAATACAACATTGTTTCATATTAGCGCAGTGGTTATTATTTTATTGTAGCAGGCATTTAAAACAGCGAAATAGTTTACATTTTTCATTAAAACACTACTATGTCTATCGAAATTGAGTCTGCCGAGTGAGTAATGCAATAAAATTGGTTTTGTTTACGCTTTTCTTAAATCTTTACATCAAAACCTAAACCTATCATATTATTTGTAAACAACGAAGTTATGTAATGTTTCAGTGTGATCCGGCTCATTCAACAGTATTTGAAAGAGTCCAATCTCACGAAAACGCTGCAAACTTTACAGGTTAGTTTTCCCATTATGATTTTATAAGTATCTGTTGTTTCGACTTTACATGTGCATTAATATGAGTGTACTGAACAGGAGGAAACAGGTGTGTCTCTAAATACTGTGGATAGCGTGGATGGATTTTGCGCCGATATCAACAATGGACACTGGGACACGGTTTTGAAGGCAACAGCATCTCTAAAGCTGCCCGATAAGAAACTAATGGATCTGTACGAGCAAGTGGTACTGGAGCTGATTGAACTTCGTGAGCTTGGTGCTGCTCGATCGCTGTTGAGGCAAACACATCCATGCTTGCTCATGAAACAGCAAGAGACTGATAGATACATTCATTTGGGTAATGTAAATTGTGTTTGCTTATTTTATTTTAACCCATTTTAAATTCAATCAACTTGGCATTGAAAAAACCATGGTCTCTGTATAAAAATAGCATACTGTTCATATTACATATCTGGATCAACATTTGAGAAAAGGTGTAGGTATAATTCTCACATTGGTCTGTAACCCTGTAATTTTATTTAATGTTATTTGTCTATATATATTTTAGTAATATGCTTTTTTAGTAAAATTGAGAAATTAATTAATTACTTTTAGCTTTTATGAGGTTTTTTCAATTATTATCAATAATATTCAATATACTTCAAAGAAATTACCAATTGTGAGAAATAAGACTTAGTAAACCACAACTAAATAATGATGTTTTTCCCTTGTAGAGAACTTGCTTGCGAGATCATATTTTGACCCTCGTGAGGCATATGGCAGTGGTGGTGGTAAAGAACGGCGGCGTGCCACTATTGCAGCTGCACTTGCTGGTGAAGTCTCTGTAGTGCCTTCCTCACGTCTCCTCGCTTTGCTAGGCCAAGCACTTAAATGGCAACAGCACCAGGGCCTGCTGCCACCTGGTAATTTACAATTATAATTTATTATTAGTATTGGGGTGTCAAGATTTTGTAATTATACTGTAATTTATTGCATTTTGCTACTAATTCACTTGTTTAAACTTTATTGGGCTAGTCAGTTTTACTCATGGTTGCTTAGTTTTAAAAAAATGACCATAATAATTTTTAATTTGAAGGAAAAGTAAAGCCGTTTCCATCATTCTTTTATAACACTAATAACTGTCAAAAGAAACAGAAGAAGGAAAAGTTAATTAACAGATGAGAAAAATGTCCTGAGCTATTTTATCTTTTACTTATTTATATGAAGATTTGTAAATACATTAATATGTCGATTACCCATAAAAATGAGACAATAGGAAAACAATGAAAAACTGGCGTAAATGCCAGATTGGTGTTCAAGGGTTTTTTAATTTAAACAATAAAAATATTTAGGAAACGGACTCTTTCACGCACGAAGATACCTTATTCTAATATTAATATATCCTGTTTTGTTTAACTATAGGCACCACTATCGACTTGTTCCGAGGTAAAGCGGCCATCAGGGATGAAGAGGATGACCGTTGTCCTACTCAGCTTTCCAAGATGATTAAATTTGGTCAGAAATCACATGTTGAATGTGCTAGGTGAATATCCAAAAGTTATTAATTATTCTTTTTTACCCCTAATTGAATTCATTTATGACAATAACTTATTCCTCAAACTATGTGCGTACAGATTCTCCCCAGATGGTCAGTACCTGGTGACTGGTTCCGTTGATGGAGTGGTCGAAGTGTGGAACTTCACGACAGGCAAGATCCGTAAGGATCTGCGGTACCAAGCGCAAGAAGAATATATGTGTATGGACGAGGCAGTGCTGAGTTTAGCCTTCGGGCGAGACAGTGACTCTCTAGCTGCTGGATCAATTGATGGAAAGATCAAGGTATGGAAAAAAAAACTCATCATTCTTCAGGGCTCTTCCTAGTTCCATAGAAATTATCTTATTAAGTATTCTGATTATAATCTTAAAACATTAGATTTTGAACTAATCCTAATCCTAAATATCGCACTGAGATGGAAATCTGTATACATACATTCTTATCTACTTTGTTATTGTTGTTATTTGGATATTACAGACACTTCAATTTTATTTAATAATATAGATGATATGGGAAACATCCTCCCATTTGTTTGAATAGTGATTAGGGAATGTTTACATACTACGTAACCTTTTTAAAGATTTTACGACCCCAACCTCCCTTCGGTGACCACTCGTAGAATATGCTAAGACCCTTCCACCCCTTAAAGTTTTTACGTAGAATTGACAAGTATAATTTTTAATCATTTCGTAGGCAGAAAGTGAAACAAATG
Organism: Samia ricini; assembly: GCA_014132275.2. Taxonomy (NCBI): domain Eukaryota; kingdom Metazoa; phylum Arthropoda; class Insecta; order Lepidoptera; family Saturniidae; genus Samia; species Samia ricini. Next base: position 850,421 of record AP028162.1, read on the forward strand.
AAAATAATTTGACTCCTATATTTGCTCTTATTAATACAGCATTTAGTGAAAATAACTGCAGACTCCATGCATGTTTATAATTACTAGTAAATTAAATATTATGAAGAAAACTTATATATAACATATTCAATATGTACGGTGCTACCATAACTTTATTCACGAAGACAACAATGGTTTTCTGTTTAATTATATTAACCCCTTGAGCACTAACCTGGCGTTTACGCCAGCTTTTCATTGTTTTCCTATTGTCTCATTATTATGGGTAATCGGCATATTAATATCTGTCTCATATGTCATCAATGAATATATCCCCAGCAGCAATCCACTCGGATACATCATTGATAACGGGGGCGGTAGTATCAGGAGTTTCTTCAGACTTAGTTGTTTCCACTTCATCAATGGCCTTGACATCTAACCACTTTGGTCGTACCTCTCTTCGAGAGGTGGGCTAAGAGGTGGGTGGGGAAGTATTCCCCCCCACCCCTACTGAACCATTGCACGGACGAGGCCTGGTGGGTCTGCCGTAGGGGGCGACGCGGTGCTTGCGAAAGCCATCCCGTATCGCCCCCAACCCAAATGTGGCGGACGGCCCCGGGGGTTTTAGTGGGTATTTCCGGACGCTTCACGTCCGGTTGAGTCCCACACTGGCACGGAGTCGTCCCTCCGTGCCCCCTTACCTGTTGCATTGGGGGACTCCGGTCTCACTAATTCAATAGGTACGGGTAGTGCGTAAATGAATTTCCCCCCGTCAAAAAAAAAAAGGTTGAAAAACCGAGAAGTTTCTCTCGGCAAAATCGACCACGTAACAAAAACCTAAGCCACCTCCTCGCTCCTGTGACTGAGCGTAGTATTTTGAAGATCTCCCTTCCCTTTTAATCGGGCCACGTATTATGGGTACGTTCCCTTGCGTAAGCAATATATACTTATTAACTAGCTGTGTGCCCGCGGCTCCGCCTGCACTACATATTCTTCACTACGTAATATAGTTTTTAAATAATCATTGTCAAATAACGTTTTGATGGTGCTATCCATTGGATCGTATTTTGGTCACAATTTCCTGTATTTTAATTTTTTTTACACGGAACCCTAATTGTCGTCTATTTTTTTTTCTTACTTACTGAAATGAAAGATATTTCTTACAAATCCAAATAGCTGCCAGTAAAACTGTATTGAATTGTGTTTTATTCACAATTTCAAGAATATTCATTTTTTTACGCGGTGTGTAATTTAAAAGCGATGATGGGCGCAGTGGATAGTGCGGCCGGATTCCGCGTCAATGGACGCGCCTTCAACCCATCGATCCAACTCTAAAATCAGCTTGAGCTTTGTGTGAAGGAAAATATCGTCAGGAAACCACAGCATGGTGTTAACGCATTTTCTTACAATGCCCGCCTGGGTAGCTACCAGGCTCAAGTTCGAAAACCTGTCGCCAAATACCAATAGGTGTGTTCCGGCAGCATTACTTGAGAACCACTATCTAGGCTTAGTGTGTTTACCATACCACATCATCACTTAACATCAGGTGAGATTGTGATCAAAGCACTGACTCGATATCGTGTAAAAAAACCCTAATTATTCTCGAATCATAAAAATAGCCTTACGCGGATTAACTTTATCTATCTGCTAGAAAAAGTCCAGCTAAATTCGACCCAGCCGTTCTGCAGATTAGACAGTACATACATTTTGATATTCCAAACAGACACTTCAATTTCATTTATCGGTATAGATTATTGATCCTTTTTTTTTTTCAAAATAGAAAGAGTGGTGTGGAAAGATATAGAAAGTATGATGTTGAAAGGAGCAAACGGAACTTACCTTTATTATTAGCCTTCGATTAAGCTGGTTCAGATTTTATTTTCCACCTCACTTCACTTTATGAATGTTCTATATAATTTGATAACTAATGTGCACTTTTAAACATACGAGAGACAGCGGCGGCGGTTGCGTGTTGGCGTTCCGTTTTTGAATAGGAAGAGGAAGGGATAATGAATACATAGACTAAATAGAGCGGGGGCGTGTAGACAATATAGACAAGAAATAATTTAGAATAAGAAGAAAATATATACGATAATAGATGGCGTTAACAAAGAGTTTTGCTTATTCCTAAATGTCTCTTTAAATTTAAATTGTATGATTTTGGTTACATACATACATATGCTCACGCCTGTATCTCCGAAGGGTTAGGCAGAGGTGAAGTAGCGAACTACAACCACCCACATTTCGCCGAGCTTAGTTCCGTCCCAGATGTGACAGGGGGCGAGCCTGTCGCCATATCGGGCACAAATTCCAAACTCCGGGATGATACTGAGTAGAAAAACCCAATATCACTTGACCCGACCCGGGGTTTGAACCCGAGACCTCAGAACGGCAGTCGTACGTAATACAACTGCGCTACTGAGGCAGTAAGGCATTTTGGTTAAAATGTAAATAAATACGATAGTATAGTTTGAATGTACGCACAGGTGTGGAAAGTGTCGACGGGCAAGGTACAGCGGAAGCTGGACAACGCACACTCGAAGGGCGTCACGTGCCTCCAGTTTAGTCGCGACAACACGCAGATCCTCTCCGCCTCGTTTGACCGTACGATAAGGATCCACGGACTGAAGTCGGGGAAAATTCTCAAGGAATTCCGCGGGCACTCGTCCTTCGTGAACGAAGTCGTGTTCACGCCAGACGGCCACTCGGTCCTGAGCGGTTCCTCCGATGGCACCGTGAAGGTGTGGGCGCTCCGGTCGGGCGAGTGCACGGGGACCCTGAAGCCGCTGGGCGGAGGCGAGCCGCCGGTCAACTCGCTCCTCCTGACACCGAAGAACCCGGATCACTTTGTCGTGTGCAACCGCACGAATACGGTCGTGATCATGAACATGCAGGGTCAGATCGTGCGCTCGTTCTCCAGCGGCCGTAGGGAGGAGGAGGGCGGAGCGCTAGTGTGCGCGGCGCTCAGCGCCCGTGGGAGGCTGGTCTACTGCGCCGGCGAGGACCTTGTGCTCTACGCCTTCTGCTCTACAACCGGAAAGCTTGAGCGAACTATAAACGTGAGTTTTGTTGCCATTAACTATTCAAGTGTCCTGAACTTAATAATTTCTTATTGTTTCTATATTCAACTATTAGATGTATAATGTTGGATAGGTCTTTCCCAAAAAGGGAGGAATTACCATAATCGCCATGCTTGGTAGACGGATTGCCGATCGCAGTAGGTTTGTGATTCTCAAAGGATATTAGTTAGTCTCCTTTACGACGCCCACAGGGATGATATGGGGTGATATATTCTTATCCGGCAACACACGGCAATTGCTCTTTAACATACTATTTGATATAAATACTACCCGAATTTATTATATAGAGAATTAGAAATAAGAATACTTGATTACATCTCAAATAAATTTGGACACCGCATTCAATGAAGTGAATTTATAAGCTGAGCCAAGAGGTATATTTAGGTAATATTCAACTGGTTGACTACCATTTTTCAGTTGAATATCTGATGAACAGTCACATTTTTTTTTCTTAGAATTATCACATATATATTTTCTCTTAATATGAGGTGAGATTGCGATCGAACAAACAAAAAAAAAAAAAAATGAACACAGTCTGTTGCAAAATTAGTAGTTTCTCGATTTAATTTGTTCCACGATTACCTTCATAGGATAATTTATTGATTCATTTATAATATATTGCAATGTGGTATTATGAAGTGTAAAATTAACGTGATAATGTTTTGTCTTGATCTCAGATTCACGACAAGTCCGTGATAGGGCTGACACATCACCCGCATCAGAACCTCCTGGCCTCGTACAGTGAAGACGGTCTGCTTAAACTTTGGAAACCCTAAAGTGCTGTGGTTCTGTGCATATTTTTCCATGTGATAAGTGCTTTTTTTTATAGACAAAGACGTGTGTTTTAAATTAATGTTGGTTTTTAAATAATCAATATAGGTTTGTGTTTATGTGTGATTGAGTCAATAAAATAAACGGAACGAGATAATATAAGAAGAGACAAATTATTCATGTAAACATCTTCCTAATGTTGTATAGTAGTTTAAACGAAAAAGAAATGGACTTTTTGGCGGGACTTCAGTCTGATATATAGGGGTTGTTTTCTTTAATTCATTGAACTTGTGTATTTGACTCTATATCATGGAATCTTAGTAGCCCTTTTTGTGTGATATAGTTTGGTTATTGTGTGCAACTTAAGTTTATTATAGAAAGTAACGCTTAATATTTATTCTGAGATGCCGACAAAGCTCCATCGAAAGTTCGAGAAGGATGAGCCAACGTTTTGCTAGAACTTTCTAACAGTGATACAAGATCGAAAATACATCTTACTCGCATGACACTGGCACAAGTTGTGTGTACATAGATTGCCATTAACTAAGAAGAAGAAAAAATCTTTATTAAATAAGTAATATTATTATTACATTGTATATCTGGAGTCATTGATAACCATTGGCGGCAACAGAACCTATGAAATTCGTCATAGAACCGGTAAGGCCTAAAGTGCTATGGCCAACCTTGATTAAATCTAGAAGAATAGAATTATGTGACTTAGAACCACATTACTCAAGTTCGAGCTTTGGTCTTTTCTGTGTCCTTGTATAGCGCCAAGACTTGGACTATGACAAGCTCCGATAGCTGTAAAATAGATGCCTTGGAGATGTGTTGCCAAAGAATGCTATGTATACCTTGGGCTGTCATGAGAACCAACGAGATCATTAAAAGAGCTCAATATCACCACACGGCTCTCTACGATCTGCCGACAAAGAGTTCTCTGATTCTTCTGACATATGCGGCCTGGAAAGCGCTGTCTGGAGAAGCAGATTGTTTTAGCCGAAACAGATGGTAGAAGAGATAAGGAAAAGGCGCCTACAGGATGCATCATCTCCCTACCCTTTTCCCATTTTTATTTGGGGTCGGCGCAACATGTTTTCCTCTTCCATTCCTCTCTATTTATTGTCATCTCCGCATTCACTCCTTTTCTAAACATATCATCTTTCACACAGTCCATCCATCTTCTCTTTGGTGAAGTCCCCTTCCCATGTAACCGTCCACATTCATATCCAATACCTTTCTTACAACATTCTCTTTCTCCCTGCGCATCATATGTCCATACCAGGATAAACGACCGCCTCTTAAGGATGTGTGGAGACCTCATCAACATCCAACGGCACACTGGCGCGAGCCGCGGGCGCACGAGTTACATATATTTAATACCTCGTATGAGAGAAGTCCGTGTGTCCCGTCTCGCTCGCACTCTGTATGTTTCCGATTAGCCACCGTAATCTTTGTAAGCCCTACGACTAACGAAGGGATCTTTTAGAATATAAGTCTCACTGTAGATCCTCAATATTAATTAATTAATTAATTAATCATATAAGAATCAGTTAATAAATAACTTTCAACGTGTACCACGACTTTCCCTCCGGTCATCCTTCAACTGGCTAGCAACAACCAAAGATGCGTTGGAACAATAAGGAAGGCGGTAGGCGGCAACATGTACTATTCGGTCCACTCTGCATATGATCGCGCCCAATGTAGATTGGTTGTACATGGTCGCGATTCTTAGCAGTGAGCTATTTGAGTTTTTTGGCGGGATCTCAGTCTGACATGTAGCAGTTGTTTTCTTTAATTCATTCAACTTGTGTATTTGACTATGTGTCATGAAATCTTGGTGACGTTTTGTGTTATATAGTTTATTATAGAAGATAACGCGTAGCATGCATTCTGAGATGCCAACAAAGATTCATGGAAAGTTCGAGCAGGATAGGACACCGTTTTACTGGAGATTGGTAACCCTGATATAATATTGAAAATAAATCTTACCTGTCATGTGTGACATTGGCACAAATTGTGTGTGTACACAGATTGCCATTAAGTAAGAAGAAGAAGCACATTATAATAGTTTATATATAAGAATGACTAAAACGTTGAAATATATTCGTAAATATATGTAAGAAGAATCATTTTGAAGTAAGACAGAACTTATGTAATTAGTTACATCTTACATAGTAGAATAGATTTGTTTTTAGAAACTCAAGGAGTCCCAAGAAGATGATGATTAAAATATTTTATAGGCTCTTGCTATAAACTGTTACTAAACGGAAATGAATGTTATCTTTATTAAAATAATAAAAGAGAAAGAGATATTTTAAGTGAAAAATGACCTCTTTATGTAGATGAGAATAAATAATGTTTTCATAAGGGTAACACTGAGGTTTTTCTTTATCGCCTACCCCCACCACACGACACACATACCCCAACACAAGTTTGACATTTTATATGTATGGTTTTTGGTTTCAAATTGAAATAAATAATTACATAAAAGTTAAACGTCTGTCTGTACCACAGACCTCTTGAGCATATCGAAAACATATTATGTCCATGGTGTACAAATCCAAACCAGATTTGTCGTTATCAACTGTTAGGTTATAAATAAAATGCCTGAACCCTCGATATTAATTTTTTAAAAACAACAATGGACCCATACCATTAGTGACAGACTCAATAATAGCATGTTTAAAATTAAGGGGGCGCCATCTCTTGGCGACAAACCGAAACTTTGTCCTTAAACATATGGTCTGATCACGGATTTCTTTGTAAGTCTACAAACACTGGAATGATTTACGTTATTCTTTTTCTGAACCAATTACGCGTGTTTCGAATAAAGAACAAATTTTATAATTTAGATAACGGTGAATTAAAGAAATAATGTATAATAATGTTATATAACCTTTTTTTTTTTTTTTTTTTTTTTTTTTTTTCGAGGGGAATGCATTTACGCACTAGCCGTCCAGCCAGATCTGATAGGGACCCCTCCCTTCCAGATCTGGTTGAAACGAAACGAAGATGTGTGACAGTCTCTCGCACGAAAGCGCGAGAGGCTGTCACACAGGATTAGTGTGGGACTCGCAGCGATAAGCGCCGTTGGTCACTACCCACTAAACCCCCCGGCACCTCCCGCCACATAATTGGAGCAAACACGGGATCGCTATGCATGCACCGCGAAATGTTATATAACCTATAGCAAAAACATACTATGTCCATGGTTACTACAACGAATAAGAAGAAACTTATAATTTATGCAGGCAAACCCGTCGGCACAGCTATTCATTACTCACAAGAGTAAAAAGAAAAATGACATAATATTGATATTAATTTATTTAAAAAATACTTTTTCGATATTTAATGACATGTTTACATTTTTGTACATTTATTGGTCGGTTTCCGTGAAGGCAGGAAGGAACACACTAAAAGGCCACCTGGAAAAAAAAAATTGATATGACTATGGCAGTATATAGACTTTATTCTAAAAATACGTTAGCAGCAATTCCTGTATTTTTATCCTTCCATTAAGATTTAATCTAAAAATTCTGTCGGATTACGCTAAGGTTAGTTACTGGTTATAATTGGAAAATTAAACGTTTGTCTCTCCATATTTACCAAAGGAAATTTACAATATTAACTAAATTGAATTCTATTTAGTCTTACATTGATGATAATCATCGTGCAAAAACCAATATATTGGATTCTCGTAGTATCATAGGATCACAACCGAAGAATTGATAAACTTAAGTGGCAGTGGGCTGGGCACATTGCTCGCAGAACTGATGCCCGATGGGGCCAACGGTTTCTCGAATAGCTACCACGCATCGGGAGACGTAGCCTGGGTAGGCCCTCCACAAGGTGGACTGACGGCCTGGTGTAGGTCACCGAAATCCGCTGGATACGGGTGGCGCAAGACCGGTTGTCGTGGAGATCTTTTGGAGGGACCTATGTCCAGCAGTGGACGTCTTTCGGTTGAATGGATGGACGGAGATACACATTCACAGGATCTTTATGACATTGGACTACATCGTGACTAATTATCAACTAAGATAGTGCTCAGAGCGTTGAGACTTTCAGTAAAAAAAATCCAACCTTTATTTGGCCATTTTAAAATTAGTTTTTCTTTTTATAAATCCTATATATCAAATTATAAATATATTTAGTGCAGATGTTTGCTTTTTAACAATTTTAAAATAAAAATAAGCGATGATAGCTGGTAGTGTGGTCAGATACTTCGCCGATGGACGTAGTCAGAAATTCACCTTTCCTATTCTACTATGAGCCTGAGTGTTTGTTAAAGTTTTTTGTATTTTTCCTGAAATATCTTCAATGTACAGATTTGGTCCCTCTAGTTTTTTATTATAAGTATGGATTATGTAATTTTCTTCAATTTCAATTAATCCATCAATTTTTGTTCTCGAATAAGGCTAAAACGCATTTACTTACAAACTCTTCTTTCATACTAAACTCGCCGCAATATAATATTGTAGTCTTCGCCGCGTGTCATTCAAATTACTATAACTTTTGATTGAGTTGACCAATTTTAATGAAATAAAGTTTTTATGCTACTCTCGAATATGATTTATAATATCTGTTTAAAATAATATATATTTTAAAATATACTTAGTACTTACTAATTGATACCTGTACAACCAAAAAGAAAGAAAGACATTTCTAAAAATGCTGGAAATGTGTTTAATTACCTATTTTTAGACACTTGCAATTATTCTTTTTACAAAAATCGGAAATGTACAGACACATGAATTTACAATTTTATTACTAGTGTAGATATATTTTGCCAACTAAGATAGATAAAACGGTAGATATCGGATACTTCACGTCGTCACTAGTTAATTTATATACAAATAGGAATTCAATACTTACTGAATAAATAAGCGCTGATAACGTAAAAAGTCATGGAGCAGTTCGTCATCACGTAGTATCCCATGAAATTGACTCCAGCCAGTGCGCTTAATCTGGCCACCATCACACCCAAGCACGCCGCCATGCCGCTGTGGACACCGAAATTATATGTATCGCAATTTCAACATTTTTTTTTTTACTAGCTAATGCAGTTGACAGCTTCACCGTAACTTTGGAGGCGCTTTGCTGAAGGCACTTGCCGAAAAAGTTAACTGGCATAAGGGTTCGAACCTCGGCTTGGCCACTACCTATATCATAAAATTCCCGCGGAATTTGAATCTAGCTAAATCCAACCATTGAGCGCCTGCAGTTTTCCTTACAAAGCAATTCTGAATCATTTTTAAGGCGTGCATCTAGGATCTCCTAATGTGACCGAAGGCGGGTGCACAGTACGTGATGATGGGTCTGACCACCATTTTGTACAGGGTAATTTTATGGCGGATGGCTATTTTTCTCTTGGTGTTGTAGAGACGGCCTTTTTTTTTTTTTTTGACGGGGGGAAATGCATTTACGCACTACCCTTATCTATTGTATTTAGGGGATCAAAATCCCCCAATACAATAGATAAGGGGGCACGGAGTGACGAGCTCCGTGCCAGTGTGGGACTCACCTGGGCGTGAAGCGCCCGGAAATACCCACTAAAACCCCCCGGGGCAGTCCGCTGCATTTGGGGTGGGGGCGACACGGGGTGGCTTTCGCAAGCACCGCGTCGCCCCCTGCAGCGAACCCACCGGGAGCGGGTGAGACGGCCTAGCACCATGGCGGACTGGAGCTTGACTTTCTGAATGTGAGCTTTGAAAGTCTAGTTGAACACTTAGGTATCTAACCTCGGTGCTATAGGGGATAGCAGTACCTGCGTACTTGTTGGGCCTGGGAGGATTTTTCCTAATCGCACGGTCTTTATTGAATACGATCGGGGTGCTCTTACTCGGGTTTATCGCAATATGCCACTGGAAGTACCAAGAGCTGAGATCTTCGACGGCTCTTTGGACATATTTTCGGAGGAGATGTTTCCTACTATGGCCATAGTATATGATTGTGTCATCCGCGTATAGACCCGACTGAACTCTGTAATTGTAACTGTATCGCGCTGGTAGCGGCGTCAAGAGCCTCCCCAGTTGGGGAATGGAGCACGTCTTGGGCCGCCACCGAAGAGGGACCCGGAGGAATTTCAACTTAGTAAATTGTTTATTCTAAGCACGTCAAAGCTAGTGGACAGCGCTTGTTGGTAATCATAGTAAAATTCAAAAGCATCGGCCTTCATCGAAAGGGAAAAGGTAATAACTGGTTGTAAAACGGTACTTGCATACATAACATTACGTTATGTTAAGCATGGTGAAAGTCATGCTTGGCAGTGAGAGGGTCTGGGACGTTGTGACCTCTTTCTGCGAGCAGGTCATGCTGCAGAAGGAGGTTGCGGAGAGGGTATGGGAGGAGGATCCCTGGGTGACCTTCTTTGCCGTAGGATGGTGGGGAGCAAGAGGGCGAGATTCAGGTTTCAAGCCGAGGTTAGTACCATTTTGGTAACCCTTGTGCTAGTTACCTTTTGTGACTAAGTGCCTTCAGCACTCGCCCCCAAAGTCATGGTGAAGCTGTAAAGGCTCTTCCGATCAATAGCATAAGCAAATTTAGAAAAAAAAAAAAACGACAATTGCCTGTCGCCTGACACCCGGGAGACGCGGAGCGGTGCGGTTTTAGTGAGTACATATTCCGCCGGGAGAAATGCCGGATTGCAGTTGTTAGGGTGGGGAGGCGTAAATACATTTCCCCACGTTAAAAAAAAGAACGACCTTAAGCGGGTTGTCACACTCGCCTTGTAAATTTGTTTCGTCAAACATCTTTCATCTATCCTCTCCATATGTCCAAACGAATTAAGCATACCGTTCTCTATTTTTCTCGGTCTCTCTTTATCTATTATTCTCAAACCAGCTTTACTTCTTAGACTTATCATCTCTACTATAATAATCTTGCTTTCCTGCTTCTTCTGCCATACCCAGCACTAACTATCATACATAAATGTAGGGACTAGCACACTCTGATGCACAAACGTATCTTTTCGGACACTGTTCTGTATATGAAATTACAAAGGGGGCCCGTCGTTCACTCGATTCCCTATTACTACACTTCGCTCACGAAGTTATTCAAATTAAAATGGTATAACAAAAAATTATACTTTTTTACAGAGTTTAACGTGGTGATCTAGTTATGGAAACCGGAACTTAATATTATAGAGAGTCGAAACTATTTCTAGTTTGAGTTTGGTTTTGTTTTTGTATGGTTTTGGGTTTAAGTTCAAGCAGAACTACTTCTGAACTGACATAGAAAGAATGTAAGAAATCAAAATGGTTTCTCTTCATAACCTACATTTATCGTTTACTTTAAGAAACAACTTCTGCTTTACAATTAAATTACGTTTTGAAATCTTAAAACACTGAAAATTTCGAATGATGAGTGTTGTAGGAGTTTATCTCAGATTTCACACTCACCGATAAGAAGTCGGGTACATGTCAACGTAAAACGCAAATAAGACACCCATACACAGATTGGTCATCATCATCCCAATGAACAGGATTAAACTCATGACATTGTTTTCATTGTAGATGGCTCCTAAAGTTGACATGAGAGGGACGAGTAGGAACGCTAAAAGTAACTCTTTCTTCCGCGATGCCAACTTTGAAACGCATAGGGTGATACCAGCAAAAACTATTCCGTGAGTTATACCAGAGTACAGTATCCGAGTGTCTAGGGATGATGAACATTCTTCCTGGAAATTAATCATTTATTATCAATATTATCTGTGTTAATATACCGATGTTATTTAAAAAAAATAATAAATAAGCCTTTATTGCATGTATTTTTTTGATTTTTATGTAATAAATATATTCGAATCACTTGAAAATGTTCAACTATAAAAACATTTTGCGCATCATATTTTTTCTAATCTTCCTCAGTTAGTAGTTTTCACGTGTACAGTCTATTTCTCTTTTTGTCTCTTAGCATGTGGTATGTCTACCAACATTTTATATGTTTATACATATTTTTTATATAACAAGATATATTTCATAATTAAATTATATTTTTTTTATAGCTTTCATATTCCCTAATCTATTTCTGTCTTTTCTCTCTATGCTGTTTTGGCAGACATTTATCTTATTAGAAAGTAGATATGTCAGTGCCCATGCTGACTACTGTAAGTTAAGTTTATCAGAATGAAGATATTGAAAAGTAATCTCTGTGTTCTTCATTATTACTTCACCAAGAGCTCAATATCTTTTCCACGTGTTTGTTTGATTTCCTTGTTCATTGAATCTTCTTTAGAAATTAAGTGTAAATATATTCATTTACGTATTCTACTTCTTCATCGTTAACTTTTATATGTGTGACTTTTGTTTTTATATTATTCATGGCCTGTTTTTTTCATTTTAGATTAACAACTGTATAATATATAATTCGATTCAATATTATGTCGAAGAAAAATTTTTGTATTACAAATCCTTTATAAGACTGACATCGAAAATGGTTCCTAATTTTTACTACCTACTATTTTTACTAATGTTTAAAGTGTTCTAGGCACAAACTGCTATAAATTTTCACAAGTCAAAAAGATTTACACTTACAGAGACAACTGTACTGTTGCTATCCATTGTTTTCATTATGATGGAGCACAGGCTCCCGGAACTGACGACATTTGGTATATTGATACCGGCTGTAAACGCTTCCACGATTAGAGGCATCCACATCACTAAGGAGTTGTTTCTGTAAAAACACATTGATGTAGATTGAAAATGTTAGATTCTGTTTTTTACTATTAAACAATGGATTGGTTGTGTAACCTTTACAGCTTCATAAATAAAATATTTTCTTACTTCTACTAGGTTACATAAATAATTATTAGAGTTTTTAAACGCACTAGCTAGAATTTTGCGAGGATTCACAACTTTTACTATTTTAACTTATTGGTAATTATTTTAGCCACAGAATACTTACATGCTGTATATGACTGTCGTCAAATAGAAAAGCTGCATGGTCTTCCAAAGCAATGGTTGTTTGAATAATGGTAGCGTTTGTTCCTTCAATGACATTAATATGGAGCTATCCTTCCTTCTCGCATTGTTGTCTTCATTTAAATAAACTTTTTTTACCTGAAATATATTTAAATTTAAAATCTACATATTTATATAAATTTTCCAAATCTATGATTTTCACGTTAGCAATTTTTATTTATAATTAAGATGAAAGAAGATTGGTAAATGATTCCTTATAGTGTAAAATGTTAGAATTTGTCATTAATAATTGCTACAGGCACCACGCTGCTTTAATACTCTATTGGTAAAATTGAGTATGTACCATTAAACATTTTGTATATTGCGTTTATATTTTTGGTTTAAACTTTCTGTTATTTCTTTCGATAGGATAATAAATAACTGGATAATAAATAATTAAAACAAGCAACTAAAATATAGAGTCAAAAATTATTGATGGAATTACCGGGTAATCGTCCTTGTTTCCACCATTCCTCCTCCAGATAGCTCGCAAATTGTCCAATGCTTCAATTTCACGGCCGTCGTTGACCAGGAATTTTGGACTTTCGTAACAGAAATGAAGAAATATAGCGCTGATACCTAACGGTAAAGCCATAACAATGGCCAGGAGTCTCCACGGGGTGAAAGTGATGAAGCCAAGGTTTAAACTGAATGTCATGTTCAATATAAAATAACCTGGAACTGAAATCAAAATAATTCTTTTTTACGTAATTCTGGGGACAGAATATCGACACGCGATGAAACCTGCCTACATCAAGGAAATAATTTTTATTAATTAACAATTATTTGTGAAATTATTTTAATATCTTACCGACATACGAAAAAAGGTACATCATGAGAACGCTGGTCATGATGAGCATGTAAAAACCCTTGAGTTTCTCCATACAGGATTCACCGAGAAGTGCGTAACAGCCCGATTGAGCTGAACTGCAGCTGTAATGAGAGGCAAATAAAGTTTGGATTTATTACTAATACTAGCTATGTGCCCACGGCTCGTCTCGGAAATAATATTTATATCTTTAAAAAATTATTGCCCGGGCACACAGCTGCAAGGATAAAATAACAAACAGGCATATTTATATTAATTAGCCACTGGAATTGGTTTATAACTAGTTGGAGCCAAATTAAAAAACACAGACAATGGTATCTTGGTGATCCAAAAGAGCGATTTTGAAACCATACACAGTAATTAATGGGGCGCGCAAAAAAAGTTTAAAATATTCTCCCTTAGCTTCAATGCACTTTTTCGTATGAATAAACCTATTTTTTTTATTACTTTTGAGTCTGGTACTTAATATTAGTAAATTACTCACAAGCTGGTGCTGATAACTTTTAAAACGGCCAACATAATCCAATTGGATGAGAAAGCGCTGACGGTAGAAGCGACAAAACTACCCCACATACCAATAAGTAGGATTTTTCTTCGACCTTGTGTATCTGATAAATAACCCCAAACGTATGACATAACTATTGGACCTGAAAAAAAAACAGTAAATTAAGACAACTTTATAGCAGGGGTGTCAAACTAATTTTTCTAAAGAGCCATGAGATTTAGAATACATTAGGGGACCAGATTCAAAATTAAAAACTAAAACACTAAACATCAACATCCGAATTTCAATTCAGTATATAACAGTCTAAATCCCGAAGTATAATATACAGGAACAAAGTTTTTTGAAATCTTACATCAAAGTTGGCGAGAAACGGGATGCAAAATGTATGGGAATATAATCAGTTTTGAAGTTAAAACTTTCCCTGTACGGTCTATGTTATAAATGAAGTAGGTACATTAACAATTCAAAAAAAATAACTGTAAATTGGTTTCTGCTGCGAATGATGGTTATTGAAATAATTGTTCTACAAACACGAAAGTCCACGCGGAAGGAGTCGCAGGTATTACTAGTTTAAAATAAACTCACCAATAAAAGGCATTGATATCAAAGTGCTTATTTCAGAGTGATCCAGTTTGAAATCGCAAGTGCAACCGGTAACTATAACAGAGAATCCAAACATGTCCACACCCATACCGAGAAGAGCCAGGCTTAACGCAGTCAGAAGACAACGATTATAATTACCGTTACCTGAAATATATCAACAAATGTAGTGGAAGTTACTACTTAAAACATTACCGCTGCTTAAACAACCCAGTGATTGAGAAGAACGCAGGCAATAAACTAGATCGCAAGAACATTATCTTTTAAGAGAATCAGATTTAAAAAGTAAATATTTCAGAAATCTATTGCTATTGCGTTGCGCCCCAAAGAAAGAATTATAAAACATGAAAGGGACAACTGCAGCTCGGGCTGATTTTGCCTACGCAAAATAGACGAAAACATCACTTTGTAGTACTTTGTTTCCTCCTCCTCCAAATCTGAACCGATTTTTAATTTTATAGAATAAGAAAGAATTTAGCTATGCATGTACGTTTTGTTTCATTTTTTATCCATCATATTTGTTTGACGAACGTCTGAAAATGACGGTACAAATCGAGTAATTTTTATTTTTCAAAGGCTCTCCTGGTTTCTACAATAACTAATTTATGGGAAAAATAAAACGTACGGACATGGCGTTGGTGAATATATATTATTTGTTATAAAATATTTACCATAATTCTATTATCCAGGGAGGAAAAAGGAGACTACGTTTGTATGGAATAAATGGCGCTAGCATATCCTCCTAACACGCTTTAACTTTAACCATTAACTTGGTATGTATGTTTGTATATATAAAAATCTTCGAACATGGTTTACACCTACTTTAATACATTGGATTAATTTGAAACTTTGTATATTTATCAAGGACTGATGACTATACAATAATTTCATAAACTCGTCCTAGTATCCTGATACCAAGGAATCTTTGAACACGATTTTCAGCCACTTCAAAACATTGGATTGACTTAAAACTTTGCACACCTACTTATCAAAGGCCGATGAAAATAGAATAATTTCATACATTTTTGTCCTAGTATCATCATCACGGCTAGGATCACCAGAATATTGTGGTTTGTAACCGAAGAGTAAATTACTGGTTCTTCATAACTAAAAAAGCTAAAAAAATAACAAATACCTAGTTTAAAAAACTAAGACACGCTTTAATAGATAAACAAACTAGAAAGTAAAAAATAATCTTCAATAAGCTTAGAATACCTATAGAGGGATTACCAAAATAAATACACACACACACATAATTTTCACAGCTTAATGTCTTACGGTATTTTGCTGTGGGGTACAGCAGCAGAGGTAGACACCATTTTTACGTTACAAAAGAGAGCTGTTCGAGCAATATATAATATGGGACCTCGCGAATCTCTAAAGAACAAGTTTCAAGAATATGATATCTTCACTTTGCCCTCCCAATACATCTTCGATAACTTAATGCATATTCGTAAAAATTTAGACAAGCTAGATCTAGTGAATGATCGTCATAATTTTAATATTAGAAGTAAAGACAAGTTGGCCGTCCCACGCTTTAGGTTAAGTTAGTCTAATAAAAGCTTTATAGGTAATAGTATTCGGTTTTACAATAAGATCCCAAGTAACATTACTGATTTACCTGACAATAAGTTCAAGTATTATGTCAAGCAAGTTTTAATCTCAAAAGGTTATTACAGGGTGGATCATTACGTGAACGATAGTGATGTCTGGAATTAACCCACATCTCTGTGCTTCCACTAACATTATTAAGACTACGATTTGTATAGTCTTAAATATGACAAAAAAAATGATATTTATAAAAAAAAAGAACCAGATCGAGTTTCTTGCCTGCGCTCTTCTCGACTGGGTTGTTTTCCGAACCGGTGGTAGTGTTTTAGACGTTCATAAGCGCCTTCTTAGGGCCTAAATTGATTAAATAAATTTTGATTTTGAATTTTTTTTTTTAGTTTTACTGTGTTTAAAACACGTGACGGCTAATTTGTTTTTATTTCTGAAATGAAGAATCATGCCGGTCATTCAATAGTTCAGTTTTTTTTGCGAACATTAAATAATCAGAGATGTAATGTGAATCTTGCAAGGTTCATAAGCAAATTGGAACGGGGTGGAAATCGAACAAGCCGACATGATAGCGTCGACTGGTGACAGATTGCCGATCTCACGGTATTTTCCGGTGTTTTGATTGTACTGTGATTCTAATTATATTGCACTGTGCTAACTAAATTATTGTCACTTTATTGCACAATAAAATATACTATGTATAGAAGTTGATCTGTCTTACAAAATAGATCTTACGGAAACCAATCAACGCGAAGCTAGACTGCAGCTGGTAACCACGACTTTGTTCACGTGACAGATTTTAATGTTCTACGGTCCTAATATGTGTCCTACTTAGAATAAAAGTAGGCTTTCTTTTGTGTTTTTGAACTGAAACATTTATACGGGCGAGCAGAGTGAAATTTCAAGGTCGCGCACGCGAACAGCGTCACTATTTTGATTATTAAAGGAAGGATATACATATGGACGTAGACAAAGTCTTAAAGAGAGAAAAAACAAGAAGTACGCTATTTTTTTACTGTACAATTATTATTTTCTCCTTGTTGTGCTATATTCATTCTCAAGAAAGCGTGCACATCGTATTTTAGAAAGAAGGCGTACATATTTTTTCATACTTTATCTAGGTTCTAATATCTAGTCCTTGTTAATTATTTATCTTACAGATTGAAACTCTCTACATGCGGTACTTTTTTTTCATAACAGCTGCAGTCTAGATTCATCTTCATGTGCCTTGCAAAAAACTGTATGAAAAATGTATAAAGTTAAGCGGTGAACATTCGAGTACGGAAATTCGATTTTATAATAATTATACACATACAGATTACCTATTATTCCCTACAACTACACAATTACTGTCTGTATTTGTTGGCTTAATTGGTCTATTGGTTTTTTTTCTTCAAATAAAACACATTAACATCTTGCCAGAGAATATATCTACAATTTAAAATAACATAATTTAATTGTACTAACAACGGACTAACAGAGAGAGTGCTTTTTGTAAATAAGGGCATAAACTCCAAAGATTTATTTAATTGACCTAAGAGCAAAAAGCCCTGACTAATGAGTCCTCAAACTCAAATAATAATTGTCAATGACGTCTGATTAGCAGTGGTTCTCTTTAATTTTGTAATACATCTATTTTTAGAAATGTCAGGAACACCTTCATTTTTGATAATTTAAAAATAAAACGAAACACAAAAATCAATCAAGGCAAAAATCTTATGGTTATAAAGACATTTCTTTTGGTTATTACAAATGTAATTAATGTCGTCTACATTATGTTTGAATAAAGAAAAGGGTATCTAAAACAACATTTTTATGATTTGTTTACCTAACGCCTTCGTGTAATTGCTACCGCGTTATTGCTTTCCGAAATACCATCTTTTTATTATGTTCTAGTTCTAAATGTTAATTTACTTTTGTTCGATAACGTCAATTAGTATTCGCCATACTTTATAACGCATTATTTTCTTTGAGATAAATTGTGTACGCTTGTCAGAACACGTGAGAAAGCCATATTTAATCAACTGTGAGTTATTAGTTCCTGATCAAATTTTAAATTCCGTATTGTTAAAAGCAGTTGCATAGAATGTAGTTTTATTTTTCGCATATAAAACCTATATTTTTAATTGTTTATTTCTTTTTTTATCCCACCCTAAAAATTCTGCAACAACAATAGGTTCCCAGGAAATAAACATTAAAATATATGTACACCTATACGCTATTGTAGATTGTAAAAGAGTGAGTCACTGTGACTGTTTTAAATTACGTATTCGAGTAATATAAAATTTCAGTAAATAATACCATGATTTTTTTCATACATTTTAATTATTCTTTGATAGTAGATTTTTTTTATCGGCAAAGAACAGTTACTTCACTGTTACTACAACTGGTGGTACTACAAGTTACTACACTCATTACAGCAAAGCTCTTGCTGAACGTAGTTTTATTTACGTTTATCGTTCATGTACTTCTATGATGTGTAGTGTGTTGTATGTGTGACTAGTAAATAAAACGAGTTTCATTAGTCGCAGATTAGAGCACGCTTTGGATTTGAACCGTTACCGAAGGAGTTGCTATATTTTATATCAGACAGACAATATTTCGGAAACAAAATTTAAGAACATTTTAAGAAGCTTCGTTCAAAACTTCAATAACATTTGAGTCATTTTCAAAAAAACTAAGAGCCAATTTTTTGATCCGTAGTCAAAGTTACTATTATCCATTTGTCAAATTTACTATTACTATTACACAAACCAATGGTTATAATCACAATGCGTTTTTTGATGACAAAATCTACTATGGTTAAATTTAGCAATAGTTATTTATGTTGCCAGTAAAATGAACTGTATAATAGAATACTTTTGATTCCAGTAATTTTTTTTGTATGATCATTCCGAGTAAAATGTGTCATGGTCCATAATTCGAGTTGTCGAACAAACATTACAAAAAACAAAGGGTCGAGCTACTCTCGAACATCTGTGTCCATTATTATTTCTTGTGATAGTTTTGTAATGATATTACCTTTTTTTTATTTCGTCCTGTCTAAAATATTCTTTGATTTTATAATTTAATTCTTGGATTTAATATATTTTACAAGCCAAATAAATATTTGTACGAACTTGATATACTATACATAATGGAATACTGAATTCTTATGAAAAACAAAATTCATAAACAAATATATTACGAAAAAGATAATAAATAGCAATTTATTAATACGTTGTAATTATTTAACAAATTAGTTTATATAAATTAATGTTACATAATGAAACTTCAAATTATCTACTTTAAATGTTACACAAAAGCAATGAAACAGCTGTTCGCACTGGAGTTAACCATCCGCCATCTTGCTAACCCGACTGAGTTGAATGGTTAAATTTTGTAACAAATAGTCACATTTTTGACAAATGGTTAGCTTAACTATGTTTCAAAAAACGCATCAGGGCATTATTTTAACCATTTGTTACAAATCTGACCATTTCTAGAGTTGACTACGGATCAAAAAATTAGCCCTAAGAGCCCTATATTCCTTTAATCGGTTATATAAAGTATACACATTGATTTATAAGTTTGAATAGATATTGTTATGAATGCAATGAGCCTTGACAGATGTTTTATATGGCACTAGCTGGTGCCCGCGGCTCCACCCGCGTTTCATATGTTCTATGCATATATAGCTAACTTAAAAAAAACAAATGAATGAATAAAAGTAAGAGTAGTTTGTTTTTATTAGCGGAAAAATGTATATAAGCGTAAATTGAAGTGGAAAATGTACAAAAGAGTAAATAGAAAAAAAAATGAGAGAGGATCGGTGGAATCCAAAAAATACCTGTCTAGGAAAAATACTGCGTTGAAAGGTATTAGTCCTATCCCGATATGTTCAGTAGTTTTGAGGTGATGGTGCGTCAAAGGAATAATAAACAAACAAATTGAGAAAACATGGCAAAGGGCTCATAGAATTTGAAAAATATATAGCCTATAACCATCTACGATTAATTCCGCATCGAATGATTGTGGTTTCATGCTGATCGGTCCAGTAGTTTTCGAGTTTACCTCTGACAAAGAAAACAAACTTTGCTTATATATATATATATATATATATATATATATATATATATATATATATATATATATATATATATATATATATATATATATATATAGATTAAGTTTTGAACTCATAGACCAGTTTGACTTGGTAAATTGTTTAAAATAAATCGTAAATGAATTATTATTATTAATAAAGACATTGTCGTAAATTAAACGAATAACGTTGAAATAAAGACTTTTTCACTCTCAAGTTTTTTAAGAGTGTAGCGCACAAAATTATTATTTGATATTTAGTTTTGCTAATATTTCAATCAGTTAATTCCGTTTTATCACTCTTTGGGGGCCGTATCAAGTATCAAGCCGTAGTATCAATGCGGAGTGGGGCTCTATGTTTTGGTTATTATTGATGATAATGGGGGATCTATGTTTTGGTTTTTTTTATGACAACGGGGGAGGGGTTCATAATGTCCAAAATTTTGGTTACGTAATACATGAACGGCCCGTAACCTTGTTTGCATATCATAAAAGACATTTATCCGTCCGTTTGTCATTCTGTTGATACGCTTGTCTATTAGTAGAGAACCACTGTACTAATTTACGCTATCCTTTTTTACAGTATGTACATAATTACGTAGTCTGTAGACAAAGTTTTGTATGGAATTAAATACATTAGGTGTGAAGACGGCTTAGTTGGTAGTGCGGTCAATGGACGCGGGTTCAAATCCACCTATCCAGCTCTAAAATCAGCCTTTCGGTGACGGAAAACATAGTGAGGAAACCGTAACTTGGAGGTAGGGCATTGGCAAAAATGCCCGACTAGGTAGCTACCACCCTCAAGTTAGAAAACCTGTCGCCAAATACCAACAGATATGTTTCGGCAGCATCGCTTGAGATCCAGTACATCTAAGCTTAGTGTGTTTACCATCCTGAACCACATCGTCACTGAACATCAGCTGAGATTATGTTCAAAGTGCCTATACCATGTGAAAAAAATATATGTAACAAGTTATAAGGATTACATTCTGACAAAAAAAAACCCCGGTCTTAATAATAATCCCATTGAAAAATACGGTAAATAGTGTCTGTAAATAAATAGTTTCATCACTTGAAATCCACGTGAGAAATCTATTATTCGCACAAGAACACAATTAAACTGTTGTTGACACATACCTGCTAATTCAATTGCTTCATCATAATTATGTATTTTTTCTTCACCCTTTGTAATGTCTGTTCTCCAGTTTTTAATAACATTTTCCAATTTATTTTTATCGTTGATCTCGACTTTACTCTCAGTACATTCGTACCCCGGGTTCAATGTCATAATTACGTATAATAGTACTAAAGATTGAATTCAACAAAACGTTATTTAATGTGTCGAGTACGCATAAAAATAAGACAATAGGAAGACAATGAAAAGCTGGCGTAAACGCCAGGTAAGTGCACAAGGGGTTAATATAATAAAAATAATATTATTTAAGACAACACATTTATAATTATTTAAAGTGGAAACGGTATAATAACGTTCATGTTGAAACGGAGAATATATATATTTTTGAGTTCCAAACCAAACAAACGATCAATACGTTGTTTGTACAGGTGAAAAACACATTAATTATTATGTAAAACAATATTATAATTGTCAGTATAATGTAACATAAAAAACGGACCTCGTAGTAGTCATATCTATATGTATATATTAATATAATATAATATTAATATATATATATATTGAATAGTAGCAAAGTTTACTAAATACTATTTAGTGAACTTCGCTGTGACACAGTTATACTAATGTAATCAATTTCGTGTGCTTTTGTTTTTTTGTATAATTATTATAGTTCTAATAAATAAATAAATACATATGAATGTATATACGTACCTATTCAAAAAGCAATTTTTTTCTGTTTGTTCCGTCTTATCTCTTGAATGTTAGGACGATTTCGACGGGTCTTTTAATTTTTGAAAATAATTAAGGGTACGCGTAAAAAAAAAACTTATAAAAACTTGAATAAAATTCGATTCAATGTACAGTTTTAAGGGCAAATGCTATTATTTATGACAAATACTTTTACTTTATCTTTATACTTAAATTTTTTAGGAAAATAATTATGGTTCCGCAAAGAAAAATTAAAACGCCGTGAAGAATATCTAAAACGCGGGCGCACACGTAGTAATATATATAAAGATATATATTTTACGAATGAAAACTTATGTTTGTTCAGTTAAATATATATTATAATATGTTCAAATTTACCTAATTTTCGGTACCGTCTTGTGTAAGCGCTCCAAGACTTATAATTTTTTACAAGAATAGATAATAGATCTGTATAATTAATGCACGACTAAGTTTTACCTGTGGTTTCGTTGTTTAGAATATTTTAATTTTGCTCCTGAAGTGAGGACAAATCGGTATATTAGGTGCTTACATATTATGTAATTGACTTTTTTCGAACTGGCTACTTCTCAAATCTTCTCAAATATCTAGCATTTGGATAGGAATTCCAAATAAAAAAATATTTAAAATTAAGGCTTGTGTATTTGTGTCTCGAATTTAGTGATTCATTTATTTTAGCACCGTTTGATTTTTCTTTGTCATCGTCCTATTAAAGAATGGAAAACTTAAAATGTCGCGTTATTTACGAATACGAGTCCATTTTGGCACCAGCTCTGCAGAAATAGCTCGAAGAACTAATAATGTGTATGGGGAAGCTCCTGTAAAAGGAAACATGTTACGTTTTTGGTTCCATCGTTTTCGGTATGGAAATTTTTACTTACGGAATGTCATTATCCAATCCCATGGATTGCCGGTAACCTTAGTTGAAAATGAAGGGTTAAAGATGATCGTAAAAGCTGTTCTATCGCAAACCCCGTCGGAGTTAGCAGCAGTCGGTGCCACTCACACCGAAAACTATTTTTTTCTGGTTCCTAAGCGATGCTGCCGGAACACACCTATTAGTATTTGGTGACAGGTTTTCTAACTTGAGGGTGATAGGTATCAACGCGGGCATTACTTTTACAATACTAGTCCTCCAAGTTATGGTTTCCTCGCGATGTTTTCCTTCACCGAAAGCTCAAGCTGATTTTGAGTCGGATACGTGGGTTTGATCCCACGTTCATTACGCGAAATACGACCGCACTACCGACTAAGCTATCATCGCTTCAAAACAAATTGGTTAAGTGAATAAGCTCGAGAAATGGGTACCGCATGAATTCACTGTAGCACGCCTACAAACAGAAATGTGACGCAAGCGTCACAATAACGCGTTAATTTAGAATCGTATCGTTACATGTTACGAAAAATGGATTCTTTACAATAATCGGAAACGCGCATCACAGTTGTTAAACCGAGGAAAACCGGCCAAACTCTATCCCAAGCGAAAGTTGACAAGGTACTGGTGAGTTTTTAGTGGACCAGTGCTAGTGACCAGATGATTACAGCAGATCAGTATTCTCAACAATTGTAGACCATAATAAAAAAGCTAGCTGTTAAACAACCGAGACTGGTCAATCTATCTATCCCACTGCAGCTTCATGAAACAGACGGTCTTTATATTAGAGGAACACTGTTTGAAATGTTTCTACACATATCATTCTTCTTTGGACCTTGCTCCAACAGATTACTTAATTTTTTGCAAGGAAAAAATTTTCAACTCCGATAACATACAAACCGCCTTCAAAGTGCCTAAAGAGGGTGAATTAGTTGTTATAACTTTATATGGTAAGTAAGAAGCACAAAGTAATACACAAGACAAAGCTGGTGGGAGAATTGTCGTGCCCGACTGGGTCACGATCTCCACGCACATTGTGAAATTAGAACTGCCTGACACGTTCTAAGATCAGCCAATCTATATTCATCATTTAGTGTGGCGGTAACGGAGCTGAACTGGGACCACAACGCAGTTGTGAAAAACCGGTCATAGTAAGACATTTAAGGCACGTTGCATTCCACGATCAGTAATAGCTTATACCTAGTGGTTTTACCCGCCGTAGATTAAGCCCTTTATTTTTACGTGGGAAATGCATATAAGCATGCCCCCTGTCAAATCTAATCCAGGAGTAGGGTCTCTTGTATAAGAGATGTCAAAGGGGCTTAGAGATGCCAGGAGAATATCGTAGATGTAGCCCTACATGATGACGCCAACTTCCGACAGATTCTCATTACTGATTGTATTTTATTTAACATCAAATGAAGCGTTCCTGTTTATCAATTCCGAAGCGATGATGGTCACACAGTAGATAATGTTGGCTATAGCAAACCGAGGGTTGCATGATGTACAGGCACCAGAGGCACAGATTCATGGTCGTACCGGCAACTCTTGTTTTCAGTGCTACGTAAAAGCGTAAGCATAAAAGCTAAAATGATCGCAGTGAAAAGAAACCATAATCAAATTGAGTATGTTTGTTACTTTTTGTAAGATTCTGCGCTTGAATTCGAGAATTAGACACTTTGTCTAGGCTAAGCGGTTATTAAATTGGACCAGATCGTCATATCACATGAATTTGTGATCAAATGGAAAAAAATAGAGCCGGGATGTGTTTTTTTTTAATAGCTGTAAGCATTATTATAGCTTAAAGTTTATACTACATTATGCATTAGTGCAATGATTGCCTAATTGATGTGAAAATGATCAAAAATTATTTAATGCCTTTCTTAAATGTCAAAATTGTTTTTAAATTATGTATATTAACACAGACGTTTCGAATTTACCTATTTTTTATTTTATTTTGTATAAAGAATTGGACAAACATACGATCGAATGAGAGTGAATATGAGAGTACTATTAAGAAGCCAAAACAATTGTTCATACGTGTCTGTATTTGTATTTTTTACAAAACACTAGATGTAACGAATTTTACACGGTCAAATTGTTGTTTCAAAATGCTCTGCTGCTAAGCGTTTTTGTTTTGTTGACGAATCGTTTGAATAAAAGACGGTCAAAGTCAAATTCAAAAATACTTTATTCAATTTAGACCCGGATAAGGCGTTTATGAACATCAAAATACTACCACCGGTGCAGAAAACAACACAGTAATCGAGAAGAACTGGCAAGAAACTCGATTTGGTTTTTTATCTGCATGTTTTTTTTTTTACTTTACAACTAATAGTTACAAAGTTTATTAGTATATACACAGAAACAGCTGTCACTTCCAGACATCACAATCATTCACATCATTATGTGCACTATGCATTATGTCCACCCTATATAATAACCCTTTGCTAATTAAAACTGCGTGACTTAAAATTAATTGCTTTCAGTGATAGCAGAAATAAGGTATCTCGTTTAGGTAGGCCCGTTTGGGGCAATCGAAGTAATAATTGATGGTTTTTATATCGATGGGTTAGCATTGCTTACTATTGCTTGCAAGGAGGAGAGGGTAGTGTCAAAAATGTCTAAAGTTCCTTTAAGTAACGCTTAAACGGCTATGCCAGATCTATCTGTTTAGTGACAGTCGCTCCATATTCTTTTTCAATACTCTTATATCTTTTATCTAGGATAAAAAGCCTTTGTAGTTAGTTTTTTTCGAGCTCTCTACGCTGTTTATCCTTAGGTCCTCAACAGAGATTCACCAGGTTAATGCAGTAAGCGTAGAAAGAATTCAGAATAGAATAGAATACAGCGCAAGTACAATGTAATAATGATCTGAACCTCGGCTTGGGTTGCTGTCGAGAGAGATGTTTCAATAACCGGCACGGCGGTCGAAACCGGTTCTTATTTCAAACGTGAATCGCAGCGGTTGACCGGCAACAGATCAGAGGCGGTGCCTTTGCATGTCGGTGACACGACATTGAATTTTTTACAAATCTAAAAATAGCTCAATCCGCCTAAAGAATTTCTCACATCACAAATCATCGTTTTCGTTGTTAAAATGACATTCTGCTTTTAGCTCCTATAGCTACCCTTCAGCTTGCAACATTCGTGACTCTATTCTGTCACTTCATAGGTGATCTGCGCTGACCAAACGCTTAGAAACAGTGTATATTTTGTTGAAACGTTATCTAACTCATTATATATACAATGGGTATTACAAGCTCTATGAAACTTCAGGACGAATCGAATTCACAAGCGCGTGTTTTGCGAACGTGATCCATTAATATCCACTCGCAATCGACTGGTGGGTGGATATGTGTTTTTTTTAAATACTGTAGTTTGACCACAATCTCACCTGATGTTAAGTGATCCAGGATGTAAACACACTAATCCTAGGTAGAGGTTCTCAAATGATACTGCCGGAACACACCCATTAGTATTTGATGACAGATTTTCAAACTTAAGGGTGGTAGCAACCCACAGCCGGGCATTATTAGAAAATACCCTACCACCATGCAATGATTTCCTAATGACGGGGGAAAATGCAGTTACGCACTACCCTTACCTATTGCATTAGTGAGACCGGAGTCCTCCAATGCAATAGGTAAGGGGGCACGGAGGGACGAACTCCGTGCCAGTGTGGGACTCACCCGGGCGTGAAGCGCCCGGAAATACCCACTAAAACCCCCCGGGGCCGTCCGCCGCATTTGGGATGGGGGCGACACGGGGTGGCTTTCGCAAGCACCGCGTCACCCCCTGCGGCGAACCCACCAGGCCTCAAGGTAGACCTTACCTAACTTATAGCGTTGAACTTAAGCATAGGTTTAGAATAAAACGAATGTTTATTGTAAGACATAATAAGTTTTATTTATATAAAAAATATAAGAGTAATATATATTGATCGCGAACTACTGCGGCCGCTCCGGTCTAGTGCTTTTTGGGAGTATGATGCACAGCAAACCGCTCGCTGTAACATACAAGCAAACACATGTTAAAATAAATAATAATAAATCCGGGACAATAAGGTCGTTGTCGGATTGCGTTACTGTTGAATAATAGAAAACGCAAACTGTTAATGGAAAACTTCATCAATTATAATAGCAATGATCATGTCTTTATATACAACTTTGGTCTTGTTTAATTGTGGACTGTCTTTTTATTTATTTTATTGTAATTTCATAATTACTGGTTGATGCTTATAAAATAATGTTATTAGCGTATTAATTTGAAAACGGCCTCGTTTTGAAGCGATTACGGCTCAGTGTATTGTGGCTGGAAATTAGATTTCAATCCCAGGTTGATGAGCCTAATTTTTCTATGAAGAAAAACATCGTGGTAAAATTATAACATAAGTTAATAGCCTTGTAGACTTATCCGGGTCAATAGTAGTAGAAATATTCGTCCAGTAGGACCGGGGAATCCATATATCTGAAGTTCAATGTTGTAAAAACACTCTAGCAAGACTGTTTTCCATGGATTTTTCGTGGCACCTCAGACTAAACGTTCCGTATTATTATTTCCAATAAACCTGTACATACTAACCAAACTATATCACGAAAAACACCACTAAAATCACACATATAAGGTCTACTAAACGGGATCGAGAGAGAGAGAGAGAGGACGTGAAGGAATATAAAATCGGTGTCTCAAACAATTTTTGAGAAGACTATGTATTAAATAATGTAATCAGACACACTGGGGGTGATGAATGTTAAGCGGAACTCGACGTGCAATTTATTGAATATAGCCGGACAATAAAAGATCCGGCAACTCTATACATTTATACCGTTCAGACTTTTCGATGAGGCAAGGAAGGTCATAGTCAATCGGAAAACTACTATTACCGACACTGGCATCAAATTCTGGTAAAACTACTGCAGTGCTATTTTAAACGGATTTCTTTGCTGGCCAGTTTTTTATTAGTTGTATTTTTTTTATTTATTTATTTATTTGTTGGAAGAACAACAGCTATATTTTACATCAGTTAGTTAACAGCTAAATTAGAAACAAAAAGCCATTTACAGGTCCTCGCCGTTAAGTAACAAATTAAAAAAATCAAGTGGTTTGCTATTACATTACAACATATTACTACATGAACCTAAAATTAAAAATTATAAAAAAAAATATAATAATAAAAAACTGAAAGATTATAATTAATTACAACTACTTACAACCGCCACCATTAAAGAAGAGGCTACTTAAGGATGTTGACGCCGTATTTGTGTTCGTATTAAATAAATCTAAATCACTAATCTCACTCAGACTATTGAAGGAGTGACTAGATCGTGCCATAAAAATGAATTTTGTCAGTAATTAGTAGGAACTGTGGGAAGCGGTAGGGACATTCGTACGTAAATACTTGGTTGGAACAGTTAACCGCGAGTTGGAAAGTAGTTCGGGACAATCAACGTTATTGGACGCAATTTTGAGCAGATACGTAATGTCAGCAATCTCTCGTCGTTTGACAAGAGGCAACAAATGATATTTCCTACAAAGTTCATTGTAACAATTAGGATCATAGGAATCGTGTAAGCGGTAACAGAGATATTTAAGGAATTTTCTTTGGATACTTTCTAATCGATTTATGTATAAATTATATCTAGGATTCCAGATCTGGGATGCATATTCCAAGTTACTACGAACATAAGCACAATATAGTATCTTTAAAGTTTTTATGTTACTAAAAGTATTTAGCACTGCGCATCACAAATCCAAGCGCCTTGAAAGCTTTTTTTACTATATTGTCAATATGCGTATCGAGAAGCAACCTAGAATCGAGAAAGATACCCAGATCACGAATAACGTCCTGTCTCTGCAGTTCAATGCCTTTCAAGTAGTACTTAAAACTAAGGATCTTGGATTTTCGAGTGAAGGTAACTAAAAAACATTTAGATTATGTGTACTTATGTAAAGAAATATGTATGTATGTACATATTATATTATAATACATTCATATTTTTATTTCGTTTTCTTTTCGTTTTATTTATTAGTTTAAATTTTAATTTAATTGTCCTCGCGACAATTTTAACAGAAGTTATTGAATTAAAGATAACAGCTACTACAGTGCCGTCAAAAACTCTCCTTAGCTGGTTGTACATCTTCAGTTTTATGTTACCATGGCAACGGTTACTATAGCAACAAGTAATTAGCGTGGTTCAGTGTAGGTCTGTGTAAATTAACAAAAGACTTACTATACATAATTTCAAGAGAAACGGACGTATGATTTTTGAGATCTCCTTGTAAGTTGTATTATTTATACCTATTTTATTTTTATTAAATACCAAATACATATGCTTAGTATTTTTATGTTTTCTTACATTTTATTGCGCCTTTCACTAACATGTTTGCAAAGATTCATCTCAGAAAGCTCTTCAAACGAATTAGACCTGTATTTAGCGGCCATTTTAGTTCCATAAATACATGACAATATAATGTCCCTGTGACGTAGAAAGAGACAAAAATCGAAAGTTACAATAGTCTATTGACTGTAGACAACCGCAATCAACCATTAACAGTATGCAGTTATGCATGCGTCTAAACGCGCAATATGTTTCAAATATGTCTCAAATAACAGAAAACTGCATCGTTGTAATCTAGATATGTCATTCCACTGTTGTACTGTAGGCTTTCAACAATTACAGTCATCATTCTAATAGTACAATATACCATCAGATGGTTTGATGAGGTCATTTTTCTAAATCTATTTATCGCACCAAAACATCACCATTATGCGGCTTCAGTTAATTATTTGCGATATATTTTTTTACATTTTATCACTACAATACGCTTTTATAGCAAAAACAGAAGACATAAATTTAATTTACAGGGTGGTAAAACGTTTCCTAGCTAGCCTGGCTTGGCTTGACTAGATACCTTCACTTAATTGGAGGTTGATCAGCGTACTCAGCCTAGCAAGACATAGGTTCAAGTATATAAGTTTTCAATGGAAGTTGTGATTATTGCTAAATTTAAAATTAGATGCCAGGATTTGGCTGTCGACCTCGAGCATCTGTAAAGTTAGAACTAGATGAAGAAGAATATGGTATACTAACTGATAAGGAACGTCCCAAACATGTATATAGGCACGGTGCAGTGCTCGTCGACCAGAGCCCCGAAGACGACGTTACCAACTATGGCTCCGACTCGACCGCACATCACTGTTACAGCCATCGCTGTTGCACTGGAAACCGAAATATCAGTTCTAACATTCTATTATTCTTCTAAATTATAAGGAATAAATATTAATTAACAATTCAGAATTAGTAAAAAACTAATAAGAGTTTTCTAGATTTTACAATAAAGGTCCAAAGCGTATTTCCAAATTACCGGTAACATGTAAAGCAAGTTTTAATTTTCAAAGGCTATTATTATAAGCATGATTCATTATATAAACGTAATGTCTAGAAATGACATCCTTCTCTGTGCATCTACCAAAAAAATTTTTTATCTATGAGCTGTATAGTTCCATTAAACAATTCAAGTTTCCTGCCGGTCCTTCTCGATGATTGTGTTATTTTCATAACCGAT
Source organism: Samia ricini (assembly GCA_014132275.2). Classification (NCBI taxonomy): domain Eukaryota; kingdom Metazoa; phylum Arthropoda; class Insecta; order Lepidoptera; family Saturniidae; genus Samia; species Samia ricini. The sequence continues at coordinate 881,089 of AP028162.1, forward strand.
AGTAACATAATGACGTTCATAATCGCTTTACCAGGGTCTAAATTGAATCAAGTGTTTTTGAATCACATTTCTACTTACGCCACTTTAGTAGGGAATATCTCGCAGATGACACAAAACAGTACAGCTTCAGTACAACTGACGATAGCTTCGAAGACGCAAGACAGTATCAGATTCTCGAAAGAAGACCGCACCAGGTTCAAACCGAGGGCGGCCAGACCGGAACTGATCAACATTATCACTGTAAACATACGTAGATAGTTTTAAGTTTTTAGTCATCATCATCTCCCTACCCTTTTCCCATTTTTATTTGGTGTCGGCGCAACATGTCTTCCTCTTCCATTCCATTCCTCTCTCTATTTGTTGTCATCTCCGCATTCACTCCTTTTCTAAACATATCATCTTCCACACAGTCCATCCATCTTTTCTTTGGTCTCCCCCTTCCCATGTAACCGTCCACATTCATATCCAATACCTTTCTTACAACATTCTCTTTCTCCCTGCGCATCACATGTCCATACCAGGATAAACGACCGCCTCTTAACTTGTCTGTTATTGGCGCCACTTTCAAACTTCCTCTAATATACTCATCCCTAATCCAGTCCATTCTTGTTCCCCCACACGGCACACATCCCCCTCAACATTCGCATCTCAGCTGCATGTAATCTTCTTTCGTCCGTCACCTTTATGAGGTAACATTCTGATCCATACAAGACGACAGGTCGTATTATGTTCATACCTACTAATATTGATAGATTTTGCCAAAGCACTAGTGTTGAACTAGATTGCGAAGAACATTCTAAAATGTCCTTCCTGTAAAGAGAATGAATTTATGCTTATCAGTGACGAAAGTATTTTGTGAATACATGATCATTGTGAGTAGATTCATCGTATTGCTTTTAAAAACCAGCCAAATGATTTTCTAGAATGACGTACCTAATGTTTCTCTATCATAATTTACTCACCTAACATAAGCTTCTTTCCAACGATGTTAATGGTAAGACCAACCCAAAGGGCTGTAGGGACGCAGCTTAGCGCCACCACCAGAGTGTGAATGTAGACTCTATTATCCATGGTTATAGGTTTACTCTAAAACCAAAGTAATTGTGGAATGTGAGTAAATTCAATAAGCCAGGTAGAATGCTGTGAACAAATGCAATGCTCATATATATGCTCGTTGTCGGTACTTTTAACCCTTTTTTTTTTTCGAGGGGAATGCATTTACGCCCTTGCTGTCCAGCCAGACCTGATAGGGACGTACCCTTCCAGGACTGGCTGAAACGCGTCTGAAGATGTGTGACAGTCTCTCGCACGCAAGTGTGAGAGGCTGTCACACAGGATTAGTGTGGGACTCTCGCGGCGAGAAGCGCCGTTGACCACTACCCACTAAACCCCCCGGTAACTCCCGCCACCTAGTTGGAACGGTACTTTTAACCTGGGCTTTATTTAAGACGTGCTCGATTTGGTCGAGATACGTTCTCCTAGGTCGACCCTTACCGACGTATCCAGTCACCCTCGCTTTGTCAATCTTCTGTTGTCCATCTTTTTCATGTGCCCGTAGCAACTAAGCATTCCTTTTCTATCTTAGTAACTACAATCCTCTACCACACACACAGCGTTCTCTTATCACACTATTCCTGACTTTGTCAATCTCCTTTACTCCAGTTATACTTTTCAGACTTCTCATCTTCAAAACGTTAATCTTACTTTCATGCTTCTTCTACCAAACCCAGCGCTCACTACCAAGTTGAACTGTAGGGACCAGCACAGGTTCATGAACCACTAAACACGCTCTTACCGAAACTTTTTTTAAATAGGAATAGACTCTTGTGCTTTTCACCACAATTTCACCTGAAATTAAGTGACGATGTACTAGTTCTCAAGTTATGCTGCCGGAACACACCTATTGGCATTTGACCACAGGTTTTCAAACTTGAGGGTGGTAGCTACCCAGGCGGGCATTATTAGAAAATGCCTCACCACTATGTATTCGCTCAATAACATCGTCACACTTTCCATGTCTCGTAACCTTTCTTATTACATGCATATAAAAAATACATATTGTCATCTGTTGCCTATTACATTCTAGTTTTTGTCTGGTACTCAAGCCTTGAATGATATTTAGTTTCTATTTGATATTTATATAGATTTATGGGGACAAACTTACAATAATTTCAGTAGTATCGTTGGCAAGGGCAAATGAGACCTCGCAGACACCGGCTGACACGTCCGGATATAACGAAGAGAACTGACTGAATCGCTCGAACAAATCCGGGAACCACATCATTAGTGTGTAGTAACTGGTAGGATTAAATAATGGTTAGCAACTTTAATTATAAAATAACTAATTACGAAAAAAATGCTGGAATATAACCAACTTATTTAGTCAATTTGTTCACGTCAATGGTGAAGTTTGTATTACTTCCATTGCGTCCTCTGTCAAATAACTAAAAGGTTACTCAGTAAATTCTAAACCTAAAATAGAATATAGAAAAATATAATTTAATTTAATCCTATAGGTGATTAATACATGTACAAATATATTATGAAACAGTTGTAATAACATAAGATGGCAGACTGTACTAAAATTACCGTAAATGGTTCTACCACTATAGAGTTGAATAAATTACCTAAACATAAGCCCAAAATCGACGAAACAGCAAAGCACCAGAAGACCAATGTAGGGGGGAGTGACGAGCATCTTCTTTCTATACCAGAATGCTTGCCATCTCTGGCGCCAGGTCAAAGGTGCTTTGGTCTCGTTTCCGTTGTTGTCGGCTGAGACTACTTCCTCTTCTTCACCGTCACCGGCGCTGATCATGGATTCCACCTACAAAAGTTAATTAATAACATAATTTCGAATATATCCAAGATTATTATGATCATTCTAATATATTTTATAGTTAATTATGGTTAATAATGTCCGCCTGGCTAGCTCACGTTTGATAACCAGTCGCCAATTACTAATAGGTGTCTTCCGGCAGCATTAATTAAGAACCAGTATCTTTAGGCTTAGTATGTTTAACATCCTGGACCACATCGTCATTTAACATCAGGTGAGATTGCCTATAATGTGCAAAAAAAAAAAACCCAAAAGATTAGGACCACTAAATAAGATACCACTAGATAAAAAAGTGACTGATGACGACAAACAGGAATTAATATTTGTCGTAGCCAAGTCGGCTTGCAAACGTTACAATGACAACCATTATGTAACGTCACAATGACCAGATTCTCTTCCGTATGGTGATCAATGCAGAGCTAGTTTCATTTTACTCACGGGAAAATCTTTCTCATGCAGCTTGGTGTTCACTACGAAGATTCTCTGCAGGACTTGTAAAGCCTGCTCAGGTCTGTTCGCGTGGAGTAAGTATCTGGGACTCTCCGGAAAAGGTATGAGGAGTAGCACCACCAGGAGGCTTGGTATACCGCAGGCGGCGACGAAGACCCTCCATGAAGTATATTTGAAATCGGCTCCAATTGCTGTTAAAGTGAATCGTGGATCCGGGATGATCAGGAAAGCGATGCCTGGAAGAAAACGTTATATATTTACTCAAACATAAAATCAAACCAAAATTTATTTATCCAATTTAGACCCTAGAAGGCGCTTATGAACGTCTAAAACACTACCACCGGTTCGGAAAACAACCCAGCCGAGAAGAGCCGGCAAGAAACTCGATCTGGTTCTTTTTTTTCATAAATATAATATCTATCATTTTTTTTTCATATAAAAAAACTATACAAATCATAGTCTTAATAATGTCAGCGGAAGCACAGAGAAGTGGGTTAATTCCAGACATCACTATCGTTCACTAACGAATACTTAAAAATACGAAAAAAAAATACGAAAACTTAAAATGATGATAACGAAACTTGAATAAGAGAATTCTCCGATCTCTTTGAACTGTTTCTTTCTAAGGTTATATATTATTAATCAATAATTGGAACTGTATCATTTGCCGTGAACTAATTAAGGCTCGTCTTAAAATATTATTTTTTTCGAGTTTGTTTGGAAGATATGAATATTTTACAAACCACGCGCACTTGGTCTGTTTTCTTTTGTATTAGTTTTTTGTAGGACTTAAATTGGTACATTTTATTCTGAAACATATCTAAAGAAAATCCTAATTTGCTACTTTAGATGACTTTGTCAGGCTAACTTCGTTTCATCTGTTCAATAAAAGAAACCTGCATTGATCTAACCTTCAAAGTTTGTCCAATGTCTTACGCATATGAGTTGGAAATCTCTTACCATAATTTTATAATTCACTAGTACACATCTGTCTCCCCTAAGCGTCATAACTAGAAACAATTTGCGGAAGGTTTGTAGACGAGATACTGCAAAAACTAGATCAAGGTTTCATTCAAGCGAAAATTGGTGCCACCGTTTGTAAATAATTAATGACAAAATAGCTTTTCTTACGATGGAGGTCGGTGATAACATTCTTGGTTACAAAAACATGAAATTCGTTCGGGACATACACTCGACACCACAGCAGAGGATCAGAAAATCGGACACGTCATCAACAAATTTAATATTTTTCATAAGCAGTCTTTTAAAAAGAAAAATCAGTTACATGGTGTTTAAAATGAATATTTATTTCCTTGTTTTATTAATTTATTTAAGAATATATTATCTACTTCGAAAACGAAAAGAATTTTATACGAAAATTAATTACATTTATTTCATTGCCACAAAATTAAATTTCTCTTCTTCAAACGTCTTAAAATTTTGTACTGATAGATACTAGTAGTTGGCCCGCGGATCCACCTGAGTTTTCATATATTCTTCACTACGTAATATAGTTATTAAATAATTTTTGAAAAATAACGGTACTGGAACCTTAATTATTTTCCTTTATGTATATATATATATATATAAATGTACAACTTTAAGAATCTTACCTGGTAACAAAATAGTGCCGAATGTCCAGAAGACTTCGAGCCGGCAAAGCATCACATCCCTGTGCCGTAAGGACAAGAAATCTCCGAAGTAAGGGAAGATCAAGCCCGTGGCGCCGATGATGCCGAAACCGGAAAAGAACCTAGAAAAATCGAAAGTCTACAACGAATAGTTAAGCTAGGGTGTGTCGTGCCAATTTTTCTTAGTAAGCCAGTCACGGCCAGTACCGTGTGGTGTTGGCTAAGAATGGTACCACTCATTATTTCTCTTTGGGTGTCTAAGATGACTAAATGATAAACCAAGGGATAGGCAACAGCATTCTCTGAGTACCAAAAACACCTACTGCGTTCACCAACCGCGGAGAATATGGCAATGGCAAGCCCACCCTTATTGTGGGAGACGTATGTCCAGCACTGGACGTCTTATGATTAATTGGAAAGGCAGTTATTTCACCAAATATATTGAACAAGGCAAACGTTACCCTTCCCACGTTCTCCTACTTGCTTGAGTGCATAGTTTACCAATATGCAATAATTCAATGTATACAAAATCACAATCAAAAAAATCTTTATTCAATTTAGGCCCTAAGAAGGCGCTTATGAACGTCTAAAACACTACCACCGGTTCGGAAAACAACCCAGTCGAGAAGAGCGCAGGCGAGAAACTCGATCTGGTGCTTTTTTTTAATAAATATAATACATATCATTTTTTTTTTTTTTATAAAAAAAACTATACAAATCATAGTCTTAATAATGTTAGCGGGTGCGCACAGAGATGTGGGTTAATTCCAGACATCACTATCGTTCACGTAATGATCCACCCTGTAATAACCTTTTGAGATTAAAACTTGCTTGACATAATACTTGAACTTATTGTCAGGTAAATCGGTAATGTTACTTGGGATCTTATTGTAAAACCGAATACCGAATACCTATAAAGCTTTTATTACACTTACTCAGCCTAAAGCGTGGGGCAGACTACTTGTTTTTATTTCTAATATTAAAATTATGACGATTATTCACTAGATCGAGCTTGTATAAATTTTTACAATTTACAATTTTTACTAAATCGAAATTTACAAAATCCAGAATTCAGATCTATTTACATTCTAGAAAACATTCTGTAATCTATTATCGACACTGAATCCCTTACATCGCCTTCATGTTAAACTTTTTGTTTTTAGTAACTTTACTCTGACTTTTATCCCACTTAACAGAATTAAAATATTAATTTCTACTCGACATAAGAAATATCACAGTACTCGTATTAAAACTTAAGAAAAACTATAAGTAGTTAAAATATTCTTTTTTTTAATTATAAATGATAGTTCGTTTGTAATTACTTGTAAGATTTTCTATTTGTCAGGAACATAGTTACGTTGACATACAAAGAACATCTAACCAGAGTTTCATAATTTTACAAGCCATAGGGCAAATTAAGGACAAATTAAGCTGTTGTTTTATCCGCAGATAGCTATCAGCCTAACTATTTTTTTTAAGCCGAGAGCCACAAGCGTCTCCCTCCAAAAATTTGTTGATTCAGTCAAGGGTTAACCAAAATTAAAAGCATTTAATCAGTTCAAAAAAGTTTCCGATGTACAGTTTCGGAACGCAGCACAAATATTCAAACAAAACATTCATTTTAGTCTATATATGTAGATTATTTTTATAAATCAATTTAATGTTATAATTATATAAGTGTTTTAATCAGAAATCCAAATAAATGCAGTGCTACATCTCACAACACATCTGCACATAGTTAATAGCGCTGACTGCAGATAAAACAGAAAAAAAAAATGCAAAAAGTTTCTTTACAAACCCTAATTTAAATGTTTAATATGACATAAATATATATTTGAAGACCTACATATGTATACATTTCATTTAAGAGTACAATGTAAAGTTTGTTTTTTAAATTGTGTTTTTATTTTTAAGCATTTCGTCGTTCTGTTTTCAAATAGGTTTAAAAAAAACCAACTTGTTCTAATTATTTGTTACAACTTGCTACAATTATTTGAAACGACTTGTTTCAATTATTTGAAATGTATTGTTTTAATTATGTCAGACGTACGAGGAGCAGTGTAAACAAAAAAATTAACGGTATTACAAACGCGGCAACAATTTAGTTGGAAGCAAAGATACATGATATAATCCGTCTTCATTAACGGAATCTTCTTTATTTGAAAATAATTCACATTTAACCTACCTCAATATATTCTATTAATGGTTTGATTGTTAATTTCACATGTTTTATTATTAATGATACCCACTACTGAAAATAGTTATAAATAATGAATAATTTTGTAATAGTAAAAAGGCCACATTGTTATTTAATGAACATTAAATATAATATTCGATGATTAGTTTGTGTTTTTTATAAAAATTTATATTGTCACGAATACATGATAATGGGTGTAATCTTGTTCAAAAAATAAAATATAACAATAGATTATAATAATATTTCGAAAGAATTCTATAGAAAAAGAATGAGATTGTAATTCTGTATAAACCATAGCTTTAACTATGATAAGCAAAAAATGATACATATTCGAACCCGCGATCTTTCGCAATAAAGAAACTGCTTTAATCTAAGGACAACGTTCTAGGGTCAGGTTCTATTCCTTTCCTCAAAAAATATGTTTTTATATAAATAGGTATTATTTACGTAACATTTTCAAGCTTTTTTTAAATAGAAGTATTAGATAATGTCTATATACCTGCATGCCAAGAAGGCTGGAAATGACTGGACAAGGCTTGAGAGGAATGCAGCAAGGGCGTCCAGGAGTAGGGCGCCTATGATCGCTTTCTTCCGACCGCGGGCGTCAGCCAGGTTCCCCCAGAAGTATGAACCGACGCACATGCCTGTGGAGAAAAAACTAGAATCAAAATAGAAAAAAAACCGGGAAACTTTGAAAAAATTGTTTTTTTTTTTTTTAAGTTTAAATCATATTTTGTTAATTTAAATTATTAACCTAACCTAACATATAACATTTGTCTAGTTTTTACTTCCATTATTCATAATCAAAACATACGATATACTCCGGAAGTATATATTTTATTATTTATCGCTGAGCGCCAGCAATTACACGCCATCTTATACTTGCTAAACCGTAGCATGTTGACAGCTGAAGTCATAGCATTAGTAACGCGAATCTATAATGTGTTCTTGTTATTGTTCGGTATGCTGGTGTTATTCTAAATGTTATGTTGTCACTTTTGTTTTAGGTAACTCGGCTTTTACGCAAAATTTGGTTGGTCAACTTAAATAGAACACACCTGAATTTGTAACCGGTAAATCTTCTTCATTTAAATTTTAATCACTTGACACTGGCGGAATCGTTTCTCTCACACATGCTACTATTATTATCAGAAACAAAACAGAGCTTCTCACCGGCTAATTCGTTCTAAAATCTAATTACCTACTCGACATTGGTGCAGTTGTGTAAATTACACATGTCGCCATTCTCATAAAAGTGAAGTGAAGTATGAAGTTTTTCCCCTATCGAGAATCGTTCAACCCCTCTTTAGCGGGGTTTTCAGGTCAAAAATACTTTATTCAATTTATGTCCTGGAAATGCGTTTATAAACGTCATATAATTGCCACCAGATTTTTTTTGTGGTCAAATTATACAATGTGGATATACAAAAAGCGGTGTAAGAAATCAAAATCAAAATCCAAGTACTACTAACCAATAAGCGGTGTCGCTGTGAGCCTTCCCTTATCACTAGAAGACAGGTCGAAGTCGGACTGGGCGGCCGGTAGAACGAAACTCAGTGTGGTCGTGCTCAGAGCGCAGACAGCGTAAATGGCACCGCATGACATCAACAGCAACCATTGGAAACAGCCGTAACCTGAAAACAATTACATTGCCTATTTTCAATAACTAGCTTATGTCCGAGAGTCCGCTCTCTAATTTTTATTCTTCAAAATGATTAACTGCCATTTATACATTTTTAAATATTCATATCGTTAGTGAAAATATTGCAAAAAGGATTTTTTTAATTTCTTTGTTTTTAAATGTTGGCCAGATGATACATCTATGTTTTAAATAAAAGAATCATCATATAGATCGATTCAGTGATTCTCGAGTTAACATCCAACTTCCGGATAGACGAAATATATTCAATGTACAAATCTTTGTAATATTTAGTTATAAATGTTAGAATAATAAATGATAATAGTTAGAAAATTAAAATATATCACACGAGTGAAACTGCGAGCATAGCTAGTTTTAGTACTAATAAGAATTAAATAAATATAACGATTTACATATGTGCAGGTCGAATTAAAGGTTCTTTGACTTATCTAATGTCTCCTCCGTAGCGTTGAAATGTAAGGTTCATAGCTTCCGTTATAATTTTTTTCTTATAACGCACCTTTTTTTTTTTTTTTGACGGGGGAAATGCATTTACGCACTACCCTTATCTATTGTACTTAGGGGATCAAAGTCCTCCAGTACAATACATAAGGGGCACGGAGTGACGAGCTCCGTGCAGTGTGGGACTCACCCGGGCGAGAGTCGCCCGGAAATACCCACTAAAACCCCCCGGGGCTGTCCGCTGCATTTGGAATGGGGGCGACACGGGAAATAACTTTTATCTCAGTAAGTACTGTACTTAATATATGTATTGGTTTTCGAAATGCGTTTTTTTAAATTGATTTCTATATCTCAATATAAAGTGACTGATACACACGCCACCGAAGCGAGACACTGTTTATAGTTAATGCTGGATTGGATATTTTGCTATATTATTTACCATTAATTAAAAAGCCATAGAGTATTGAATCTTTCAAATTATATATATATATATATATTTTTGTTGAAAAGTGTCAGCGACATCCCTAAGAATAATCCACACATGTCCTGGAACTTCTGACCTTCAGAATTAAAACTACTGGGGTATATAATTAATTCACACACACACATCTTATCGCGCAATTGGCGTAACGCTGCAAGTAAATTTAAAGTAAAACATATGCATAAGCTCACGCCTGATATCCCCGAAGGGATAGGCAGAGTTAAAACAGCATACTACACCACCCACATTTTGCCGAGCTTAGCTCCATCCCAGCTGTAACAGGGGCGAGCCTGTCGCCATATCAGGCACAAATTTCAAGACAAAACCAGTATCACTTTGACCCGACTCGGGGATCGAACCTGAGACTTCAGAACGACAGTCGTACCGCAATACTACCGTAAACTCGCCACCGAGGCAGTTTAAAGTAAAAAAAAAAAAAAAAACACATAAATAGTAAAATAGACGTACTAAAATAAATTGATAACCGGAAGAAACCGGAATTTATAAAATGCAATCGGAAGATTCAAACTTTTATATATACATATAATAGAATGTAAATACTAAAACAGATGTGATTCGAATTAATATTGTTCTATTGATTCTTGTTTGTTCAAGTGTCCTCAATATCGATTCAATTCCGAGTTATTCGTTACGATCGATTTTAAAATTACAATGAAGTATTATCATTGAGTCACAGAGCTATAAATTGCAGTATATTAAATTTTTTTTTTTTACGGTGGACATGTTAATTATTTTGCATTTTTTTCTTCTATGAATAAATATTAAATATAAATTTGTTTTTGACTTTCTATAGCTAGTAGATTTTTCTCAGCAACAATGAATTATTATTGTTTTCCTATTTAACTAGTTAGCTAATTGACTAGTTGTAGAAGTAGTTAGCGTCGTGGCGGGGGCTTAAGGCACTCAGACGAAAATAGTAATTAGCGCAAGGTTATCACAATGATACATATATAATATGGGAGCTCGCGAATCTCTAAAGAACAAGTTTCAAGAATATGATATCTTAACTTTGCCCTCCCAATACATCTTCGATAACTTAATGCATATTCGTAAAAATTTAGACAAGCTAGATCTAGTGAATGATCGTCATAATTTTAATACTAGAAGTAAAGACAAGTTGGCCGTCCCACGCTTTAGGTTAAGTAAGTGTAATAAAAGCTTTATAGGTAATAGTATTCGGTTTTACAATAAGATCCCAAGTAAAATTACCGATTTACCTGACAATAAGTTCAAGTATTATGTCAAGCAAGTTTTAATCTCAAAAGGTTATTACAGGGTGGATCATTACGTGAACGATAGTGATGTCTGGAAATAACCCACATCTCTGTGCTTCCACTAAAAACTACGATTTGTATAGTTTTTTTATATGACATAAAAAAATTATATATATTTATGAAAAAAAAAGAAGGAACCAGATCGAGTTTCTTGCCGGCTCTTCTCGACTGGGTTGTTTTCCGAACCGGTAGTAGTGTTTTAGACGTTCATAAGCGCCTTCTTAGGGCCTAAATTGAATAAATGAATTTTGATTTGATTTGATTTGATTTGATACGAACCTGGGCTTGGACTATTGCCACTGAACTGTAGATGAAACCTATCGAGTTTTCCAAAAAAAGATCGTTTTATTGAAAGTATGTATTTTGCGAGCTGTAGGTACTCAGGTATATAGCGCTGGCAGCAGGTGTAAGAACTCCAGTTATCGTAAATTCCACCCTTTTTTTTTTTTTTTGTCGAGGGGAAATGCATTTACGCACTACCCTTAGCTATTGTATGTCGTAAATTCCACCCTAACCTTCGAATAGATGATATATGTATGAAGAGCCTGTCTATGGAAATTGAGTGATGTGCTGTGTGCTCAGAATTCACCACTTTCGCAACGCAGTTTCTCATTGTAATCCTAAAAAGTAATCTTGTCACACTAATAAGTAATAAAAAGAAATTGCAAAAACATATCAAATTAATTTGTGTTAACTAAGCAGCATCTCCTTTCTCCATGATATAAACATTTTTTTTAATTATAAAAGGAATATCTCTGTCTGTCCGTTCGTTATCTTATTAACAAGAAAACCGATTTATCAATTTATATGAATCTAATCTTAAATTATAAATGGATTCTGCATGGAGGTTTTAGTATATATTATTTTGGTACATTATTAAATACGGACGTGCGAAATCCTAGCCACAACAATTGTTAATGTTGTATATATATTATAATAAAAACCTAATAAATCATTTGTCTATCAAATTCTCTGATAGATGATCTGATTTATTGTTCTTTAATGGCATCTCTAAATCATCTCTTATGAAATTGGTAAACATTTGAAAACTCTTTATTTTATTATCATCAAAATTCTTAGTCAGACTGGGATTCGAGATAACCTACGCGACTGTAAATTTCATTAATTTATTTTAATTTTTAAGTTTAATTATTGCCCACGTTAACAGAATAGATTATTTCAAAAGTTTCTCATGTTTTACACAAAGATTTTATTTCAGACGCTTATTCAAAATTATAATGTTTTTGTCATGTTTTATGTAATGCTTTTATTTAAGACGTTCAAGATTCAAATCATGAATTATTATATCGAAGGCAATGAAATTTAACTGTGTTTGTACAACCAAATTAGGTTTACACAGACGAGGAAACCGCTGAATGTAATTAACTGAAGACGGCGCCATAGTGTCGGCAACGCGACCACGTTTCGTCTACCAGCCTATCTACATATTCTTTATGGATAACTTACTTATCGGCGCCAGTGTATAAAAATTTTATATAATTTTATCTCCACCTGTGGCTTCGCCCGACCATTTTATATTTTACCCAAATATAAAAAAAATATACAAACTAGTGTAAGCTGCTCCTAATGATCTAATTTCTCCAATAATAATGATTGAATATTTGAAGAATAAAGTCGGTTGACAAACAACGGAATAAAGTGTACGGAACTGTTTTATTATAATTTAGAAAACTCGATTATACATACGTTTTAAAGCTATGGTAGAGACTCATCGCTGGGAGCACAACCTCATCTTATATTAAGTGATGGTTTGATTTAGGATAGTAAGTTGTGCTGACTCTTAAGTGATGCTCATTGAACACAAATTTAAAGCTACTGGATAACCCAGGCGGACATTATAAATAGTAGGGTATCATACTTTAATCTCATCGAGCTGTTTCCTTCATGATAGAATCGGATAGGTGAATTCGAACCAAAGTCTATCGAGGCGGAATCCAACCACACTACCATCTAAACAATCGCCTCTTTAAATACATAACTTAGTTTTGTTAATTATTTAAAATCGAATTTACTTAATGTGATACTACTTCCGTCAGTAATATATTGATACATACTTCCTATAGCTGACTACAATTTTTACAAGAAAAACAAAATTAACCGCAATAATACATAATAAATCAGAACATATACATATATATATGCAAACATAAAACAGTCAGAGACATTATTGTCATCTGAGCTTTAGTTTTACCAATGAATACATTTTAAAAACAGTTGCATTTATTCAAATTTTCAATCATGATATTGCATAAGATTATTGTAAGTTCAACACCAGGCGAACGTTATTATATCAATGGCTTATATGGCTACGGATGAAAACTATTACGGAAAATAAAATAAGGAATATATACAATTATGGAGGTGTATAGAAAAAACCTACATCTCCAGTTGAAAACTATGCGTAGACATAGCATTGTATTATAAGTCTGGACAGCGATCCTGTTCACCGAGGTTATTAGGCCGCTAGTACATGCGTCATCCCGTGAATAAATTAAGGTGCAATGCGCGTTGTACCTAGATAACGTACCAACACTAACTAACTAACCATGCCTTCTGTCGTTCTATATCGTGTTAGATTTCATAACTGGAATTTTAGAAAATAAGAACCTAAAAGTTACGAAGCTCAAAACACAAAAATAAGAAATAATCTAAACCCAATAAATACAATAAATGTTAGGACGTCACGTTTAGAACATCATTATATCGCATGAGGTCGGGGGCTATTCTGAAATAGCTTGGAAACGATTAATAATACATTTGGTCATTCTAGAGTAACACACTCGCCAAATTGCATATCACATGCGAGATACTTTGGTTCTGTAAATGACTTTTTTTATGCAAGCCGTATGATTTATGAAATTTACGTACAGGCGCCTAAACTGAGGCTCGTATCACTTTGGTGCTATTAACGTAAATATTATGCTTGTTAATTATTTTTTTGAACAATCTAATTTTCCATACCATCGTGTGTGTCAAAGCGTAATCGGTAATGTTCGAAACCTTTTAAGAATCCGATTTCAGGTTTCTGCGACGCGGCGTCGGCAGATTAACAACGTAATTTTATACTCTTAATTCTAACGAATAAATCGATCTGGTTCTATTAGAAGGTACACTCATTATTTTCTTACTATATCTTTTCATCGTGTATTGGGAATAGAAGTACGTCCTGGTTCTACTTTTTCTTGAGTACCTATTGAGGTAAATCTATTTTCTAATTTTGTGACAGACAGTCATAATAATTATCCACTAAATATATGAACACTAAATATGTATGTAACACTAATAAACAAATTAATACCTACTAGATGAAAACCCGGCTTCGCTCGGGTGAAATGTGACTCATAATACACAATCTTTAACAAAATGTAGGTAGATAGGAACTGTAACTTCACTGATACGTGTGAATCGGCCGTAACGAACTCAAGATGGCATCCGAGTGGCCAATATGGCGACTCCCATTTGCACCATTAGAATTTAACAAAATACTCGACAATCCGAATTTTGCGGATATATGTTGTCGACTCGAAATCACTAATTTTTTATGTTTTATTATTCAGGTAAACTTTCAATCGAGTCTACCGTACCCTAATTATTAATATAGAGATTTTGATGTGAAACATCTATAGCCGCAAGCACGCAAAACCGATTTCTGGCGTGGCGACGCATGCCGTGGCGACGCGTCGCCACGCTATATAATGTTATATATATACAGTTTATATGCAGTAGTGTGTACGGTGCATATTACTTTAACAAAATATTGTAGATGTTTCAAATCTGCCAGGCGTCCCGTGACGGCTCACATTTTTTCATTCTAAACTTGGTTATTTATGAACAGCGATATATCATTTAAATATCGATGTTTATGATTTAGACATTTGAAGTGTTATTATTGTCATAAAAATTACAAATTGTAATTGTAATTGGTTATTGTGTATGATATTATATATAATTAAGGCAAAAGCTACTCTTTGCAATATTTTCTTTTTTTTGTTTCTTGTCTCTATCATTGAAGGTATAAATTTGTTAAACTACGCAACGAATTGGTTTTCATCAACAGTTACAAATTTTTACAGCAAAGGTTACCTTTATAAGAACATAAACTTTATTACTATATTCGAATTAATGTTTTGTGTAAGTATAACAATCAGTATTTTGTGATTACATACATATATAAGCTCACGCCTGTTATCCGCGAAGGGTTACGCGAGGTGAAATAGCGAACTACACCACCCACATTTCGCCGAGCTTAGTTCCGTCCCAGATGTAATACGATGCGAGATGATGATGATGTGAGATGCGAGCCTGTCGCCATATCGGGCACAAATTCCAAACTCCGAGATGATGCTGAGTAGAAAAACCCAATACAACTTGATTCGACCCGGGGATCGAATCCGAGACCTCAGAACGGCAGTCGCACCGAAATACAACTGCGCCACCGAGGCAATTTTGTGGTTAAATCGCCAAAAAATAAATTTTTGTACTAGCAAATGGTTCTTCAAAAATTCTAGCGATTTATTTGGTCGAGCTGCGCCATGAGGTACCAGTGGCGATGAGGTTCAACCGCGACCGTATCTTTTTTTTTTTTCTTTTTTCCTCTCCCGTATCATCCTTCGATTTCTTTCCTGTCCCTCCCTCGCCCCCTCTCCTCCTTGTTTCTTATCGTCAGAAGATCTTTCACAATCGGCAGTCGGTGAAGGGGGGGTGGGCGGCTTAAGCCAAGATGCATACAAGTAGGCGGCGGAAGGCACCGTGCGGTTTTAATAGTTATTCCTCGTACTTCACGCCGGGCGAGTCCCACATAACGTAAGGGGATGCGTAAAAGCATTTTCCCATGAAAAAAAAAAAACATAGAAAAAGTGACACAGGGGTCAATAAACATAAATGTAGATATATATTTCTTTACAGATCTTTAATCAATCGTATCCTTAAACGCGTTTACTCTATTTTTACTTTTTAGTAAATCGGAAAATAAATACTATATTCGTAAACACAATTTTATATGAAAAGTAACGCATACGTAATTTATTTATATTATTTTATTTTTGTATAAAGCAACCATACTTTTTAATTAAAAGTCATTTGGTCTACAATAAAATAAAGTCGGACGATGCATTTTAATTTAAAATAAATATAAAGAGTAACCTCTAAAAGAAGTAATTTATACGCGGACGAATAATCAGTTCGTCCGGAGCCCGTCTATTTATATAAAGTACTATTTTAATTTATACTTTTGTCACCCATAAAGAGGTGTTTAACGACATTTGACATATTGCCAGACAATACTCTCGTCGCTTCGCTTCCCAGTTGCGGCCGTTTTATACTATCATCGTCTGTTATTGTCAATGTAAACAAATATTTTGGTAAAAATTGTTACGTCTACTTACATGCTAGATTAGCGTATATATAACAAAATTGAAAGTTACGATACCCCGGATATCCTTCTAACACAATTTACATAGAAAAATCATGTTTCTACAAAACTGAAAGAACGCAAAGCGATGATAGCTTAGTTGTTAGTGTGGTCGGTCCTATACAACTCTAAAAATCAGCCTGAGCTTTCGCTAAAGGAAAACATGGTGAGGAAACCATAGCTTGGTGGTAGGGCATTTGAAATAATACCCGCCTGGGTACCTTTTTTTTTTTTTTTGACGGGGGGAAATGCATTTACGCACTACCCTTATCTATTGTATTTGAGGGATCAGAGTCCCCCAATACAATAGATAAGGGGGCACGGAGTGACGAGCTCCGTGCCAGTGTGGGACTCACCCGGGCGTGAGGCGCCCGGAAATACCTACTAAAACCCCCCGGGGCCGTCCGCTGCATTTGAGATGGGGGCGACACGGGGTGGCTTTCGCAAGCACCGCGTCGCCCCCTGCAGCGAACCCACCGGGCCTCGTCGTGCAATGGCCCAGCGGGGATGGGGGAGTGTACACACTTCTCAACCCCACCTCTTCGCCCGCCTCCCGTAGGAGGCATGACCTAGATTGGTCTGCAGTCCGGGGGACGAGATGTACCCGCCTGGGTACCTACCACCCTCAAGTTAGAAAACCTGTCACCATATACCAATAGGTTAGTTCCGGCAGCATCACTTGAGAACCAGTACCTAGGCCTAATGTGTTTACCATCCTGAACCATATCGTCATGTAACATCAAGTGAGATTCTGGTCAAAGCACCGTGTAAAAAAACACCAAATCTTCGTCCATATTCAGTCCATGATAATAGGTTCACCGGTGGTTAATTTTTACTTGATTTAAAGGTTAATATGACGCTTTATATACCAGTGCTGGAACCAGTTCAAGGTCTCATTGCGGAAGCAGTACGGTCACACTAATTATTGCCGCAAAGTAGCAGTGATCGTCCCGTTGTATTCCAGGCTGAATAATATGGTTGATGTAGTAACTGCATTAAAGTCTGCATGCTGATTCTTTACTATTTTCTTTCTAGAAATAGCCAGACCTGATAATACGCTAAGAAAAACTGTCATTCAAATGATAGCACCGCGATTTAGAAAATAACTCTACTGTCATGTTAAGATTGATTGTATGATTCGAACCCGAGTCGATTGACGCATTGCCTGAATAAACAGCTATCACTAAACCATCATCGCAGCTTTATATATATTTATTTTGAAACCAAATTGTCGCATATATAATTAGTCGTTCGTTGACCGAAATTCGATGTCATCGAACTTCTGAAAATGTGTTTTATCGCATTAAATTCAAGATTTAAACACTGAAAAGTCATTACATTTTTCTCACTTTGTAAATATTGAGGTTTATTAACATATTAATAAAAGTCAAAATTTTGTCTGTGACGTCTTAACAAAATTTTACCTTTTTATTTTACAAGATTGGCCTGAAAGTCTAGTATGAGAAAGATAGAAAAAAGGTTAAATATTAATAGGAGAATTTTGATTCAATAATTTTACACATTTTTTCTTTTTCTTTTCTTACTGGCTAACGTTTGTTAATCTGAAAAACTTCATACGTAATCTGTTACGACCCCTAAGAGCATACAACCAAATCTTTTTTTATTGATAACACTAAAGTTCTTCATTTAAGCAACTAAACTAAATATGAATGTCGGTTGACAATCAGAAGAGAAATTCCATTAAATTGTTTTAACTTTGCCTATTTATACGAGTACTTAGATTATCCGTTATAACATTATACGCCTTCCCTCTTAAAGAGTTCATGAATGGAAGTGAGTAAGAAATCCTCTATAAAGTTCGAAATACGATAACTATTTACCGACAAAAACAAACAGGTCAACGGAAATGATTATATTGACGCTAGGGCATAAATAATTACTAAAACATACGCATATAAACAACAAGGTATTACAGAAGGTCTACTCAGAAAACGTTACATACTACATACATCGGACATGGCGTTTCATAAAATGCTTTTCAATATACAAATAACAAAATAAAATAATTAAAAACAATATAATAAATTCGTTTTGATAAATAGTGGCGCGTAAATTTCTTACAGTTTTTTCTTCGTGATTAATTGTTATTGTGAATATTTACATACTTTGAGAATATACATCTCTCGTGACAGCACTTTCATAGAGTTTGATTATATGTTTGTAGATCTCATATAACGTTCTATCAAAATGGCCACTATTTTGCATGAACTATCCAAAGAACTTAAACTTGATGTTTGTTATTTCAAATACAATTCACTTGTACACAAAATAACCAAAACGTATGTACCTACATAACATAGGTTTCAAACAAATTTATGAAAAACAAATAAGAACTATTTTTTTAAGTTTTCGCGTTCCATATTTAAATTCAGTTAATTTAAACGGGCGACGCCGCGCACCGCTAGTCAGCCCGTGACCACGGTTGGTGAAACCCAGCCGAAACGTCGGGATAGAAAAAAGCAAAGGAAACGCGTGAAAACCTGTTTAAATTAATTTAATTTAAATAAGAACTAAAACACAAAGCTGTCAACAGCCCAATATTAAAAATAGTATAGACTGTAAAAATATAAATATTTTTATTATTGAAGTTTTACTTCTTTTGGTGCAATAGGGAAAAATGATGAGTGTAATATAATTTACGATGCGGACGCAACCGCCACGAAAATATGGCACACTGAAGTTAGGTAGTCAACTTACGATGCGCGCACGCCGTGACAAATAACTAATACCCTTCAAGTAATTCAGTTAGCTGTCAACGTTTTATTTTTTTTCTGGTATAATGTAAAAGAAGTATAACTTCTTACTTGCGTACACCCACACTTTTTTTTTAATTTATTTATTCATAAAAATGTTGACTGTTACGAGTAAAAAACTGTTTACTAAGATTAATAGCACATGTAAAATAAGCAACCGAGGATGCATGCATTTCTTTTTGCTGCATTATGAACCATATATGATGCAAGTTTGAATTATTAAAAATAAACAATCCTTAGTTCTATTAAAAGAACTACTTTTTAAATGAGTAATTTAACACTTCTTCAATAGTATGGAATATGTCAGCTTAAATTTCAAGTAAGCTGTTTTTTAAGGCATATGGTATATATACCCTTTTTAAGTTAAATTTTGTGCTTTAAATAAAATAAAATAAAAATGTAGATGTCTGAGAGTATACTTTGTTTTACCTAATCTGAGCAAGCAAGGTTTTTTACAGAGTCATATTAGATACTAGACGTGTTTCCGCGGCTACGCCCGCGTTTCATATATGCTTCACTGCGTTTTAATTTAACTCTAATAATTGCGTTAGTTCTAAGATAAACTAAAAATATTTTTCATACATTCAAGCACTTGCCCGTAAAACTGTGCATTAAATCGATTTTTTTAGGAGTTTTAATGTTTCTACGCTGAACTCTAATTATTTTTGAAAATTAAAAGTACCCTAAGTTACACGGAGGAACTTCAGCTATATAACAAAAAAGTCTCATCAAAGTCCGCCCAGCCATTCCGGAGATTACCCAAAACAAACAGACAGACAACAATTTTAATAATTGTATCTTTGGTATAGGTATCGTATATACGTTTATGTAGTAACAAAAAGTAATTTTAACATTACAAACAGACACTAATTTTATTTATTAGCATAGATTACGATTTTTGTTATTAATTTAAATAATGTTTTGAAGGGTACAATATAAAGGAGACAATGAAACTCTCTGAATATTGAATCACTGACTGTTTATTAAGTATCGACTAATAGATGTTAACATTTATATTAATATATAGAGTATATATCACACCAATATCTATTTTCGTCTAAACTACTAGGTTAGCCTATTTAAAAAAAATAAAATTAAAATCTATTTGGCAATCAGATTTTTGGATAATGAACTAAAATTCTAACCCGATTTTTTCGATTAGGATTGTTGAATACAAACTCTAGAACTTTACTGAATGTAGGTAAATTAAAAATAAAATAGAGCGATTGGACCTTCTGTACCGTCTGTTATACTATGGTTACATGTTCACCTAGAACGATTCTATTTTCGTCTACCATATCCCAATTAACCTCATTACCGGGCTACAGCGAAAACGTAACGATATTTAACGAATCGGCTTTTAAGCCTCTTTCGTAATTTTTCAGTAATAATTTTTTTTTTTTATATATTTAGAAAGTAAGATTTTTGAAGAACCACCAGTCTCTAGTACATTGTTTGGATGTAAATCTTAAGATTTCGTCTACGTAAACTATGAACATTTATTTTTTGGCTACTTACACAAAAGAGTAATTAGGATATAGGTATTATGTACTAGCTGAGTGCCCGCGACTGCGCCCACTTTTCATATATTCTTCTCTGCGTTTTATTTTTTTTTTATAGGGAACCCTATGTTTTTATTAAAAAATTTTGTACTAATAAGATAAAGTAAAAATATTTTTCATAAATTCAAGCACTTGCCCGTAAAACTGTATATTGAATTGGATTTTATTCAAATTTTAATGAGTTTTAATTTCTTTACGCGGAACCCTAATTATTTTGGAAAATTAAAAGTACCCAAGTTACGATGTGTGACTTCAGCTATCTACGGAAAAAGTCGCGTCAAAATCCGTCTAGCCGTTCCGGAGATTACCAAGAACAAACAGACAGACAGACAATTTTTTTATTAAATATTATATTTTTGGTATAGGTATCGTATATACATACATATCTATTTGGTAAAAAAAAATCGACATTAAAGCAGATTTTACTTATTAGTATAGATATTTTAACTACCTTGAAAAAATATGAGGACAAAAATTGTATCAAAATCCCTTATATGGTTTAAGAGGAGTTATCTGATAAATAGACAGACGCGAAAAGTGATTTTGCTTTATACTATGTACAGAAAATGTTACATATTTATAATATTAAATAAGTTATTCACAGAATTCACGAAGCAAATTCAATTGAAGTCAATACTTTATAGCTTTTATACGGAATAAAAAGTAATGTTGGTCAAGTGGAAAATTAATTCTTTTGTTGTAAACAACTTTGTGGGCTCTCTATGTCCAACTGTGGACGTCTTTCTACGTAGTTTAAAAACTCAAATAATACAATCTATCTAGAAGCTATTGATTAAAAACAAACGTATAGTGTATCTTGTTAACGTAACTTTTATATAATTACCCTCTTTTATTGCTTCTAACACATTTGTTTTTGTTTAATTTTACGACTTGCGTAATACATTAGTGCGGAATGATTTCTACCCGCGCCATTATAACGGACGATATAAAACAAACGAAGTAAATACTCGAATTGATTCTAGTACAATTGTAGCGCCTCGGCCGCCATTATTTTTGTTCATATATTATAAAATCACGTGATACTCCACTGTTTATAGTAAAATTAAGAGGATATGATAGCGGCATTTATTCCATACAAACGTAGTTCTGTTTCCTCACTGGATAATAGCATTATGATAAATATTTTACACCAAATAATAAACATCCACCACCGCCACGCCCGGACGTTTTGATTTTTTCCATAAATTAGTTACTGTAGAAACTAAGAGCGTTTGAAAATGAAAAAAATGCTCGATATTTACCGTCATTTTTAAACGTTCGTCAGACCAAATTGATGAATAAAATTTAAAAAAGCAAAACGTAGAGGCACTGCCAAAGTATTTCTTATTCTATATCTGTAAGAAAATTAAATTAATCTGTTCAGTTTTGGAGGAACCAGGGTACTACGAAGCGATATTTTCGTATATTTTGCATACGGTAAAATCAGCCAGAGCTGCAGTTGTCTCTTTCGTGTTTTATAACTCTTTCTTTGGGGCCCAACGCGATACTATTAGAAATACCTACTTTTCAAATCTAATGGCGACCGCATTTCCACTTAATATCAGGTTGTTATTTTTAATGACCTAACTCAGGGTGATCTGGGCGTTCTTCCTCTACTGAATAACACCAAATAATCAACGGTTGTGATAGATTATAGTTTCTAGCTCCCTAGCTACCACTCTCAAGTGGATAGGCTGCTGCCGAATATTTTATGTTAAAATCCCGAAAAAGAAATGTATGTGAAACCACAGGTGAAACTCTCTTTCAGACGTAAAATGTTGCAGTATCAAGTCAAATAATGAAAGTTGATTTTTTTTCAATAATGATAAAAGTAAACGATTAGTCAGAAAATATAAAAAAATACTTATTACAGTAAAAGAGATGATGATTCAGTGACAAGACTATAAAATTATTAGTTGCCGCCTTGTCACCGAATAAATGGACAGAATCATTTGAGAGGTAGTTCTTTAGTGTTTCGTCATCTTAGGGTACAGCTTCATTTGAAACGGTGCTTGCGAAAGCTACCCCGTGTCGCCCCCATCCCAAATGCGGCGGACGGCCCCGGGGGTGTTTAGTGGGTATTCCCGGCGCTTCACGCCCGGGCTAGTCCCACACTCGCACGGAGTTCATCCCTCCGTGCCCCCTTACCTATTGCATTGAGGGACTCCGGTCTCACTTATTCGATAGGTAAGAGTAAGAGTAGTAAAAAAAAAAGAAAAGGGTACAGCTTCATTTAACCTCAGTACAGTTCATAAAAAAAGTAAGTAACTAGACATAAATGTATCGTTTGTTTATAGAAATGGCAGGTACGTGCGCGGTATGGGCTACGGAACAGTGTTTACATTCCGCTAACTGACGGGTTGATGGTGAACGATCCCAGACGCATCACCTTCGCCCGGTCATGTGTTTACTCTCCTTTGTTATTCATTGTTTCGTACGAGTTTACTGTGTTTACTCAAGATCTTGTAACATATATAAATATGCGAATACTAACTGCGGAACATTACCTTCCTTGCAAATAACAGCAATAAGTTTTCTTCACATAATAATTTCAAATAGTTAAGATTAGTGTAAGAAACCTGATGTTAGTAAATAATTGTGTCAACTTCATTGAAAGAGTCGTACATCACTAAAGTTATTTTCAAGTTCTAAACTAATAAACGGATAGACAGACGGTGTGTTTTATATATAATATGTAAAAGGGTGTGTGATATGCACTAATAACATATGGGAAAACTCCATAATAACATACCGCGCGTGGTATTGAACTAGCGCAAGGGTTTCCCCCACAAACCCCAATGGAAAGTCCCCAGTCCTCCCCCTCACCCCTCTCTCCCCAGCCGACCACTCACATTTTTCCCGGCGTTCCGATCGTTACTCCTCCGGCACCATCAAAGTCAGTGACACGAAATGTATTTGAATTGGTTTATGATCGTTGGCAACTATTGGGTGCGCGTACCATTTATGTCAATAATTGACGTTTAGGTAATAAAGATTAAATTTTATCGATGTCAGTCAAACCATTTATACAATATCCCTTAATGCGTGGGTAGTTTTGAGAATGCTATAACATATGGTGTAAACAGGCTCATTCCTAGTCAAGGATCTGATTATGCATCGTATAAAATTAGCAACAACTTACGATCGACTGGCTTCAGTTAGAACTGCCAACCTTTTGTAATTTGGTTATGAATGCTACAGTGGCCATAGATAACATCAAGTAGACTGTGCGCCTATTTGTTACTGCTAACCATAAATAAAAGAAACTTGACTCTGAAATAATTTATTTGAACTTTGTTTGTCCGTTTGTTAATTCGCTTTTAATTTAATAACGTAAGGGTTTCATTTCGTAAGGTATTATTGTATATTGTCTTAATTATGTACAATTTGATGATACTGCGACGGCGCTAGGTCCAAGCGACGACGATAAGCAAAAAAAAAATCTAGCCAAATCTATTTTCACAACATAAAAACATGTTATGCCGACCCTGCTTATTGTAGGACAAGGGACAGAAGATAATGTTGACACGTCAGTAGTATTTATATTGAAGAGTCTCTCGCAATATACGCGTAGGTGATACCGCACGCGAGACTCGTAAGCATGAACAGGGGCGAAGGTTTGACAATGGTTATGGCGGTTACAGCTATGGTTTGCTTACATTTAATTTTTTTTTTATAATGCACAGCACAGTGACTGCACTGGACCTGATGGTAAGTACAGTACAATCCAAAACAGCGGCGACTGACACTGAACAGAATTCAGTGCCAGTCACCGCTGTCATGCTGGCCTGCTTAAATACCTCTTCACGCCTCTTTTGAAGGACCCAATATCATATGAAGGAGGGAACACGCTGACAGGAAGACGGGGTACGGGTCTGAATGGTGATTACGTAAGCAATATTCACTTATTTAATTATCCTATTTTAATTCAGAATTTTGCTAATACTTACTAAATCAGGGGAAATGGTAAGAACTTAGCTTACTATTACTGATTAGGGGAGGGGGGAGATATCAAAAATGTTCACAATCTTTCTAACGTAAATTTTTGAACGAACCCTAAGTGATACCGCGTTTGAAAAACTCGGGAAATTCTCGAGTTCTTTGTGTTCCATACAACTTTCACAAAATTCGCACTCTATAATAAATTATACCATAATAACTCTATTTATCGTATTTTTTTTAGACTGAAAAATGAAAGAAGACTCGTAAAGCTGATGTCTACTACGTCTAGCTACATTCAGTCTAGCACCGCCGCTGTAGAATAAAAAACATGAATGAAAATTTAAATCAACGAAAAAAAATATTCTGTTCAGTAACAGGGCACAAACAATCTTGAACTGTTTTATTTAAATGGACATTATTATATGACGAAATAATTTTCAATGTATTCTCTCCTCACATTGTTACAAGTTTATGAAATATGTATTTACAATTTAATTCGAGGATGTTTGGAAACTTTTCTCGTTATAAATATAATTCCAATAAACCGAGTTACTGAACAAACGGGTTATATAGTGTTCTTTTTTATCGATTTTCGAATAACTTTGCACTTTATCTCATGGTAAATATGGTACCTCGTTATAGATAACCCATGTCGAGAGTTACGACCACGATGAGAAGCACTTGTATGGCGAATACTAGACATACTGTAACGTGAGTCACTGTGACAGGTTTTTATGCTGGTAGCTCAGAGGTAAGTAGCCGACTACCCCTTCGTAACGAATCCTCTTGAGCTCTCAGTGATGGTGGACACCGTTGCGAAACCATAACTTGCGCGTATCCACCAACCTCGAATTTAAAAAAAAAATGGCGCAAGCCCCTGTACGTGTGTTTAACATCATTTAAGAACCAGTCAATATAGGGTTAAGTGTCTTTGTTTGTATTTAGGGTCACATTATCAATTAACATCAAGTGCGACTGTATTCAAACTCTATAAATGTATGAGTATGACCTACAGTATTAAAAAAAAACCTACAATAGTCGCAATACAGTTAAGCGTTTTCAACCAAATTCCCCAAAGCTTATGTACCTTAGTTAAGGCTGGCTTCGTAATATGTAACAACTATACACACTCATAAATACTCTTGAAAGAAAACATAATTTGAAGTTGGTAGCTGACCAGACGGAAATTAAAAATGCCCTACGACCATGATATCGTTTCATGCTTCTTTACACGCAATTTTACTTTGACTTCTGTACCGATGATGGCTTGATTGGTAGATACGGTCGGATTCCGCGTCGATGAACGTAAGTTTGAACCCACATAACCAATTCTATAAGCCTGAGCTTGCGGGGAAGGAACACATCATGAGGAAACCTTAGCATGGTGGCATTTTCTAGTAATGTCCGCTTAAGCAAATACCAATATCAAGCATCAATAGGTGTGTTTTAACAGCATAACTGGTGAGTACCTCTAGACTTCGTGTGGTTACCATTTTGTATCATATTGTCACGTAACATCAAGTGAGTTGTTGTAAAAGAGCTGCTGAACCAATGCGGTATAAAACCAAATCGAGGTAATCTTATAACTTCGAAAGTAGTTTTATCTACGAATGAAGATACGCAGTAAATGATTAGTTAGTTCTCAATGGGACACCGACGTTATCGTTCTTGCAATGCCATTAACGACGTAATACCCTGATGGGGCTTTTAGCTAACTAGGGCGGTGCCGTGACGTCACGCGCGAAGGCTTCACCGCAAGGTCACTTTACTTGGATATCCGATACTCTAAATTAGATTATCAAGAACTAAGGCGAAATTATAGTGTCGTTCAATATAAACTTCCTGTAATTTTTTGGCCCAATATTCATGGTAATAATTATTTTTATCGTTATAAAATTAGCGAATAACTAAAAAAAAACTTGCTTGGTGGTAAGATAATATCGAAGACGGATCAAGAAGCGTCACTCGGTCTAAAATGCGGCTGCTGGAAACAACCAACCAAAAAGATGGTTTTTGATTTATGTTTCTTTGCTTCACATTATATAATACTTACTCAACCCTATTAAAACTTTTTTAACGTTTATCTTTCTAGGATCTTCAACAACTTAGATATAAGCTCAAAAAGAGTAATCTTATATTGAATAAATATTAAACTTTAAAATCTTAAAGAACAAGCTTATCCCTTAGATGTAGGTACGTCTATTTATCCTATTATTATATAAATATTATATAAATGCAAAACGCGAAACCTACCGCAATTTGAAAAACTTCAAACAAAACAATAAACTTTACTGTAAGCGCAGAGTTCTTTGATCGCAATGACAACGTTTGTTTTGGCGGCAAAACTTATTTTCGTCGGCGTCTCACGGCCATCTTGAATTCACATCACAATAAAGATGGCGGCCAGCGGTATAATACGATAAGTAATGTTTACATTTCTTGTTATTATTTACAAATTATGTCATGAATTAAATACTGCTAAATTTTCATAATTAACTTAAAAAAAAAATGAAAATAATGGGTACCTACCTCCTATAAATTTATGAAATAAATGTTGGTTTTCTATAGTATGTAGCGGATATATCTTGAGCAAATACAAATTCCGTTAAAAATAGATTCGAGAAGATTTTGATTTTTGATTGCATTGTATGTTGTTAAATTTTGTTGCAATGTGTTTCCATACTTCCCTTGTTGTATTATTTCAACTTTGTATATAACGTATAAAATTATATTTGAACAGAATTAAAAATCATAGAAAGCATTATAAATCTGCGCTGCGTTTAGGACGCTACGCTCGTCCGACATTGCCCGAAGTGTTGCCATACTTAAGTGGCAATTGGTTGACCACATGGCTTGTAAAACTGATGCCCGGTGGGGGTAAAAGGTAGGTAAAAGAAGACGTAGCATGGTGGTAGACGACCTGGTGAATATCGCGGGATTCTGCTGGATGCGGATGGCGCAAGACCGGTCGTCGTGGAGGTCTTCGGGCGAGACCTATGTTCAGCCGTGGACGTCTTTCGATTGAATTAATGGATGAATGAACTTAAAAGATATGTATAGATCACTCTTGATACAAATTTACAGTAAATATTAGAATCTGTATGTGATTATATTCTATATTATACATAGACATATGATGTTTTCGCTATTCTATCCTATGTCTATGAAATTATATTATTAAGTAAATCGTTCAATATATAAACTGGTGAATGATTCTGATTCAATAAAGGTAACAAAACCTCTTAATACACTAGCACAAGAGCATCATTCAAGCAAGTGTTAGCCACAGAGAGAGAGAGAGTTATACAGATTCGGTAACCATCAGATTCTTTACAGGGTTCAACCAAAGTCAATCAGAAAATGTAATTTAAAAAACCACTTGGATCGAGTAAAGTTACGAATAACAAAATTATAAATTAAACAAACATTATGTTCAAAAACAGAATAAGAGTAATTTTACATAGTTTTTAATAAGTACCCAATATGGGTTAAAATAATGCTCAACGCAGATGCTTTGGTTTTTAAACGATTAGCTATTTAAACTAGATTTACGTTTAATAATACGGCAGAAAGGGATGACATACCCCTAATTACGGATATCTGTAGAACAGAATCGTTTTTAAAGCCGTGACCTAGAACAGCTAGAACGGCCGGGGCGCGGTCGTCGGGACTTAAACAAACCGATAATCCCAACCGTTGTGGCTATTTTTACCCACGTTACCGTTGCTTGTCTAACCTGTGCGTGATTTTCCTTGGATTAATTATACTTTTAACGGTTTGTAAGTGGTCTGTACTCATTAAAACAAGGTAATTTGGACCAAAGCTTCGAAATTTAGCACAATTTATTTGTCTGGTTTAGGCGATCTTAACCCAAATCGGAAAATATAGAATGGAGTGATAAAATAGCATACTCAGAATGTTAGCTTATAAGCTAAAATCTTCTAATACGAGTCCATTTTATGGTAATTTACCACTGCCGATGGACGTCTGTAGTAAAAACTGTTACTAATAAATTATGCTAATTTTTTAATTGTAAATTTTTAAAGAGAAAGCTAAAAAAATCACCTTTGATATGAATTTAAAATTCCTGCCTAAAATCCAAAATGCCTAAAATGGAAGTATGGACTTCTTTCACTTTATCCAGATATTAAAAAAACTGAAGTAGGAAAGTGAAGGATCACTTTACGAGATATTTCGTCTTTAGACCATCACAGATGCTTTCTCATAGTATTTCTTCGTGTCACAATATTGTCATATTAAATATTATAGTTAGGCTGTTATCTCTTCGTGGTTTTGCCCTATTCTATATTATGGAAATTTCTGTAACAATTACTAATATCTAATTACTCTCCTCTCTTAACGGTTAAGCTGAGGCATTTATTGTGCGACTAGATGATTTATTCTTGATTCAACATTTTTGTCTTTGTCTTTCTGTCGGTTACTTTGTTTGTAACTCAATAACCTCTGATTCGGTTTACGTAGTTCATAAAAATATTAACTGTCTAGATTATAGTGCATATTTTTTTATACTAAGTAGATTACGAAATAAGTTTTTAGGTTCGAAGAGAGTGAAGTCGACAGTAAAATAAACAACGTCATAAATATTTTAACTTAGGTATTGAATGTTTTATAGACAATATGTATTTATTTAACACAAAGTATATAGCCGTGTGGTGCCGGCTAAGAATAATA
Organism: Samia ricini; assembly: GCA_014132275.2. Classification (NCBI taxonomy): domain Eukaryota; kingdom Metazoa; phylum Arthropoda; class Insecta; order Lepidoptera; family Saturniidae; genus Samia; species Samia ricini. The sequence goes on from AP028162.1 coordinate 910,484, forward strand.
CCACCTCATGTCTTTCCATGGGTGTCGGAAAAGGCGACTAAGGGATATACCAAGGGATGGGCAGCAGCATACTATGAGTATCACAAACACCTAATGCGATTGCCAACCCGGCTGTCAAGCGTGGCGAATATGGCAATTCCCCCCTTAATGGGGAAAACCTATGTCTAACAGTGGACGTCTATCGGTTGGCTAATGATGTAGTCTTATATATCTATTAAGGCAGAGAGTAGCCGTTAGCCATTCATTCGAGCCACCAGTACTGTGAAATATTTTAATTTACATTCATTTACATTGACAAATAGTTGAATTTATTATTATTACAGCTGTCTCGAATGAATTATAAATAAATATAAAATGCGTATTTAATCTTTTTTAATTAATTATTATATTAAACTTAAATCGACGTTTTAATAACCGCAGCAATTCAAGCCGAAGACTATTGTGGTGTCTTCAGCGCTAGTCACAAAGCTTGACGAAGCTGTAAAGGCTAATAGCGTAAGATAGTCAGATCTTTTATTGCCATAATTTATGAGTATATACAAGAACTGATGTAACGAATTACTAAAATGAAAAAGAAACAATTACTAATAATTACTAGACGGTAACAGGAAAAATCATTTTTCTCCACCAAGAAAAATATTTCCCGTCAGACATCAAACGAATTTCTCAAACAGAAAACTATCTGGCAAGCAGACGTAATAATATGTTGTTTGTTTGTACACAAATTCACACTAAAATACTGATTTAATTGTAACAGCTGTAAGTTTGCCGATGTATTTCATCGCACTTTTCACGAAAACAATGTGTTTTTCTTTCGATTATACACTATGACATGGTATTTTAATCGCAAATCGCGAGTTATTTGTTACCTAGCTTCTATACGATCTTAAGTTTGTTAAATGTGGTGAACATTTTTCTTATGTACATAATATCTATATGAAATTTTGATGCGGAATCTTTATATGCGTTTATTTGGAAAATGTACACCTTTGATAGATCATTCGAGATACAAAATTCATAGAAACAGTTTGTTTGTTTATGTGTTGTTATGACTGCACACATACATACATGGTGAATGGGGAAAAGTCGTCATAGTGTCTCGCTTTAATATTAACTATTGCGAGCTAGGAACTTTTTCTCGAGTAATGTTACTGCGAACACATGCTGCCATGAGTGAGGAGCTGTGGTGGTTCATTGTATGGTGGATGTTCCTAAATATGATATTATTATATAAAAAAACTTGTACTAAATGAAAAAGGTAATAGTTAATTTGCGTAGTTTTCTCGTTCAATTATAAAGTCTTATGTACATATATACTATTTGGATATATAAAAGTGTAATACATACCGGCGTGATGTAGCGCAGTTTCAAAGGGCGCTCTCTGAACACGATCTTTGGTATCTGCCAAAAAAATATAAATAGATTAGGGATTTGGCTAACGAAGCGATCGACAAAACAATAACACTTTGACCATTCATGATATAACACACAATATAAATACTATTCCTATAAACGAATCCCCTAATTATACAATTTCGGTAAGAGTATCAACGAGTCATTTTGAAATCTTACAATTGAATAGATTCCCAAGGTGGGTTTTAGTAAATATTTTATTATATTATAGGTATAAAAAAATGACACAGTAGTGACCAAAAGCACGTACTCTAGGAATATACATTAGATTTTTAAGAGATAATACAATCCAGTAAATAAAATAATAATATATGGTTTTTATAATAGGTCGTGGAAAAAAGCTTTTCGCATATAGTCTGTATAAACTTGTAATAAAATCTATTTGTCAGTACTATTTGTATCTGGCCGATTTTGATGACATTAAAAAGGTTACATTTCAAAAAAAGAAACTCAATACACTTTAAAGTTTTATTACAAAATAGGAATAAATTAATTGCAAGCCGCGAAAAAAGGATCCGTATCGGTTATGGACCTCATGCAGTGTTAGTGAGAGTAGCACAATAATTTTGACCTATTTGACATAAGATACACAAAAAAGCTCGATATTTGGGTGCCACACGAGGTTACCGAAAGAAACCTAATGAACCGTGTACTCAATTACGATTATTTTTTGAGACGTAATGAAACCGAACCTTTTTGTAGAGATCGCTAAATATTGATGAATACTGGATCACGTACGACAAGAACGAAGATGAAATCTGGTCAACGGTCGGTCAGGCTTAACAGACTATGGGCAAATCTTATTTTTTCTTGTGAGAAATGCCTTTATGCATTCCCTCTGGCATTTCTAATCCGGGAGAAAATCTCAACTGGTTATAGATATCAGAGGGATATGTGGGACTCGCTCGGCGTGAAGCGCCGGGAATACACACTAAAACCCTACCGCCGCCTTACTGGGGCAACATGGGATTGCAAAGTATATTCCGCGTCACCTCTGCGGCAGGCCCTGAAAGGACTCCTTCCATTACTTTCTCTCTGGAAGGGGGTAAACCCACCTCCTTCTCAACCACCACCCCCTATTTCCACCCCTCTCTTCCTTGGGTTCTTGTAAGGACAAGGCTGGCTCAGGGAGGTGGGAGAGTACGGGCGAACCGTGCCCTCTTACCCCACATCCTCCTTCGGCGTAGAGGATCCGGTAAAAGATCCTCTTCCCGTTCCCTCTCTGCGGGTTCCTTCTTCAGCAAAATTTCCTTGAAGAAGGAGACCACAGCGCTTCAGACCCTCTCGCTGCCGAGCGTGGCTCTTACCAAGCTCAGCAAAGAGAGGTCTGGGCCCATCTCTGCCACCAAACTGCGACGATCTTCATTGTGTCAGAACCTAGGTTAACTCGCAATAAGGTGATGCTGTGTGTATGGTGGGATGGGAAGGGCATTGTTCGTTTTGAAATTCTACTGCCGGCCAGAACCATTGATTCGGATCTTTACTGCCAACTAAGAATACGATTATGGCAAGAAATTGAGAGGAAGCTGGCGGAATGAATCAATATACAATGTGGTCTTTCATCACGATAACGCTATACGACACACATCTTTAGCCACTCAGCCAAAATTAAGAGAGTTTGGCTGGGGAGTATTAATGCATCCTCCATATAGCCATGATGCACCTTCAGATTTCCACCTGTTTCGATTTCTTCAAAATTCTTTAGAGTCTGCCAAAACGAATTGTTATTTTGATCAGAAGTCCCAAAATTTATACAGCGACGAGATTATGGCACCACCTACAAGATGGCAGAAAGGCATTGAACAAAATGGCATATATATACTGTAATTAAATGTAAATAAACTTTTGAAAAACATATCTCGAGTTTTCATATAAAATGCGAAGAAACTTTTTCCGAACCTAATGTACAAACGCCCTGAAACGTTAAAATTACTTGACGGGTTACTTGTTGACAATACTTTATGTAGCCTTACACCCCCCCCCCTCTCTGAATAACGAAAACCATACGACATAATCAATAATCAACATTGCATACGTTATTTTGTTGTTTTTTTAGCTCGTTTTTACATCTATTGTCAAATTTAATAAGTACAGAAGACTTTATTTTAAGAAACTAGCTGCTCTCCGCGGTTTACCCGCATAATTCCCGTTTCCGTGGGATTTTCGGAATAAAAACTATCCTATGTCACTCCCTGGATTTCAAACTATCTCCATATTAAATTTCATCCAAATCCGTCCAGTAGTTTTTAAGTTTATTCGTTACGTACAAAAATATAAATCTTTCCTCTTTATATTATTAGTATGGATTAGTATAGATTATATCTTTCGTTTGTCATGATTAGGTACGCAATAATACATAATAATAATCGTTACTTCTTGGCAACAATATTAATGTCTGTTTTTTTTTTTTGGAAATTTTCTACTTTAGAAGTAAATAAATCTTATTATATTAGTACAATGTTGATAAACTCCATTTAAAGCCGATTCTCATTTCTAATATGTTTCATACATTTTCGATTCAAAAACGTACTAAAGATCGAGAGACGTTGCTTTTATAATACTATCTAATGACAAGCGTAGGACATAGTATTGAAATAACGTTAAGTCATATTTCTCAATCGTCTGAAAACTAGAGACCTGAATAAAGGCCGTCGCCCTCTAGCTGATATAGTTGTTGAGTCTGCGCCATTGACAAAGAACAGAAATAGTTGCGACCGCGGCTAATTCTGGATTCCGCGAGATCTACGGGGACATCATAATTTCGAAATTATATTACGTCTAGAATCACAATCAAAACATGCGATAGGTATATATAACATGAACAAACTTGGTAAAAATAAAATAATCGAAACTGCTTAAACTAGAAACATAAAATAATTAAAATATGTAACCTATATGGGTACATAGTATAAAATAAAGACGCTTTCCACGTCTTTATTCGATAAATCCTCCTAAACTACACAACGGATTTTGATATTTCACGCCCAGTTTTATATTCTTTTGTTTTATAAATTAAAAATATAAATGTACATGTTATTTTTAAATAAAAAGCTATACAGATCAGAGTTGTTACCCATTGTTAACGGAAGCACAGAGGGGTGTGTAAATTCCAGACATCACTATCGTTCAAGTAATGATCCATCCTTTAATAACTTTTTGAAATTAAAACATTAATAGGAATAGGAAGGAATCAATAAAAGGCTAATTAATCTGTACATTGAAGATATTTGAGAAAATATACTATGTGGGCTTCAGAATTGACTAGAGAATTTCGATTGTTTTTAAAATGTTTATCTTTTTAACTTAGATTTTTAACCCAATTCGACGAAATTAGGAATGGTAGTAATTTACACTCTGTACTCTGAAGTGCTACTACTAATAAGGTGAAATCGTCTATCGTCTATCTTTTACTGTCCCAGATCTAAAACACTGATTTTTTTTTATAAAATTTGGTAAGTCAAAAGTTTCCATTCAAGGGAAAATTGCCGGAATTCCACCCGGATCAAACCTCGGGCACTGCTAGTATACAAATCTTCACCTTTTCCTTAATGTGTCGAGTACCCTTAAAAATAAGACAATAAAAAGACAATAGGGAAAACAATGGAAAGCTGGCGTACACGCCAGGTAAGTGCTCAAACGATGTATTGGGGTGGTCAGTATTTATTAGTATTGTAGAATTAAAAAAAACGAATGAGGATTAGTAATCATATTTACTAGAATCAGAACCAGAGAGAATGCATTAAGACGTTACATTAAATTAGTTTTAGTTACGTTTTAACTACATATTTGACTCATTATTTATCGCTAGTTTTTTCAACGTCATAACTTTTTTATTATTAACTTAATTAGTTAACTAATAAGATATAAAGAGTTTGAAAAGGTAACATCTCAGAGTATTTTAGTTGTCCTGTAAAATTTGGAAATACCTAATACGATCATCTGGTTATTACACCGTGAAATAATATATTGTTCTGAATGAGTTGAATGTGATAATTATCCTTCCTTATAATTATAACAGGCAGTCTCTTTATGGTCACTCGAAAACAACTCGAGTTATTTACATGATTCAATATTATTTAAATCGTAGATATATATATCCTCTATTATATATTTGGTTACAATATGTAATTATGGAATAACTTATGAGGACAATGGTTAAAGCTAATACCGGCTTTACGTAAATTCCTGTCACGCGATTTCATATAGCTTTATTTAGATTATTCACAATTATTGCAAAAGTGTGTGTCTATTCAAATTTTAAAGTCCTTGTGGGTAATAGCAAGCTTTCACGTTTTTACTAATGTCTTCAAGTATTCATATGATTGTAACTATTAGAAAATAAAATGGAACGTACTACTGTAGTTAACGACTCAGATAATTTAGTAATTGTGATACTTCCCTCAAATAAAAAAATGAGAGCCGTCACGGGACAGATGATGTGAAACATCGACATTATTTTGTTAAAGTAATATGCAGAAAAGAAATGATAGGAACTAAATATGTGATAATGATAAAATGAAATTTTACGATTTTTTTTTCCAGATAACGATGACTATTTATTGAATAAACATTTATTTTCATTCAATACAAAAATTTACGAATTTATTTCAAACCGTGACTACTTAATGCGTTTAATCAGTGACTTCGGTAATAGTTATATTCGATGTTGCCGCCGTGCGTCGCCACGGCATGCGTCGCCACGCCAGAAATCGGTTTTACGTGCGGCTATAGGTGTTTCACATCAACAATTGTTAATATTTGGTGAATTCAAAAGTGTATGTGAATTCTACAGTAATAGTACAGGAATTGACAACCATAGTTTTTAAATATCCAACCGATATCTATTTTACCAGACAAGTTATTAACTTAGGCCCAACATTTACAAATATTTAAAACGCTCGCGCATGTGAAATAAATTGGTAAAATAATACAAATACCGATTTACCTGACAATAAGTTCAAGTATTATGTCGAGCAAGTTTTAATCTCAAAATGTTATTACAGGGTGGATCATTACGTGAACGATAGTGATGTCTGGAAATAACCCACATCTCTGTGCGCACCCACTAAAAACTACGATTTGTATAGTTTTTTTATATGACAAAAATTATATATATTATATTTATGAAAAAAAAAAGAACCAGATCGAGTTTCTCGCCTGCGCTCTTCTCGACTGTGTTGTTTTCCGAACCGGTGGTAGTGTTTTAGACGTTCATAAGCGCCTTCTTAGGGCCTAAATTGAATAAATAAATTTTGATTTGATTTGATTTTGTTTTGAAATCTTTCATGATTTTCAACCACATTTCGTAAATATGGAATAATTGATTTAAATGAGAAAATAATTAATGTAAACCTTAATTAGTTCATCCGTTGATTACGTTCAATTATAGTGAACGTTCGATTAACAATATGGCTGAAATGCCACAGCCGTTCTCATAGAGGAGATAATGTTAGAATAGTTATTAACTTGGTATTTATATAGGATTGTATATCAATTTTATAAATGTTGTCCTTAGGTAACGATGATTGTTAGACCGAAGAAATTTGACATAGTCGTACATTTTCGTAAGCAGATTAACGTAAAATACCTCTAATAACTCTAAATACTTGTAAACTTTGTAAATACGGACGCCTTTTATATTTATATTTTAATTTATATTTTATACTTTTAATTTATATTTTTTTTAATTCTATTTTGTTCTCTACTTTTATCTTGTTTAACTATTTATAGAATTTTGAATTATTTTACAAATTACCAATTCATTTATTATTATTAATTTTTAATTATTATCGACTCAATTGGTTTTTTGACCATTTGTTTTACTTTAAGTTTTAATCCAATCAGTGACACAAATTATGGCCTTAATAGTAGCATAGTTGTATAGAATAGTAATAAGTATAAAACATGCTAAAATAAAAAAGAATAAAATAATAAAAACAAAAGAGCACTTAAAAACTAAAAATAAAGCAGTATCAAGGTCCCTGGTCACGCCAGGGGAGATGCCGGGACACTAAAAAAAAAAAAAAAAAACTTTGCTCAGCTTAAGCTAAGCTTGTGACTATAAATTGATTTTTGGAGTTAAGTCTGAGTACGCTCTATAGATTTCACCCTAAGTGTGTCTACCCGAACCCGATCGGGCAGACACGCGAGGGCAGACGACTGCGTCACACGCATGCGAATACTGATGGCAAAAGATAGGGAAACAAAAAAACGTAGTTTACAAAAATGTGCTTAAATAAACTCATATTAATACATTGCGCACGTATATGCTTAAATAATAAAGTATTTATACGTATGTATCTTATTCATACATACATAAATATCATCACGCCTTTCTCCCGTGGGGATAGGCAGAGATTACGTCCTTCCATTTGCTACGATCTTGACACACCTCTTCCGCTTCCTCTACATTCATGAGCGTTTTCATACATGCTCGTCAGTTATGAGTACTTTTTACCTGGCCTTTATTTAACACATGATTGATTTGGTCTAGATAGGTTCGCCTAGGTCGACCCTTACCGACTTGCCCATTCACCCTCGCCTTATAAATTAATTTCGTTAATCTTCTCTCATCCATCCTCTCTACGTGCCCAAACCAACTAAGCATAGCTTTCTCTATTTTGGTCACCACATCCTCTACCACACCACAGCGTTCCCTTATCATACTATTCCTGACTTTGTCAATCGTCTTCACTCTAGCTATACTTCTCAGACTTTTCATTTCCACCGCGTTAATCTTACTTTCATGCTTCTTCTGCCAATCCCAGCATTCACTACTATACCTAAGTGTAGGGACCAGGACTCCTCGATGCACAGCCAAACGCGCCTTTTCAGTCACTTTCTGGCTGCACATGAAGTTACGCAGGGCCCCATTCACTCTATTCCCTAACAAAACTCTTCGCTCAATATCATCGTGAACCTTCCATCTCTCGTAACCTTTGATCTCAAGTACACAAACTCTTTCACTTGTCCCACTCTTTCTCCTTCGATCGAAATTACGCAATCTGTCATACTTTCTTCTCTTTCAAAATTACTACTAATATTAGCATAATACATAGCTAAAGGATATAGCGCATTCAATGTCGGAACGGCCACCAACTCAGCATGTGTTGCAACATACATATATGTCTTAGTGCTGATTTTTCATTTGGGCTCGTAGTCACTAATATATAATACCAAAATATCACTGGCAATAATTGGATTTAATCTTAAGAAAAAGTAAGTTGTGTCGTCCATTGACAATATTGCAAAAAAATATCCCCACTAAATCAATTTTATAGTAATTCGCATGCGCAGTGATGCTTGGTAAATATATTCATTAAAGAACATATTTCATTAAATAGTTTTGAGTAGATCATTTTTTTTTCTATCCTCATAAAAATATATTATTTTTATAATACTTGGTTAGTTTGAAAGTTGCGTCAATGGTAGAAAAGTTGAAAGGTTCTCGTTTGTCGTGGTATGGACATGTTATGAGAAGAGAGGAAGCGCATGTGGGTAAAATAGTAATGAATATGAATGTGGAAGGATGGAAAAGTAGAGGAAGGCCAAAGAAAGTGTGGATGGAGTGTGTAAGAAATGACATGAAAGAAAAAGGAGTGAATGAAGAGATGACGGCTGATAGGGGACGTATGGAAGAAGAAAACATACTGCGCCGACCCCAAGTGAGTTGGGAAAAGGCAGGAGAATGATGACTTGGTTTTTTTTTACCAACAGTAATAAATGTTTACTGAATTAATGAGAGTTGAAATAACACAACGAGAGCTCAATTTTTTTGTAAATATATATCGAAAGTTAAGTAAAACTATGGTGTTTATTCCATGAATAATAATATCTAGTCTTGCGTCTATCAGACAACTATTGCGGTTTTCTAATTTTATTTTTATACCTCATTAAATTAGGTATAACAAAATCAATTATTGTCTTATAGAATAGCTATTTATTAATTGAATAATAAGGAAAAAACTAGAGTAAGGAAAATGAGATTAACACCGAATTAAAACAAAACAAATGCATTGTAGGTTTATGTGGATGACAAAATTCATAAGAATGTTGCAGGATAATGAATGAACAGGTGTAAAGCGGTTTGAAAAATTATTAATCATATTTGTTTACAATTAATTATTTGCGGTCATGAACTAAAATATCTAAAGAGGTTTATACCCAACTAATCTTCAAACAGTTATGCAACATAATGGTGTGGTTCATTGTTAAATCTTTTTGACAACCCTTAACTAACGCTACGCGTCACCATTATTAATTCATTTGAGAGCAAAAATCAAATTATCTATACAAATAAATACAATTAAAGTGTCTGTTTGTAAGATCGAAATCCATTCAACCATAAGACGTCCACTGTTGAAAATAGGCCTCTCCCAGCGAGAGGGCATTGCTTTAATCGCCACGCTTAGCAGGCGGGTTGGCGATCGCAGTAGGTGTTTGTGATAATCAGAAGATGCTGCTGCCCATCCCCCTGGTTTATCCCTTAGTCCCCCTTTATATCACAAAAAAATGATATATATTATATTTATGAAAAAAAAAAGAACCAGATCGAGTTTCTCGCCTGCGCTCTTCTCGACTGGGTTGTTTTCCGAACCGGTGGTAGTGTTTTAGACGTTCATAAGCGCCTTCTTAGGGCCTAAATTGAATAAATAAATTTTGATTTTGAGTCGCTTTTTACGACATCCGCGGGAAGATATGGGGTGGTAGTATTCTTGGCCGGCACCACACGGCTCATTATCAACATAACAACTTTTTACTAAATACATATGAATACGAGATTTACGAGTATACCAGATGCACAATTTTTTTAAATGTTGTCTAACTGTCTGTATGTTTGTTTCGGCTAATCTTTGGAACGACTGGACCGATTTTGACGCAACTTTTTCTGGCAAACAGCTGAAGTTACACAGTGTAACTTGGTCTACTTTTATTTTTCAAAAATAATTAGAGTTCCAAATGCAAAGATTAAAACTCATGAAATTGTGAAAAAAAACTATTCAATAAATCAAAATCAAAATTTATTTATTCAATTTAGGCCCTAAGAAGGCGCTTATGAACGTCTAAAACACTACCACCGGTTCGGAAAACAACCCAGTCGAGAAGAGCGCAGGCAAGAAACACGATCTGGTTTTTTTTTTATAAATATAATATATATCATTTTTTTTTTCTTATATTAAAACTAAACAAATCGTATTCTTAATAATGTTAGCGGGTGCGCACAGAGATGTGGGTAAATTCCAGACATCACTATCGTTCACGTAATGATCCGCCCTGTAATAAACCTTTTGAGATTAAAACTTGCTTGACATAATACTTGAACGTTATTGTCAGGTAAATCGGTAATGTTACTTGGGATCTTATTGTAAAACCGAATACTATTACCTATAAAGCTTTTATTAGACTTACTTAACCTAAAGCGTGGGACGGACAACTTGTCTTTACTTCTAATATTAAAATTATGACGATCATTCACTAGATCGAATAGCTCTTGATAGAGCATAACTCTTGGTGCTTGGCGTCAGGTTTTCAAACTTGACGGGAGCTATGGTGCTATGATGCTATGGTTTCGTATGCGGGAATGTTACAGTACTCATATAATAAAACGCAAAGCAGTTTCTGTGAAATAATTAAATTTAATAGTAAATTGATTTATGTAGTAATTTAATTACTATCAACAAATAGCTTATAAACATGTGTATATTGTATACATGATACACGGTTATCTAGTCATTCTAGATCAAGGTTGTACAACACTCAAACGATCGTTTTTTTTTTTTATGTCGTAAATATTTCAATATAAAGAGAGATAGGGCGTCGAACCGGCGACTCTTGAGCACGTGATATTTGCGCTATATTAACTTATCACGACATGTTGGACGGGAGATGCATAATATATAGCTATTAGCAGTGCCTGCGACTTCGTTTGCGTTTCAAAATAAACATTATCCATTGGACCGAATTGTGAATTTAAACCATTCTCGAATCCTCAACAATAGACAGACACAAAAACTTTCATTAAAATCAGTGCAGCCTGAATAAAGCAAAAATGTAAGGTTTATATAAAATCGCGTGTCAGGAATTTACGAATAAATTCGTAAAGTCGGCAGGGCTTTATGATCGGTGCTGAACAATTAATCCTCATGTAAACTGCACGGAACGCGAATTAAAATCAATTGTAACTGATCTGCGCGAGATCCTTCGGTTAACATTAACCGGGTATAACCGGTTCATTCCGGTCCGGGGCCGGTGCGAATCAGTATTTCTAATCGAGGGCTTAATATTGTCGAATGTTCGTATGTAACTTATGAGCTTGCAAGCCGAGCTTCGTTGGTAACAATCGTGTGAATATTTCTTGGCAGTCGTGCTCCCCATTTATACGTATTAGTTTACAAGTTAACATGGCGTCGCGCTTCTCTCCCATGAGGGTAGGGGAGGGGCTACATCCTTCCACTTGCTACGATCCTGATACATATCTTTCCCTTCATCTACTTTCATGAGCGCTTTCATGTACTTTTAATATGATCTTTCTTCTTCGATCTGGTCGACCTTTACCGAGTTGCCCACTCACCTTCGCCTTGTCACAAGTAAAAGTTTTTATTTATTTGTAAAACTAGTTACTACCCGAGACTTCTTTTTTACTCAAAAGTTTATTTATGGTATGTTATTATATACATAAACAGTATTTGTAAAAATATCTAAGTGAAGGTGAAAGCCGTTTGAAACTTCGTTGCGTGGTTTATGACTCTAAAAATCAAAATCAAAATTTATTTATTCAATTTGGGCCCTAAGAAGGAGCTTATGAACGTCTAAAACACTACCACCGGTTCGGAAAACAACCCAGTCGAGAAGAGCGCAGGCAAGAAACTCGATCGACTTAGCTAATAATCATGTCTTTCAAAGACTGAGAATGAGTAAGAAAGACTGTGGTAATTAATGGTGCTTTAGCGTTGCGTCTATCAACTTAGACTCGAATGCTACAATACGTCTGAGGTTTACATGGAAGAAAACAATCTGAAGAAATTCACAACTACGACTCAGTTCTGATCAAACCGAAGAGCATTATTACATTTAGCGCATTATCCTTCATGTTTCCCACACTTATCATCATATCAAATTGCTGAGAATTTATTACCTAGGTAGATGTCTCATGCAACATACTTGGTAACGCCATCTATAGGCGATTTGTGTAGGATTGCTGGTGATTTGCTATGCCGTTGAGTGGTGGCGCTGTAGTACCTTAGCTGGACTACTGTGCCGACCCGACGGTCGAGTCATTAGTGAGCCGTGACAGTTAAATTGTGTACTTGAATTCGAACACCTCCGCTACAAATATTGTTTTCCCCGTAAATCCGCGCAATTGCAGCTGCACGCTTTTTATAATATTATATACGCTTTACGTGAAAGTGAGTTCGAGAAACCGTCCTGGACACTACACGCTGGCAGAGGGAACGGTTGCCGCCACCATCGGTGAGTAGATTGCTGCAACTCCTTCCACAACCGCATCGCTTAGGCTAGATTGCCCCCCAAACCCGCTCCTAGGGCTATTTACACGCCCTAGGATACTCCCATACAATACTAGTTTCTAAAGCGGAACGCGGCTTTTGTAAGCTAAGAGAATTTTCAGCTCGAATTTAACAATGAAAAATTTGAATAAGTACGCAAATTGCGTAATCGACGGATCCGACGACAATTTTTATATACTAGGAAAGTAAAGAGAAAAGTAGAAATCATAAAAACTAACATATTTGTAAAAGTTGCATTGATCAATGTCATAACAACATATAACAATGGCAAGGTGAATGCCATCACTTACGTATCTCAATATGTGGAGTTTCGGCGGCGGGCTTGCCTTTATCTATCCAATAACGAGCCCACTCGACCGAAGAACAAATAACTGACTATCTAATGATGATAATGACGATTCCAACGTCATTCGCGCTACATCATTTTACTTACGGCGCAATATCTCTGTCGATAGTAACTTTTGAACTAACTTAACCTAAGCAAACCTAGACAACGTACTAGGCTTAGCACAGAAAATATTTTACAACTTTTCCCTAAGATGTTTGGTGTGGAAATATCTATAAGGATGATGTTGTAAGGAGCAAACGGAACTTACCTTTATTATTAGCCTTCGATTAAACTGTTCAGATTTTATTTTCCACCTCACTTCACTGTATGAATGTTCTATATAATTTGATAACTAATGTGCACTTTTAAACATACGAGAGACAGCGGCGGCGGTTGCGTGTTGGCGTCCCGTTTTTGAATAGGAAGAGGAAGGGATAATGAATACATAGACTAAATAGAGCGAGGGCGTGTAGACAATATAGAGAAGAAATAACTTAGAATAAGAAGAGAATATGTACGATAATAGATGGCGTTAACAATGTTAAAACAGTAAAAAAAACTTTTTTGAGATTCTGGAAAGTCTCCTGGAAAGAATTGTCTGTCGGAACTTCATTGTTTTTTTGTTTATAAGTTTTATTTATTAATAAACGTTCAAAATTGTACCCTACACGCTGCAACATTAGTTGCATTTTACGTGTGTGCAAATGGCGTGAATTTGAAATAGTAAAATCAACTTATAAAATTTTAATAAAGCGTCTGTCATGATAGCAATAAACAACTGACATTGGCAAATGTTTTCGCAGTGCAAATTAAGGAAAAAAGTATAATTTATCTCAGAAATGTTCTTAACAACAGGTAATAGTTTTAATATAAAATCCATGAAACTAAACACAGAATTATATCTATGTTAATATATGCTAATAAATAAAATTGAAGTGTCTGTTTGTAAAATCAAATACTATATGTAAATACTACTATTTATGCAGAATTCTAATAATATTCCTGAAATAATTTTTGGTACTAAAAAAAAGTAAAGATACTTCTCACATATTGGAAAACCTGCCAGTAGAACTGTGCATTGAATCGAATTTTATTCACAATTTTTTTATATACGGGACCATAATTTTTTTCGAAAGTACTCTAAGTTACGCTGAGTAACTTCAGCTATCTACCGAAAAAAGTCCCGTCAAAATCAGTTCAGCCGTTTCGGAGCCGGAGATTAGCCGGAACACACAGCCAAACAAAAATTTTAAAAATGTAATTTTTGATATAGGTATCGTATATATATTCATATCTATTTTTAATAAATTAAAAAAAAAATTTGACAAAACAAACAGACACTTTAATTGCATTTATTAGTATAGATAACTGTTTGTATATTATAAATGTTGCATACAAAGGGAGCGTGATGACAAAAACCTCGTTATTGTGCAATTTTTTTTTCGATAAGTTCGGGTGACTTTAAAGATAATGCAGATCAATGACCAACATTTCTTAAACATTGTCTGGCTGAACCTTTGTATTGTTTTAATCTAATAGCGATGAGTAATTCTTCGAAAGGCGACTACTAATATTATTAAATATATCATATATACATACGGAAAAAAAAATCACAATACTTATAAGTTTATAACCTAGATTTAATGGTGTCAAGTTTGAAATTTAGTTGAAAACAAAGGCTATTATTAATGAGTAATTCTTATTTACATAATATAGTAATTACTTAATTACCGTCAACAACTTAGCGCGTTAAATTTCGCTTTAAATGTTAGGTAGGTAATAGGTATACCTAATATTCGTAGATGAAATGTTGCGTGCGAAATATTGGCTACGAACCTGTGTTCGCTGCACGGCGACGGGCGCGGCGTAGTAAGCGAGCCCTTCTAAACACATAAACAAACGTTATGTTGATTGACTACGCATTGATAGATTTTATGTTCCTCAATATTTACTACAAATAGATTTTGAAATTTATAAATTCAACTCCTTCTGTAATGTTTAATAAATAAATAAGCCCTAACACATTTATTTAACGAACCTTGGACAGTGACCCAATATGAGCTCTGATGACCATCTGGGGAACCTTTAGCGCGATAAAGTAATACTGCATGCACTAACTGCATACACTGCGCATCACATACTTAACACTACATGCAAAATACACAGGAAAAACCAGCTAGCTCAACATGAACCCAAATAGCAAGAGACGGGGAAAGATGGAAGTCTTTAGAGGAGGTCTCCTTCTTCTTAGTTAATGGCAATCTGTGTGTACACACAATTTGTGCCAATGTCATGTGGGTAAGATTTTCTTATCAGCGTTACCAAGATACAACAAAACGGTGGCCCACCCTGCTAGAACTTTCCATGGAGTTTTTTTTTTCTGCACCTCATAATGTATGCGTTGTCTTCTATAATAAACTTAACTTGAACAGAATAACTAAACTATTTCACACAAAACGCCACCAAGATTACATGATATAGAGTCAAATACACAAGTTTAATGAATTAAAGAAAACAATTGCTACATGTCAGACTGAGATCCCGCCAAAAACTCCTAGACGAGGTATATAAACTGAAATAAATAAACCTGTTGCGGACAATTCAATGACAACAATACATGTAACCTATAGTAAATTTCAGCAATAAATGTTTACTTTATTTTATTTAATAGCCCAAGCTAAGGTTTTGTACAATTGAGGTGCTTTTTCTTAGTTATCATTTTTTTTTGGAGCGAATGCTTGAAGGCACAAAGTTACGGTGAAGCTATTAAGGCCCTTCCAGTCAACAGTGTTTAGTCAGTACGAAACTTTACTCCTGAGAAATCCATAATGTATGGGAAACATAAATAAACTGGTAACACTGTGACGTATGTATGTACATTTGAAGCATTGCCAATTATCATTTTAGTTGTTATAATATTTCGAAGTAAATATATATAAGAAAAAAATGTTACCAAATTGCAATAAAACGATTTTTTTTTTATTTACACGGAAGCTTACTGAAGTATACTAATTAGTTTTCAAAGATTATATTTATTTTTGTTTAATGTTCTGCAACATATTAGACAACAGATGACATGCTTATGAATAACAAATATAAATCTATAGACGAAATAGCATTATACCGAAATCATATTGTAATCTTAGACAGCGTGAAGGTTGCTCGCTTTTTACAATTTAGAATCTGATCCGGTTCGGTTCTGAAAATATTTGAAACTAATCTTCAAAACTGTAGTTACCTACGTAGGTAGCTACATATGTTTTAAACAGCAAATCTGTTTAAGGCAGGCTTTAAGAATTCCATCGTCACGTTTATTAAAAAAAAATTACAGTCACTGGTCGATTACCTGGTTGTTACAACAACTTACTCTTATCATTTGTATGCAATAAATTATGGCAGAGTAAGTGATACGGTAGCTGGTTCGGTGAACTAAATGTAGTAACTTAAAATAATATTTTAGAAACAACTACAACTTAAGGGCACTTAAGCTATACAAAGTATTATCTAAGTACCGACCCCGGATATATTTTCAACTAGTTGTGTGCCCGCTGTTCATTTATTCTTCACCAAGTTTTAATTTTTTGTGTTGAACCATAATGATTTTCATAAAAAAAACTGTTAGTACTAAAATAAATTAAAAATACTTCTCATAAATTTTAGCACTTTCCTGTAAAACTGCATCGAATCGGATTTTATTCAATTTTTATGAGTTTATTTTTTTACGCGGTACCATAATTATTTTCAAAAATTAAAAGTATCCTACCTACCAAAAAAAACCGTCAAAATCGGTCCAGCCGTTCCGAAGATTACTCATAACGAACAGACAAAAATTTTAAAAATTGTTTTATTGATATATGTATCGGATATACATTCATACATATTTAGTAGAAATAATTAATTTTGGCATCACAAACAGACACTTCAATTTTATTTATAAGTATTGATTAATCTTTACATAAAATAAATAACACGTATATCTTTCTGTTGAGTTATAACTCGAAAATCACAAAAGCGATTTACGTTGTTATGTTTTTAAATCATAAATATAGTTTCTGGTTACGTTTAAGTATAGATTTTGTTAGATTTGATAATATCTGGAACAATCATAAAGGTAATGATGAATTAAGACGACAAAAAGTGGATATTTAAGGCAAGTAATTGTAAAGAATTGACATTACAAATGCGAGTGGAGCCGCGGGGTTTTAGTAAAATTATATAACAAATGTTAATTAATTTTATTTCTTATTAATAACATATTTCACGCAAATCAATTATTACAAAGACGTCAAGAAAGAAAGAGAGCGTGTGTCGTAGTTATGCGAAATAATCAGTATTTATATAAAGAACCTGTGGCCTAGTGAGATATTTTTATGAAATATCAAAGTGAACTATGTTAGACATCTTCCTAGTATATCGTGTGCCAAACACAAACATCCGAAGGTGATCGAAGCTAGCGAACGGATCACGAGGTCGATGTGAAGGCGGACGGAGTATTTGGCAAGACGGAAAGGCAGGCGATGGACTAAAGCAAACTTGGAATTATGTTCCTGAAGTAAAATACATAATAAATTGGGTGTTATGATAAATCCAGGGTAATAGGATATCTCTTCTTGTTTCTTTTCTTCGGTGCGATCCTTCCTTCTCATTCTTCAGGTATCCCTCTCCTTCCTACGTCTTGTCGACTAAGACAAGACGAGTGAAGGGGAGGGACCTACTTTTTCTTAAAGCAGTGGCGGGTTTCTTCCCCCTTTTTCCCTTTGCCCGCCCACTGCTCTATCCAATTCTTCCCTTTTCTATCTATGGGGGGCAGGAAGTATCTCCTGCCCCCCGGACTGTCGACCTGACGGTCGTGCCTCCTTCTGAGGCGGGCTAAGAGGTGGAGGGGAAGTATTCTCCTCCAGCCCTACCGGGCCATTGCACGGACGAGGCCTGGTAGGTTCGCTGCAGGAGGCGACGCGGTGCTTGCGAAAGCCACCCCGTGTCGCCCCCATCCCAAATGCGGCGGACGGCCCCGGGGGGTTTTAGTGGGTATTTCCGGGCGCCTCACGCCCGGGCGAGTCCCACACTGGCACGGAGTTCGTCCCTCCGTGCCCCCTTACCTATTGCATTGGGGGACTTCGGTCTCACTAATGCAATAGGTAAGGGTAGTGCGTAAATGCATTTCCACCCGTCAAAAAAAAAAAAAAATACAATGTTCTGAAAGTGAGGGAATGCACGAAGGCATTTTCCATATGTGTGTTCCGGCCAAATTTACTTAAAAGACAGTCTCTCTAAGTTTACTGTGTTGTTATCTTGACGAAATCATTGCTTTATATCAGTTAAATGTACAATTAAATATTAAAAAATTATACATTATGTTATAAAACTGTTAAATTTTGTTCCTCAGTGCATCCGCTAGAAGAATTACTAGAATATGATATAAATGAAACTTTTGTTATTATAAAAGTGAATAAAGTTGTAATAAACTGCCAATATAATCGTTTATTTTTGGATTTTGTTGTTAAAAAGTAAATATTTTAACTTTACCTGTTGTCATTTCAGTGTTGATCTAAAAATATTCTGATCGACTTATGAATGAGTCACGGGACGACAAATAATTTTATTATTAATGGAATATTTAATAATAAATTCATTATAATTATGTTTCAAGACAAATAATAGTTTCGGGGAAAAAATTGTACTAAAATTAGTAATAATAAATCAAATTCCTGCGATTTAATTACGAGTCGTTTTTATTAAATACATACGACAATGGTAAATGTCAGTTTTTGACGAATTGAATAACTATTATACTGTTAATTTGTTCCATATATACTAAAACCAGATTAGAGAGTACATTTTGTGGTTATCGAGATATAAACCAATTAACGGACAAACACAGTGACTTAAAGCAATGATGGTTTAGTTGTTAGGAGTCCCAGATTTAGCGTTTTTTCCAACCGGTGTACAAATTTGAAAAGGGTGTCGCTCTCTCCGGTGTTTGAGATAAATTACTTAAAAACACTCACAAAAATATATTGTTAGCATTTTTCGTGAATGGGTCAATAAGAACTTTTAATAAATTTGTACACTTTATTATCAATTACCTAAAAACTTCGTTTGTGACATGAAATTATGTACCCGGAAAAAATAGAGTAGATCTACATTCAGTAAATCTATGCATATGTAAATTTTCAACCAAGCTTCCGTATGCTTCGTGAAGTAAGTTTTTTTTTAAATCATATTATGTTATGATTTTGGCGCCCCCCGAAACTGCCACCTGGAGCAGATGCCTCGGTTTATGGCAACCCCACCATCCCTAGGTCTTGGTTCTGATCCTAGGGCTGGTTGATAGTGCGGTCGATTTTCGCGTCAATGGACGTAGGTTCGCACCCATTTATCCAAAGTTCTGCAATGAGCCTGAGCTTCCGTTGAAAGAAAACATCGTGAAGAAACCATAGGTTGTCTCTAATTATTGCATAAAATAAATAACTGATAAGTAATTTTAAAACACTGGTTATTTTGCGTAACTCCCTAAGATAACGTTCAACTGCAACGTTATAAAAATAGAAAGAAACAAGTGTAATAGAGCGTTGCGTCGTCGGAAAACAATTGTTTTATTGAACGATAAATTTGAAAAATTTTTTAAAAAAAAAGAACATTGTCAACGCTCGCGTCAACGAGCACGTATTGAAATATAACAACTGCATATTTAATAGTATTAATATATTTAAACTCATATAGTTAGTGCAATAAGTGATTGTACACTAAAAAAATCTTAGTTTTTATGTTGATACAGTGTTTTATACTAATTACATGGACTGTTAAGGACTTTAAAATCCTGCGAGCATATTACGTGATAAATAATTCTGTGGTTATTTTTAATAACATTTAGTTAACAAAATAAACAATATCTGTGAAAGTATAAAATCAGTGTCCAGTGTTGGTAATCTATAATAATGTATAAGTACTAAATTAGTACTAAATAAATCAAAACAAATTGTAATTTCCTACCGACATTACACTGATTACAATTAACGCAAGTTGGACTTTGACCAGTGCCTGCTATACTCGTGATAGTTCATAATAATAAGAACGAACAGTTAATCGTAACTCATTAAATACCTGTTGGTGCATTACTGTGTGCGCCAGATTGCTACACTTAGTTATCTGGCTAATATATATTTTCTATTTTACGTTATAACTGAGATAATGAAATACGAATGCTGTAATTTAACTAAAGGCAGTGCAAATGACTCAGTATCGTGCATTCAATGCAAGAAACATTATCATCTTCAATGCTTGTATCCTACAGAGAAAAAAAAGAGAATTTAATAAAAAGTCATGGGCATGTCCTGACTGTATAGCTCGTCAACCAAGTGAAGTTAATGATGATAACACCCCCATACGCAGCGGCAAGCCTAATGTGACCCAGAGTTTTGATGAATATGTCACAACTAAGAGGGGTGCCAATGCGTCAACTCAGTCACCTATGAGCGAAGAAGTCTTATCGTTTGGTTCATCTCTGTCATTAGAACAAATTAACTCCATATTTTCTATTGGTATACAAAGATTGTCAAATGAATTTAAATCTACCATAAGCGAATTGTTGAATGAATTTAAAGAATTTAAAAATGAACTGTCTACGATTAAGGAATCGATAAATTTTATTAATGCGAAATATGAAGAATTTAACACTCGCATCACAAATATTGAGGATGATTTAAAGGTATTGACAACAAAAGTGGCACAAATACCCGAAATAAAATCTCATATAAATACAATGGAGTTTGAAAATAATAACCGAGAACAATGGGCTCGCAGGTCTAATGTTGAAATTTATGGAATACCAGAAAAGAAGAATGAAAATCTTATTGAAATTATTAATTCCATTGCTAGCCGAACAGAATTTAACTTAAACCCTTTAACTGACATAGATTTTGTTACTAGAGTAGCACCTAAAAGTAATGAAAATACTAAGAAAATTAAACCAATTGTAATTCGTTTCTTGGCACGTTGGAGGAAGGACGATTTCTTATCGCTCGTTAGAAAACTTAAACTTAAATGCTCTGATATTGGTATCACTTCTAGTAATAATTTCATTTATTTTAATGATCATCTTACAAGTCATAATAAGTCTCTCTTGCATTCTACAAAAACGCTGGCTAAAGAGAGGAACTATGCATATGTTTGGGTTAAACATTGCACGATTATGGTTCGTCGCTCTGACACTAGTCCGGTATTTTCCATCTTAAAACATGAGGATTTAAAAAGGATTGTTTGAGAATCGTCTTTTTTTTTTCCGATGTATTTTGCAATTGGTTTTATTACTGTTTATTATTTTATCTTGATTTTGGGTTACGTATCTTATTATTCTTATAATTATATGACTTTTTCTGGTGTGGTTGGTGTTATCTTTGCGAGGAAGCTTTGGTTACTGATTAATTTGATCTTTCTCTTAGTCGATGCAGATTTTTTTGTATACTTTACTTATCTATTTTACTATGTATATATTATAGATTTTGTATTATTTATCTTTTCAATTAACAATTGATAATAAATTCCGGTTCTACTACCAAAATGTACGAGGGCTACGTACAAAAACAAATATATTTTTTCGTAATTTGATCCAGATTGATTTCGATTTAATATGTTTAAGTGAAACTTGGCTTCTTGATGGAATTTATGATTCTGAAATTTTTGATTCTCGTTTTACTGTTTACAGATGTGATCGTGATTATTTATCTCGTGGAGATCGGATGGGTGGTGGTGTTTTGATAGCTGTTAATCGAAATTTTTTGGTAATTTCTTCAACAAGGTTACCCGTTATAAATTCAGCTGCTGACGTTATTAAGGTTACGATAAGAATACAGTCTTCTACTAAATTACAGTTACTACATATTTATTGTTGTTACTTCCCACATTGTCAATTACACCATCAAGTTCTAAGTAATTTTTTTGATGAAATTTCATATGATATTGCGCGTCATCCGGATGATTTTTGTTTAATCTTGGGAGATTTTAATATAACCAATGCAAATTGGACTGTATGTGGTTCTTATAGTAAATTAGAATTTAAAAATAACAATGATTCAGTCGTATCAGCACTTCACAATTTTTTAAATTTTGCTAATTTGAAACAATACAACTCTATTTCAAATGTTAATGGAAGAAAACTGGATTTAGTCCTTGGTAATTTTGAATGTAACGTTAATAAAACAAATCATCCTCTGGTCGCTGAAGATATTTATCATCCAGCACTTGAAATAAGCTTTGATATTTCGAATACATGTACCGCCCGTCCAGTTTCCCGCGTGGTTCGATTATTTAACGTGGCTAATTATGATGAAATTAATAATGAGCTGTCAAAAATAGATTGGAAAAGTAAGTTATTAGACCTTGACATCTCTGCGGCCGTGGCCGAATTTTATAAAACTTTAGGAGAAATTATTGCCGCTTATGTACCTGTTAAGACTGTAAAGGAAAATTCTCGATACCCTGTTTGGTATACGAAATCTTTAATTAAAATCATTTCTGAAAAATTAAAATTTCATAAAAAGTGGAAAAATTATCGACGATTTAGTGATTATAATACTTTTTGTGTTTTACGTGATCGTCAAAAACGTGTTCAACTTGAATGTTATGATCGGTATATACGTAACTGTGAGATGAGAATTAGATACAATAGTAAACATTTCTGGTCATTTGTTAAGTCCAAAAGGATGTCGGGTGCGTTACCAGATACTATGAATTTTGAAAATTCGTCTTCATCCGATGTTAAAGAAATAAGCAACTTATTTAATAATTATTTTCATTCTTCTTTTATTACTGATCCATTGGGTGTCAGTGGTAGTGAGAGTAATCTACAAATTAATAAGTCGAATACACAAACTTTTTTGAATACGATTGAATTTTCTGGTAATGTTGTCCTGAAATATTTAAAACGCTTAGATACTAATAAAGGTTGTGGACCTGATGGGCTACCTCCAATATTTTTAAAAAAATGTCAGCAGTATTTAGCCTACCCGATATCTTTTTTGTTTACTAAATCTTTTAGTTCCGGAATAATGCCTGTCGTATGGAAGAGGTCTTATGTAGTGCCTGTATATAAATCAGGTGATAGACATAATATTAAAAATTATCGACCAATCTCAAAATTATGTACGATTGCAAAGTTGTTTGAAAAAATTATTTATGATAGTATATTTCCTTCGGTTAGACCCTTCATTATTAGCCAACAACATGGTTTCTTAAATGGGAAGTCAACGGAGTCAAATTTATGTGAATTTGTACATCGCATTGCTCTTGCTATGAACCAAGGATTCCAGGTGGACGTTGTGTATACCGATTATTCTAAGGCTTTCGATAAAATATCCCACCCGTTACTCATTTGTAAACTGGAACAATTTGGTATACATGGCGACCTTCTTCGGTGGTTAACTTCTTATTTGCGAGAACGAAGCCAGGCTGTAGCAATTAAAGGTTACTGCTCTTCATTTGTTCCTGTTACATCAGGTGTACCTCAGGGTTCGCACCTTGGTCCTCTTCTGTTTAATCTGTTCATTAATGATATTCTTCCTGTATTTGTTAACTCTGATATTCTCTTATATGCAGACGACATGAAGATCTTTAGGATCGTCAAATCTCATTCGGATTGCTTGTTACTTCAAAATGATCTGGATGATCTATCTGTTTATTGTAGCAAGAATTATTTATATCTTAACGTTGAGAAGTGTAGTATAATATCTTTTTCTAGAAATGTTAATCCTTTTCTTTATGAATATTATCTCAATAACATCATTTGAAACGAGTGACTGGGGTGCGAGACCTGGGTATACACCTCGATAATAAATTAAACTTTAGTGATCATGTTAATAATATAATTGGGAAAGCTTTTAAAATTCTTGGCTTTGTTCTTAGAACTGGGAGAGATTTTAAGCAACCAACTACTCTAGTACTTCTTTATAATGCTTTGGTTCGTTCTCTATTAGAATATGGTTCAATAATATGGAATCCACAATATAACAAATACATTAACCTTATTGAAAGTGTACAAAATCGATTTAAGAGGCACTTAACTTTTAAATGTAAATTGTCAAATAAACCTTTGCCATATCTGCCTTCACTTACTAATCGTCGAATAGTGAGAGATCAAATTTATTTATTTAAACTTCTTAGAAATTTTATTGATTCTCCGTTTCTTGTTAGTGAAATTAATTTTAGGGTTCCTCGACCAAATGCCAGAAACCACTTACTTTTTGAAATCCCTGTTGCGCGAACGAGGTATGTGAAGAACACATATTTATTTCGTTCGTGCGATATGTATAATAAGATGTTTACTAAAATTGATATATTTGCATGCCCCATCAGTTCCTTTAAAAAACTGCTAAAAATAGTTTTAAATTTATAGTGTTTTTGCCATAATATTTTTTTTATAGCTTGTAATGATGGAGTATTATTGTTTGTTATATTTACTTTCATAATTATAATTTTAGTGGAAACTTGACTGGTTTATGTATTATTGTTATGTAATTTCATATGTGTATATTATTAACTGTGTGTTTCCCAAATAAATAAATAAATAAATAAATAAATATAAATCAATCGATTATTGCTTTCTGTCAGCTGAAAGAAATACATAATATCCGAAAGACATAATAATAAACTTTATCAATAACAATGTAGGAATTATTTGAAAAAAAAAAAAACTGACTATCGGAAGATTTGTATGTTTCGTTCACAGTTAATTCTATGCATAGTATAAAACAAAGTTGCTTTCCGCGTTTGTCTGTTTATTTATTCGCTAATTCTTACTAAACCACACAACGGATTTTGATACAATTTTCATCCGCAGTTAGATATATTTTCACGTAACATGTATGCAATATGTGAATACTCACATATGTCAATTTAATTAAGTAAAGAAATAGCAAAACTTTGTAACTTAGTCGCCAAAAATCGTTTTTCCTGGTTTTAGTAGGCTAATTATCAAAAAGATACATCAGAATGATGTACTAGAAAATTGTGTTTTATGTAAAATACTATAGAAAACGTGATTTATCTTTATATTGTACGGTTCACTAATAAAAAAACACAGTTTCACTCTAGACCCAATTCTAAAGTCGAAGCGAACGAAGTCATGAGAAAAACTAGCTTAACTATAAAGCAGTGAACTCAAATGAGTTGACAATTCACAGGAGCAATAGCCTGAAGCAATGAGGGTTTGGTTGGTAGTGCGATCGGATTCCGCGTCGATTGATGTAGGTTTGAACCCACCTTTTTTTCTTTTTCTTTTTTTTTTGACGAGGGGAATGGATTTACCTATTGAATTAGTGAAACCGAAATCCCCCAATGCAATAGGTAAGGGGGCACGGAGGGACGACTCCGTGCCAGTGTGGGACTCGCCCGGACGTGAAGCGTCCGAAAATACCCACTAAAACCCCCCGGGGTCGTCCGCCGCATTTGGGATGAGGGCGATACGGGATGGCTTTCGCAAGCACCGCGTCGCCCCCTGCGGCAGACCCACCAGACCAAGGTTTGAACCCACCTATCCAATTGTAAAATGAGACTGAGCAAGGTGAAGGCAAAACATCGTGACGATTGTGCCATAGTGTGAGGATTATAGGACTTTCTAATAAAGCTCGTTTGGGTAGCTACCACCCTCAACTTAGAAAATTCTTGTTCTCAAAGCTGTGAACTTATACAGTAAAAAAAAAATAATATTAAAAACTTGAATCCTCATCAAAATAGTTAATTCAATTTATCAATTATTAACAGAATTTCTACTGCACTTTGTGTTCAGAAAATACATAATATCAAAACTATTCTGCGTTATAAAATAAAACTAAGGTATCAAAACGCGTGCGGAACCGCGTTAATAACTAGTTAATCATCAATTAGGTTTTAATACTACGTGTTCACAAATATAAACATAATAAAAACGGTTGAAGAATTGAGATAAATACAAGAAATAGATTATAAGAAAAAGGAAGGCCATTTATAATTTTAACTAATCTTTAACATGAATAATACTACTTACTGACTTAATATAATAAAAAATTAGGCAGCCCTAGGTACTCCCGACTGAATAAAAACTCGAAACTAAATAAACTATTTAAAAAGTAAGTTCAAAATATACAGTCAGAAATTACAACGACATGACATACTGTAGCAAAGTTGACGGCAAACGACAAAGCGTTGGTAACACAAATCTGTAGGTTTTCACCTATCGAGAATCGCTCAACGAAAGGAGTTTGCAATTCTAATAATAATTGGTACCATATCTATTTTCGGAACGAAGATAATTATTTATGAACGAATTTTAATCATGCATACGGTGGTCATATCCACACGAGAAAAACTTGTAGGCATCTAGCAAACGTTCATCAATTATTAAAATAAGATTTATTGTTCAGGCTTAGAAAAGTAATTTTAATCTTGTAATATTTCTAGAATCACACATGACCTCTTTATGTGAGTGAACTGCAAACATCGCATTACATATATACCATAAAGTACATAAATCGATACAAAGAGCTCAATAGATAAAAAAACATCAGGTTTTAATACCTAATGTCAAGAAAATAATAAAATATTGATTAGTGACGTCATGATGCACTTTTTTTAGCCTACGCTTCCCAGTCTCGAGAACGCTCGACAAAAAACCTATTGCCTATCTACTAGAATTCAAATTACTAATGTACACGTCAGTGCTTAGGTAAAATATCGTGGTTTATTTTCCAGTTCTAAACCAATTGACAGCTGTCTTAGTGTAGGTACAAAAAAAGATGTATCAAGAATCAGGGGTTTGCTGCCGATAACAATGGAAACGCTAACCGTATGCACAAGATTGGACGAAATGGAACGAACGTTTAAAAAAGCGGAAACAACGCTCCTTGATTAGATTGTGAGGATACTTTCAAATTAGCGAATTGGGGAAAAAAAACTACCTTGGCCTACGTCAAAAACTTCCGTTTGTCAGATTTTACAATTGCATTTTATTTCTATCACATTTAGAAATATGTATATGGTTCTATAAAATATATTTAAAACACATATTTATCCTTAAACGACTCGACTCGTTCAACAAAATGAAATAATAACGATGCTTTTCAACTATAATAATTGTTTTAATAAGTTGTTAATAAAGCAATAATGTTTATTATAAATTTCCTTAAATAAATTGTAGGCAATTTCTAGAAAATTCTTGACGATTATTTATTATTCGGTACTCCTAGCAATTTAACGTGATTTATTATTAACTGGGTACTTCAGAATAAAAAGTATTATAAAATCTAAACCACTTTTTTAATTTTTGTTCTCAAATATGTCATTTTTATCAACCTACACTTTATACTAACAAATAAAATTAAAGTGTCTGTTTGTACTATAAGAACAGCATTTTTTTTTTACTAAATATATATATGAAACCTAAACAAAAATTCCCATTTTTTTTAAATTTCTGTCTGTCTGTTTGTTCCGGGTAATCTCCGGAACGGCTGTACCGATTTTGACGTTAAATTTCTGCCAGCTAGCTGAAGTTACTCCCCGTAACTTAGGGTATTTTAAATTTTCAAAAATAATTAGCATTACGCGTAAAAATATTAAAACTCATGAAATTATGAATTAAATCCGAATCAATATACAGTTATACTGGCAAGTGTTTGAATTTGCGAGAAATATCTTGGCTTTTTGTTATTAACCAAAAAGTTTAGGAAAATACATAGGGGTTCCGTGTAAAAAAATTAAAAACTATATTACGCAGTGAAGAATATAAGAAAACGCGGACGTGGCCGCGGGCACACTGCTAGTATATAAAAGCCAATTTTGTAAATAAAATAAACAACAAAATAAATAAATATAGTAATAAAAATTAACGGTAATTACGAAACGTTAATAAAAATTATCCCAAAATACCCACGTATTGTGTCTGTAAAACGACTAACGTATCAAATAGATTAAAATATTCAATATGGCGGAGTAATTGCATATTAACAAGTTCGAAATTTTACTCACACCGTACACAGACATGAGATTGTTCGAGACACTTATCTGAAATTCATCGACAGTATAAATAATAAATAGTCAATGTAGGGTAGTGACACCGCTGACCTTAGAACAACTTTCAATTGCACCTAACTGTTGTTGTAAATGAAAGTAATTGTTTTGTTTTTTTATCATTACCTAACAAAGGATATCCTAATTTAAAAATAACTATACACAAAGTTCAAAAACAATTCTCGATATTTAACTAATGTTTAATGTTCTAATCTAATGATTCCAAATAAAGAAGTCGTTTTAAAATAACAATTATAAAAAGAAACTTACCTCCGTGCTCTTCCATGTTGAAGCAGCTCACAAAATTAAAAATCACAACACTAATCAATTTGAATTAACTAAATTATTATTAAACAAAACAATTTATAATTTATATTTATAAACAACAATAATAATATATATTAATCAATTAATTAATCTTACTGACTAATATCACACGGAAGAAAAAATAATAATAATTTGTAATTAATTACAATGTCTTTTTTTTGTAATTCACCATACGAGTTCGAATTGATGGTGATGATTTGTAGTTGGTTTTTTTTTTATATATTTTTTTTATCCCATTTGTTTTAATTGTTCTGTGTCTAGGTAAATAGTCACTTTAATTTAACGCGTGTGCGGAATCTAGGCGGCATTGATTTCAGTTGAATTTGTGGTTGTTACAGGAGGAACGACTAACGCGAACGGCGCACGGACGTGAACTGTGGGCATTATTTGCGAACGCTGTAGGAGCATTTGTCGCGACTCCCTCTGCGTCTGCGTCCTTCGAGCGTAGACGTCGCAAATTATGACTGTAAAAGCTGTTGGAATTAAAAAGCCATAGGCGATAACAGAACACGCCGCGCAGTATTCTTCGAGCTGTTGACACGTCAGTGGACTACCGGTTCGAATCTCAGTTGATATGACTTTTTATTTTATTTACATGCGTATT
This sequence comes from Samia ricini, assembly GCA_014132275.2. Taxonomy (NCBI): domain Eukaryota; kingdom Metazoa; phylum Arthropoda; class Insecta; order Lepidoptera; family Saturniidae; genus Samia; species Samia ricini. The sequence goes on from AP028162.1 coordinate 939,717, forward strand.
ATTAAATAACTGAATTAATATGCTGTGTATAGACTCTTTGGAGATTTGCATTGTTTGTATATTAAGATAACTTTTAAATGTGGTGCCCTCGACGACATTTCAAACCGCATTTTCCACCGTTGGCTGGCTGATCATCGCCACATCCCTAAACGTACCCGAAGCGCGACAACAAGAAGGTACTCTATGATATTTGTATGGTTAGTGTTGTGGATTGGGCTACCCAGAGCCATGATGTGAGACTCTTCAAGAAGGATCTGAAAAACGACCTCCAAGGTCCGCAACGCATCAGTAATAAGCCCTGTAAATATGTGAAGGTAACCATTTACCACATTGGTCATCTGCCTATTTGCTACCTTTTTGACATACATATCATCACGCCTTTCTCCCGTGGGGGTAGGCAGAGATTACGTCCTTCCACTTGCTACGATGTTGACATACCTCTTCCGCTTCCTCTACTTTCATGAGCGCTTTCATACATGCTCGTCGGTTATGAGTACTTTTCACCCGGCCTTTATTTAACACATGATTGATTTGGTCTAGATACGTTCGCCTAGGTCGACCCTTACCGACTTGCCCATTCACCCTCCCCTTATAAATTAATTTCGTTAATCTTCTCTCATCCATCCTCCTCTACCACACCTACCTTTTTGACATTACAATAAAAAATCGCGTATATGTACATATATACTGGCTCAAACTTAATAATTAACTCCAACGTCCAATGGTACAGGAAAATATAATGAGGAGACCTGAACCATTGAATTTTTTTTTAACTTTCAGCAACACTTTCTATTCTATACAATTATTCTTATAACATATTATCTAAGATATTATATAACAATCTCTGTTTTTCTGTTGGCTTATAATTCGAGAACCACTGAACTATTTTGATGTGTTTTTTTTTTCTATTTAATAGATATATAATCCGGTTAGGTTAAGTGATTAACATACAACAAACTTTAAGGATAAAAGTGGATTAAAGATAATCTACCAGCGTATTTTCTAAGAATATTTTAATTTAAGTTAAAACGTTTACTATGTATGAATTATATAAAGTAGTAAATAAATCATTAAAAGATGAAGACATTACGATTTATTAATATCTTTTAAATATTCTGTAAATTTAAGCATTGTGGTAATATTTGGTCAATTGAATATACTGTTAGTTAAATTAACTTGCTTCATATGTAACCGAATGAATTTAAATTTATAGTGAGTCATAGCCATGTTTTATTTGAAAAGATAAATCGGTTCACTGGTTGTAGAGTTATAAGCGTACAAACATACATATAGAACGAGACATTGTCTTTTAAATTATACGAATGCCTTTTCAGGGTCATAAGGTGGCGGCGAGTAATTATTAACAACCAATTAGGTACCTATTTATTTTAGATTTTTTAAAGGTAGAGTACATAAAAATCATAAGGGAAGCCTGTCGTCTCTTTCTGCGAAAGGGAGAGAATGGCAAGGGCAACTATGGTGCACCATGGAAATATCGGGCGCGGAGGAAGGAGAGGTCGAGGCAGGCACCATTTAATGCCTCCCTAGCTAACCTTCAGATAATTGGCGCGGGGCACCTGTTGTCGCATAAAGGAGGTTCCGTGGGTGAGAAGCACGGGTTGCCGCTGCTTCAGACATTTAGAAGCTGGGGAGAACACCATCTCTCTCCGAAAAACCTGAGCACGTGAGCAGGGTTACGGATTATGCTAGCCATGATCCCGCGACTCGGTCTCACATACGTGCTATGTGTCCGAAGGGTTTTTAGCCGGTAGGAGTCCGGCAACACTTGATGTTTTGACGTCCCCGACGACGAGATGGGGTTCTATGTAAGATTATTCCCCGATAAAAAAAGGAGTAAATAAGTTTTTTTTTATACTACTAAAGTGGCAAACAGGCATACAATCCACCTGATGGTAAGCAGTCACCGTAGCCTATGGACGCCTGCAACACAAGAGATATAAACGTGCGCGTTGCCAGCTCTTTAAAAAACTTTCTCAAGCCCATTTTGAAGAATAATTTGATTGCACGATGTATGAAAAGAGATGGAAGTGCGATTTGATACTTACAACTTCTCTTTCTATTTAAAAAATACAAAAAAAATCTTCATTGTGCATGAAGATAAAAGAAAAATACAATTAAAATCTACATCATATGAAACACAAGCAAAAAAAAAAACAAAAAAAAAATGGAATGACACGACGATAGATTTTGTTTTAATAATATGTAATTAAAAATAAGATATTGAATTGTGTCATAATATAGACAGAATACATTATTACAATTTTAGTGTTAAAAGTTAAGTGTAGCGATACATTTTGACAAATTACCAACGGATGTAATAGTTACAAGGTTTATTAATTGATGCACAGAGAATGGTGTCCTTTCCAGTCGTCACCATCTTTCACATAATGATCGATCCTATAATAACCTATGCAAATTAAAACTTGCTTGACATGGCGCCTTTCCTGTTGGTTATTCTTTGTTCAGCAACTCTATAATAACGAAAGGAGAAACCTGATGGTACTCGAAAACCTGGGACAGCGCCTAAGTAAATGTTTATAAGTTCACATGGACAGGTATACTCAATTGAGAGATAATCAATAGTGAATGCCATTTTTTTTTTCAGGATCACACCGGGAACTGTGACGAGTGCTTAGTGTGGAGGAGAATCAAAAACTTCTTTATTCAAATTAAGCCCTAATGAACGTCAAAAAAAACCACTACCGGTTCGGAAAATAACCCAGTCGAGTAAAGTCGAAAAATTGTACTAACTAGCAATCTCTACTTGCTAATACTCGTCTGGTGATTTATATATATATATATGTGTATATGTATTCGGACAAAAGTTGACAGTAACACGAGTAGAAAATATAAACACACACACACACACACACAGAACACATTATTTGAACTCAATTACTTCGTAGTACCTACGTGTTTATCGTCGACCTTGGTAATTCGGTTACGTGAAATTGTCACCGCTCGATGATAATAGACTTGGGGAGAGGGTTGGGGGGACGTGTGTTTTTTTTTTTTTTTTGTTTACTTTCATAGACAGGAATAGTTTATACTATGTGATACGACTTGAAAATGTTAAATGAAATGGTATACGTTGAATAATTTCTATGTAATGTATTAATATTTTATTCGTTACAATTTATTAATTTAGCAAAAATGGTGTCCGAACATGGCAGCGCATCATGACACACAGTCCTCGGCGCGCATTAATTTATTAACATAGGTGGTGTAAGCTGGTGGTGTCTAATGACATTTGTAGTCAATCTAACGCTACACAATTCACGACACGATATGAAATCTTGACTTCGATGGACATTCATACTTAATAAAATCAAAATTTATTTATTCAATTTAGGCCCTAAGAAGGCGCTTATGAACGTCTAAAACACTACCACCGGTTCGGAAAACAACCCAGTCGAGAAGAGCGCAGGCGAGAAACTCGATCTGGTTCTTTTTTTTTCATAAATATAATATATATAATTTTTTTTTGTCATATAAAAAAAAACTATACAAATCGTAGTTTTAATAATGTTAGTGGAAGCACAGAGATGTGTGTTATTTCCAGACATCACTATCGTTCACGTAATGATCCAACCTGTAATAACCTTTTGAGATTAAAACTTGCTTGACATAATACTTGAACTTATTGACAGGTAAATCGGTAATGTTACTTGGGATCTTATTGTAAAACCGAATACTATTACCTATAAAGCTTTTATTACACTTACTTAGTCTAAAGCGTGGTTCCGGCCAACTTGTCTTTACTTCTAATATTAAAATTATGACGATCATTCACTAGATCTATGCCGATTACTCATAAAATGAGACAATAGGAAAGCAATGGAAAGCTAGCGTAAATGCCAGGTTAGTGCTCAAGGGGTTAAAAAAGGTCTTTTGTTTTAATATCTAGTTAAAAAATATTTAGTGTTAAAAAGTACCCATCAAAGTACCAGTGAAATTAAAAAAGCGAAAGAGGTTTGTCAAGATTTTAGCAAGTGGAAGGACTGAATCTCTGCCTACCCCCACGGGGGAAGGCGTTATACTATGTATGTATTTATACTCAGATGTCAGTTGTAATGTATTTTCTGTCTAAACTCTTATGATCTGCCATTTTGGAAACATAACCATTTTGAATTTGGAATTTTTTTTTTCGAGGTCTAGTGTTTTAGGTTTAGGTTTTCTTCACAAGGCACCACTTTCATAGCAGAGACCGCAATTAACTAACAAACGAAATCAATACAAAAAATAAAATTTTACTAAATTTCAATAGTAACATTTATTAAAATACATTTTTTTTAATCTTAACACCACTGTAAGTAATCCACGAACATGTATTTTGCTCCAAAACATGCCAATACTATTTAAATGACTGAGTTCTGTTCTAGGGACCTGACAGCTATCAGGCTCCTATACCTCCCCCAGCCTATCTCATGTAGTACTCGCGACGTCCTATATGCCAAATGACGCTGATGTACCTCCTGTGGAGCTGATCGCGCTGATTACATATTGCGAAACGGACCATTTAGAACTAATCATCTATGCTGACTCCAATACGCATCATACGCTTTGGGTTAGCACAACAACGAACATAAGAGGTGAGGAACTGATTACTTATCTCTTCTTAACCAATTTAAGAATGTTAAACAAAGGCGCTAAACCCACTTTTGTGACTTCACTTGTACAAACAATGAAACAAACTGCTCAAATGAAGTACAACAGAGACTGCAAAACATTTTTGCACACAAATATACATCTCTACGATGGAGAGAAGTCAAGGTAGTGTTTATACCCAAACCTGGCAAGGGTGATTTTACACAGCCAAAATCTTTTAGACCTATTAACCTCACATCGTTCCTACTTAAGGTCCTGGAGAGGCTACTTGACAGAGGTATAAGGATATATGCGATGCCTAATGCACCAATTCATGCTAATGAGCATGCTTACTGCAAGGGCAAATCAACGGAATCCGGGCTTCATAACGTGACTACGCGCATAGAGAACTGTTTAAGATTCGGGCAATAAAATTTGGAGCCTTCATTTATGTCGAAGGCGTCTTTGACAAAACAAGCTTAATCAGCATAAATCAGGTCCTGACGAGGTATGAGATAGTGTCCATAATTGCCGAGTGTATAGACAACATACTTCGTTATAGGGCCGTCCAATATACTCTGAACACAACCACGAGGGCGGTGGTTTGCAGGAATTATCCCCAAGGTGGGATCCTGTCGTCTTTACCATGGAACATTGTTGTCAACGAACTGATACGACGACTTAACAATGTCGGGTTGTACACAGTAGGACCTGATGACCTCACCATATTCATTAGTTGACCATTCCATAATATACTCTGTGATCGAATGAGTCTTGCCTTCAGGATTGTAGAAGAATGGTGCTCTAAACATAAACAGACTGTTAACCCCGCCAAAACGGAACTAGTACTATTTACTAAAATGAGAAGTCAAGGAAATATGATATTACCGAAACTTCAATACCCGCTTGTCCCATTCTTGACAGCAAACTTTGAAACAAGCACCTAGACCAAAAGCTTGAAAAAGCATGCATAATCTTCTGGCACTGTAAAAGACTTCTAGGAAAAACATGGGGGGTCACGCCAAAAATTACACTATGGCATACACGGCCATTATAACACCTATGGTGGAGTGTTCTGGTGGCTCAGAACAGAATAAAGCACCTCGAAAGCCCGTTTACAGAGATTTCAAAGACTAGCCTGTGGGGACCTTTTTTTTTAACGAGGGGAATGCATTTACGCACTACCCTTACCCATTGTATTAGTGAGACCGGAGTCCCCCAATGCAATGGGTAAGGGGAGCCCGTGGGGCCCTATCCGGCTGCATGGGAACAGCTCCGACAGCAGTCATAAAGACAGCTCAAGAGGCGCATCAACTTACCGTCTCTTGATCTGTTTATATAGCAGGAGGCGAGTATGACAGGCTTACGCCTCACACACCAAGGCCTATGGCAAAGAAGGGATGGGTCTCATACTAAATTATGGGATAGAATGGTAACTCTACAAACCCTTTTCGAAGCCCCCTGCGACAAGATCCCTTAGATATTAGCATTCGACAGAATATATAAAATACAGCTTAGGGAAGATATCAAATATGAACATATTACCCATGAGCACCGCATCTACATAGATGGATCCAAGATGAAATCTAGAAAAGGTGCGGGAGTATTCTCCCAAGATGTCAATATCAAGATATCTACAGGTTTGGGTGAGCATAGCACCATATTCCAATGTAAATGTGTCGCAATCATCCAAGCAGCAAATGGAGTCTCCAAAAGAGAGATAAAGAACTTTGGTATCCGAATTCTCTCTGATACTTAAAGCCCTTGAGAGTGCTTCCATCACCTCAGGCCTCATCTATGAATGTCACATTGCACTGCAACGCATAGGAGCAGTCAACAGGGTCATCCTACAATGGATTAAGGGTCACAGTAGATCAATGGGTAACGACGCATCAGACGAACTGTCAAGAAGAGGATTGACGACAATAGTGGCAGACCCTGTGCCATATATTCCTCTTACATACAATACTTTTAGATAATGGTTGCCTCAATACACCCACAGCACTCACTGTGAGAGATGGGCTAACACTCCTGGCTGTAGACAATCTAAACAAGCTGTTCCGGAAATATCACGGAGTTTGGCCGGAGACAGTTCAGCTTATCTCGCACTGATTTTCGGCTAGTAGTGGGTTTAATGATATTGCTCACTTTATAAAGATTTATTTACTATGGGTCAGACAGACAGCCCCATGTGTAGGAGATGTCTGAAAGAAGAAGAGACTGCTGCCCGCGTAGTACTGGAATGCACGGGAATAGCCAACCAACGGGCAAAAACCCTCAAGAAAACGAGGTCGTTCCAGGAAGCCTGGGAACGCCCCAGGAGGTTTCTACTGAAAGGAGCCGGGCTGGCTCGAGTAGTTGGCTAAAGCACGTACAACGGACTGCAAATGTCTCTAGTTACGGAAACAGGACCCACTAACAAAAAAAAGAACAAGAAAGGAGGTTGTACCGTTTTGTTTCGGAAGTCATATTGGATTTACATAGTACTAAATACACATAATTGTATTATCATCAGATATAAAGGTGTATACTAAAGTTCAAATAAATCATTTAACAAAGAATGGGTAAAATTTCAATTACCTACTAGATTTGAACTATCCAAAACGCAAACAAGGTAAGCTAAATAAAACCATTTAAAAATCGAAACGGAAATTGTATATAATTATTATAAAATTTTCCTACACGTAAACAGTAAGTTCCTAATTGGATCCTAAATATGTCAACAGAAGGTACCAGCCGTTTACAGTCTGTAATCGTATCGCTAATTACTTGTACAAATCAATCTTGACAAAACCAAGAAAATAAATGAATACCGAAGAATACAGAAACCAACTTTTCCGATTATTCAATTAACAGAAAATCCAGTGGCATATTTCAGTTGTAACTACGCACTTAAAGGATAACGTCAGGATATTTGAAGTGAAATCTTTAGCGGCGTTGAGTGATTCTCGATAGGGAAAAACTTTTAGATTCGCGATACCAATGCTTTAACGTCAGCCAGCAAAATGCTACAGTATGTCAAGTATAAGGTGGTATATAAATGCTGGCACTCAGAGATAAAGAACAAAATTTATACTTACGCAGCCTTTTATATGTTTTGAGTATCAATAAGTTATTTAAAAATGTACATAATCATTGTTTGGAGCTCTAACAGATGTAAAAACCAGACAAATGTTATATGTTAAATGTTAGGTTATGTTAATAATCTCAATTAGCGAATTATAAAATGTTAATTATTCGTGCAGTAATTTAACAACTTTAAAGAAAACAGTTTTTTCAAATTTTGTAGTTTTTCTACTTCTATCGGCAGTCCCAATAGCTATAGTTTTTTTTTAGAATTGACGAACGCTGTTGATCCTACGGGCCTTGACAACATTAGCGAACTTTGGGTGAAGGCAACAAGAGGCCCCACACTGATAGGAACTTTAGCTTGCGCTATTATTGGCATGTAAATTTAGCGTAAGTTCTTCAAAAAAGGTTTCTCCCAATAAACAGTATACCTTCCATGTAGTTTGCAAGTGTTTCCCCAGTTAAGAACACATCTTGGTCAATTCTGGGCTCAGTAAAAGTTATATCTCAAAATAAACAAAGCTTATGGAACTAACTCTCAATGACAATCGAAGAACATACTTTCTAGTACTCATCTATGAATTTAGTGTCGTTTAAGTGTTATTACATGAGCAAAGTTTCAGGTATTTCTGAGTCCCTCTTCTTCTTTGTTAGCAAAAACCTAGCAAGATAATCTAAGCTTTCGCATAATTATATAAAAAATGTTAAGTAAATTTAGTTTACATAATCACCTTTCAGACCCCTCGTATCATATCATATAAACTAAAGACCTCATATCATAAACTTAACATAGCATTGACCCCGTCGCCCCCATTGATGCGAATTATTTCAGAATTTCAGTTTAGCATGAAGATATTCCTTATTATTACTTTGCAGTATAAAAATAAAAAGTTATTAATAGAATAAATGGCCATGAAACATTGTCAAGTAATTGATGACGTGTTTCCATAGACCACATACCGCGAATCCCCATTATACCTACCGACATAATATATCCGCTTCTAAACATGTCCCTGCGTTAAAATGTTTTACAAACATTTTTTCATCCGGTAACTTGTGAGATGTTGTATTGCTTTTAATTGTATACTAGCTGTGTGCCCGCGGCTGCACCCGCGTTTCATATGATCTTCACTTCGTTTTAATTTTTTTCCGTACTAACATAAAGTAAAACTATTTCTCACAAATTCAAACACTTGGCATTGAATCAGATTTTATTCTTGTATTATTTTATGTTATCTTAATTATTAGGCGGTGTAACTTCAGCTATTTACCAAAAAAAGTCCTGTCAAAATCGGTCCAGCCGTTCCGGAGATTACCCGGAACGAACAGACATACAGACAAAAATAAAAAATTTAGTATAGGTATCTTATATACATTCATATGTATTTTAGTTGAAATTTGTTATTTTGATATTACATACAGACACATCGATTTTATTTATTAGTATAGATAATAAACCAAACAAAAACTAGTATGTCGAATGATGTAATTCCGAACCTTTTTTTATGACGAGGGGAATGCATTTACGCATTACCCTTACTTATTGCATTAGTGAGACCGGAGTCCCTCAATGCAATAGGTAAGGGGGCGCGGAGGGACGTCTCCGCACCAGTGTGGGACTCGCCCGGACGTGAAGCGTCCGGAAATACCCACTAAACCCCCCGGGGCCGTCCGCCGCATTCGGGATGGGGGTGATACGGGATGGCTTTCGCAAGCAACGCGTCGCCCCCTGCGGCAGACCCACCGGACCTCGTCCGTTCAATGGCCCAATGGGGATGGGGGGAAATCCCCCACCCACCTCTTCGCCCACTTCTCAAAGAGAAGTATGACCAAAGGTAAGCAGTCCGGGGAGCAGGGTATACTCCCTGCCCCCGATCTAATTCAGAACCAATTCTATAATCGGACTGAGCTTTCGGTAAATGAAAATATAGTGAGGAAAGTATATCATAGTATTATGGCATTTCCTAATAATGCCAGCCTGGGTAACTAAAATTTAACCAGTTAAAAAATCTGTCGGCAAGCATATATAGTTGTGATATCTTCATTTGAGAACCAGTATCTCTAGATTTAGTGTATTCGTAGTGAATTGGACCACATTGCCACTTAATATCAACCGCAGTTCAAGAACTATCCAACCGATTCACATGATAATTTTTTTTTGAGAGCTCTTTTTAGTATATGTTTTGTAACATTAAGTTATATATAATATATAAAAGGATGTTAAGATAATAAAAAAATATTAAGGTCGAGTCATAAGTAGCTTTCGATGCATCTAAGTAGAATCTATTGTACGTATCTACTCGCTATGAGTTATCATGATAAGAAGTTTTTGTTTTCACTATATAGACGAGGCTATTGTCTTCATCCATGTCTTTTATCAACTGTTTTGTGTCACACACAACGTTAAACTGTTTTTTTAACTGTTTTTAAACTTTTTTTTACCTCATAAATGGAGGGTCAAAAAGTATCTACGTATTCGTCATGTAACCCTTTGGGAATTTAAACAAGACAATAGTGCTGAGGCGGACGCAAAAAAATATGCAGTGTGTATGGTCAAGGACTAATAATTGATCGGGGAGTTACAAATTCGTTCATAAAATTCCATTGCGCCCTTTAAGACAAACCGAGGGTAGGACGTCCTTCATACTTTGACGACAACCTTTTAAAGCCAATATTGGAGCAAAATGTATGTCAATCAACAAGAGATATAGCAGAAAGGTTAAGTACGTCACAATCAACTGTTAATCGCCACTTGGAAAAATTAGGGAAAGTCATTAAGTTAGGAGTTTGGGTCCCTCAGAATCTCTGTGAACGGAAAATTGAAGATCCCATGTCATCCCATCGCCACAAGTCTGTTTTCACGAGTAAAAACTGAGCCTTTTTTAAACAGGATTCTAATATACATACAATAAATACATCTTCGATAATTTAATGCATATTCGTAAAAATTTAGACAAGCTCGATCTAGTGAATGATCGTCATAATATTAATACTAGAAGTAAAGACAAGTTGGCCGTCCCACGCTTTAGGTTAAGTAAGTCTAATAAAAGCTTTATAGGTAATAGTATTCGGTTTTACAATAAGATCCCAAGTAACATTACCGATTTACCTGACAATAAGGTCAAGTATTATGTCGAGCGAGTCTTAATCTCAAAAGGTTATTACAGGGTGGATCATTACGTGAACGATAGTGATGTCTGGAATTAACCCACATCTCTGTGTGCACCCGCTAACATTATTAAGACTATGATTTGTATAGTTTTTTATAAGACAAAAAATTTTTTATATATTATATTTATGAAAAAAAAAGAACCAGATCGAGTTTTCTTGCCTGCGCTCTTCTCGACTGGGTTGTTTTCCGAACCGGTGGTAGTGTTTTAGACGTTCATAAGCGCCTTCTCAAGGCTCAAATTGAATAAATAAATTTGAATTGATTTTGAATAGGCGATGAAAAATGGGTTATCTATGACAATATAGTCCGCAAAAGACTGTGGCTTGATACAGATTAACCACCCCTACTAGATCCGAAACCAAACGTCCATGGTAAAAAGATTTTGTGTTTATGGTGGGATTTTCAAGGAATCATTCACCACGAGTTGTTATTTTTGTTTCTTTGTTCAGTTATAATGTATACTTGCTGTGCCCGCGACTTTACATGCGTGAACTTTAATTCCAAATTCGGACAATTTGCAGCCTATGTTCAGTTCAGTATTTTTTGCGTAATTGGCGAATAAATTAATAAACCAACAGACAGACAAAGAAAATTTAAAACCATGTAAATGTGTTCTGTAGTCGATTCTGATGCACCGCGTGGTACTTTCTTGAATATTCAATTTAAAGATTTCGTCTCGTTAGCCTTTTATTATAAGTATAGACAATAATAGTAATAAAGATGTGAAATTGATTCAGTATTTTATTTACATCTTTTGTTGGAAATAATGAAAACATAGCAAGAATACGCTATCACGAAACGCTCACATATAACAGTTTCATTTCTCATAGGTAGTTACTCCTTTACAGCATCGTAATTATAAATAATAATGTAATTCATTAGTTATGGTTTTTTTTATAAACCAAGCAAAAGATTATGATATACAATAGCCTTTTATAACATGTAATTGTTGAAATAAATTATTCTTGCCATGTGATTGGGTTCTATCATTTGTTTATATGTTATTGTCGTAGATTATATTTTATTAGTAATTATATTTTGATTAGTACTGGCCATCAATGATTAATAAATACTGGCCATGTTGTAAAACCTTATAATATTTCCTGTCGTAAAAAGAACTAGTAATAAAAACATTGCTGTGTAACGCGTGTGTTCATTTAATTCATAATATTATATGATTTTGATATAAAATTACAATAAATCTGGTAAGAAATTAATTAGAGTTTTATTCGGATCACTCGACCGACAGTATAGCTTTCTCCATTACCCTTTGAGCAACTTTGAGCTTCCTTATTAGGCCCATTGTGAGCGACCACGTCTCAGTGCCGTATGTCATCACTGGCAACACACACTGGTCGATGACTTTTGCCTTGAGACACTGCGGACGAGAAGACTCTACGTAGCTTTCCGAACGCGGCCCAGCCGAGTTGGATTCGACTATTGTTCACTGCGTGATCGAATCAGGAATGAGGAGAGCCGCATAAGAACCAAAGTAACCGACATTGTCCGAAGAATTGCTAAACTTAAGTGGCAGTGGGCAGAGCATATTGCTCGCAGAACCGATGCCCGATGGGGCCAACGGAAGCACCGGAAGACATAGCGTGGGTCGGCCCCCCGCAAGGTGGACCGTCGCGAGAATCCATTGGATACGGGTGGCGCAAGACCGTTCGTCGTGGAGATCTTTAGGGGAGACTTATGACCAGCAGTGGAGGTCTTTCGGTTGAATGGATGGATGTATGGACCGACAATAAAACAATCACTGACATTTATTGGTCCTGTATACATTTTTATTTTATTTTGGAGATAAAATCAGCAAATACATTGATTATAATATATTGTTTTCTATATAATTTAATATGGCAAATTTTATCTATAGTAATAAATAAAATTGTGGCGTCTGTTTGTAATATCAAAATAACAACGTTTTACTGAATACATATGAATGTATTCGGAACAAGAACCAAAAAACACAATTTTTTAAAATTTTGCCTGGCTTCTTGTCCCTGTTAAACTCCGGAACGGTTGAACCGATTTTACCGAACAGTTTTATTTTTGAAAAAGAGGTTTCTCATAAAATAATTAATTTAATGAAATTCTGAATAACCTTCGATGCAAGGCTTTAGCGGTAAGTGTTTGAATTTGTGAGAAATATCTTTGCTTTCTCTTAGTACCCAAAAATATTTAGGTAAATATAAATATTTACCTAAAAAGCCTAAAAGGCTTCCGTGTAAAAAATAAAACTAATGACGTTGTGGACAAAATTTATCTTTATATTTATTTTTATAAATGTATGAATAACGTTTATCTATTTTATTACGGGACGGGACTGAATTGCATCTAGAAGGAGAATATAGGCTGTCTAATACAATATAATGGTCTGAAATCCACGCTAACAAAGTCGCAGGCACAGCTAGTAAATTAATATAACTTTGTTATTTAATGAGAGTGAAATAGTCGAGTTTAGTTAGAGTCCACTCGACCTTATAAATTGGCAAAAAAATTACTGAAATTAACGTCAACCTCTGTACTTATTGCTGAAACACATTTGTGCATCATGAGCGGCCTTGCAATAGACCTCGATAAGGTCACTTATTTATAATAAATAAGGAAAATGTAGTTGCTATCGCAATTGTGAAATGTTTAATTTTAGAAAATGCATTTTCTTCATTCCGTCTGTCCGTTTATTGAATAGAAGCATATCGGTATAAAAAATTCATTTTTCATTTTATGTTATATTGTCTTTATTGACTCGTGTAATAACTACAGATTATATACTATAAAGGTACGTTAACGAGATTAACAATTTAGCAATTAAAATATAACGAAAACCCATGACTTATTGAACTCATCAGTTACTAAATAAACAATTGGACATTGTGATTTGACTTTAAATTTTTCTATTATTTCGAAGATACGTTGTCTAGTCGGGTTGCATCGTCGTTTTGCGCTCCCCGTACGTACCAGAGTACGATTTTTATGTAAGATAAAATCTGCAACCAAACCTGATTTTTATAAACACAATCGAAGACGAGAGCAAAGAGTAGTGTGCCTGTGAAAAAAAAACTAAAAAAAGAAATCTTATTTCTGCAATATTAATTACTAATAGTAATAATGTAAACATTGTCTCGCGAAACAAACAAGGTGCGGAAATTACGAAATTGATTAATTATAGGAAAAATGTTTTCCAATGCCATAACCAATAACACGGTACGGTCCGATCACGCATAAACTTATTTTCAGTACCTAAGTGAATATTTTTATCGTATTATCGTTGGACGCTAAACTCAAATCATAGTAAAACTGTAACAAACAAAAACTGTACATTGAAGATATAAAAAAAAACAACTCGAGCGTTTTTAAAATCAATGACAGGATACATTTCTGTGGTTTATGGAATTTTCGTCTATCAGTGCAATACGAAAAAATTTATAAATGGATTTTGATGCATATCGGTATGGAAATAGTCAATATCCCACAGTAATATATGGGATTTGAAAAATATATGTATTTGTATGCAAATTTAATATCAAAGTAAGTCAGTACGTATGTTTAGTTTAATATCGAAATTGTGAATATGTATGTATCGTATATTTTATGAAATTCGTCGCTTCACAAAAACTGGAATTTCACGCGGACGGACAAATACATTAAATGTAAAGATAGATAGGAAAACACACCTAGAGGGTGATATATTGCAACAACGTGTTACATTACCTCTTCCTGAATGGCTTCATATATCTTTCTATTATACAATTTTGTTGTTGACTAGCTGTGAGCCCGCAGCTGCGCCCGCGTTTCATATAAATGTTCACTGTTATTTTTCTTTTTTACGGAACCCTAATTATTTTCCAATTTTTTTGTATTAACATTCAGCAAAGATATTTCTCACAAATTCAAATACCTTTTTTTTTGTTTTTTTTGACGGGGGGAAATGCATTTACGCACTACCCATATCTATTGTATTTAGGGGATCAAAGTCCCCCAATACAATAGATAAGGGGCACGGAGTGACGAGCTCCGTGCAGTGTGGGACTCGCCCGGGCGTGAAGCGCCCAGAAATACCCACTAAAACCCCCCGGGGCCGTCCGCTGCATTTGGGATGGGGGCGACACGGGGTGGCTTTCGCAGGCACCGCGTCGCCCCCTGCAACAAATTCAAATACCTGCCCGCCCGTAAACCGTTCATTGAATCTGATTTTGTTCACAACTTCATGAGTATTCTTTTGGGCGGAACTCTAATTATTTTATAAAAACAAAAGTTCCACTATCTACCAAAAAAAGTCCCGTCAAAATCGGCCCAGCCGTTATGGTGATTACCCGGAACAAACAGACTGACAGACAAAAATATTTAAAATTGTATTTTTCGTATATGTATTGTTTATACATTCATATCTATTTAATAATAATAAAACATTTATTTGACATTACAAACAGACACTTCCGGGTGGCGAAAGACCGGTCGTCGTGGAGATCTTTGCGGGAGACCTAGGTCCAGCAGTGGGCTATGTCTTTCGGTTCAATAGATATAGACACTTCAATTTTATTTATTAGAACGCATTTGACATATTTATATTATTATCAAAATAATTAAAATGTATTTTGTCTTTTTGAATAAAACATTCCAGTAGTAAGGTGTATTGAATGAAGTTAAGAAATTAATAAAGTTGATTTAAAATACATCTCGAAACGAAATGGATTATTTAAAAACCCACAACTAAAACTGAATAATATCAAATAATATATATATATATATATATATATATATATATATGAATATATATATATGAAAATATATATAAATGAAAACGATAGATAATGCTGGAGCCACAAATGAATATAATACTTTGTAAAATGCGTTGTTTACATACGCGTATGTGTGTGTGTATCAGTGTGTATATGTGGGTGTGGATATATTTAATAAACATCATTAATTACGCATTGAATCTATGTAATCAGCGGACGTATGTACCGTAAACTATTTATATAATTTATTATTATTTTTTATTTTATTTTCATTGTATTCTGATATATTAATAATATTTATTTTTTTTGATAAATGTGATAAGGGAAATCGAACTTTAGCCATCGTAGGAAACCACGGTCTCAAGACTCAAAGTCCACGTCTATTTGATCACGCCACGCGACAACAGCGTGTTGGGTGCGACCCTGAAGCCATTAATCAGCATTTCTCAGGCTTCGACGATAAACTATCTTCACTGTAGGATGTAGAAAATAGTACTTTGTTTTTTTTTACAAGCTTTTTTTATGTCTTTTTGCGTCATATATTTTAGTGTCATCTACTCCTTGCGCACCTAATTATCTTCTACAAATGCTACTCTGCTTAAACCTCCCATTGATCCTTTCAATAATACAAAAAGCAGTCACTTTTCCTGGCGTTTACTTGAGTTAATATAATATCAATAAAAAATGGCAACGTTTACGTTTACGTGGCGATGTACGTATTTTTTTTTTCTTAAAGCTGTTAATACACGTACGGACCGGACCGTGGATATTATATGGCGAGCGGCCGAGGTCATCAGTCGCCTAAGTAGGGATGAGGATTTTTCAAATAGATCGATTTTTTGATTCGATTCACAAAACATCGAGATCTAAGAGATCCATATTTTTTCGATTTGTTTTGTCTTTTTATTCGTAAATATTATTCTTTTAATTTTGAACCTTGATGTTTTGCCTCGTTGGCGCAGTTGTATTACGGTGCGACTGACGTTCTTAGGTCTCGGGTTCGATACCCGGGTCGGGTCAGTGATATTGGGTTTCACTCAGTATCATCCCGGAGTCTGGAATTTGTGTCCGATATGGCGACAGGCTCGCCCCCTGTCACAATTGTGGGTGGTGTAGTTCGCTACTTCACCTCTGCCTAACCCCTCGGGGATAACAGGCGTGAGCTTATGTATGTTATGTTTTGTGAATCGATTCATCAAGCTTATATTCAAATCGACCCAAAAATCGATCTTTTCGACCCTCCCTACGTAGGCAACTGATAACCTTAGCTGCTCGTCGCATCTGACCGCGGTCCGGTCCGTACGTGTGTTAACAGCAATAAACACAATGATATCAATTCCAGCCTACCATTTAACTAGTATGTCGTAATGTTATCATAATACAGTTTTATATTCGAGAGGGGCGACGCACTTCAGCGCAAGGTCACATTAAAACACTCTATTTTCTATAGTCGGTCATCGGTTGCTCTTATCTATAAAAGTTTTTTACACTTTGCGATACGATATATCGTGGCATGTTAACTAGGTAATGTTTCCCCGGTTGTCGCAATTCAACCTTAATTATTATTATTAAATTCATGAAAAAGAGACTGTTTCTAATTTATTTTAACTACTAAATTTAAACTAATAAAGAAAGAAAAAACCGGTAGAAAACTAGAGGAGAAAAATGTGTTAAACAGTTTTACGTAAACCTATTTATGTTATCAAAAATCTTGATTTTGAAATTGACTTCAAAACCAGTACGTAGTAGGATTAATAATATAGTTTGTGAAAGTGTCAAAACACGTGTATTAAATATTCGATAACAGGTAGAAGTCTAAATTTTAGAAATAAAGTGACGTTTCATGTTAGCTTTTACTTTAAATAAAATTTGAATATTAAGCATTCGATATCTCAGAATACATTCTATTTTGTATATCGTTACAATTATTATAATAGGATTCAGATAAAATCAAAATAAATAAAAACTAATATTGAGTGTTCAATGTAGTGAATGAGTTTTCATATTCTATACTTCAAATAAAAGGCTAACGAGAAGAAATCTGTATATTGAAGATATTTAAGAAAACACATTTTGCGGGGCTTCAGAGCCGACAACACATTTCACTAGTTAAATTTTCTTGTCTGTCTGTTTATTAAGTTCTTCGTCAATCATGCAAAAAACTACTACTGAACCGAATTCGATGAAATTTGCTAACGACATACGTTGCATCCAGGGGGAGAACATAGGATATTGACTGAATTCCAAGCGGGTGAAGCCACGGGCACAGCTAGTAAGTAATATTTTTAAAAGATGGATATACTACAAAAGAAAGTATATATCAGCCATCACGATATCGCTATCCGATATCGTAACGGTTGGTATAAAACCGAATATTGTCTCTTGCTTACGTAATAATAACAAATCTTTATCAGACACTACACAGGTGTTAGAGGGTACATACCGCTTAAGAAAGGAATCTGTAGGAAATATCCCAACTTCTCTCTAATGAATGACCAGTTTTATACCAGTACTCTTACTACTCGGAGTCAGAACGATGCGGTTAATTCTAAATTAAGCGAAAGATATATGGCTGAACAATTATTTTTATAGGATATTATAATGTTTTTTTTTCATAATCAATTGATCCCAATTCTATTGAAGCGGCGTCCGATCTCACTACCACTGAGCCATCATTGCTCCACTTCATGATATTAACGAGTGTTTACATCTGGTACCTCGCTTCCTCAATTGTCGCCGTTAACCACGCACTATATTCAGGTACATACTATTTTCAGGTACATACCTATTTCCGTATGTAGCGTGCCTGGGGGGTGGGAGGATGGTGGTGGAGATGTTGCGGGGTGTTGTGTGTTTGTGTTGTCCTTTTCTTGTTCTTTTCTTCTTCGTCGGTCCTTCTTTCTGGCTCTTCAGGTATCCCTCTCCTTCCTACGTCTTGTCGACTGAGACAAGACGAGTGAAGGGGAGGGACCTACTTTTCTTAAAGCAGTGGCGGGTTTCTTCCCCTTTTTCCCTTTACCCGCCACTGCTTTATCCAATTCTTCCCTTTTTTATTTATGGGGGGCAGGAAGTATCTCGTCGGTCTGACGGTCGGTCTGACGTGAGTATCTGACGGTCGTGCCTCCTTCCGAGGCGGGCTAAGTGGTGGAGAGGAACTATTCTCCTTCATCCCTACTGGGCCATTGCACGGACGAGACCTGGTGGGTTCGCTGCAGGGGGTGACGCGGTGCTTGCGCAAGCCACCCCGTGTCGCCCCCATCCCAAATGCAGTGGACGGCCCCGGGGGGTTTTTGTGGGTATTTCCGGGCGCTTCACGCCCGGGCGAGTCCCACACTGGCACGGAGCTCGTCCCTCCGTGCCCCCTTACCTATTGTATTGGGGGACTTCGGTCTCACTAATACAATAGGTAAGGGTAGTGCGTAAACGCATTTCCCCCCGTCAAAAAAAAAAAAAGGTACATACCTATTTACCTACTTATTAATAGGAATTACGTAATTAATGGCATCCATTAAAAGTTTACGTGAAAATCATGTCTGATATGTAAATAATATGTACATATAACTAAACAATTCTCTATTTTACCTACGACTTTATGAAATTAATTATGAAATCGTGATTACAATTAACACTATTTAAACACTAGTGTTGTGATGAATAACGATAAAGTTTACGATATAAAAGAATAAATTGTAATTTATCGTTTATCGTCCCAACGCGGCAACGTATTAATACAATTCAATATGAAAAAATGCACTGAAATTTCAAATAATATCGCATAAATAATATCAATTTTATCTCTTCCGGCTGTCGATTCTTTTCTTCACATTTAACTACGGATACGCGTGGCTTCACTCTCAAATCATGACTCATATACTTCAAGATTATAATTTAATTTTATTTCTTAATTATTAAATGATGTTTAACGACTTCATTTAATTATCCTTACAATACGTTTCAAAATTTTACTGTGTACTAATAGACGGCCAAAAAATACATCTATAAAAACTTTAAAAGTACTTCTGAACTCGAATTAAAAAATGGTAAATAGATAACAATTAATTAGCTTTAAAACAAATCAGCAAACTGCGTACCTACGTCCTTAAACATTTAAAACCCTCATAATTTATATATATCATCTTCATTATACCAAACAATGCACAAAATAACTGTCATTTACAAATAATAAACAACCCATCAGATGTTAACCGAGCAAATATTAGTTATTTATTATATCAAATACATTTACATATGTATTCAGTATTCTATTTTCAGTAACTGTTTGCATACAGATAAATTATGTATGGAAGTGTACTGATAGTTGTTTGCTCGCCGGGCTTTTTGATCCTATCACAAACTTTAGTGATACGGTTATATTAAGCAACGTATATAATTGTATCACAGTGAGTTACCTCACCGATTTTGTGCGAAACATACGAGAATGCCGGTAGCGTATTGCGTATTTAATATTAAAACGCACCAAAATTATCGGTGTAAATGTATTAAAGGTAAACAGTAAATTATCAAATAAATAATATTAAAATTTAATTGATTCTGTATTGATTTTTTTAGACATTTAAAATTAATGACAACGCTACCGGTTCGGGTTTCAAAAAGAGAATATTCAAATTAACGATTGATTTCAAAAATTAAATAATCTATTTAGTTTTATATTACGCAATTAGCGTTAATTCTGAAGTGATTTTATTGGAATTACATTTATTTTTTTCGCGGGGAATATTATACAAAAATGGTAATTACGGAGCAAGATGCCGAGGCTCCGCCTACGGTGAAGGAGGAGATTTCCCACGACCACCTGTTCAAAGTAACGGGTCTATCGTCCTCCAACTTGGAGAAGTTGGGTCAAGGTATGTACATTTATACAGCCGCTTGGGTGATGGGAGGTTTTCCACTTTTCATAATACAAATAGGGTTTTATTCCCAAACCGAAATAATGAATAAAGTATACAGAACTTTGGTGTTTGCAATCTCGGTGTGTATTCAAGTCTTGTTTGCATCTCCGATATACATACATAAGCCATAGCCATGGATGAAACTTAGTTCTCTATGGACATAGCAAACAATATATTCCAATTTTGTGGAGTCTCGACAGAAATTTTTAATAAATGATAAAATTCTTATTTACTTATAACAACGTATGAGAAATGGGGGAGCCATTGACGTAGAAAGAGACCGTAGCCTTCCATTTACTACGATCATGACACACGTCGATCTTGTTAATTAATGAGTGCGCTTAGTAACTAAGCATTTCGTTATCTTTGTCAGTACATCCTCTTCCAGACCACAGCATTCTCTTAACATACTATTCCTGACTTTGTCCATCATCTTCACTCCAGCTATACTCTCAGACTTCTCATCTCCACAGCGTTAATCTTACTTTCATGCGTCTTCTGGAAAACACAACATTGTTGCTTCGATCGCGTTATCACCTTATGTTCTTTCCTGTACCTCTAACAACGTGCATGCAAAAATTCATGACGTTTGGCTGAGTACCTAATCAATGTGTGAAACATTAAATGCGGATTACAATAAAAAACATTGAGTCAACCGTAGTAGGAAATTTAATTGTACTATCGCGAAGCTTTCTCTAGGACTTATTAAGAACTAAAATTCTTCATATTATGGTGTAATTTGATGTAGCTTCAAAGATTTAGCTTTGACGAATTGATTTCCGACTTGGGTACAAAATATAGATGAAATAGAATGAGAGCGCGTAAAAACACATCGAAATCCGTTAAATCATGTAGGACAAGTTAGGACAAACAGATATACAGAGAAACAAAAGGCGACTTTGATTTATGTAGAGACATTTAAAGATTAAAAAACAATATATTTTCTCGTAAACAATACTTATGTACCCAAATACTTATCTCCAAATTAAAAATATTTCTCTAACCACTTATTGATATATTCCAGTGGCTGTAGAGAGGGTTGTTTTTTTTTCCAGACTTAACTAGTCTCTAACTTCGGTCTTCACTTAACATCAGGCGAGATTGTGGCCAGACGTTAACCTATATGTTACACGTATACTCATAAGTTTGCCGATACGTCTTTTGTTTTAACAGAGTTTATAGAATACTGTAATGTTTGTATTCGTTTCTAATAAGTAATTTTTGTTTTCGAATCCGAATGTTTTGGTAAAGTCTCAACTCGGTCTGGTTTTATCCCGAATATTTGGACGTAAGCCAGCCACAGCCGGCAGCTGTTCCAACTGCACCGACTTCGTATAGCGAATGTGTCGCTCTCGTTATGTTTATTGCCTCAGTTATTATTATATTTTGATGTTTTTTTGTTTGTTTTTGTTTATTTTTGTTATTGATTTTCGTAACGTGCTACTTGACCTTATTTTAAATTTTGCAGGTACTTTGTTAAACACTTAAAGAGGCATACAACAGTGCCATCTCTACGTTCTTTACTATCCCACTATCGTTCTTTGCTATTCTTACTATCTTAGATATATTAGTGGTTTTTGTTATTGATTTACAGGACAACAAATTCAAGAAAGTTTTAATGTCAAATTGTTTTTATAGGTTCGATCATTGCGTGAACGATAGTTATATCTGTGCGCTACGTGTGTGGTGGTCGCAATACAGTCGGACGCGAAAACCCTACTTCCCCGGCAAATTATTAAAATGAAATGATTAGTATTTTAAATTTACAGTGTTAGAACCACCTGCCGATTTCGAAGACGCCATAGCAGCGACCGGGTATGGCAAATTTAACATCTACCTGATGCTGTGCACGCTGCCTGGGTTCTGGAGCGCCGTCTCCGTCACCAGCTCGACCTCGTACATCTTCACCAGGGCGCAGTGTGACATGAAGCTCAGCTTGCTTGATATGGGCACCGTCACGGCAATGACTTACACAGGTGTATCTAATTAATTCTAAGTAACAATATGTGACCCCGTTTGTTTTATTTGATTATACACAATTTAAACAAAGTAATGGTACAAGCGGTAACCACTGAATTTTTTTAAATGTTGGTCTCCATTACAGTGCTATTGGCCTAACCTAAGGGCAGATCTATTCGAGGAAGGAATATAAGCAACTCTTGTAGACGAAACAGTCTTATAAAAATACTAGCATCTACCTGCGAATTTGTCAGCGTAAACTACAACTAATTGTACCAGAGGGAAATTGTGTTTTGTAACCCAATTTTAACAACAGATATACGGTAGCGAAGTTTTCTAAAGCTAAGATTTCTAAAGAATCACAATTCTCTAGTACTCTCTCTTTACTGCATCTCTTAAGTTTACTTATGAAATTGATTTTTTGTCGACTTAATTACGAAATACTGACTTTCCTGCTACCTATCTTGAAAAAATATCAAACTGATGGTAAAAACTACTACCTAATTCCTTTTGAGGTTTAGAAATTAATAAACAAACAGACAGACAGGCGCATAAAGCGACTTCATTTTATAGACATACATAATTTTTATAGTTCTGCCCCATAGATCTAACTTTTAACAATTTATAAAGACACTATGCCATCTCTGGCATTTCTAGAAACTATCTCAGTACTAGCGTCTGATATGCTTAAATAAATATTGATTTCTCTTTCAGGAATGATATCATCAGCTATGATATGGGGCTTCCTATCTGATACGCTTGGGAGGAAGAGGATCATGGTGTGGGGATTCCTTGCTTCAGGCTTGGTTGAGATGATAGCTGCTATGAGCCAGAACTTTGCCATGCTACTCGTGACTCGATTTGCCAGTGGATTCCTGTTAGTTAACATTACTAATTCTAATTCAATATTATTATCTTCTCACAATTAAAGATAACATGCTGATGAAGAAACTTTGATTCTGGACGATTGCTCTATTTACACTTTTTAGTGAGAAAAATAGTGTAGGCACGTTTCTTATGTGCCTATTCTTGGCCTTGGGAGCTACTGCAAACTGACTTCATAATAAACTACTGTATAGCGATAATTATGTTATTTATTTTCTCTTGAATTACATTCACTTTTAATGGACAGTGAACAGTAACTGGCGATACATGTGTCTCGCTTACACATAAAAACGCTAATAAAACATCTCTTTCAGATCTACACATTTCTAAAAGTTTGAATTTGTTAATATAAATTCAATAGTAAAACAATTAGTAGTAAAGAAATACTCGATACTATTTTGCGATGTAATATCTTATCTTCTATATCCATACTAATAAAATCGGTCCACTCTATCAAAAGTAGTAAAGTAGTAGTTTGAATGAAACGCTTTACTATGAAAGAAGAGTGTAAATTCGAGAACAAAAAATTTATGAAAAATTCTTCACTTGGTTTTTATTTTTTTTTATACAAAACGCTAATTATTTCCTACAAAATATTTATTAGGAAGATAAAAAATCGACTGTCTCGGGTTCGATCCCCGGATGAGGTCCAGTGATATTGGACTTTTGTACTCAGTATCATCCCGGGGTCTGGAATTTCTGCCCGATATGAAGACAGGCTCGCCCCCTGTCACATCTGGGCTGGAACTAAGCTCGGCGAAATGTGTGTGGTGTAGTTCGCTACTTCACCTCTGCCTAACCCTTCGGGGATAACAGGCGTGAGCTTATGTTATGTTATTATTAGCGGTTCATGTTTTGTTTATTTTTGATGACTTGGGTGACGAAGTGTTATGAATGGTGATTACGTAAGCAAATTATCTATGTAATTCTGAAAATTATTCATAGATGGCGCTATACTAATTTTTTAATAATTTGGAATCTTCTGAAATATTACTATGTAGGACTTCAGAATCTACTACACGACACATATCGACAGTTTTTAAAAAAATTGTATGTTTATTAATTTGTTCGCCAATCATGCAAAAACTACACTGGACGGGACGGGACGCGACATAGATTCATTACATCTAAAGAAAGAATATAGGCTTTATATTACAATATAACTATTACGGTCTGAAATCCACGCGAACGAAGTCGCGGGCACAGCTAGCTTCATAAATAAGATCAAATCGAATCACGAATAAACTAGCCACAGATTAATAGACTGTAAGTTACTTGCAGTAAGTTCTAGTTTATTCTGATTTATGTTGATCTGTATCGTAAAAACTAGCCTTCACTTGTATTTATAATTGGTCCTAATTATTTACGTGAATATTCTTCACGCCACGAACATAAGGAAAATCTTGAATACGTATTTTTTTTTTTTTGTTTTAAAGGACAGTGCTAAAATGTAAAGAAAAATAAAATATCGACTGCTATATAATATCGGGTCCCGTAAAGTACATACGAAAGAAATATTTGTAAACAAACATCTCATAAATCTCCAAACCTGTTAAATTGTCTTTCTTATGCAGGCTTTCTAACAACAAAAAATCTATGAAACGAAATCTCAATTCAAACTTTGGTAAATCCCAATAGCTGAGGCAGGGCTTTAATGCAAAAATTTCGGGATGCATTAGTAGGAGATGTTTCTCACATATCTAAAGCCCATTTAAACATGTTTCACTGTGTTTCCAGTTTCAACGGTCCTTTCGCAGTCCTGATCTCGTATTTAGCCGAGTTGCATCGCACAGAGCTGCGTGCACGAGTCATCTTATTGACAAGTCTGTTCTATACGCTGGCGAACATAACACTGCCACTCTTAGCCTGGGCCCTACTGATTAATGAATGGGAGATACACTTGCTGTCTAACGCTTTTGGTGAGATTTGTTACATGTTTTTCTTTTTATTTTCGTAACATGTTTTTTATAGTAGAAGAGAGTAACGTTGGATTATGCTTTTTTATTCTCTCTGGCAATACACTCTTGCGACTTTTCACATGTCATTATTTGCCCAATTTTAGTTAAGGTTGATTTATGATTTTAGAAATGGATGTCTATTGAATATACTATTGACACCCGAGTTCACTTTATTTTCACATGGTGCACTCCAAAACAACCAAGTTTATTTATGATTAGCTGTGTGCCCACGGCTGCGCCCGTGTTTCGTATATTTATAGCTGCACTGTTTTTTTTATACGGAGACCTAATTTTTTTTTAGTACTAAGATAAAGTAAAAATATTTCTCATATACTCAACCACTTTCCCGTAAACTGTACTTTTAATCGGATTTTATTCTATTTTTTATGAATTTAATTTTTTTACGCGGAACCCTAATTATTTTCGAAAATTAAAAGTACCCTAAGTTACCCGGAGTAACTTCAGCTATCTCCTCAAAAAAAATCCCGTCAAAATCCGTCAAGCCGTTCCGGAGATTACCCGGAACAAAGAGACAGACAGACAACAATTTAAAAATTGTATTTATATTTATTTAGAAAAATACAAACATATTTTGACATTACAAACAGACACTTCAATTTTATTTATTAGCATATAGATAACATAGTTGTTTTCGACCGCCTTCGGTGATAGAAAAATAAATGATAAATACTTTCATGATTGCAGTTATACGTTCGTGGAACGTGTTTCTGTTCGCGACTGGTGTGCCACCGCTGGTGACGGGGCTGGTATTCCTCTTCCTACCGGAGAGTCCCAAGTTCTTAATGTCCCGGGGAAGGAACGACGAAGCCATGGCAATCTTCCGGAGTATTTATTCGATGAACACCGGACAAACAAAAGAGGATTATCCGGTAAGAATTTAAAAGAAGGAACATTCAAAGAACACACATTCCACAGAAGATGAAACCCGTCATTTACGATCAATTATCAGCCTATTTATCTTAGTTTTTTAGTATTTTTTTTTAATGTTGTCAAAAGGTATCACTCTAAGGAACTTAAATCACGGTGTCGATTGAAATATATTGGGCTTTTCATTTAAGTTTATATTTATTCAAATGATGATGATGGACTTTATCTGTCACTAGTAGGTATGTCTAAAGGGAACACAGCTTCAGCTCAATTTTGAAAGCTCAAAGATGCTACCACGCTCGTAGAAAACTGCTTCTAAATTACACTTATCGGAAACGCAGGAAGGATTTCAATATAGTATACGTGATTTCCAGATAAAGAAACTGTTGGAAGAGAAGCAACAACACCAAGGTCGGGGCATTGAAGCGTTGCGCGGCGGATGCGCTCAGCTAGCGCCATTGTTCAAACCGCCCCACGTGAAATGGCTATTGCTAGCGTGCACCGTTCACGCTGGTGCAATGTTCGGGTGAGAATAGAAACAGCTTACTCGAAACAGTCGCTGTCGATATATTATTCAAGTAATGTCATTTTTTATAACTGAACTGTGTGTTGAGCGATACACCATAATGTGAAGACAAATTCGTCGCAGTGCAACAGGATATCCGGTCACTGAAAATATTATTTACTAATAACTTGGAAGTCGTTACAATTGCAGACTACAATATTGTACATTTAGTTTATCAGTGAGCTATAATAAACTTAATCGACCAAAATCAAAGTTGGTTATTTAAAAAATCAACCAATCTAAAGGTACCAAGAGACTGAACAAGGGATTCGAGATGCGCTTGTAACACCACTGATTTCGCAAACGTTTATAATTTACTGCGACCATTAAACGGATTATTGCCAGGTTTGCGATTTGTTTGGTATAAAAAAATCTCCTAAATTTGATGTGTAAGTGCTGATAGTTGGTTGTCATTTAATTATATTATCTAAACAACAACTAACCTGTACAAAGAACGTAATACTCGTATGTATGATTTAGAAAAAAGAAGCATATAAATCGGTCCGTAGTTTTCGCTTTGGTTTACAAAGCAATAACGGACATACAGAAAGAGGCTGTCTATTATAAACGGGAAAGTTTTAAAGGAAGTTAAGCATAGAATTTTCTACGTAGCCGAGTCGAAGGAACAAATACAACTCTTAAAATATATCAAGCTTCCATTCCAGATCAAACACAATCCGGCTGTGGTACCCGCAGTTGGCTGCGATGATAAGTTCCGACGCGATGGAGAGCCTCTGCTCAGCCATAGCTCCGTCCCCGTTGCCGTCTGCCGAGGCGGAAGTGATCTGTGTGCCGACGCCGACAGACATGCTTACGTACCTTCAAAGCGCTGCGGTCGGAGCCGGGTCCATTCTCACGTACGCCGCCGGAGGTGCCCTAATAAACAGGTGAACGACTCATTGTTTTTATATGATTCAATAAACAATGCATATTATACTGACGTCATTCTTTGATTTTCATACTGACTGTAGTATGAAATTATTATATAAATTTTCACATACCTATGAACAAAATTTATGCCAATTATCGACTTATTGCTTAGACTTGATAGTTATGCCATTTATAATTTGCGATTAATACAATCTGGTGATACGATATTCTGACTTAAAATGAATCGAATAGCTTTCAAACGATCGGATACATCGCTGAATCGTATACTCGTGATCAGGTCTTCTGAAAAATCGGATCGGATCGGCGTATCCTTAAGTGTCAGTGTTTTTTTGTAGCAATTAATTACACTATAAATCTTATCGACTTCTATTGTAGGACTTTGTCAATTCTCTAAGTCGCTTGTTAAATATATTCAAACATGAATAAACTTACGACGTTTTCAGGAAAATTTTAAAGAATTAATTTTTTCCTTACTTCGTCTGACAGCATTACAACTGAGTGTTATCATCGCTTCACAAAGAAATTGATTGTTTATTCTGAAATTTTAATCAACTTTGTTTTTAAAACATTTAGATGCGGTAAGAAGGCAGTGGCCGGCTTCTGCAGCATCGCCAGCGCGCTGATGATAGTGTTGATACCATACTTTGGAACGAGCTCGTTGGCTGTCGTCGGTATCGTGACGACAGCTCTGTCGTTCACAGCTCTGTGCTCAGCGTCGCTTTCTAGCATCGCAGTCGATCTGTTCCCTACCTCACTCAGGTAACAGTCATCTCTAGTTCAACAATAACTCTTCGCTAACGGTGTAGTAAACCGCATAACATAATAATTTTACGTGATAAATAACATTATAGTTGGGGCCTCTTAACATTTGCTAAAATAATACAACCATGATATTTTATTCCACATTTTTGAAAGCATAGATCTAAATAATAATTATTAGAGATATTGCTCTGTCATACATCGTTTAAGTTTCCACGGTCACAAAAGTAAGGAGCCGTTTAAGTATACATAAGAAAAATTTTGGATGTCTTAACTCTTTTGTCAGTAATAGTAAGTAGTGTTCTTACCTGTCCCGTCTCCATGATTAAGTAATCAAGTAAGCATTGGCACTATTATGAAAAAAAAAAAATATTGTTTTTTTTACAAAACAGATATGAATGTATGTACGATGCCTATACCAAAAACACAATTTATGTCTTTCTATCTGTTTGTTCCGGGTAATTTCCAGAACGGCTGGACATATTTTGACGGGACTTTTTTGGTAGATAGCTGAAGCTACTTTGCGTAACTTAGGGTACTTTTAATTTTCGAAAGTAATTAGGGTTCCCCGTAAAAAAATTAAATCTCATAAAGTTTGAATAATATCCGATTCAATTCACAGCTTTACGGGCAAGTGCTTGAATTTATGAGAAATATTTTTATTTTATCATCGTGCAAAAAGAATTACCGAAAATAAATAGAATTGCGAAAAAAATATTAAAACGCATGTTTCATGTATTAATAATATATGAAACGTGGGCGCAGCCGCGGCAACACAGCTAGTCAATAAAAAGCAAAGAGTTCCGCTCTGTTCATCGATCCTTACTTAATACATGAACGGCCCTACGCGCAGTCACTTCGCATGTGGGCGGCAGTTTCAGGGGCGGCCCGAAATCATTACAATATATGATTCAAAATAAAAAAAACCATGCTCCGTAAAGCGCCTAGCATACGGAAGTCTAGTTAAAAATTTGAATGTACATAAATCTGCCAAAACGAGATCTTTTCGTATTTCTTCCCGGGCGTATAATTTAATGTCACACAAACGAAAATTTTGGGTAATAGATAATAAAGAGTTCAAATTGATTAAATTCGTTCACGAAAAAATGCCATTTGATAAATCTGAGTTATTTTAAGTAATTTATCTCAACGCTGGAGATAGAGCCCTCACTATCAAGGTTCGGCCCCGGTTCTAAAAAAATCGTATCAATGCAATCACGTGTTAAATAAAGGCCAGGTAAAAAGTTCTCATAACCGACAAGCATGTATGAAAGCGCTCATGAAAGTAGAGGAAGCGAAAGAGGTGTGTCAAGATCGTAGCAAGTGGAAGGACGTAATCTCTGCCTACCCCCACTGGAGAAAGGCGTGATGATATGTATGTATGTATGTATCTATAGGCTGGTGAAAAAAACATATGTGTTCATAATTATGTTAAGAGAAAAAGAAATGGAAATGATTTCTCGACTCACGCGCGATGACTTACGGTCATTAAATATTTTGCCAAGATTTTTTTCGTCAAGGGCGTATCTAATGGTTTAAATCTATGCTTGCAGACCTTCCTTGTGTTTCGATATCTCTACTTGATACACCTTAAAGTTATGAAACACTAATTATATAGCTTCGATTGAAAGTAAATTACAATATACAATAGAACATACCTAAAGAAATAGGTCAACCAAAAAGCGCATTGTATAATTAATCAATTTCGCTTTGATATTAATACTAGCTGTTTACTGTTACGCCTGCGTTTCATATATTCTTCACAGCGTATTAATTTTTTATATGGAACCCTAATATTTTCCTTTTTTTGTACTAAGAGAATGTAAAAATATTTCTCATAAATTCAAACACTTGCCCGTTAAATTGTGCATTGAATCGGATTTTATTCATTTATTTATGAGTGTTAATATTATAACGCGGATTCCTAATTATTTAAAAAAAAATCAGAAGTACATTAAGTTACGCGCAGTAACTTCAGCTATCTACTAAAAAATGTCAAAAGCGATTCTGGAGATTACCCAGAATAAAAAGACAGACAGACAAAAATTTTAAAAATTGAATTCTTGGTATCATAGTCTATATATTTTCGCTATGCTCAAAAGACGAACAGAGCGTGGGAGTGAGAAGCCACAATTAAGTATATATTGCCTAAGACAAAAGAGATAGCGAATCGAATGACACTTTGTTAATTTCCATACTTGCTATGACCCCTAAGACCGCTGTTAATTCTGTTGGAGTCATTTTATTTATATAGGTAATAATCTTCGACGATACTGTAAAAATGTTATTTGTGTTTTGTTCAGTGAGTGAATGTAAAATTACACAAAGTAAAAATCTAAATAAATACACTTTTCACTTTTCACATTACATTTTAGTTCACACATTTTACCGATTTGGGTTTAATATTTAATCGTAAAACCGATTTCAATTATGGATTTTAGCTTTTTTTATTGATTTATTAGAATATTTTACTGCTTTATATAGAGTTGGATGATATTTGGTGATAAGTAAAAGAATATTTGTTGACGCTAGTGTCTGACTAAATGATGACGTCATGAATATCGGTAGCCGATAATAAGCTTCATAGATATTTAGTGGATAAGTTATTTATATAATAAGATTAATTTTCATTCTGGATAGAATTCAATCCTAATTGTTTTTCGTATCTGCACACTTTTTATTGTCGAGTTTGATTTAAAATAGGATAATTTACTGATGTTTCATGTATTAAAAATTTGCAATACTTAGGTTTTTAAAGTTTTAAAGCGATTGAGATGCTCTAACTTATTCCCGTGAAAAAGAAAATAGTTTTTTTACACGATATAGTGCGTTGACCACAATCTCACCTGATGTTAAATGACGACGTGGTCCAGTATGGTAAACACACTAATCCTAGAGGTACTAGTTCTCATGTGATGCTGCCGGAACACACATATTGGTATTTGGCGACAGGTTTTTCAAACTTGAGAGTGGTAGCTACCCAGGCGGGAATCATTATAAAATGCCCTACCACCATGCTATGGTTTCCTCACAATGTTTTCCTTTACCGAAATCTCAGACAGATTTTAGAGTTGGATAGGTGGGATTGAACCTGCTTCGATTAACGCGGAATCCGGCCGCACTACCCACTGCGCTATCATCACTGCTGTTAGTATAGAACTTGCACGAAGTACGTAAAGCTTGACGTCATATTTTAGTATAGTAGTTATCTCTCTAGAATAAAATTAAAATGCTTATAAGTTCTTTATTTTTTGTTAGATTTTAATTTTGATTTCAGTGTTCAGCATTATTTACGCTCTATTTTGAAAGAATAACAAGAAACGAAGACCTTGAACAACCCATAATGTTTTAATACAATGTAAATTAATTAATAATAGTCCACGTGCCTTTAATTTCTACTAAATATTTTTGAAAGTTCATTTTGTAGTATTTTGTTGCACCAATTTCTATAAGAAATATAATATTCTTTTACGCTATTATTTAGATTATCTCTTACTTGGAGATTATATTTTGTATCTTTTGAAATAATTATATTCTCGTAATAAATAGTGGGTCTGAACCTATCCAGTAATATATGATTGTGGCAGAATCAGTGGCGTAACTAAACCATCAAAGGCCCGTGCTTAAGTCATTGGATGGGTTTGGATGGCCTAGTATAAATCGACACATTTTGATTTGATTTTAATAAATTACTAAAGCGTTTAAATATATAATCGTGTCTAACTTTAATTGTATTTATAAAGTTTTTTTGAATTATGTTAAAAAATATTAGGATTCCTCTAAGCATAAACAGACACTTTATTTATTAGCATAGTGTGTTTTTATGTAACTAATATGGATTGATATGTCTTTTATTATATATGCAGTTAATATTTAAATTTTATTCTAGAGTGATGGCGCTAGCGACGTTCCTTATGACAGGCCGACTTGGTACGATCACAGGAACGGTCACATTTCCAGCACTAATGGATTATGGTTGTCTACCTCCCTTCATCACTATTGCTACGGTTTTGGCTGGTAAGACATTGTAATTGAGCACAGCGATTAATAATATTAATTATTGACATGTACTTATTTGTATAGTCTATTTAAAAAGTATTTGATGTATTCCACATCTATGTAGTTATGGTTACAATTTAAATGAAAATAATTGTAGACTAAATTTTAAAATGGTTCACACCGCCATCTAGCGATATGTCTATTAACTGCAATGAATTTGTACTACCTGTCACGAACAGATAGATGGCGCTTTACCATGTTATTTTGTTGCAGTATGCGGCTTGGCGTGCTGGTTCATACCAAACACCACTCTGAAGAAATTGGAATAATTATTATTGTGAGATTATATTTTTCCGTCAGATTTGACGATAATAAAAATTATTTATTGTTAGAAAAAGTTTAATAAAAAAATGGGATAAGAATAAAACAAAATGTTTTAAAAATATTTCTCTTTGTTTATTTATAATTTATAATAATTCCTAATCTCATCCATCATCGGTCAGACTCACAACTTAACAATAACGGGCGAATCAGGGGATAACAAATTATTATGTACATTTAGTAAGAATTTATTATCATCGGTACATATTTTTAACAATTCAGGTCAGTAATTACATAAAAGTATAAACTAAACTAAATAAAATTAATTATAAAATGGAATTAATTTTATTCATTAGAATTATTTAGCTTTGAATTAAATTATTTGATAATAAATTATTGTGATATTATGTACCGATTCTCTATTATTAAATAGAGGTTTTTTTTTTAATCCTATGGCACAATATATAATAACAATTATAAAAAGATAAACAGAATTTTGTGATGAAATCAGAGAAAAAGGTAAAATTAGACAATACATACAAATAAAAATATAAGCATTGTTAAAATTATGTACCTGGATTTTTATTTTTTAGCATTATATCAATTATTTTTCTACATCAGTCTAATGCAATGACTAAACAGCTGTATTTAATTAATTATTTACTTTTTATACATAAATGAGATGCAATTTGTGACTGTAATTTTTTATATATATAATGTAATGTCTATTTTGTACATTTCTTTAATAAGCTGCCGTTGTGAATTTTAAAAGGTACCCCAAAAAAAATATGTTTAAAAAAGTTTATATTACTATAATAATTTCTTTCTAACACCAAAACTGGGCCTTTAACCACATAATACAAACACTAGCAAGTTTACAAAACGTGCGTCTTCGAGCGTTGCAGTTATGTTTTTTAGGAAGGGGCGAGACGTTCGAACCCCGCGCCCTTCTCCCTAGATACGACCCTGAGTATACAGACACTCTTTCGGCTATAATGTAACCGAAGCAACATTTCTGTAATCGAGCTAAGTCTAAGTAACTCATAATTTTACTTAACACCATAATATTCTAGTGGATTATGACAAAGCAAGATTTTTATATAGACTAGAATGAAAGTTTTATTGTCGAGTCACTTTGTCTAAGCACAATACACCCTTAAATTCGAGGTTTCTTTTTTATATTTTACAAATAAACACAATAATTTCATATAAATGTAAAGATTCCATTAGGCCAGTGAAAAATTGACTGTTTTACCTTACCATCGAAATTTTGGATTATAATTTTATATAATAATTTCTTATACATATTATATATATAATTATTTCAAATATAACGAAAGGCACAATTTTTTTTTATTTCCTTACTTATTTTATATAATTATTATCATTTATTTAAATCGACTGCACATTTTTTATAAAAAGTAATTTAATATAATGGCAGATCTTTTTATAATAAAACAAATAAAAAAATATTTCAAATAACAATTACTGGGTACACGATCTCACACTAGACGTAGTATCTGAGATTTATGTATATTTATATAAATTTTAATTGATTTGAAGTTGGTTAAAAATGCTTTACACACAGCCTTCTTCACGTTTAAAAAAAAAACAAAATAATATTTTAACCCGCAAACACAAAATGGTGTCACATTTGTAAACATTTTGTACAAAAAAACTCTTATGACGTTTTGTATATATAATTAACTTACAACATTTTTAATTAGGGCATTATTTCATATTATTTATTTACTACTATTCATTATTGTTTAATATAAATAGTTTTAATTACAGATATTTATATTACAAATAACAACACTTGATACACAGTCTCGCAATGTCTTAAAGCAGAAATCTATACAACTATTTACATACCGATTCACATTTAAAAAATGAATAGTTTCGCAACTATACACATTATAAAACTACACACGAGCGATAAGGCCTCGAAAATTCAAGAGGATTTTGAAAAAAAGAAATACAAAAGTCAACAAATAAATTGACAGATCCAATCTGAGTTAGTAGATTGCGAGTGAATGATTTTGAATGCTATAATAATCTGTATAACTGGCATAGAATAAATCAATTTGTCTAATATCATTCAATTTGTAATAATTAATATTCACAACTTTTTAGTGATTTTAATTATATTTAACCGAATAAATTATCTTAATAATTTATCTATCGAATCACTTCTTTTATGATTTTACTATATTCATCGATATTTGACTCTGACCACATATTGCGAATATCTAAGTTTTATATAACATAGGTACAAGGCCTCGTAAAATTAGATATATATAAACATATATTGACGTATATATAAATTAATAATTGTGGAATATTTACAACGACCAAAGACAATTATTTATACTACACTGAAACATAACACTATGTTCGCTGGGTAAGGAATTAAACCTTACTATTTTTTTCTATATTACATTAATGCAAATGTTTAAGATTGGACAAAATTTTAAATAATTATAAATATTGTTCTGGATAATTTTAAATGTAACAAATAGTTAATTTATATTCTAAATAAGCTTGAAGGTGAAAAAAGCTATTCTTGATAATTGAAATTCTTATTTTTCCTTCATACAAGTAATTCCTAGAGAAAATATGTATACATGTAATACGGTATGTTAAATTTATTCACATATACTTACTGTTTTTAGATCATAAATTTATATATGTGCATACAAAAGTATTATGTTACAGAGTAGCCTAAACAATAAATTATTGAGGATATATTAAACATATATGTATAACAAATTAATATCCAACAAGACATATTATTCACCCAGGTTTATACATTGGGCCCAGTTTGCGCTTAGCGCAGTGTTTACACTTGAAGCTACATATGTATTGTTTAAATATATTTTACATCACTGAAATTTTTATTTTTGCCTAAATAGCATTATAATAAAAATAATTGAATTATGCACTTAATTGATTGGACGTTATGAAACATTTCTAAATGTTCGAGGCAAGTTTATTCTGTTGAAATTTAAATAATATAGGTACGTTAATTTTTTATCTATTTCATAGATTAAAAAAAGAAGGTAATATGAACAATTTTTTAGTTTAGTTTTTGGACAAATAACTTTTTAAGAAAACTTCATATAGATAGTTTGAATACTTGTATACTTGCAATTTTTAATATGTTGATTAAAATAATTATTTATAAAAAAGAAATTAATTTACCTTACTTGTGAATTTGATATATTTAACAACAAATACATTGCTTTAGGTGTAACACTAATTTTAACACAGAACTTTTTTACAGAGTTTTTGCGTTTTATTTTTTCATAAGAATGTCTTTGCACTTGCACTTTCAATGGTCCGTTATCCATTTTCATTTTATTTAGAGTCCTTTGAGAATTGTCCAGGTGTTTCGGCTCGAAGCATGTTTACCTAGTTTTATTTATATATGCAAATTAATGGTGGTAGAGAATATTCGGAAAAGTATTGTGAAAATTTTATTTCCAAAAACAGAAATTAGATAATTGGTACAGGTTTTCCATGTCCAATATCAAAGGCCATGAGTGGTCTGTTAACACAAAAACACTAAGTAAAATAAACTTCAAGCCGAAACATCTGAAACAAATACAGAATATCATCACACTCCATTAACGTCAGCTCGGAGGCGCTAAGAGTACCTCGAGCCAACAGGGACAGGCGGTCACATCCCGGCGCGAGTACTTCGGTCCCCAGCCCTTCGCGAACGATATCCTCACAGACCTGGGGTCAACTGGGCCAATATGCGGGAGGGAAACCGCAGGCGGAGGACACGCGGGATCGAAGATACAGAGGCAATGGCCCGGGGCCACTCGCCACACGAGCAGAGCTTTCGCGGCCGCCGCGTCCAGTGCGGGCGAGCTAACAAACACCGGCTCCTGGCTCCGATTGTAAAGCCACACGCCGTCTGATTCGAGCGATAATGTTACACCAAGCCCGATTTTCGCGCGGGTTTTACGCACCTGTAATACAAAATTAAAATCATATCAGTGCGAAAGCTTCCACGAAAAAGAATATTTTTTTTAGTTATGTATATGTAGTGTATGCATATTATGTAATACTGCTAGAGCCATTAATGTGGATCACGAAATTGTATTAAAAATGTATTAAACTTTTATATATAATTCTATTTTCTAGCAAAACGGCGGCAATTTTGCTAGAACTTTCCAGGAAGTTTTCATGGCCCCTCCATAATAAACATTCCGCAGTATTATTCTAATATTCTTAACTTGTGTACAATAACCAAAATATATTAGGCAAAACTCCATCAAAATTAAGAACAACTAACATTAATAGAATCAGATACGCAAGTTATTGAATTAAGAGGAACCGCGATCAGCAAGAAATTTGAAGAATTGGTATTTATAAAATTTACTGCAACTGTTACTCGTTGGGCCCCAAAAAAAATATTATAAAACGCAAAAGGGACCAACTGTAACTCGGGTTGATTAAACCCTATGCAAAATAGACGAAATTATCACTTCATAATACCCTCGTTCTTCCTCCTAAACTGTACCGATTAAAAATTTTCTTTCAATTTTAATCATCTATATTAGATATAGAAATATTAACTATACTACCATTATGCAGGGAAGAAACAGGAGGTATGTTTGTATGAAACAAAACCCGCCCTTATATAAATAAAGACAATAACTTCTACATAACACACTTGAGTCCCGCCAAAAATCATTCTAAGAAGTTGGGTTAAGAACAGTGCAAAGGCAAACGAATCATTCAGCCTAATATGTAAAAAATTGTAATTCCGTATTAATATCTGGAAAGTTATGAACAACGAAACACATAATAATAATTGGCAAGAGGCCGGTCGCGCATCATCGTTATCATAAGATTCGGTGCTCTCGTTGTCTCTCTTATCTAAAAGGTTATCCGCGCACCCGCCGGCCGCCACGCCATCTACACTCACAGGCACGCAATCACGGCGTCGTTGTCGTTCGACACCTAACTCGATACGCCCTCTTTTAATTAACAACTTTTATATTTATATCTACCGTATCGAGTTCTTTTTCATACTTTTTAAGTCTAGACGTTTGACCCAAATCATACCTAATATCCTACGCTTAGAGGAACATGCTCTTAATTGGAGAAATACCAACAGTAGCTTAACCACCCATATAGACGCTTAGCGATATTTTTTAAATTTAAGGATTGAAAGAAACGATGTCGAATTCTACCAATCATATCAAAAGTTTAGGATAAGGTTTACGTGTCTTCCTAGATCAAATCTACTATATACTTGGTGACAACACCAGGATCTGTGAATGTATATTCCGTGATGGCGGCAGTTTCCAGGTCCGTATCTTTTGATAGTCACCACTGTCCTTGAATGCTAGTTTACTAAAGATAAAACGAATAATGTATGGCCAAGTCTTGATAGTAATAAAAATAAGTGAGTTCTTGGCACGATTTTGATTTGTTTGGGTCCTTGTTTATAATTTATTAACTTGCACTATATGACTCTATATTCTGTCATTCTGATGGCGTTTTACGTGATATGGCTTGGTTATTGTAAACAAGTGAAGTTTATTGAAAAAATTGACACTGAGTGTCAATTCTGAAATCTCACAACAACTCCCTTAGACCGTCACCATTATGTTGGAGCACTGAAGAGTAGTAAAATTATACAAAGATAGATTCTAAACTTGCGTTATGGCCATAATAAAGTAACCGTAAACAAAGTATGGCTGTAGTAAGTCACCTGTTCAGCTTGCGGTACGTCCTGCCGCTGGTCTAACGCGTCTAGACATAAACCGTGCCTCCCAGAGCCGCAGGCTCCTCCCCCGCCACCGAAGACATCGACAGCTCGCATCCTGACTCCGAACTGGCGGCCGACGCGCTGCGTCAGCTCCCAGTATGCCAGTCTGCACCATTCCGATTCCCAGCTCTGACGTTCTGGAATGGTACACATTAACATTAACACTAGCTGTCTTACCCGGGTTACATTAAAAATAATTTGAAATATAC
Source organism: Samia ricini (assembly GCA_014132275.2). Classification (NCBI taxonomy): domain Eukaryota; kingdom Metazoa; phylum Arthropoda; class Insecta; order Lepidoptera; family Saturniidae; genus Samia; species Samia ricini. Next base: position 978,443 of record AP028162.1, read on the forward strand.
ATATTATTTCAGTTTTTTTTAACTATAAACTGAACCCCGCTACGATTCACGTAGTTGATACTATATTTATTTCATTTAAATTTGGAATGGAAAGTTTTAGAAAAGAAATTAGCCTATGCTCTTTGTAGTATTATAAAAACATAAAAAACTATCAAAATCGGTCCAGTGGGTTTAAGATTTCTCCGAACAAGAAAAAACAAAGACCTATTTACATATATAGAAGTATACATGTTATGATTATGATATATCTGAACTAAACCTGCGACATCGCTTGTTTTTGCCATATAATGAAAACAATGTATCATTCAGCCTTTACAACTTCATCGGGTTTGATGTCGAAGGCTCGACTGATAAATCTAGCTACATCTATCCTTTTTTTTTAAAGACTTGAGCTTTCCGAGTTCATGTGCCAGTGGACATCCCACCGTTTTAACAATCTACTACTGGAAAACCATTAAACAGCCGAGATTTAATTGCATCTTGTAATCGTTATATTTACATATGTATTCTCTAGTAGAGAGAGGTACCGCCCTCACACTCCTTCTAATTTCGCATAAAGTTGATTCCGATACAAAGCATCTGTCATTCTCTGATCAAGCAAAAAGAAAAAATATTAGCTAGTGCCTGAAATATCAAAACTGTTATAAGAAGCAAACGCGAAATTAGTAGCTTCTAGAAAACTAAAGTTCAACGACCAAGTAGTATCAAATTACCGATTTAATATTTGAACATGTTGTTACGTCATGTTTCCAGAGTGAATGTTGGCTCAGCCGCAAACGCGACAGACGATGCCAACTTGCACACACTCTTTACTGATTTCCTGCATTTACCTTTATTCGTTTATAGTATAATAGATTACGTGTGTAAATTATAATATTTTACTTCATTGATTCGAATAAATCTAAAAATAATATCAACCTGTGAACGCTTAGATATTATTGATCATATTATCTCTACAGGGGTGGACTAAGGAACTGCAGGGGGCGACGCGGTGCCTGCGAAAGCCACCCCGTGTCGCCCCCATCCCAAATGCAGCGGACGGCCCAGGGGGGTTTTAGTGGGTATTTCCGGGTGCGCCCCACACTAGCACGGAACTCGTCACTCCGTGCCCCCTTACCTATTGTATTGGGGGACTTCGGTCTCACTAATACAATAGGTAAGGGTAGTGCGTAAACGCAATTCCCCCCGTCAAAAAAAAAAAGGGGGTGGACTAAGGAAGCGCTAATTGTAGTAAATGTTATGAAGGATCCCAAATGTTTTTATATGATAAGACAAAACACAATCTTCTTAACGAAAAATCAATTTCTTCTATCTACATAATGAAGTAAAAGATTTTAGACATCCAGAAATCTTACTCTGTGTCGGATGGAACAATTCATTGATTATAAGGCGCGTTACTTGCCGGAAATGTATCATAAATCGTTTGGATTGGACATATTCCGCAAAAGACGAATTTAGATCCACCTTACACATTCCCTAGATATTTGTCTACAGTTAGGTCTTCTCGCGATATTTTTCCCTAAGAAAGTGAGATAGATGTCAATTATAAACTATTTCTACTACAATCTTATTAACTCACTAGCTGCGAGTCCGCAGATACGCCCGCGTTTAATATATATTCTTCACTGCGTTTTAACTTTTTTATACGGAACCCTAATTATTTTCATAATTTTTTTTCGGTACTGAGATACAGTAATAATTATTTCTCATGAATTCAAGCACTTGCTCGTAAAACTGTGCATTGAATCGGAGTTTTAATTTTTTACACGGACCATGAAATTTTTTTTTTCGAAAAAATAAAGCCTAAGTTACACGGAGTAACATCAACTATCTAACTAAAATAGTCCCGTCCAAATCGGTCCAGCCGTTCCGGAGATTAACCGGGACAAACAGACAGAAAAAGACAAAAAATTTAAAAATTGCATATTGGGTATCGGTATATTATACACATTCGTATATATTTAGTAAAAAAACAACATTTTAATTTTATATAGTAAATTAAATGAAAAAAAAAAAAAAAACTAACGTTTCTACATCGCGATATGGTTCTGTTGCCTTGCACTATGCATATGTTTCGAAACAGTCTACGCTTCAATTTTATTCATTAGTATAGATGTCAAGCTAGATGTTTGATTTTGTTTTTATACTAAAACGATTTTAAGTTAATTTACATTTTAATGTGTATTTAATTTCTAATTATATATACCGTAATAAATAAATGTTGAAATGAAACATTCTAGACTCAAAATTAATATTAAAAAGTCAGTACGGAAAACCTTATTATTAGGTATCCGTACATATTATAAAATACAATCTCCCCTTACCTGTCTGTCGTTTAATTGGCTTATAAATAGAGAATACAAAATCTATATTGATCCTTTTTAAACAAAAAAGGATTTTATCTGGTAAGGTTTTAGTAATATTGAATTAAGGTAACGAAAAAACACTACAATATCACTAGTTGTTTCTTTGAACTGATTAAATATGGTTTACCGGACGGGTCTTAACAACTTCACAGAACTTTTGGGGCAGACGCCCGAGTCTTTCAGCCAGTAAAAATGGTAGCTTACGCAAGAGCACCAACGTGGTAAGGACATATGCTTGGGCTGCTACCTGAGACGTAAATAACTGCGCTGGCGGTGAGTACAGGACCGTCGCTAGTTAGGAAACATCACTATCAGGTTCTTTTGTTAAATATTTCATCTAAACAATTGAATAATTTTGCACAATATGGACTGGGTGAGAACAAAGTCGCGGGCACAGCTAGTGTAAAGTATAGGAGCACATATATTACATTAACCCCTTGAGCACTTACCCGGCGTTTACGCCAGCTTTACATTGTTTTCCTATTGTCTTATTTTTATGGGTACTCGAAAAGTGTGGCTTGCGAAATCATAAACCATCATTAACAAAAAGCAATAGGAAGGAGAGAGAAACGTTGAGAACTGACTGTGGAGTGAATGGAAACTTATTATTTAACTAAACATTTTTAGATACCAATTAGTGCCTTAATTTAAACGGCATTGATGTATTCAACAAAAAAATAATAGAATTCTTAAGTAGTGTTGCCATTTTAGGCTAAATTTTATTGTATCAAACGTAAACTGGAAATTTTGTAAAGGAATCAGCCATATTTGGTTTTAGTGTCATTCCGCGTGCCGTGATCACCTAAATATTTTCATTTTTTTTTATGATTATTAGAGTTCATTCGAGCTGTATGGATACCTGAATCATATTTTTCCTTAAAGGTTAATTTATGTTTAGGAGAAAAATAAAATTATTAACAACAAAATCCACGACTAATGCCGAATTTCCTCTATTAAGTCTATTCAAAATCTAAATCAAAACTGGCGAATTTTAAAGAGAAGAGTGATTCCAAAATCAAATTGTACCAATTTTTTGTTTTTCTTTTGTCTTTAAGAATGTAAATAAAACACTCCAATCTAGCACTTAGCAGATGTAATATTAGCAATGTATATTATAGAATACTTGGAAAAGCATTCCTCCGTGGTAGCAATCCCATGAAAAACTATAGGCTGTGGTATGGAGGTCGGCGCCAGACTGGCGGCACGGCAATCGATCGTCAAGGTTACCCGCAGACACGTGGGGACAGGCTCATGGTGTTATGGTGGTGATGAAATCGCTAAAATTTACACTATCGATCCATATCTATTGGAACTATGGATAGCAAAACTTGATGATGACGACATGCCACATAGTGGAAACGGCCCGGAACTGCAGGAATACATCCAACTTTAAAGTCGGTAGTTAATCAGATGACAATCCGAAAATATCTCCCAAGATCTCATTAGTCTCTGATATGCATACAATGTTCTCCTTAAAAAAGGAACAGATAAACAAAGAAACGTTTAATTAAATTTTGTAAACACATTCAATGAACACAAAATGTAACTAAAACAATGACTGACAAATATTCAACAATTCTGCATCGGACGCAAACCGCTGCCAGGGACTAGTCACGAATAAATCTATTTTCCAAATGAGACTGGCCAATCCCTAAACATTACCCAAATTAGATAATTCGTTGTCCGGTACAGGTAAAGCAAATCCGTAGCTATATCCAACAGAAATAGGGCACTGAATTCACTGACAAGTTATTTTTGTTGTAGTACACTTCGGAAACTTCAGGTTAAATTTACTGAATATTTCCTTATTTCAGAGTGTTCGAGTCTTAATCGCGCATGGTTAAGACTTTCGAAAATATGGCAGCTACACTTAGGTTCAACCTGTATATCCTTCATCTTGTAAGTGGTAACATTCATTATTCCATTATTATTTAGTGCACAGCCGAACCGTGACCTTCTGCCACACACCCTCCTGCGGCGAAGAGAACCCGCGCCCTCTGCTCCTTCTCTGTGCCCTCCTTGTGCAGCAAGACTTGCTTACAGAAGGAGGCCAGAGTCCCAGACCATGTCACTGACGAGCATGGCTCTCACAACACCCGGCAGCGATAGGTCCGGTCCCAACTCTGCCACCACATTGCAACGCTGCTCGACCTACGCATCACACTCTGCCAGAATGTGGCTCCTGGCTATCTTTTGCTATAATTTACCTAGACCGTAGCATATTTAAGACAGGAAATTCTGCATATTATTGTGAAAAAAGATGTCGTTGCATGCGAGCAGATAGATCCACAGGCATAACTTGTACAGAGAGGAATATTGTTCATGGTTCTACTGCATTTACCAAATTTGTATTAATGCCTATAGAACCAATATTCTGAACGCAGAATTATGACTTCTGACATATAAGAGGCATTTCTACAATAAGCTTGTCTAATTAGATAATAATATAAAATAGCATATAATTTTTTGTATATATGTGTAAATGTATACTGGCTAAAATATTGTAGATGGACTGATAAATCGTAAAATGCGAAGGAACTTGCAAAGACTGACGTGACAATGTGTAATGAATTTTCAAACGTTGACGACGGAATGAGTGCAACGACATTTCACCAGAAACTATTAACATGCCACTAGAAAAACATATATAAAAGCACTGTTTTATTTCTCTCTTGTGCATCGTTCGTTAACAATTTTTGCATTATTCAGAAGAAACTTGTATAGACAAGTTTAAACAAGTCTCGATGAAATAATCGTATATTTATTTCTACTGAGAAATGACGGGAGTTATTTTTAAACGATTTATAACATGGCTAGTTTTTACGGTAATCTCTGAACTGATGTTTAGAATCAATGTGTTAAAAGATAAAAGTTACCTTGCTAAATCTAGAAAGAGAGATGGACCATCGATAGACAATAAAGCTAAAAATAATCTAACTAGATCTCTAAAAATGCTCTAATACCATTCTATGTACCCAATCGATGCTTATTTAGTAATGCTAAACTAAGAACTGTGATCAGAGAGACAGAACTATCAAATGTTCACCGTCGTTGTAGCGATCTTTAATAGTTACAATGAAACAACTATTTCGTTATAAAAAGATGACGAGCCGAAGCGAGTTACTGTGACTATATTTACGCATAGAGGTTTAAGGTCGTTTTTAAGAAGTGTTCTCTAACATTAAAGTAAACGTAAATGTTAAGAAGTAACTTTTTAAAGTAACATAAATAAGTCAGGTATTATTAATCAACGACGCGGTGCTTGCGAAAGCCACCCCGTGTCGCCCCCATCCCAAATGCAGCGGACGGCCCCGGGGGGTTTTGGTGGGTATTTCCGGGCGCTTCACGCCCGGGTGAGTCCCACACTGGCACGGAGCTCGTCACTCCGTGCCCCCTTTTCTATTGTATTGGGGGATTTTGATCCTCTAAATACAATAGATAAGGGTAGTGCGTAAATGCATTTCCCCCCGTCAAAAAAAAAAAAAAAAAAGTATTATTAATCAAAAAATAGCATGGATGAGAAGATGATAGTAAGCTTACCTTCACCGTCAGTAGCCAGGGAACCAGCACTAAGCCGTTCATGATTAGTCCTTCTCGCGTCTTCCGTACTTTCACCATGTTCTGAAACAATGCAAAGATTGTATTAACATTCTGTGCGAGTTATTATTTTTTTAATATCAAGATGTCAGTTACGCATTTTGCCGAAGTCATGTAGAAACGACAATGGATCAGTGGTTATGGCTTCGGTCACTATATCAAACGAAGTGGGTTTGAGGCCCCCATAAGAATATATAAGATGAAACCACGTCACTTAACATTAGATGATAAATAAAGTACACTTTTTAATACCATTTAGTATTTGAGCACAATCTCACTTGATTTGAAGTGACGATGTCTAATATGGTAACACTAAGCTTAGGGGTACTGACTCTTAAGTGATGCTGCCGGAATACTTATAAATGCCTGGAGACCAGCGTTGCCAGACGTCCCGATTTTTGCGGGACGTTCCAAGGCCAATTTTTAGTATCTATTGTCAGGTAAATGTAATTTAAACTCTAATAAAAAAAAATATGTAAAAACTTTTTATAATATACGTATTACTATTTCCCGCTTTCGACGAAAGAATCCCGCTTTTTTCACTCAAAAACTTCCTAAATCTCGACATGGTAAAAAAAACTTCTGGCGTCGCTGCTGGCGACAGTATTTAAACTCAAAGATGATCAAGCTAGACACACTAGCATCAGAGTAAATCTTACTTATTATAGGATTCAAATTTATTTCGTGATTTTTACGTTTTACGGACACTCCGCACCCCATTTCGAGCCTCACGTTATTAATGGGCGATACCTTACGTATCATTATAATTAATTCGAACAATATAGATGTCTCTGATGATCAGCGCCGACACGGCGCGACGCCTAGACCAGATTAAAAACGTCTACAAAAAAAAAAAACAAAACCGTACAAACATGGCGACCCAACACCGCTGACCAGTTCATCGAGATATGACATCACGCATTGCGGACACCTGCGTACGCGCACATACGAACCAACATATATATATATATATATATATATTCATTTACATATTTATGTAGATACTGTGTTTCTGTACATTACATAGGTGTGTCTGAGTTTAATTTATTGTTAAGTCTGGACACAAGTATATAATAATTTTATATACATTTAGGTATAGATTCATAAATAGAAATTAGAATAAATTTAAGAAACAGTATAAATGTATTATCGTGATATACGGAGTAAGTAAAAAAAGATACATAATGATTGAAGTAAGGTATATATTTTCAAATAGTTTTGACGTTTTTCCAACATATATCATTCACATGTATCACCTATATATTAAAAAAAAAACGGCAGATAATAAATGACACGCATTCAAAATAGTATATATTTATTTTAATATCGTACAAACATCTCCAAGCTCTACATACAATAAATAGTCAGCCAGCACATTATTATAACAAGAAGAATGCTTCTTGATGGTTAAGTTATGAAGTAAAGCTATAATTGCTGAAACCTAATAAATGTTTTTTTAATAAACATTTTTAAAACCATTTAACAAATTATGTATCATAAAGTAACAAAATCATTGCGGCATAATTCATAATTCTAAAATTTCGGTAATTTCGTTTCTGAAGTAAGGAAACGTACCCAAATTACTAACCCGTTTAAGGGGGGAGGGAGGTCTTTAAAATACTACGCCCAGTCACAGGAGCAGGGGTGGCTTAGGTTTTTTTTACTTAGTCGATTTCGCCGAGAGAAACTTCGCACTTTTTAGACCTATCTTTAAATATGGCGCGCAGTGTTTAGTACTTCTTACGCTCACAGTTGGCCACATGAGGTTTTGTGTGTTATGGAAGAAATCGTGGAGTGGTTAGATGTCGAAGCCGTCGATGAAGAGGAAATGACTAAGTCTGAAGAAACTCCTGATACTACTGCCCCCGTGATCAATTATGTATCAGAGTGTATTGATTCTGGAAACATATTCATTGAAGATGTGCGAGACGGATATTAATGTAATCAAACAGAAAACCATTGTTGTTTTCGTAAATTAAGTTAGCGTAGCATTACTGCCGCAGGTATTACAAATGTTTTTACATAAGTTTTTTATTATAATATTTAATTTAATATCATGCATGCAATAATCAACGTATTCATAAAGACGGATATGAGTCAAATTATTTTTGGTTTCACTTTCTGCCTGCGAAATGATAAAAAAAATTATACTTTTTTCTTGTCAAAGTCTATGAGTCGAAATATCTTAATAAATAGATAGGTCACGTAGTATGGGAACATTCCCTAAATAGGTTTGTACTAATAAATGTTTTTTTTAATAAATATTTTTGAAGACAAATCATAATCAAAAAATTCTTTATTCAATTTGGGCCCTGAGTCGTCAAAAAACTACCACTTATTTCGTTCGGCAACTGTGTTTCATTTAATTGCATTTAAAAACCAAAAACACATAAAGCTTTATACATATATCTATGAGTATTCATATAAATCACTTGATATTATTCAAAAATGAGAAATATGGATTTCGCTATATCCATCCATTCAACCGAGAGACGTCCACTGCTGGACATAGGTCTCCCCCAAAGATCTCCACAACGACTGGTCTTTCGCCACCCGCATCCAACGGATTCTCGCAACTTTCATCAGGTCGTCGGTCCATCTTGTGGGGGGTTACCCAGACAGGATCTTCCGGTCCGTGGTAGGAATTCGAGAACCCGATGGCCCCATCGGGCATCGGTTCTGCGAGCAATGTGCCCAGCCCACTGCCACTTAAGTTTAGCAATTCTTCGGGCAATGTCGGCTATTTTGGTTATTCTGCGGATCTCCTCATTTCTGATTCGATCACGCCGTGAAACTCCGAATATAGCCTTCTCCATTGACCTTTGAAATTTCTTCTAACACTCATTGTGAGCGATCACATCTTTGTGCCGGATGTCATCACTGGTCGAAGACTTTCGTCTTGAGGCACTGCGGCATTTCGAACGAAATAGCGTAGCTTCTAATACGTATCTTTAAAAAAAAAAATCAAATATTTTGTTCAATATTGAACACGTACAACCAAAACGTATTGGAGCCATTAGTTATTTAGCAGGTAAAATGTACGTAATACAAGCATTAAGAAAAAAATATATAATGATTCCATTGCCATACACGTGATATTGGTAACTAAGTTTCGAACATTATCGGGTATCAAATTTCACATGTTCTTCAACCAGTGTGGTCTCTACCAGCATATTCTTGTTTGTCTGTGTGTTCGTGTGTGTGTATTATCGACCTTGATTTTATTAGCCATTATGTTAATACACTTTGAATACACAGTGTATCTGAATGTATATTTGATATATAATTAAAGGGGGATCTCCTCGGAGATAATTCGGATTAATTTTTGTCCCATTTCTTATGAAATTCAGCTAGGATTGCCTCTATTTTTTACATAACCTTTATTCAATAAAATTGTGTTCGTTGAGTATCTTGTTTCTGGTATTTTCATTTTTTAGTTAGGGGTGTCGTTAATGCTATATTTTCTATAAGCCTGTTTTAGTATCAACCTCTAAGACAAAAATGATAAAGGTTATATAAAGTCTTTGGTAATATTTTTCAAAATAAATTGGGATTTACCAACGTATCTCTTGTAATTTCATATATATTCTTCGAAGTGGTGAATTTGGTATAAAACGTATATAATTAGATCGACGCCTAAATTACGATTATATTTTATAATAAAACAAAATTCTTTGGCCCTTTTTTGTAAACGAAGTATTATTTTAAAGATTTTTGATTTCTGTAACATATAAGTGATCTGTGAATAAGTAATTATAATGTTTACCTATAGGTGGAAATTACTTAAGCCTTATTTTTATTTTCACCGATGGCAGATTGATCAAATACACACTAGATGTCTGGGTTATTCGATTTAAGTCGTTACCAAGCCTCATCCTTTTTTGAGAATTATAATTTCACACGGCAGATGTTTGTCGAGTTATTTTAAAGGAATAAACTAAAAATTTAATTTAAAAAAACAACACGAAAACCCTCAAAACAAATCCCAGTTTAAACACTGATATATGTTATTTATGAAAACCACGATTCGTGTGAAGGGAAGTTTACAATGCTTGTTCCGGGCAGAATATTATATGTATTTCAAAACAATATTAATATTATTAGAATCCAGTTGTAAGTCGGCGTGTTTAAATTTAATAAATATGTGTTACATTTTTACACAACTTCAATTATTTTATATACTACGCGTGTACGCTATATGACAGATTCCTTATAGCTAAAGAATGGCCAGTCAGCAATCTGTGGCTTGATGCTTTAAATAATTGAAAAATAGGTTTATTTTAAAATTTAAATTTATAACGTAGCGAGTAATATTTCCTGAAAAATCATATAATTTTTTAGGACTTGTATTAGGGAAGAGAGACAACAAAATCAACGAATAAATTATAAAAAATGTCGCTAGGTAATAACTAATTTATGCGTTTGACACATGCCCTTTGACGGTATCTGACTGTGCTTGCCCTTTTTAAAACATAGATATAATGACCGAAATGAAATAGAAGCGAGTCGACTAATGTACACGTATAAAACAAAACGTAAGAACACACCTCTGTAAGCACTTAAAGCCACTCTATCGTTTAGATAAATTCCCGGTGCATTACCAAAAAAAAACAGAGTTTACGTCGTTACAGAAATGTATGTTTTCATCCAAAGGAATAAAGATGATTATCGTACGATGCGGACGCGGGAGTAAGCACTGTGACAAGAACCTCCATCGTTTATATTATGTTTATGTATCTAGGTATACCCGATTTGTTATTTAATGGACATTTACCGCCTTTTCCTGTACTCGTCCGTATCTTCAAGTTCTCAAACTATCTTCATTGAAACAAGGATTACCTGTCAGTGATGCTTCTATTTGTTGTAAAATAAAATATGTATGTTGTAAATAAAGACTTATATTGTTGTAAAATAAAAAAGAAAGGATGAGATAAATAAAAAAGCGGCAATAATATGAACTCATCGCATACAACGAATATGAGCTTTCAGTGAAAGGCAAATCCAACTACAAAGCTTGTTGTGGTATGCATTTTTAGTGTTACATCGGTTATTTTACAACTCTTGTGTTAAAGTATATGAATGACATATTGAATTTTGTAAAATATGGCAAATAGAAAACCATAAATTGCCATCGGCCATCGTGTACTATGAATATTATTTTTTGATAAAGGCAAATATGCTCTCGCTTATAGAGTATTTTCAGAAGTATTCATAGATCTGTGGAAATTAATCTATTATTTGAATATCACATTTTAGACTACATATAATTTTTGTAAGTTTAAACCAATTTAGAGTAATATGAGCGCTTTTAAGCGCAAAAGTGCTAATCCTTTCTACGTTTTACGCATTAACCTGAAAAGTACATAAATTATAATAGTAAAAAGAAAGTAATAAACAAAAGAATCGATCATTACAAAGACACTGTCACAACTGAAAATACAATAGAAAGCAAAGTATTAAGTGGCAATGATTCCGCATTATTAGATTTTAAAGCGGCGCAACAATAGCACAGTGGGGTTCATAAAAGGGTAGTGGGTAGTGGGGTATAGCGATATTGGACAAAGACAAACACTATCCCGTTGTATACAATCGAGGTGAGCGAGCGGCGCCGGCGCTTCGATAACTTGACGATAACTCTAATGGACAGCATCGTTATCGCAACACTCTCAGTCGACACTCGACAGAAGGGGCCGGTTATATTAAACACACGAAACAAACGCTGATACACCCGAAAACATCATAAATAAAGTCGAAAATTCAAAAGCACCCTACGATATTTTCGGCTTACACGTAATATAGCTGATTGCAAACGGCATGAATGGTTTCTGGGAAGCACGTGAGAACCGTAATGGACTCGAACGGAATTTAACAACGACGAAGTCAAAAAAACGAAAAGGTCCGGACCCGTTGTCCATTCATTTCGATCAAATATAGAATGTCGGTATTGAGACGTACCTACAGAACAATAAATAAAAGATGTTTTAATGGAACCAATTAACGATTTGCGTAATCACGCTTTGCGGTATAATCTTTCGAGAAAGTACGTATTATTTTCAAGTATGTAGGTATATTTGAACAATGTTTGCTGATTTAAAATTAATATCTCATATTTTAATTATTTTTGTTTTAATTTTTACATAGTTTATATTACAATTTAATTTATGCAAAAGTCATAAATTTGTTGTTTATACAAACATAAATAATAGGATTCTTATATACTAAAACGAATCAAATTATAAGAAGAGGTTCGTAAATCAAATAAATCACCTCTAATTGCGAATGAAAATGCAAACACGAGGGTGATGCAGACAATAAAATGAGGTAAAGCTTAGACAGGCGCCGAAAAGAAATGAAAAATATAGGGGAGGAGTGTGTCTAGAGGCAGGGCGTTACGGGAAATCCTATGATGAAACCTGATGGGAATACCGAAGGCATAGAATTTGCACCCCATACAGGCATTGATTGTCCTTGCGGAATTTCCTGTGACGTATGGGATGACAATTTTTTAAATTCAATACCAGTTATAAACCAGTAAATGAAATTATAATGTATACAGTAATTCAATAATAAGGCTTTGAATGATACACAAATATGTAAAAAATTAAGTCGGTTTAGCGACATTTATAATTTATGACCACAAAATGAGTTCCGCGATATTTATAGCTATAGCTAATGTAAACAATTCGCATACGGAAGATACAGAGAATACTCGTGAGATCCGTAAGAATTTCTTTGAAACGAATACTTTAAAGCAGTATAAAATGGTCTTTGTTGACTATAATTATCCTAGATAAGGATTATTTTAAATAATCGTCCAAAATTTGGTTACTATTATTTATAGCAAAATGTGGTATCTTTTGTTTTAATTTAATTTATGTTTTTAAATGTTTAATAGCTAAAAGTGGTGCAGTGTTCAAAGATATAACCTAATTGAAGTTATTCTGTAAAGAGTATGTTTTGAAAAAAAAAATTAACCACCTTTTTATGACTACACGTAGGTAGTGAGTATTTCGCACGTGTTAATGTACTGCTTACATTACACCGCAATTATTGTACAAATAGTATACCATATAATAAGAACACTTTTATCTAAGGATATTTACATCATAGGAAACATATAATATTATACTATATGCGTGAATCATAAAAGCTTTATTGCTCAACGTGCATATTACATAAATGAATTTAACATAAGTGATGCATCGACTAGGAGCATTGACACCTAATTCATGTTCACGATGCGATTCCTTCTCCCTTGCCGATCTTTTTGATCGTTGGATTCTATCATAACATTTATGTATGTATATAAACATAGCGAGGGTCGTTATTAAAAACAAATACGTCTCCACCCCAACCGTGTGGACGTGATTTAGTAAAAAAATTCCGAAGCGATGTGCGCGGGCGCAACGCTTTAAAGATGGCCGCCGTTTGGAATGTGCCGGAGGGGCCAGCTTTTAGCCGTAGGGTCGGACTGAAGTCGATATAAATCTATCGGTATAATTGATATTCATCGATTAATGATATATTTTAAATAAAAAATTATAAATGAAGCACATAAATATTTTATTTTTTTAATTCATCAAAATTTAACATAACATAAGCTCACGCCTGTTATCCCCGAAGGGCATACGAACGACAGTCGTACCGTAATACAACTGCGCCACCGAGGCAGTCTAAAGGTAGTCAAAATTTAAGTACTCACTAATCAGCAATAAGTAAGTAAAATAAAATGAAATGAATAAAAATTACTTTCGTGCACGCAATTTAAATATATAGAACAGTTCGAGGTCATCCGGCAATACTAGTAATCCCACTGAAGATCAGTTGTTGATAAATGCTTAATCAGTATAAGACAATTATACTACGTCTCGTAACACTGTGTGTATTATTTAAGTATTTAACTAATGAATATTCATTAGTGAAAAGTTTTACTAAATCCGTGGACTAATAGGCAACGAAATAACTTTGACAGCAGGGACAGACTACTAGTATTGTTTGATGACCTATATAATTACAATTAATATTAAATGTCCATCTGTTTCATCTTTTGTTTCGTGAGTGAAATCATAAAACCAGCTAAATAATTTTCAAAAAAAATGTCAGAGCAATGTTAGCTAATTAGGCGAGAATCTACCACCATGAATGTGAGAAACCTACATTACAAATGAAATATCTATCTATTAGTGCTCTTTCGGCATATATCAAAACCACATCAACGAAGCGACGTGTGATTAAGCACGTACTAAGGCACTATACTATACCTACGATCCCGCCGCACATTCATCATTACACTGTATCACGTCGAAACCCGATCGAATGCGCGAATACGTTTCATGATATTGCACGTTAAACGGACAATCCGGTTAATCTCTCATATTTGTGGGACATCTCACATTTGATAAAAATACTTGAGCAATTTACACTCTAAGAATACATTTTATCACTTTGGAATTCTTTTCAACTGTTTTGTTCGTGATACACATTTGACGTCATCGAATGGTCGGTCATTCGTCATACGACACTTTGTATTAGAAGCTCAAGGTATATATGTACATGATCGCTTTTAGTATTTTCTGAAATAGTTGTCACTCGAAAACTATTAACTCATTATGTGAGATATCCAGAATGAATGCTTTGATGTATCAATTTGCAAACCTGACAGTCAATTGAATGCTATATTGTCTCCAAATTTACCATTTTCCATTCATCATCCAGTTCCAAGTTAAGATGGAGCGCATATCAGAATAGCAACCAAACAAGGTTGCGCCTGCGCACGACCCGCGCACCGATACTTCATGTCACTATTTAATTAGTGCAGATAAAACAGTTTGCTAATGATACGACGCGCGTCATTTATCGCCGACATTATCTGTTCGAAATTCAAATTATGTAAATAGTTGTATGATATATGTTTTTTTAAATTTAGGCACCATATTTGCATAATTTCGAATTATCAATTATTTCAATGATTTTAAAAAAAACCGTGCGATAGGGCTCGCGATTGCTCGGACATGTGCGTTTCAACATCAAGGCGTAAATATCTGTTACGTAATTGTCGTAAGCAGTGAACACGTGTTCAGTGTTGCTATTATGACAGCGTAATCGCATTCGATAAGTTTATAAATCTTGATAAGTTGTAAGTGATGATATATTCTTACTTGTGTATATTGTTTGAAATTCAATAAGAGAGTAACATAGGTACTCTGATGTTATATTTCTAGTACTGTACAACGAAAATATCGCAAAATTCACCAAAAGTAAATACGATTAAATCTAGAATCTGAAGCCAATTAAGTCTCTTTTTGTACCTACTAATAAAATTAATGATCACCAGAACAAAACACCAAGAAATCCAACTATTAACAACCGAAACATCTGAATGAATCACCCAGTTATAGTTTTTTTTTTTTTTTGTTTTATAAAAATCGATAAATGCCAATGCTGTAAATTAAATTCGTATATCTATAAAAATTATACTTAATTTTTTCCTTATAATATATGAGTCGTATAGAATCATAGGCGACTAGCTACAATTAGCTATCTACAATATTGGTTTATTTTTATACTTTGTGCTACTAACTTCATGTTGTCATATAAGTGAACTATATATAGATTAAAATCAATCAACACTGCTATACTTTAGAAAAAGAAGCATTCTTTCTACTTTTCCAAAAATTAGTTTAAGTATAGATATGTATGAATGATGTCACTAGTTATGTCCAAAGATATTTTTTTTACGATTCGGAAAATAATAACATTGTTTACAATGTTTTTGAATCGCATCAACTGTGCGATGAGTTATAACAAAGTTGTGTAAAAAAAGGCAAAAAAAAAAAAAAAATTAATAATTTTGATATTCCGTATGTAAAATTTAGTATTTGAAAAATATTTTCGTCGGTATATTTTTTTTGTATATCATAAAGTACGAAAACATAAGTACGCCAGTCACAATTAATATCTAACTATCTAAATTATCTAATTTATCTAATCTAAATCTATCGAAATATATTATATCGATATATTTATGAATTAAAAATATAAAAGCAACACAACACCTATTTCCAGGAAGCGGCGCGGGCGCCGGTTTGCGGTCAGATTCCTCGATCTCCCCGGTTTTTTTTTTTTTCTAAACGACGCTTCGTGTTGTGTGTACATCCGAAAATCTATGATCTATGGCTTTATAATATACACTTTATCATCATTAAATACATCAAAAGGATAAAAATGTAAAGAATATTAAAAAAAAAGAGAAAAAAAACTTTTATTCCATCATCGAAAGAGTATTTGAGTGAAAAGTTCTAATTTTCGGTTAATATTACTAACATTAATTAACTTAAAAAAATTTAAAGTGATTGAAAAAGTTTACCTTTAGGTTTGAGGTCGTCCATGGCAAAGCGACTGTAGGGCGGTGGAGGGGTTTCTGTAACAATGCCAAAAACAATATTAGTGAGTTATTAAACATTTTTTATAATAAATAATGATAAGAAAATAGTGCTGTCCGCAGTTTTGATAAATAATAAAACCTTTGATTTGTGATGCAGGTGAGCTTTTATCAATAATTATGATTTTGTTGTTATTATATAGGAAATAAGTAACTTAAAAGCACAAAACAAATCTCGCTAACGGATCTCGTTGGAAATAATGATCCGTATACATTAGTTTCAATGGCTTATTAAAATATACCAGATCCGGGAAATCAAGTACCAGTTTGTATTTTTTTAATCAACTCAGCACACGTATTATAGGTACCTATACTAAGAAACTTTCCCCGACGATTTTATAATGATCCGACAAAAAAAAAGAAACATCAAAGTAAAACAAACAGAATCCGGGGAGCAGGTAAAATGCCCGCCCGACCGCCCGCAATTACCGACCGAGGAATCGAACCAATCAACTTTGAAATGATGACTAACCTATATTTTCCATAATTCGAAGAGAATTTTTATACAATGTAATTTAGATAAAGTCCTTTTTTATCATATTGCAACTTTCGTAACTTCGGTTATCCCACAAACGATACAAGAACAATATATTTTTAAATATTCAGTGAGAATATTCTTGAAATAATGTAAACAAAACAGTTACTACCCGCAGAAGTGGCGTAGATCGAAGCGGCGCCGCGAGCCGAATTCCCAACTCGAATAACAAAGTTAAATAACGTAGTTTGAATCCCGTATGCGATCTATTCTATTTACAAAATAAAAGGCACGCGCTATTGGTCATTTGAAATTTCGAACGCCATTAGTATTTACGAATTTGGAATTGTAAATTATGCATTTGCAATTCGGCGCCAGGCGACGGTGGACGTGTCAAGATTGTTTTTCAACGGAATCGATGCCGTTAAACATTATGAATACAAATTATTCTTGAATTATAATGGTATTGAATTCAATGAGATTTTATGACTTATAACTTGTACCGCATTCCCAGAAGTGTTTTATAAACGTTTGCGCAAGAAATGTCAAAACAATCGCCGCCGTGGCCCGCGTCGCTCCGATGTACGCGCACCTGCATGTCGAATAGGATTTTAAAGCTCGGAATTTTTGAAGATGCAACATAAATCAACACGAGAATTTTATTAGGTTTTTTTATAGCACTATACAATCGTTAAGTGCGTTTTAAATCTTTTTATTTATTATAACAAAACGTTACTGTTCCGATGACAGCGGATAGCATTATCACTTGTGTAATGGGGTTGGGTCGATTGTTATATGACAACTTTCACGGATCTTATGAAATTATGAACACTCTTCATGTGGTGATTAAGTCAACGTATCTAAGACATGAAATTTCTAATGAAATTCATGGCAAAAAGACAATAACAGAATAACTATTTTAATATTTTATCGCTATCATGGTAAACAGAGATGTATTGTTTTTACTCATGGCAACCGCAATGGCCCCTTTACACTTTTCTAATATTGAATCCATTTTCTTCTTTCAAACAAGCAATTTACCCGGTTGGATTGTCGGCCTTGCGGAAGTCACTGAACGATAAGACTCCACAACTCGACTAGAATTTCTTTATTAGATAAACTGTGACTAGTATTTTAATTTATTGAAAAAACAACAGAAAAAAAACATTTTTTTAATTAAAAACAAAACCGACTTCAACAGAATAATCAATAAGAATGCACTAAAAAGTAAATAAATAATTGCTACATTAATCTGCTTCTATTTACTTCAATATATCCTTTGTCTTAATAACATTATTAATTTTGAATTCAGTGCTAGCTTACAGATAACAAAGTGGTGTGTGTAAATAATGTACGTCGCTAATTACATTCCATTTTGATTATTTTTTCTTTAAAATCACCCTAGTTATTTATTTAGCTTATATGTAATTGTCATAAAGTTTAGGCGTTATTTCCATTTATAAATTAGTGCATTGGTTAACTCTAGCTGGCACCGATTCTAAAATTATTAATGATATTAAAACAAAGATTAAAATAGTAAATACTTATTTACTTTTAGTGAATTTTTATTGCTTATTCTTTTGAAGTCGGATTTGTTTTATAATTAAAAAAGTTTTATTCCTATTTTTACTTTAAGTATACACTTTTAGGTATAGCTGTGAAGCCTAATTAATAGGTTTGGAAACACATACATGAAACAGGTGAAGTTTCTTTAATATTCAAAAGTTTTACTGATCAGATCCTGATTTGGCGGAAATAGGACCACCGCGGGAGTGAACTTCGTTCATTAACATTTTTGAAAATCGGTTCACAATTGACGGAGAAATCAGGTAACAAATATATATAAAAAAATACAGACAAATTGATAACCTTTTTGAAGTTGGATAAAAAGATGTAGTAACAACATTTGTGAATATGTATCTTAATCTTGTGTAAAAATGTAATATTTCACAGCAATGCAAAAATTATAACACTGTAACAGCAGATGAATATATATGTAAATCTTAACACATTTATATAATATTATTCTTGTAAATACGTCAACATGCCGTTGGAAATCCAAGCCTTAACTTGAAAGAGCCAAATGATATTTCAGCATCATAGTCCAGAAATCTTGGTATAGAAATATGGCGTGACTAAATTCTTCAGTGTTACGTCATATTCTCTAAAACGGGAAGAAGTAATCGAAACTTTCGTACGACAACAATAAAGTACTATTTCCAAATAACTGTACCGATTAGAAAACTTACAGACATCGAAAATGACGCGAAACAATTAAGAGGTTCAATGAAAAATGTATTTTATCCTTTCGGATAAAGGGTTAAGTTTTTAATGCAGCGTCCGATAAGAGCATAGCGTTTCAATTATACAATGAGATAATCAGTTAAGGGAGAATAGATCGTGGTAGATAAAGATAGGGCTTAGATTCGATGGTTACTTCGTTGGTATGTCGACCGATGGACTGATATAAGTAGATAAACGCAATGTTTATTCAAAACAGCATGTTCACTCCACGTGTCATGTTATATATACTAATAAATAAAATTGGAGTGTCTGTCTGCAATGTCAAAATTATTTTTTGTTAGTAAATAGATATGAATTTATATACGATGCCTAAACCAAAATTACAATTTCTAAAATTTTTGTCTGTCTGTCTGTCTGTTTGTTTGTTCCGAGTAATCTCCGGAACGGCTGGACAGATTTAAACGGAACTTTTTTTGATAGATAGCTGAAGTTACACCAGGTAATTTTTCGAAAGTAATTAGGGTTCCGCGTAAAAAAATTGAATAAAATCCAATTCAATGAACGGTTTTAAGGGCACTTGCTTTAATTTATGGGAAATAATTTTTACTTTGTCCACCATTATTTATACATACATTATTTAGTACCCACTAAAAGAAATTAGAGTATCGTAAAAAAAATAAAAAAATAAAGTGAAGATTATATGAAACGCGGGCGCAGACTCGGGCATACAGCTAGTTATAAATATACATCTATCACACACAATATAAATAACATATTTTTTTCGTAATTTTGTTTTTTACTAATTTTCAAAAATAGTGGATTATTAGGTAATTTTTGTACTTATTCTTGTGCTAGGGCGATGCCAGCGCTTTTAATTTTTATTTCATGGATTATATGTATAATAGATATGCAGGTTACCGGTATGCAGTCCTTAGAATCGTTACTTAGAACTATGCTGATTCATGTGTAAGCGTGTTTTCAATCGTTTGGCTTCAATTCAAGCTTCAATTTCCGCTGGAACCAATACATTTTGTACTTATTTGATATACGTAGTAATCTCATAAACGCATAATCAATTAAAACGTTTGCTTTTGTAGGTTGATATGATATAGCCGTAAATCCTCATCCTTCCCACGACTTCTAAAGAATATTCGTTGATCAATTTAAAAAAAAATAAATTCGAATAAGAAGAGTATAGTCTTAGTACAGTTTTTTATAGTTGTTATCGTTTGAACACAATCTCACATGATGTTAAGTGTCGATGTGACGTAAGATTATAAAACGCTAAGAACAGGCTTTCAACACATGATGAAACACAATCCATGCGGCGATGAAACTTGAGGGTGAAAATAATGCAATTGGGTATTTAAAATGCCTTACTATAAAGAATTCACCACAGTATTTCCCTCCGTGGAAAGCGTGCACACTAACAATGAGCCATGATAGCTTTAAATACCATACTGTGTATTTATTCGTCATACAAAAGACAATTTAACGCAGTACTTTAAAGTTTAGGAATAAAGTTACGAACGTTTATATTAAGTATACAAGCTGTTATACATAGTTTATGGCATGTAGTGACGGCGCAGCCCTGCGCGGCGCGCGGTGCGGCTCGGCATGTGTAATTAATCTGAACATTCAATCTATAGCAATAAATACCGTAGGTTGACGCGTTGTTAGTATGTCCTCCGACCACTAGAGGCACTATGTAACTCGTGGACCGGTCCGTTTAGTCGTTCCATCATAACGAATCCTACGACGCGTCGGTGTACAGCGAAAGTTGTTTGTACTTAGACTCACTTTTTTTTTGTGTAATTCGAACTCGGCAAAGGCTTTTGCACTGTACTCGTAACTATGCTACAGTTTTTCTTTTTAATTAACGGTATTGAGTTACTTACATATTTTGGCGAAGGCGCCATGTGGATAACCATATTTTTCGATCCTTGTGTTAGCCTCTATGAGTTTTGAAAAACCACACTTATATCTTATATATAGTTTAGATAACCTACGTAAATTGATTGTTTTGCGACTTGATTAATATTCTAAGTACATAAAAGCCTAATTAAGATTTATATATATGAAATCATATTTATATATGTTTAGACAAAATATCTGACTGAGTGTAATAATCGCATCAAAATCCATTGTGTGGTTTAAGTGAAGTTAGCGGATAAACAGAAAGACAGATGCGAAATGCGCCTTTGTTTGATACATAGATCTATGTATAGATAGACATATAAGTATAATGATGTGATTAATTTTGAATAATAGGTTTTGTTATAAACGAGAAAAGTCGTGGGCAGAGTTATTTGTTTATATACATTGTAAATATAGCTCACTGCGGAAAAGAACAAGACTAGTAGACTTATATGTTCATAATTATGTTCCATAAGGAAATGAAACTAAGTTTAGAAATTAAAAAAACTAATTTAAATTAAATTTAAACTAAATTAGAGGAAGTTTGAAAGTGGCGCCAATAACAGACAAGTTAAGAGGCGGTCGTTTGTCCTGGTGTGGACATGTGATGCGCAGGGAGAAAGAGGATGTTGTAAGAAAGGTATTGGATATGAATGTGGACGGTTACATGGGAAGGGGAAGACCAAAGAAAAGATGGATGGACTGTGTGAAAGATGATATGTTTAGAAAAGGAGTGAATGCGGAGATGACAACAAATAGAGAGGAATGGAAGAGGAAGACATGTTGCGCCGACCCCAAATAAAAATGGGAAAAGGGTAGGGAGATGATGATGATGATGATGAAAGAAATGATTTTTTTAAGCAGATCATTGTAAAATAAATGTTGGATACAATGGTTAATTAGAATGTATGTATATAGGGGTGCAATATATGTGTGTACGTATGTATGTGTTTACAGTTCGTTACAAGGCATTGCAATATCGTAAGGCACCAGCCGTCAATAACAGACGTTATAAATAACTGAAAAAATTACTCCATTACTTTAATCAAGGCAATATGTTCTCCTATTAGAAACTGCAGACGGTTGCTGATAATACTGTTAGACCGATTTTTGTTAGTTACATTAGTTCCTCTTTTACAGCGTAATGTTATAGCAATACAGAATTTTCACTTGCATTCCTATTAACGTTTATAGAAATTGATTATTTTTATTATAAAATCTGTTAAAACTTTGACGATTGATAAGAATTTTACACTTACGAAAAGTATAATATTCTCGTCATATCGTCCTAGTTATGAAAGTTGCAGAATATTCTGGAAACTTTAAACATATCGGAAACTTTAAAAAAAAAATTGTACATACGAATGGAATGTCATAAACATAGACAATAAAAAATTAGGAGGAGTTATAAGTTCAGTAATATATGAAATATATACCTATATAAAAATATAGACCTATATCCAGCAGTGGATATCTTTCGGTCGAATGACCATACACCAAAACTTACCCAAATAATATATCTATGATTTAGAAGAGAATCATGTAAAACGGGTCATCGAGAAATAAGTAAACGAAACAATACAGAGAGAGAGACATCGCCTTTTATGATATAGGTTAAAACAAAAGTTGACACAAAAAAAATAGATATAAGCGAACAGATAAAATCTAAAAGTGGTAAACAATAAAAAAAAACGCTAGCTATTTATTGAAACAGTAACCCAATCGGAATAGAAATAGGTGGGGAAGAACAATTTATAACGCATAATAAAGTATTGCGAAGTGAGTGCCAACGAGCGGCGCCCGAACCGACGCAGACCGTTCAAACAAACTGGCAAATATGCATACAGTGATTCATAGTCATGTTTAGAAAATTATTGACTTTGCGCCTAGGGTTGCCAACATAACTGTTCCTACGCGCATAGCACAGATTTTACATCCTTGGAACTGAAGTATCTTCAGTATTTCAAGATGTCTATCAATGAAACCAAAAGCGTTACCATTATTGTCATGCAGCAAAGGATTATTATATATTTCTTTATCATTTAAAATATAGTCTTTGATTATAAAATCCACTAACTCCAAGTGACGATGTATATAACCTAGAAGGTTCAATATGTTATTCCTAAAAGTCGGATTTCTGTCTAAAATTTAGCTGAGAGAATACTTCGTGGAAACATTTGAACCTGAGCGTAAGTGGTTGAGCCTAAGTGGTTAGGTTAGCATTATAAAGTAATAAGGTTTGGTCACGATGATTTATTTAATCGAAAACTCAATAAAAGTAACGAATTGAATGATTCATGAACGGTCGGTCAGTTTACGAGCGTTATGGTAATTCCCCAAACAAAATATGAAATAACAAACAAAAAAAACAATGAACAAACTGACTACCTGTAAATTGTCAATCATGTCTAAGTTTGTATAATCCGGTAAATCGATTTCCAATTTTGTTACTGTAGCAACACCATTGGCAGTTAGTAAGTAAGTAGAGACGGTATGTTGGGCACCAAAAAAAAACTTCACGTAACATCATAAATCTAATAAGTATGTGCTCTCTATCGGCAATGTACCTATGCATATATAAACATGTCATGAATCGTACGATGTTTGTTACGTCCGCGTCAGTATCCGTCCGACATACATAATATGTAAATGCGAAAACAAAATACATACCTACTTAAACAATTTTGTACAACAAATTTGTCGCTAAAAGAATTATAAAAGAACCCAGTAAACATAATTTCAGAAAAGAACATGAAATAACACACTTATTCCTGATTTATATTTATACGGAGTCTATTAGAGACGATATCGATGCATTCAAATGGATAAATGTTGGAGAATATATTATGAGTAAGCAAGACAAGTGGCATATCTATTTTAGAGCAAATTCAATTCAGTGCTAGTCTATCGAATATCCGTTTGCGAGATATTCTTAGCTACATTACTCATAAATTCAAAAGACGACCAGATAACCTTGAAAAGTTAGTAAGTGAGGTAAATTGGAGTGAGAAAGATCTAAGGGCGGACAGTATATTCAAGTCAAGAAAAAGAAGAAACCTACAAAAGCTTTTAAAACAGATATAACCTTCAAATAGGAAGAACAAGAAAAAGACATCGATTAAGGGTAACGCGAACTAATATAAACATTTCGAAGGAACGTAAACACCTAGGCTTTTTACTATTATCATATTTATTTTACGCTAAAAGACACGCTTACGTGGAACACAAGTGACAATCTAGAATGCTATACACTTGGTTATGTGTTTATAGTCTCCAAATAAAAAAGAAAATGATCTCAATAACTTAATCAATTAAACAACTTCATCGACCTATGTTAGAACAAAAAAAAAACCCAATTCGAAAACAATAAACATACGATAAATCCTACTTAGAACCCTATAAATCTGTCAGAAAACAGTGGGTATACGTCACCGAGACCATTCCATCACGTAGCGTGTCTCAAGGACATGTTATGCTGGTACTTGCGCGTGCGCAGTCCGACAAAAAAGTGACATTTAACTAATAATGGACTTCACTATATATATATATATCTACGCGCTTCTTTTAAAGCGCTAGTAAAAAAATATCGTGTTGCCGTAACGTGTTTGCAAAAAGCATGATGTCATCTAGTAAAATTGACTGTACATTGACCTGTAAGTGACAGTGAAAATGCAAACCTTGACAAACTGACGAACACTGAGACGCTACCGTATATATGATAATGTGACAGTGATTGATAGCATAGTCCTCAGAGGTACTGGAAACCGCATAACTTGATGTGTCAGATAACTATATGTATTGATAAAAAAGCTTTACAAACTCTCATAATATGCCTTAGAACATGTTATTTGTTGCATCGGCTTCGATTGCCTATTTATAAGATTATGATTATAATCCCCTAAGTATTTGGTTTGGGGATATCCAAATTTTTTTAATATCCATTCTATAAATTTTAGCTGTGTATTAGAAATATACTAACCGAACTATACCGACATTACAAAAAAATGAGGTGGTTTTAATGAGAAATAACTAATTCTAATCAAAAACCTTGACTGTTTTACTGCGGAACCAAAGATTAGTTTGCCTGTGTGTTAGATATTGTTTTAAATAAGTTGAAAACCGGGTCATAGACATCCAAAGTTGTAGGGTCTTATTAGGATAGCGGTTAATGAGTAGTTCAAAAACTCAAAAAAAAAAACTGTACGCACGTAGCGTTGCGAGCACGCACGCATGTGAATCGACAGAAATAGCTCGCCCGAATTATAACATGTCGGATGGCGCCAGCGGCGGCGCGGCGCCTGCCGGCCGCGTGTCGACTTCACCCACGCAAACGCGACCGCGATATACCAATGTTTGAATTCACGAAGCGTACATCCAACGTTTGATCAAATGTTCGTTTTAACACCTTTACCGTACCTAAGTGATATCGTTCTTTACCGCACACCACAAGATTTAAATTTTGAAATATTTTTTCTCGCAAAATATCACAAAACAAGTCATAGGATGGAAATGCTACAGTTTATTTGATACCAACAATCTACTGACTTACTGAATTATATTCAATTTTTATAAAAAAAAGAAAAAGAAACAAGTGACTACTGCAAGTTATAGTACCTATATAAATAACACACATAATTTAGTAGTAAATTCAGTTACTAATAAATATAGTATCCAAATTGGTATAACTTATTTACTACTGTATATTATCAGGCACATACTTCAGGATTAGAACACAGCGATGCAAGCACATCGTTGCAACCGAACTAACTAGACTTACCCGAAAATTGGACTTGTTTGGATCGGATTTGAAAATTGGATTTTTGAAATGTTCAAATCATGCAGCAAACGTTTGTTCAAATATATCCCGAACACTAAATAATGTAATGCGAACATTTCTAGTTAAGTCAAACACGAGCTATCAAAACTTTTTAAAACGTTCGTTCATTGAATACCAATTGGTTTGTTCCGCGAGACGCACAGGGTGGTCACTTGTTAATAAATTTCACATACCTTCTTACATAAGCCCGTATGTGGATAACTCGTGTTTTTATTGGAAATTTTAATTATTTTAACCTCGTCGTTTATATATATTTTGAGATACAATGTAATGTAAACTTATAAATTATAAAGTAACCGTTAAACTTTGTAACGATTTTAAAATAATATTTGACAACGAAACTTTTGTTAGATAGGTATTAAAAGTTACAACAGTAGAAATTTCTAGAACATTTTGTTTAAAATACTAAAAAAAATAAAACCCAAGCGAAAGTAACATGATATAAACGATGAAGACAAATTGTAATGACGAATGACAACTGAAGTCGAAATTCATTATTTAACGTTAGTTGTTCTAAACGTTGCCAATGAAATACGAAATAAACTTATTAATGTCTTTATTTCGCTTCAAATCATTACAATCCTTCTTTAAATTTATTGTTGTAAAAGAGAAGAAGGAGATTTAAACAAATTAGATTACATTTTAAAATTAATTTAAGACGGAGTCAGCGGGTCTGGGAATGTCCAATTATAAACGTCATATTCATGGTGATCATGCTCTTCCTAATGCCCGCCTGGCTAGCTATGATCTTCTGAGTTGAAACCAAGCACTTGTAAATGTTTTCCGAAAGCAACACTGGAAATCAAATTTATCAATAAGCTGGTAGCAAGCGGAAAAGGTTACCCTCATACTATCAAAACTATACAGTTTCCTAGCTCGATGTGGTCTCAATCACAGCAGTCTTAATGATAAAACCGTCACAGTGACTTTCAGAACTTCGGAATTAGTAATTTCAGTTGCGGAAATGACAACGACTGGCGAAAAAGTGTCAATATATTCATTATCTTGTGTTCATTTGACATTAGTAGACATTTCAACAGCTGGATGAGTAGACTTCAATATTTACGGATACATATAAACACCAAAACAACGCGGTGCATAAAGAAGCGTCATCATTAAACATCAGCGCATTAAATATTAATGGACACTAAACATAATCGAGGGATCAACAGACTAAACGTAATCTTAGAAATCCAATGAAAAAAGAAAAAACAAATTCCATCCAATTATGACGATTGGACGCTATATAAAGGTCCGACATCTTCAGTGGGATTGCATATTAACATCTCGGTTAGTCCAATAATTAACTCTCATTAGTGAAGCATCGTATACATTTAAATGATCAATAAATATTATTAAAAATATAATAATAACAACGTATCGTTTATCATCATACTCTGTCCGTGACGTGGTCGACAGTTAAAATAAACAGAGAGAAATGATATTTATCCTATATTATATATGATTCATTTTCGAACGTTCATCGTTTGAGAACTACAAAATCGATTTGGATATAGTTCTCAGAATATAAAAATAAAAAGTTAGTACGGAGTAAGATAAAAAAAATAGTTTAGGATACTCATTAGGAGAAATTATCAACATTGCTCTGCATTTATATCTCTTTGTAAAACAGCAAGTGGCATGAATAAATTTTATAAATAGATTGGACACAGTAATCAAAACTAAATATATAATAGCCAAGGTAGAACTTAGGATTTCTTAGGTTTACTATTAGATCTCAGTAAAGTTCTCCGAGTTAGAGAGACGTAAATGGTTAGACAAATGAAAGACTAACGTACTGGAGGGAGACCAATGATAAGATGTCTCGATGGGAAATAATATTTGTTGTTTTATTTATTAAGGTACCAGAGTGAACTGGTGGTAAGTTTGAAACAAAGACGATTCTCGCCATCGAAGGACCGGAGATAAATAACAAAGATTATAATAATAAAGCCTTTTATTCGGACAACAGATATACAATGGTTTTTTTTTTATAATAGTGCGTACATGCTTTTTACCAAAATTAAAATTATTCGTGTATTTGGTGCTTTTTAACTTTCTGTAAGTCCGTTTGCCAGTTGGCAAAGGCCTCCTCCAACCTACTCCATTCTGATCTCTCCCTGGCTACTCTAATCCATGTTTTTGCATTCTACCAATCTTAATGTATGGAAGCCAAACATGGGCCATAACAAAAAACATAACCAATAGACTTGCTATTTGCCAACGAGCAATAGAGAGAAGCATGATAGGAGTAAAGAGGGGGGATAGAATAAGAAATGTCAACAATAGGAAAAAGACCAAGATACATGACGTAACCCTAAAAATAAAAAGGCTAAAATGGAAATGGTCGGGACACATGGTCAGAGGAAAGGACAAATGGAGCAAAATAATTACATATTGGTAACCAAGGGAAGGCAAAAGGAAAAAAGGCAGACAACAAAAAAGACGGGACGATGATATCAGGCAGGTTGCAGGCATAACATGGATTAACAAAGATTACATAATTATTAATAAAGTAAAATGCAATGACAAATTTAACCATACACACAAATGCAAGGACTCCAGATCGTTAAGTTTTTATTATTAGATCGATTTCAATGATTTTAAAATAATAAGATAATGTTTTTACCTAGAATACTATAACTTATGCAAGATTTGATTACGACACCATCGTCATGATTTCTGGTACGAAACATGCAACGTTTGCAGCAGTGTATTTCTGTCCGTATACTTTGTCATCATCAGGCACTGAAGGATAGAATAGAAAATTGTAGATAATCTATCCCAACAGACTTCGTTACTGCATTTCTCTTTTAAATATAGCCGTAAATTGCAACGGTCATTAAATATCGGGTTCACGATATACCTATTTGGGATAGACCAGATAATTTGTGAAAATACCCATTTCATTTACTTAATGTGATCACTAGATTACTGTGAATAAACTTCAAAAAACGATATTCCAAAAACGACTCGCACAAAATATTTAGTACAAACGAGTATTAATTAATTGAGTAGCGAATCTTTAAAAACAAGCAACTATCGCGAGCTGTACGAGCGGTATCGGCAACGTGTCACAGGGGCCGGTGCGGTGTCTCATAAAATACTAAATTTCCAGTTTCGCAAGAACCCCAAACGAGAGCGACCGGTTCCCGCCCAGGTGCCACCGCTCAATGGACACCTCGTGTCGTGACGCATCCTCATCCGATACACACTCATGCAACATTCTAATTGAAAGAGCAAATTACAAAATCGTATATAGAGAGTCAAAGAAAAACGGAAACTTTTCTGTCGCCTTCTGATATTTAAACAAAAAAAACGTAGGTACGTATTGAATAAAAACGTCCAAACAATACCGATTTTACCGTGACCATACCGGCGGCGTAATAAGAGAACCATTCATAAATACAACAAAGCGACCTCAAAACACGACGAGACTAATAAAAAAAAAAAAGAAGTAATACCGATCACAAAAATCGAGTTGCGGTTACGCAGAGCGGGGTGCGGGCGTACCTGCGCGGGCGCGCCGGTCGCGTTGCCTCTCGACACCACTCCCCCCCCCCGCCCGCCCGCCCCCCCGCCACACGAGGCAGGCGCGACACGGCGCCGGCGCCAGCCAGCCGACAAGCAATTATGGCTAAATAAATATCGGCCGTGCCGCCGCCTCTGACGCCTCGCTCCAACATGAACAGATGAGAATCGCTCATACCTCATTGTATCTACACGACATAGTTGCGTTTCGGACCTCACTCGCTCATTATAACATTCAATTACTAGTACCTAATTAATATGTTGAAATTCTCTTGTGATGTGCCTGCTTAATAACAGGATGTGGGAGACCCGGGTGGCTGATTCCCGAAACGACGGTGCCATCAGACCGAAGCTCGTAGTAATGTTTGGTCCCCCCGAGCCGGGCGTCTTGTCGCTGCCTGCGGTCGATAAGATAAGCCTACCTCCCTCCCGCGCCCCTTCCCTACGGTGCTCGGAAACTAGCGATATAAAAAATAAATACATTCTGAAGCAGAGGCCGGCAGCGGTTCGCTCAGTTCCGCAGGCGAAACGCCTTGCCCCACAACACATTTCGACTTAAAGAACGACATGCGCGAATTATATCCGGCTATAGTATTGATATATTTTAAATCAAGGTTTTTCTATTTTAAATTATATAATAATAGCGAGAATCCGTAAACTAAATAAAGGTAGTATATGAATTAAGCAATAAATTAATAAACAGACAAGACAAACAAAGCAAAGTATCCGATAATAACGAAAAATACTTAGTATACAAGTATGAAAGTATATACATCAATAAAAAAAAAACTAAAATAAGTTATACACGATAAAATATCTCTCAGTAGATATATAAAAATAATTATAAAACGAAAATGTTATTATAATAAATCTATTCAAAATTAAAACACTATTAATCAATTAAAAATTATTATCAATTAGACGCCTATCATTATTAAATGACCGATTAATGAACAGAAATAGGTTAGTTAGTACTACGAAATAATCGATGCCCGTGATAAGATCGTACAGATTGATCCGTGGGCTGATTCTGTTTACTTATTTAGTCTGTGGTAGCGCAGCCAGCTGCTGCGAAAGTTGACAAAAACAGTGGCGACGTGAATCCGTTGAGGGCAGACGCCGCCGACATCGACAACAAAAAAAAAAAAAGACGTAAAACTTTTAACAACAGAGCCGGCTTCGTAATTACCACCCAGGTGCATACCTACTTCATACGTCGACGTCCTATTTTTCTTAAATTCAACGGACTACATTTAACGGGGTAAGCAGAAACATACTGCATGCATTTTTATTAAGTGCTTTTTACAATAGGTAATAACTTTGTCTGTCAAATTTTATAATTACGAATTTATAATGGAGGTTTTTTTATTATTATTATTAAAATTAAACTATCTCCGGACTCTGGGTCCACACCTTTTTTATATTGGAGATTTCATTCGACTTGCGTCGGAAAAAAAAAATTGCCTATAATAGCAATTCAAGCAGCTATGAAGTTAGTAATCTTCTTTCGCATATGTGAGCTTAAATCTACTTCTATTAAATTGTTTTATATCTATATGTTAAATTATTTTGTAGACACTTATTTTGTTATTATTAATTAATTACTTACTTAATTATTACTTGAATTATTTTTTTTTTTATTAAAGGTCGTTACAAGCCAAGCAGAACTAGCTCCGTGTCCGCATAATGGAACAGGTTGAAATACTGTTATTTATACATTTATACCCCCACCCCATTTACCAAATTTTTACATACTATAAATTATTATTTAAATATTAATCTACAATATTTCCATCCTCTATAATATCTTTGGATCTACACAATGGAAAGAGGAGAAATTAGTACAATAATATGTGCTTTATAATCCCGTATTATTTTTAATAAATTATTATTTTTTTTCTTGTTTTATTAGTAATTATTTTTAAGCAATGTATACTTATGTATTATCATTTATTTTTGATAGATATCATGTCACAAAATGATAAATATTAATTTTGTGTATGTAATGTATGGGAGCCATTTAAACATTTTTACCCGTACATTTGGTGTTTCTTTGTTATATAACCAAAGAGAGTTATACTTGTATTAGTGGTTATTTCGTGAATTAAAATGCAAACCAAAATTAAAATCTGGTCAATGGATATATTTATATCAGCATATAATTAATTGACCAATGATTAATTTTTATTCATATCAATGGAAATGATTTTAATTATACCGTAATATTATAGAAACTTTATTCGAAATATTTCTCATTAACAATAAGCGAAGGACGACGAGACATGTAATTAAAAAAAACACAAAGACAGACATAAACGGCTCGGTGTAGCGCCAGAGGAAAACCTCGAAAGGCGCGCATTCCCAACCTCATAAGGAAACATTAATATTCATATTTTTCTTGACTTTCTTCTTAATTAATATGCTAAGAGGCATTGTCAGCACACCTACATACAACAACGACTAACTGATATAACCAACTAACTCTCATGTACACTAGACAAGCAATCTCAAATTAAACTGTCTGTTTCGAAATCATAATGTAGGTAATGTAGGTGCGACCACGCAATTATTCCACAATTCTAGTGTATAATTTCATAAGTTTTCTTTTAAATTGTAGATCACAAAATAAATTAAAATTTCACAACGGATTAGATGAAAGTAGGATACAAAGTGACAGTTCAAAGATTACAAATTTTATATATTTTTTAACAAACCCCTCCCCCACGAAGCTTAAATTAAGCATTGGCATAATTTTGCAAATAAATAAAAAAAAATGTAAATAAATTAACAATGCAACTATCATTCAAACCCGTCAAACCTGTCATTAATATAAAAAACCATATTGATGCTTATTACTTGAATGGCCACAAAGCAGGCACGAACTCTCTTGTCGCAAAAACGAGTAATTGTCGATTTCGACTTGTCGAGTACGTCTTCAATACAGAACAGCGCGTGTAGCGTAACATAGAAGTCGTTGAATGCGAGTATAACCTACTAGTACGAATGGACGTGGGCGACGAGGTGCGGGGTGCGGGCTGTAAGGTTTGTAGGCGATTTGAACTGCGCATGAGCCGATGTCATGGTCATTGATCACTTACCAGTTGCGAGTTTTTAAAATCGACTTAATCTCTCACCTAATTTTTAATATTCATTACTCAGGCGACCCAAGACGTGTCTCGTTCCCCAACTGGGGAGGCTCTTGACGTCGCCGCCAGCGCGATACAGTAACACTGCCCACGCATTGAGCATTACACGCACAACACTCCATACACACTCCTGCACATAACACGCAGGTACATAGGTCCTGTAAGGAACCTTTTTTTTTTATATTAATATAAAAAATGTAGGGATAGCTAGGATACAACTCGCGAGTGAGTCTTGAGTACTCAGGTGACGGCCAAGCCGAGGTTCGTACCACTTTGGTAACCCTTGAGCTAGTCACCTTATTGCGGCTGAGTGCCTTCAGCACTCGCCCCCAAAATTCGGTGAAGCTGTAAAGGCCCTTCCGGTCAACAGCATTAGCTAGGTCAAAAAAAAAAAAAATAATAATATTCATTAACTATGCGCCCGCGTTTTATATGTTCCTCGCTACGTTTTAATTTTTTTTATACGAAACCCTAATTATTTTCGAAAATTTTTTTAGTACTAAGATAAAGTAAATATATTTCCACAATCTCACCTGATGTTAAGTGGTCCAGGATGGTAACACACTATGCCTAGAGGTACTGGTTCTCAAGTGATGCTACCCGAACACACCTATTGGTTCCACTACCCACTGTACCATAATCGCTATATAGCAACGCTTTATAGTTGAATTATGAAGAGCCGTTCACGTAATATGCATGCACCGATTTGGAGAAGGAGGGGTAGATTGAATGGTCTGTCGCGGTGCAAGCTTGCGAACCCGTGTTGACCCCCTCGTTTAGCGGTAGAGACGGTCACTCATAGGGTTTTAGTGGGTAGTCGCTAGGGTCTCCTTCCCTGGTGTTAGTCCCACACACCCACCCTCCCTGCCCCCGCATGGAAGGCGGTGCCTAAACGCATTTCCTTATGTAATAAAAAAAAAGGTTGAATGGTCTTTACGTAAGCATATCGTTGTTATCAAGAGGATAGGGGAGTAAAAACTTTGCTTACTATTGCTGAGGTGGAATCAAAAACATATAAAATGCTTACCAGCGCCTTATTAAGTAAGACATAACAAACCGGACTGAGGCCAAAAACCGTGATTATTAATTCCAAAAAATATAACAAAAACTCTCTATAGGTCGTAAACAATATACCAGCTACGTAAAACGAAACAGAACGTGACTAGGAAGGTTCAAATGTCACCAGAGTACCTAATACTCTAAGCTGAAAGTTGTATGACTAAACTGTATTTATACGCTGAACCCTTATTATTTGCGAAAATTAAAAGTACCCTGAGTTACCCGGAGTAACTTCAGTTATCTACAAAAAAAAATCCCGTCATAATCCGTCCAGCCGTTCCGAAGATTATCCGAAACAAACAGACAGACAAAAAATTATAATATTGCATTTTTGGTATAGGTGTCGTGTATACATTCATATCTATTTAGTAAAAAAAAATACGGTAATTCTCTTTGCATAGTTTTCATTACATAAAATATTTAATATTCATGTCTTATTTATTAACCTCTTGAGCACCTTCCCAGCGTTTACGCCAGCTTTCCATTGTTTTCCTATTGTCTTTTTATTGTTTCATTTTTATGGGTACTCGAAACATTAAACTTTTTTTAATATGTTTTTGGTTTAAATTGACCGGCTGTAAAGTAATTAAAAAATATAAAACAACGATGAATATCTGCGCTTACCGCTTCTATGATATTTACTGAATTTATTACTAATATATCTAGTAATATTATATGATACTATATATAATATTGTACTGTATATTCTTATGTCTTAACAATACAAAAAAACCCGCATAATGACGTGGAAAACTAGATTTTTCCGATTTAATTTGCGAGAACAGGTTTAGGTGGGCCCCGTGGCGAAAGATATCGGCGTAATAGACAAAGTTTTACACGTGACGTGACCTGCATTAAATTGAAAGCGTTATTAAATGTTATAATTAAACGCTAACGATATTATACAAGTAAAAATCGGACATTTTTACGACCGGAAAAATGAAAAGATTAACTTATTACCGCCTTTGGTCTAATGATGATGGCGTTAGATACTATTTGGACCAATAAAATTGTGGGTTCCGTTCTAGTTAAGGTTGACTCCGTTAATAGCCTAGTCTGATTAAAAACTGGATTTTAGTTTGATACCACTGTTTAATATAGGCCTCTTCTCGTGTAAAGGACTTATCACCACCTACTATATCCAGCCAATTAAATAGTGGCTATTTAATATCCTCATACACTTACAAAACTTTCTCCCTAATTGTCACGTCGGTAAAAATCTATTATTAAAATGAAGTCAGGAAACTAATCGAATTACGGAATGCTCATGGCGAACAATCAGCCATTTCTGGTTATCACCAGCAATAATAATAATATTAATAGCCCATAAAGTAATGTGCCAAAAAATAAACTTTACTTTTTATCTACTACTGAACATAGTTCAAATCCAAATAGGTAAACCACATTCCCTATTTTTTTTTATTGTGATGAGATCTTGTGATATATTTTTTCTTTTACAATGCACGATATACGTATTGTAAAAAAGGTTATGTAAATTATTCTTCGTAGATGGTGAAGTTAACTTGCTAAGATAAATCCAAATTTTTTTTATTGAAATACACGTTTACTTCTATATCTTAGTATATCTAAAAATAACTGGCTCCATAATTAGATATATATTTATTTAATTTAAATTGTAAAGTATATGCGATTATAATAAAATCATAGTACAAAAACAACATTGAGTTAACAAAGGCTGACGGGCAGGCGCGCCATTGCCTGTGGAATTAAAAAGTTAACGGGCTGCGCGCGCCGAGCGTCGCGGCAGGCCGGCGCCAGCGCCGTGACCTTGCCTAGTTATCGCGAACGTATGACCCTCGCAACCGCAGATTAGGTGTTAGGCAGTCGCGTTTCACACCCCGACTACGTTACGTTGCCACCAGCTCTAACCTCTGATGTAACACACTTTTACCAGCACTAACAAACTGCCAAATACCCTCTATAGACCGTATTTATCCTCACCGACAGATACGTCATCACCATAATTTTTAAATGTCAAATCGTTAAAAAGACAGCTCTTCATCGCTGAATATTTTATAGAAATCTAACAATGTGAACTCACCACATACAGTAGGTAGTAATAAAATATAACAGATAAAATTGCACTACGATAGAGAAATTGATTATAAATATCCAACATGTAATCAAATGATAGGAAGTAGAAAATGAAAGCGCCAATCTTTATTTCTTTATACTAAAAAAAAACGCAAAGAAACGAAACTGATGTCAGATGCTAAAAATAGAGCAAAGTTCGACCATTTTAGTGTTACGCGGGGATGAAAACATCCGCACAGCGCACCGGGATGCGGCCGTGTTTTGGTGTTTTTGATCGAGAGTGTAGTCAATGACGTCAAGACGCACGTAACTACAGATAGCTACAGAAACAAACAGTAGCGATAAATTCACTGATAACGATTGTATGATAACGTGATGCGACCCACGTGAAGTTAGCTAGTGAACGCGTGTTAAACGAACCCACTGTCGAAAATCGTAATTGAAATCTGGAATTACAACACAGCACAATAATTTCTGTTGTACTACACAGATAACATGAACTCACTACTATTTACATACCACAGATAAAAATAATATGGTCGACATGAAACAATTCAAAATAGAGGTCAGTTGTTAGGTTCGAAAATACAGGTTTATGACAAATTACACCACGTAGACCAGAAACACAAAGATATTATCCATTCAGTGTAAGCACTAGATGACTTGTCGGTGTCGATGCATCACGTACCGGGTTTGCAGATGCGGCTCCAGTGGTAAGGGTTGCAGCAGAGCTGATCTGGACAGAGCGGCAGGCGGCGTAGCTCGGTGAGGTCGCGCAGGTCCGGGAACCTGAAGGCGCGGGTGACGGCGAGCCTGAGGTTGGGCTGACCGCGCGTCGCGGGCACGCACTCGCCGCCGGCGGCGCCCGCGTCAAGCGCGCGCGCCAGCCGCCGCAGCTGATCGTCGGGCAGGGGCGGCGCGCCGGCCGACGCCAGCCGGCGACGCAGCGCGCGCCTCCGGAACATCACATGCCGACGACGGCGTCACGAGGCGCGCGGCCGTTCCCGCCACGCGACACATACACTTGGGCGCGACATATCTCGCCGCGTGCCGGCACTCGACTGCCGTCTACCGAGTGCCGAGAGCGGAGCGTTGGTGCGACACACCTGCACACCGGTTTTTTACCCTGCGCTATTGCTTTACATGAAACCGAAAGTCGTTGCCTCCCACTCCGATTATGGTTGTTGTTTTATATAAAATCTCATGCTCTAATCCTAATTATTTTAAGTAACGGAATATAAACCACACAAATTTTTAATGAGATATGTTATCCTAATTACTAATGTACTAAAGTAGTTATTTTTTAATATGTAATAAACATTGTGATTAAAGTATCTGCACAATATTTCCAATATTCAGAATTAACAACACTTCCGAAGGTGCGCTTTATGGTGTAATAAAGATATTTATACAAAAGTTTATCATCAATAATTTAATACTATGTAAATAATGAATTGTATTCTAATAAAATTTATGAATTTAAAACAACTATTTTTTTATTATCTAAGATACGATTTAAATAAAATTACTTTTACAGTTTAAGGTTTAACAATGCTCAGTTTAAATAAATGTTCACAAATCTTTAAAAGTGATCTCCTTAACTATGCGGTAATTTTATGTAATGGCAACATTGTGACGGGCTGAAGAGCGAGGTGGCGGGCGCGGAGCCGGCTGGCGCCACTGGCGGCGTCAGGTGGGCGCGCGTGTGTGCGTGCGGCGCCACCCGCCACTACACAAGTGCACCCACCCAGCGTAAATAAAAGACAGGACATTGGTTTGCCGCGACATACACTGCATATAGCCAATCGACCTCTCAGAGACAATTCAACGCGCCGAATTTAAAACTAACAATAATTGAATTAATGATAATTATTATTTTAAAAACATTTAATTTTTCTATTTTGCTCTATCAATTTCATCAAGACAGTCGAAGTCCGAGTAATAATAATAGCTAACAACAATAAATACTGGTTATTAGTTTAACGTACTATCTTATTCTAAAATCGCAAATTTAAATTAATCATGGCAGTCGTATGTAATACCGTGGAAGTTAGATAAACTGAAATGATCAATACATTTATAAGATTTTGCTAAATAGCTAGATGCTCTTGTTGTTTACGGTTTAATATTCTCTGCCCGGTTTAGAAAAGTTATATAATGAACAGGCAGTTGGAAACTTAAGTTTACAACTGGAAAGTAATAAAAATAGATAAAAAAAAAGCTAAATAATCGTATGGTATGGAGCCTGTGTGAGGTAATGAAATTAAGGCTGTCTAGGCTTAGTGTGTTAACCATACTGGACCACATCCCCACTTAACATCAGTTGAAATTGTAGTCAAAGCACTAGCCGTGTAAAACAAAGATGTATTATTCTTTTAAAATAGATATATATATTCATCTAACTAGCTATCCCCACGGATCCGCTCGCATATAAGGTTTTAGGTTTATTTATTACCTACATAACATCCCGTTTTTACGGAGTAATTTATTATTATATTTATAACTTTGGCCATATAGTATATAATCAGACTGAGTACCTAAGTCTATGATTTTAAACTAGATTTCAAATTATTAGCCAACAAAAATACAAATTTAAAAACACTGTATACAATTTAGGCCCTGATAAGGCGGTTATGAACGTCAAAATACTACCACTGGTTCAGAAAACAATCCAGTAAACGAAAAGAACAGGCAAGAAACTCGACCTGGTTTGTTTTCTGCATGTTTTTTTGGAACCATACAACTAGCAGCTACAAAGTTTATTAGTAGATACACAGGGAAAGCTGTCACTCCCAGACATCACCGTCGTTCACATAATCCATCATATAATAAGCCTTACAATTCAAAACCTGCTAGACATGGTGTTTGAACTTATTGTCCGGTAAATCGGTAATGTGCTTTGGGATTTCATTGTAAAACCTAACTAAACTAAAAAACTCTTATTAGTTTTGCTAATCCTGAAATATGTAACTGTTAATTCATCTTCATTCCTCGTATTAAAATTATGCTAATCGTTTACAAGATCAAGTTATCTAAATTTTTGCGGGCATACAGTAAGTTATCAAGAATATATATGGAGGGCAAGGATAATATATTACATTCTGGAAACTTGTTTTTAAGTGATTTGCGAGGTCCCATATTGTAAATTGCTCGAATAGCTCGTTTTTGTAAATAAATAAAGTATATACTTCAGCTGCTGTATATACCCCAAAATCAATTAATTATCAATCAATCAGTTATTAACCTCAATTATTAACACAATTACCAAAAACCATTATTGCTTTAGGCATTCTTAAGAAACAATATATATTCCTGTCACATCTGTTATAATAATAATCTATGGCGATACACCACACGGAATGCGCAGAGTTTAAAAGACACATCAAGTTCATAAATTATGCCGCTCCCGCGAGATAGTACACATAATCTTTGCATCTAACACACTGTGTATTAATAACACACATTATATGAAAACTTAAACACGGTAAATGTACATTTAGACTTTTCAAGCGAACGAGGTAACCTCAGGAGCGGTCGCAGCCTAAGACTTTAGAGCCCCCTCTAAAGTTCCTGTACCCACAGGAAGTCAATTTTTTTTAAATTCTTTGTCTCTTATTATTCAACTATATCTTGAATTCACCTACCTAATTTTGATTTAATTGTTTAGACGTGTTTCAAGGAAGAATTCATTTCAAGCTTTCGTAAATCGTCTACTTTTTAGTCATTTATCAGTTCGATGTGCGTACATTGAATCGGATTTTGCTCATGATTTCATTAGTTTTATTTTTTTTATATATGCAAAATCCTAATTGTTATCTTCCTATAATAAAAACCTAAGTTACTCCTTATATAACTGCAGCTATCTGCAGAAAAGTTCCGTCGAAATCGGTTCGGAGTTTAGCCGAAACAAAAAGAGTGACAAAGATTTTATATATATATGTTCATATGAATTTATTTAAAATCTGTTAATTTGATATTGTGTCATACATAAAAATAGAAAATAATGTTTATAACTGTATAGGGTTGTACGTTTAACTGTTTTTTTCTTTCGTTTTAAAAAGTGACAACCCTATCTTAACAAGAGAGTCAACTTTATCATTGTGAAGAGTACAATGAACCAGTACACAGCTCGCTTACGTTTTCGTGGACAAGTGATCAAGGCGTCTAATCTATGCTAATAAATAAAATCGAAGGGTCTGTTTGTAATGTCAAAATGACATTTTTTTACTAAATAGATATGATACACGATACCTATAACAAAAATGCAATTTTTAAAAATGTTGTCTGTCTGTCTGTTTGTTCCGAGTAATACCCGAAACGGCTGAACGGATTTTGACGGGACTTCTTTTGGTTGATACTTAGATAGTTGAAGTTACTCTGGGTAACTTAGGGTACTTTTAATTTTCGAAAATATGTAGAGTTCCGCGTGAAAAATTAAAACTCATAAAAATTTAACAAAATCCGATTCAATGCACAGTTTTACGGGCAAGTGCTTAAATTTATGAAAAATATTTTTACTTCTTTTAGTACTAAACAAAAATTAGGGTGCCGTATAAAAAAATAGAAAGCAGTGAAGAATATATGAAACACGGACGCAGCAGCAGGCACACAACTAGTTTAAACTATAAGTGGTCACCGGTTCGATATCTTTTAACAGGCGAAACTCGTCCTGTAATTATTCTTGACTTGGTCAAGGTTAGGCAAATTGGTTTCCCACGTCGGTTGATAGAAATTAAAAATCCTCATTAAGTAAAATACACTGTCGGTCATGGTTCTTCAGAGAAATAAGGGGTCGTCCATTAATCACGTTAGGATTGCAGCGAGGGAGGGAAAAATCACGAAAAATTACAACTTATGAGAGAGGAGAGAGAAGGGTTGCTAAAAAAAACATCACGTGAATAATGGAAGACACCTAAAGAGAGAATCAGATGAGTGAGAAATAACTGATATTGACAGGTCATGAAGGTTAGAATGGTATTGCGAGGCTGTGAACGCAACGTTAAGGTAGTGGGATCTATTCTTACATAATAATTTTAATAAATAGTATTTGTTGTGTTCTTAATTTCAACATCATAACACCTTCAACCATATGGTCAGTTAACATCACGTGAGCTTGTGGTCGAGCTGTAGCTTGGTGCATAATTTAAAATAGGTAATAAGGTAATTAAAAAGTAGATTTACAAAAGCAGAGATATTACCCAAATCGAAAGACCTCTTTGGATCTGTAACTGTGCTCTAGTTATACCACTATATGACTGATGACGGAATTAATGAGGGGCCGTACAAGTATTACGTAGGAAAAATTCAGCAATAGTAAGCGTAGCTCTCTTACACTCACCCCCTGATTAAATAAGCATTGGCCCCCCGACACCATCGATGCTTACGTAATGCTTCAACACTTCTGGTCATAACGCGTGCCATAGAAAAAAAAACGTGTGTATCACCAACCAGTTGGATATGGTTTTATGTCAAAAATGCGTGTACATTTTTATTCATACTTAGTCATCTTAAAATCACCCAAAACTTAAAGAGATAGGTAAAAGGTCCTTTGTCGTTGTCAAGTACCCGCTTTCTGCATTTAGCACTACGAGGACTGTGTAAAAAATTAATCGACTGAATTGAATCACCGACTACAGTGAGCTTAGGCATCCTAACCGTTAACCTAAACCACTACCTATTTAAATGGATTCATATTAAAAAAAAACTAACTTTCAATTCACTTCTTTGTTTATTTTTTTTTTTTATTTTAACCAACTTAAAGGTGGGTATATAAACAAACATAAAAACAATCTTTGCTAACCTGTACTTTGTCAAATATTTCATCTAAGTTCAACCTCATTATAAGAATCAAACCGAAATCAATCGCTGCGAAATACAATCCTGCTATCGAGCCATCAATCTTTCATATTAATTAAAATAACAAGTGTAAAATCGGTATCATTGAGTTACTCGATTAAGTAATAAATAACGCACAAAAATTACCTACTATAAGGATAACAATAATTTGTCTAGTCTATATTCACGAAATAAATATAGTATTAAAGTTTTAATGAAATCAGATTTCTGCCTAGTTTGATTTTTATTTAATAAGAATTTATGAAATATTTCCTATGCCTAGGTTATACAAAAAACAACATGAAAACGAAATGAAATAAAGTTCTGGCTTTTGGTCGGTACCACAGTCTGTCATGCAGTAGATGTTATCTTTAATTCAATAAAATGCTTTATAGTGTGATTTTGGTGGTGTTTTGAGCAGTATATTTTTTTTTTAATTATTGTGCACAAGTGAAATGATTTAAAGATAATACGCTTATTTTGAGGTGTCACTAGAGGTAGACTATTCTAGAAGTTTGAACTTTAGAATAGGCAGTATGGACAAGTGTCCCTTAGCCTTTCCCATCGGACGAATATATCTACTACTACTGAAACAAAATTTAAACTTACTTCATAAGGGACTCTCGAAAATCAGCAACATTTTCTCGTTGGTAAGTTAATTCCACTTATTAAATAAAAGCTCAGTATTTGTTGACGACGACATTGAAATGTGTTTATATTCAATCGAAATGCCATTCCATAAGAGTTTCGTGTTTCTTAATATGGCGACGCCGCGTGACATGACCGACGAGTTAGGAGCGAATGGCGCGAAAAGCGGGAAAATCGCTCTATTTATGCGAACGTGTTCAGTTACATAAATGAATATATCAATGGGGGCGTAGTATCCTGGATACTCTCAAGTTTGGCGGGGGTTTTACGCTAACTTACGAAAACTTTTCTGTGAAAACACATCGCTTGGTCGCGTCGGTTACTTAGTATGAATGTAAATTATTCTACGCCTTAAATTATTAAGACGTAGAGACTAAATGAACATAATTTAATGTTTATTGTCCATAACATAAGATCTTGTGAGGAGGTTTTTTTTAAACATAATATGTTATCACTTTAACCCCTCGAGCACCTTCCTGGCGTTTACGCCAGCTTTCCATTGTTTTCCTATTGTCTTTCTATTGTTTCATTTTTATGGGTACTCGACACATTAATGATAAAACTATAAAGATCATTACATCTATAATTATAATTAGGTACCTATTAAAAACAATCATGCAACAGCTGCTAAAAAGAACCCATTTATCTGATGTATTTGAAAACCACTTACACACTTTTTCAGTGTTATAGGATATGGAAAAGTCTAAGTGCATAGGTAACTATAATTTTCTATGATTATGTTTCATTATAATTGAAACAGTCTTCATAACTTTTATTGTCAAATATTTACGTTGAAATTTTATATTGACAATATTTATGTAGGTACGTTAACAGAACATTGATTTAGGTACAAATATGGAGAATTATCTCAATAAGTGAATAATAAAGTAACAAACAGGGTAGATTGGCAGCGCTCTCATAGGTGACCGGGCGGCGTCGCGTCCGTGCGGCGCGGCCTCACGCCGCCGTCGCCGCCGCCGCCGCTACGGCGAGCCGCCGTGCCGCG
The DNA here is from genome assembly GCA_014132275.2 of Samia ricini. Classification (NCBI taxonomy): domain Eukaryota; kingdom Metazoa; phylum Arthropoda; class Insecta; order Lepidoptera; family Saturniidae; genus Samia; species Samia ricini. The sequence goes on from AP028162.1 coordinate 1,021,600, forward strand.
GTGACGCGCCCGCTCGACCGGCTCAGCGCAACCGTATCCACTGGCAACTACACACTCGGATATACTCTCGCAGAGTTAACCATTATAGGGCTGTTTACCTACTGATCGTTTTTTATTGTCTCATAAAAAATACATTTTAATGGAATCATGAATGGTTTATGTAATATTGTTGTGCAATTTCTTATATGTATTTTATTAACTGTGTATTTCCTAAATAAAAAAATTAGGCTGGCCACTTTGATCAAAATCAAATAAGGAACTTATAAGATTATAGAGAAAGAGCCCACTGTGCTATAAACATGACGTCAACCTATAATGTTATGTTCTTCATACAAGTTCGGTTACTGAATCTGGAAAACCTAAATTTATATCACAATGCAAAATATTTACAAATAAATAGTATAAGTTATAGCAGGTTGTAATTCAAACATTTCAGATTTTTATTATACCGTACTTCATAAATTATTACAATAAAATATAAGATCTGATTGTCCTACTGTTTGTATACTTATGATTCGAGAACCACATTACTATCCTATTTATGTGATACTTTTCGACTTCATAGACTTTTCAATACATTTTTTTAATTATTAGGTAATATATGCGAGATTGCTTGTTATCTTGTAATATTTTGCTATTATATTTAAAAAAAAATGTGCATCACGTACTAAATAAGTATGAAATAAAAAAAGAAAATAATTACGGACCCATACTCCGTAACTCTTGTATTGGAAATGACTACTTAAAACACAATAAAATTAAAATTTTCAAATCGAAGTATCTAGAAACTATGGTAGACTAGAACTATTCAATAACATAAATTAAACTACAAGCTATGCCAAAAAGGTGATAAGATATGATATGAAATCGAAGTCGTCTAAAATTATTTGTGTACAAGAGAGCGTGATTAAAAAAACATGAGAATTTACAGCTTATGTACCCTGAATACAGATTATAAACATTTGATGTGTTCAGCACACATAATTGATTACATTTTGCGTGTATCCGAACACGCTCTGAGACGCTGCAAGCGCCGCGCCGCTCCACGCCGCGTCGGTGCCGCACGCATGAAAAATTATCATCCCTTCACTAGTGAGTGCCCGCGTCCATACTAGAGTAAACAATTTCGGACGGTGGCCGACTTCGCCACTGTCTTGGTAATGGCGACGTCTCACTACCAACTTCTAACATTTTCTATAACTTTTTTACACACCTGTAAATGTCGATCATTCATAAAAATGAGATAATAGGAAGATAATAGGAAAACAATGGAAAGTTCTGGAAACGCCAGGCTAGTGTTCAAGCGATAAAGAATTTGTGTTTAATTAGCTATCCCCGTGGCGTCGCCTGGATAACATTCAGCTAATATGCAGCCTATATTCTTCTTGTTTTGGGGCCTATACGTGAAACGGACAGACAATCAAAGGTAGCTGATGCTTTCGAACCATATCTACGGGAAAACAGTAATAGTCAATCGATCGCTACGACATGACGATCGTAAGTGTTATGGTGGCTGTCACTTCCGATGGTCACCACCATCATTTGATATAAGTATGAATATCAACTGTCACCGTTATCTATAGACATGGGTAGCTTGACGTTCGCCATTCATATTGTCTGAAGGCGGTCACTTATAATTAGCATAAATCTCTTATAATATATTTTAACCCTTCAAGTTTCCTTTCGTATCAAAAGTAGCCTATGTCTTTCTTTAAGATCCGAGCTAGCTTGTAAAACCGACATACATGCACAGTTACTTTGTGTTTATAATTAGAGACCGTCCAAGTATTACGGAACCAATATTTTAGACATTTTGACTCCTTCCTCTTGTTAGTAGTTGTAAGTAAAGCTCTTACCTCACTCAATTTGTTTACTATACTTAGTCCTTTCTAATTGATGCCTGAACAATGGAACAGACAGACCAACATTTCTTAAAATGAGAGAATTGTATTTGATTACTTATTCTATTGCAATAATTCTTTTCACAGAAATGGGAAATGTACATACGTAAAATTTATAATTTTATCGTTAGTATAGCTGTTCCATTATTGTTTTCTCTGAAACAAAATCAATTTTCCATTTTACGTCTCGTATGCCGTGACAGTAAATGTTATGATATGTAATGTTTGCCAACTCGGTCATCCCGTGACGGCCATTTTTATAGGCTCAGAAAATCATTATACGTATCTACTTGTAAACGCAGAGAGGAACACGATAACAACTATTTTTTGAGTTATGTTATGTAGAAATTACAGAATTACATGTTCAGATGCGGTTGCAGATATGTGTTCCATTACCAGATCGATTTAGCATCAGGAGTATAAATGGTGCGAGTAGATGATACTAGGGGACAGAGCATACATTTAGAGTTTTGAAAATATTTTTCAATTCGATAATTTAATTTCAATATATTCATATTTCTAAATACATGAATGTCCTAGAATCAAAATTTTCTAAATCTTTTAGCAGAAGTTTGTACTAATTTTGGAGAATAGTGAATAATTGACTTATAAATTTGATTAGCTTTTATATCAAATAAATTAATTATATTAAATTTATTTTATTTTAATATTTAAATACTAATTAGACAGTAGGTACACTACTTACGGACGGCCCCGGGGGGTTTTAGTGGGTATTTCCGGGCGACTCTCGCCCGGGTGAGTCCCACACTGGCACGGAACTCGTCACTCCGTGCCCCCTTATCTGTTGTATTGGGGGACCTTGATCCCCTAAATACAATAGATAAGGGTAGTGCGTAAATGCATTTCCCCCTGTCAAAAAAAAAAAAAGGTACACTACTTAAACTTTTATCAAGGTAGAAACACTATTATTCAGATCAATCAAGTGGCGGTTAGAGGGGAGGAGTCGTTGGAGTCATGACCTCCCGCAAAATTGACCTCATTGAATTGGCATATCTATTAAAAATAGACAATTCATGAAAGCTTAAAAAATACTAACTTGCTGCTTAAAGCTATTAATATACGTACGGACCGGACCGCGGACATGGTACGGCGGATGGCCGAGGTCGTCAGTCACCTAGGTACGAATGGCAGCCCCTTTTTTTTTTTTTTTTTTTTTTTTTTTTAACGTGGTTTAAATCTGCTCGTTGAACGCTCGGACGTGCACCGAAAAACCCAGTTTTTCGCACACGTGTGATCCTCGCGACAGACCGTAGACACCGAGTCAATTGACTTAGGTGTCCGTGTGTCAGGTTGGCCGCAGCCGACTGACTAAACACTCCACGTCCCTAACCGGCGCAAAGATGCCAGGGCCTCCGGAGCACATTATACATGTATTCTGCAGAGGCCCTGGCAACGCCATACCTCACGGGAGGTCCGACGTCAAATTATTTTACGAGGCTTGGCGACCTCGACGGGCGCCCGGACGGCTGCGTCCGGTGCCCCGGCGTGAGACACGCCTCGCTCGGTTCGGGTGCGCTGCCCGCTCCCTCTCCCGCTCTGCCTCCTCCTTCGCGAGCATGACGGCTTCGCAACAGGAAGAGACAACCGCCCAAGCCCTAGAGCTCCCGACCATCACCCTCACGAGCGACGGCAAGGAGAGGACCCTACCCACGTCGGACGCCAAGTCTCTGAAAGACTCCCTCCACGCGGGACACACGACCAACGTGTGCTCGACGTCGTCGACGACTCCGCCGGCACAGTGATGACAACACGGAGAGAGTTCCCTTCCTATACGATTCAGGTAACTGCCGAAGCACCCGTGCCCCGTCAGTACCTGCGTAAGGCGGTAACTCAGAACTCCGTGAGTCCTCCCTAACCAGTCCCTAAGGTGGGGCCGAACGGCCTCCACTGTAGCGACCCCGGCGCTTGGATTCTCCAACCGCCTTTCCCACCCTTCTAGGACGATCGAGATACTGAGCTCCGCCCGCCGCGCCTCGATCTCTCGAGGCGTCGGGCGTTGCATCCTATCCGAACGATCCCTGCACCACCTATACAAGGCGGCGAGAGCCCTAGCCTCCAGGTCCCACGGAGGGGAGCCGGCAAGCAGGGTCGCGGCCTCGAACGACACCGTACAGTACCCCCGTATCGACCTAATCGACATCACCCTCTGCGGAGCCCGCAGAGCGGCGATGTTCCGTCTGGACAGATTGTCCGCCCAGACCGGAGCCCCGTAAAGAGCCATAGATCGAACGACCCCTAGGTACAGCTTCCGACAGGCCGTGTTCGGCCCCCTGACGTTAGGCAAGAGTCGCGCGAGTGCGCCGACCGTGCCCATCAGTCGAGGGGATAACTGTCGGAAGTGTTCGCCAAAGTCCCAACGACCGTCGAGAACGAGTCCGAGATATCTCATCGTCTTCCCGACGGGAATCCGGACTCCGGCGACTACGATGCCTAAATCTCTCGGTAGCGAAGTCCTAGGCCCGCGAAAACACAGAGCTTCGGACTTGTGCAATGCCACCTCGAGACCCAGACGCCTAATCCTCCCTACCACATGAGCGACGCCCGCAGTCATTCGAATTGCTGCGTCTCTGCATGACTCACCCCTCGCTAGAACCAGCGTATCGTCCGCGTAGCAGACGACGCTGACGCCAGAGATGGGCGTGCCCCGCAAGACCCAGTCGTATCCGATGTTCCATAGGAGAGGGCCCAGAACCGACCCCTGGGGAACACCGCATACCATTTCGCGCCTATGCCATTCCCGCTGAGCGGGATACACGACCGACCTGTGCGACAGGTAGGCGTCGACGACACGCCTGAGGTCCGAGGGTACCCGGTGGTACCGGAGACCCTCTCGGATACAGTCCCACGGTAAGGTGTTGAACGCGTTGACGATGTCTAAAGACACCGCCAAGACGACCTTACCGTCGGCGACCGCCGCCTCCGCGTGACGCCTAACCCACATGATCGCATCTACAGTGGAGCGACCTCTGCGGAAACCGAACTGGTTCTCCGCCAGGTCCGGACCTACGCGCGTGAGATGGTCGACGAGGCGGTTTGCAACTACTCTTTCGAATAGCTTGCCCACCTCGTCGAGCAGCACGATGGGACGGAACGCAGACGGAGAGTCCGCCGGACGATCGGGCTTCTGGAGAAGCACGAGTTTCCCGGTTTTCCACGAGAGTGGAAACCGGCCCTGCCCTACGCAAAGTCTAAAGAGTCCTAGCACCCTATCCTCTACGAACTCCGAAGACAGCGACAACACCCACGCACGGCCCGGAATGCCGTCAGGACCCGGAGCGGTGGTTTTAGACCGGAGCCTGTCCACCGCCGACCTAAACTCGTCCCGAGTGATCTCGGGGGAGACGACCTCGTCGACCAGCGAGCCGCTTTCGACGGCCGGAGCCATCGTCGGCGGCGTAAACGGTTCCCTAGACGGAAACAGAGTGCTGACGACCTCCGCCAGGAAACCGGGCTCGAGGCTCTCGGTCACCGGGGGTGCCCTTTGGCGTAACTTGCCCCGCACGAGGCGGTAAGGACGACCCCACGGGTCCCGGTCGAGCGACTCGAGAAACTCCGCGTTAGCCTGGGCCTTGGCGAGCTCGATGGCTCTCCGGAGGACTCGTCTAGCGGCTCGGTAACCCTCGTAGAGTTCCGCCTCCCTAGCATCCGCAACGCCCTGCGTGCGGCGACGCCTTCGCCTGATCCTGGTGTACTGACGGCGCGCCGAGATACACTCACGCCGAAGCTGAGCGATCTCCGCACTCCACCAGTACACCTGGTTCTTGGCTGGTCTGGAACTGACTCTAGGCATCGCCGCGTCGCAGGCCTGCGACACTGCCTCTCGTAGCCGATCCGCCTCCCGGTCGACATCGGCATCGCTGGCAGGGGCTGGAACACCCCTGACCCAGTTCTGCACGATAGTCGCCTCGAGAAAAGCTTCACGGTCGAGACGCCCTAAGACCCAACGAGGACCACCACCGACAACCGAAGCGTTGCGGGCGGGAGAGCCCGAGTCGGCGGCGGAGACGTCGAACCGGATGTACCGGTGATCCGACAACGTCTCCACCTCCTCGAGAACTCTCCAGCCCCGGACACGGCGAGCGAGAGCCGGGCTAGCGAACGACACGTCCACTATGGATCCGCCCTGCTGACGCACGCACGTGTTGACGGAACCTCGATTGAGACACGAAAGACCCAACGATGCCGCCCACTCATCCAACAGATCGCCGCGCATGTCAGTGAACGGACAACCCCAACGCGCCGATTTGGCGTTGAAGTCACCGAGCACTAACACGGGGCGAGGGTGGCTACTCGCGACGACCCTCTGCAGATCTTGCAGGAGATCTTCGAAAGTGGCCACGTTCCAACGCGGGGGTGCGTAGACCCCGACCACGACAATCCCGCCTATACGCGCCGCCACGCGACCCACGCCTCTCGACACGTCGGCGAGAGGAGAGGACCCTGCGGCGGGGCGCGAAAACTATGGCCACGGAGTCATCCACGTCGCCCACCCAGTCTTGATTGGGTGGAACGAAATAGGGCTCCGCCACCACGGCCACGCTGATCGACCACTCCGCCAGGCTCTGGGAAAACAAGTCCTGAGCTCTGGCGCAGTGGTTTAAATTCCCGTAGAGGATCTGGAGCGCCAAAAGGCGACGTCCATTCCCTCGTACGTTGGCTTTGTCGGTGCCTCATCGGCCGCCGACTCAGCCAGGGGTTTCGGGGAACGTTTTCCCCTCTTCCCCTTTCCTGACTTCCCCCCCTTCTTCCCCGAGGACGACGACGAAGACGACGAGGATTTCACCGAGCAGGCCTTACTGCCTACTCGGTGACCCGCTGCCTTGCCTGCGGCCGCGCAGATCGCGCAGTGCAGAGCAGCGGAACACTGTCCGGAGGTGTGGCCCTCCTGACTGCAGCGGAAACACATCCGACTACAGTCTATTCCCGCCGGGCACTTTGCACCGACGTGGCCACCGCGGAGACACCGGAAACATCTCTGGGGACGGGGCGGGAGGACTTTCACCCTCGCCGACACCCACCCGACCAGAAGACGCCCGGCGTCCGCCAACCTCTTTGCAGTCGCCACGGGACAAGTGACGACCGCTGATCCCGTCCCGTCGTAGGCGGGACGCGGGCCAGCAGTCTTCACCTGGTCTGGGGAACAGTCCCCAGCCCTGACCACTGCGGCGATGAGCTTTTCCGCCGTGACTGTTTCATCGAGCCCTGAGATGCGCAGATCTGCGCACCTCGTGGGCCTGGTGACACGCACGACGTCAGCCGGTATCGCCTCCTTCACCTTGGCGGCTAGGACGTCCGCCTTGGGTCCGGTCTCCGCACCCGGCAACTCCAAGAGGATCGCTCCAGTCCTCGCCTTGCGGTACCTCAGCTCCTCGACGCCGAGGGAACGGAGGTCGATTGCCGCCCACGCCTTGGACAGCACGTCCGTATAGGAGACCCCCTTACCCGCAGCCTCCGGCTGCAGTGTCAATACGACTGCAGTCGATTTGGCCTCGCGGAATTTGGGGGCCGCCCCCACAGGACGCGCCGCCTTGGCTGCTGCCCTCCTCGGCTTCCCCGCCGATCGGGGCTTCGCGGGCTTACCCCCTTTCCCCACCAACGTCCACTCGCCCGAGGAGGGCTTGGCGGACGCCAGTGTCTCACTGTACGTGAGAGGGGTAGGCTTGTTCGCCTTTGCAGGCGCCTTCTTAGCCTTCCGGCCACCCTTCTTCCCAGTCTTCCCGGCAGATTGCTGGGACGTTGGGAGTTTGGACGGCCCCGCCTCGGGAACAGAGGCTGCAGGCTTGGCCTTCCCGCTCCCCTTCTTCCCGGCGGGTTGCCGGGACGCAGGGAGCTTAGGTGGGCTCGCTTCAGGGGCCGACGCGTTGCCGGTCCCTGACGCAGCCCTCCCGTCGGCCGCGAGCGGAGGACGCAGACGCTTCTCCGGGAGAAGCCTGTCCTGCAGTCCCTCGAATCGCGCAGACCACATCGTGCTAAGGCGCGAAATGGACTCCTCGATCCGCGAGAGTCTGTCGTCCACTGTAGGGGGAGTTGCCGCCTGCCGCCTAGGCAGCGGTGGAAACTCCTCGCGGGCCGCCTTCTTCTGAGGCGGGGAGCGCGACGAGCCGCCTCCAACGCCGGAGGATGGGCACGCCACGGGGACGGGCCGGCGAGCCTCAGATTGGCCCGCCTTAAACTCCTCGAACTCCTTTCGGAGCCGAGCGAGCTCGCCCGCCTGCTTGGCGTACTCCTCCTTCAGCTTAGAGTGGGCATCGTTCGCCCTCTCCAGCTCTTCGGAGGTGGTCCTCCTACCGTATTCGACGGTGGCTTCCGCAATGGACGCCGCCGCCTCCTTAAGGGCACGTTGGAACGTGCCCTTAATATGCCCCGACTTTTTGACAACGTCAAGAATGACGTTGACCTTATCTTGCACGATCCGGCTCAGCTCGTGACCGAGCTGCTCCGGATGCACGGACTCCAGTTTCCTAAAAGTCCGCTCGTGCCTGATGCGGGACGCCACTTTGATTAGCTCCTCCTCAGCGGAGAGATGGAGCTCTTCCTCCTTTTTGGTGTACTCGGCCGCACCTGCCGTCCGGCCGACGTACTTGCCTGTCGTCGGACGACGGCCCTTGCCCCTTTTAGGGGCGAGCGGGGACCGGCTCCGAGCGACCGACGGGCCGGACTCGGCGCCCGAGGACGACGAGTCCGACGAGAGGCCAGGGCCAGATGTGCAGCCCTTCCTCTTCCGCCAGAATGGGCCGCGGATCTCATCCACGGACACCATTGTGGCGCAGCTCCCGCCGCTGCTGACTGACAAGCAGTCAATGGACGGGTCCCTCACCAACCTAACTACCGGCAGTACGTTGCCCCTCCCAGAGAACGCGGGGCAGCCTAGACCCGAAGGTCCAGGGAGGGATTCTCCAACGCCGGGGGCGCTGGTACCCTCCTGGGGTAATTCTATTTCCTGTAATGCCATAACCATGTTGTTCGTATCGGAAGTCCGTGAACACGCCTGTGTTGTTGTTTCGGGATCGACACCTACCAAATCAAGAGCGGAATCGGAATCCGTTGTGCACGCCTTGGTCGTTGTTTGTGAATTAAGCAAATTTTTGCCCCCCCCAGAGAACGTGGGGCAGCCCGAGCTGGAAAGCTCGGAGAGGGATTCTCCAACGTCGGAGACGCTGGTACCCTCCTGGGGTAGTACTTTTTGTAAATTTGCCATTTCCATATTCGTACTTGCTATTCGTCAAGTTCGCAGTGCGCCTACCGGAACTGGAATGACCCACCAGCCCGCCAACCGCTATCTGGTACTAAGCCCTTGGTGCTCAGACTGAGCCCTCATCGGCCCTAGCCCAGTACTGAGTGCGCTGCTCACACGCCACACTCAGGAGTATTTGTTAGCAGCTCTCCAGCCATTTTTAACGACAGAAGTCGGTCAGACTCTCAGCCGTCGATCTCATTGACCGCCGTTGCCCAGGATATGCCACGTGGAGGCGGCCTGACTTCATACCCCACGAATGGCAGCCCCTGCCAGCGATGCCGATGTCGACCGGGAGGCGGATCGGCTACGAGAGGCAGTGTCGCAGGCCTGCGACGCGGCGATGCCTAGAGTCAGTTCCAGACCAGCCAAGAACCAGGTGTACTGGTGGAGTGCGGAGATCGCTCAGCTTCGGCGTGAGTGTATCTCGGCGCGCCGTCAGTACACCAGGATCAGGTGAAGGCGTCACCGCACGCAGGGCGTTGCGGATGCTAGGGAGGCGGAACTCTACGAGGGTTACCGAGCCGCTAGACGAGTCCTCCGGAGAGCCATCGAGCTCGCCAAGGCCCAGGCTAACGCGGAGTTTCTCGAGTCGCTCGACCGGGACCCGTGGTGTCGTCCTTACCGCCTCGTGCGGGGCAAGTTACGCCAAAGGGCACCCCCGGTGACCGAGAGCCTCGAGCCCGGTTTCCTGGCGGAGGTCGTCAGCACTCTGTTTCCGTCTAGGGAACCGTTTACGCCGCCGACGATGGCTCCGGCCGTCGAAAGCGGCTCGCTGGTCGACGAGGTCGTCTCCCCCGAGATCACTCGGGACGAGTTTAGGTCGGCGGTGGACAGGCTCCGGTCTAAAACCACCGCTCCGGGTCCTGACGGCATTCCGGGCCGTGCGTGGGGTGTTGTCGCTGTCTTCGGAGTTCGTAGAGGATAGGGTGCTAGGACTCTTTAGACTTTGCGTAGGGCAGGGCCGGTTTCCACTCTCGTGGAAAACCGGGAAACTCGTGCTTCTCCAGAAGCCCGATCGTCCGGCGGACTCTCCGTCTGCGTTCCGTCCCATCGTGCTGCTCGACGAGGTGGGCAAGCTATTCGAAAGAGTAGTTGCAAACCGCCTCGTCGACCATCTCACGCGCGTAGGTCCGGACCTGGCGGAGAACCAGTTCGGTTTCCGCAGAGGTCGCTCCACTGTAGATGCGATCATGTGGGTTAGGCGTCACGCGGAGGCGGCGGTCGCCGACGGTAAGGTCGTCTTGGCGGTGTCTTTAGACATCGTCAACGCGTTCAACACCTTACCGTGGGACTGTATCCGAGAGGGTCTCCGGTACCACCGGGTACCCTCGGACCTCAGGCGTGTCGTCGACGCCTACCTGTCGCACAGGTCGGTCGTGTATCCCGCTCAGCGGGGAATGGCATAGGCGCGAAATGGTATGCGGTGTTCCCCAGGGGTCGGTTCTGGGCCCTCTCCTATGGAACATCGGATACGACTGGGTCTTGCGGGGCACGCCCATCTCTGGCGTCAGCGTCGTCTGCTACGCGGACGATACGCTGGTTCTAGCGAGGGGTGAGTCATGCAGAGACGCAGCAATTCGAATGACTGCGGGCGTCGCTCATGTGGTAGGAAGGATTAGGCGTCTGGGTCTCGAGGTGGCATTGCACAAGTCCGAAGCTCTGTGTTTTCGCGGGCCGAGGACTTCGCTACCGAGAGATTTAGGCATCGTAGTCGCCGGAGTCCGGATTCCCGTCGGGAAGACGATGAGATATCTCGGACTCGTTCTCGACGGTCGTTGGGATTTTGGCGAACACTTCCGACAGTTATCCCCTCGACTGATGGGCACGGTCGGCGCACTCGCGCGACTGTTGCCTAACGTCAGGGGGCCGAACACGGCCTGTCGGAAGCTGCTGTACCTAGGGGTCGTTCGATCTATGGCTCTTTACGGGGCTCCGGTCTGGGCGGACAATCTGTCCAGACGGAACATCGCCGCTCTGCGGGCTCCGCAGAGGGTGATGTCGATTAGGTCGATACGGGGGTACTGTACGGTGTCGTTCGAGGCCGCGACCCTGCTTGCCGGCTCCCCTCCGTGGGACCTGGAGGCTAGGGCTCTCGCCGCCTTGTATAGGTGGTGCAGGGATCGTTCGGATAGGATGCAACGCCCGACGCCTCGAGAGATCGAGGCGCGGCGGGCGGAGCTCAGTATCTCGATCGTCCTAGAAGGGTGGGAAAGGCGGTTGGAGAATCCAAGCGCCGGGGTCGCTACAGTGGAGGCCGTTCGGCCCCACCTTAGGGACTGGTTAGGGAGGACTCACGGAGTTCTGAGTTACCGCCTTACGCAGGTGCTGACGGGGCACGGGTGCTTCGGCAGTTACCTGAATCGTATAGGAAGGGAACTCTCTCCGTGTTGTCATCACTGTGCCGGCGGAGTCGTCGACGACGTCGAGCACACGTTGGTCGTGTGTCCCGCGTGGAGGGAGTCCTTCAGAGACTTGGCGTCCGACGTGGGTAGGGTCCTCTCCTTGCCGTCGCTCATGAGGGCGATGGTCGGGAGCTCTAGGGCTTGGGCGGTTGTCTCTTCCTGTTGCGAAGCCGTCATGCTCGCAAAGGAGGAGGCAGAGCGGGAGAGGGAGCGGGCAGCGCACCCGAACCGAGCGAGGCGTGTCTCACGCCGGGGCACCGGACGCAGCCGTCCGGGCGCCCGTCGAGGTCGCCAAGCCTCGTAAAATAATTTGACGTCGGACCTCCCGTGAGGTATGGCGTTGCCAGGGCCTCTGCAGAATACATGTATAATGTGCTCCGGAGGCCCTGGCATCTTTGCGCCGGTTAGGGACGTGGAGTGTTTAGTCAGTCGGCTGCGGCCAACCTGACACACGGACACCTAAGTCAATTGACTCGGTGTCTATGGTCTGTGCGAGGATCACACGTGTGCGAAAAACTGGGTTTTTCGGCGCACGTCCGAGCGTTCAACGAGCAGATTTAAACCACGTTTAAAAAAAAAAAAAAAAAAAAAAAAAAAAAAAAGGTACGAATGGAGAACCTTTTGTGTTTTATTCAGATAGGGACTTTACGATTTTCTCGGGTGATTAATATGATAATAATTATCATTAAGGATGCAATAAAATTAAAAAAAAAATTGTATCTGCAAACTTAATATAGTTTGTAAAATTGTATTTTTTATTGTTTAGTTTTGGTTTGCAATAGGATAATTTACTGATGTTTCATTTATTAAAAATAACAAACTCGTCAATAAACATTTCAAATGTTTGGTGTGTAAAGTTTTTTGTGGCGATTGAGATGCCCTATCTCTTTCCCGTAGAAAAAAGTTAGTTTTTTTACACTATTTAGTGCTTTGACCACAATCTTACCTGATGTTAAGTGATGATGTGGTCCAGGATGTTAAACACACTAAACCTAGGTACTGATTCTCAAATAATGCTGCCAAAACGCACCAATTGGTTTTTGGCGACAAGTTTTTCAAACTTGAGCGTGGTAGCTAACCAGGCGGGCATCATTAGAAAATGCCCTACCACCATGCTATGGTTTTCTAACGATGTTTTCCTTCACCGAAAGCTAAAGCCGATTTTAGAGTTGGATAGGTGGGATCGAACCCTCGTCTTCGAGGACACGGGGACAAACCCAGATTCACACGGAATCCACTACCCACTACGCCATCATCGCTGTAGTTAGTATAGAACTTGCAGGAAGTACTTAAAGCTTGATGTAATATTTTAGTATAGGGGTTATCTGTCTATGTTATGTATTCCTTGTTAGATTGTAATTTTGGTTACAGTGCTCAGCTTTATTTATGGTATATTTTGAAAAAATAACAAGAGACGAAGACCTTGAACAACCCATATTTTTTTAATACGATGTAAATAATTAATAACATTCCATTTGCCTTTAATTTCTAAATATTTTTGAAACTGTAGTTTGTAGTATTTTGATACACCAATTTCTATAAGAAATATAATATTCTTTTACACTATTATTTAGATTATCTTTTACTTGGAAATTATGTTTTGTATCTTTTAAAATCATTCTATTCTCGTAATAAATAGTGGGCCTGAACCTATCCAGTAACATGTGATTATAGCAGAATCAGTAGCGTAACTAAATCATCTGAGGCCCGTGGCAAAGTCATTGTATGAGCTTGGATGGCCCAGTATAAATCGTCACGTTGTAATTTGATTTTATAAAATCACTAAAATGACCACTAAAGCGTTCAAATATTTAGTCGTGTTTAACTTTAATTGTATTTATATAATTTAATGAATTATGTTAAAAATATTAGAATTCTTCTAAGCTCGCGGCTTCGCGATGCGGGAGCCCCATCGGACTGAGGCACCACTGATCAAACATATCATCGATAACATATTTATGATTAGTTATGACAACACTATTTCACGCACACTTTTACAACTCGTTTTTTGTAACGGCTTTTAACAAGCACTGTCAGTTTTTTCTATACTAGGTCAATGGGCATACCGTGTCCGCGGTCCGGTCCGTACGTGTGTTAACAGCTTAAAACTTCTAAACAATTAAATAAATAAATAAAAATCATTGTCACAATAGTTGTCATAAAGTATAACTTTACAATACATTTTATTAATTTACATTAGGTATACGTTACTGTTCCTATATTATTATGAGAATGAAATGAAAGTTGATATTTACTAGCTTTATTTGCGACAGTCACCCAAAGAGGCGTCTTTATGTCGGTACATTGCGCCAACAAGGTGTCTGATTGACTTTACGTAATGCGGTATAAAAATGTAAATGTTATCTTTCGTTCTGCGTGAAACAAACAGAAAGTTTTTTTAGAATACGTTTTTGCCCCAACTGAACAGAGTAAAAAAAGCATTAAAATAGTTATTTATATGATGATGAAATGAAAGTTACAAGTTATACATTACTTTAAACGTTTGTAGGTAAGCAATAAACGATAATATTACTTCTAATTAAGCAGATGAATAAAGTGGTTCCAACTATTAGGATAGTTTTGTTTTTTGTTGTTCATCGTATGTGGTATTTGTAAATATGTTAAAGTTCTTTTATCTCTTACTTTCTATAGTTTTTTTGGGTAGAAAAACTTACTGGAAGAAATAAAATATGCAGCTGTGCCCGTGGATCTGGCCGCTTGACATTCAGACAATATGCAGCCTACATTCTTCCTTTGGATGCAGTCTATCTCGTGGTCAAATTGTCAAAACTGTTTTGGGATTTAGGCGTGAAAAGTTAACAGATCGACAGCCAGATGCCTTTTCATCATATCTACAGGTAAGTGTGACAGTTTATAGATCCTTATCATCTGATAGTCATGATTGTCAACCAACTTAAATTTGATTAAGTTGACCGATAGTCACCACCATAAATACATCAACGATAACCGTTATTATTGATGTGATGATGATGTCCTCCTTGACGTATCCGTCAACGGCGAACCCTGTCATCTTCGATAATGTGAGTTTAGTTGGTTCTCGCTAGTTGAAGGATGACTGGAGGGAAAGTCGTGGTACACGTTGAAAGTTATTTATTAACTGATTCTTAGTTGATTCTTATATGATTAATTAATTGATTATGATTCCGATTATTTAATGCTTTCTGATTCTTATTCTGAGGACATATAGTGAAACTTAAATTCTAAAAGATCCCTCGTTAGTCGTAGGGCTTACAGTAACTACGGTGGTCAATCAGAAACATGCATAGTGCGAGCGAGACGGGACACACGGACTTCTCTCATAAGAGGTATTAAATATATGTAACCCGTGCGCCCGCGGCTCGCGCTAGTGTGCCGTTAGATGTTGATGAGGTCTCTACATCACTCCCCCCCTCAAGCGAAGCGTACGATCTTCTTAACGACGCGACCGCTTCGAGTGACGTAAGGCTGGTTTGTTTTCGAGTCCACTGTGGCTTGATTTTGACGAGAGTTTGTAGAGGCCATCGTGGTTTCCGTTGCGCTCGTTCCCATGTAGTCTTCACTGAGTGTGTACGCCGGTTTTAATCTGTCTAGCGAGATAACAGCTGTGCGTAATGGTAGTTGAATTTTGAAATACTTTGTATGACGTTCAAGTACTTCAAAAGGTCCATCGTAAGGTGGTGTGAGAGGCTTCTTTACGGCGTCATTCCGAACAAAGACATGGGTACATGTTGCCAAATCTTTGTGGATGAATGTGTGATGACTGGTTGATGGTCGTTGCGATGGTGTGAGTGACACTAAGGTCTCCGAGAGCTGACGCACGTAGTCTGCATCGTCGATTTTCGCCTGAGTCGGTACGAAAAAATCTGATGGCATACGTAGTGTTGTTCCGTACGTCATTAAGGCAGGGCTGAGATTATTATCACTTCTCAGTGCATTCCTTAGCCCAAGTAAAACAGTGGGTAAATCTTCAACCCAATTTGTGGTAGTGCCGCGCGCGCCATGAGCGCAGCCTTCAATGAACGGTGCCATCGTTCCACTTGACCATTAGCTTGCGGGTGATACGCCGTAGTTCGTATTCTCGTTATGCCGAACTTTTTCATCAAAGCGTTGAATAAAGATGATTCGAATTGGCGTCCTTGATCAGTCGAGATGCGCAGTGGAGATCCAAATCTGGCAATCCAGTGTTCGTACAGTGCTTTAGCGACAACTTCCGCTGTGATCACTTGCACTGGTATTGCCTCTGGCCATTTGGTACATCGGTCTATGATGGTAACACAATATTGGCAGCCATTCGATAGTCGCATTGGTCCGACTATGTCGATGTGGATGTGTTCAAAGCGCTGTGACGGTGGAAACTCTGATAGAGGCGTGATGACGTGACGCTGTATTTTTGCACGCTGACAACCAAGGCAGGCTCTTGCCCAGGTTGATATGTCTTGGTTCATAGCGGGCCAAAAGAATTTCGATGCTATTTGCTTTCGAGTCGTTCTTATGCCGCTTGTGACATATTTCATGTTGAGTCTTGAAAACTACTCGGCGATATGTAACGGGTAGATAAGGACGAGGCGTCGCTGTAGATACTTCGCACGTGATTGCGTGTCTAAGTCCCGGTAACGATAATTCGCTGAACTTCAAGTTTGTTTGTTGTTTCAGATTTTTTAATTCGACATCATTTTCTTGATCGACCGCTAGTTGGTCGAAGTCGATGATGGATGGACAATTAATTTCTTCAATGCGAGATAATGCGTCTGCGACTGTATTTTCTGTTCCCTTCAGGTAGTCAATGTTTGTGCAGAATTGGCTTATAAATTGCAATTGACGTTCACGTCGCGGTGTGTCGCTGCTGCTTGCGGATCTTGAAAGTGCATGAGAGAGTGGTCTATGATCAGTGTAAATAGTACACTCCGATCCTTCTATCCAACGTCGAAAATGTTTTACAGCCATGTACATCGCTAAAAGTTCGCGATCGTACACACTGTAGCGTCTTTGCGTCTCGCTCATCGCTTTAGAAAAGAATGCAATCGGTTTCCAAACATTGTCGATTTTTTGTTGTAGTACGGCTCCTAGACTGTGATCGGATGCGTCGGTCATAATAGCTAGGGCGCAACCGCGGATTGGGTGCGTTAGCGTCGTTGCTTCTGTTATGCTTTGTCTGCATTTAACAAAAGCTTCGTCTGCTTCGGGCGTCCAGTCGATTACAGTTTTGTCATTTTTCTTTCCATTGTGCAGGTATTTATTGAGTTCATGTTGCAAGTTAGCTTGATGAGGCAGGCAGTCACGATAAAAGTTTATCATGCCCAGGAAACGCCGTAATTCAATTATTGTTGTTGGTTTGGGATACGTGGATATGGCTGTTGTGCGTTCTTCAGTAGGTTTAATGCCGTTCGCAGATATTTCGTAGCCGAGAAAGTCGATGTTTGAGCGTCCGAATTCGCATTTGTTTACATTGAGTGTGACACCATACTTCTCGAGTCGCTTTAGAACTGTATGCAAGAGTTCTCTGTGCGAGTCTTCGTCCGTAGAAAATAAAAGTATGTCATCGATATAACAAAAACATCCTTCTATTCCATGCAAGACTTCGTGCATGAATCTTTGAAAACTTTGACTAGCGTTGCCTAAGCCAAAGGTCATGCAGTTGAACTCATATAATCCGAACGGAGTTATGATAGCTGTCTTCTTTTTATCTTCCTCATTGATAGGTATCCAATAATATGCCATTTTAAGATCGAGCTTCGAAAATATTGTTTTGTTCTGCAGCTGATAGGTGAAGTCTTGTATGCGTGGTATGGGGTAACGATCCGGCTGTGTTACAGAGTTTAACCGTCTATAGTCACCGCATACACGCATTCCGCCGTCCTTTTTCTTAACCACATGTAAGGGGCTTGCCCAAGGACTGTTAGAGGGTGTGCATATACCCATCTCTGTCATGCGGTCGAACTCTTCTTTGGCAAGTTTGTACTTTTCCGGCGGCAGAGGGCGCGCACGCGCGTACAATGGTGGGCCCGTGGTTTCAATGTGATGAACTGTTTCATGTTTGGGTGGTTGCTTCAACGACATTGGGCGTAATACGTCTGGGTAATTTTTCAAAATATCATAGTAATCTTGTTCGGAGCTAATCAAGTAGACAGACTCGGTAGTCGAAGATATTTTAATTGTGTCGATCGATAATTTGGTTACTTCGTCGAACAATTTTTTCTTGTGAAGATCAACCAATAGTCTGTAGTGGCGTAGAAAATCGGCACCCAAAATCGAAGTTTTCACGTCGGCGATAATAAATTTCCATGTGAAATTGCGTCGCAGTCCCAAGTCGAGTGTTATTGTTTTTTCTCCATAGGTATCAATTGGAGAGTTATTTGCGGCGAATAGCTTAAAAGTATTAAGGCTTGTACGTCTTGTGTGCTTCGGTACAGCAAGAACTGATATGTCTGCTCCCGTGTCCACGAGGAAACGTTCGTGAGTGTTGCGATCGTGAACACATAGGCGATTGCTTTTGCTGGGGACACCGACGCTCGCCACAGTCGGTGTCTTTTCTAGTTTAAAGACGTATTGTTGAGTTTGTTTTTTTTCTTTTGCACGGTGATTCACATCGTCTTGCCTTATCTCCAAAACGATAGTGATATCTGCATTCCCACTTGTCATCGCCAGGCTTTACTTTGGCGGCGCTCCTGTTGCGCGAAATAGACCGTGAGCGAGCAGGACGGTGATAGTGATGCCTCCTTGTCGCACGTCCCCGCAGCTCCGCTACTTCGAGTGTTAATTTTTCAAGTTGCTTACTTAATACTTCGAGTTGTATTGTACTCGAACTTGAACTTGACTGCTGGGTTGTAGGGTTCTTAGTGTCCGTAGATATTGCAGCGATCGTGGTGGGTCCGGTGTATTCTAACATTTTATCAGCCATAGCGGCTAGAGTATCGAGTGACGATTCGGTG
This sequence comes from Samia ricini, assembly GCA_014132275.2. Classification (NCBI taxonomy): domain Eukaryota; kingdom Metazoa; phylum Arthropoda; class Insecta; order Lepidoptera; family Saturniidae; genus Samia; species Samia ricini. The sequence continues at coordinate 1,040,090 of AP028162.1, forward strand.
TTGACCGATAAAACAACACGTACTTGCGCTGGCAAGTGATTCAGCCATTCTATTCTCAAGCCCTCTTCGGTTATCATGCCACTGCCGAGCTCACGCATTTTCCTTAACAGCTGCGATGGTTTTTGGTCACCTAGTTCTAGGCCGCTGATCAACTGCTGGAAATTCCTGACGTCTGATTTGTCATACACGGCGAGTAGGCGGGTTTTTAACGTCGCATATTTGCCGCTTTTAGGTGGCTTGTATAAGATGTCGGTGAGATGCTGCAGGTCTTGAGCTTGTAATTGTTGTAGGACGAATCGCCATTTCTGATCATCTGAGGTCTTCAGTGGGTCCACGACTGCTTCAAATTGGATAAACCACGCTCTTGGTAAATCGCGCCAGAAAGGTAGCAATCTGGATTGAACGGAGATAGCGTTCAGATCCAGTGCACGCGCTTCTTCAGTAGTTCCCTCGTTCAGTGCCATCTTCTTGTTTTTCGGGATCACGTCGGGGTCACCAATTTGGTTGCTTCTTGCCAGTTGAAGGATGACTGGAGGGAAAGTCGTGGTACACGTTGAAAGTTATTAATTAACTGATTCTTAGTTGATTCTTATATGATTAATTAATTGATTATGATTCCGATTATTTAATGCTTTCTGATTCTTATTCTGAGGACATATAGTGAAACTTAAATTCTAAAAGATCCCTCGTTAGTCGTAGGGCTTACAGTAACTACGGTGGTCAATCAGAAACATGCATAGTGCGAGCGAGACGGGACACACGGACTTCTCTCATAAGAGGTATTAAATATATGTAACCCGTGCGCCCGCGGCTCGCGCTAGTGTGCCGTTAGATGTTGATGAGGTCTCTACATGAGCGAATGTGGCTCGCGAAACCAAACTTTGTCTTGAAGGTGCGGTTACATGGCGCACAATGTAACTGACCGAGAGTGTTGTATGTGTACACATAGGAAGGCTTAGGACGGTTCTTTTTAAGAAGGCGTTTTGCATCAAGATCTTTAATTCGATGTTCCTCAAATATTTGTACTGCCTCTTTAACAGAGTTGCGCCACTCTAGTCTCTGTTTCGCAAGCACTTCCCACTCAGCTGAAGGTATGTTACACGCGGTAAGATGACGTTTAATTACATCCCTGTAACGCAAAAATTGACCACCAGGCTTGCGTTTTCCATGCGATAATTGTGAATAAAATACAGATTTAGGCAGTCTGGAATCTCTCATACGTACAATATGACCGCACCATCTCTTGTACTTATTATTGATATACTCTGAGGGTGGTCACAGACAATAAATGCCAGGAACGATGAACTGTCCCGGTCATCTGTAAACATGGATAGTCCGACGTACACACGTACACCACCATAAATTGATATGCTCTGACGACAATATTGATCGATCGACGGTCACCATCACGAAATAAATCGGTCGATAACCATGTCCATCAAATATTGCTTTTCACCTAAAGTATAGATAATATGACGATTCTCTATAATTCATAACTTGAGAAGGGATTTATTCCCCAAATTAATTTTTATCTCTTATTTCAACCCCATTCAAGTTGTACTTACGCGATAAAAAAGTACCCCAATGACTATTAAATTTTTCTAAAATCCTCTGTCTACTTAAACATAGTTTTTTTCCTGTATTTTTTTATAATATCTACTAATATAATTGACAAAGAAGGAAGGAAGGAAGTATGATAAGGTAGCACTGTGGTGTGGTAGAGGATGTGGTGACCAAAACAGAGAAAGGTATGTTTAGTTGGTTCGGGCATGTAGAGAGAACGGATGATAGAATGATAGATCAACCAAATCGAGCACGTCTTAAATAAAGGTCGGATGAAAAGTACTCATAACCGACGAGCATGTATGGAAGCGCTCATGAAAGTAGAGGAAGCGAAAGAGGAGTGTCAAGATCGTCAAGTGTCAAGGAGTGTCAAGTGGAAGGACGTACTCTCTGCCTACTCCTACAGGAGAAAGGTATGATGATACGTATGTGTGTATGTAATATATTCGGAGTTAGAACAATATATATTCCGCGCCATATTTGATATTATGTTGAAAATTAGTTCTTTGTGTGATAATAGAATATTAAACTCTTGTTTGTCAGATATTTGTTTTTATATATTACTATAAAACATTATTTATTTTATGTCACCATTTTTGTTTTGTATACGGCTAAAATGCATTTACAAACCTACTGTTCGTTCATACTAAAATCATAGCGTTATTCAAGCTACTATAACTTTGATAGAGTGAACCGATCTTTATGAAAAAAAAATTTGCTCTAGATTATGGTGTATGATTTTCTTGTAGAAATTTTGAAATAAATTTAATACTTTTCCTAACTAATGTCATTGTTACTAAGTTACTAGATAGTTAGTTACTTATTTTAGTCTCTTGCAATAACTTTCTACAGATAGCAACGAATTAATCTCATCATATCTAAACCTGTTAATACACGTACGGACTGGACCGCGGATATGGTACGGTGAGCGGCCAAGGTTATCAGTCGCCTAAGTAGGGATGAGGAATAAGATTTTAAAAAAGATCGATTTTTTTTAATCGATTTTCAAAAGATCGAGGTCTACAAGATCAATCATTTTTCATCTTGTTTTATTTGTGTATATGTAGTAATCTTCCACTGGTCGAAATTAGACTATGATCATTATTTATTGTATAAGCTGTTTCCAATTTTAGCACTAAAGGTCATCGACAGCAACTAAACAAAAAATACCAACGCTAAACCTACGAAGGGAAACTGACTCTGAACTGTTTTATTTCTGCCTATTTACAGAAAATCATCATGTCATAGAAAACTAAAAGGATACTCTAATAATCGATAGTTTATTAGTTTGAGAGATAGATCTGTGCGGGATAGCCTGGGATGTTATTTAGGCAGTCCGCTAAAACACACCGTTGTTGCTGGATTGCGAGAGATGTAGTAAATAATGCCAGATAGAAAGTTTCACCAATATGTTTATTACAGGTTAGACACGAGTTTACACAACACAATTACACGTTATAATATAGTCAACACAATATAAGAATACTATATAACACAGAGACAACACACATTACAATAGAAACAAGATAGACAGAGACAACACAATATAGAAACAGTAGACAGATATTAAACAGGATTTAAGAGCATGCACAAATACACATATTCACGATATGAAAACAAGATACAATTCACAATATACAAACGCGCACAATAGTCCTCACTACAGTCCTTACACTAATACTCCCAGTTGTCCTTACTCTAGGACTCACACTCGTACTCACACCCGTGAGTTTACGCGCACGATACGTCTCGAATTACGCGGAATTCGAGACCCACTATAGTTCGATACGCGGTTCACTGGTTCGGTTCGCGGATCGCGTAGGTTCGGAACGCGGATCACTGTGGCTCGGGACGCGGAATCACGGTCAGGTCGGAGCGCGGTTCTCGTACTCGGGGACGCGGATTCACGGTCAGGTCGGAGCGCGGATCACTAAGGTTCAAGACGCGGATTCTTTGAACGCAGTGCACTGTTGCTTGAGGACTACTTCTTGCTTGATGTTTGACCACTGCTTCTGTCTCAGAGTTTAGTTCTTAGTTGTTTCTTCTTCGGAGAGCGAGCGATGACTGCATAACTGGCACCGTCCCGGGCGGATATTTAAGCTCCCGGCCTGTGTGTGACCCCGTTGCTACGGATCGAGGTAGGCCGGTCGCGTTCGGCGAATCAGAGCACGCCGCCCGGCGGTGCCGCGAGGTGTGTTCTCTCGCTCTCACAAAGACGCTATGTTCTCGACGCGTGCGTTCAACGTAATATTCCTTTCAATTACGTATAGATTCCGTAAACTATTCTATTATTTCCTAAATATATGCGGGATCTTATCTAATAAATACGCGCCGTCTATCTAGATAATATGCATAATTTATCTAGCTAATATGCGCCCTCTATCTAGAGGGCGCTGTCCTGCACAGATCTATTAGACCTCGATGTTTTGTAAATCGATTCATCAAGTTTAGATTCGAATCTATTTAAAAAACGATCTTTTTCGGAAATAATTCCCGTCCCTTCTCAGGCCACTGATAACCTCGGTCGCCCACTATGTCTGTACTATGTATTTATGGCAGTAAGCTGCAGTGAACACTTAATGTTAGACGTAATTTTTATCACATACAGATCAATGAACAAATGAAATATTTGTTACAAATATTAAGATTTTTACATGACATTTTCTCGCATTGACGAATCTTACTGTTTCACCTGAAGATTATAATGTGAAATTAAATTAATTCTCTTTCCAATGGATTATTAATTTTTTTTTTTTTTTTTTTTTTTTTTTTTTTTCGAACCTAGCTAACGCTGTTGACCGGAAGGGCCTTTACAGCTTCACCGAACTTTGGGGGCGAGTGCTGAAGGCACTCAGCCGCAATAAGGTGACTAGCTCAAGGGTTACCAAAGTGGTACGAACCTCGGCTTGGCCGTCACCTGAGTGTAAAACTCTCTCGCGAGTTTGAACCTAGCTATTCCCTACATTTTTTATTAATAATAATAAAAAAAAAAAAAAAAGGTTCCTTACAGGACCTATGTACCTGCATGTTATGTGCAAGAGTGTGTTTGCAGTGTTGTGCGTGTAATGCTCAATGCATGGGCAGTGTCACTGTATCGCGCTGGCGGCGACGTCAGGAGCCTCCCCAGTTGGGGAACGAAGCACGTCCTGGGCCGCCGCCTGAGGGGGACCCGGAGAGTGTGCGGGAGCAAAATTAGCCGCCTGTCCCCGGCGGCGGGAACGGCGGTTACGCGGGCGTGGGCGCTGGCACGCATACTGGATCGGTTGAAAAGGAAAGATCCTATTTTCGCACGTGATTTTATCATCGGGATCGGTGAGAACGTTACGCGGTCTCCGAAGCGGTTTCGGAGCTAGCGGGTCGGAGGAGTACGCGACAGCTTTCGCTATGAGCGGATTCGGGTGTGTCTCTGCGCGATCGAAAAATGCGCGACACAGGGATTTCATAACAGAGTGAATGGATGGTAGATTGAGGTCTCTGTGGATGTCCACATCCCTCTCGTACCACCGGGCACCTACGGCTCTCCTGGTGAAGCGGTTCTGAACCACTTGGAAGGAGGACAGATCTGTATAAGCGAAGGCAGGGGCGCAATAAGTGAGAATGGGCCTAACTACCGTTTTGTATAATGTAATCTTATGGCGGACGGCCATCTTACTACGAGCGTTGTAAAGAGGGAAAAGACGTCCCATAACCATGTTGGCACGGTTTCTGACTTTCAAAACGTGAGATTTGAAAGTCATGTGGGCGTCTAGTGTGACACCGAGGTACTTGACCTCGGTCGCCCATGGGATCTCTACTCCTAGGTAAGTGACTGGACGAGGAGGGTCAGATTTCTCTACGGAGAACATAATCGCGGTGCTCTTTCCCGGGTTAATCGCTATGCGCCACTTCAAGTACCAAAAGCTTAAGATGTTAACAGCCTTTTGGACGCGGGATCTGAGAGTGTCTCTTTGTCTGAACGAATAATAGATGACCGTGTCATCGGCATAGAGACCTAAATGAACCTTACTAACCGCCACTCTCCTTCGAGCTGGTCGTCTTTCAGGTTCGGATTTAGGTCTGGTAAGTCAGCTATGTAAAGGTTGAAGAGGACAGGCGCCAGAATGGAGCCCTGGGGGACTCCTGCGCGGATCGGGCGGGCTGAAGAGAGAGCGGACTCTACTCTAAAGCGGAAACTACGATTCGAAAGGTAATCGCGTAGGATGTGAACTAATGTGTCAGGGACGCCTAACCTAACTAGTTTAAATACGAGGCCGGCATGCCAGACCTTGTCGAATGCCTTAGCGACGTCGAAGAAGACAGCGAGCGTACGCCAGGGTGTGTTTGGGGTTCGATGAAAATTTGACAGGATGTGCTCCGTGAGGCGTTGCACTTGGTGCGCGCAAGAGTGTCTGGCTCTGAAACCAAACTGTTCGGGAGGCAAGAGATTTTTGTCCTCTATCACTACGAGGAGTCGGTTCAGAAGGATCCGCTCGTAGAGTTTACCTATTGTGCTTAGCAAGCTGATTGGGCGGTAACTATCGGGTGACCTGGCATCTTTGCCAGACTTGTGTATACCTATCACTATCGCTTCTTTCCAGGCGGCTGGAAAGTGGTGGTTTTTGATGGCCGCATTGAAGATGCAGACCAGTAGCGCGATGAGACGGGGCGGAAGAAGCTTAAGCACTTCATTCCTGATCCCGTCCGGACCGGGAGATTTTCTAGGCTTAAGGCCCTTAATGGTTGTAATGACCTCATCACAGGTGACAGGTGTGAGGGGAACAACCGGGGAAAGAGCGTCTAGGTCCTGTACCGAGGACTCTACTTCGGAGACGTGGAGGACGTCAACGTTGTCAATGACGGGGGAACATTGCTGCTCGAGGCTATCGGCTAAGCACTCGGCTTTGTCGTCATCGTCAAATGCGGGTGGAAGACCCTGAGTGTTTCTGTCCAGGGGGGGCATACTAGCGACGGATCGGTCCGTCTTCATCGATCGTGCAAGCTTCCAGTACGCGAGGTGGGAAGGTACCAGCTCCTCGAGGAGACTGTTCCACCTGTTATCACGGAGCTGATCTATGCGGTCTTTCACCGCTCTACGCAAGGAACGTAAGCGTGCACGATTTTCCTCAGTCGGATACGCGTCATGGGCACGGGTCGCGGCGTTCTTCTGGGTGAGCAGAGCTCTCACGTCATCAGGGAGTATAAAGCGGCGATCGTTCGCCGCTTGTACCTCTTTCGAGGTCTCCCTGATTCCGGTGTTGAGATGCTCGACCAGAGAAGCGATCGCGAGATCCGTGTCCGCAGGCGTATCCAGTACGTCGGGGATCAAGTCGAGCGGGGGGGAGGACTGATGGTCCTTGAGATATCTGCCGAGTTTGAAATAGTCCGCGACCTTCACAACTGGCGGGCTAGAGTCGTCCGAATGACCTAACTGTAGAATGACTGGGCGGTGGTCGGAGTCGAGTTCGTGTACGACTTGTATGAGACGCACAGGAAGCCGGACCCCTTTGAAAATAGCTACGTCTAGCACTGTCGGGCGGCAGTGCGGCATGAAGTGGGTAGGCTCTAAAGGAGCGATGACCTCAAAATCGAGCTCATCCATCAGCCCAGTAAGAGCAATCCCATTACTGGTGTTACTCGAACTGTTCCAAAGGGTGTGCCCGCAATTGAGATCACCCGCGATAATGACTGAGTCTCCGAGAGAGAAAAGTTTCCCTAAATCGGAAGCTAATATGCGCTTATTGGGCGAGAGATATACAGACACCAGAACGATCGACTGATGGCCGGTCATTCCGATTCTGCATATAGAAACCTCTAAGTTTTCTAGCTCAGGAGGGTCTAGCGGCGTGCAATACAGAGACCGCTTATAATAAATTAAGGTACCACCGCCCCTAGTTGGGGGCAATCTATCGTTCCGAACGATATTATAATTCGCGATCTTAGGATCGCGATCTTTGGGCTTCAGTAGGGTTTCCTGGACAAGAAACACGTCTATTTGACGATCGCGGAGGAAGTTCGCGACGAGTTCACGCTGCGGAACTAGTTTCCGCGCGTTAAAGAACGAAAGGGACAAGCCGCGTGGCTTTATCTTAGCCATTGATTACGGGTGTTGGGAAGCGCGTGCCAGCCCTTGGAGGGTCATGGCGATGGCGGGAAACCGAGTTATAGCGTCTAACTCGGCGTTTCCGGCGCCGCTGTTCAACAGAGTGTTGAACGCGACGACATCCTGCACGTCGTGGACGCGCAGGAGGAAGAGAACCCGGTCTAGGCCGGTGGAGTGGGCCTGAGGGGCCTGAGGGGCCTGAGGGGGGGTAGCCAGGCGCGGCTGCGCCTTGGCTTGGGGCCTAGGTGCCCACGGAGCCAGAGGGGCTGCGGGGCGGGGGGCGGCGGGACGGGTCGGCACCGCGGAAGGCGACGCCGACGTGCCTGGGAGGCACGGGAAAGACCTCAGTGTCATAGGCGGCACTTGAGGTTGGAGGAGGAGGGGGGCAGCATTCCTCTGAGGAACGCGTCTACCGCCTTTGTTAGGCTGGTTGCGTCTTACCTTGGGCGCACACGGGCACCCTCGGTAATTGGCGGGATGACCCTCCTGCCTGCACAAAACGCAGCTAGGAGGGTCGGAAGTGTCCTTGGGACGGGGACAGTCGGGGGTGAGATGATCCCCGAGACACTTGACACATCTCGGAGCCATAAAGCAGCTCCGAGAACTGTGCCCGTACCCCTGGCAGCGGTGACACTGCGAGGGGTAAGATTTCTTATGTGGAACTTCCACACAGATGCGGGAGAGGCCGCAGAGGGTCTTCAGACCGAAGACCTTCTTGCTAACCTCGTTGGCGGGGAGTGATACAAGGACCATGTTGTATGGTCTCCTGCCTCGCTGATCGTGCATTCGATGCACTTCAGCGTCGGGGAAACCCTGCTCCCTAAGGGAGACAGCTATGTCTTCACAAGAGAGTTCCTTAGGAACTCTCTTGATCACCACGCGGAGGGACTTCTCTTCCTCCAACGCGTGAGTGAAGTGAGCATATTTCGCCTCACGGAGAAACCTCGTGAGGTCGCGGAAGGTGTCCGTGGTCGACACCTTAACCATGATACCATCGCGAACATTCGTCGCGGTGGTGAAGTGGATCTTGCGGCTCGCTAATGCCGCAGAGATTTTAGTCCAGGACGCTTTGTCCTGGATCGTGACAGGGGGGGGGGGGACGCACCTTCTTAGGCTGCGCCTGGGAGGACTTAGCCGCGGGTTTGGGAACTCGCGGTGCCGCTACAGGCACCGGAGTGGGCTGTTTGGCCGAATCCTCAGCAGCGAGGATCTTAGGACCAGAGAGTGATGATGAAAGCGGCGGAGAAGCCGTCGCCTTCCTTTTGGTTTTTCGCCTAGCAGCGACAAAACCGTCACTGCCGAGCGGCGGGTACTCCAGCTCCATGTTGTCCGAGTCTGACCCGGACAGCTGGGCGGAGGTGGTGGCGAAGTTCGGCATTAGGCTAGGACGCCTGTCAGCCGAGTTTTGGGGGGACAAGGGGGAAAAAAAAACTGTTTCCTGTAGAAACATTAATAATGTCCGCTGAACGCGGACGACGCGGCGAATGTGAACGCGAACGCGAGCGGGAGCGCGACCTAGATCTACAATCGGAGAAGGAAGAGTCCCTTCCCGAGTGAGACGCGATTGGAGAACGCGCGCGAGAACGCTCCGGGGCGTTGATGTTTGCGACCGGTTTACGGACGCGTTGAGGGAGCGCGGCGGATGTGCTCGGCAAGCTATTCTTGAAAGTAGCGAACTCCCGAGCGAGTTCGGGAGACTTCGACAATAACACCTTTACGAAACTAAGGAGCTGACGCTCCGTCGTCACGAAGTCGGCCATCCCGCGATGGCAAGAGGGCAGGGGGGGGTGAACTACCTCCCTGCCTGAGGGGCAGGGGGGCGCGCCAAAAAACTAAAGAGACTACGCGAGTCTCGCAAGTGACCGTTGAGTCAAAGTGCAATGACTCAAGGTAGTTGGGAGCCTACGGAGCCTAGGGGGAAGCCCTAACAAGCCCTAGGGCCGAGGACGTGGGTCAGACGCCCAAACAGCACCCAGGGGATGGATGTGACGCAGGAGCGGAAGTCGGGTAAGAAAAAAGGAAACCCGGTGTGATCACACACCAGATTCCGGTATTTGGAGACCCCAGAAGGGGGTCCCCAGGGAACCTGCTAAACCCTACACCACCTTAAGTTGGCACCGTTAGGTTTCCGGTGATGACCACAATCAAGAGAGAGTGGGTTTTAATAATGTCGAGAAGCGACACGTATCCTCACCTTAAGGGTGAGTATACGTAAAACGCGCGCGTACTGAAAAGTACGTTTTTCGAAAAAATACACGAAGTTATAAATGAGATTTATAAAATCGAGTATTTAACGCTCGCAAAAATACCGCAGCGCGGGAAACCCACACCGGGTACACGACGCGGCGCGCGCGCTTGCGTCACCTCAACCGTTAAATAAATTTAACGGCTGTTGCTACGCAAGCGAACGAACTTCGAAGGCGGCGATAAGCGAGATCGAAACACGTATCGTATTTGTGCGAGCGACCTTAGCGTGCGTGCGCACACTTCGGCTTACCAAACGGGAATCTAAAAAACTCTGGATTATTAATCCAGCATCCTTTTATTTAAATACCTAGTTATTCGGTTAGTTGTGTAATAAACAAACAGACATATTGAAGAAAAAAGGTTATCTCATAAAATACGTATCTAATGTTGTACATATAAATATTACAAATATTATCTTATACGAAATCCCTTGTATTTGGTAAATTATTTATAAATTTCTTGTTTTATTCAAATGTTATTCATTTATAAACGGTTTTATGTTTGATTTACGAGCCGGGATCCTGTCAGTCACGGTGAATCAATCGTCAAATTACTATTCATGGATACCTACGCTGAGTATATTTGGATTTGCTTTCTTTAATACAGGGGTCTTCAAACTACAGCTCGCGGACCAACAGCGGTCGAGCTTCAATAGCCAGCTTTAATTTTATTATAATAAATCGCATTATACTAGTAATCACAAAAACAAAAAATCAGAGATTTGCTTACTTAAATATTGTTTATATTGAGTTAGTTCTTTTACAGTTTACAACGACATACACATAAGGATATAAAATTAGAAAATATTTTTCTTAAAATAGCTATATTAGTGACTTGTATCTGAATGAACTTTTCACTTGAATCTGTGGTTATTATTTCATTTTTTCCTCTAAAAATGTTGACAGACCTGGTAGCGCTGTCGTGGTAATGTTCATGCACGTAAACTCCTTACTTTCTGAGGTGCAATCAATCAGTGTAGATAGTTAACGGAATCACAACAGTCGGCACCTCGTTCATCATGGGTACTAATGGACATTTATTTTCTACGCTCCTGAAGTTCTAAATAGAACATTATATTATAAATAAATAATATTGTAATTGAGCTAACTTAATTGTAATTTTTTTATAGCTCATTATAATAAACATTTATCGGAAACTAGATTACATATTCGGGTAATGTGTCCGATTAATTATTATTTAACAGAACGAGTAAAAATTATTCAAAAAAAAAAAAAAACTCTTTTAATTAAAAACAAAACCGACATCAAAAGAATAAGACCTAAAAATGCACTAAAATGTAAATAAATAATTACTTTTTTTATTTCCTTTGTTATAATATATTTTGTAATTATCCTTGTTGTTATATATCCTTTGTTTATTATATTTAATAATTTTGAAATCGCGTAACAAACATAAAGACGAATTGGTAATCCTTCTTTTAAAAGTCTGTTCAAAATATTGTTCTGTTTTAAAAATCTTGCATATATGTATTTTACTGCTTCTCAATAAAATTACTACGAGTATGATAATATTGGCAACGAAAAGAAAGCAATGCTAATTTTTTACGACAAACATTCTAACATTAAAAAAGAATTATATCTGATAATTTAGAACTATCAATCAGTAGGAGTAACATAAAACTATTACAAGACAAGAAAGCAAATTGTTTACATCCCGGATAGCGGGAGACGGGAGATGCCGCCGCGCCGGCAGCGACACCGCCTGACCGACGCTACGTTTTGGCGCCAAATTCCATCCTCCATTTTGTCACATTCGCATGATTTCGCGACAATAAAAATAATTCCGATCTGGTTATGTGACTTCATTATTTTGTGTGGTTTTATTATAAGTTACTAGTTTTTTAGCAGACGAGTTTTTTTTTTACCATAGATTTATAATTGTTACATATATATTATACAAGAATATATTATTATCAATAAAACAAATTTATTAGAGACATAGCGGCGCCATCTCTAAATATGCTTAAAGGCTCCAGCATCCATGAAAAATAAATACGTAGTAGGTTCGGAGCTAAAACATGAAAGTTGATTAGTAATCAGCTGTTAGCCATATCTCTACAACCTTCATTTGACCGTCGGCAAGACGACAAAAATGTTTAAAAAGCAAAAAGTCGTAACAGACGCGCGGATCAGACCGCATACACGGTACGGCGGCCCACCGAAGTTTTCAGTTACTTGTGATTGCATTTTTGTCCAAGTTTCAGTACACATTTCTAAAACATAACACTGCTATCATGCTGCAACTATGTTCGCGTATAACATGAGTTCTGTAAAATGGATTTAGATGCAATTTCATGATTACTGACCAAATAATAATCTACGATTTAAAAAAGGCATCATATAAATTGGATAAGTTAAAAAAAGCGAACAAGTGCCAAAAATATTTATTTCAAACAATAAAAACATGTGTCAATTGTTTGGACCTTATTTCTCAAAACATTTTTAAACATATCTTTGTGTATAAAATAAATTATCATAATAAATATATTGTAATTAAAAATAGATCATTCATTGATGGCGCGTCTGAGTCTCCCCTCACCCTCATAACATTATGTCATGAAGTCGATAAATTCTTGTCCCACCCTAATTTATATAATAGTGTGACAATGCTATGCAATGCAAACACTCAAAAACTATTGGGCAACTATTGTGTGGCCATAACAATAGCGATTACTAGGTACTAAATTTATTAACAATGTATTCTGACCCGAGGCAATTGTACGATCAATTTATATGGATTAAAAGTAACTTATAATTGATACTTATTCTCATACTAAAAATGTCTAGTATAGTGACTCCTCATTCTGTGTACCTCTATCAATTAGGTCGAGAGTATAGCGCAAGTTCTGGTATACGACTGTGCTATCTACGTCATATAACAGACGTAGCAGCTTGCATGGCAACGATTTTCCTTTTTCAAGTCATCCAAGAATTAATGCCTAGGCCTGTAATAAAAATCAATGTTTGTTTATTTGTTAAAAATAAACAAATCTTTTTCCAAGAGACGTGAAAATCATTTGAAACGGAGTTAACAAAGTAAAAAATCAACCCTATTACTCTATGCACTCCTAAACTGTTCATCAGATTATAATGGAACTCTGGTGAGTTGTTTAGCATACCAGTGGCGGACCAATTTTTCCAGTGAATATTTTATATTTAACCCCTTGTGCATTGGCGTTTACGCCAGCTTTCCATTGTTTTCCTATTGTCTCGTTTTTATGGGTAATCGACATATTAATTACATTATTCAGTTAGCCTGTTATTTTCAATAAATGAAACATCAGTAAATGACCTTATTAGCACGAGCCATTATCCGCTGGTTGTCCGGCTGTACAGTAAAGCAGAGCCGCACGCGGCACGGCAGCCGTCACCGGCGCCCGCGACCGGCGCCGCCGCGACGCACATCTGATGCTCCGACGTTTATTATAAACAACTATAGCCCCCATGATATTGATCTATTTTCGTTTAAGTACATAGATACGTTCGAGGACCAACTCTTGTAAATGTCTTACATCAGTTGAATTTATTGGAAATATTTCTATGCTAAATTTGTTCCTTCCTTCCGTATTACATTATAGTATAGCGTCGCTTCGCCACTGTTTATGTCAGTCTGTATACTGTATATAAACAGTAATCTATCTATATATATGTATATAAGCAAAGTTTGTTTTCTTTGTCGGAGGTAAACTCGAAAACTACTGGACCGATCAGCATGAAACCACAACCATTCGACGCGGAATTAATCGTAGGTCATAAGTTATATTTTTCTATGAGCCCTTTGCCATGTTTTCTCAATATGTTTGTTTGTTATTCCTTTGACGCGCCATCACCTCAAAACTACTGAACATATCGGGATAGGACTAATACCTTTCAACGCAGTATTAGTAGTAGACAGGTATTTTTTGGATTCCACCGATCCTCTCTCATTTTTTTTTTCGATTTACTCTTTTGTACATTTTCCACTTCAATTTACGCTTATATACATTTTTTCCGCTAATAAAAACAAAATACTTACTTTTATTCATTCATTTGTTTTTTAAAATTAGCTATAAATGAAACGTCATATGCACAGAACATATGAAACGCGGGTGGAGCCGCGGGCACCAGCTAGTTGACTATAAACTCGACAACGACTAAATGGAACTACGCGATTCTTTTTTAACTCGTAGGTATAATTTTTTGGATAAATTTTATTATACACTAATATTATAAAGAGAAAAGATTTGTATTTTTGTATGTAACGAATATACTTAAAAACTACTGGACCGATTTGGATGTAATTTGGTATGGAGAGAGTTTGAAATCCAGGGAGTTCGGCTCGTCCCGTAGTGACCTGGAGGTAATGACCGGCTTGAGCATGACCATCCAAAATTTTCCAGTTTTAATTAATAACGACGATTCCCGCGAGGCTACCCTCAAGTTTATGGCAGCGGTGGTGAAAATCGCAGGAACCCGAAATAAATAAACAAAAATAAAATAAAGGACAGCCTAGTTGTTGAAGATAATAAAAATTAAAAGCGACAGAATAAATGGTGGCAAAAAAAAAAAGAAAAGAAAAGTAGAATGAGAAATGTTGATGGCTATAACTAGAATAAGATTTTTAAAATAAGATTAAAGCTAGCTATAAGGAACGTAAACAAGATCTCGGATCTATGTCTGAGGATAGGGGGCTTAAAATTAAAAAAAAATCCAGGGAGTGACGTGGTTTTTATACCGAAAATCCCACGGGAACTGGAACGGAAACCTATATTTTTGTTACGTTAATTGATATGAACAGTATCGACACAATACGACCATCATAGCGTTCCATGAAATATTTAAACTTTGCCTTTTTTAATTTCACCATAATTTCACCTGATGTTATGTGACGATGTTGCCCAGGATGATAAACACACTATTCCTAGAGGTATTGGATCTTAAGTGATGTTGCCTGAACACACCTACTGGTGTTTGCCGACTAATCGTTAAATTTGAAGGTGGCAGCTACCTACAAGACCACTATTAGAAAATAACCTACCACTATGCTATAGTTTACTTGCGATGTAATCCTGCATAGAAAGCTCAGGCTCATTATAGACCTTTATAGATGGGTTCGAACCTGCTTCCATCGACTAAAAATCTGATCGCACTACCAAATGTGGCATCATCGCTTCTCGCTTTATATAATGCAATTAATAATTATGACGGATATGAAGTGTAGTAGTAGATACTGTAGATCAGTGATTCTCAACCTTTTTTTTGTTGCGGAACATATTTAACGATTTCAAAATTTTGCGGCACACAAAGAAAAAGGTAACAATTATTTACTTACTACAACACACTGCATATATATTTTTTCTTTTTAAATGATATAATTTAATAATATTAACATTATTATATATTTGCAAAATTTGGCGGCACACTTTTGAAATTTGGCGGCACACAAAGAAAAAGGTAAGGTTATTTACTTACTACAACACACTGCATAAATATTTTTCTTTTTAAATGATATAATTGAATAATATTAACATTATTATATATTTGCAAAATTTGGCGGCACACTTTTGAAATTTGGCGGCACACAAAAGTGCCGCGGCACAGTGGTTGAGAATCACTGCTGTAGATAGATAGTAATCTAGTATTACATTATGTATGTGTACATAGTTTGAAAATTTAGATGAACAACTAAAGGCTTAATTCACACTAATGGCAAATTAAATTATGTGTAAATGTTAAAATTATGCTGTGTGGTAGTATAATTCTTAATAGAGCGGTCGTGGTCATAGCGATATCTAGAGAGCCAGCAAGGCGTCTTGCAAGATGCAAAATCCACAATATATCAGAAAACATTAAAAGTGTTTTTTCCAAAAATAAAAGTACTAGTAAAAATTTAGTCTACGTTACACTATAGCTTCAGCAATTTGCCAGAAATAGTCCCTTAAAAATCGGCGCAACCGTTTCGGAGATTACCTAGAACAAACAAAGAAATAGACGGGCAGAATTTTTTTTTAACAAAATTTTGATGTTGTTATAAGTACCAAACGTATTTAGCAAAAAGACGATATCTTAATTCTTCGATTGTAGCAGTGCATTATTGTTTCATAATTATGCAATCGACCGATCTGCAGCGCCTGATAATTGAATATTAAAATATATTAGTCATGACGGAGGGTCAGTCGGAGGCAGTCAGGGGTGACCTTGGCGCCAGTTATAGTAAGACGTTTCGTTCGTCGAAGTGGCGTCCGAGAGTACGCGGCGCGGCTTCGAGGCGACATTATCGCCACAGTTAAGTCATAACAGCTGGTACGCTGTTCAATGTAAAGGTTTAGTACTGCACATTTCTGCGTCTGCTCGCTCGGTTTTAAGTATATCTATTCAGACTTAGTATAAGTAATAAAAGTTTTCAAGGTTTTAGATTTCACAATAAATTCCGGCAATAAGTTCAGGCACTATATCAAGCAAGTTTTAATTTGCAAAGGTTATTATAGGGTGGATTATCATTACGTGGACGTTGGTGATGTCTGGAAATGACACATTTCTCTCTACATATACTAATATAGTAACAATGAGTTGCATAGTTTTATAAAAATATTTAAAAAAGAAACCACTACATCGAGTTTGATGAATTAATGGTTTTCAGAACCGGTGTTAGTATTTTGACGTTCATAAGCGCCTCTCAGGGCCTTAATTGAATAAAGTATTTTTCATTTTAATATTCTTCATAAGACTTCGCTAATGACTTAAGACCTTTTTTTTTTTTTGTCGAGGGGAAATGCATTTACGCACTACCCTTACCTATTGCATTAGTGAGACCGAAGTCCCCCAATGGAATAGGTAAGGGGGCACGGAGGGACGAACTCCGTGCCAGTGTGGGACTCGCCCGGGCGTGAAGCGCCCGGAAATACTCACTAAAACCCCCCCGGGGCCGTTCGCCGCATTTGGGATGGGGGCGACACGGGGTGGCTTTCGCAAGCACCGCGTCGTCGCAAGCACCGCGTCGTCGCAAGCACCGCGTCGTTGCAAGCACTGCGTCGTCGCAAGCACCGCGTCGTCGCAAGCACCGCGTCGTAATGACTTAAGACCTGGGACACATATTATATACAAATGCATATTCATTTCCAAAACAGAATTGGCTAAAATTCCTAGGTCTTAGGACAAGCGTTTTTCTCCGGGTCTAAGGATACTTTCACCTTCTTTCAAACACATCAGCACGCAGCAAGTACTTTTTTGGTCATGACAATCATAAGGTGCGGCCGTTTTGATTTCATTGTTTAAAACGAGGTTAGAGTCTCCACATATCGAGGACCTACATCCTCTCGAAATTAATGACTAGTCAATACATCTAGTGCCTGATCGGCTGCAGAACCAAGCTCAGACCTTATGGAAATTACTGTATTTATCCGACACAGAGGCATGTGTTTCAAGTCTGTAACTGTAATATATGTTGTTTGACATTATGCAGTATCTGGTTTCTTCTAACTGTACTAACGGCGCCTCAGTGCAACATATAAGGGGACTTCCATAAACTTAATATCAGTCTACACTTTGTATTTCCTTTCATATGAATTTTTATTTGTCATCTTCATTACAATATATATTTAGAAACTTATTCTTCTGTTTTTAATTTAATATTATATAAAAGAAAAATATAAAGATTACTTACCGATTTCGCTCAACCTTATTGAACCAACTTAAAAAAAAAATTAAATGTTTTTCTTGTTTCCCTGGTACGTTTGGTGTAACGATTTTAATGTTTTTACTAGAGTAATCTATATCCTCACGGAAATGTTTTAGTACATAAGTAATAATCTTAATTATTGCGCTTCAAGATTTGGTGGCGCAGTGGATAGTGCAGCATGATTTCGCGTCAACGGACGCGGGTTTGAATCCACCTATCCAACTCTAAAATTAGCCTGAGCTTTCGGTGAAGGAAAACATAGTGAGAACACTACAGTAATACCCCGCTTAGCGCGACCCCGTTACGCGCGATTTCACTATAACGCGAATTTCAAATTTCGCGCTCAAATGCCTCGCATTACGCGAAAGAGTGCGTACAAACATAATGTAAAGACAATAGATGTATTTTTCCGTAAAAAATAAGAGTATGTATCGCATAAAGTATTCTTAGAATTAAAGTGATTGATTAAAATGATTTGTATCTTTTTGTATTAAATTTTGACTATGTTCAATCATAAACCTCGATATACGCGCGAATTGCAGTTAACGCGATTTTTTTCGGAACGTATCCCTCGCGTAATACGGGATATTACTGTATACCATGGTGGTAGGGCATTTTCTAATAATGTCCGCCTGGGTAGCTACCACCCTCAAGTTTGAAAACCTGTCGCCAAATACCAATAGATGTACCGAGTATTCCGGCAGCATCACTTGAGAACCAGTATCTAGGCGTTGTGTGTTTACCATCCTGGACTGCATCGTCACTTAACAAAAGGCGAGATTGTAGTCAAAGCACTAACCCTATACCATGTAAAAAAAATAACTCGGGAATCGCTGAACCCATTGTGTTCCAAAGCCAGGTTAAAGTGTATGTTTAATTACATAGAGAGAGATCAGGTCAGATTTACACGACAAAAATCTAACCACTACCTTGATCTATTTCAGTAGTTTACTAAAGCCATGAATCTCCTTACTTACTTTGGCGTCTCATTGTGTTTTGTGACAAAACTAAGACGCTCGGACTTAATGCGGACTATAACGGTTTCATACGATTGATCAAGAACTGTCATTATTATGTTTATCCTAAGGAAATGTTTCGGAAATGTCCGTTACACGTCAAGTCGTGCCTTGTGTAAACACATTAGTGATTATAATATTATCAAGGTGAATCGGTGTTCTCAGGTTCGTATGCGAGTAGAAGACAAGAAGTATCGGGGCGGCGGCGCCTGGTTATTTGTGATAGTCGAGCGCGGGTGCCGCGGTGCCGCGCCGAGTCGCCGCCGGCGGCGCCCCGCGGTCCACACGATTCTATGACATGTCTCACAGTGATTAAGATAAGCGGAGAACAACAAACTGAGAGGTGACCAACAATTCATTATACATTTAACTTTATAAAACATTTGTATCCTTCAGTTATAAGCAGGGTTGGCATGATCAAAACAAATTGTTTTAAAGACAAAGGCTTAAATCAGTGTTTATAACAGTTTGAATTAAAACAAGTTTTAAACAATGTATAAAAACAAGAAAAAAAAAAAACTTTAAAACTTCTTTTCATTGTAAAGGAATAGAAATAAATTAATATTTGGGACTCAAAATAGCTTGACATAAAACCAGTTGAGTCTATGCTATTTATTTTATTCATTTTTTTTGTACTTATGTAATACTTTTGGCATTGTAATTAAATAAAAGATATTACTTTTATGAGAAATAATTTATTAAATCAAAAAAAGATCAAAATACCATTAATTAACAAACAATATTTGGTGCATGCATTTATAGGACAGGATAACACGTATTTTTAAAACATACATAATATTCAGTTCAAATCAATCACAGTTATAATGATAATTAAAAAAAAATACGTTAGAACATACAGGACGAATGTAAAGCGTTTAATACGGATTAGAGATAGGTACGTACACAAACATAAAATAAATGTTTACTCATTGATCGAAATTTGTAAATATTTTGGCGATTTTGAAAATAATTAGCCTATAAATGAATTAATATATGTATATTTGATTTGTAATTAATAATCTAAACTAAAAAAAAACCTATTGTTATAAAAAATTTAAACTGTTTGTTTTATAAAATTAAAATAAAAACTGTTTTTTTTTTCAACCCTGGTTATAAGTAAAAATGTTGTGCATATTGGGAATATTGGAATAACTTTAAATCTTGAATGTTGAATTTATTTTGTACCAGTTTGATGCATATAAAATGATAATACCTAAAGTAACTTCATCCAGTTTAAATATTTGATTTATTTCTATATTTAATTTATAACAAAAACCAATTTAACGTTTTTACTTCATTATTATTGATTAAGTTATTAATTTTCCTATTTATTTGGAGTAATCCCCTTTTTAACGATCCTTGATACCAACTTTCCAAATAATTTAAGATATTCAAATGATAATATTGTCGTGTGAATTTACGTTTAATTAATCTCAAAGTTGTTGATTGTTTTCGAAATAACGTGTGCTTTATAGTAATTATTTACGAACGTATGAATTCACAGTAAGCTTGCGACCGTTGGCGACGATCGCTGCCGCTCGTCGCTCCGCCTGCCAACGAGTGCGCTGTCAACAAGTGCCCCACTAATGATTGCTCATGATTTATTTGGCGTGCTCATTTTATTGCCGCCCGATTCCAGGGGTCGAGTCGGGATGACGGAAAGGTGTACACATATTTTTTTTGTTTTACTATAGAGACAACGTTATCTCGTTTCGAAGGCGACGACGCGACGTACAGCCGCCGTCTACTCCTCAAATTGGGGTTAATGATTTCAATAAGACTCGACTTGTTTTATTACGAATTATCGTAACCGAGAGAGATACCGCCTTAAGGATTTCTACAACTCTATTATAACAATGAATAATGTCTGTTTATTTTAAACATTCCAAAGTGTCAAATAGACGATGCGTTTTCATTAAGGAGTATCAGGATTTACGTGATATTTTTGAATCATTCATATTTTTGAGAGAAAATTGTAAGGATAAAATAGTTTGTTCGGAAATAATTGTAAAGTTAAATATTTAAGATTTATTTTATCGCATTAACTCTTTTATAAATCGTCTATCTGTCACACTCTACACTGGGTTAAAAAACAAAAGGTTTTATAAATGTAGCTACAGTTGAAAAGTTTGTAGCAGCATGCATTTTGATATGTCGTTTAGTGGTAGTTTCAAAAGTTTAATTTATTTCACTCTACCTAAATTATATAATATTGCTTGCATTTTTTATAGCTACTATATAAAACCAAATAAAAAAATAGTTTATTTCCGGTTGGGAAAAAACCCAGTCCAGAAGAGCGCAGGCAAGAAACTCGATCTGGTTTTTTTCTGTAATTGTATTTTTTTAAATGAAACTATACAATTCACAGTTACAAAGCGCATGCACAGAAAGGGGCGACACTTCCAGATATACCTTATCATCATTCTCCTGCCTTTTTTTCCCAACTCACTTGGGGTCGGCTCATATGTATAACATAGATATACCTTATAACCCTTTTAAATTAAAACTTGTTTCCTGAACTTACTGTCTTGCAAATCAGTAACATGCTTTGGGACCATAATGTAGGATCTAACACGATTACGTAAAAAAGTTCTATCAGTTTTACAGAGTTTAAAGCGGGCAAAAATTAAACTATAAAGAATGATTTATTTAGGGCAAAATTAATATATTACATTAATGAAACTTATTGTTTAGTTATTCGCGAGGTTCCATATTGTAAATTAGCCAATACTTAATCCTTTTACCATAATGTTATTTCACGTTACAAATGATGATTAGAGGCACCAGGATAATTAACACGCTAAACTTAGAGGTACTCTCAAGGCTTTCAAATGATGATACGGGAACATGCTTTTAGGAGTTTGTTGAGTTTCCGTTATATAGGCACATACTAACATCAAGCTACTAACTATGAAGCTATTAAAAGCGTTTTAAAAAAAAAGTAACCAGTTCGACAATCTTGCCGGTTCTCATCGACTGTTATTTTCCGAACCGGTGATAGAGTTTTGACGTTCATAAGCGCCTTCTTAGGCCTAAATTGAATAAATGATTTTTTGATGGAACGTAAAACCCACCTCGGCAATAAATACTGCAAAAAGTTCAAACAAGATGGTCACTTTGTTATTTGGAAGAAATAATCCAACCACTTGGAATTGCTAAATTAGATTGATGTTTTATAATAGTCCTGAATAAAAGTTCTTTAGATCCAATTTCGTATTATTTTACTAAACTTCATCCCTAACAAAATGATTAGAGGATTCCGAGAAAGTCGTTGTGAGATCTCATAATTCAGACTCCCATGTCATTTTTTAATATACTTGTATATAATAATCAAACTGTATCACGGAAAACGCCACCAAAATTACATAATATAGTTTTTTTGTGATATTCTTTGAATATTATGTGTGTAACAAATAAATTTATTTTCTTTCTTTCATATAATGAAATTTATCAAGTCAGGCTTGGCTACATGCCTTAGTACCTTAGCCTTTTTCTTAAAAAGGGAAAAAAGATAAGCAACGGATTTATTTGACATTTCCAGGATCACACATTTTATAGGTGATGATCACATTATTGTTCGCGTTGGTAGATACCTTCACTCCGCATACTTCGTTTACATGAATTTCAAAAGGGTGATATAGAGAATAAACAATAAATAAAACCAAAAAACGTATAATAAAAATCATTTATTACAAAAATTTGCTTGTTTTTCTGTTGTTGTTGTTGTTTTTTTTATCATTATTCCTATTACAATATGTAGTATATAATTTTACCATATAAAAATACTAAAGTATCAAGAATTTAAATTCAATTCATAATCAAAGTAAGATAAGTTTGAAAAGTTTAAACCTAACACCGAATTAGAATGAATGACGTGTGATGGGACAATTGAAATTCGTATACTGTAAAAGTATTAAAAAAAACCCAATAATTTTTATACTTATTTTATCCACAAAAAAAAAAAAAAAACGCTGACGACTCCAGTAATGTGTACGAATTGTTTAGGACGAATAAAAATTTCCGAAAAAAAAAAAAACAATATTGATAATCGTTACCGATAACAAAATTAGGTTTTTTTTTATTTTTGTTCACTTATAATTGTATATTTAAAAGGCAAAAAGTAACCCGAATATAGGAATAAAAAAATTACAATTAATCCTTTTTGTGGATGGACAACATTACTAGAAATTAAAAATTTAAAACCTTGCAACACAGAACTGTCAGATAACACTGACATATAGGACTATATGACAAAACATCACGCATGTCGCTATTCTCATAAGAAGTGAAGTGAAGCAATTACATGACGAACTAACAAATGAGTTCGTACACGTTCCGGAGCGTACAGCGGACATGGTACGGCGGACGATCGAACGTAACTGTCATCTTGTGTACACAGATAGGTATGAGAAAAAATTACTATTGCTGTAGTGTCGAAGATTTTTTTTCCCGCTTTACAATAACGGAAGCATCATATGGCGGGCACAAAAGGCGACTGATAAGTTCGTTCGTCCGCCGTACCATGTCCATTGTACGCTCCGTACCGCGTACGAACACTAAGATTCGATTAATAGTAAAAAAAAAACTCCTGTAACTATTAAACAGTTTGTTTCGAATTGAGTCGTGTAAAATGAATCATCATCACATCCACTATTGCGGGATGGGGGGGGGGGGGGGGGGATAACGTTTTGATATCTAAAATTTTGTTTTTCCACCTATATTAAATCCAAAAACCGTAAGTTCCTTTGAATGAAATAGATAGATAGATAGAATAATTAACAAATTCCGATACTAACCCGTTGTTAGACAACTCCGCTGTCTTTACACCGGAATACCGAGTCACTATGTCAAAGTGACAAAACAGACAAACGATTATAATAGTTATTTATTAAGTTTACAAGAGTTTGTTGTATTCAGCCGCCATGTTAGTAACTGGTTCAATCTATCCGACCTAAATTTATACCTAGATTAATAATTTCTGAAGCTTCTGTTCTGTTTGAAGCCGCCGCCGCTGCCGCCGGTCGGTGACGAATTTAGAAACAGCTCGATGTAACGATGGTCCATGTTGTTCTTGTCTCTTCTCATTGCCTGTATTAAAATATTATTTTTTTAATAGTTAAGGAAATATTAAGTCTTTTGCTGTTTAATGGTTGCGCCACACGGCGAGCGTGCCGGTACGCCAGCGCGTCATTATTACAGAAGAGGACGCGCACAGCTCGCGTCGATGCGATGTATTCTATAGAAACATCGCGCTCGTGTCCCGGCCCGCCCGCTGTATGACGAAACCATTATCGCACATTCACAATGAATCTGACTCAACTTAAACATCGAGATGTAGGATTAAGAGTCGAAAAATGACTCTAAATGAAACAATAAAACTATGATATACTAATTTAATAAATAGTTCAAATTTTATTAATTCATTACTAGAAAAAAAATAATAATTAAAAACAAAACCGACTCCAAATGAATAAAATTATAAAAATGCATTAAAAATTCAATAAATAATTAGTTTATTAATATGGTTCGTTGATATTGAAATCGGTGCCAGCTTATGGACAACAAAGTGGTGTAAATCGAGTTACTACGTCGCTAATTATATTCAATTTTGATGAATTGTTTTTAAAAATCACCCCCGAGTCCTTTATTTAACTACTTATGTGTAATTGTGATAAAGTTTTTAGGCAGTTATTTGCATTTGTAAGTGAGTATATTGGTTAACTCTAGCTGGCAACGACGCCAAAATTAACGAACCAGATTAATGGAGTAATTATTTATAGACTTTTTAGTGCATTTTTATAGTTTTTTTCTTTTAAAGTCGGTTTTGTTTTTAATGTAAAAAGTTTTATTTCTACCTTTTAGTTTAAGTATTTACTTTTAGGTATAGCTTTGAAGCCTATTTCATAGGTTTGGAAACGAATGTGTGAGACACATGTAAGTGTCTATAATATTCGAAAGTTTTTCTCAATTTCCCCGAGTTCCACTGATCAGATCGTGATATAAAAAAATGGTGTAAGAAATACACAAAACAAAATGAACATACAGACGAATTGATAATAAACTCCTCCTTTTTGAAGTCGGTTAAAAGTATTGACGAATGTAGACTTTTAAAAGTTTTAAACGACATTTTCTCAGGACATTTTTTTTTTAGTTAGATCACTTTTATTGTAAAGGTGCGATATGTGTCATTCAAAGGCGCGTGGTCGCAGTCAATGAATTCGGAAGGGGGGTTTGGGGTTCATATTGACAGTTTACATAAAACATATTATAGTGTTTCGTGCATTTTTTTTTAAATTATTTTGTATTAAATTATTTAGAAGTTATAAGGAGGAAGTCAGTAATTTATTTAAAGTTGTCGTAAATTGTCTATTTTTGAAGAGATTTCTCAATTCACACCGTGTATGATATTGGGGAGGTTCCACCCCCCAACCCCTTCTCGTTTATTGTATAATCCCCGCAAACTATTACACCATTTAATAGCAACAATGTTGCAAAAAATATACAGTACTGTACCCGCGGCTCCGCTTGCGTATCATATTTTATATTCCGAACAAATATTCCCTGGGTAACCATAGGCTTTTAAATTGAAATTGGAAAATTATATTTCAGTCATCACTTCTGGTTTATTAAACATGAAAAACTGTCACAAAAAAAAAATACAACATACATCGAACTAAAGTAGAGCAAGACACAAAAAATAAACTTTTGATATGGTATATTTTAAAGAAACAGCTAAAAAATTCAATTGATTCTGCATTTGGTGCATCCTCAGCTGAAATTTAAAAAGGGGTCCAGCAATGGGTTTTTATGACCATAGATAGATGGAAAAATGATATTAACCCTCATAGCGTCCTCGTGGCATTCGAACTCGATGTCCGCTTCACCGGAAGGCCTTCCGGTGCTGTCGAACAATAGACTTATGTTCATTGGACGTATCGGCTTAAAGAACTGCAATATGATATTATAAATCGTGATGTGTCTATATATGACAAAACAATCAACCAATGTAAAAAAATCATAACAAAATGGCTTATGAGTAAATCGTTCAACGAAACTGAAGAATTCTTAAAGATTATTGAATAAGTGTTTAAAAAACCTAATCATAAATAAAACCAGTTACTAAAATAGCTAAAATATATGTTATATTGTCTTAATTAAGTTACATTAATCCTAAACACATATACATGCATACACGCTCATACACTCTGACACACATCACATACATACTGTATTTGTTGGGTTCACCTTAAATTTATTTACACTTACACTCACTTACACATCTTATTAATTAATATCCTTATGTCGAATATTGAAGCAGCAGTAAGCACTTGTCAACAGAGCGAAACCTACTGCCAAGATACAGGGAATCCTGGTTTGGCAGGCAGATGTGTAAAATCATTAAGTTATGCTCACAAAACTTCTGTGTTTATTTTGATAATGTATAAGATTGTGTGATTTTTTGGTCTAATAAATTATTATTATATATTATTATACAAAACTCTGCATTTCATTCTTCTCTATAAACAACAACAGTTGTCAATTAAACATACATACATAATACCACGCCTTTCTCCCGTGGGGGTTAAGCAGAGATTACGTCCTTCCACTTGCTACGTTCTACACCTCTTTCGCTTCCTCTACTTTCATGAGCGCTTTCACACATGCTCGTCGGTTATGAGTACTTTTCACCTGGCCTTTATTTAACACGTGATCGATTTGGTCTAGATACATTCGCCTAGGTCGACCCTTACCGACTTGCCCATTCACCCTCACCTTATAAATTAATTTCGTTAATCTTCTCTCATCCACCCTCTCTACATGCCCAAACCCAAAATATTTAATGCCCGATTAAATATAGCTCTGAATGACAGCTGTCATCGAAAACATTCGCTTCATGTGACATTTCTACCGTAAATAATTACAATAGTGATAAAACCTCTGGATTACTTTTGTTTGTCGCTTTTATGAAATCGAATGGTGTCCTAAAAAGGAAATAAAAATTTACGAACGAAAACGTCAACCGATGTTGTGAAGGTTGGTTTGTGACGTCACTAGATAGTCGATAAGTGTAAAGTGTAATACAGTAATACCCCGCTTAGCGCGACCCCGTTACGCGCGGTTTCACTATAACGCGAATGTCAAATTTCGCGCTCAAATGCCTCGCATTACGCGAAAGAGTGCGTACAAACATAATGTAAAGACAATAGATGTATTTTTCCGTAAAAAAAAGAGTATGTATTGCATAAAGTGTTTTTAGAATTAAAGTGATTGATTAAAATGATTTGTATTTTTTTGTATTAAATTTTGACTATGTTCAATCATAAACCTCGATATACGCGAATTTCAGTTAACGCGCTTTTCTTCGGAACGTATCCCTCGCCTAAAGCGGGGTATTACTGTAAATAAATAAAATGCTAGTTTTATTGACGTTTACTATAACAATGGCGTCAAGTTGGAATCCATAATGGCGACTATCATTTCGCACATTTGTTGAAGAAAAAAAAAAGGCGTTCAGTCCTTTAAATAGACACATTTATTTTTACGAATTAAAATTAACCTTTAACACGTTTATATGTTTATTCATGGTATAGAGATTGTTATTATTTGATTAAAACATCGAAGGCGTAGTGGTAGTGCGGTCGGATTCCGAGCAGATGGACCCAAGTTCGAACTCTACACCGAGTTGAAGATTTCGATTTTCTAATAATGCTCATCTTGGTAGTTTGAAAAGCTGTCGCCGAGCACCAATTGAAAGCCAATTCTTAGACTTAGTGTCTTCACTATCCTGGACCACATCGTCACTTAACATCAAGTGGTGGGAGCGCTAGGCATGTAGGGTAAGAAAAGCTCTGGAAGATTAATTGGTAGAAAAATAATAGTTACGTATGCGATATCCTGCGGTGACGCTTTGAACGGCAGCCCGCGCATGTGCACGCAGTGTCCCCCCGAGCTGCCCCCCAGTCCCCCCGTCCCGCCCCCGCCCCCGCGCCTGAACCCGCCCCTAGTGTTGCCATATCCTCCGCCGCCGCTACCGCCTGCAACCGCTGCAACTCTACTATACCGGGCTACGACTAAATCTAACCTATTTTTGTTGAATACTATTCAGGCTATTTTTGACTAACATTAAAACAAAAAAATTATACAACGTATCTAATGAAGTTGAAGGGTTGGACTCCTCGTCTTGTAATGTTTATTTTTGGCTATTTCTATATATATTTATAAGCAAAGTTTGTTTTGTTGTCCGAGGTAAATTCGAAAACTACTGGACCGATTAGCGTGAAACTGCAACCATTCGACGCGGAATTACTCGTAGATGGTTATAGGCTAGGTTATATATATATATTTTTTAAATTCTATGAGCCCTTCACCATGTTTTCTCAATTTGTTTGTTTATTATTCCTTTGACGCACCATCACCTCAAAACTACTGAACATATCGGGATAGGACTAATACCTTTCAACTCAGTATTAGTAGTAGACAGGTATTTCTTGGATTCCACGGATCCTCTCTCATTTTTTTTTTTTTCGATTCACTCCTTTGTACATTTTCCACTTCAATTTACGCTTATATACATTTTTTCCGTTAATAAAAACAAAACACTCTTACTTTTATTCATTCATTTGTTTTTTTAAATCAGCTATAAATGAAACGTCATATGCACATAACATATGAAACGCGAGCGGAGCCGCGGACACCAGTTAGTTATTGCATATATACTAGTTTTTTTCTAAGGCTGTTGTTTAGATAAAATTTATTAGAAGAGAAGGTATTTTCAGAAATGTATTGGTATCGCGTTGCGCTCCAAAGAAAGAATTATAAAACACGAAAGGGACAACTGCAGCTCGGGATGAGTTAGTTAACTATGCAAAATAGACGAAAACATCAAAATCAATTTTTTTTTATTCAATTAAGTCCCTAAGGTCTTATGAACGTCTAAAACACTACCACCGATTCGGAAAACAACCCAGTCGAGAAGAGCGCAGGCGAGAAAACTCAATCCGGTTCTTTTTTTTTTTTAATAAATATAATACATTTTTTTCATATAAAAAACTATCCAAATATAGTCTTAATAATGTTAGCGGGTGCGCACAGAGATGTGGGTTAATTCCAGACATCACTATCGTTCACGTAATGATCCACCCTGTAATAACCTTTTGAGATTAAAACTTGCTTGACATACTTCGTGTCACTACATCGCTTCGTAGCCCTGTCTTCTCATACAAAACTGAATCGATTTTTAATTTTCTTTCAGTTTTAGAACAATTAAGAGTTTAGCTATGCCTGTATTTTGTTTCTTTTTTTTTTATCCATCATATTAATTTGACGAACGTCTGAAGATGACGGCACAAATCGAGGATTAATTCATTTTCAAAGGCTCTCCTAGTTTCTACAAAAACTAATTTACGGGAAAAATCAATCAATCATGGCGGTGGTGGATATATAATTATTTCGTATAAAAACATTTACCATTATACTATTATTCAGGAAGGAGACAGGGGACTACGTTTGTATGGAATAAATCCCGCTAGGATATCCTCTTAAACTGTAAGTATAGAGTATCTTAGGAGTAAAACTAAAACAAAAAAATAGGCAGCCATGGGGACTACTGACTGACTTTATTGGCGCTCCGAGCAATCATTATTTATCTCTGAGCACTTAAACGCCATATTGACATACTATATCATGTTACTAGTCGACGTCATAGCATTTGGTAACGCTAATAAATCAGTCATTACCTTGAATCGCTCAACGAGGCTAAAGAAGTTTTCACTTCAAAAGATATCGAAATCTGTCCAGTAATTTTTGCTTCATGCGAGCATAACGGCAGAAGTCAACCATTTTTTTTTTAATCGACAGATGTAGATATCAAGAAGACTTAGTAAATAATGAACACCGTTTAACTTTTTGTCTCGACGGTCGCCATTGTGCTCACCATCCGGACATAATCAGACTTTCCCGAGCGACTAGAAAAAAAAAAACGCCCTCTGGATAACTGACCTCTGGTGAAGGATCCGCCTCTGCCCCTACTACTGAACCGGCTCGAGAAGCGATCTCCCCGGTCGTAGGGCGTCGGCCGGTGCCCCCGCCCGGACCTGAACCCGCTGTCCGAACGGGCGCCGTACGCCCGGACTTCGCTCGCTGAACTCATAAAAACCTCTATGTATCTGTAAATAGGACGAAACACCTTCAATACTCTCGATTCCTGCTCCCGTCAGCGTTTGTCCACAATTTCACCTGAGATGGTGCAGTTAAACCTAGAGGCAATCACTCTCAACTTAGCCTAACTGGAACATATTTATCTGATGACAGGTTTCCAACTAGGGGGCTGCACAATCATTACGTTATCTACGCCCTGTTTATTTTATACGAGGAAGTGGGAGAGGTTCCAAACGGAGGTTACGTACGATAATGTCAATGCTTACGTTATCATGGAGGGGGAAGGCAAGAGCAATGCTTATTATGGAGGGGAAGGGCTGAGAGGGAGACGAAAGATGTAAAAAAAATTGGTTACATAACACTTGCACGCCCCCTTAGATCTAATGCTTTCTTTATCCGAAAGTTCGCTTCAATAGATCAAAATTAGACTACACAATACCCGTGGTTTGCCTGATGCGAAGAAGTATAGATAAAATAATTCTAGTCCTTGTTCTAGTACCAAGGCATTTGTATGAAATTTTCTCATAAAATAAATAAAACTATGGTAATAAATATATATAAAGTTTTATGAAACTTTACGCTTATTGCGTTATAATAAATAGTAGTTATTCCCTCAGTATTTATATTTATAAAAAAAAGAATTGTCATTTTTTGAGAAAACCTTATAAAAATGTCTGTGACTGGACTTGAATATTATCAAAAAAAAAATCTTTATAAAAACGATAGGTTTATTTAGTTCGAAAAATTAAAAAAATAATCAGTAAAATAAAGAATCTATACAACTTGGATTGAATATATTCAAAATGTCATTATTCCAATATATTATATTTTCATTATTGCAATATGATGCACTAAAAACATTGCTGAATTAATAGAATAATTTTATATTTAAAAACTGATCTTCATTTATTAAAACTTTCAATACCATCTATGGATGATTTAAAATAACTAAAAGATAAATAACATTTATTTAAAAAAAACTGTTTAATATGTTATAATTTCACATTGTTATAATTTAAGACGTAAACCATGATATAAAACGAAAATTATCCAATAAAATTTTAATATGTTGGATCTATTACATTTTTTTAAAATTCAAATTGAAAAAATATCTTTTAATTCGTGTTAACCCTGTACGATATACATTTAATAAAATTTTAAAAGTTATACTAGAGCCGAAAAATAATACAAACACTTACTTTTATGGCATATTCAACACATTAGAAAAATCAGTTTTTTTTTTTTTAAATAAAGTACTCATATTCTAATGCGTCCACAAATATACCATTTATAAACCTGAAATAGAATATAACACTTTTCTCCAAACTGTAAACCACATATGTAACCCGTTATAAATATATCCGCACTCTTCAACGTCTTCCCTCCCGCTCTCGTCGTCGCCCCGTCCCCTGCGATCGTCGTGCCCTCGCCCCTTGCACGCCCAACCTTAGACAACTCAACAACCAATCATTTTTTGCACTCCTCAGCGCTACTTCTTTCTTATAAAACTGACATTTTATAATGTTTACATCACTAAATAGTTTTTTATCCAAAGCAGTAATAACTAACGCATTTCACTTAATGGTAACCCAGTGTCCATAAAGTACAGTAATACCCCGCTTTACGCGAGGGATACGTTCCGAAAAAAATCGCGTTAACTGAAATTCGCGTACATCGAGGTTTATGATTAAACATAGTCAAAATTTAATACAAAAAAAAATCATTTTAATCAATCACTTTAATTCTAAAAACACTTTATGCAATACATACTCTTATTTTTTTACGGAAAAATACATCTATTGTCTTTACATTATGTTTATACGCACACTTTCGCGTAATGCGAGGCATTTGAGCGCGAAATTTCAAATTTGCGTTATAGTGAAACCGCGCGTAACGGGGTCGCGCTAAGCGGGCTATTACTGTACTATTATGAAACAACGATAGCTGTTATAACTTTTAGTTTTGTTTCAAAATTAAAAATATTGCTTCATATTTTTTACTAATGCATTGTATTTACCATTAGGTGATATATGTTAATTATGCTACATCATCTGAAAACTCCTAATCTCAAACTAAACTATAAAATTTTATGTAATTTCTCACGTTATTAGAAGTAACATTGTAGTACCTATTAAGAAGTGACTGAAGATGCCCGTAATTGGATATTAAATATAGACCTAACATTCCTATAGATGGACAAGTCAGACAAATATTGCCCCTTTTTAACACAGAAATATTCTGTTCACTGTGCTTTTTTTTATTTACCTGAGCTTTTTTAAGCAATAACACGATTTGGTCGGTACGATTTTTTTTTTGCAGCATCTTAATCTTTTATTATTTATTATTCATTTTGCACTATTTAACACCACATAATTGGTTACATTTTACCTAATATAAGTATGGCTGTCATGGCCATGCATAAGAAATATTAGAAAGGAAGTGAAAAGTGAAAGTGTCACAGAAACTCCCATAGAAATTCAACCAAAAATGGCCACAGTTTCAAAGAGGCTGGTGTTGATACAACACTATAAAATACTCTACTCCATATTTCAAAAAATGCAATTCGCAGATTGCCAGTGACTAAGAAGAAAACTAGGAGTTTAGGAGCATATTTATGTGTTCAACTCACGAATTAAATGTAATGTAATGGATTGAGATCCCCAATTATCGATTTTTTATATAGTAGAAAGTAATATTACATGTGGATTTGAAGACGTTAAGAACTGAATATATAGTAACACGAAGAAGAAGAAACAGTAGTAACACTCCAAAGAATCTATGATGCAAACATGATAAAATGTCAAAATCATTGAAAGGGTAGCATGTTGCGAGTGCTTCACTAAGAATCTTTACCCGACCATCTCTGGTCAATCCTAAACTTGTTATTTATCTCAATTTACTTATGTTAGTTTTTCTAGAATAAAATGAATTAATTTTGCAATAAGACCCACTATTGTCGAGGTCCCCTTATACCTTACTTAACCCTCTACACCATATAGTGTTGCCATAGTGGTCACCGGCTATGGTGGGGATAAATTTGTCAAACGGAAGTTCAGATCTACCAAAATACAGTTGTTTTTAAAAAATTTATATACAATACTGTACAGCGAATGATCTATGATTTGAATAATTATTCTACATAATATTACCTTAATTTTTATAGCCGATGTTGCAAATTTAAATATTTCTTGATTATTATTAATATTTAAAATCCTAATGGGATAGGATGATAGACTATGAACTGCAATAATTACACTGGTTGAAGACTAATCGCATGATTATACAGTATTTTTAAATACTCTATGACATTGATAATGAATATCTATGTTGATAAAACACATTTGTTTCCTATGTAATTATGAGTGAAAATCTAAATAGACCTAGAGAATATTCTTCTGTGTTATGTTTATAATTAACTGGAGTTTCTAACTAGCATCATCCCCACACGATAGCATCGAAGGACCACTCGTGCAAACCGTTAAATGAACTTTTTATTCCCCCCACCTGTGTCCTATCTTCTCCCTGTCTCTGTTGAGAGCCTCCTGAGCGCTATCCTTGTCAATGAAGTGAACGAACGCCTCGCCCGATGCCCGCCCCGTGTGGTCCGACAGTAGGTGCACACCGTCCGGTGCCACCTCGATCCCTGGCCCAACCCGACGTGCAAATAAACATTTATGTTATGCATTTGCCTAACTGACGCTGCTGATTAGGATACCTAACTCGTCATGGCCGAACAAACTTATGTACAATTTTAAGTTCAACATATTAATTACAGTGTGACTTTGTACGTATCATACAAACAGTAACAATAAAGAATATCCAATGTGTTGGTCAATGAATGAATATATTGTGCCTGTCATTACTTAATTCGTTTGAACAAATTTAGACAAATAGTCCCTATTTGGCGCACGTGGAAAATATTTATAATTTCGCCACACAGTGGGCTGCATATGACGGCCAGCGCGATTTTACTATAGAAGAGGTTCGCGCAAAGTTCGCGTCATAGCCACGTTTTTTATAGAAACATCGCGCTGGCGTCGCGTACCGCCCGCTGTGTGGGGATACGTTCAATGGCATTTACTGTCAAAGCTCTGATATTTCCTCTAGTTCTATGACCTCTTTCAAATCTTCTATTCATAAAAGTGTATATTGCACGCTCTACTCTCCTTTAAAAAGGCACATTGTTGTTATGTACAAATGAATAAAAGAATGCAATAAAAACCACTTAGGGCTGATATTTTGATGCGTAGTCAAAGTTACCATATCATTTGTCAATTTGACTATTACTAATACACAAACCAATAGTTATAATCGCAATTCGTTTTATGATGACATAATCTACTATGGTTTAATTTAGAATTGTTATTCATGTTGCCAGTAAAAGAAATGCATAATAGAATATACTTTTGATTCTGGTAATTTTTTTGTATTACCGTTCGGAGTAAAAAAAAGTGTCAGGGTCCATAATTCCAGTCGTTAAACATTACAAAAAACAAAGGGTGGTCGAAAATCTGTGACCATTTTTATTTTTTGTGATCGTTTTATAATTATATTAGTTTTTATTTTATTTCGTCTTGTCTGAAATATAATGTGATATTATAATTTAATTCTTCAAAAAATATTACATTTAATATATTTTACAAGCCAAAGAAATATTTGTACGAACTTGATATACTATATAATCGAATACTCGATTCATATGAAAATTAAAATTCATTAAAGAAAAATATTACGAAAAGATAATATATAATAATAATTCATTTGTTAACGTTTCAATTATTTAAAAAATGATATAATTGAAATAAATTGTATTATGAAACTTCAAATGTTACACAAAAGCAACGAAACAGCTGTTCGCACTATAGTTAACCATCCGCCATCTTGCTAACCCGACCCGACATGGCTGAGTGCACACTGAGGCTCATTTTAGACAATTCGTTGGCTTAATGACTTAAAAAACGCATCTTGGCATTATTTTAACCATTTGGTAAAAACCTGACCATTTCTGGAGTTAACTATGGATAAAAATTTGGCTCATGTAGTGGCTGGATGTGGAATAATTATTTTCAAAACATGACTTATTAAAGTGAAATACAATGACTAAATTTTCAGTATTTTGAAGATGGACATTACTACTATTTCTCTACCATAACACTCATTGGCTCAACATAGTTAAACCACACATAACTTATATTCACTTTTCTAGATACGTTATTTATACAATTTCAATATTTTAACAAATCTGAATAATTTGCCATAGTATAATGTGAATAAAATATTGTCATTTTTTTTTTTTTTTAATTGATTCCAACATAAACAAGACTAATGAATGTCCAATGAGGGATAGTTTTATAATACAGACAACATGCATAAACATTCAAGGAAATATTATATATTTATAATGAATATTGTGATAAAGTGAATTTATGTCAATTATCCATTAAAATGACCAATAAATTTATCACAGTTCATTGACACAGTTTGTAATAAATACTTTCCAATACAACATATAAAAAATCTGGTTTACAGTTTCACCACAAGCTGATTTATTTTTAGTTAGTAGAGTTTCAATAAATTCAAAATGATAAACCAATACTTCAGTTGAATAAAATCAATGTATATATAAGATTTTACTGGAAAAATTACAAGGAAAACATATATAATTATGGTATTTTTTGTGAAAATATTTACATACATCAAAGGATTTTAAAGATAAAAAAAAAGATAAAATAAATGTATATGTTATGATTGTGTTTGAAAGACACAATCGGTATGCCTTATATGTCAAATGTTTTATGTGGACTTAAATTTTTTTTAAATTTGTTTGACCATGACAAAGGTAACTTAGTAATCCTGAATAGCCCCAACTGTTAACTAGTACGGCTTGTGTTTATGTGCCTGTAAATGTATTTGAACTTACCATCGAAGAACTGAATAATCTCCTCCTTGGAACAGCCAAACGGTAGACCTCTGAGCTTTACAATACCCATATCATCAGATACATTGGGTACACCATCAAAACCATTTTCATTCTGACGCATTGCATTCAAAGCCCACTCCATATCTTGGCGATCAGTAGAGAATACTGAAAAATAATATAATTACATTTATTGATGTAATTTGAATAAAAATTATAAAAGGAAATATCTCTCTGCTTGTTTGTCAGTTGATTTATAACTAAATAACCATAAAACTAATTCAGATGATTCCATTTTCACTGGCCATGATATATCGTGGCAAGGTCTTTATAGATAAAAAAAGTTCTCATTTAACTACACTGCAGTTTTTTTTATATATTAATGGACGGCGGACAGATAGATGGTTCGTCTGATGGTAAATGGTTACCGTCGTCTATGGACAACTGCAACACCTGGTGTATTACCGATGTGTTGCCAACATTGGAGAGTGTTTTTAAGACCCTTTTTGAAGCATCGAATGTCGTAGCCTTGGGAGAAAATTGTGCTGGGTAACCCATCCCACAGGAGTATCTTAGTGTAGTGTCGTTACGGGTAGGTTTATAGGTGTAGGGGTGAGCCTCCAAAATGCGACGGAGTGCACGGGTTTAGAATGGAGACGAGGGTTCCATTTTGAATAGTTCCTCTGAGCTCTCCTCATTGTACATGCGGTACAAGACACATAGAAACGCAAAGTCTCTGCGTAAATTCGGGATTATTAACAAACCTAATAGCATGCCTTTGCTCGGAGACAAGAGGAAAATGCCAGTAAGCAGGAGAACCAGCCCAAATATGTGAGCACTATTCCATGCGAGGTCAGACTTGTGCTTCGAACAACACAAGTCATTTTTTTGATGTTAAGTACTGCCTTAGACCAGTTGAGGATACCTAGCTTTTTAGCTGC
Source organism: Samia ricini (assembly GCA_014132275.2). NCBI lineage: Eukaryota > Metazoa > Arthropoda > Insecta > Lepidoptera > Saturniidae > Samia > Samia ricini. Next base: position 1,076,687 of record AP028162.1, read on the forward strand.
CAATTTGGCTTTAGTTACCAAGTGACTCTGAAGCTCTACGTCCTTAGATATGTTGACGACAAGAAACTCAATGTTCTTTGAGATCTTTAGAGGTACACCCTAAAACTTAGGTGCTACGATAAATAGGATCTTTTTTGTGGTAAAAGTGCAGACTTGTATCTTTGAGGGATTAAAGACTTAATTAAAAACTTTAACCTCAGACACAAGTTTGGTTCGGTTTTGCCTTACAGTAGCTTGAGAAATATTAATCAAAGTTAATGCATTAATCAAACTGCAGTAAATAAGATATAGTTATTAACTAGCTGTGTGCCCGCAGATGCACCTGCTTTTCTTATATTTTTCCAAGCATAGTTTTTAATTTCTTTATACTAATTATTTTCAAAACTTTTATGCCACTAACATTAAGCAAAAATATTTCTATAAAAACCGATATACATACATAAAGATTATTTTGTAAAGAGTAAGTGTCAAAATCACTATAAAAATTATTTTAACCTAAATAAAGCATTAGTAGTAGACAACTTGTGTATACCATTGAGTGGAATATAATTCAATGAATGTGGAAACAACACAATGAAAGGCTCTCTTTCTATTACATAAGTCCTAGTTTACATAAATCTGTTCTAGTTTACAAAAAATGTCCACAACCATATTTTGTTAAAATATTTTACCAATAAAAAAGTCTCCAATAACAGAAATGATGAAACATAAGTGGTAAATACCAAAAGACATCTTTTTTACCTTCTATGTATCTTTTTCCCATGTTCTCCTTGTCCTTCGTCAGGGCATGTTCCACATCCTCCTGGGTTTCCACTTCCACAAAGCATTCTCCTGAAGGTCTCCCTGGACGGACCTCAGTTAAATGCACACCTAAACAAATAAGCTTTATTAAGATTATCTTTCTCAACCAGGGGAAATGTTTTTCCAATTTTAAAATTGTTGACTCTTTTTAATTTTAATACTGTTTGAATATAAAAATATTGAAAAATATATGGCACAGTATTCTAAAAGAGCCACATTTTCCAATGCACATTTATTAGTAGTACTTTAATTTTTTTAATTTGGAATAAACAGTTGGATGCTAATTTTAACTCTCTAGCACCTTATAGCCCTGAAAGGGTAAAATTACATTCAACTGAAAAATTGTTAAATACATTTCAGTATTAAATTACACTCCTAAACTAATTATTTGACTATGATGAGATTTTGGAGTTTTTCTGCATACACCCACGAAAGTTCCTGGCACAAAAAATATTTCCATAGCATGACAATACATGTTGGGACAGCTAGTATCACATAATTTCTAGATTAAAAGAAATATAAAGGCTTGGGGAGCCTTTTCAACAACACTTTAGCCTGTCATGTAGTAGCAATTTTTCTTCAATTCAATAACATGTTTTATAGGACTCTTATAAATATTGCTTGATTTTGTTATTTTACATAGTTACGTTGTGGACAAATGAATTGAAAATAATGGCACGAAGCATTTATTCTAGAGGGATTGCCAATGTCTTGATAGGGTGTTGATACAAGTTTGAACTTGAGAATAGGTGTTTGGACAAAAGCCTCTACTAGCCTGTCCCATTGGATGAATATATCTACTACTACTATAAGGGCAACTAACCTATTTACAAGATACTATTTTTGTCTATATTTTTTTTGTAATAAAAATAATATCATATTAACTAAAATCAAATATGAACGCCACAATCGAACTTTTTTTAAATATCAATATACGTAATTACACGTAGACATTCCATTTGATGGTAATTGGTTATCGTCACCTGCAATACCAGAAGCATTACCGATCCTTAGCCAACCTTGGCGAGCATTTTTAAGTCCCTTTTTGAGGAGTAGCATGTCGTAGCCTTGGGTGAAACTGTGCTAGGTAACCCATTCCACAGCGCTAGCGTACGTGATAAAAAGGTCCTGTAGTACTTTAGGGTAGTGACGTTACTGGTAGGTTTAAAATTGAGGAGAAGAGCTTCTAGTCAACGGCGGAGTATACGGGTTTGAAATGGCGACGAGGGTACCATATCGTAAAGTTCCTCCAAGCAATGGGTAGTCCATTCCCATTAAAATATTGGGTATAAAAACAGGTCGCGATTAGTTGTTGGAAAACTCACAACTCACCTATTTTCCCACCAAGAACGTTGACTCCAGATAAAAAATCTATTACATCTTCTACGGTGGTGGAAAAAGGAAGGCCTCGTAGTTTTATAATATAGCCGCTATCACCAGAACCTAACATATTTTTAGCCCTTACTAAATTAATTTATAACAATTTAGAAGTAAATGCACAATATAATAATAAAACGAGGCAATAAACAGCACAATTAATAGCAATTAGCAACGCTCAACGCTTGACGGCCATTTTATTTTTTATTAACTTGTTTAATAGACCTGAGTTCAAGCCCTTTTAAGCCTGTAGTGCGATTACAACACTTAAAAGTTCAATTACAATCAATTAATAAGTATAAAAAGATACATTGCTCACTTGTACACAAAGACACAATTTGAAAAACTTACAACTCTTTAATATATAAAACTTTCGTGATTACAAATACAAGGCCTAATTTAAAAAATATCGTTTACTTACGAGTAAAATGTTGTTGTATCAAGTTTTCGTTCACTAGGGGTTTTACTGCTTAAAACCCACCATCCCACTTATGATAATTAAATTAAAGATCAACGAGTTACTGCTTCAAAATGAACTTTTGAACAAAATAAAACGAAAGCATTAAACGCTACAAGTTTGCTTGGATACTTGTCAAGTTTGCCAAGAAATAAAAATAAAAAAGTGATTGTCTTTTTTATCACATGGATAATACTGTTATGCTAAAAAGCTAATCCTTCTATTGAGATAAATACCGGATTCGTATCGAGTGCCTTCAATACTCGGTCAACAGCATTAGCTAGGTAAGAAAAAAAAAATACATTACTAGTGTGGGGGTGCTTGGCGCAATTTTAGTCTGTCATGTTGTCGTCCTTGTTTTTAATTCATCATTTTTCAGTATTTGACTATATATAGTATAATTTTGGTGGCATTTTAGGTGATATAGAGTAGTTATGATCCGCAAGTGTAATGAAGTGAAAATAGTGGCTGAGCGTGAATTCTGAAATGTCCCAATCATTCTTGTTATGGTCGTAACAGGAGATCACAATTTTGTTACCGCCATTCAATTATTGATAGTGTTCCGAGCCTCTGACTTGGTCGCATGGTCAACTAATATCTTTTCTTTTTCCTTACGAAGGAATAAATGGAACCAAAATCATATATAAAAAAGTACTTACTAGTCTACCTATAAAACAACATCTGACTTGGCTGCATGGTCTTGGTACCTTTGCCTATTCCTTAGTATGGAATGAACGTAAAAAAAAACATGGTAGTCTGTGTTCTGTTCATTCTGTAATTTTCTTTTATGGTTGTCGCTAATTTCGCCTTGTGCTTTTATAGATTTAAATTTGTAAATAAATGATATAATATTCGTTTGGTGTTTGTTATTTCCCTATTTTGGGTGTTTGTGGACGCCAAAAATTTTTTGACGATGACCGTGGACGGTGATGAGAAACCTACACGCGATCGTGTTTTCATGGACATTTCCATTGGGGGGTTACATTCAGGACGAATTGTTTTCGAGCTTTTTAACGATGTGGCACCTAAAACTGCTGAGAATTTTCGTGCTCTGTGCACCGGGGAGATGGGACTTGGAAATAATACCGGAAAACAACTTACCTACAAGGTTAGTCTTCTAAAATATGACTAATTCCTAAATTAAACTGATTTCTTACTATTCCTGATACGGTAGACAACAGTATAACGAAGAGTCATGATAAATGATAAGTCTTTAAATATATTTATTAACACAAGTCAATTATTATACAATTTGTAGTAGTATTTCTGTTACAAATTTTATTACAAGTCTATGAAACTATCATCTCAAAACCGATTAATTAATAAAAATTTGAAAGGTCTTATTTTTTTTTATGGGAATTTCACCATTAGATATATATTTTGTAAGGATGCCTTTTTTATGTAAAGTATATTCCTACTTAAGTTTTGGTTAAGTAGAAACAAAGTCACAAAAAGAATAATTTTTAATGGCTTACATAGGTAAAATCTTAGGAAATACATTAAAATGATGTACTAGAGCAAGGCTGTTCAACTTTTTCATCAGTCGGGCCAAATGGATGGTCCAGAATTTTTTGGCGTGCCACTAACTGTTGCTGTTATTAACTGTAATATGATATTGTAATTTGTCACGTCACTGATCATCAACATCCTAGGAAAATTAATTCTTTCTGAAAAAGCTCTATTTTGAATTCATCTTTTGCCAAAATAAATCAAAATGAAACCTATGGAATGTAAATGATAGCTAAAATCAATGTGATTTCAAACATCGATTTTGTTGTAATATATTGTTTAAGCCAGGCGTTAATTTAGGTATTGATAGCAACAATAGGTCATAAATATGTTGTTAATCAGTTACTAATATGCAGTATTTATTTTTTTCACAACTAAGATCTAAGAAGAGTTTTTCATAAACATCTTCTGTTAGTGATTGTGTATGCAAGACTCAACTTTATGGGAATATACTTTACTTATGCGGGCCATTCAAGAATCATAGACAGGCTACATCATGGCCTGCAGGCATAGGCTTGAGTAATCTTGTACTAGAGTATTGTGGTTCTTTAAAATCTTAGAGTAAACTTCCTGATGATATTTTTCAATCTCAAATGATTAAACTGCAGTAATATTTACTCTCTGGACCCTATTCTAAAGATAAAGTGGGTGATGTTGAGGTCAGAAGTTATAATATAAATGTGAACCCATGTAAAATTGAACACTTGGTTATTTTAAGGTATACCGAGTAAAGGCATTACTTAGTAATATGTAAAACACTACAGTTTATTTTTTTTATGACTCTGTCTTAGGGAATGGTGTTCCATAGAGTGGTAAAGGATTTTATGATACAAGGTGGTGACTTCACCAATGCCAATGGTACAGGAGGCGAGTCAATATATGGTGGCACTTTTGAAGGTGAATATGTTTGAATTTGGTTGTAAATTTTTTTATATATATATATATTGTTTAACTTAAATATCTGTCTGAGATATTGGACATATAAAAGTTTTCAATATTACCGTTTTTTGTATTTCCATGTATCTTTTCTTTTATTCACATCTTTTTCATACTACAATAGACTCAGTGTTTTGACCACAATTTTATCTAATGTCAAATGAGTATGTGGTGGAAGATAGTAAACACAAGTATAGAAGTACTGGCTCTCAAGTGACTCTACCAGAAGTCATTTATAAGTGCTTTGTGACAGATTTACAAACTTGAGGCTGGTAGCTAGGCAGGTCAGCATTAGAAAATGCCTTACCACCGTGTTATAGTTTCATTAGAATTTTTTCCTTCACCTAATGCTCAGGCTCAGCATAGCATTGCATGTGTTGATTCCAACCTACTTGATGAGGAATCTGACAACACTACCATTGAGTCATTGTCACTCCAAAATACCTGTATGTAACATATGGGGTTGTTCAAGTATTATGTACAGAGAATTTGATACACTCTTACTCCCTCCTCCCATATGTCAGCAATAGCAAGCAAATCTCTTACCTCCTAACCTCCCCCCTCCATATGGCAATATAAGTGTTGGCACTATTCTGACATAATTTGAGTAATTAGAGTAAATTATAAAATGTTGTTTACATAATCACCATTAGCAACTCCCTTCTCATCCTTAATTGATACTGATGTAATATTTGAAAGGCTTATTATAATAAAACCTGAACTCTTATTAGGTTTTATAGAGTGTTGTGAGATATTTTCATACGGGTATCAACTGAATCTGTCTACACTATTGTTTTTACTAAAATAATAATTTCCAACTATTATGTAATATTTCAGATGAAACTTTTGAGTTGAAACATGAAAGACCATTTTTATTGTCGATGGCAAATAGGGGAAAAGATACAAACGGTTCACAGTTCTTCATGTAAGTTAAAATGAAAAGGAGATGGGTAAGAGAACAAAATTTATAGAATATTCAAGTTGTCAATTATTTCATGAAAATTATACTATATCCTGTATTTTACTAATTATATTAGTTTACACAAACTATATTTGGGTAAATAATAAAGTAAGCATTTTTGGTAAAGCAGTTTTATGCAATTTTAATTTTAAATGAGTACTAATAAGACAGAATTTAAAACATTCTCATACGAAAATTAAAATTTTAATTTGGTGAAATGATTGTTATGCCTGAATGGTTGGTATAGGACAATTTAAAAATGGTGACCATTGTGAGAGAGAATACTGGCAACAGCCTTCGTAGTCATCCCAACAGTCGATCTGGTAACTGGATAATTTACATGTGCTTTTTCCATTTACTAAATTATCAAAACTGTTTAGATTGATTCTGACCTTCCATTATAGTGATGTGAATTATACACTCGATTTATCGATGAAAGTGATGACTTGTCGATAGTTTGAATTTATAGCATGAGTGAGTTGGGAGTGTAATCGCTTAGATTTGAGTGTAAGTCGGTGGTGGTGACCGTCGAATGTCGGTGTGAGGGTCGCTATCACAGGATCAAGCTCGTTCTGTTATGCGTTGTGTAGAGCGCGAGTAGATGGCGAGTAGGGGCGGGAGGCGCGACGCGCACGACCGCTGTCATTCTTGTTCTGTTCTGTGTGTTGTAGAACAACACAGCCGGCGCCGCATCTCGACAAGTAAGTACTATTTACTTTTACTTACTACTATTTATTCTTATGATTTAATGGTTGTAACACATAGCGGGCGGGTTTCAGCGCGATGTTTGATTGAAGATATAACGTAGACGCGAGCCGAGTATGACCTTTTCTATAGTCACGATGCCGGAACGCCAGTGCGATGCTGCTGTTGTAATGTACCGTTTACTATAAAACACGTCACAAAGCCGTCGCGCTTCATCGTTCCGACCCGCCCACTGTATGTCGAAATCATAACTTTAAGTTCACCAGTAGTTATTAAATTTAAAAAAATTAAACAAATTGGTTTATAAATAAAGGAGAAAAAGCCTTGGACTGCTTTATATTAGAAGATATAGATCAGTTCATCAGAATTATACTAATTTAGGTGATGGAGGTTCTGTAATACTTCAAGGTCTTAGGTTAAAAACTGTCACCTTGTCATGTTTGAAATTGTGGTGATGGTGAGAGATCATGAGACACTGAATTTGATAATCTTGGTTAGATTTTATTGTTCCTTTTAAAAATTAATTTCTACTCGGTCGAATAACTGTTTATAGACGCTGAAAGGAAAACGTCATGAGAAAACTTGAAATACTTGAAAAATGGACACCATAATATTAATGGAATATATAGAAAATGATAATGCCCATCTTTTCTCTTGTGATCTTATATTTGCCTATTGAGATTAAACAAAATATAAATTCGTTTTTTCTGTCCGACCACTGACACTGGCACATTAAGAGAGAGAGAGAAAAAAAGATTGAAATTTCATTACGTAAAAAAAGGTTGAGATCGCATATTGGAAGCGGCTATTATTTAGGGACTTTTCTCTCTGTGAATCCCAGTGTTGGGTTTGACCGTGTGTTCGCTTGTGTGCAGTGTGCACGTAGTGTTCGGGCAGGTGACCGGCGGCGCGGCGCTGGTGCGGCAGCTGGAGGCGCTCCCGGTCGACCGCAACGCGCGGCCGCTGCAGGACGTCACCGTCACCAACTGCGGGCAGCTGGTGCGGCTCAAACCAGGTCACTAGATCACGACCCCCATACAATCATGCAAAATGTATACTTACATGTTAATAGTTGAACACGGTCGCCAACAAATTTGAAGAAATAACATTTCAAAACTTGTGAGGGTAAACTGCACCTCGGTTATAAAATAAAAACTTTGGCTATGCCTCTAAATTTTGTTTTTTTTTGTTTATTATTCGTCAAATTTGTTTTGGACATTTTTTCCCATTTTCGAAGGTTCATAGTTTCTATAATAATATAATTAATTAAAACGACCATGGCGGTAGACGATATATATTATATGGTATGACATTATCCAGGAAGAAATCAGGCGAAAACCTTTGTATGGTTCTACGGTTAAATTTTTATTTATTGTTTATATGAATTTATATCACATGCAGGTAAAAAAAGAAAACAGGCGAAAGAAGTTAAAGAAGAGAGTGACGCGGACTCGGAGCATTCGCACAAGAAGGACAAGAAGAAGAAAAAGGATAAGAAAGATAAGAAAAAGAAAAGGTAACCATATTTAATTGTCCCTGTAAATAACTTCTGTATGATGGATACTGGCTGCTCTTCGCGATTTTACCCGCGTAGTTCCCGTTCCCTTGAGATTTTCCGAATAAATTTGCATATATATCTCCCAGGATTTCAAACTATTTCTATACGAAATTTTATCCAAATCGGTCCAGTAGTTTTTAAGTTTAGTCATTACATACAAAAATACAAGTCTTTTATAATTTTAGTATGAATATTAAAATATTTAGAGTCGAGAAAATGATTCTTTAGAAAAATATTATAAAAAACACCCTACGCCTTTTCAGCCAATAGATTAGGCAGAGGCTACATCTTCCTTTTACTATGATGCCAACATTTTTTTTTACACGGTATAAACTAAGTGCTTTGACCACAATCTCACCTGATGTTAAGTGACGATGTTGTCCAGGATGGTAAACACACTAAACGTAGGTACTGGTTCTTAAGTGATGCTGCGGGATCACTCCTGTTGGTATTTGGCGACAGGTTTTCAAATTTCAGGGTGGTAGCTACCCAGGCGGGCACCATTAGATAACACCCTACCACCATGCTATGGTTTCCTCAGGATGTTTTCCTTCACTGAAAGCTCAGGCTGATTTTAGAGTGTTATAGGTGGGATCTAATCCGCGTCGATTGACGCGGAATCCGACCGCACAACCCACTGTGCCATTGTCGCTTCAAAACATACCTTTGGTTGATTAGGGTAATATTCACCCGGCTCCCTTTTACACCTTCAGTTTGCTTGAGATATATTCCTAATCATCCTCTCCTTATAGATTTCTTTTCTTCCTTCGTAAATCTACTGCCTAAACCCCCTAAACATTCCTTTGCCTGTCTCTGTCACAACATTCTCTACTACATTACAACATTCCCTTACCAGTTATCAAAAACTAAATCCATATATGTAAAAGAATTCGTAAAATATATTGCTAATTTTACTGGCTAGTTTAATTTCAGCAATGAGTGCGGTCGTATTCCACGTAGATGGACGTAGATTCGATTCCCCATATCAAATTCAATAATAAGGTTGAGCTTTTTGGTAAAAGGAAAATATAGTTTTGATACCAAAAAATAGGGGATTTTTTTGATGGCCATTTAGACTGGCTTACATCCGGCTTAGTGCGTTTTAATATTAAATTTTTTTCGTAAGGCCTAGTTTAGATAAACTGATTTGGGACTATCAAGCAACATTATATACATTTTGTTCAACGTCAAGGCACAGTTCTGGACCTTCAGGTGATGAAGAGGAACAAGATGAGGGTCCGAACCATCCTTTGGTGATGACATCGAAGATCGACCCGAAGGAGATACCGGACGTGCCCACCAACAGGTTCCTGATGAGGGGAGGCCGAGATCAGGATCAGAAGAATGACGACAGGAGGGATAGAGATAGGTGCGTATAGGTGTTCTTATCTTAGTTAATACCAATCTGTGAGTTACATAAACAATTCAATATTTTTTCGAAACTTTTATTACCTGCTGTAGAAATCTTACTAGAACTTTTCAAGGAGTTTATGTGACAACTTTGAATAAACATTCGGGCGTTATTATTTCTAATTAAAACATTTCTATAAATTAAATCAGTTGTTATAATCGTTATAATTTTAATATTAGTAGTAAAGACAAGTTGTCCGTCCCACGCTTTAGGTTAAGTAAGTATAATAAAAGCTTTATAGGTAATAGTATTCGGTTTTACAATAAGATCCCAAGTAACATTACCGAGTTACCTGACAATAGGTTCAAGTATTATGTCGAGCAAGTTTTAATCTCAAAAGGTTATTACAGGGTGGATCATTACGTGAACGATAGTGATGTCTGGAATTAACCCACATCTCTGTGCTTTCACTAACATTAGTTAAGACTACGATTTGTATAGTTTTTATATGAAAAAAAAAAAGATATATAAATTATATTTATAAAAAAAAAAGAACCAGATCGAGTTTGTTGCCTGCGCTCTTCTCGACTGGGTTGTTTTCCGAACCGGTGGTAGTGTTTTAGACGTTCATAAGCGCTTTATTAGGGCCTAAATTGAATAAAGATTTTTTTGATTTTGATTGATAATTGAACTAGTAACGCATTAGGGCATCACTAATGGAGTTTTACTCGAACTGTCAATAATAAAATAAACGGTTTGAAGGGGTTTAACTGTTTTACTTTTACCGCGTGTTATTTTTTTTATTGCACGATATAGAGGCGCAGTGCTTTGACCACAATCTCATCTGATGTTAAATGACTATGTTGTCCAGGATGGTAAACACACTAAGCTTAATGGTTCTCAAATGATGTTGCCGGAACTACCGGAACACACCTATTGGTATTTAGCGACAGGTTTTTTTAAACATCCCAGGGGGACATAATAGACAATGCCCTACGACCATGCTATGGTTTCCTTACGATGTTTCCTTCACCGAAACCTCAGGCTGATTTTTAGAATTGGTTGGGTGGATTCGAACCCGCGTTCATTAACGCGGTACCCGGCCGCACTATCCACTTTGTATTGTATTTTTGTGTAATCCAGGATGAGATACCGGGAGAGGGACCGTCACGCGTACACCCGCAGCGGGAGGATCATTAAGGGACGGGGCGTATTCGTGAGTTAATTATATCATCGCTTATAAGTGAATGTTTTGGTGTCGGAAGGAATGCTTTATTGCTTAGGACACGTTGAGAGGATGAATGAAATAGATTTACAAGGGAAACGTAGACGTTCTGATGAAAGGCCACGGTCAAAAGTACCCGTAATCGAAGAGTATGTATGAAGGTGCCTCTTTAAGTAGATGTGTTTCAGGATCGTAGTAAGGATGTAGTATGTGTAATATAATAAATGTGAATGTTTGTTTGTTTTTAAATGACTGACAAAAGATTGGACTATTACTTAAATGAAAATTGCAACCCAAAACGCATCTTCACAGTGAAAGTTTTTTTTTTAATTCTGCGTCTATATTTTCTTATGAATACATCAAAAAAATATATATTTTGAACTTAATTTTAGAAGCTCTATATATCAATTTTTAACTGGATTCATTTTTATTCTGAATGTGTGAAATGTTAGCCTATTCGTACCTTAAAGGCTGGCAACGCACCTCTGGTGTTGTGGGTGTCCATCGGCGGCGGTGATCACTTACGATCAGGTGACCCGCTTGCTTGATAGCCCCCCTATTCCATAAAAAAAAATCTGTCCGTTGATTAAATATCACCCTCGGATAATGGTTCAAGAGTTTTTCCGATCCTCAACTGGTATAAGCGTTGCAATCGTAACACAGTTACACTTAATGCACTGGCAACACTTTTTAAGGTTATGAAACAACAATGTTTTTCAAATCTATTAAGTTTCCTTCAAGGTTACCCCCTGGGTATTGGCACATAACATAAGCTCACGGCTGTTATCCCCGAAGGGTTAGGCAGAGGTGAAATAGCGGACTACACCACTCACATTTCGCCGAGCTTAGTTCCGTCCCATATGTGATAGGGGGCGAGCCTGTCGCCATATCGGGTACAAATTCCAAACTCCGCGATGATATTGAGTAGAAAAAAAAACCCAATACCATTTGGCCCGACCCGGGGTCGAACCCGAGACCTCAGAACGGCAGTCGCACCGTAATACAACTGCGCCACCGAGGCAGTAATAGTAGAGGCAGTAGGGAATTGGCACGCCGATAACAAATCAAAGTCCTTATCACTGTATTGCCCGTGTGTTAATTATCATTTTTGGTTAAGTGAAGCTGAAGTGAATGTTGTTATAAACAATCAGTTTTGATGTGAAACATCTATAGCCGCACGTAAAACCGATTTCTGGCGTGGCGACGCATGCCGTGGCGACGCGTCGCCACGCTATATGATGTTCTATATATATACAATCTATATGCAGTCGTGTGTACGGTGCATATTACTTTTACAAAATAATGTCGATGTTTCACATCTGCCAGGCGTCCCGTGACGGCTAAAATTTGTTTTAATGTTATTATTGGTATAAGGAATGAATACATTAGAGTAAGTTTGAAAGTGGTACCAGTGACAGAGAAGTTAAGGAGCAGGCGTCTTGGTATGGTCATGTGATGCGCAGGGAGGAACGGGGATGTTTTAAGAAAGGTAATTGCATATGAATGTGGACGGGTATAGGGGAAGAGGAGGACCGAAGAAAAGATGGATGGACTGTGAAAGATATGTTTATAGAGAGATTGAATGCAGGTATGACCTCGAATAGAGATGAATGTAAGGGGAAGACATGTTGCGCCGATCGCAAATATAAATGGGATAAGGGCAGGGAGATGATTGGTATAACGGTTACATATAAAGTTGTCGGTTTGTAGCGGTATAGGACTCCGTCCCGGTCGCGGTCGCGTTCCCGCTCGGTGACTCCGCCCCACTGGAGGCTGGCGCAACGTAGGATCATCAAACTATCTGAATTCGAGGTCAGTCTAAATATACAAGAACTAAATAAACTGATCATTAGAAATAAGGAATCTTAGAAATAAGTTTTCTCCTCCAGGGTAGGAAATACATAGCTGATGATGGTCGAGTATTGTTGGCGAGTTGGAAGTATATTAAGGGTACTAGCGGCAATTACATTTGATAGATTTTTTTTCTCATAGGGGTGTGCGAATAATTCAAAATGACTAATTATTCGTTACGAATTGATTATTATAATTCGATTCGATTCCGGGGGGAAATGCATTTACGCACTACCCTTATCTATTGTATCTGGAGGATCAGAGTCCCTCAGATACAATAGATAAGGGGGCACGGAGTGACGAGCTCCGTGCCAGTGTGGGACTCGCCCGGAAATACCCACTAAAACCCCCCGGAGCCGTCCGCCGCATTTGTGTTGGGGGCGATACGGGGTTGCTTTCGCATGTCGCCGCGTCGCCCCCTGCAGCGAACCCACCAGGCCCGTCAGTGCAATGGCTCGATCGTCAGTGCAATGGCCCGATAATTCATCGTCTCCCTGCCCTTATCTCATTTTTATATGGGGTCAGCGCAAGATGTCTTCCTCTTCGAATCCATGTTGCTTTACGTTTAGTTGATTTTTTTGGAATTATTTGAATTTTTTTCGAATTATTCAATTCGAATTTGGAATCGGATATTAATATTCGATTCGATTCGAACTGTTATAGGACGTGTTAAGAATGTCTTGTTAAAAAAAAAAGAACTTTTTTTAATCGCGGAGAACTTTTAATAGATATAATAGAAATATAGATTTGGAAATATGTTTCCGCAGAGGATATGATTATCTTTAGGCAACCGTCCAGGATGAAAGCTCAAGTCTGACTGACTGATCTGTGTTTGTTTCCTAAGAGCTAAGGGAGTTATGCTGACCTGGGATTGTATGCCACATAGCGGGGGTATAACGGAACGATATTCGCACACCCCTATTGGGATAGTTTGAATTTAGCTTCTATTTGGGGATGATATCTCGTCCAATCCAACAATTATATGCTTCACCAAGTTGTGTCTCTGATACCTGATGATAGTATTCCCGAATGAGCACAAAGTTCCGTCCTCGCCAATTAGGGGTCATCCATTAATCAAGTAATGTTTTTTTTTAGAAATTTTCATGTCCACACTCCCGTCTAAGTGATACATGGTGAGAGTTTAAACTAAATATGCCCTCTCTCTTATGTAAAATCACATGTTATTTTTGATAGTACAAAGTATTTTTTTTCGAAGTTATACTTGTTTTGGCGCGTTAGGGGAAAATAATGAGAGTAAATTTTTACGATGCGCGCGCAACGAAAAAATGACACCCTGAAGTTAGCTGTCAACGTTTTAGTTCTTTCTATTATTACGTCAAAAATGTCAAGAAGTATAACTTTTACGTGCGTACTTAACACACTTTTTTAATTTTTTTAAGGCAACAAACAATTACACCAAATACATAAACAGTACTTATAGTGTAATCAGCTCAGATGCCCAAGGAAATACCTAAACACACAAATAAGGGCTATGATGAAAGAATTAAAAAAAGTAAAAAGAATTACAAAAAAAAAAAAAACAAGATAAACTTGACGTACAAAATGAATAAAAACTAGTTCTTATTTACTACAAAGTAACAAATTATTAGTGATAATAATAGTCTATCCTATATAAATCTCTTGAACGGTGCGGGTGAGGACGTATTTTAAAACTTTTAAAGTGTTATCTGTCTATTCTATATACATATATAAGCAAAGTTTGTTTTGTTTGTCCGAGGTAAACTCGAAAACTACTGGACCGATCAGCGTGAAACCGCAACCATTCGACGCGGAATTAACCGTAGATATGGTAATAGGCTATAATTTTTCAAATTCTATGAGCCCTTCGCCATGTTTTTTCAATTTGTTTGTTTATTATTCCTTTGACGCACCATCACCTCAAAACTACTGAACCTATCGGGATAGGACTAATACCTTTCAACGCAGTATTAGTAGTAGACAGGTATTTTTTGAATTCAGTTAATTTAAACGGGTTTTCACGCGTTACCTTTGCTTTTTTCTATCCCGACGTTTCGGCTGGGTTTCCCAACCGTGGTAACGGGCGGAGTCAGCCCAGGTAACGCGTGAAAACCCGTTAAAATTAACTGAATTTAAATATGGAACGCGAAAACTTAAAAAAAGGTATTTTTTGGATTCCACCGATCCTCTCTCAGTTTTTTTTTCGATTTACTCTTTTGTACATTTTGCACTACAATTTACGCTTATATACATTTTTTCCGCTAATAAAAACAAAATAGTCTTACTTTTTATTCATTCATATGTTTTTTTTTTTTTAATTAGCTATAAATGAAAAGTCATATGCACAGAACATATGAAACGCGGGCGGAGTCGTTTAAATATAGATGAGCAAAATCTAATTTAATTCTGGAAAATTAGGATAATCGTTGCCTGGCAACAGCGAGTCGAGGTCACGTGTTACTTTTCTGTTAAGACATGGCGCGTTCAACGTTATCTCATAGCAGCTCTCCGACCCCGCTCTTGTGATATTTTGTGACTTCTTCACACCGTTATTAGATCCTTTATGAGATATTTGGTAATTAAAATATTGAGAATTGCCACCAATATGGCTATCGTGCCTGACTGGGCTCGCGGCCATTGTATACTTGAGGAAAACTTGTTAAAGCCGCTTCCTAGAGCTATTTAGTTATCTAATTTTTTTTTTTTTTGACGGGGGGAAATGCATTTACGCACTTCCCCTACCTATTGCATTAGTGAGACCGGAGTCTCCCAATGCAATAGATATGGGGGCACGGAGGGACGAACTCCGTGCCAGTGTGGGACTCGCCCGGGCGTGAAGCGCCCGGAAATACCCACTAAAACCCCCCGGGGCCGTCCACTGCATTTGGGATGGGGGCGACACGGGGTGGCTTTCACAAGCACCGCGTCGCCCCCTGCAGCGAACCCACCAGGCCTCGTCCGTGCAATGGCCCATCATTCTTGTACCTACTGTACAGTCACTTTGTCGAGGAAAAAAATTACGTGAATACTTTGAATTTTTTTTAATTTTGTAACACAAAGCGCGCCGAACAACAGAGAACGGAGAGGGTGAAACAGGAACCGGCCGATAATCACCAGGAGAATATCCAGGACAGTGAGTATCAACTATATTGCATATGCATATATGTAAGACTTACTTAATTTTCTTATTTCGGTCATATTTGCTAGCAGTGCCCTAGCATCTAACGGTGGCGAACCACAATTATAAACGATAGTCAAGGGGTCATCCAAGTATTACGTAAGCAGAATTTTAGTTCTTTTTGAACACCCCCCCTCCCCTCTGGTAACTTAAGCATAAAGTAAATTTTGCTTACGTAATCACCATTTAAACCCTCTTTTGTTGTACTATATTCCATTATATGAGTAACCTATTTCTAATATCAATTTAAACTTGAATCTTTTGTGTTATGACTTCATTATTTAATGTAATATTAAGGAGGATATCCTAGTGGCATTTATTCCATACAAACGTAGTCCCCTGTCTCCTCTCTGGATAATAGCATTACGGTAAATGTTTTTATACGAAATAAAATATATCGACCACCGCCATGCCCGTACGTTTTGATTTTTTTCCCATAAATTAGTTACTGTAGAAACTAGGAGCCTTTGAGAATGAAAAAAATGGATGGAAAAAATTAAAAAAAAGCAAAACGTACATACATAGTCAAATTCTTAATTATTCTAAAACTGAAAGAAAATTAAAAATCGGTTTAGTTTCGTATGAGGAAACAGGGCACTACGAAGTTGGGGACGCCGGGTGCGGGCACACCCGCCGTCCCAGCAGCAAAATAGCTGCACAGGCAGGGAGGTTGAGGCGCACCGATGTGTCCCGGTGCGCCTCCCAACGATCGACGTCAGAGGGGGGTCTTACCACTCCTCGACCCCCCTCAGACCATAATGGCGACGGCTCGTTTGAGCCTACGCACGCCGGGGGAGCGGCAGTAATCCAGATGGCAATTCCCGCACCCCGGCATCACAAGTGCGCTCGAGAGGACACCTTGGGGTTTAGCCGGTAGGAGTCCGGCACTGTTCCACTCTCCTGCCCGGGAGAGTGGTTCGTCCATGAGGATTCCCCCCCCCCAAAAAAAAAAGGGCACTACGAAGTGATGTTTTCGTCTATTTCGCAAAGTTTAACTCATCCCGAGCTGCAGTTGTCCCTTTCGTGTTTTATAATTCTTTCTTTGAGGCGCAACGCGATAGTAATAGATTTCTGAAATACCTACATTCCCGACCGAATGTCCTCTTAAGCTCTGGATACAAGCAGATGAACGCGGTGAAGACGATGAAAGGACCATTTTAAACAGTGAGTGATTTGGTTTTTTTTTTTGGCCTTATAAAATATTTTAAAAGGATGACAGCAGAGGTTTATTTAATTTTGTTTCTTTTAACTATTTACAGATATATGTAGGCAAGGATGATTTAAAAGGGGCACAGCAATCTGCATTTTATTTCATGTGTCAAACCTTCAAATATGTTTTAATGTTGAAATTTAAAATTAAAAAAAAAAGAAACAGTGTCAATGATATTTCATTTATGTCCCTACATGTAACTTTTAACTCTGGTTCACATATAAAAATATTTTGAATTTTTAAAATTTGTTTTATTTATTTCTTTATTTCGTTAATAATCTTTTATGTTGGAAGAGAAATTGAATTAAAGCACGGTACTAAAAAATAAAAAAAAGAGTTGAAGAGAGCGTCAGGACGTCTGTTTTTTTTTTCTTAATGACGTGACCGCCCGGGCGCCATTACAGGAAGTTTCTGTCATTTTCACACATGGATTTGTTAACTGGTTTTAGATGATATATATTAATAACAAAATTCAGTAACTGTGCTGTAGAGAAATTTACAAATATTTTAATAATTTATTGTCGTTTTATTTTGATTGTCTTTTTAATCAAATACATCGAAGAAAGCCACTATGAAATTCGTCAACGGTTTTAGTCTAGTTGCCGCCATTTTACCACGGATATTATAAGAAACAAATAATTATAGTACGTAATAAGCTACTAAGTGTTATTTACTTGTTATATTAAAAAAGGAGTATAGAAACTTTTTAGTTTACATTTAGCGCTAAAACCACAAGTGTTTTTTTTTTTTTAATTTTTAGACGAAGGTGGCACACCCGAACGGCCGCCGGAGAAGGAAGAAGGTGAATGCGATTCAACTTTAGGTAATTACATTAGTTTTATATATATATATATATATACATTTTTGACGTTTTTAATATTTAGATTGCATTGAGTTATTTTTAATTCTCAGATCGTCCCCGACACGAAAGGATTGATTACAACGCTTTGGATTTCGAAGCGGACGGTGAGCTCTTTTTTTTCCTAGATTATTTCGTTAAGTTTAGATAAGAAATAAATTTGTAAGAGTTTCATTAATTATGAATAGGCTTAGGAAATAACAAAGAGCTTCACGCGGGAGCAAATTTTCCTACAACTTTGAATCCGTATACTGTAAACTGTCTTAACTGAAAAATTAAATTTTATTTTTAAAAATGTCAGTCACATGAATATACACCGTGACATTGAAAATGTTGACTGCGTAGAGGTCACGGTTACCGCTTGAGCACAGAATGGCAATATTGCCCCTTTTATAATTGTGCATACTCGATGAAGTTGGAGCCTTAGACTCTTTTTTTTACACGATTTAGGTTCAGTGCTTTGACCACAATATCACCTGATGTTAAGTGACGATGTTGTCCAGAATGGTAAACAGACTAAGCTTAGGTACTGGTTCTCAAGTGATGCTGCCGGAACACACCTATAGGTATTTGGCGGCAGGTTTTCGAACTTGAGGGTTGTAGCTATCCAGACATAGAAAATGTCCTACCACCATGCTATGGTTTCCTCACGATTTTGACTTTCACCGAAAGCTCAGGCTAAATTTTAGAGTCGAATAGGTGGTTATGAACCCGCGTCCATTGATACGGAATCCAAAAATCAAAATCAAAAACATCTTTATTCAATTTAGGCCCTAAGGAGGCGCTTATGTACGTCCAAAACACTACCACCGGTTCGGAAAACAACTCAGTCGAGAATAGCGCAGGCGAGAAACTCGATCTGGTTCTTTCTTTTTAATAAATATAATACATATCATTTTTTTTTTTAATATAAAAAAACTATACAAATCATAGTCTTAACTAATGTTAGCGGAAGAACAGAGATGTCGGTTAATCCGGCTTCTCGTATATATAAATGTTTACACTAAAATGTATGTTATTCCTACCTAATAATAGATATAACTAACTGCCTCGGTGGCGCAGTTGTATTACATACGACTGCCGTTCTGAGGTCTCGGGTTCGATCACCGGGTCGGGTCAAGTGATATTGGGGGTTTTTCTACTCAGTATTATCCCGGAGTTTGGAATTTGTGCCCGATATGGCGACAGGCTCGCCCCCTGTCACATATGGGACGGAATGTGGGTGGTGTAGTTCGCTACTTCACCTCTGCCTAACCCTTCGGGGATAACAGGCGTGAGCATATGTATGTATGTAATAATAGATATAAGCCATATATATGTTTTAATATGGTAAAACCGACTAGACGTGCTAACAGCTATAACAACATTACTCGTTAAGATTTTCGTCTCACGTAATTATTAGTAAAACCAGACGACATTTCGGTAAAGGAATTGTATTTTTTTTTATTTAGAAGATGCAGAATCGTCTCACAGACGTAGACCGGAGCGACACGAGACCCGCCGCAGGGCTGTCCGCCGGCAGACTCCCGAGAACCGCGCTCAGATGCTAGCAATGGCTCTCGGTGTCAACCCTAAACACGATGAACAGAGGTTGCTAATAAAAAAAATTTTTTTTTCACACACTGCACACTCTTTATTAGAGATATTTTTACTGGTTAACTAGCTGTGTGCTCGCGGCTGCGCCCATGTCACATATATTCTTCACTTAATTTTAAGTTTTTTTACGCGGTACCCTAATTTTTTTTGCGAAAATTAACTTCAGCTATCTACCAAAAAAAGTTCCGTCAAAATCCGTCCAACCGTTCCGGAGATTACCCGGAACAAACAGATAGACAGACGAACAAAAAAATTCAAAAATTGTATTTTTGTTATAAGGTATCTTATATACGTTCATATATCTATTTAGTAAAAAAAATTAATTTTGACATTACAAACCGACACTTCCATTATATATTAGAATTAGAATTTTTTTCCTTTAACTATATAGGTTAATTTATATTATTGTTTATTTTGGATTGTCCTCCCCCCCTCCCATCCCCCCGCATTTTTCTTATTTTTCTCCAAACCCTAGATATATCTAAATAAACTAATAACACGAAATAATATTATCTGACATGATTTATTTCATGATTTTTGGAAATGAGTCTTCTACAATTAAAAAGCCGTCACATCAAATTTAGCTTAAAAATATGGTTTGTATGTCTATATATATATAAAACTATATCAAACTCAAAAACTGTCCGTTTACCTGAGCCATTTGAACTTAAGAACGTAGCTACGTTTAAAATAAATGTTTACTATAACTCTTCGCTTCTCATCTGCTTCCGATGTGACGCCGTTTGGTTTAGACGACTCACAAATGTGAGATTTAAAATAGTAACAGTGTAAAAGATAGCGGGTTCGATTCTCCGCTTAGGACCTCTCATACATGCACAATAGGAACATAGTTTTTATCAGGAATCATTTACGCATCATTATGCCTATTTAGAGCTATAAAAAATTATAGAGGTATTGTGATTAAGAGTGAGAAAGATATGGCGTTAATTTTGAAATATTTTATAGTCGCCTTTTATTATTCTAAAAAGTATTATTTTAAAAATAACTAAATGTAAATATTGTTGTACGTATAATTGAATGTAGTAATTAGCTCATAGTGCCTAGAAATTTTCAAAAATATCTGAGATAATGTCTCCAGTTTTCTTTAGAGCCTTTTTAGGATTATAAATAAAAAATAATTTTCAGCTTAATTCCTATAGCCGTTAGGAAACTGTTTTAATGTGAATGTTTTATTGATGTGTGAATCTACTCTTCTATATGTATATTGAAGTGTCTGTAATATCAAAATAACATTTTTTTTACTAAATACATACGAATATATGTCTGTATGTATACACGATACTTTTTTTTTTGTGTTTTTTTTTTTTTGATGGGTGCAAATGCATTTACGCCCTACCCTTACCCATTGTATTAGTGAGACCGAAGTCCCCCAATACAATGGGTAAGGGGGTGCGGAGGGACGAGTTCCGTGCCAGTGTGGGACTCACCCGGGCGTGAATCGTCCGGAAATACCCACTAAAACCCCCAGGGGCCGTCCGCTGCATTTGGGATGGGGGCGACACGGGGTGGCTTTCGCAAGCACCGCGTCGCCCCCTGCAAAAAATGTTCACCCTGTAGGTTCGAACCTAACACTCGTACCACCTATGAGTCATGCGGATTAGTCCACCGCGCTAACCTCGCTAACAACTAACCTCGCCCTCGTATACACGATACCTATACTAAAAATACAATTTTGAATTATTTTTTTTCTATCTGTATGTTCGTTCCGGGCAATCTCCGGAACGGCTGCACCGATTTTGACGGTGCTTTTTTTGCTAGACAGCTTAAGTTACTTCGGGTAACTTGGAGTACGTTTGAGTTTCGGTTATCCGCAGGGATATACGTGAGCCGCGGAGACGCGACGGCTTGTCTTCGGCCGTCACTTACCCCGCCCCGCGGCTCTCCTCGGCCGTAGCCAACGTCTCTGAAGGTCTCTCCGCGAAGCCCGCTCACGACGCACCCGCCGATGCTTACGATCCCTTCACTTTACTGAGGAGCACCTTTAAAAAAGATAAGGGAAAGGAACCGGCGTGAGTAGAGCTAGCTTCACAAATTACACTATCGCGGTTAATATACAGTAATACCCCGCTTAGCGCGACCCCGTTACGCGCGGTTTCACTATAACGCGAATGTCAAATTTCGCGCTCAAATGCCTCGCATTACGCGAAAGAGTTCGTATAAACATAATGTAAAGACAATAGATGTATTTTTCCGTAAAAAACAAGAGTTTGCATAAAGTGTTTTTAGAATTAAAGTGATTGATTAAAATGATTTGTATTTTTTTTGTATTAAATTTTGACGTATGTTTAATCATAAACCTCGATATACGCGAATATCAGTTAACGCGATTTTTTTTCGGAACGTATCCCTCGCGTAAAGCGGGGTATTACTGTATCTATCTATCTATATAATAATAATAAAAATGTTTTATGTTACAATAAATCTATTAATTCGATCTTAAAGTCAGTTGTCAGTTTTAAGAATTTAAAACGAAATAGAATTATCCGGTTTTTAGTACAAAGATGAATGAATGTAGTAAGTTCTGGTCAAGATTTTTTTTTTGTTTTAACTCCAAAAAAGAAAAAAAATATGGTATAGATTATCGGCAATGAGTTAGTTAACCTTTTGGTTATTGTTCATTCATTATTGAAGAGAAATGTTTTGTGAGACTTGCGTGCTAAGAATCCGCTAGTTATTTTATGTGGTTCGAATAATTTTTATGTTTATATATATGACTAGCTGGTGCCCGCGGCTCCGCACGTGTTTCATATGTTCTGTGCATATGACGTTTCATTTATAGCTAATCCAAAAAAAACAAATGAATGAATAAAAGTAAGAGTATTTTGTTATTATTATTAGTATTTGAATTTGAGTACTTAAATCCAAAAAATACCTGTCTACGTAAAATACTGCGTTGAAAGGTATTAGTCCTATCCCGATATGTTCAGTAGTTTTGAGGTGATGGTGCGTCAGAGGAATAATAAACAAACAAATTGAGAAAACATGGCGAAGGGCTCATAGAATTTGAAAAATATATAGCCTATAACCATCTACGATTAATTCCGCGTCGAATGGTTGCGGTTTCACGCTGATCGGTCCAGTAGTTTTCGAGTTTACCTCGGACAAACAAAAACACACTTTGCTCATATATATAGATAAGAATCAAGAGTTAAGTTTGGTATAACTAATAAAAATTAAACATTTATTGAAGCCAGATAAAAATAAAAAAACTAGAACTATTAAAGATTTGTGTAAAACACTTAGGGAAAAATAAAAAGTGAAGTCTACTCGTTTAGGCGTGCAATGTAAAATATGTTTCCAGCAAAGAAGAGCGTACCGATCGTCGTGATGTCAACCCGCGATACAAAGACAAACAGAGGGACGAGAAACGCGATAAACATCGCAACGGAAGAGGCGATACGAATCGCAAACATTCCGAAAGCGATGACAGGGACCGCAAACATTCAGACCCGATCGAAAGCAGGGCTCGGAAGAACACCGAAACAGATAACTCGGCCCGTAAGCATTTAGAAAGCGATGATAAAGGACGGAAACGCTCCGAATCTAGGGATGTCAAGGAACGTAAAGTATCGGAAAGCGATGACAACAGGGATCGGAAGGATTCCGAAGAGAATCGAGCCGGTCGGAAACACGTCG
The DNA here is from genome assembly GCA_014132275.2 of Samia ricini. Classification (NCBI taxonomy): domain Eukaryota; kingdom Metazoa; phylum Arthropoda; class Insecta; order Lepidoptera; family Saturniidae; genus Samia; species Samia ricini. The sequence continues at coordinate 1,099,897 of AP028162.1, forward strand.
AGAGAAAAGACGACAGACCGGTTAGACGTGAACGATCCAAGGAGAGGGAGCGAGACAGGTCTAGGGAAAGGAATACGGACCGCGGCGAGAAGAAACGAGACGAAGATAGATGCAAACAGAAGGAGAATAAAAAGGACAGAAAGAAACGCTCGCCGTCTACCTCTAAGGAACGGTAAGACAACTTTTTTTATATGCTAAATCTAACACATCTAACCCACATCTCTGTGACTATGATTTGTATAGTTTTATATATGAAAAAAAAAAATATATGTATGATATTTATTAAAAAAAAAAGAGAACCAGTTTCGAGTTTCTCGCCTGCGCTCTTCTCGACTGGGTTTTTTTCCGAACCGGTGGTAGTGTTTTAGACGTTCATAAGCGCCTTATTAGGACTTAAATTGAATAAAGATGTTTTTGATTTTTTATTTTGAGAAGGGCTCTCAGTAGTTAGAATATACTGTGAATTGCTTGCCGTAAGATTTTGAAAGTGTGGGTAGTAGCTAAATACCACACCGTCATGCCGTCTTCTCTTCTTTCGATGAAATTTGAAATTTATTGTAGGTTAGGAATAACCTTTCCATTCCCAGTACTTCTTTAGTGACAAATGCCAATTATATGTAAAGCAATGTTTTTTTTTTTCGAACCTAGCTAAAGCTGTTGACCGGAAGGGCCTTTACAGCTTCACCGTGACTTTGGGGGCGAGTGCTGAAGGCACTCAGCCGCAATAAGGTGACTAGCACAAGGGTTACCAAAATGGTACGAACCTCGGCTTGGCCGTCACCTGAGTGTAAAACTCTCGCGAGTTTGAACCTAGCTATTCCCTACATTTTTTATTTATTAATAAAAAAAAAGGTTCCTTACAGGGAGCAATGTTTTAAAACGTCTATTCTAATATATAAATGGAGCTGATGTCTGGAATTTACACTGCTCTCTGTGCTTCCGCTAACAATTATGATTTGTATAGATTTTTATTAAAAAAAAAACAATATTTATATTTTGAATTTATAAAAAAAATTGAAACCAGGTCGAGTTTCTTGCCAGTTCGTATCGACTGTATTGTTTTCCGAACCGATGGTAGTGCTTTGACGTTCATAAGCGCCTTATTAGGGCCTAAATTGGATAATATTTTTTTCTTTGATTCATAAAAAGACTATGTAACCCAGAGTTACTTCTTCCATTATCTATCCAGGTCCAGGTCTCCGAAGCATGTTGAGAATAAATTAACGAGCGGCGGGTGAAGGTAAAACGAAACAGCCATCGGAAGATAAGAAAAAGGTGAGTGTCTGTCTGTCTACCTTTCCGTTTTTGAACTATTTTTTAGCTTTAATATTGAAATATGAAATGTTGTGACATTTGTTCAGATTGTCTTCGAATCCTTTCCCCTAGATATAGTGCAGAAGACATTTTCTCTTGTTTACGGATATCGGACCGGCCATCAATGCGCCATTATGCAAACCTTACAATATATCACTTTTATCCATCTGTTCATTTGTGTGTGTGTATATTTGTAATTCGAGAACCATTTCATTATTTTATATATAAGCAAAGTTTGTTTTTTTGTCCGAGTTAAACTCGAAAACTACTGGACCGATCAGCGTGAAACCACAACCATTCGACGCGCAATTAATCGTAGATGGTTATAGGCTGTATATTTTTCAAATTCTATGAGCCCTTTGCCATGTTTTCTCAATTTGTTTGTTTATTATTCCTTTGACGCACCATCACCTCGAAACTACTGAACATGTCGGGATAGGACTAATACCTTTCAACGCAGTATTAGTAGTAGACAGGTATTTTTTGGATTCCACCGATCCTCTCTTATTTTTTTTTCGATTTACTCTTTTGTACATTTTCCACTTCAATTTACGTTTATATACATTTTTTCCGCTAATAAAAACAAAAACAAAAAAAAATACTCTTACTTTTATTCATTCATTTGCTTTTTTTTTAAATTAGCTATAAATGAAACGTCATATGCACAGAACATATGAAACGCGGGCGGAGCCGCGGGCACCAGCTAGTACTAGTATATTTATAACTAAGATGTAGTTTACCAATTGGTGTGAGGAACAATATATGTATGAATCCAGACAGTATGTCTTTCATCTGAAATATATATATTTTTAAACCTAACCTACAAATTAGGAGGAAGAAAGGAACGAAGCTCGCAAAGAGCTGATGGAAATTGTACGTCTGATCAAGTCGCGGCAACGAGATAGAGAGAACAAGGCGGCCGCTGGTGAGACCCAAAGATTTTTTTTTAAAAATATAGCGAGAGAGTTTGCGGTTTAATGTTGCGGTGAATGTTGTTATTAGCTGTGTAAATAATTATATGTTAAATTTGGCTTTGCATAACTTTTTTTTAGTGAGACCGAAGTCTCCTAATGCAATGGGTAAGGGGGCACGGAGGGACGAACTCCGTGCCAGTGTGGGACTAGCCCGGGCGTGAAGCGCCCGGAAATACCAACTAAAACCTCCCCGGGGCCGTCCGCCGCATTTGGGACGGGGGCGACACGGGGTGGCTTTCGCAAGCACCGCGTCGCCCCCTGCGGCGAACCCACCGTGCCTGGTCCGTGCAATGGCCCAGTGGGGATGGGCGGGGAATACTTCCCCACCCACCTCTTCGCCCATCTCTCGAAAGAGGTATGACCGAGACCGGTCAACCATCCGGGGGGCAGGATATACTTCCTGCCTCCCAATAAAACATGAAAAAATTGGACAGAGCAGTGACGGGCAAATAAAAAGGGAAAGAAGCCCGCCACTGCTGAAGAAGAAGAAGAATGGGTCCCTCTCCTCTACTCGTCTTGTCAAACCGACAAGACACTGGCTTTGTACACCTGCCGGAACACTGTAAGTACTTGGAAGTTACTTACAGTTTTCGCACCTGAAAGTAAAGGCTAGCCAGGCGGTTGCTGACTCAAGGGGGGAAGGGGCGGGGGCCCTGACCTTCCATTGCACTGGGGAAGCCGCCGGAGGGCTTAGTCTTGGTTGATCGGGACTAGTCCTTTTGCGGGTAGGGACTTGGCCTTTGGGCTAGGTCATCCGTCTGGGGGGTATGTCGCGGTGTATACTTGCGATCCCGTGTTGCCCTCCTTATGTGGCGGTAGAGACGGTCACTCATAGGATTTTAATGGGTCCCACACACCCTCCCTGCCCCCGCATGGGAGGACGGTGCCTAAACGCATTTCCCTATGTAAAAAAAAAGGCTACCCAGGCGGGTATTAGAAATTATGATGGTTTCTTACAATGGACACCGTAAACTCAGTCTCATTGAAACATTCGATCCCAGTCGATCGACGGAGTATCTGAACACAGCTAGAATAACCGAAGTAATTTAGAATTAATTGTGTAGATTTGTTATTTTACATTTGCTGTGAAATTTGTTTATAGATTTTAGTATATTTTAACATCACTATGTACAACTATTTCACGTTGCTGCGATGATCTTAAAATGTCACAGGTGCAAAGCGTTGGCACTAACAAATGCTTCAGTATTGCCAATGTAATGAAATGAATCTTTATTTAAATCATTAAGAGTTCCTACAATCTTTAATCGTTGATACAAATAGGACAGGAGATTTATAATAATGCGGATTGTCTTATATCTTATTGAAAAAAACAATTTAGTTAAATGAAAAAGTACGTCGACTATGATGCCGCGATTTATTTTTTTCTCCTTCCCACTTACACATCGGTCTATCGCTCACTCTTTCGCTCTACATAACCACCGTCAAGGATTTCGCATAGAATTTTCGATGTTAATTACAACAGAAGCCAAGAAGAAGCGTCATTCTTCAAGCAGTTCCTCGGATTCGGAGCGAGAGAAGTCTAGACGTCGTCGCGCTCATCAGATAGGGACCGCAGGAAGCGCAGCTCTAGCCCTAGGTAAGTTTTTTTTATGGTTCCCGAATATCCCGAACATAGGCCACGGCATTGTTGGTTTAATCTCTATAAAATTTTGCCCCGACTATTATATCCTATGTTCTTTATTTATTATTTATAATCGTTTTTGTTCCTAATTTGCCTTGAGTCTAGTTTTACAGTATTGTTTAGCCTATTCTTAAATCTAATTCCCTCCTCCTTAATAATACACCTAGGCTAAGTTTTATATACAATTGTAAAGAACTTCTTGTCAATAGGAATTATTCGGTATTCATTCCCGATATTAATTGAGAATATAGTGGGAAATAGTCAGACTTTAAATGTAGAAAAACGACTGCATTTCATCTGATGTTAAATAAAGTACAGTAACGATCGCCGATATTTGTGAATTTGCACCGGGAACAGTTTGCATCAACATGACGGACTAGATCTACCACTGGTAAACCCTATAGGTAACTCTAGAAATGGAATTGCTGACTCCGAACACTCGACTCACCTTACTTAACCTCTAAGTATGACGGGTTTTAATATGTGTACGGTGGTCGCAATCCATTTGCGCTATCGCCTCGTTTATTGGTAGATCTACATGGGAACACGAAACCCGACAGTAGACGCATGGATTTAGAATGCCTACCTTGATGGCTTTAGATATCATTATTTGGATGCCACGATTTTTCTAGCGTCTTGCTTAGTTCATCTAGTATAAGTTGAATGCCTGATCACAATTTCACTTGGTGTTAAGAGACGGTTTGACGTAGGATCTAACACGGTAGGCCTTGAAGAACTGCCGTGATACCCGCAGGGGTCTTTTTAGTTCATAGGTTCTGGTTAACCATGCGGGTATTATTAGCAAATGTCATCATGATGTTTTGGTTTCATCGTGTGGTTTTCCTTTCACCAATTGCCACCATTGAAACTGTTAAAAGGTTCCACCGACTTACACACATGATTCAGTTTACATTCCAGATAACATCATCTCAGAGTTTCTAGTTATTTGACTCGACTAAAATCAAACGCAGTCACATCCGCTTTTGGAAATATCTATAACTTCGTTTTTCTCCTTGTATGAGTAATTTGAGCTTCGAAAACGAAACTTCGTTCAAAATCCGCTACATTTTGAACTAATATAATTCTCCGCGTTTGATAATTCATTCGGGTAATTAATATTAAACGAGTAATGAATAATTACGTCCAGAGGTCGTCGCGGCTCTAGTTCGGAGCGTAGGTCCCGCGACAGGAAAGGCTCGGGCCGACGCACCAGGCGATCCTCCTCGCCGCATTGAATACCAGGATACACATCCTCACGATTACAACAAACACACAGACGAACCGTAAAATGTACACTCACAACAACATTTTATTTTTATGTACTTTGACGTATATTTTATTATACTGGTATTATTATAAGCAATATCGGAAACAAATTATGCTTTCGCATTGAATTCAAGTTTTGAACGTTACATATAACATATATAATGATAACAATACCGAAACAGTGGATACAATAAAGTTTTATTAATATATATATTTGTGAAATGATTATTCAAGCCTCACTTACTTATTGCTTACTTATACCTTGCATTGTTTAATTATATATTATGTAATTTTGATGGCTTTTACGCGATGTGATTTGATTGTATTAAAAAATAATAATAAAACGGCGCGTTGTCACTAAAACTCCCGAGAAATTAAAAACTTTCCCGGAATTTTACAGCGAATGACCACCATTTTGTTGTAAAGACTGTTTGAAATTATAATTATCATAACAAAATTGGGCCTAAAGTACTTGTATGTCATAACTATAATAATTATAAACAGCAATAGTAAAATTTATAACACTGATTTTTACGTTTATATAATTTTATAGTTTTTGTGGATCCTGAGTCGGAATACGCCTAGTTAATCATAACGGATGACAACATTAATAACACCTTATCTTTTATTCAATATTATTTTTCCTCTTTAAAATCTCGTTTTTATATATTTTTAAATTTAAGTTCTCTTATTATTAGATGCTTGTGTTTTTTTGATCCTAATAATTTAATTTAATGACTCAATTTAATGATTAAAAAATATATAATATCATAATTGGGTGGGGATACCTTTCATTTTTTTAAAATAAATTAATCTTAAAAGAACTTTTAAATCGTTTGTATTCTTAACTAATCCTTACGGAATTCAGAATTCTATGTTATTATTTCGGTGAATTTGTACTTAATAAACTAAAAAGAAGTATATTTAATTTAAATAACTTTTTCACTGTCCCACTTGATGTTTGCATTTTGTAAAAGGTAACGTCTCCCTGTCTGTCCGTTAGTGTGTTTATAACCCGACAACCACTGTATTGAATTTTTTTTTTTCGAAATCTTAAATATATTTTCCGTTTAGGTTTTGTTATATATTTTTTGGTACGTAAGATAGGGGATAAGTTATATGGATATTTGGGAGTTAAATCGGCATAAAAAATTACGGTCATTTTTGTAGTGTTATGCTATTAATTAAAGCTTAAAAATTTCGATTTATTATTCAATCAGTTTTACTCTGTAATGTTGCTCATCAGATTATACACAATTTTCTTGACTTCAAATACTCTTATGCGTGTAACAAGATATTTTCTATGGAATATAATAAACCAACACGGCAGTCAGGATTAAATTAGTAATTTTTTTATAGTCCAAATATAATATGAATATTATGGAAATCATATATATTTTTTGAAGTATAATTTCATGTTTCTTACGGACAATTATATTTATTCTAAACACGAAGTACACAGACGCCTTATTATATCTGTCTCGTTTACTCTTTAATACAGTTACTCTGGTGTGAGTAGTGCGGCCAATCGACTGCCACTACTTACGGTCTTTCAATTAGTTTTAGAGTCTTATGCTAGACCAAAGCGGTTACCACACGCACGGACCGGACCGCGGACATAGTACGGGGGGCGCCGAGGTTACGGCCCGTTCACACGGCGTCAAGTTCTGTAGATCCTACAAAACCGGGCGGCCATGTGAACACACTATCCGGTTTCGCAAAATCGGTCCGGTCCGTGCGTGTGTTAACAGCTTAACGACTAGTTTAATGAATTTGATTTTAGATTTATAGTTGTTTTACTGGGTTAGTTAGTATAAACTTAATTATGTAGGTGTGGTTAAGATTGTTTTAAAGTAATATCTAGTTTTTTTGATTTTATGACTATTTCACCGTTTGGATGGTTAAATTAAACATAATTACGTACCTACTGAGTAGTGTAGTATGCGATATGGTATGAGTAGCGGTAGTTTAAACTGGTAATAGAGTCTTGTTCCTGAGCTTTGCGTTTGAGACCACACCCGTGTTATATCCATCTATATTTAACGTATATCAAGGATCACTCTCGATTGGCATTTACTAGCCATTTCTAATCAATACGTTGGAGGATTTAAACATTTCTTAAGAATCCACTATTCATTAAATTCGTGGTCATAACAATAGTGTATTACGGACACTCACTAATATATTTCGTAACATTGCTTATGTCAAGGACCTCTTTGATTTATGGCTAGTTTTATATAAGTTTCAAAATATGACTAAAGTACGATGAAAGGGCCAATAATTCGCGGTTATTTTTCGGGGCACTGGGAGTTTCAATGGTATTTCAATTTGAGATGTGGAAGGTTTTTGAGGTAAACTTGCGTTATTTGGCATGTAACATTGATCAAAGATCGTTCGTTAATCGCCTGAGGATTCGGAAGAAATCACGAAATACCCACGTGCCGTAATAAATTATCTAACAAATAATAGCGAGCACTATTGATCGTTATCCTATACATTTTTTTAAGAATAAACAATTGACAACAATTGACGATTTCTTAAGTAAGCACTGCAGTACTTGAGCTATAATTAGGGCTAAATTCAAATTAATTATTAATCTCGATTATCAAGGGTAACTAACTAATCAAAGTAAATTACTTCTGTTCCATTGTGTGGTTTTTTATTTTTGTTTTCTATTATATACAAATGACATAGAGTTTAATAAGACGCAAAATGCTATATAATTGCTGACGTATTTAATTTTAATTGTCTTATCAAAGTGTGAACTATATTTCGTTTTAATGTAATTAATTAATGTAATTCTTCTCATTTATTTTGTCAATAAAGTTATTTGTGATGGAATCTGTTGTTTTATTATGTCTGATCATTATCATTACCCCATTACCGTGAAGATTATTGAAAAAACCAGATGATGATACATTCGCTGTATTTTTATCATGTTATTAGAAGTCTATGATGAGCGCGATTTCGCATCATGTTAAGTGTTGACGGGAGTAATATGGGTGGTTTATTAATTTTGTACACGAATATAAATATATACAAAATAGCAAGATATAATTCGCTATATACGCCGATTGCTGATTTCGGATGACGCACGGATCAAAATGTCACTTTGGTTTGCGACACGTGTACAGTGGTCGCGATCCAGTTCAGTTCAGTTACCCTACCGCCTTGCTAACTACTGGCTACGGTGGCTGAACCCGAAACGCGACACGCCACGCCAAAACTCGAAGGAGTAAAGGTGAAGTGAAACCAGCTAATTTTGCTTTGTATTCAACTCGAACTCTTCTTATTAACCTTTTTAACGGCCCTGGGTGTTGGGTTTATAAACTGGCAACACGGCCTCACTTAAACACTGCGCGCCATCTATCGAGTGTCGCCATCTTACAGCGGTAGCAGCAAAATCGCGTATCATAATATAATTAAATACGGATTTGTGTAACAATTTTGGAGCCAGCTACGTCCCGGGACATAAGAACCGTTATAGAAGGTTCAGGTGAGTAACTGTGTGGCCAGTCATTTTTATGATAGATTAACTTAAATTCAAACTCTAACGAGCTATCGAATCACACACTGGGTTCTAGCCCTTTTGAGCCTGGAGTTATTTTACAATATTCTTAATTTTTTGATTAGTCTTCATTTTCAATGCCCAACAAAGTGGTGGCCATTTGTTAAGCGTTCCAAGGGAGTTGGAAGATTTCAGAATTCATGCTCTGTGCTATTCTATTTTTTATATTTTTGATACACTGCACTTGTGCATAACCAAACTATATCACGTGATACACCACCAAAATTACGTAATAAAGAGTTATATACTAAAAGTTAATTAATTTAAAAAAAAGGAGCACAATATGACAGCACAAAATCGCATCAAGAACTCCATTCTAATATTGCCAACTTCTGAAGAATTAAAATGATGATTTTTAACACAAAATTATCGTTTTCAGTATAAAATTATCGTACGATTTACGCATTTAACACAAGGAAACAAAAATGATTATTTGACCACTTTTGAAACGTCATTAGGGGGGTTATTTAATAATAAATAGTGTCGCGAGGACAATTAAATTTACACTCTAAGGAAATCTATACCTACTATTAAATAAAATTGGAGTGTCTGTTTGTAATGTCAAAATTATTTTTTTTACTAAATAGGTATGAACGATATCTATACCAATTTTTAAAATTTTTGTCTGTTTGTTCCGGGTAATCTCCGGAACGGTTTTACGGATTTTGACGGGACTTTTTATGGTAGATAGAAGATACTCCAGGTAACTTAGGATACTTTAAATTTTCAAAAATATAGACGGTTCCGCGTAAAAGAAATAAAACTCATAAAATCCGATTCAATGCACAGATTTACGGGCAAGTGCTTTTCCATTTATGAGAAATAATTTTACATCATATTATTTCAAAAAAAAATATTAGGGTTCCGTATAAAAAAGTTAAAACGTAGTGAAGAATAAATGAAACACGGGCGCAGCCGCGGGAACCCAGCTAGTTTATAATAAAAGCCTAAAGAGGCGAAATCTGTACATTAAAGATATTTCAGAAATAATACCTTGAGGAATCAAGAAGAACATAGTTCGATGGTTTTTAAAATTTTTGTCTCTGTAGGTCTGTCTGTTTATTAATTTGTTCGCCAATCACGCAAAAACTACTGGACCGAATTGGATGAAATTTGGTATGATTGCGCATTATATACTCTGTAGTAACATTTAGAATACATATTTATACATTTATATAATGCGTAAATAGCGTTTATATATACTCATATTAAAACATCATAATAAATGTGTTTACTTAAAAGTTATAGATAAATAGTGAAATGAGCAGAAATAAATCAAAATTAAATAAAAATAATTTAATTACACTTAATTTAAAAAAAATTATAGGGACGGTCCCAAAGTACAAAGCGACATGTCAAAAATGACATTTGACCGACAGGGTTATCTATCAGGTTTTTTATGAAAATATGTATACAAAGTGTATAACACCATAACCTCGAAAATCGAATAAAACATTGGAGAAAAAAATAAATAATAAAATGTAAATAGATTAATTTCTAGAGTAATTTGAATATTCATTACGCTCTCCTATGAACGTTGGTTTTTTTAGACATGTCGCTTTGTAAGTAGGGTTCATCGGTGTATGTATTTCTGAGGATTATTCATAGATGGCGCTATACTCAATTTTTAATAATTTGGATTGTTCTGTAACATTATAAGGACATAGATAATTAATACTAAATATTATACTGTAATAATAAACGCCAAGAGAATGTTGTCTGTCTGTCTGTTTGTTTATTAATTGGTTTAAAAACTACTGAACCGTTTGCGATGAAATTTGGTATGGCAGTATGTGCAGGCTACTATTTAGGCCTATTAGGGCAAGAATAGCTATGTACATAGTTTCGGCGAGGTCTGGACTCTGCCGTATTGCCAAACCAAGAGGGCCTAGACCTTTCATTGCACTGGGAAGGCTGACTGAGAGGTGGCCTGGTCTGACCGCGGTAAACTTCTGTAGGGGGAAGGCGGGACAGGACGGAAGTATATATGAATATAGGCTGTCTAATAAAATATAGTTATCTGAAGTCCACGCGAGCGAAGTCGCATGCACAGCTAACAATAAATGAATTAAAACGAAATGAATATACGAAAATAATATAATTACGTATAAAAGGAAAGTTCTTTTTACATTTAATGTATATAAAAATAAAATTAAAAAACCTGCTACTTAAATCACGGTAATGGAAGATCCTCCCGGGCCAGGCGCTCGTCCGAGAACGAATACGTCCCTTTCGCTCCTGGACACAATCCTTGGTAGCCTTCGTTAAATAATTTTTCACCCTTTGAGAAATCATGGGTGCAGCATCGTCCTTGACATCTGGGGTATATATATATCGAAGTAATATTCTATAATATAACTTGTATGGTACTCAAAACTGACCGATTACTTTTATTTCACGTCCCTTGTCTCTCGATCCCTTCCCTTTGTTTACCATCAAAATACTATTCCATTTTTGACGTTCTGTTATGTTATGTTATACGAGTATTCACTGAAGTCTTAAAACAAACGTTTCGTAGAAGTAAATGAATTTAACATTATTTATAATTGTCAATTTTATATAATTAAACTTAATGATTTTCGCGGACCGAGTATGGAAAAGGACTATCTATCTGCGATTTAAGTGTGAGAGATGAGAAAATGCTGACTGGTACTAATATGATGACGGGACTCAGGTTAGAGTGGTGTAGGCATTACGCCTTGCACCTCGAGGGTATAACAGTTCGAAATATCAAACTTCGAATTATATGACACAAACTATAAACATGTGTGGCAACACCGTCGTTGAGATAGTGACAAAATTTCCCAAAAAATCCGTAAGAATTATAGTGAAATATGGATGGATGTAATTTTTTAAGTTTTCGCGTTCCATATTTAAATTCAGTTAATTTTAACGGGTTTTCACGCGTTACCTTTGCTTTTTTTTTTTTTTTTTTTTATCCCGACGTTTCGGCTGGGTTTCACCAACCGTGGTCACGGGCTGACTGGCGGTGCGCGGCTTCGCCTGCAGCGTTGAGGGGTATTTTGATGAACTACCCCCGTTTGGCCTTTATATTTATTATAGTCAACAACACACAACACTGCAGAACTGCAGACTGCAGCAACCAGACACCAGGTGTCTACAAAATCGACTGCAGTTGCGGTAGTTCCTATATCGGGCAGACTAAGCGCACTATCGCGCAAAGAGTCAAAGAACATATCGCAGCTGTAAAGAATCGCCAAACAACGAAGTCAGCGATAGCAGAACATCTGCTCAACTCCAATACCAACCATTGGATCGAATTCCACCGGCCGAAAGTGTTATCCACTGATCGCCAATACTATCGTAGAATGGCTCGCGAAGCGATTGAAATTAAAAAACATCCAAATTTCAATCGCGAGGATGGGTATAGACTTTCCTCAGCGTGGAATCCGGTGCTAGAAAATCTTAAGGTTCGTGATTTATCGTCACAGGCATCGTCGATGGACACTGTTAGTGTTGTGTGTTGTGACTATAATAAATATAAAGGCCAAACGGGGGTAGTTCATCAAAATACCCCTCAACGCTGCAGGCGAAGCCGCGCACCGCCAGTCAGCCCGTGACCACGGTTGGTGAAACCCAGCCGAAACGTCGGGATAGAAAAAAAAAAAAAAAAAAGCATAGGTAACGCGTGAAAACCCGTTAAAATTAACTGAATTTAAATGTGGATGGATGTTTGAATTAATTTCCGACGTTTTCTACCGGCTTGTATAACAGGTTCTTTGTATGCCTTTTTTGAGTTTACGAGTGTCTGGTTATTATGATGGTTATTATTGGAGTATAAGGAATAAAGCTATAAGGAATCTGGTTATATGAGCGCTCCGCCAGACGACCAACTGTATTTCAAATCCCACCTAGAGAAAATCAGGCGCCAGACCTCCATGGTGCTAGGCCGTCTCTACCCGCTCTACAACAGCAAGAGCAAAATGGTCCTCCACCATAAAGTTACCCTGTACAAGATGGTGATCAGACCCATCATCACGTACTGCGCACCTGTCTTCGGTCACATCTCTAGCGAGCAGATGCTAACCTTACAAAGGATTCAGAATCGCTTTATAAGGATAGCTGCTGATGTCTATCGGTTTCAGAGAAATGTGGACTTACACAGAGATCTGAACCTGCCCTCCATTAAGTCCGTCTTTAAAACCCAGTGTCGCGCTTTCTTCGAACGCGCAGAGACACACCCCCGAACCCACTCATAGCACGAGCCGTCTCGTACACGCCACGCCGTTACGCCGACCGAAAGCGGCGACGTCCGCGTAACATATTAACCGACCGCGACGATAGCATCACGCGCGCGAATAGGCGGTTTCCTCATGTTCCTCGCACATTTGCGTGTCAGCGCCCACGCCCGCGTAACCGCCGTTCCCGCCGCCGGTCCCCCTCAGGCGGCGGCCCAAGACGTGCTTCGTTCCCCAACTGGGGAGGCTCTTGACGTCGCCGCCAGCGCGATACAGTAACACTGCCCATGCATCAAGCATTACACGCACAACACTGCAAACACACTCTTGCACATAACACGCAGGTACATAGGTCCTGTAAGGAACCTTTTTTTTATGTAAATAAAGATAAAAAATGTAGAGTTTAGCTAGGATAAAAATTCCGCGGGAGTTTTCATATTCAGGTAGCGGCCAAGCCGAGGTTCGAACCCTTGAGCTAGCTACCTTATGTCGCTGAGTGCCTTCAGCACTCGCCCTCAAAGTTTGGTGAAGCTATAAAGGCCCTTCCGAGAACAGCATTAGCTAGGTTAAAAAAAAAGAAGCGTTCCGCCACTGATACCTATCAAATATGAAATTAAATACGGCTCCAGGTTGGAATAAAATCTCAACTGATTTTCTCAAAACTTATAAAAGGTTCTTCTGCGGAGCGAATTTCCGAGCGTTAAAAAAGGAGAGAGAAAGACTGCGAGGCATAATCTTTGCCATTGATTACGGGTGGGAGGAGGCACGGGCCAGACCTTGGATGGTCATGACAATAGCTGGGAACCGAGTGATGGCATCCAACTCGGCGTTACCGGCGCCGCTGTTCAATAAGGTTGTTGAAAGCGACTACCTACTGCACGTCATGGAGGCGTAGAAGGAAGAATACCCGGTCTAAGCCGGTGGGGTTGACCTGAATATCAATCGCTTCTCTGGCAAAATATTAGATATAGAGTTATAACTTGATAGACAGAGACTAGATATATTATGTTTTACAGAAATTTGACTTAAATCAGATAAGTTGTTATTTAATGTGCCACACTTTTCGGTTGCTAGTATATTTAATGGAATAATTGCTGCTGGTGGTGTTTGTATTATTTTAACTAAAGAACATTTAAAATTTGAAAACATAGAAGATATATGTAGTGTCTCAACAGGAAATTTATGTGAAGTAGCTTGCACAAAGATGGCAGGTTTATTAATATTATGTGTATTTAGGTTCCAGCTTCAAATTTTTTTCATTTTCTACAAACAATGGAGGAAATTTGAATAAAATTGTATTATACAAAGAAGCAAGTATTATTCTGTGGTGATTTGAATATAGACATCTTAAGCTCTTTACTAGTGGTTCCTATCTATTTAACCATAAGACGTCTATTGCTAGACATAATTCTAGACATAAGACATAAGTCTCCCACACAAAGGGAGGGGATTGTCATAATCGCCACGCTTCGCAGGCGGGTTGGCTATATCAAAGTAAGGTATTTTTAGTACTCAAAAGATTCTGCTGTCCATCCTTTGGTTTATATCCCTTAATCGCATTTTACGACACCCACGGGAAGATATGAAGATTCTTACCCGTCACCACAGGGCATGTTCCAGCATCAGTCCATCAGCATGTACCAGTCGTTACTATGTTCATATCACTATTTAGGTCCTATAATTTAGATCCACACTTTAATGAACCAACTAAAATCACGGATCAAACTGTATCTTGTATTGACAATATTTTTTCTAACTTTACAACAATTGGCAGGTATTATACCCGGAGTTAGGTTTGATCATAAAGGTCTATTTGTTAAAATAAATTATCGTAAACCTAATAATGATTGTAAGAAAATGGTTAGATTTATATCTAAAAGTAGATTTGCTCGTTTCAATTATAATAACGCTAGACCTAAATATTACAAATCAAGATTCGAATTTTGATAGCGTTTTAAGATAAGAAACAATGAATTAACAAACATTGCCCAACAATGGTTATTAACGTTAGAAGAAAAAATTATGTTTAGTTTAGCAACTACAGGAATAAAAAAGTAGAGAGTTATTTGAGTAACATTAGAGAAAGTCTTTGACGATTAGTTAATCTTTTCATGCTTATGTCCGAAATTATTCGAAACTTTTTAAACGTATTTGTTGTGTAGCTGCTAAAGCAAATTTTTTAGGAAATAAAATCTAAAGCCTAAACAGGAAAAATAAAATAAATTATAATTCACATGATCTGAACGTCAATGGAGTACATATTTCAAACAGTTTTGAAGCAAGATAACTTCACTGACATACCTCTAGAAGTAACAAAATGTGTAAAATCGACACCCAATTGTGCCGCTTTACTTCTGAAATAATTGAGTGTCCCTATAAATTCACAATTTAATTTTATTTCCATTTCTGTAGGTGAAATAATAAAAATCTTTCAAACAGTTGAAACTAAAACGTACCGAAGATATTTGGAGAATGTTGGCAATAGTTCTAAAGTCAATAATTGTTAATATTTCACCATATTTGGGTAGTATATTTAATCAATGCAGAGCAACCGGCATTTCCTCAATTTTTTAAAAATAAGTAGAGATCGAGTTTCTTGCAGGTTCTTTTCGATGACTGGATTGTTCTCCACGCCAGTGGTAGTATTTTGACGTTCATAAGCGCCTTATCAGGACCTAAATTGAATAAAATCAGTCAATAGGTCAGGTGCATGCAGGTTCTTCTTATTAAGGGACATCTTCTGCAGTCTGAGTAATGTTTTTCTAAGTTCTATCTTTGTACAGTATAATCTATAGTTGCTATACAAATTTTAACTTTATTTGGTCTAGTTATAAAATTATTTATTTTTAACATTGTCATATAACCTTATATTTTATTTACAAAATTTTATAAACTGTCCTTAGTTAACGTAACTTATAACGTAACTGTGATAATAAATAATTATCTAATAATAAAAAAAGACTTTTTGGCGGGATTTTGGTTTGTCATAAACCTTGTTTTCAATTCATTTACTTGCAGATTCAGCCCTATCCTATATAGTTTGGTGGTATGTTACGTGATATAATTTGGTTATTGCACTCAAGTTAAGTGTATTGAAAATAATGACAATAGGCAAGGCAAATTTGTGACGTAAAAAACTCTCTCGTAACAAATGTCTACCATTTTATTGGAACACAGAAAATGAAAAAAAAATTACAATTCAAAGTTGATCCTTAAGAACTTGTATTCGTGACCTCTATAAATATTTAAAAGAAAATTCCTTTATATAACATAGATTTTTACGTTGTCACGATAAGATTTGTTTAGGTGAATTATTAATTGAACAGAATAAGTAATATACTTGCAGGGCCGTAACTAGAGTTCAATTGAAGGTAAGGGCAGCTGTGCTTACAGGTAGGGCGGAAGAAAAAATGTAACTTGTTCCCATTGGATTAATCTATTTTTGTTATAATAGGTTGGGATAAAGTTTCTTCGCATTTTATATCAAAACTCGAGACATTTTTTCCAAAGTTTATTTACATTTAATTACAGTACATATGTGTCATTTTGTTCGATGAGGTCATCTTGTAGTTAATACTCTGATCCCGATGTAGAAATGTTGTGATTATTGACAAAAAAAACTAGACAAGTAGTTTTGGCAGGCCTTTTTTGATGTTAGCTTGACACTGCCTAAAGAACTTTGAAGTGACCAAAATAGATGGAAATCTGAGGGATGTCTTAATGTTTGTTAATGTCTTGTTTCGAAATTCCTCCACGGGACTCCTGGTTAAACAGTGAGATAACGTGTAGGGAAGGCAGCTTATCATAGTTTACTGACGGGTGACTGAGAGACAGGATGGTGACTGAGGATTTTAATATATTAACTGCAGTAATAGATGTAAAATAAAATTTTGAATTTATAAGGGCACTTAAGTTATTAAGGAGCAATGCGGCACCATGGGGTGATGAAGTTATATGTTTTGTAACTTCAAGAGGTATGTTAGTGAAGTAGTCCTGAAAAACAGTTGCTACCTCTGAACTGTTTGAAATATGTACTCCGTAAACATTCAGATTAAATGTATTATTATTTATTTTACTATTTCCTGTTTCTTTGTTTATGCTAGAGGGTTTTGGCTTTATTTTTAGACTCGAAACTTTATTTCATAAAATTTAGCTTTAGCTTCTATACATACACGTTTAAAAGTTTTTGAATACTCCCTGACATAAGCATGAAATGATGAATTAGTAGTCAGTGATTTTTTATAGTATAGTTCATATAAACACTCTCTACTTTTTCTTATTCCTTTAGTTGCCCATTGACTGAATGCAATTTTTTCCTGTCAATAACAACCTTTATTGGGCAGTGTTTATTAAATTCATTGCTTATAATCTTAAACAAGTTGTCTTAGTCGTTATTTGGATCTTGACTGTTAAAGTTCTTTGTAAACAATTGCTGGCGAATATTTTTATTTAAACTATCTAATCTACTTTTGGATATAAGTCTGGTCGTTTTCATACAGTCATCAAAATCAAAATTTATTTATTCAATTTGGGCCCTGAGAAGGCGCTTATGAACGTTTAAAAACACTACCACCGGTTCGGAAAACAACCCAGCCGAGAAGAGCGCAGGCGAGAAACTCGATCTGGTTCTTTTTTTTTATAAATATAATATATATCATTTTTTTTTGTCATATAAAAAAAACTATACAAATCGTAGTCTTAATAATGTTAGCGGGTGCGCACAGAGATGTTAATTCCAGACATCACTGTCGTTCACGTAATGATCCATCTTGTAATAACCTTTTGAGATTAAAACTTGCTTGACATAATAATAACATGACATCATTAGGTTTATGACAGCTAATTTTAACAAGCTGACCTTTGTGATCAGACCGTATTCCAGATATTATACCACAACCAATGGCTTTAAAATTAATAAAAATATTATCTGTACAAGACGCAGTATGAGCTAGGTAAGGTTCCGATTCGATTCGTAAACAATTAGTTTTCGAAACAATAGTCACTTCTAGATTATAATACGAGCACGACTACCTCATATACTTAAAACCATCTATGGGAGTAATAAAAAAAATTGCCTATAGTATTTCATGCAGCTATCCAGTTACCTTCTTTCATAACTAATTAAATGAGCTTAAATCCACTTATATTTTACACTGCATTGGCATTTTAAGACCAACATACCCACCCCCTCTCCTAGATACGAC
This sequence comes from Samia ricini, assembly GCA_014132275.2. Lineage (NCBI taxonomy): Eukaryota > Metazoa > Arthropoda > Insecta > Lepidoptera > Saturniidae > Samia > Samia ricini. The sequence goes on from AP028162.1 coordinate 1,118,064, forward strand.
TCTGTGTACTTGATTTTACGTCTATTTTCACCGAAGACTACGGAGGTATTGTTTATGAAAAGATACTCAAAAATTTACGAAGCAACAAGATAAATTTCAAATAACAATACCAGCTATTTCTTATAAAAACTTTATTCTTATTAAGTTCACCAATGAAGGATTCTGTTTTTATTTAATTTAACAGTTACGTCATTCCCACAGCTTCGCCTGTTTATAATGTAATGTAAATGTAAGTTTTATATAGTTTTTTTTAAAAACCATTGGATAATTATGAACCTTAAACTTAACCGTTCGAAAAATTCCCCAGTTGAGGGATATTGCTACTGCTAGGTTAGTCTACTTTGCTTACTTTTATAGCATAATGTCTTACGGTATTTTGCTGTGGGCTACAGCAGCAGAGGTAGACACCAATTTTACGTTACAAAAAAGAGCTGTTCGAGGAATATACAATATGGGACTTAGTAAATCTCTAAAGAACAAGTTTTAAGAATATGATATCTTAACTTTCCCCTCTCAATAAATCTTCCATTACATAATGCATATTCTTAAAAATTTAGACAAACTCGATCTAGTGAATGATCGTCATAATTATAATATTAGAAGTAAAGACAAGTTGGCTGTACCACGCTTTAGGCTAAGTAAGTCTAATAAAAGCTTTATAGGTAATAATAGTGTTCGGTTTTACAATAAGATCCCAAATAACATTACCGATTTACCTGACAATAAGTTCATGTACTATGTCAAGCAAGTCTTAATTTCAAAATGGTTATTACAGGCTGGATCATTACGTGAACGATAGTGATGTCCAACGAACGTCGGACCGCATACCTGGCATCACATAACACGCGAACACTGCGGATTGACGAGAAGATCGCTGAGCTAGAGTAAGAAATAAGCAAGTTACAATAGGATGTATTGGGATTATCTGAAGTCCGAAGAGAGGGGGAGGACGGAAAATTGTTTGGAATGAGAGGAATCTCAGAAATAAAAACGCTATCACCTATTCCGCACCCTGTTCAAATCTGTGCTCCTAATCGTTTCGTTGTAAATTGGTCACTCTTAATCTGGTACCGTTGCAAAGTTTTGGCGGGCTTAAATTTCAAGGAGCATTATAGGTACGCCGACTTTTAAATTCATTTTATGAGCTGGTAGTTCAGAAGCACTGATACTGAGCACTGGATCTCAAAAATTCTACTGGGTAGCTGGTAGACTCTTCATCTTCCGTAACACTGTTAATGGAGATATACTATACATTATCCGCCAAACAAAGCTCAAAATTTCAGCTGCTGCTTGGTCGTTTCGAGGAGTCAAAATAGCTCTTTCGCAAAGCCAGGAATTTTACAAGTTGGTATTTGCGTTGCGTTTCCATACACGGATGATATGAGGCCTCACATTAATGAAACTTCGCAGCATAGGTTTTCCTTTAGAACAAATTTTCCTTGTTCCTGCTGATACGCACCTTTACCGATCTCAAGTAGCGATAGAGAAAATATATTATAGTAGCAACAGATTAAACAATTTCGTCTAATTCGTATCTGGTATAAAAATGTAGGGCTGATATTTTTTTTATTAAAATTTGTTATCCTAGTGCTTGGATTAACTTGGTAGAGTCTGACATTGTACCCATGCTCACCGTGGAAATAGATCAAAGTATAGGATCATATGCTCGGTGTTTCACAAATACGATGTAAGCGTGAGTGCGCAGCACGATGTCACGTCTATCACATTCCTGATTGACTAATATTATTGTAACTTCGTCTGCAACGGAGGCATTGTGGAAAGCACAATGTTCTTCCGCAGGACATCTAGCAGCCTTAAAAATAACTTTATAGATGTTATTTTGGCCTTGTGGGATGGAATCTGTTACGGCTTTGAAACTTCTGACATACGGATTTCCTTGATGTAACTTATTCTGAAGTTGTGATATAAAGTTGACGTTCATTTGAGGAAAGCTAAGATGTTCATTGTAATATGATACAAAATAAATTTAAAGAAATTTTAACTCATTTTGGGGAAGCAAGGATCCAATAAGGTAATAGGCAATAGGCAACTTTAAAAGTTGGCATGAATGGTCCCTCTGCGATTTGCGTAGTCCCAAAAGATGCTATTTGGATTACACTATTAACGGATATTGTCTAAAAAATGTTTACACTGAGGATGCTTGCCCTAAAACCCTAAAATATAAATAAATGAAATATGCAAACAGTCAGTGTTGTCGAATGCAACTGTTACGCCATGCGCCTTCGGAATACACATGCGTTCGCTGCGAATAATTGAATGCTACTGGATCCAGGCGGCGGCGCACGTTGTGATCTTCTCAATTTCCCGTTAAGAGGAAATTAGAGAACTGTTAAAGGCATCAGTCTTCTTCAGTGGTGTCTTCGTATCCAGTTACTTCTGGGCGGTCGTTAGGGTGATCCACCGTTCTGGTGGTTGGTCGTTCTTGCTGGGTTGTTGAGGCGGCGGCGCGGCTTTCGGCGCGCTTTATACACCTGCGCAGGCGTGTACAACCTACAAAGTTCAGACTAAGCTAAACCCTATTTCATATGATTGATAATATAAATCTGAGGTCAAATTAAATTGGAAATAAAAAATAAACCGAAACTAAGACCCATGCCGAAGGTTCGGTTTCGGCTCAAAATCCAGTTTCGGTCGGACACATTACAACTACTTAAAACAACGGTGAACGTCCAGATAACGACAATAACTTAGTCGCTCACAAAGCTTACAAATGAAAGCTTTTTGGTATCTTCTAAAACACAAAAAACGAAGCGAGTTACTATATGATACGACTATAGGCACGAATCGGTCGGCCATCGAAACCCTCCCTTCCCTATATTGCATGTGAAATATAATTATCAGTTTTACCACTTAAAAATCTAAATCCCAAATGTGAACTCGCGAGTTTGTTTAACAGAAACACTGCGTTTCAAGTTTGTAAACTGGTTTTAAATATTTGCGGATTTGCTTGCAGAAGCTAGTATTAATTAATAGAGGTGTAGCTGGAATAAGGCTTTGCTCCACGTATTGACGTCTTTCCGTAAACACCGCTGGTCTACTTTTAGCAATAAGTTTTATAACTCTACGGTTTTCATGAATTCCGTGTTTTTTGTAACATCCCGTTTAGTAATAAGTTAATATCTGGTTATGAAGTTGTAATATTATGTTGTTTTTTTAGTAATTAAATAATTTGTTGATGTAACTTGTTAAGATGCAGCGCGCGTGTTAGAAAGCGGAAGTATAATGTCATTATCGATTCGCTTATGACAGAAAATGCGTTGAATGAGCAAGGTTCTCGCGGGGCGGGGAACACGCGGTCGCGTCTCTCCGCGCGCTCCGCAGTTCCGTGCTTGAAGTTCGACAGTACGCCGGAGGCAGCGGGCTGCGCTGCATGTCTCTACGCAGCCCGCTAATCGTAATATTCCGAGTGTTTGTGCAAATGCTTGTGTTTTTATGGCGTTCACATTACTGCGAGTATTGGTGCTTGGTGTTATCGCGGCGGCTACCGACGGTTTGTTTCATTTGTGTTGTTATAATAATGTGCCTTAGCCCCACGTGCATAGTCCCGGGAGCGAGCGGTGTTTACCGCGGTGGACGCATGCGCCGAGCCTTGTTTTTGTCCGCTAGCGGGTCACCGGCCTAACCTAGCCTACCTATAGAACCTACTGCTTGCTCAAGTAAGTGTAGGTCTAGTGTTCCTGTGGCCCTGCAGTTGCAGTTCGCGTAAAACATGCCGGTAAGGCAATCGACACGCGTTTACAGCTTTGTTTTGTATTTTGTTTGTTTTCCTCTGGTCGCCTTGTGTTCAATCAGGCAGTCAATTGTTATCTAATAAAATCTTTGAAAATAATAAGTTTCGTCATTGTTTCTGTAAGAAAACCGCTAAAAACAAACTTTACTCACTTAATTACTGTATTTCAAGTAAGGAAATTGCGTCGAAACTGTATCCGTAATACGTTACAGTAATTAAATAACAGATGTACCTAGTTAGGATGATTACATATTTCCAGTTGTTATCATTCTAATTTACTTATTCTGACAAAAATACGTTTCAGTTCTCATCTGCATCATATTTTTATTATAATGGGCCTATAAGTTCGGATGAAATAATTTAAATAAATTGACATCGGTGAATTTATATAAGCTGTTAGAAAAAACATTGATGTTTTTGTTTGCACCAGAGACAGCCTTGATTTTTTACCTAAATCGTCAGATCATCTTAACCTATATTTGTTTACCTTTCGTTTTCATTTTTGTTTATTAATTATATTAATTTAATATAAAAATGCGACATATCATGTGTGATGTGAATTTATTTCATAGTACAATAATTGTTTTATACATTTAAGTGATCGATATATACACGTTGACGGTCCAACTATATCTATTTAGTAGGTACAACAGGTTTTAAGTTCCTAAACAGATATAAATATTTGAATTTGTAAACTTGTTTAGAATCGATTTCATTACGTTCTTAAATGTTTTTCTTACTTTAAATTACAATTTGCATTTACTTTTTACTTACATATTTATTTGAAACATATGAGAAGCGACTCTCTTTTCTCTAGGTTTAGCATGTTTTAATTATTTTAAATGGCTATAAAAAAGTTGGACCCTCGGTAGAAGTGAAACATAAAACGTTATTTGCGGTGATGAAATAAGAGTCGGTTTAATAGTCCAGCCTTATGTATGGCTGCCAATCATGGACTTTAACTCGGGAAATGACAAACAGACTAGCAACTACCCAATTCGCTATGGAGAGGAGCATGTTGAATGTTAAGAGGTCAGACAAACTGAAAAACCATATCATCAGGAATATAACAAAAACCATAGATGTAGTATTAAAAATTAAAAGACAAATGGAGATGGGCAGGGCACACAATAAGGGGGGTCAGGACAAATAGAGTAAGAAGGTGACACTAGTATCCCAGAGAGGGTAAAAGGAAAAGAGGCAGACCGCAAAAAAGGTGGGATGATGATATTAGAGAAGTGGCAGGAGTGTTGTGGAACAGAGTGGCTCAAGAAAGAACAGAATGGAAAAGGTTGGAGGAGGCCTTTGCCGATTGGCAAACAGATCTGCAGAAATTAAAAATACAACAAATATTAGGATAGAATTAAGTTTATATTTGTTTTAGAATATTCTTTGTGTATTATTATTAGGTTAAGTTGATCTAAATAAAGGCGATTATTATTATTATTATTATTATTATTATTAATAGTCCAGAGGGGCTAATAGATGTTACACATCAATAATAAATAAATACAACGATTTTACTACGAACAACAATTAAGAATACTCTTATAAAATTGCCGTTTGAAAAACACTTTCGGTTTCGCAGAAAAACGAAAAGCAAAACACAATCCATTTTGAATTTAGATTAGATAGCGCATGAGTTGTTCCCTTAAAAGTGACTTGTAATCGAATTATTCTTACACAGTCGAACAAACCCAACAAATCCGCTCAGTGCGATCGTTAAGAACCTAAAATTGCGTGAGCTCGAGATAAAGACACATTTTCTGGAATCCTCCTAGTGAAGAACTTATAGAATGGTGTGGAACGAATTATGTTGCTTAATCTAAGAACTTGATATCGAATGGTTTTTGTCCATTGTCGCGTAAGCTCTTGTCACGTCCAGTATAGCGGATTAAATATTGACCGATCGAGGGTTAAAATAATAGGGAATGTAAGGTATCCTTTGACGAGTGGTGATGACATTTTTTTTTGGTCGTCTCTGTTGACTCACGTACTGCTCTTACGAAATAAAATCCGATTCAATGCACAGTTTTACTGGCAAGTTTTTGAATTGATGATAAGTATTTTTACTTTATCTTAGTACTAAAATATTTTTAAAAACATAATTAGGGCTCCGTATAAGAAAATTAAAACGCAGTAAAGAGCATACGAAACGCGGGCGCAGTCGCTAGCACACAGCTAGTTTTATATAAACTTATATTTTATTTTACTAACCTTACCTATACCCTAAAATCAAATACATTCATCTAAATAGGTAATAAATTGAAAAATAAAATAACAAAAAATAAATCTCTCTGCCCGATAGCGATAAAATCTACTAAAAAAAAAAATCCCGAGCGGCCATTCAAAGGACCTTTGCCCTCTGAATGTGTATCTGGTGAATTCGAGTCTTGAACCGCTCGGTACATCCACCCCGGGGTCGTTTCACCCCGACCTGAGGGCGACCAACGCTAACGTCATCTCCATACTTCGTGAAATCGAAGGGCATGCATCGTTTAGCCTTCGCAAACCCTATTTATTACTCGAAGCCGAAGGAAATTCATAGATAATGAATAAAATAAAAAAAGATATGTTCGGTGCCTTTCCAGGACATACAATTGTCTATTTACTTTTTTTTTAATTTCTGAAAATGATAATAAGTGTAGACTTTAACATTACGGATGAAAACAAAGAGTAACAATATAATATAACAAAGTTTTAAACCCTTGGAATATGTTTGCAGAATAGACAAAATATACTGAGGTCTAATCTAACTTCCAATATTAACCCGTGGAGAATCCTGTTTTTCTATTCGATTTTCATAATACCACCAACTACTTCAATTATAATTCAGGTTACTATTTATTTCATGAAATTTCAATTGCCTACTGTGTTTTTTTAGGTTAAAATATGATTTTTTATTTATTTTCGCAACATAATATCACAAATACTTAAGTGATTGTTAAGTCCCGGGGCAGTAGTAATGAAATCAAACAATATTTCTATGCACACTGTTATATTTTAAGAGTAGTGATCCATGCACCGAACAGTTACACAATGCCCATCATCCGTATCGTCTTGTTCTACATAATTTTGGTAATACACCACATTTTACCAGTAAATGTTATATCGAAATCATATAAATCACATTGACATTCAAATTGAATTAATAGACTATTATCTACTTTTTATTTTATTTATTTATTTAATCATTTTTGTACACCATTATACACATATAATATAATGCGACCTGTCGTCTTGTATGGATCAGAATGTTATCCCATAAAGGTGACGGACGAAAGAAGATTACATGCAGCTGAGATGCGAATGTTGAAGGGGATGTGTGGGGTAACAAGAATGGACAGGATTAGGAATGAGTATATTAGAGGAAGTTTGAAAGTGGCGCCAATAACAGACAAGTTAAGAGGCGGTCGTTTATCCTGGTATGGACATGTGATGCGCAGGGAGAAAGAGGATGTTGTAAGAAAGGTATTGGATATGAATGTGGACGGTTACATGGGAAGGAGAAGACCAAAGAAAACAATTGAAAGCTGGCGTAAACACCAGGTTATTGCTTAAACGATTAAAGAATTATCATTGATAGAGCTCTGGCAAGATGGTGGCTCTTGTAGCCCCTTCCACATGATTAAGACACACCAGTCTTATTCAGAGACCCCGGGATGGCGCCTTAATCACCGCAGTACGAAAAACTAACTTTATTTATTAAATACCTCTAGTTAAAACATCAATCATTGAGAAAATTAAACAAGTAGCTAGTTATACGCTCTTATAATAAATAGCTAGTTATAAGTTCTGAGGTCTCCACATGATTAAATATTAAAGTAGTTAGACATATTTGAAAGTGGCGCCAATAACAGACAAGTTAAGAGGCGGTCGTTTATCCTGGTATGGACATGTGATGCGCAGGGAGAAAGAGGATGTTGTAAGAAAGGTATTGGATATGAATGTGGACGGTTACATGGGAAGGGGAAGACCAAAGAAAAGATGGATGGACTGTGTGAAAGATGATATGTTTAAAGTAGAAAAGGAGTGAATGCGGAGATGACAACAAATAGAGAGGAATGGAAGAGGAAGACATGTTGCGCCGACCCCAAATAAAAATGGGAAAAGGGTAGGGAGATGATGATGATGATGATGATGAATATAATGCATTTGAAATGTGAAATTAGTACAAAGGGCGGCCTTATTGCTAATAGCAATCTCTTCCAGGCTACTTATTTAACTAACACAGTAATTATCTACGCAAAAGTGTGGAATCGATCATTGTCATATCCTTCCGGTGTGTATCGCTGCTTGTGGGCCATTGTTGGTTGTTAACGCTCAATAAATGTTATAATAAACAGATTGATCACAATAATACCCAAATGTAATTAATACACAGTTAATATATAATATTGCTTAACAAAGGAATGATAATATTCGTAGGTGCATGAATCAATTTCGCGGAGGCGAGAATTGATAGCTTTCATGCCATCATGCGCAAGCGATGCGCCTCTCTCATGAGCAGGGTACGCGCCAGCCCCAACATCATCCTGAATACTTTAGCAGACAGGTGGGACAGTCCCATACTCTGGGACATTGGGTACGCCTACATGCTATTGTGGCGTTATAAAAATAATTATTTGATGGAAATGTAGACGTAAGTACTAAAACACTAGTTTTTAAGTTGTATGTATACTAACCAAATGCACTTTTGTCTAAAATATTATATATATATATAATTATTATATTCATTTCCGGCGAGTGTCGCTAGTTGCTCATTTATTAGTTGTTAACATAATTGTTTTTATTTCTTATTTTCCCACGTATATTTAACAAAGGCTACAAACGCAAAAAAAAAATATAAATCAATTTTGTAATATCAATATTCGTTCAAATATAGTAATAGTAGTAATAATAAAGATAAATAAAATAAAAATCAAAGATAATAACGATTTATGCTTCTCTTTTAAAACAATAAATATTTTCGCAGAGTAACCTACTATACTAAAAAAAAATCAAGAAGCTTTCTAATTCCCAAACAGTTTATAATATAAACACCATTGTAACACACGCACCGTGCATGACCGTGGAATCGACCTTAGATCGATAACCCAAATAGCTAGGTGCCGAAACAACAAAGCAGATGTTTTATCAAATGCTAAAGTCCATAGCGGTGAACTAGTATAGTAAGTACGGTGGTGCTGATGAAGGATTACACCCAGAAACGTAGCAAATCTAAATAAACGTTTACCTTTTCTTTCTTTAATTAGCAACAGCGGAAGAATATTTGCCAGTGTCAAAATTTTATTTCTATGGAAAGAATTGAGTTTCTACCCACACCATCATTTCTGAACAATGACTATTTCATAGCAGTTTCTGTTATTGTGCAAGTGAGTCAAGTATAATGTATTTAGTGGTAGATAAAATTTATATTATAAATTGAATAATTAGTGATAATCCTAATTCAAACAATATCCTTTGTAAAAAAAAAACGGGCATCTAAGGAAATTTACATTCGTAGGTCGATTACAGTTAATTAAATTGAATTTAATTGTTTGGCGTAGTCTATATACTTATAATCGTGTAAATTAATGTACGTGAAGTGAATACCGGTAATTATTTCATTAATTTTCGATGAACTTCATTAAACCGATGGCGCAGTGGATAGTGCTGCCGGATTCCGCGCCAATGGACGCGTGTTGGAGCCCTTCTATCCAACACTATAAAATCAGCCTGAGCTTTCGGTGAAGCAAAACTAATAACGATTTGAACTCCTCTTATCAAAATCAAGGCTGTATCGTTCTGCGGATGCTTTTCACGATATTTTTAATAATGTTTGGAGGAATAGGTTTCCACTCTTATACAATGGCTCTTTTTAGCTTCGAGTTAGGACTGCGAGCTGTTCACGTCGCTAAAACGGTGAAGGTGAGCGTTGTCATTTATAAAATGGAATCTTCTTTAAGAGCAGTCAATGCGGGCTGTGTATGTAGAATGAGGACTTCCGTTTTCTATGAAAATTAACTCTGCTGAATGAATTAATTTGCTGCCCGAAGCATATCAGAGCCTCTGCCATTTGGAGTGATTTCTTCGAAACGCACTTCCGCATAGGGTTCTCGGTTTCTTCGCAGCACTCGCCGGTGTCGATCATCTTCATACAAATATTCTGATTCTAGCTTCATCAGAAAACAATACTTTTTCCAGTCATCTGAAGTCCATGAAACAGAGGTTCGAGCAAACTGATCTGAGCAACACGGAGTAATTTCGAGCTCCGGGCCGGGCGATATACTGGTATTGGCCTACAAAAGCCTCCTCCTTACCGTTCATAAGATAACCTTCTACTTTTCTTACTTCTTTAAGGATCTTTTTTTAGGTTTACACTTGACGCCTTACAATTCCACAACGCCTGGTTTACCAAAAAGTGGTTCTCTGCATCGGTTTCTTCCCAAATCTGGCCTTCTTTTGACCTAATCGGTCTTTTAATACCGCTGCCAACTCCTCTGGACAGTTAAACGATTGAAACACATAAGTTTGCGAAAAAATTTCTTCAAGTATGTTTATAATTTTACCGGGCCTTATCCCTTTATCAGTCATATCAGAAAGTGGTGTTTAATTTAAAATAAAGATGGCATTCTTTAATTTGTAAATACAGTTTCAATAATTCGCACCTTAAGTAAAGCAATTTTAGAATAATAATTATTTTTTATTTGCTAATATTTGAACACAAATTGAAGTAAACTTAGAACGTAAGGAGTCATGCCAGGATGGATGCTTCAAATAACATCCCAATACATCGTCAAATTAATAAAATCACTTGTATTATTCATTGGAGTAGAGAAAAAAAATCTAAATGGGCAATTATTTCTTGCATACGGGTTTTTTTTTACAAGTACTAATTATTGTAAAGTAGTAAGTAATAATGATTAATTTTATATAAAATTTATCGTTATTGCTGAGGTTAAAAAGGTTTATAGTGTGAACATAATAACATACCACAAAATTAAAAAAAAAAATGTTATAAAGATGTGCAAAATAAGACAGAGATAGAATGAAAACAAAAACAACCATGACATTCATTCGGTGTCGCGGAATCGGGGCCAGACCTGGCGCTCCTTTGTGTCCAAATCAAACACAGCTTATCTACGTATCTCTCTATTATCTGATCGTAGTAAATGTATGTAATTGGCGCGTCTGGTTATATTTGAAAAGATGTTTTGACGCCCTAATTTGCATTACGGCTGTCAAGCGGCGAACCGTTCCGTTGTCTGGCTTTGTTTGTCTCGTTTCCTATTTTTGGGAATTTATTTTAATTTTGATGTGCGTCGGAGGTGATGTAAAATACATGTTTTATCACCTTATTTATCTTTGTTATTAGCTAAAAAGTAGCGGCTGCACAGCTATATTAGAGCCTTAATTCGCTCAAATAGCAAGAAAGATTTAACAATAAGAAAACAATTGAAAGCTGGCGTAAACGCCAGGTTATTGCTTAAACGATTAAAGAATTATCATTGATAGAGCTCTGGCAAGATGGTGGCTCTTGTAGCCCCTTCCACATGATTAAGACACACCAGTCTTATTCAGAGACCCCGGGATGGCGCCTTAATCACCGCAGTACGAAAAACTAACTTTATTTATTAAATACCTCTAGTTTAAACATCAATCATTGAGAAAATTAAACAAGTAGCTAGTTATACGCTCTTATAATAAATAGCTAGTTATAAGTTCTGAGGTCTCCACATGATTAAATATTAAAGTAGTTAGACATATTTGAAAGTGGCGCCAATAACAGACAAGTTAAGAGGCGGTCGTTTATCCTGGTATGGACATGTGATGCGCAGGGAGAAAGAGAATGTTGTAAGAAAGGTATTGGATATGAATGTGGACGGTTACATGGGAAGGGGAAGACCAAAGAAAAGATGGATGGACTGTGTGAAAGATGATATGTTTAGAAAAGGAGTGAATGCGGAGATGACAACAAATAGAGAGGAATGGAAGAGGAAGACATGTTGCGCCGACCCCAAATAAAAATGGGAAAAGGGTAGGGAGATGATGATGATGATGAGACATATTTTACCTACCGGTATCGAAAATTCGAGATACCTAAGTAAATGTGTTTTAAAGTGACAGGCTTTATTAATAGCCAAAATTAACTGTTACGCGTAATAATTCTAAATTGTATTTGAACTCTTTATGGTTTGGTTCTATTCTTTGCACTTATATCTTGATAATTAGTCAGTTAATGTGAATTTTAGTATGATGCATCTTTGTAATGGATATGCGCAGCGTTCTTACATGATGTAAATAGATGTTATCAGAACGTATCTATATCATTGGTATATTATATGACTAATATGATAGATTTTCAAGCTTACCAATCGAGCATTAGGTAATGTGCCCTTCAGAATTATTATGGTTTCTTTACGATGTTTTCCTTCAAAGCTCAAGCTTATTATAGAAAAGGATAGGTAGATTCAAAGCCCGTGCTTGCTCCAACCTGGTGGCGGGAGGTACCGGGGGGTTTAGTGGGTAGTGGTCAACGGCGCTTCTCGCCGCGAGTCCCACACTAATCCTGTGTGACAGCCTCTCGTGCTTTCGTGCGAGAGACTGTCACACATCTTCAGACGTGTTTCAACCAGATCTGGAAGGGGGGTCAATATCAGATCTGGCTGGACAACTAGTGCGTAAATGCATTCCCCTCGAAAAAAAAAAAAAGATTCAAAGCTGGAATATCAACCGTTTGTTGGATCGACTCATAACAGTTAGCCAAGATCGCCTTATAAAGGTTACATTATAAAGGTTCCTCTAATTTTTCACTTAAAACTGTTGAAAAACATTTCAGAATTGCTCGAAAATAAAACAGGTTTGTTCTTGATTTTTGAACACTATTAATTATCCAAGTGATCTGGTCTTCACTGCAACAGGACTGATGTTAATTGAAACTATCAAACTAAGAGCGACTCGGGGTCACAATTAAAATTTAATAATACTATATAAGGTATAATATATAGTATAGAGTATATATAATGAAACTCCACTTTTGAGTTTTTATGTAAACTGTATTAGGTATTTGAGATTATTCGGGTACAGTAGCCTTAACCACCATTTAAGTTACCGCGAGTAATGTTAACTCGTCTTATACTCATTGTTTACTGGTTAATGTGTCGAGTACCCATAAAAATGAAATACAATAGAAAAACAATGGAAAGCTGGCGTAAACGCCGGGAAGGTGCTCGAAGGATTTACCATGATAAAGATTTCAATAAAAAGAAAAGGTATAATTGACTCACGGCCAACACCTGGATCTCAGACTCGCACTGGTACCGCTGGGTATTTTTCTGACTGATTTTCTTGAATTTTTCGTTTACTTTCACGGAGCACTCGCGAGTTTCGGTTTTTTGTTACAACGGGACATTTTGCGTTGCTATTGGTGCATTATGGCCGCGAGATTTAAGTAGGTAAAGGAAGTGATAAAAGGAACGGTTAAGCTTGTCCACTCATAATTAGTAGTCGTAATAACTAATTTTCGCCCGGTGGTAGAAACTGTTTCTTCTATTATTTCATTAGTAACACTTAAACGGCCTCTAAACGGAACACTTGAACAGGTTTTTTTTTTGCCTATTTATTAATAACTAACTAGTGTATGATCAGTGGTCGTAATCAACCATAAATTTTACTGAAATTTAAAGGAAAATTTCAAATTTTTTTATTGATAAGAGACTGTTAAAACAAGAAATAAGAATGAGATGTTTTTTTCTGGTAATAATTACGTATTGATGATATAAAATATATTCACGTAATTTTGATTATATCGAGATTAGATACTAAAAAATTGTTTTTCTCTGTACGATCAAATAAAAGTTATTTCTCATTTTTTTATAATATATACCACGCTAAAAAAAACTCACGTATTTTAAATAAATAAAGTACAAGCATTAATTGTCCCTGGCACATGATTTCTGTTCTGAAGCGTGTACCAACTATGTTAAGAAGTAATAAAATATTTCGATTAATATATAGACGAATGTATATTGGTATTCCAGTTTAATATATATTTTACTTAGAAGTGAAATAAATTGGGAAAGTTGAGAACTGTTTCAAACGGCAAACGTCTGCCATTCCGACTGGCACCTGCCATATGGTTTATTAATTCTGAGACCCGCTTAGATACTTTACAAAGTGAGAAAATAGCTTGACTATAATATTTCCAGGAACGAGAATTTTTTTTATTTTTTTTTTGGAATGATTGATTCTATAACTCTATAATCGACAGACAGTAGGCCAGCCAGTTGTGTGAATTATTGATTCGCTTCATTATTTTAAAAATTATAACATTTTCTCGAAACGAAAAATATAGTTACTTTAAGTAATAAGTTAATAAAAATTGAAACACGAGTAGTTTTAATTAATAACTTAATAAAAGCATGCAAAGCTGCAGGCGTAGCTAGTCTATAAAAATGTCTAATTAATCGTTGTATCGCCCAGTCAAAGCATTAGACCAATAGTTACTTATATACTTTGATATTCTATTGTTAATTTATTACCTGTGTACAAATACATAAATAATCTAATAATCTCAATTGACGAAAAAAAAAAACTCTAACCGGGTGAAGCCGCCTAAAGTGTAAAATCTAAGAGAGATCAAATGACATTAACTTTAAATTAAGGTCATATCAAGGTGACATAATAACCCTAAGCATCATAAATACGAAATAGACGGTAATTTCTGTCTAGTTCAATCATAACGAGTTGCGTAACTAACCTAAACGTAGGCCGGGAGCTGGACATTGCAATGAATGCGTAGTTACTGTTAATTTTTGCGTTTTTCAAGCCCCTTTTCTCTCGATCTTAATTGGTTCACAAAGAGAAGATGGTAAATTTTTAATTTTAAAATACTATACTCCTTCTTCATCTGTATCAGCTTAATATTATAGTAATTGGTATTAGGTTTTTTTTTACTAAAGTAACTAGGCCCAAATCTACGTCATTCGCATATCGTCTTGCAGATAGCAACTAAATTGATGACTTTTTAAGATAACAATAATATTATATTGTCAAAAGTTAAACAAAACTTACAACGACAAGTTTAATATGTTTCTTTTTGTATACTGCGTTTGAACTGTAATTTCACTTTATGCTATGTGATGACGTGACCTTTTTTTTTTTTTGTCGGGGGGAAATGCATTTACGCACTACCCTTAAAATGCATTTACGCACTACCCTTAATGTGATGACGTGACCTAAAATTGTCTATTCTAAGCCAAGATTGACTTGCTGTCAAGTGATACTTCGTAATAAGTGATTACGCATCTACAGATCTTTAAACTTGAGGGTCGCAGTAAAACTATTATCAACGCAGTAACTAATCACACTATTATTTCTAACTCATCAACACTTTAAATATATCGATTTCCCATGATAAATGCGGCAATAGGAAGATAATAGGAAAACAATGGAACGCTGGCGTAAACGCCAGGTAAGCGCTCAAGGGGTTAAGCAATAGAACGTATAAGAAACATGTTTACATTCAGAATATTAAAAAAGAACATATTTTAAGAACATGATCATATTTCTATCATGTTTGCGAGCTTTTAGACAATCAAAACAGATTCCCGGCAATCCCACGCGGCACTTCAGAAGACATACATACCTATTCGGTGTCGACTTACACTTGAGCTATCATATTTTATTTATATCCCTCGCTTACCTACGCATCGCGGTGACATCGTCTGACATACAACCTCAGCTCGCTTTAAGTGCTGTCATGTTCAGTTTTCTTACTTCTAATGTTATTAAGTGATAATCTCAAAGTGTATGTGTAGGAATTGATATCTTTTACTGGTATTCGTTAGCAAAATTTCTATTGTTTCTTTTTTGCTTAGCGGCTATGGATAAGATTTAGTAATTTATCTATGAAAAAAAGGAAGCAGTTTTTTGTCACATATTTTATGATAATGTTTCAACCCACTAGGCAATACCATTTTAATTAAATATCACACTTTCAACTTATATTAACATACACCAGTAAATGCATTCACAATAATCATGTGCAGTTGTAAATTGTAATAGATTAGGAGAGTGTTTGGTAACCGCGAGTTTTGGTAAAGAAAAATATCATAATAAAACTTCGCTGACGAAGGTATTATCGAATTCATACTTACGTGATTACCTAAATTAAAGATACAGTTTTTTTTTTTTATTGTGTACTATAAGTGATAATTCCGGTAAATATTCTTGAGATGACAGTATTTGATTCAATTGTTTTCTATAATTTTCCTCGTTGTACACATCCCTTAAAGTTGAACTTAGAATTTATCGTATATAAGATAATAGTTATTCCTGCCTGTTGACTTGTACAGTAATACCCCGCTTTACCCGAGGGATACGTTACGAATAAAATCGCGTTAACTGAAATTCGCGTATATCGAGGTTTATGATTGAGCATAGTCAAAATTTAATACAAAAAAATACAAATCATTTTAATCAATCACTTTAATTCTAAGAACACTTTATGCGATACATACTCTTATTTTTTTACGGAAAAATACATCTATTGTCTTTACATTATGTTTATACGCACTCTTTCGCGTAATGCGAGGCATTTGAGCACGAAATTTGACATTCGCGTTATAGTGAAACCGCGCGTAATGGGGTCGCGCTAAGCGGGGTATTACTGTATATACTTAATTATTAATTGCATTATTTGTCTTTTATTTTCATAACTTGTTCCATATGTCGCCTTACATAACCAAATATGTACTGAAGACTGACCAGAAAATATGTTTATGATTTATAAGAAGGTCCAATGATTCTCGCTTTATAATTATGAACAGATATATTATGCCGATCTTTCTTTACGTAAGAAATGATAAAGAAGACGGACAGACAAACAGGAAGTTGTTACTTTATAAAAGATTTATAAACTATATTTAAGATTGAAAAATAAAGAACATTATTATTTTGAAACCAGATAAAAAGTACATTTGTTGTGTTCCAATGCTAAAATTATGATAATGTATATAGAGAATCGGTCGAATTTGTTGTCTGTTTTCGTAGTAAGGGATGCGATACAGTAACCCTTTTATACCGCAGTCTGACGTTACAGAACGCCTTGCAAAAATATACAGAAAATGTAATCGCATTTCTGAGATATTGCCTAGTTTGTTTGAAAAATGACAGAAGATTTTGCCAACTTCGCAATACGTTCTGTTAAACAAACCGACCTTCTAATATCGGTAACATACGTTCACACCGTATCACTTATATTATCAGTCCTATTTAAATACATAAATAATCCTTTTTTTAATACTGTTAAAAATGCTGGCGAGCTATAAAAGTATTTAATTTTACTCTTGCGAAAAAATTATGAATAAAGATTTTGTTCAAAATGTCAAAGTTTATCTATCCATCTTATTAGCTCAGAATAAAAGTATAATCTTTAATGACATATTTAAATTTTAATAGGCGTGAAAAAAAAATTGTAATGTCAAATTAAAACTTGCTCTTTACGGGATGTGGCGAGATGTACATTGAGAGTTTAACGGAATGCTAGGATTCAGCAGAATTTGTATGCCCGGCAATAGTTATACTTTAGACTCGGCGAGGCCGTTAACCTGCCGGTCCTCCAACTAAACAGCGTAATCAATTGGAAAAAAAAACGGAACGTAGTAAAACTTGTTTTTTGATTTGATATTATTATCAATAAATTTGATAGTTGTTTATACAACTTCATACATGTATCGGCTGCTCCGATCACCATTTGGAGGAGCTCTTGTAGCCGTCGTTAGCGCGATACAGTTAGACCGCATCACACCACACACAAGGTTCAAGGTAAGGGACCTTAGTTTCGCAGGTTTACTTACTGTCAAGTTGGTAACATTTTGGTGCCCTTGCGCTGGCTATCATTTTAGGTGGAGTCCCTTAAGCGCTCACTTCAAAATTCGGTAAAGTAGCTGTCAGTTTATTTATTTAGTTTACTTGTAGTTTAATAAATTCGCCGTTAAAGATATTTGTGTGTAATATATGTAATCACTAGTAATAGACGAGGGTAGTTTCAAATAATTATACCCCGTCGACGATGCCCCAATACGTCAGTCGACTCGTGACCACAGCCTACGCAACCAGGCCGAAACGTGAAATTAAAGTACGAGAAATGCGCGCCCTAAACTCGATATTATTACAATATGAGTTAATAACACGTTCGTTTTAAATACATTTATTCTGTACTTTTAGATTTTTAGATGATTTGTACTGTTAGCGTGTAATACGAGTACGCGCCTTAAATATAACAAGGTGATTAAAATGTTTCTACGTTGTTGAAAAGTTCGTAATTTCGCACGGATGCCTTCATCGCGCGTTCTTCTTTGTTGATAAGTACTTACGTGGGGGGGTTGGGGGGGGGGCTTGGGGGTGGTTAGAACTTTTTCACCTAATCCATACTTTTACAACTTCAATTGAATGTATGTTAATATTACATTGTAGTATTGCTACGTATAGAATATTAACCGTCCCCGGGGCTTTGTTCGTATACAACAATTTCTATTTTTCAACGTTATTCGCCGTATTATTTCTCTTAAATTGCTAACCAATACGTATCGGAAGAAAAAAACGTGATAGTAGACATTTTTTTCTACCGTCCTTACCTCCGGCACCTAAAACCGGTAGGTTTTAGAGTTAAACTTACTAAACTAACAGACAAAAAATATGCACATAGATAGACTTTTCTTTTAGTTAGCACTATCTGTTTCATATATTCTTTACTGCGTTTTAATTTTTTACACGGAACCCTTATTATTTACTTTCCTCAAAAAAATTTATTACTAAGATAAAGTAAAATTATTTCTCATTAATTATAGTACTTGTCCGTAAAACTGTGCATTGAATTTGATTATATTTAAATTTAAGAGTTATTTTTTAAACGGAATCCTATTTTTTTTTTTTTTTTTCAAAAATTAAAGCTTCAGTTATGTAACAAAAAAATGTCCCGTTAAAATCGGTCCAGCCGTTCCGGCCATTACAAACAGACAGACGACAAAAAATGTAAAAATTGTGTTTTTGGTTTTTAGGTGTCGTTAGTAAAAAAAATAATTTTGACATTACAAACAGACACTTCAATTTTATTTATTAGTGTATAGATTTAAGAAAAAATATAATTGCTAAATTTCAAATCTTTCTCATCACGTCATCACCTCATGTCATTTAGTACGGACAAAGTACTTATGTATTATTTTTATATTTTATAGGCACATCGCATTGACTACAATCTCACCTGATGTTAAGTGACGACGTGGTAATTACATTAAACCTAGTAGAGATACTGGATCTCAAGTGATGCTTGGCGATAGTTTTTCAAATGTATTTGACTGAATACAAATGTTCTGATATGGAATCACGATTCGTCGAAACGAGTCACTGTGACTGGTTTTAATTTAATCGTGGTCACGATCCAGTCGACCAATCTTCACGTTTTCTTAACAAATCGAGGCATACATTCTGATGAAAGTTAACATATTTTACATAGGAACCGTTTGTAGAATGAATTGGGAATTTCCTAGGAAAATATTACAGCTGACGACGACGATATCTAAGACTCAATGGAATTAGGAAATTATATTACTTTTACAGTGACATTCATTTTTATGGAGAATATAAATAAAGAGAATAAAGTAATTCATGGTTCATGGTTCTCGCGCGTGCTGGTTCGTCTTCGGAAATGTTGGATTCCTTATTTATTCATTGGCATTCATACAAAACTGATGATCATTGCGTTCTATAATACACTGGAGAAGACATGCTATGATGTTATGTCATAATTTCTGTACATGTGAGTTTCGAGTGATGTGAGGTCATAACATGGTTATCGGCAGTCACCGACCTTTAGGTGCAATTTAGAAGGTATTATAGAGAAATTGATTAGAAGATGTTGATGAGCTTTTATAAACCGTTGAGTAAAAAAAACTAAGTACAAAAATACAATTTCTTATAAAATAGTTACCTTGAGAAATCCCCCGAACGATGACTTGCCTGATTTATGTTAGATTGTAACACTATGGCATAGTTTCTAAATATAAAAGGTAAATTCTGAAATTGGTAAATAGTAAAAAGCGAAAAAGCGTTTTCACATAAAAAAAAGGGAATATTTAATGTAATTAATTGTTACTTTTTTTTTTCGAGTCATATATGTATGTAATTTACATTTCGATTTTAGTTATATATTTACCTGTAGGGTAAGAACATCAGCGACGCGGTGACTGCGAAAGCCACCCCGTGTCGCCCCCGTCCCAAATGCGGTGGACGGCCCCGGGGGGTTTTAGCGGGTATTCCCGGGCGACTCTCGCCCGGGTTCGAGTCCCACACTGGCACGGAACTCGTCCCTCCGTGCCCCCTTACCCATTGCATTGGGGGACCTCGGCCTCACTAATGCAATGTATAAGGGTAGTGAGTAAATGCATTTCTCCCCGTCAAAAAAAAAAAGGGTAAGAACATCAAATTTATTCTTAATTTGCTATTTATTTACCATAGGCGGGTCTCTCATAGAAATGGGTGCTCAAGCCTAGGGCTTACAAAAAGAAAAGGGCCCAACTAAGTAATGTCTGCTAATAGCGATATTTTTTAGTAAAACAATAAAAAATAAATAAAAACTATTTTGCCTTCAACATGTAACTTAATTCCTTCCTACTACACCTATAAAATATTTTACAATAAATAAGACCCAGTAATTCAGTTAGCCTAGGGCTCTAAAAAACTATCTTCTACCCTTGTCATTTGTCCTATATCATAAAATAAATGTTTGTAAATTTGGAATTAAAAGTTTCATCGTTAGTGAGACTTTTAGAGCCTTATAAGATTTTTAATTTGTTTTTTTTTTTTTAAATTCGAGTTATGAAAATAAAGGGATTAACAGATAAACCTTAAGGTTGACTGTAAATCGAGAGCAAAGTTCGTAATTTTGTTACTACCACTAAACGCTTCAATATCTATTATATATACTCTACTAAATAGTGACGTCACACACCGTTGTTTTTATTGATAACAAAAAAAAATATCTTCCGTTTGCCTCGTGTATGTCGCAAATACGAGTACACCCCTAATGTTTTATTATAATATTTTATTAGCATATCGACCGATCCAATCTCCGGAAAGTCTTAATAGGGTTGTCACTAAACCGTTGACCCGAAATAAAAAAAAAAAACAATGAACCAAATACATCCAAGTCCCGATATTACAAACCGATATAAATTTTTAAGATGTAACAAATGATGAATCTTTTTTATTTGTGATAATTTACCGATTATCTTATGTTTGTTTTACTTTTTTCAATTGTTATTCAAGACAGGTGTCATCCCTGAGAAAATTTGTTTTTACACAAATAATATTTTATGTCACATTCCGAGGTAATGTAAAAGACATTGTAAACTCGGTCGTTTCTAGTCTAACTTTTGTATATTGTATGACTACGATCACACATGACTACGATTACGTATTACATGCTTCAGTGGGAATAAAGACTTTTTAAACACATTTGTAGAGATGTATTGTGATAAATATAATATATAATATAAATATAATATTAATTTGAATCGGCAGACGTTAATTCCGAGATTATCATATTTTGCTTTTTGTCGTGTATTATTATCTCGTAAGTATTTGAATAAATATAAATATATATAATACGCTGGAACAATATTTATTTATGTTATTACTGTTACTATCGCTATAATATTTATTAATAAAAATAGCCTTATATATGTCTATGTATATAAAATGCAACACCATTACCTGACCTAATTAATTATTATTATAATATGTAGTTTGTTTCGAATCGGCTCAGTGGAATGTTGCGTAGACAAACGGTCATGGAGTAGTCCTGCTAGAATTTTGTAACCCTTAAGGGTTACCCTTAAACGTACGAGCGCTTTTATTCTATTGTGTCTTATTTATAAACCGATAGTGTTGTATTTATTGTGTGTGACTAATAGCATTTATCAATATGACGAAAATATCGAATGCGTTCGTACGCGTAATGGTTTATCCTGGTATGGACATGTGATGCGCAGGGAGGAAGAGAATGTTGTAAGAAAGGTATTGGATATGAATGTGGACGGTTACATGGGAAGGGGAAGACCAAAGAAAAGATCGATGGACTGTGTGAAAGATGATATGTTTAGAAAAGGAGTGAATGCGGAGATGACAACAAATAGAGAGGAATGGAAGAGGAAGACATGTTGCGCCGACCCCAAATAAAAAATGGGAAAAGGGTAGGGAGATGATGATAATATATAATTGAAACGGTTGTCACTAACCAGATTGATATTACAAAATACTCTTAGCACTATATCATTGTTCCATGATGTAATCATTGCATCATCGAAAACTCAGGTTTCTTGTACAGTTCGAACAAGTGGCTCATTGAATCAACTCGAGGGTGTCACTACTAACTACTAAGCTATCTCTAACCCACATCTCTGTGCTTCCACTAAAAACTACGATTTGTATAGTTTTTTATATGACAAAAAAATGATATATATTATATTTATGAAAAAAAAAAAAGAACCAGATCGAGTTTCTTGCCTGCGCTCTTTCTCGACTGGGTTGTTTTCCGAACCGGTGGTAGTGTTTTTAGACGTTCATAAGCGCCTTCTTAGGGCCTAAATTGAATAAATAAATTTTGATTTTGATTTTGATTTTTATCGACGTTCATACGGGATAATAAAAGAGGTTACATAATATCAAAACAGGCTTCGTAGTTTTAAGATTTATCGAACGGCCGTGAGGGATTTATTTTCGTACTAGCCGTGTGCCCGCGGCTGCGCTCACGTTTCATACATTCTTCATTAAGTGATTATTTTCCTACATTTTTTTAGTACAAAGATAAAATAAAATATTTCTCATATCAAATTTAAGTAGTTGCCTGTAAAACTGTGCTCTGAATCGGAGTGTATTCAAATTTTTTTTACGCCGAACCCTAATTATTTTTGAAAATAACGTGTATATTTGTTGCTAGCAATTAACCCCTTTACCAATCTCACTAGTGTGGCTATGGTTGATATAGATGCTTGAAACTATTAGGGAAAATTATATAACTCCATTCTAATTCAACCAAAACGGGCGTCGAGCCAAATCCTTTATATATTATTAGAAACACTGGCCCAATGTACTCGGATTGCTTTGAGGAAATCCTAGGAAATATATTACTCAGACTTGCCACTAATTTCTGAATGTATCTTCATATTTGAACCCGCGGCGCCTAGTCCAAGGATGTCTGTTTGAAACGACGGAAAATCATTTTTAATTTCTTGTTGTTTTGTACTCTTGTTATAATCATTTTTGATTTATTTTTTATCTAAGAGAAATGACTGTAAAATAAAGTGGTGTCCAAGAACGATGACGACACAAGATAGGTGAGAATCTATATACAGTGGGTATTATTATGTCGAATCTACCACGTCTAATTTCTCTATTTGTTGATCTCGGAATGCGATGTACCTTAGCGTGCACTTTGCCTTACCACTCTGTTAGCGGCTGATTTCGAAACGTAACGCTTCGAGACATATCATTATGGCGGGTTTTCACAATATGTATGATGGTCGCGAGTTAATCGAACAGGAAAGCACTACGTCCTTGCCTATTCCAATATTGTGTTCCATTCCATCGGAATTAATTAAAATCGAGTAGTTTTTCCAGATCCGTATTCGAACATGTCACCACATGATGTGACATGTCTTATACGATCGCGGTCGATCAGTAAAAAAATTAATTTGCTCTAGAAATTATGACTGGCGTTTTGAAAATAATTATTTTATAGTTTATGGCGTATAAATATCGTTGTTATTCTCAAAAAAAATTACTCACTTGTCGATGAAAACCTCGTTAGAAAAATCGGTTAGCCATTTCGGCGATTAAGCCACACAACTAAACAAATATTTTAATAACTTGCTTTATGATTGTGATAACGTGCAAATATAAATCACAGATAAACACTTTTCGCAATTTTTGTTTATTTTTACATCACTTTTATTACTTGTGAGATCGTGTTGTTGTAATAAGCTTTATCGCTGTACTTTTACTGAAGTTACGAATAAATCAAAACGTCAACTCTTGGGAAATAAAATAGATACTAGTAGGATTACAATAATTAAAAACTAAAATTTTTGGAATATATTTAATACAGGGATGGAGCGGTTTATTTATGAGTACCGCAAGAAAAGACTAAGTTGTTCATTTATAGAACGTAATTTATCACATTGGATAATTGTCAACAGAAAATTACAAGTGACACTTTACATTACATTCGAAGCATCATAAATTACATTTTAGCGATGATGCCGCAGTGAGTAGTGCGGCCGTATTCCGCGTCAATCGACGCGGGTTCGATCCCACCTATCCAACTCTAAAATCGGCCTGAGCTTTCGGTGAAGGAAAATATTGTGATAAAACCTTAGTATGGTGTTAGGGTAGGCATTTTCTAATGATCCCCGCCTGGGTAGTTACAACCCTCAAGTTTGAAAACCTGTCGCCAAATACCAATAGGTGTGTTCTGGCAGCATCACTTGAGTACCAGTACCTTTTTTTTTTTTTTTTTGACGGGACGGGGGAAATGCATTTACGCACTACCCTTACCTATTGTATTAGTGAGACCGAAGTCCGACAATACAATGGGTAAGGGGGCACGCAGTGACAAGTTCCGTGCCAAGTGTGGGACTCACCCGGGCGTGAAGCGCCTGGAAATACCCACTAAAACCCCCCGGGGCCGTCCGCTGCATTTGCGATGGGGGCGACACGGGGTGGCTTTCGCAAGCACCGCGTCAGAGTACTAGTACCTAGGATTAATGTGTTTACCATCATGGACCACATCGTCACTTATCAGGTAAGATTGTTGTCAATGCACTAAGCCTATATCGTGTAAAAAGAAAAAAATTTTTTACGAAAAATTCACAGATCTACGTAAATAACAAGAATTTGATCTTTCCCTTTACAAAGAAGCTATTGAGATTGTTGTTTTGAGATTATTTGACTAGTCATTAACTAGTAGTACTATTGTTTTATTGATCTATTAATTGCAAAATCCATTCAGTTAGTTGTCTCGTTGAAAAAATTTCTAGCGGTACCAATATTATTTATCAACTCAGTAATACTTAGTTGATTACTAAATTTTCAGTTGTCTATTTGTAACTAAATAATAATAATAATATAATATAATATTTGCTCACGCATGTAATCTCCGAAGGGTTAGGCAGAGGTGATTGCTCCAACTAGGTGGCGGGAGGTACCGGGGGGTTTAGTGGGTAGTGGTCAACGGCGCTTCTCGCCGCGAGTCCCACACTAATCCTGTGTGACAGCCTCTCGCGCTTTTGTGCGAGAGACTGTCACACATCTTCAGACACGTTTCAACCAGATCTGGAAGGGGGGGTCCCTATCAGATCTGGCTGGACCGCTAGTGCGTAAATGCAATCCCCTCAGAAAAAAAAAAAAAAAAAGGCAGAGGTGAAATAGCGAACTACACCACCTACATTTCGCAGAGCTTAGTTCCGTCCCATATGTGACAGGAGGCGAGCCTGTCGCCATATCGGGCACAAATTCCAAACTCCGGGTTGATACTGAGTGGAAAAACCCAATATCACTTGACCCGACCCTAGGATCGAACCCAAGACCTCAGAACGATAGACGTACCGTAATACAAGTGCGCCACCGAGGTAGTAATTAAATCTTTAAAGCTTAGTTCAATAACACTCGGGTTACTACGTCGTAGGTTTTTGAGCACTTGTTTTTTTGAAAAATGTTTCCTTTTCTATAATTTCTCGGAGAAATATTTTAAATTTTAAATATGTAGGAAACTAGAACACTGAATACTCTTCTACTCACATGTTATACTTTGATCGCTATGTTTACCTTCATACGTTTAGCCGTTTTGTATTGTTTATACTGTTAATAAATACATACATTGCTTTTTAATAACAAAAATTTCGAGCGCGTACTACTGCGGTTTCATTTGTGACCTAAACATAAATAAACATTACATAAAATTGTCGAAATCAAAGAGGCGTGCTGCATGGAGGCCGGCGGGGGCCCGGTGCGAGGTGCGCGGTGCTGCGCGCGCGCGCAAGGTCAGGGGCCCGCGAGCGCCGCGCGCTCAGCCTTCCTACACCCGTTTGTACGTTTGTTTATTGACCAAATGTGGTGCGCGGTGACGTACCCACTACACGCGGCCGCACGCCGGCTACGGGAACGGCAGTCTGAACGCGGGTTGGGAGGGGGGAGACGGAGGATTTGATCGACCGATCCTTCGGTATTATTAATATCGTTCATTAATTAATAATATATTAAGTTTAATGGTCAGTTACGTGTTATTGTAAACGAACTTAATTTTCGGGAATTTTGTCACTTTTTTCCATTCGATTTACAGCATCAGTAACCAATCTGCGGCCCGCAGAGGATTTACGTATTGCTTTTTCTGAAGGTAATAAATTTAAAACTTGTATAGGTAATAATAGTCTTTAGACTTTAATTTGTACGATTAGACTATTCGAAAATGAAGTAAAGGATTCGATGATTCATAACCATAGATGTAATTAAAAAACGTTTTTTGATTACATTTATGTTCATAACTAAATAATGTTTTAAGAATAACAAAAACATAGTCATGTATGTACAAGAGATTTTTTAAAGTTAACAATATCAACGTATTTAATAAATTTAAACGAAAAAGAAATGTCTTCTTGACCGGCCTTGAAAACGCTCTTGTAACACCAATCGTACCGTCTAGCCTAGACGTTGCGGGTTCGAACCCCGTTAGTCTACAATTTAGTGATGAGCGAGATTGTTGCTATTATTAGAGTGTTAATATCTAAATATACATGTATATTGATATATTCTAAAGTTTGCTTAGTTCAGGTTTAAATGGATGTGTATGAAGTTATCTCTCATATTATACTGTCATTGGAATGCTTTTTACCACTGCCGTATACAACTTCGAACTCTTAAAATGATTTAATCATCAAGATGCATGATAATATCAGTGGTGGTGCGAGGGGGCGGAGGTCGTAGAGGCCTGGACTTCCCCCAAAATCGTGCACTTCGAATTAACAAATTTCTTAAAAATAGAAAAATTACTATAGATAAATTAAATTAACCTAAGACTAGAAATTGGAATTGTTGTCAAATTTAATATTTTATGTAACAATTTTCGAAACAATGAGTGGTTTTATAATTTTTTTCCAAACGGTTATAACGTTGCGAGCCCGGTAAAGAAAACGATTGAGCTTTGCAGACTATTGCGGTTTTCGGTTTTTTTTTATAGTTTTTTGTCAAAACAAAACTCTTTTATGCGGAAATACTTGAAATGTTTAAGTGATTATAAACTGCGTTTTATTCGTGTTGATACAAGTTCAATAAAATCCCTATATCTTTCGGTATTACGCTATTAAACAAACCAATTCATTTGACAAACATTAATCTGATTCTAATCTAATCTAATCTAATGATCTTGGCGTTATCTTTGATTCTAAACTAATTTTCGATAAACATGTCGATCACATTACTAACAAAGCCTCGAAAGCATTGGTTTTCGTTTTCAGATTGTCCAACGAGTTTAAGTCCATAAAAACCTTCAAAGTCCTTTATTGTTCATTTGTTAGAAGCCAACTTGAATATGCCTCTCAAATTTGGAATCCAAATTATAATATATATATTACTCGCATTGAAAAGATACAAAAACGATTTCCTCGTTATCTCCAGTTTAGATCAAGTATGTTTGTGTCTGACCATACATTGCGTTGTAAGAAACATCATATGCTTCCATTGTATGAACGGAGAAAAAATAGCTGATATACTTTATTTATTTTGCATACTCAACGGTTATATTGATTGTTCGGAGATACTGAGTAAAGTTAACTTAAGTGTACCGGCGGTGCAGTGTAGAAAATGTAATATGTTTTACAATTCATTAGTTATAGCTACACAGACACACAGGCAGAACTCATATTTCACTAGAGTGACCGATAGCACAAATAAAGTGCTCAATGAAGTAGACTTAGATTTCTTCAATAGTAGTCCTAAGAAACTGAAAAATATTTTAAGTTCCTCTTTCTTTACTTAAACCCTTTGTGCTTTTGACTGCTGTTAGTTTCTTTCTATTTTTCTGTTATTTATATATGTGGAAACTTGTAAATGGCCTTCTGTTTTTATTATGTACAATTTTATGATTTATATTAGCTGTAAGTTTTCTTAAAAGTTTAAAATAAATAAATAAATAAATTAAACGTTAATAAATTCCTTAGTGATTGTGTCGATTTCTTTTTACTGAAAACTTAATGCAAGGACGAATTACAAAGAACAAAATAAAAAATAAAAGAGACGTAAATCCTACAAAAGAGCATTTTCCGAGTAAGTTTTGCATTTATTTTTACGTAAATTTTTTTCAGATTATTACGAATAATTAATGTAAAAAAATATTCAGGCAGCCTCAGGTGATGCTTGGATTTCTTAGAATTATATTTAGGTCAAAGGCGTTGTGCAGTTTTAAATCGTTTTATAAAATCGTACTGTACAGGCTTTAGCGTTTGTATATTATTCTAGGTTTAACTCTACTGATTTATGTGGCATGTGGTAATACATTAAGCGTAGATGTACTGGCTCTTAAATAATGCTGCTATAATACAGCTATTATACTTGCCGACAATTTGCAACTCGCAGGTGGTTCATGATGCTACGGTCTTCTCATGATGTTTTCCTGCACTTGAAGTTCAGGTTAGTTTAGAGTAGAATAGATAGATTCGAACCTAAGTCCATCGACAAGGAACCCAACCATCATCGCTTCCAAGTCCTG
Source organism: Samia ricini (assembly GCA_014132275.2). Lineage (NCBI taxonomy): Eukaryota > Metazoa > Arthropoda > Insecta > Lepidoptera > Saturniidae > Samia > Samia ricini. The sequence continues at coordinate 1,146,617 of AP028162.1, forward strand.
GTTTTCTGGCGAGTCTTTTTCTTTCGAAATTATTCACAAATTAACCGTCCCATGCTTTAGGCTTGGTAGTAAGCCTAATTAAAAATTTTAGGGAATCGTGTCAGGGTCTTTAATATGCTTCCTAAGCACATTACCCATTTAGCTGACAATAAATGTAAGCACTATGTCAAGCAGGTTTTAATGTCCAAAGGTGGTGGATCATTACGTGAACGATATGACAAAATCCGAAAATGACACCCCTCTCTGTGCTTCCGCTAAAACTGTCTGTAACTATGAACTGTGTAATTTAAATAAAAAAAATATATTTTATTAAAAAAAAAACCAAAATCGAGTTTCTGGTTGTAGTTTTTTGACGTTCATAAGCGCCTTCTCAGAGCCCAAATGTAATAAAAAATGATTGATTTTAATTTGTTTCATTTAATAATGTTTTTCCCTCTTTTTTAAGGGTTTGATCACGACGTGAAAATGACACCCTTATTAGTAAACATAGATAATATATTTTACACAATAATGTCTATCTATAATACACTCCTTCTCTTTAGACATATATTGACTAGCTTGTACAGTACTCTGGCTTCATCCGATAATGGTGAAGCCAAAATGCTGTTACAAACCCCAATGGTATGTAGGTTTTTGTTTATATTATCAGCAAAAGTTTCTCCGTTCTTGCTCATTCCGAACACATTCTACCATCATATGGTAAAGATCCTCAATGTCGTTGCACTCAGTGCAAAGAGGTGATTGTATTTTCTTCATTAAAAAATTGGAATTGAAATTGGAACCTAAAAAGGCACACGTATATACATTAAACCTCTTTAATTAATGGAAAATTTATTTAGACCTAACAATAGAATTATAAACGAAGTATACAGCAAAAGCAACTGTTAGTTGTAAATGCGTGTTTTTTTCCTCCTTAATACATAGATATAAACGTATAACTAAATATTATAACAAACTAATCATCAATTTGTTTAAAAAATTGTCTACACCTGTTGTTGTGTTATTTGTAGAAAAACCAACTTGGAGATCACGCGAATCAGGTGATTTGGTGCTCGCGATTCCGGGGCGTCTGTCTCCTCTGCAAGGAAAAAAAAATATTGTGCGGGAGGAAAAAAAACGTAATGTGTTGAAACATTGCAGTAGGATGACCATGATTACAACGTTCGGTTAGCTTTATTAAAATTTGTATGTACATTTTGAAATTACTGTTTCTTATCGTTCAAACATTTCATCTTTGATCAGCCAATAGTACCGAAACTTGTGGCTTATAATGGAGACAGATTTTTTGTAATTTGTTTTACTAGTAGTGGGTAGTTTTTTATTTTTACTCTTTATAAGAGGCGTTAGGAACGCTTGTGACACGAACGCTTGTGTGAGGTACGAAGCGAGTTGATGGTTTGTAGTAAAACTTATGGCCAACTGTTAACAACAGGAAATAAATATTCTTTTGAATGATTGAAACCATAACATTTTCTAATGACTGCCTGGTTAGCTAACACCCTCAGGTTTGAAAATCTGTTACAGGTGTGTTCCATTAGCAACATTTTATAACTTCACTTTTTAGGTTTAAAGTGTTTGCTATCGTAGGCCACATAGACACTTAAAAACAGGTATGATTGTAGTCAAAGCATGGAGCATGTAAAGTATAAAAAAAACATTTCAAATATTGAATTAAAGTATTGTGTGAAAGATGCTATGTTTAGAAAGAGAGTGAATGAGGAGATGATTTCAATTTGAGAGGAATGGAAGTGGAAAACATGATGCACTGACGCCAAATAAAAATGGGATACGGGCAGGAAGATAATGTCGAATGAAAATATTTTTCATTCAGTTGAATAAAAAATTAAATTACTGACTTTTTTTACCAGAACAAATAGACAAATAAAAAATTTAAAAATTATATTTTCGGTATAGGTATTGTATATACATTACAAAAAAATGTTATTTTGGTTTTATTTATTAGTATAGATATCATAAATATTCTTAAAGGTAAGTTATTATGGTCACCGTACAAAAATCGTGTGCGTTCATTAATTACTTTATTGAAAAACTACTGCGGGTCGTAGTACTTTATTATAGTGGATTTGTTCTAACTTTGTTGTTATTTTCAACGATCACGGCTATGAACTTGTTCGACTGAAATGATTCATTAAGTGTAACAGTGTAACTTACATTTATATGTATTACTAGATCTAGTGAATGATCGTCATAATTTTAATACTAGAAGTAAAGACAAGTTGGCCGTCCCACGCTTTAGGTTAAGTAAGTGTAATAAAAGCTTTATAGGTAATAGTATTCGGTTTTACAATAAGATCCCAAGTAACATTACCGATTTACCTGACAATAAGTTCAAGTATTATGTCAAGCAAGTTTTAATCTCAAAAGGTTATTACAGGGTGGATCATTACGTGAACGATAGTGATGTCTGGAATTAACCCACATCTCTGTGCTTCCACTAAAAACTACGATTTGTATAGTTTTTTATATGACAAAAAAAAGTATATATATTATATTTATGAAAAAAAAAAAAAACCAGATCGAGTTTCTCGCCTGCGCTCTTCTCGACTGGGTTGTTTTCCGAACCGGTGGTAGTGTTTTAGACGTTCATAAGCGCCTTTTTAGGGCCTAAATTGAATAAATAAATTTTGATTTTGATTTTGACAACTTTAGTAACTTAAATACATCAATCAGACGATTATGGACTAATACATTTTTACTGGGAATTACTAAAGGTATCGACTTTAAAGATGGCGGAATAGTTATACCAGTAATAATCGAAAAATTAATTAAGTATTCTCAGTAAGTTTGCTGAACGTTATGATAACGTTGTAGATTGGAAATTGACTTATATGATTTCTTAAGTGAAAGATATATTATGTATGTACATAGTTAGGGTTTTATATATTACATTAGCGGCCGTCGAAATATTGTATTAAAAGTACAAATAAAAATTGTGAATAGATTAACCCCTTGAGCACTAACCTGGCGTTTACGCCATCTTTCCATTGCTTTCCTATTGTCTCATTTTTATGGGTAATCGACATATTCATAAAAACTGTTAGGATTCTTGTACGTTTTGGTTAGATATTTTTTATGCTGTAGCTTAAAGTCTTTGACTATAATCTCACCTAATGTTAAGTGACAAAAAGTATCCGACGAAATTATCATTGAACCATAATTTTCATCCGCATATCTAAAGTATATTTGATTTGCACTTTCCACATTTTATTTGCTTAATTATTTACGATATTTACATATGAAATAATTCACAAATTATAGCCCGATAAGGCAATTGTTGACACATTCCAGAATATTATCTCAAGTAGGCATTCACTCATAACAATATACTGACTAATAACATAAAAGCTATAAAAGATAAGATTAGCTCTGGCGCCGGCGTGCGGCATGCATATTTAACTGTTTTATCAATATATAAAACACGGTATGTCAATCGAGGCGCTTGTGCCGGGGGCGCGGGCCCCGCTGCCTCTCAGACTCCCACTTTATTACAATCAAATATTATAAACGAAATATTTGCTCATAGGAATATTTGATTGTGTTTAAGTGAAAACTGGTTTAGCTGCGTTGAGCGATTCTCGGTAGGGGAAATTTATAGAATTCAGTTACCAATGCTATGACGTCAGCCGTCAACATGCTACAGATGTCGTATGTTTAAGATAACTGTTAGTCACTACTGTAATCAAAACGAATCGCGCTGGGCCCTAGTCTAAACGATTCGGGGTCGTGATTAACCCTGGCCGACCTGCGATTCGCAGTAGACCGAAATAATGTAAGATCGACACTTACCTCTCGAGTAACGCCGGTGTCCTGCTTCACCTTTCGTAGCCCGTGTGTAGTGACCAGTGTATAGTGTGAATGTGTGAACTGAGTAATAGCTAGGAAGGCTTAACAATCAACAAACAATCAATTTAACATTTAACGCTAATCACAAATAACTTTCATCTATAACAACGTGTATGCTCGCGTCAAGTTATTTCCAAACTGAACCCTGCGACAATTCTCGCGGGTACTACGATAGAATTCAAGTGCCCCTTTTTTTCAGTTATGATCAATACTTGACAATAACGATTAAGTGCTGGCGCTCAGAAATGAATAATAAAATGTATACTTACGCAGACCATCGTATGTTTCGATTATAAAAGAAAATAATCTACATATATGAATATATATATATATATATATATATATATATATATATATATATAATTATTGCTCGATGCGCCAATAGATGTAAAAACCAGTCACATGTGATATGTCAAATGTTAGGTTATGTTAATAATTACAATTAACATTTAATTGAAACATAAAAAAACACAGTTTTTCCAAAGTTTCGAGTTTTCACTTCTGGCGGTTATGCCCATGGCTGCCTAATTATTTTTTATTGTCTCATACAAAATTCACCATAAATATTGCTGCGGGGTCGTTTATGTAAGCAAAATTTGAGATATATATTTCATCCTCCTCCATGTCAGCAATGGTAAACAAAGCTTTTGCCCCCTCCCCCCCGTCTTCCCCCTACATTAACGCGTAAGCATTAGGATAATTTTGAACAAAAAAGTGAAGAGTAAATAACTAAAAAAATTGCTTACGTACACTGAACACGATATTAAAATCTGAAAACAAATAATGGGAATAAAACAATTTTAATTTCATCCTAAACAGAGAAAGCTTTATACTAAAACAGAGGTCATACTATATATATATATATATATATCATTTGGGCCCTATAAAGGCGATATTTTACTATTATACGATATATGGTGATAACTCATTGTCTGTGCATTAGTGGATTTATAATTCGATAACCACTGAATTGATTTACATAAGTCTTTTTTAAAATGTATATGTATTCTCTACGCTGATTTTAATATTGTTATGTAACTCGTGAAATTTTTAATTTAATTAGGGTGACTGATATTTAAAGATTCAGATAAAAATAAAGAGGGAGTTAATTTGAGACAGCAAAGAAGTGAATTTGAAATTATACATATATATATATGTTTTTTTTTCTAACCTAGCTAATGCTGTTGACCGGAAAGGCCTTTACAGCTTCACCGTGACTTTGGGGGCGAGTGCTAAAAGTACCCGCCGCAATAAGGCAACTAGCACAAGGGCACCAAAGTGGTACGAAACTCGGCTCGGCCGTTACCTGAGTGTTAAAACTCTCGCGGAATTTTAATCCTAGCTAATCCCTACATTGTTTATTTAATATAAAAAATGGTTCCTTACAATGCCTATGTACCTTTTTTTTTTTTTCGAGGGGAATGCATTTACGCACTAGTTGTCCAGCCAGATCTGATAGGGACCCCCCCTTCCAGATCTGGTTGAAACACGTCTGAAGATGTGTGACAGTCTCTCGCACGAAAGCGCGAGAGGCTGTCACACAGGATTAGTGTGGGACTCGCGGCGAGAAGCGCCGTTGACCACTACCCACTAAACCCCCCGGTACCTCCCGCCACCTAGTTGGAGCAAACACGGGATCGCGATGCATGCACCGCCGGGAATGTCTATGTACCTGCGTAAATTTTGCATAATTATTTTTTTTTTACTTAATATATATTTATTTATTATATGAATGTATATACGATACCTATTCGAAAAATACTATCTTTAATATTTTTGTCTGTCTGTCTGTTTGTAGTGGGTAATCTCCGAAACGGCTGGACCGATTTGGACGGGACTTTTTTTGGTAGATGGCTGAAGTTACTCGAGGTAACATTTCCTAAGTTATACTTATAATTATATGCCTTATAATTTTCGAAATTAATGGGGGTTTCTGCGTAAAAGAAAAAAAACTCGTAAAAATTTAATATAATCTGATTCATTGCACAATTTTACGGGAAATATTTTCACTTTATGTTAGTACTAAATTATTTTTAAGAAAAGTAATTAGGGTTCCGTACAAAATAGTCAACTGTGTTAAATATATGAAACGCGGGCGCAGCCGCGGGCAGACAGCTAGTAATAATATAAATACTGATTACAGAGTACAAATTTTCCGAGTCATTACAAATAGACATAAATTATCAGATCATTTTAAACACAGGGAATTTTAATACTTATGAAATTACTGTTTATTTATCAGTGGAAATAGTATATATGGTATAGTTTTTTTAGAAGAACTCTATGATCGTAATAAAGAAGACAGTCGTGCCCTTCATCTCATATATAGAGTTTTATGTTTAATCCACTTAAACTCGACTAGTATCTAGTGTTTTTGGATGAGAGACTTCAAGATACGCCAATACGTGTATTCCATTGCACTGTCTATATAGGTCTTACAAATAAATTATTATTAATATTAAATTAATGTTAATAAGTGACGTATATATAGCTATATAAACTGTATACGTGTATATTAGTATAAGTGAAAGAGATCTCATAAGTTTAATCATAATTAATTGATTATATCTATAGGAATAAATAAAATGGAAGTATCTGTTTGTGATGTCGAAATTATTTTTTTCACTAAATAAGTGTGAATGTGTATACGGTGCCTATAACAAAAATACTGAAGTCACTCTTCGTAAGTTAGGCTTTATATTTTCAAAAATATTTAGGGTTCATGAAATATTAATGAAATCCGATTCAATGCGCATTTATACCGGCAGGTGGTTGAGTTTATGAGAAATATCTTTGCTTTATATTAGTACCAAAAAAAAAAAAAAATTGACAAATAATTAGTGTTCGTAAAATAAGTTAAAACCTAAAAAATGAATTTAATCGTCGAATTTGTGAGAAATGTATTTGCTTTCTCTTCGTACAAAAAAGTTTTAGGAAAATAATTAGGGTTCCGTGTAAAAATTATATTACGCAGTGAAGAATATACGAAACGCGGGCGCTGCCGCGGGCACATGGTTAGTAAATTATATTTACAGTTAAAACACAGATGAATTTAGAAAATCGTGTTCTTATTTCTAGTTAATACAAAGAAAATAATTATGTATGTAAATCTTTGATAAAATGCACAAAACGTATATATTTTCTTTTGTTTCGAGCTGTCAACGCTGTTGACTCAGCTGTGAATGGTAACTAGAATAAGGGCTCCCAAAGCTGTACGAACCTCGGCCTGGCCGTTACCTAAATAAATGTTGCGGGTTTTTTTTATTTCCAATATTCTTCTTGATTGTACTTTTCTTACTGTATATAATAATAATAATTTATTAGACCAAAAAATCACACAATCTTATACATTATCAAAATAAAGTTTTGGGAGCATAACTTAATGATTTTACACATCTGCCTGCCAAACTAGGATTCCCTGTATCTTGGCAGTAGGTTTCACTCTGTTGACATATGCTTACTGCTGCTTCAATATTCGACATAAGGATATTAATTAATAAGATGTGTAAGTGAGTGTAAGTGTAAATAAATTTAAGGTGAACCCAACAAATACAGTATGTATGTGATGTGTGTCAGAGTGTACGAGCGTGTATGTATATGTGTTTAGGATTAATGTAACTTAATTAAGACAATATAACATATATTTTAGCTGTTTTAGTAACTGGTTTTACTTATGACTAGGTTTCCTGTATACTTATTGAATAATCTTTAAGAATTCTTCAGTTTCGTTGAACGATTTACTCATAAGCCATTTTGTTATAATTTTTTTACATCGGTTGATTGTTATATCATATATAATTTACATTAGTTGATTGTTATATTATATATAAAGTTCGTATAAGTTACTTATTACCTGATCAATTCTAAATGCCTACCTGGTGCTGGTAATAAAATGAAAACATGATATCCCGCTAAATATGTTTTTTTTTTTAAGGTAAAGAACCTCCATTTCATATCAGACACCAATGCCGACCGTTTATTAAATTAATTCGTACCTCTAATAAATGAAATCTGTACAAAACAAAAGGGTTGTTACATTTGTAACCTTTTTATAAATAAAATTGGATAGCTGTTTATGCAATCAAGGGTTACAAATTAGGGCTCGATCGATTATTTTAAAATAAAACCATTTTTTTTATTAAAAACATAACCTACTTCGAAAGAATTGAATTCCAAAGAGCTCATCAGAGCATTCACTCAGCGCAAAGTTGAAGAAGCCCTGATGCTCAGTAGGAATCAGCTACGAGTATTAGTGAGAGCACTAACTGGGCACTGTTGTTTGGGCAAGCATATGCACAACATCGGTGTCCAGAACACAAGAGAGTGCAGGTTCTGTGAAATAGCAGACGAAACACCAAAGCACGTCTTGTGTGAATGTGATCCATTAATACCCATTCGTAACCGAATTCTGGGTAAGCATGTGTTGCTCCCGGAGGAGGTACAGACGCTCTCTGCCAAAAAGATACTACAGTATATTCAGGTTGTAGGTCTAGGCTTTAGCAATATAGGGGCGATCACAATAGATCTGACTAGGTCACAGTGATACAGGACTGTTTAAGCCTGCATATCCCCTTTTCGAATAATAATAATAATACTTCAAAAGAATAAACTATAAAAATGCACTAAAAACTAAATAAATAATGACTTTATTCATCTACTTCAATATATCTTTTATTTTAATATCATTAATGATTTTGAAATCAATGCCAGCTTACGGATAACGAACTGGTGAACGTCGCTAATTATATTCGATTTTGATTAATTGTTCTTTAAAATCACCTTAGTCCTTTATTTAGCTTGTTAGTGATTGTGATTAAGTTTAAGCAGTTTTTTCATTCATAAATAAGTACATTCGTTAACTTTACCTGGCATCGATTCTAAAATTATAAATAATATGAAAACAAAAGATATATTGAATTAAACAGAAATAGATTAATAAAGTAATTATTTATTTACTTTTCTGTGTGTGTGTATGTGACGATGGACACTGTTAGTGTTGTGACTATAATAAATATAAAGACCAAACGGGGGTAGTTCATCAAAATACCACTCAACGCAGCAGGCGACGCCGCGCACCTCCAGTCACCCCGTGACCACGGTTGGTGAAACAAACCCGAAACGTCGGGATAGAAAAAAAGCAAAGGTAACGCGTGATAACCCGTTTAAATTAAATGAATTTAAATATGGACGTGAAAACTTAAAAAAAGGTTTTATTTTCTACTTTTTAGTTTAAGTATCTATTATTAGGTATAGCTGTGAAGCCTACTTAATAGCTTTGAAAATCCCTGAGTTTCACTGATCAGATACTGACTTGGCGGAAATGAGAACACTTCGGGAGTACTCTTTTGATTAAAATTTTGCAAATCGGTTCACAATTGACGGACAAGTCGCGTAACAACCATACAAAAAAACACAGACGGATTGATAACCTTTTTGAAGTCGGTTAAAAAACAGCATAGAATCGGTTTGCTCATAGTAAGTAATTATTGTTGAATACTGCCGCTTAATAAATTTTAAATCTCCTTTCACATCGTTGTGTGAATGAAAGTGATTAGAAGCGATCATGGGTGAGTGGTAGTGTGGTCGGATGTTGCGTTGAGGACGTAGGTTCACTTATCTTATTATGTAAGTCTGAGATCCTAAACTTTTGGCAAAAGAAAACATACATTTAACTATAGCATGCCTGTAGGGATACCTAACGTCTCCTGGCTAGCTACCACTATAAAGTTTGAAGTATTTATAGATGTTCCAGCACCATCAGTTAAGAGTCAGTGCCCGAGTTTCTTGCTTGTTCTTTTCTGGGGAAATATGTTTTTCGAAGGAGTTGTTGTGTAAGAAATGACCTGAGTCAAATGTAACGTAACTTACCTACGAAATAAATATTTCATATTGATTGATAAGCTAAGAATATTTACTTTACCATCTGGGACCTATTAACATGCGATGAAATTGTGGTCACAGCTCTAACGATTCTTTTTCGTTTAAACTCTATACTCCAAATACTTACTCGACTTTTCTCCAATATACTCGTCTGCCCAAACAGTTCGTCGGTACTATTTTTATAGTTTTGTGCGATATACTTTTTCAGAATTAGGTACATTGTAATGGTCTGACAAAAAAGTTTATTCAGTGTATCGTTATTTTTAAATGCATTATTTAATTAGGAGTTTATTTATAGAAACTGAGGTAACATCTGTATTTAATTTTTTGCATAACGAGATTACAGCGGCAAGTAAAACTAGTTTCATTATATCTGGGGTTACCCTTGCAATATATGCAAAGCAATATGAGAGATTCTTCCAACGGTCTTTTGATAAATTCCTTTATATGAATTAATAGTATATTTATTTATACATATTATAAATATATTCTCATAGAATTTACGTCTAACATAAGACCCGGTCCTGACCTTGTCCAATAACAGGACGCGCTCACAATACTTGGACCTCTGAAAAAAGAGACCCTGCGAATATAAAGCATTATATGTTTTTATAAATGATCCATGTATTCGTATTATTATATATTGGATAAATAAACTAGATGTTCCAGAGGCTTATGCTTGAAAATAACGATATATAATCTTAGTTCACTACGTTCTATAAAACATTTAGTGTAATAGTTCAAAGTTTTGCAACTAAATGTTACTTATTGTTAAGTGGATCGTCAGATCCTGAAAAATAATACCTAGTGCATGCGAAAAAAAAAAACTTGATCCCTAGTTTTGTTAGATATCATTAACTAAACAGATAATAAATATATGAGTTAGTCGGGCTCCATTATTATCACCATAGGTACTGTAAAATTTTCCATATTTTTTATACAAAGTGTTCTGACATCATTGACGTAATTGTAGGTAAAATAAAAAGAAGCTATGGTATTAATAAAAACAAACAAACAAGTACTCAAGTACTAATATTATATATGTTCAAGGGCATTCCCTTATTACCATTTAGTATTAGGGTTCCAATCATCTAGAGACGTCTTATATATAACGATTACTTATCGATAATATTTTTTTTGTTTACTAGAAGTGTTTTTTTTTTTTTTTTTTTATGGAATAGTTGAATCATGTATTAATTTTATTTTACCTTTAGATACTATTTGCTGTTTCATTCAACTTAGATAACGTTTCAAATTACTCTTTGAGATTCAGTTTGTAATTCACATCCTCATATTCTGTTCTTTGTATAATTTTTTTTTTTGAGTTTACTTAATATTTCAGAGCAATATCGGAGCAAATACAAGACAATAATAATGTTAAGGAATCCTATTGCTAATATTTTGGTTTACATAAATCATCATCATCGTCCTGCTCCCAATTTGTTATTTGTGGTCGGCGCAGTATGTCTTCTTCTTTCATACGTCTCTATCAGCTACCAAATTTTCATTCATTCCTTTTGCCGTCATATCTTCCCTCACACACTCTATCCATTTTAGACGTCCTCTCCCTCTTTCCCTGAACTTTCATAGTCATCACTTTCTTCGTCACATGCGTTTCGTCTCTTCTCAAAACATGCCCATACCAAAACAAAAGATTCCTTTTCATCTTTACTATCACTGGAGCCACTTTTAAACTTCCTCTAACATATTGATTCCTGATCCTATATTCATTCTGGTCATGCCCCACATCCTCACGCCACAATACAAATAAAAAAGCTTTTGTCAGCAACTTCACTGACGTTAAATTAAGTTTATAGTTTATCTTATACATTTCTTTATCTTTTTATATTACTGTAATCTCGAATATCTCTTTCATATTATGCAATCAAATCTTTTGTAACGATTCTATCTTTAAAACTTGACAGACTTCGAATGTTTATCACACTTCATGTAAAGGTAAAAATTATTCCTTACCACGCCCTTACAATGTAAAACCACACCTACTATTATAAATCATATATTTGCCGCTTCAATGGATGGCTCTGGGCCGATCTGTTATCAGTTCTTGATGAATTATATATTTAAATGAAATTAAACTTGGTTTTAAGAAATAAAACATTTCATTCGAGATACGGTATGCGAAGATAAATATAATATATAATATATAGTAATATACCTAGAGATGTTAATTATTAGGCCTTAATAACCCTTTTTTTTTTGACGGGGGGAAATGCATTTACGCACTACCCTTACCCATTGCATTAGTGAGACCGAAGTCCCCCAATGCAATGGGTAATGGGGCACGGAGTGACGAGTTCCGTGCCAGTGTGGGACTCGCCCGGGCGTGAAGCGCCCGGAAATACCCACTAAAACCCCCCGGGGCCGTCCGCTGCATTTGGAATGGGGGGCGACACGGGGTGGCTTTCGCAAGCACCGCGTCGCCCCCTGCAGCGAACCCGCCGGGCCTAGGCCTTAATACCCTAGTATAGATAGATATCTATTGAAAATAGGTAAATATCAGCTGAGGACAACGAATTATGTCGGTGATGTCGTGAAGTGACATCAACGATTGAGAAATCTTAGAGTATCGCAATTTAGAATGAAAGACATAAAAGCTAATCTCTAGTTTCTGAAAATTGTAAATATCTCGAGTTAAGTCAGTTTTTATTCCGTTATAAAAATAAATATATCCAATATTAGGTCGATTACAGGTTTGTATTGTTATGGCGTTTGTATTTCCACGTCGTCTTAAGTGTCTTGAGATAAATATTTATTTGTTTTATATCCGTTCTTTAGCCTAATTAGGTTTTTTGTGATTATTATGTGACAGATAATATGTTTGTAATATCTTTATTTGAAGATGGTAAATAGCAATTGTTATTAACAAAAATATAATGGAGTAGCGCTTGTATGTTTTACTGTTATTTATTAGTTTAAATGATGTAACAAACGTGACGCTTGAATCATAGAGTATATTAATAACCACTAATGTTAAGTGGTGACTTTAATCATTTAACATCGTATCCGTTTACTACTTAATTTCCGTAAAACAAAATTACGAGCTTTAATCAATTTGTCGTGTTCAGTCTCATTTGTGTAAATCCATCAGCACGTAAATTAGCCCAAACCTGGAGCTGATCGTATTTAAGTTATAACTTCACAGTCGACGAAAAAAAAATACAGACCGTACGTCCATCCATAAGTGAATTTGGTATTCAATAACCGAAAAAGTTTTACGATCGCCGAATTTAGCGACGGAAGGTAATAAAAATTCAAACGAAAAATTCCCATCACGTTCTCATAATAGATTGATTGTTTCAAAAATAAAGTTCGGCTACTCGATGTCACAACATCCGGTCAACTATTGTTGTATAATTAAATTCGATTAAAACGCATTTTATTAATTCTTTCATTTCATAATATGCGAGTCGAATTTGTTTTATGGCATCCTGTTTTATGTATTCATGATTTTAGTTTTAGTTGCTTTTGTATTGCGATTTAGTTTATCTTTGGCATTATCAGGAGAATCGTAATATAAATAATAGAAAAAAAGTCAATCAAACCGTCAGAATGTCTCAACACGATGATATCGTTAAAGAATGTGTTATCATATTTAAAAAATGTTTATATACCATGAACAATGTATCAGATACACCAACTGTTATTTATATTAAACCAGCTTGTTTATTTGTTGGTTTATAACTAGAGACCTTTTTTTTTTTTTTTTTTGACGGGGGGAAATGCATTTACGCACTACCCTTATCTATTGTATTTGAAGGATCAGAGTCCCCCAAATACAATAGATAAGGGGGCACGGAGTGACGAGTTCCGTGCCAGTGTGGGACTCACCCGGGCGAGAGTCGCCCGGAAATACCCACTAAAACCCCCCGGGGCCGTCCGCTGCATTTGGGATGGGGGCGACACGGGGTGGCCAAGGCATGTCACCGCGTCGCCCCCCTGCAGCGAACCCACCGGGCCTCGTCGTGCAATGGCCCAATGGGGATGGGGGAGAATATTCTCGACCCCACCTCTTCACCCGCCCCCCCGAAGGGAGGCCTGTTATAACTAGAGACCTAACTAACTAATGAAAATAATTCTATTTTAAATTCTAGTTTTCTTTTGTAGATAAGGTTTACAAAATACTTTTTACCATTGGTAAAAAATTGTGAACGACAAATTTTACGACACACGAGTGGAGCCCCGGATAAAACTGCTCTAATGTAATTAGCATCGATTCCATTAATCTAAAATAAGATTCATCGATAAAAATTATATCGTGTCCATATAACCCCCATCACTATTATCACTGAACAGATGGCCAGGTTTATTCGCACACTGCACGGGGTTTATTAAATGTCGGTATTGTTCGGAAAATCTGGTTTAACTGAGACCTTCAAAAATAGTTTTTGTCTCTCGGTGAATGGTTAAAGAATTTACGAGAAGAGTTGCATTGTGAATGGCCCACTTTGACTTACAGTATTCGGTATTGTATGCGGTAGTAATCTTGTTAACTAATATTTTAACTGATAGACTAGTGTTTTTTTTGTTTTGGTTGTGAGATTTTTTTAAATTTTATTTTTGTCGTTTCGAACTATTTTTATACTAGTTTTTGATCGCGACTACGCTAGCGTTGACTTTAGATTTGATTTCACAGAGAAACTGTGTGCCAATCACTGGACATTGCAAAGTTTTCTCTAGCATTTTTGAAAAACTACAAATCTTTTTTTTGATGTAAATCTTAAGATTTAATAAACGAGAGCCATGGAAATTAATTTTTCGCTGACATGGTTACAAAATATTGATTTGTTTATTTCCATCATCTCCCTAGCCTTATCTCATTTTCATTTGGAGTCGACGCAACATGTTTTCCTCTTTCATTCCTCTCTATATAGATTCATCTCCCTTGGTATTCACTCCCTTTTTAAACATATCATCTTTCACAATCTTTAACACACTTTTCTTTGATTTTACCCTTCCTCAATTATCGTCCATATTCATATCGAATACTTCTCTTGCAACATCCTCGCTCCTCCTCTCGCATCTCATGCCCATACTATGACAGACGATTCCTCCTTAACTTCTCTGTTACTGGCGCAAGTTTCAAACTATCTCTAATGTACTCATTCCTAATCGTGCCCATTCTTTTTACCCTACACATCCATCTCAACATTCGTATCTCGACTGGATGCAGTTTTTTGTCTCTTACATTTATTGGCCAACATTCTAATCCATACATGCCGACAGCCCGTATCATGTTCTTGTAAATATTCCTCTTTAATTTAGGGAGAAAAAGCAATTATATTAGGATAGATTATATCCATGTAGGAGGAATCTGTTAAAGTTGTTTAATTAAGACGGGCTTGTGTAACAAAAGTTTTAGGTTACCATAGGAAAATTATATGTAAACGTGAAAAAGTTATCTAGATCGTATGTACGTAAACTTAATCGTGTATGTACCGAGTTAATATTGTTTCTGTGTTATCAAAATGTTTAACATGTGGTTAATTAAAGCTTATTCCGTAGTAAACTTTAAGATAACTTACCGAACTTTGATTTTCTTAATTTGGTTTGTTTGTAAAGTTTTTGAAATATAGTGGTGTGGAAATATCTAAAAGGATGGTGTTGAAAGGAGCAAACGGAACTTACCTTTATTATTAGCCTTCGATTAAGCTGGTTCAGATATTATTTTCCATCTCACTTCACTGTATGAATGTTCTATATAATTTGATAATCAATGTGCACTTTTAAACATATGAGAGACAGCGGCGGCGGTTGCGTGTTGGCGTTCCGTTTTTGAATAGGAAGAGGAAGGGATAATGAATACATAGACTAAATAGAGCGAGGGCGTGTAGACAATATAGACAAGAAATAACTTGGAATAAGAAGAAAAAATATATATGATAATAGATGGCGTTAACATATAGTAATTTAAAATATTCCTTACACCATAATCTATGTATAGTAATTATAAAACGGACGTTTTGACTGTAAATTTGATTTGAAAAAAAAAAAAAAAAAAAATGATATATGTTTATTTTAGCTATTATACAACTCGATAACTCGATTCGATTATCTCTAAAACCGTTTTCGGTTTAATGCATTCAACAGCTTCAATAATATCAAAATTCACTTAAAATTATATTACACAGTAACATAATGCATATGTATACAAAATCGTTTCCGAATAATGAACAAAAAAAAAAACTATACTAACTGTAACTAATATAAGTGTTCTTTTTAATTGCGTCTCATTATCACGAGGTAGCAAAAACTGCTGTTGTCATATTTAGTTTGTTTACACGTAGTCGATTGACAAAGTCAGGAATAGTATGATAAGGGAACGCTGTGGTGTGGTAGAGGGATGTGGTGACCAAAATAGAGAAAGGTATGCTTAGTTGGTTTGGGCATGTAGAGAGGATGGATGAGAGAAGACTAACGAAATTAATTTATAAGGTGAGGGTGAATGGGCAAGTCGGTAAGGGTCGACCTAGGCGAATGTATCTAGACCAAATCAATCATGTCTTAAATAAAGGCCAGGTAAAAAGTACCCATAACCGACGAGCATGTATGAAAGCGCTCATGAAAGTAGAGGAAGCGAAAGAGGTATGCCAAGATCGTAGCAAGTGGAAGGACGTTATCTCTGCCTACCCCCACGGGAGAAAGGCGTGATGATATGTATGTATGTACACGTAGTAAAATGAAATTGTAATCACTTATACGAGTGAAGTATCTTCATAAACAACTTGTAAGTGCAGCCGAACAGTATGCAACGCCTAACGTTTCTAGCGCGTCGCATATTATTTCCGAACAATTTCTTAAAAGACAATATTTTAATTAATCAAAAAAAAAAACAGATTTCATTTCGGAAACATGAGATACATTTTTCATAAATTATACCTACCCATCTCTCGTCAACATTGTCATAATTCAAAATAAACTAATAATAAAAAAAAGTCGAACTAGAAGCGTCTATTTCTAATTTGTATCGGAATAAAAGTAATCTTGTAGTATCGTGCGACGGTTTCGGAACCCGCCGCGAGGCCCCGGTCATTGAACCAGATCGCATAGATTAAACGCTTAAATATGTGCTAATAGGCATTTCATTATAATATTTACACACATTGTTACAATATGTATATGATACGTTAGTTAATTTAATGCGTGTCATTATTTATATACTAGGAATTTAGTTAATGTAATTCTTATCTAAATTGTCCTATTAGAAACCGGAAAACAAATAGACTATTCGCCTTGTTATTTTTTTTTAGGATTTTTAAATTAACACGACTGTATCGTCACTTGGAATGATCCATTATCAATATTTATATTCGTTAACTACCTCCAGCTATTTACTCACGTTTACTGCAGTTTTTAAACATTAAATTTAAGTAAATATTATTATTTTAAAAGATATAATTTTTTTAAAAATATATTAAAATAATATGTTATAATCATAAGTATTTTGTTCTTATTTTTTTAGGACTACAAATGTCGTAATCTTGTAGAATACTTGAGGGACTGAAATCTGGCATTACTAAAACAACTATAGTTTTTTTATGTGATCATATTTTTTATAATGATACAAAGTTAAAAGAAATCATACGTGTCATTCTCCATACAATCATAGGTAACAAACCTGTTTCGCTATGTTTTGATAACAAAATTATTTTAAGTGAAAACTCTAATGATTACTTCATCGATTTATCTTAATCATTTTTTTAACCTGTATAAAACTGGCTAGAAATACGCTTTCTCATAGTAGACATTTCTACGGAAAGGCATTTTCTCGTGAACGAAATTACAAATACATTTATCTTTTTACAAATACAAGCTATAACACTATTTATGTATTACAATTCGTTATTTTTCATCTAAAATTAAAGAGTTAATGAAATAGTTTAATATAATATTAATAAAATGGAAAGTACATGTAAGGTCTGTTTGTATAAAAATAAATTAGACAAGTAAACAAGTGAAAGTTACAGCGATATTAAAAGGATAAAGAACTGAAACATGGCTATATATTCGACTGGAAATTAATGCGACGACGCGTCTGTAAACGAATAAGGGTATCGCTCGGCGCAGTGTAGGAGGGCTGCCTGGCATTCTTAAACGTGTGCGGGGCGCGGGCGCAACTCTCTTTCGCCGGCCTCCTCATTTCAGTGATGAGAGCCGGCTGCACTTGAAGATTTACAAAAAAAAAATCGGTTCGAGGGTACGGTACGTACATATACTTATGCGGCGTGGCATTAGACAGGGAGATGTTATCGCTCCGAAACTGTTCACCGCAGCCCTCGAGGATGTCTTCAAGGTTCGGGATTGGAAAGGTGTTCTTGGCTTTAATAAACGGAGAGTGCAACACCTCCTTTGCTTTGCTGATGATATCATGAAGTCATGGCGGAAACCGCAGAAGGCCTAAGTACGTTGCTGGATGACCTCAGTGGAGCCTACAAACGAAGTGGGCTTAAAATGAACATGGATAAGAAAAAAAAAATTATGTGTAATGTCCATGTTATTCCAACTCTTATAAAAGTCGGCGACTCTAGGTTCGAAGTTGTCGACAATTATGTATACCTGGCACGAAATGTTCAATTAGTAAGTCTAACTGCGAAAAAAAGGTTAATCGTCTAAGCTAACTCGGCTGGGCCGTGTTAGAAAAGTTACGCACAAATTTTTCGTCCGAAATACCAGACTGTTCCAAGGTTAAACCAGTGTGTGTAGCCAGTGATGATTTATGCTACTGAGACATGGTCGCTTACAATGGGCCTAATTAAAAACCTCAACAGGCAATAAAGAGGGTTATGCTTGGAGTTTCACTACATGATCGAATCAGGAATGAGGAGATCCGCAGAAAAACCAAAGTAACCGACATTGCCCGAAGAATTGGCAAACTTAAGTGGCAATGGGCTGGTTGATGCCCGAAGGGGGTAACAGGCTCTCGTATGGCTGAAGCCTATCGGAAGACTTAGCGTAGGTAGGTGGACCGACGACCTGGTGAAAGCCACAGGATTTCTGTGGATGCGGGTGACTCAAGACCGGTCGTTGTAGTGAACTTTGGGGGAAACCTATATGTCCAGCAGTGGGTAGGCATTGGTGCTTTTGGTTGAATGAATGGATGGGAAATCAAAAGTTGACTCAGTGTTGCACCCAAAAGTAACTATCTGAAATTTTACTCCCATAAATGGAACTATAGAAATAGTTTAATATATGAGTCAAAGTTAAGGCACTTGAGAATTGAAAACTAAAATCGAAACGAAAAAACTATAATATGCACTGGAGAGAGACACATCGAAAAAAGTTACTCAAATGACATTAGAAAGTCTTATGAAAGACTGGTAATGTTTTTAACGTGTGGAAATGAATACTATTTTTGCAATACTTCTGCAGTACGGACCCTCCTGCGGTTTGGAGGGTCTGGGTGTTAGGAGACTCTTCTGGCGAACCAAAGAACTAATGGAGAGGCGCATTGAACAATAATGCATCTCGATCCGCCTAAACTATGAAAAACCAATATTCGGAGTGCTAACTATACGACAAAGAGTATCTAGTTTTTAAATACATAAGTAATAGATCTAATTAATTATAATTTAATTGCAAATTATGTAGTACCATATAATATTAGTGCTGTGTTTACTCCATGTGACCGGGCTGAATGACCCGGGGGGTGGCTGTAGGTTCCGAAATCAATAGGATGTGGTACATTAATTACAACGTCATTTTACGCGGTAGAAATGCTACGTATTCTGTAATTCTGTAAATTCTTTAAACGGTTTCATCTAACGGTTTGATCTATGAAATTTATTTTCGTCGTGATATTTTTAAAATCTTATCACAAATGTTCATAGCGTATTTGATAAAAATATAATTTAAAGAGAATATTAAGGCATAACCAGTTTTACATTACACATATTTGTATTAGTGTATTTAGTTAAAGGAGAAATAGAATTAATGATTTTTACGTCTAGTAGTTTTATGGATATTAGTTTTTATTTGAATAAATAAAGTTATATTTCCCCATTTTACTAAGCGAAAAATATTTAAATTGTTTTTTTTAAACAAACACCGTCTATAACCGCATATATCTTTAATGACCAATCAAAAGATATCCTTATGTATGTATATTTTGCAAAGAACTTTTTTTTTGTTAACTGTATTTATTTCTCGAATAGAGATAATAACTGTAGATGTTATTGAATATAAATCTCCTTCGGTATCTATCTTCAATAATTATTTATATATATGGGTATAATCCCTTTGCCTTTGTATACATAAATTTATAGAAGCAAATAAATAATTCTATGATTAAATTATCATTGATAATATGTTATCGGTTATATTACGTATAAATAATGTAGTAAAAAAACATTTTGTATTGCTTGATCTTTTATCTAAGAAAAAATTCATCAAACACAAAACCATTCAATTCAATCACTGAACATTCGAGTCGCGTAAATAATTACTAGGGTGTATCAATTTTCGTATTCGCAATGCAAATTGCCTTATAACTTTCGTTTTTCGATTAATGACAAATATAAAGAAATCTATTCGATTTACGTATTCATACTACAAAGTGTCGACTCTACGCAACCGTTGATCACTGCGCGATACGTCACGGAGCAGTCGTTAATGAAGTAACTTTTTTCTGGTGTCTTACGCACGAATGTTAGACCGTATAACCTTGTAGGATAGTCCGGCCGAATTGAGAACGTCATAACACTGTCGAACTGCGGTACGCGGTTACAGCGCCGCGCGTAATTGTCGTGTAACGTATTCGATCCGGCGGTACTACGGGGCACTGGAAGGTGTAGGGCGAAAGTTTTGGGCCAATCGCGCATAGACTTCGCATCGTATGACGTTACTGCGTTGTTTATATGAACTCTTTGATTTTAATTGAGCCGAGGTCAGCTTAGTTTTTATTAGTCAAGATGTTTTTTTTTTCGTTTTCTTTAACGAGTTTGATAAGTCGTTTATATATCTCAGAAATGGTATTACTTATTTTTATATTAATGCGAGTTATTGTTATATCTATTTAATTTTATGTTGTAACTTGGATTTGTCGTAATTTGTTAGTTATTTAGTTTTGTGTACTCATTTCGCATACGCATAGTGATTG
Source organism: Samia ricini (assembly GCA_014132275.2). Classification (NCBI taxonomy): domain Eukaryota; kingdom Metazoa; phylum Arthropoda; class Insecta; order Lepidoptera; family Saturniidae; genus Samia; species Samia ricini. The sequence continues at coordinate 1,167,474 of AP028162.1, forward strand.
TGCTGACAATTTCAAATTATCAAGGCTTCCGTTTGAACATTTTGTTAACATGTTTTAGGCGATTAACCAGTGTAGTGTAGAGTTTTCAATAGATGTACGTTCATCTAGTGCGCATTTATAGATATAACTAGCTGTGTGCCCGCAGCTGCGCCCGCGTTTCGTATATTTTTGATGCGCAATAGTTTTAATTTTTATATAAGAGACCCTAATTATTTTTCAAAAATTTTTTTGCTACTAACATTTAACAATGATATTTCTCACAAATTCCAAATACCTGCCAGTAAAACTGCATTGAATCAGATTTTATTCATAATTTAGCGAGATTTAATTTTCTTACGCGTAACCTTAATTATTTTCAAAAACAAAAGTACCCTAAGTTATGCGGAGTAATTTCAGCTATCTATGAAAAAAAAAAACCCGTCCAAATCGTTCCGGAGATTACCCGGAGAAAACAAACAGACAGACAATTTTTTTTTAATATTGTATTTTTGGTATAGGTATCGTACATAGATTCATATCTATTTAGCAAAAAAAATATTGACCAAACAGACACTTCAATTTTATTTATTTTCTATAAATAAAGTCATACTTATTTATTTATGTTGGATGAACAATAAATAATGAGAATAACCATATAAAACTGACTCGGATTTTTTACTTTGATTTGAAAATGTAAGTTTTTCCTTAGATAGTTTAAAAATTTCACGTATGTGTTACCACTCAACCGTGTTTATATTATTCATATTTTTTAAAGATAATGTTTTGGTATATATTTTTTCTTACATATTAAATCTCATGATTAAAAGTAAATTCTTGACTTCTCTTTCAAGCTTTCTCTTTTACTAAACCGTTGATTTTTTGAAATGACACACAATGATTATATTATACTAAATTTTATGAGCTGGGGCACATTGCTCGTATAACCTATGCCCGAAGGGGCTAATGAGAAGACGCAGCGTGGGTAGGCCTCCTGCAAGGTGGACCGACGAACTGGTTAAGGTTGCGGGAATCCGCTGGATGCGGGTGGCGCAACAGCGGTCTTCGTGGATATCTTTTTTGGGAGACCTATGTCCACCAGCAGGCATCTTTCGTTTGAATGGATGAATGAATGAAAATCTCGAACGGAGGTTAGGGGAATAAAAAATGCCCAAAATCCTGTTTACGTAATTAATGCCTGAAACGGCCCCTTAGTAAATAATATTGAAACTTATAGAGCAAGGTGTTAAATAAATATCCTTTGACCCGGTGAACCCCGTTGAGACTTATTGTCTGCGTCAGACACATAGACACACATTCATATGTTAATTTCGCGTCTACGGTCGCTTACCGGTCTATCTTTAGCTTATCAGGTGTCGCTTTTGTATGTCTGTCTGGTCTAGACTAGACGAGTTTACCGCCTAAATTAGAAATTTAGTACAAAGTTATATACATCGTTTCACCGCGTATTTAACGGAAGGTAGAAATAAATACAATGTGTCAATTAACCTTATTCCTATAGAATTCGTTGATAGTTCAGCAGTAGCGTGATCGCTGTGCCCATTGACATGGGTTCAAACCTAACGAATGTCTTCAGATTTCGTTGATGAAACCATAGCGTTGTGGTAGGATATTTTTATAGGTGCGTTCTTGTGCCAATTTCGGCTTAGCTTGTATATAATAATAATATTATATCACATCGTCACTTAACATCATGTGAGATTGTGCTATAGAAATAATAACATCTTATTTATGATCAGCCACAAATGGAACTATTATCCTTTTCGATGTTAGCAAGAATAGTTAGTTAATAAGTAAAGTGTATGAAAATAATGACACGGAGTATGAATTCTGAGATCGCACAGCAATATCCATGAAAGCTTTAACAAATGGCCCCCAGTTTGTTGGATAATTGGAAATAATAAAATAATACAAAGGAGGCGTCCATAAATTACGTGAGGTGTTTTTTTTTTAATTTTCTGCCCCCCCCCCCTGGTGAGATGTCGTGACATTTTATTCAACCCCCTCCCGCATCCCCCAATCTCACGTGAGATTTTTTTCAAAAATGTGAGTTTCTTACGGAAACGCGTTGGATTGTTATTGTAAAAAGAAAAAAACAAATTTGCTTCGTGCTTTTATTTACGACTAGTTAAGACTAGTAATCAATATTGCTGAGAGTTTAATTATAAGTGGAATAAAAAATTAACAATAGAATACTTAAATCGTAACTACTGTGATTAACAAATATGGTGGTTTGACAGTCAGTAAATGTATAACGTTGAAGTATGAATGAAATTATTTTCTTTCGAAAGAATTAGTAAATGATCTTAATCGTATTACGATTACGCTTAAGATTAAATCTTAAGCATGTACAATCTGGATTAAATTTACCAAAATAGTATTTTTTTTTTTTTGTTTCAATCAGAAAAAAAATTGCGTAATATTTGCTGAGACCCCCCCTCTCCCCAACGTAAGATTCGATAAGATTTCTCGACCCCCCCCCCCCCCCCCCTTAAATACCTCACGCAATTTATGGACGCCACCAAAGATGGAAGCCTAAAGAACTTACATGTCTGGTCCTTATTTAATACATACCATTTAAAAACAATGTTTTATAACTTTTGTGTTTAGCTTCACAATTGAGTGAATTTGATGATAAGGCGAAGAATTTGAGGGTTCTTTGGTAATACGTTATCAGAACTGTGCTTACAGTGTCAAAGCTTCCGGGCGTCGCTCTACAAAATTTCAATTACAAAATTGCGAAGTCCTTTGAACTGTTTTCTGAAAGCGTATTTCGTTTGTTCCTAAATGAAATTTTAAAGAATTAATTATATCCTTGAAATTAATAATATGTTACGGGTCTTTATTTTCGGTATTTATGATTTCCTGATTTGTTTAAAATTATGGTTTTGGCTGTGTTAAAATATTATACAACAGTAATTATATTATCTACGTGTATGCTGCTTTTTGTCAAGTTAATGGTGATCATATGTTTTTTCACTTCACTTTAACTTAAGTGAGGATGCGAGCTAAGATTATTTATATATACTAGTGCGGCAAATTGACGGCACAGTGAATGATGGTAAGCAAAAACAGTGACGACCGCCGAAAGATCATCAGTCGATTGGTTGTCGCCGCTGCTATGCTGACCTCTACAAGTTCCTCTTCACATAACGTTTGAAAGACGCGATATTGTAGAAAGAAGGGAACACACAGGCCGGGAGATTGTTCTACAGTTTTATGCTACGGCAGAGGTAAGCTGATTCTAGCTTTTTGCTTAGTGACGGGAATTAAATTAAACAGTTACTCTTACTCAACTCACCATGATAGAGACGAGAAACACGCTCAGGGAGGCAATGTCTCCGCGCAACTGAAGTGGCTCTATATACATAGTTACGTCTATATCATTTACAATGCGGATAACTCGAAGTACATATATATAATGTCTTGTAAAGAAGGTACAGTTAACTGGGCGAGAAAAACCGTTGCACTTTGTTCAAGATTTCGAGTCTCCGAGATGTCGTGGAGATGATACTTCCGATGTAATCCCTGGAGTTGAGATCACTGCGAATGTCCACGTCACTATTACACATTATTGTAAACACGCTAAACCAATTGGTACTGACTCTCAAGTGGGGTGTTGTAGGAAAAGGTGGCTTGGTGACAGATTTTCAAACTTAAGGGCAGTAGCTAGTGGGTATTAGGAATTATAAAATGACCTACCAACCCGTAAGTAAGACATAGTTATATGCACCTAGTTGGTAGGTATGGGTTTCTTTGAATGTTCCTCAGGAACAATAGTCATGATTTTAAACTATACTGCTTAAAACCCAGGAAGCATAATTGTGTATAAACTACAACATTTTACTAGTTTAGTTCTAAATTCATCTGAAAACTACATCAATATCGGTTTAGTAATTTTCGAGTGAATACCTAAAAATCACAACTTTATACAATTTATTACAACCTAATATAATATGATTTTTTACGATGAAAATAATATATTTATTTATTTATTAACGATATGATGAAAATAAGTTTTACCTGTGTAGTGATATCGGACCCATAAATAAATTTATGTTAGTACATATGTATAAAAAAAAAATTTCACATTTGACAGGGCGACTAGAAAATTTATTCAGATTCTAATCTTCTTTGGATTTCAATTATTCTTGAACCTTTGTGAAAATTCGTCTCATTCCCAACCGTCCGTCAGAACGAACATTTTTAACGTTGTCGTTCAAACAAGTTCTGCACATAATTTTATTATAGATAAATTATGGAAGGTAAAGGGTATTTCAACATGTAAGTGAAATTTCGCTTACTGATATTACGCATTCAATGAATAATCAATGAACGGATATTTTCTTTTTAAATTAATAATTAATCACGTAACTTCCATCACAGATATTATATGGATTCCAGTACCTACTCTATATGAACAAGCGAGGTCCTCGATGGACACAATCGAAAAAACGCCTTGACTCTAAAATTCTATGGCGGTGTTTCATATTTTAAAATATCTTAGTCTATTAAGGTGATTGCTCTCACCTAAATTTAGATTGAGATATTTCGATTTCGTTAATTAATTTTTTTATTTACATATCTAAGATAACATGAAACTATTAAGTATGTGATTCGTCTAAATTTTGAAAAAAAAAAAAAAAAAAAAAACATATTTGTTTTTATCACATGTCAATTAATTTGTGAAAGTTTTCTGTTTAATAACACGCACACTTTAATGTACCCAATTAAAAAACTTCATCAAATATATTGGAGATATTTATATTATAGATAAATAATGTAATTTATAATATCAAGGAGTTGATAATGGACGTAATGTTTTTATTTTATAAATGCATGCATTTTGCCTTGGTACATAATTTCCATATAGTACAACATAAAAGGTAAAAACTTGAAAAGAAAAAGAAGTGAGCCAAGTGAGAGTCCTCGCCTTAAGATTAAGATTTTGCCTGTAACAGAGAGGCAAGCGCGAGCCGACGCGCTAACGGAGCGTTTACAAGTTCTATGTTATAATATTCTATATATATAAAGGCGCGCTAAAACGAACGTATGCGTCATGGATCATGGGGCCCAGCGTAGTACGCATTTCGTGTTAGAAATTAGGCAATACCCGTGTTAAGGATTGTACTCGCTTCGCTATACTATACGAGTTGATGTAAATCGAATGCTATATTATGAGAAATATCTATTAAGGTTATTAGAGTTAAACCGACGTATGTTGTCACGGTAATTACGTTTCACGTTCGCCAGGTGTCCTGAGACGACTAATTTTATAGACCATTATTATTTTTAATGATTTAATCAACTGAATTTATGCGATTTTTTAAAACCAGACTATTATAACATATTTATCTATTACGCTGCAAAGCGTTAAAACCTGCCCTGATTGTAATTTGACGCGGAATTCTTGAATAAGAACTTTTTGAACATTTAATTTACGATTACTACCTATTTTTTTATCAATATAGAAAAAAAGTCGTAATTTCTTTATTATGTATTATAACTGGCTTGTTACCTCGAGCTAACTTGAAAATGTTATCATTACTACATATTCTCCATGGAAGATTGTAATTATATGGTACTAAAATTTCCCTCGGCATAGTTCTGTATTCATACGAGATTTGCATTCAAATCGGTTGTAGTAGTAGTTTTACAGTGATAAGCATTGAAATAAGAAAAAAGGCCTTAATAATATTTTTTATAGCTTGTATCGCTTCGCTTCTCTCGAGTCTGTATGCGCCGACCGATAGAGGCCCCGCGCTGTTGGTATCGCGTTCTATTTCAAGGCTCTTTTTGTTTTTACGTCGTTTCACTTTATATAAACGTTAACCTGTTAATAATTAACGTTGATAGTTTGTTTTCAGCTGTAAATTAGTGTTACGGGGCGTGTTGATTACGATGGAAGGTCATACTAACTGATACACAGATATTTTATGGGTTATTTGTTCAAGGAAATACGATTTTCGGTCAGGAATTTTTACCTTACTAATTAAATTAAACTTTGAGACGAAGTCTATTTTATTGAGTACAATCATATATTGTAGAAAAAAAACACATTGGCATACTTAATGATGTGTTAATTTATTTGAAATTTGCTGTAGACTGACTTCCCTAACGTAAAGTACTTTCATGATTACAGTTATAGAGGAATAGACTGAAAAATGTAATGATTTGTATCTTATATCGTTCCTTCTGTTCATATATTAATGTGAAAATTTTATTAAAATTACGTGTTCGAACATGGACATTTTATGATTTTTCTTACATATTATGGTACTTCACTTATTAGATATTTCGTTAGATGTCACGTATATAATTATATGGTTATAAATCAGTCCATATATATAGAGTTTCCGGTGCACATAAGTTATCTGAGTTCACCATACTGCAATATCTAGAAGTAAGGACAAAAATGTGTGAGCACATTTATATAAAATCTTTTTATTATTTCAATGTTTTAGTTTCGAATGTGTTCTTTTCACTTAGCCAAAAAAGTTATATAAAGAAATGATAAAGAATGGTAACTTTTTGGACTAATTCGAATTTGTAATAAAAACTTAACGAGATACAACTCGTATAGTATTTTCTTGATTGTGTGACTTTAATATTGTCATAAAACGGAGGACCTTTGTCGTCGAGTGAGTTAATACTGTTTTATTTTTAAACAATATTGGTTTATACGTTGTATAAACTTTTTTAAAAGTATGGAACAACTATTCTATATAAACAAACATCCCACAGATATTTTAGACAGTTTTTGTATTACTTGTAGTTAATAGGATTTTTGAGTTTGTAATAAATTTCATGCAAGACTTCTTCGGCCATGTTTGTTTACGATTTCTAATTAAATTATAAATAGTAACAGAATCGAGGACAGAAGCACATAGAAGGTTGCGTGTTGTTAACGCGTCGAACGTGGAAAGCGGCCGATCGATGTAAGGGGTGGTGGTGTGATGCTTCGGTATCCACCACCGGGTCGTAGTTCGAGGGCACAGTTAGAGGGTATTACTGAATCACTTGATCGTGTTTTTGACTTTTAAGATCGATGTTAAAGTAGTAAATTTATCTTATCAGATGCTAAGTGACGATGTGGTTAAAGACGTTTTGAATGGTTACTGGCTGAAGTCGTGATGATGCCGGAACGATCTATATGTTTTAAAAGAGAGAATTTCAAACTTGAGGGTAGCAGCTAGGTAGATGGGAGTCTATATATATATATGGAATAGGCATAGAAAAAACAATGTGTTTATCAAACAAGCCCCCTCGCCCATGATTACGTAAGCATTAACATTAAAAACAAAAGAAGAAAACTAATCAATTACTTAATTACGTAATCTCCATTCATACTCCTCCGTCCCCAGTTTTAACTCCCTTTTTATATGGAAAGTCCAGAAAGCGTTCTCTATTCAAATACGCTTTACTTATTACTAGAACCACACCAACTCCCATTGGAGCTCAATCATGATTGGTGTTCCGAAGCATATCGAGCATGAACTGCTTATAAATTTAAATTAATTAAATATATTACTTACTAAAAATCAAAACTTATTATAAAAATACAATTTAAAAAGAATCATGTTTTATGACAGATTGTAAATTTATATATTATTTTATTTGATACAATCAACAAGTTACATTCTACTATTGACATATTATTTATAATCCAGTAATGAAAATATAAATATAATCAGTAATTCATATTAAATGAGACTTAAAAAATGAACAAAGTATAGACCATTAACCCAATAACGTTTACGTAATACTTAAACGACCCCAAAGCTCAGAGAAGGGTAGCCTACGTCCTACGCAAACCTAATTCCGTCTACGCGATACCCTATCACACACCACACCACACCACTAAGCCGTCGTGTCGTCATTCCTTATCAAAACATACGCACGTATAGAAGATCTTATCTCTAGTTGTGGTTGTGATTGCGATGACGCCAGTTTGTCGGTAAGAGTTATGTGTCCGACCCCGGCTGTGACTCCGGGAGTGACCCCGACTTAACAAACGATAACTGTTTACGTCACAATTATAGTTTATTAACTACCTACAATGTTATCATAACTCTAACGTTTTCAATACAAACATACACATATTTATTTTAGTATAATTGTAACGAATACTAGGTGCGACCAGCGGCTGTGTTCGTTATATATAAATCTTCGCAAAATACTCATGATGAATGATGCAGCTTTAGAGTGCGGCGAAGGTATGACGATTCGAAATGTTGGTGCCTGGATGGAAGTTACTCTAAAGCTCCTGACCCCAGTGCGTGTGGTTTTACTATGGAAGAGAGGAAGGGATCAGGTTAAAAAAGCTCTTCAGAGCACTCGCCATGACACAGGCGATATCCCTGCGTACCTGAAGCGGTTCGATGAATTTTGTAACGTCTGCATCATTTATAATGCGGACAGCCCGTCTCTGCAACCTATCCAGCACATCAAGGAGGTATTTGTAGGATCAATCCCAGAGATGCGAACAGTATTCCATACACGGCCGAACTTGTGCCTGATATGGATAGAAGGTAAAGCGTGAAAAACCGTCGCACTCTGTTCAGGATTTTTAGTCTCCTAGATGTTGTGGAGATGACACTGCCAATGTAATCACTGGATTTCAGGTCGCTGCGGATATCCATCCTCACGTGGAGCTATAAGGCGACTAATGAATAAACCAGGGGATGGGCAGAAGCATCCTCTGAATACCATAAACACCTGACTGCGATCGCCAATCCGCCTGCCAAGCGTGGCGATTATGTCAATCCACACCCCCCCCCCCTCCCCCCTTATTGGGGAGACCTATGCCCAACAGTAGACGTCTTTTGGTTGAATAGAGAGAGAGAGATTGAGAGAGAATCGAACTTTGGTACTTATTTAATCTGAACGATCTTTATTAACTCTCTTTCTATTTATTGATAATAATAATGTAGAAATGTTTGTTATAACTTAAGTAATCGCGGGTATAACTTAGTTAATTATAACAAGGGTGAACATAAAACTGAAACCAGGTTATACACATCGAGATATAATGTAGTTCCGCTCACGTTTTTATTGCCAGTTCTTATATAGCTTAGTTATGGGCCAATAGCAGCTAATGGCGGAGCTGGCCTTCCAAACTCTCTCCCTAATTATAATGTAATCTATCCGGTTGTTACTCTTTATTGGGGAATATAAAAATGGACGTAAATCCTTTTATGTATTAATGACAACGTTTCTCCTTTTAGTTGACTTATAACTGAAGAAAGATATATTTTGTTGCAGTCTCTAGTAATTTTTTAGCATTTAATAATTACGAAATATAATAATATAGGAAATGTTAAAGCAATCTGATAAATGTACAATATATGACATGCGTAACGTTTCAAATAAAACCTGTATACAGTCAAATATGGGCCAATTAGCATTTGCCCTAAATAAACACTTCACAGCGGTCGATCAGTACAAGTATAATTAACCCAATTCCCTTAACTGGGCCCTCTCGTGTCATGTTAATCGCAATTAGGAAGCGACGATACGATCTCCTGAAACATCGAATAGCGAGCATACGAGCCATCGACATTTCGAATCTATTGAGCAATTCGATTATTTAATGGATTTAATCGTTAAATTCAGAAAACTTATCGCTAGTCAATTGTATTATAATTTATAAATAACATAAATATTATGTTTAAGCTATTTATACTAACTAGCTTGATCGAGTAAACGATCGACATAGTTTTAATATCAGAATAAACCCGACCCAAAGTGTTTAATATATTCGTTTCCTAAGCTATGAAGTAGGCTTATAGTTATACCTTTATAATTAAAAATAAAAACAAGTTCAAAAGAATAAACTATAAAAATGCATTAAAATGTCAATAAATAATATCTTTATTAATCTGCTTTGTTAATTTTGAAGTCCGTACCAGATAGAGTTAACCAATGCACTCATGTACAAATGGAAATAACTGCCTAAACTTTTTCACAATTATAAAGCTAAATAAAGGACTAGGCTGATTTTAAAGAACAATTAATCAAAATCGAATATAATTAGCGACCACCACTTTGCTATCCGTAAGCAAGCACCGATTTCAAAATTAACGAAGCATATTAATAAAGTACTTAATTATTTATTGACTTTAGTGCATTTTTATAGTTAATTCTTTTGAAATTTCGAAGTCAATAAAAGTTTGGTAATAATAACCACTGGTCTTAAATATTGAATAACGCGACCGGATCGAACATTTGTAATTAATTATTTACGACACTATATAGGGTTCTTCGATAAACTTGGATGAAAATTAACAACTGGTCTGGTCTGGTAGACGTGACGTGTTCTAGAAAATCTACAAATAAAGAGACAAATATAAAACAGTTCAGTAAGTACCTTTTTGTCGCCTATTTGTAATTTGTTTTTTTTACTTTTTGTTTAGTAGCCATTGACAAGCTTTAGTGTTATCAATAAACGGTTTTTTATTCTATTATAATATTATCGATTATGGTCAAATTTCGATCATAGGACGAACCTCTATCCTAACACCTATTCTATTTATTCATTTATTCAGGTAACATAAATATGATTACATAAGAGGATACACTAAAAGGCCTAAAGTACCATAACTTATATTTAATAATTAACAGTTAATATTTAATATTAACTAAGGAATCGTAACGTAAGCTCAATAAAAAGAAAAAGGTTACAATCATGAAGTACAAACAATGAATAGAACAATAAAAATAAATTTATGAAATAAACATTAGTTTGCTAAAATCGTATTTTATAGTTATTTTTTATAATAAATATTAGCCAACTTCATTTTGTAAGATGGCAGAGTATTTGAGAATATGTCAACATCATTTAGGCATTTGTTATAGTTGTAACGGGACCGTTGAAAGAACGAGTTCCTGAGATAATTCGTTCGACAGAAAGGTATATGAAAAGTGTCATGAGAACGTGTGTGAGTGCGTGGGATTTTAATATAAATTTGTTCTAAGAGATCGGATGAATCAACATTATTATGAATTAATTTATAAAGGAAAACTGCATCAAGGTAATCTTTCCTATCTTTTAAAGATATCATATTATGCCTCGAAGCGCTTGTTGCATAATCAGTAAAGGTTATACCTGTTCTATAATCTAGCGCTTTTAAAAATCTACGAAGTATTTTTTCGATTCTGACAATGTGTATCTTATATTGCGGATTCCAAATGACACTTGCTCCAAATAACTCCCAAATAACTCCAATATACTGCGGACATTGGCAAAGTATAACGTTTTTAAAGTTTCTGGTTTCTTAAACGGTTTTCCTAAACGCAGGATTGCATGATTTAATATGTGAAAGTACTGGACATTTCAATAAAAGTATCTTTGTTGATTGTAATTTACAAGCAAAAAAGATTATTTCGCAAGATTTGCTTAGGTATAAGTACAAAATACCATTCCTCATTTACTTCTGCGTATTGTTTGTATTACAACTTTTGTTTGTAACATATATTATATATTTCCTTATTCTTCATCAGGAGGATAACGGAGTAGGGAATTGTCCTCGCTTTAATTGTCGCTAATAAAGAGGGGCATTAACAAAGGTAAATAAGTTTATAGGTAACAAAAATAAACTGCCTATTTATAGGCTTCTAGGCTTCGGTGTTCTAGTAATTATGGCGAATGAATCTTTATTTATTAATGTCGATGATACGGTTTTTTGTTTTTTGAATTTACCAAATACTGTTGACCGGTAGTGTTTTGGGCAGTTGCACTGAACTTTTACTGCAAGCGCTTAGAGCACTCAGCCGGTAGAGCGTAAACTTTTTTTTTAACGTGGTTGAAATCTGCTCATTGAACGTTCCCTATGTTGTAATAAGATAAGCTTCCACCGATAAAATAAACAGTTCACGATGTCCCTAACTGGCGTAACGACGTTAGGGCTTCTGGAGGCGCATGTAGATGCATTCTTCTGAAGCCCTTCAAACGCCATACATCGCGAGAGATTCGACATTAAGTTATTTTATGGCCTCCACTGTGGTGACCCCGGCGCTGAACATCCCCAAGCGCCTTTCCCACCCTTCTAGTACGATCGAGATACTAAGCTCTTTCCGTCGCTCCTCGATTTCTCGGGGTGCCAGGCGTTGCATCTATCTCTGCGCCACCTATAAAAGGCGGCGAGAGCCCTAGCCTCCAGGTCCCATGGAGGGGAACTAGCAAATAAGGTCGCAGCCTCAAACGACACTGTACAGTACCCCCGTATCGACCTAGTTGACATCACTCTTTGCGGAGCCCGCAGTGTGGCGATGTTCCGTCTGGACAATCGTCCGTCCAGATCGGAGCCCCATAGAGACCTATCGGCCGAACGACACCTAGGTACAGCTTCTGGCAGACCGTGTTCGACCCCCTGACATTAGGTAACCGCCGCGCTGACCGTGCCTATCAGTCAAGGCAATAACTGCCAGAAGTGTTGTAGAGTGATATCTGGTGCAAGGGCACCAAGGTTCGGATTACGTTACAGTAAAGACTATTTAGATCCAGACGTTTAGAGATGTCAGTAGGTATTTGTGACCTGAATGGTTTTGTATTATTTTCTCTTTACTGCACTGTCCATAAAATCTGGATTTCGTCTATGATTTGGAACGTTCTTACCCTGCCATGAAGGATTATTCAAACGAGGAATGAATATGCGCTTTATATAATGGGCTTAATAATATTAAAACACAATTTTAAAAGTTCGGAATAGAATATTATTTTTATACGTTTTGGCATAATTCTGCACAGACGACTAATATAAAACTATAAAAGAAACAATGTAGTAGCTTTACTCGTTATGTTTAAGATTATCGAACTGCATAATTATAGTTAAAAAAGAAACCTTTGTTGAAACGTTGTATATAGATCGATAAAAAATGGAGTACTATTATTTGTGTTGAAACTAAGTCCTCTTATTTTCACGTTATTCGCCATGAAATCTACTTCATATGTCAAAAGTTTATCCACCTTTGTTTATTTGGCTATGATTGATTCATAAGTCTTATAAAAAAAAAATTACTTGATATAAGTTTTAAATTACCTCCAGATAGGTTTTGTTAATTTGCACAGTTTTGTAATTTTATTACAAATATGCGGTTAAAACAATTATGAAATCTAGTATATAGTGACGATTACAAAGAAACAATTGTATGATACTAAAAGCAATAAATGAAAGCACAACTATTTATATCAGATAATACAAGTGATTCACAAAATCGGTAGTCATTGTGTATGGAAACACTTGTACCGTAAAGCGGTTAAATCAACGCAAACACATAATATAAAACTGTAAATTTGTCGATATAATGATAAAATAATAACTCGTGTAAAATGATCTCATAAATTAATTACTCATATGTTTAAGAATAAAGTAGTTATGAACGATATTGCTTAATTTAAGCGAGACGATTAAGATTTATTAAACCGCTGTTTTCGTTTCATTCGCACATATTTAAAGGGCACTCTGCTATGACTGTGGCACGAATACCGCGGTGTAAAACGCTGTCAATTCTTATAAAAAAATCGTTAAGAGTGTAAGCATGCCTTATTAATACACATTTTACACAAATAACTTTTTAAATTATATCTGTAATCAAGCTCTACAAAACGACTCCAATGACCGGACTTCATTGTGGGTTCGATTGCTCTATCGTCACTTATACAGATTGTTCCGAAGCTAGAAAATGTAAGCTAGTGAAAGTATGCAAGCCGTACGTACGGGGTCAGTGACCCCTCGCCCCCTCCCCCGGACCTGGCGAGTATTCCGATCTCTCAACTTGTCTTTAGTCGTTATATTATTGTAATTATTTACCCCACATTATATACGGTTTGCGGTTACAAAAATATTTTACAATTACTAATTTTTATACCGGTGCAACGTTTGATCACAACCTCATGTGCCGCCAGCCGAGATTGTTGTAGTGGATATTCTAGATCTATGCTTAATTTAAGTCATATATATAAATTGGTTCAGTAGTTTTATATCTGACAGAAAATTTACGATTATCTCACCTATATGACGTAGATAAGTTCAAGACATGTTTGTCCGATCTCTTTATTTTCTATTTTTGTTTTTAGTATCTATTGATTATTCTTTACAAATTGTTGCAGTCGTGAATACAAATTCTTTAGTCTCAACTTTGTATTATTATTCTAATTTTCAGTACTCTAAAAAAATTGTGACCGTCTGTAAAAACTTTATAAGAAAGTTCTTGTGGGATCTAAAAATTCACGCTACGTCTCATTAATCTTAATAGAATTTACATGTGTGCAATCCACCAAACTATGTCACATTAAATCACATCGAAATTGAGGGGCACATTGCTCGTAGAACTGGTGCTCTATGGGGCCAACGGGGGAAGTCAGCGTGGTGGACCGACGCGATGACCTAATGTAGATCACAGGTATCCCATGGGTGAAGGGTTGCGCAAAACCGGTTATTGTGAAGATATTTGGGGAGATATTTCGGTTAACAAGATTATGATGATGTTTGCGGCTGAGTGCTTTCAGCACTCGCTCCAAATGTCACGGTGAAGCTGTAAAGGCCCTTCGGGTCAACAGCATAAGCTAGATAAGAAAAAAATGGCCATCAAAATTACATACGATACGATCATGTGCTCCAAGCTAACGAATTGAAGAACTATCTATACTAATAAATAAAATTGGAATGTCTGTTTGTAATGTCAAAAATAAAAAAAATTTTTAGTAAAGAGGTAGTATTTACGATACCTATACCGAAATTACAAAATTTAAAATTTTTGGCTGTCTGTCTGTTTGTTCCGGCTAATTTCTGGAACGGCTGGACGGATTTTGACAGGACTTTTTTTTGGCAGATAGCTGAAGTTGCTCCGGGCAACTTAGGGTACTTTTAATTTTCGAAAATAATTAGAGTTCCTCGTAAAAAAATTCAATCACATAAAAAATGTAATAAAATCCGATTTAATGCACAGTTTTACGGACAAGTGCTTGAATTTATGAGAAATATGTTTACTTTATCTTAGTAATATACATTTTTTAGGAAAATAATTAGGGTTCCGTATAAAAAAATTAATACACACATACACTTTTTTCTTTTGAACGGAAAACTTGTTTAGCGGCGCTGAGCGATTCCCGGTAGGTGAAAAATGTATCGATTCGCGTTACCAATGCTATAACGTTAGCCGTCAACATGCTACAGTATGTCAAGTATAAGATGTCGTTTAAGTGCTGGCGCTCAGAGATAAATAATAAAATTTCTACTTACTTACACAGTCTATCGTATGTTTTAATTATGAATAAACTACCTATAAGAAAAAGTACATAATTAATGCTTGGAGCGCCAGTATATGTAAATCCAGAATATTGTTAAGTTACGTCGATAATTTCAATGATCAAATCATGAAATTTAAACATTAATAAAACATTTTTTTCAAAGTTTTCTCTTCTGTCAGCAGTCCCCATGGATGCTTAGTTTTTTTTTTTTATACGAGCATGGCCAAATGATTCTGCTTCGTCTGATGTTAAATCAAGTACAATTTAAGAATAATGACCACTGCCGATAGATGACTCTAAATACAGTTAGCATCATAAAGCCGGGCTACATTTACTACCAGTAAATCTCTACCTAGCTCCAGGGATACACGATTAACTGTAACGTGTCACTACGCCCGGGATTTTTCACGAGTGTACGGTACTCACACTCCGCATTTGTCTCCCACGTAGACAAAAATTGATTCCCGTTATGTAAAGTACAGGAGAGAATAAATTTAAAAAGTTAGCCACAGGCTGTCTGTTATTTTCACATACTATTATAACATTTGTCTCATCATTTTTTTTTTGTATTTAGTTCCCTTATATCTCAGACATAATACGAGTTTTGTTTACTTTTTTCGTGGCTTTCCCCTATTTTTTTATGCCTTTATTGTTTTCATCTTATTTCTTTTTTACTATCTTATTCTATTTCTTATCTATGGTTATGTCGAATCTGTATATTTACTTAAATTATATTTCTAATTTACAATCCTTATTTTATTTCTTATCTTTTGTCCTATTACATTTTGTTTGTCAGATATTTATTTATTCATAATTCCTATCATAGTTTTTATATACTTATTTCTAATTTTACATTTTAAATCAAATTTTGTATTCAGTTAGTTCTGTTAGTTTGTTTATCGCCTTTTTGCGTATAATGTTAAGGTCGCTATTTCATTGAAATCTGACCTTTTTCAATTTTTTTTTTATTCTGCATAAATATTAAACTGTAATAAATTAACGATTTAGCTCATGACGCCCTAAAATTATCGATTTGACAAATAACGGACATCCTAATTGACTTGAGTTACGATATAATTAACATTAATTTAATTATGTGTGTTTTAAAGGCATTGAACTCTGTACACTCTCGATCGAAAGGTAATTTTTTTTTTAATCTAAACTGATTGATAATTATTTTATTTTTTTAACAATTTAAAATACATGGAACATTATACGTTGTTCGTCGTTGTCTTGTAGGCTAGTAAGATTTTTTAGCTTAGCTCATTAACTATTACTTTAAACATGTAAATGTTGCTCTCAGGCACTTTTACTGTTGTATTCTATTTCCCTCTAGGCTGATTTAATAACGAGCGTGTGTTGCCGGCTAAGAATAGTCCCACCCCATTTCTTCCCGTGAGTATCGTAAAAGACGACTAAAGGGATGGGCAGCAGCAAAATTAAAAAAAAAATCTTTGCTCAATTTAGTCCCTGAGAAGGCGCTTATGAACGTCTAAAACACTACCTTCAGCATCCTCTGAGTACTACAAACACCTGACTGTAATCGCCAACCCACATGCCAAACGTGGCGATTATTTATTTTATTGTGATAACTATGCCCAGCAGTGGACTTCTTTCGGTTGGCTGGATGAATGATTAAATAATAGCGACCCACCCCGTCTTCGCACGGATATAAAAAAAATCACTAATTAAAAAGAGAATAGCGTATCTTATGTTACTGACTAATAAATCGATTACTATTTAACCGACTTAACTTTATTCAAAACAAACGAACAATCTTTACATCTTTATACCATATAATAGTATGTATAGACCAAAGATTGTAATACGGAACGACACATCTTTAGAAATTATAAGAAAACCGTTTTATGATTTTTAATTTTTGTTGGCGGAGAACCGAGTATTTATTTAACTAAGGAGGTCGCCGAAATTACGTTTAAACTGTAAGACTTGTACTATTCATGTAATAATTACGTACCCTTATTAGGAAATTGTTTTTTCTACTCCGACGTTAATTATTGTATTTGGAACATAAATACCATCATAGCGAATTAATTTTTTTACACTATTCCGACGATTTAATTAGAGTCCATTACGATGACTAGTTTAGATTATTTTTTCAATTCGATATTTTCATTATAAATGGTAGCTTAGTTCTCCGGATTTTATTGACAGGTCATATTGGAGGTTTTAGTCATTGAGAAGTGTATAGTTTTTTTTTATTGTTGCCACAGCGTTGCGATACCAATAGAAGAATAACAAAAATGCTTTCCTCATTGGTTGGCGGTGTTAGCAATTAGATTTATTCAGAATATTTACTAGTTCATACTACTAGTGAATATGCCACTAATGTTCAGTGTGAGATAGTTTTTCTTATAACGTATTTTAAAGCTTTCGACCGTCATTATGGACAGATTAGTCATAGTGACTTGTTTAAGCGCTTCTTGAGTGACCGGCTGTCAAATTAAACGAGGATAACTATTGCACCTTATCTACGATGCAGTCAGTGATCTCTTCAATGCTACAATAAATTAAGGTAGAGTAAGCTATATATTTTGAATTATGTGTGAAAATATATAATTCTACGCTCCCATGCAATGTTTGGTATAAATATGTACATATATTTAATATTCTAAGAAACTATAATGTCGTTCAGGCAACTATGCAGTCACAAGCTATAGAGAACAGCTCGTTCGCTACTCACTCACGGAGGAAATTCATTAATACAGTAATACCCCGCTAAGCGTAAGGGATACGTTCCGAAAAAAAATCGCGTTAACTGAAATTCGCGTATATCGAGGTTTATGATTGAACATAGTCAAAATTTAATACAAAAAAATACAAATAATTTTAATCAATCACTTTAATTCTAAGAACACTTTATGCAATATATACTCTTATTTTTTACGGAAAAATACATCTATTGTCTTTACATTATGTTTATACGCACTCTTTCGCGTAATGCGAGGCATTTGAGCGCGAAATTTGACATTCGCGTTATAGTGAGACCGCGCGTAACGGGGTCGCGCTAAGCGGGGTATTACTGTACTTCCTTTACTAATTGTGCACCGTATTACATTGGATTTAGTGTAATAAATATCGCTATAGAACTAAGAAGAATTCATTACATTTCTCTGAATATAAAAATTATCTCTCTTACTAAAATAAGTAGGTAGTAGTCAAATTTTACTGTGTTTTATTTTATGTTTTGAAATAAATTGTTGGAAATGAAAATATATATAGTGTCAATTTATTTAAGAATAAATACTTACGTTCTTGATATATTTTCTCAAAGCGCAGGAACAAATCTTTATCAATTGTGGGCTAACTATATGACGCGAATGGATACTGTGCACTATATTGTACATTGCACTCATTGTATCTGAATATTATTATATAATTCGTGTCAGTACACGATATCGAAGCGATATGTATTATTCTTTCTACTTAAACCAATAGTATTAATTTCTAAAGAATTTAATTTTGAGTATTTTCCATGTAAACTAATTTATATAAACCTCATTTTATTAATAGAAGTCGAGCTAGTAGAAAATTCGACATTTTTAGGTTGGCGGTTTGACTGGATGCAGTAAACTATCTGAACGTTACTTTTTTGTGGTGTCAAGCGGTTAGATCATAATAGTATCGAGTAACAGGAAAGTTACGCTGTTGTATTCCGAGCCCATTAGTATATGGTACCTATAGGAAAACGTGACACAGCTTGCATAGTTTATAGCAACTATTCACTCTTAGTTCAGCATATTACGTTTCATGAGATTTTAAAATGAGTTACAATGGATTATGCTTTTTTACTGCTATATTTTTTCCTGATATATAGTTTCATAAGTTGCATATTTGGTAAACTAAACTAAGTACTTCTCTAATATCTTTTGACATAAGGAAAGTCGATCCATTGTAGGTATATTTTCCTTAACAAGAAGCGCTTTTGCCTGAAGTAATGGAGTTACTAGCTGTCCATAGATGATAATTTCAAAAACTACGTGCATAAATTATTAAAATGACTCTTTATTATAGTAGTTATCGAATAACCACAATGACTATAAATGTATATATACATTTCACAGTATGATAAATGTATACAAGTTGCAGGTAAATAGTAACAGGAAAGTCTAGTGTTAGATTCCCAGGCGGCTAGGCATTTATGCTTCGATCGTGACTTCCATCGCATACCATCGCTCCGGCCGTCCGACTGGAGCACCGTTACCGACTAACGATTTGCATTGTATTGATAATTTATTGGAAAACTTCTAAACATTTTACGTTAATCAATTCGCGGAAGAGTTTTATCTATTATCTTAGTTCGTGCTACTTTTACATATCAAGCATACTTATAACAACTCTTGCGTCGGTTCGTTGCGTTTCAAGATAAGCCAATGTATGCTCAAATGCGGAAAAGTTTTGCAGATTGACATGACATCGACCATCGGCAATGCATAGTTTAATCTCTTTATTATCACTGATGTTCGGTATATTGCGTTGTGGTATCAAAAGCTATGTTGCGATCACTTGATATGCTATGTAAAACATTTGACCTTTTTTTTTTGCCACCCCACCTGAGCACCACGGTGCCGGTCTCACACTGACCGCAGCGCTCAGCGGATGGCCCTTCACTTGGGCCCCAAACCACCATGCCCCACTATCCAGCCAAGAGGTTGATTACCTCCCTTGCTTCTCAACCTCATGAACTTGGCATGGATGAAACCTCACACGTCACTATGGCAAATCGCCGTTCTATAGCGGCGACGCCTTCCTCCCGTCCTTCTCCTCCTCATTTGCGGAGCCCCTGGATCTAACTCCCGCATCCTTTCAGCCTCCTCCTTTGCTGCCATCACCTTCTCACAGTAGCCCTTTACGGCATCCCATGCCCTCTCACTGCCAATGTAAAACATTTGACCCATGCCTTGACCGTGATCAGGGAAAACAAACACCAAAATGCAGACAAAACGTGGAATGTAATTATTAGGTGTGTTGAGAGTAAACCACGTTCTAGATTTTATATATTAAGATTGTGGTTACAGGCCAACGTACATAAATCATGGGAAATCCTTTTTACATTATGGTTCATTTACATTTTACATGATAATAAACTTATCGTTTTCAGTTTGAAGTTTATTTCAATTTCGCTAATACTCCGTATTTCTTGAAGAAGCACAGGAGTAATAACATTTCTTTAGATCGTTTCATGTTATTTATTGAAGAGTTTACCTGTTATTTTTTGTAAACAAGCGAATATCGGCGATTACTTTGTAACAGCGCCCGTGAGAGGCGGAGCCGCGAATAATAACACAATGAGATGGTTTGCACGCTCCATTGTACGTGAATCGGTTTTTCTCGAAATAATATCTGACCTAAAATAATTTCATGTTAAATGTTTATTCGAGTTATTTGATCTTATTCAAACACTATTTTTATATTGTATACATTTTGATTATCTTGCGATCGGATTATCGCATATATTGGATTCTAGAGATTCTTTACAACTATCTGGTTCGAAGGACCTTTTCGCTAATACGATAATTCAAATCTCACAAAAGAGTTACGGTCAATTTGCAACTAAGAACAAGACGATACATTTTTCTAGAATCTATATATCATTCGGTATGCAGCAGGTATTTAGAACTTATGGCCAGCATGATGATAGTGACAGTCGATAGAGATTATAAAGCACATTGCGAGCGATTGTTAAAAAAGATTTAGATCAAGCTTTAATTTTTTGTCTAGTTTTTTTTTATAGTCTCAATTTTTTTTTACGCTTTATAAATATTGGCCACAGGTTTATTAAATTTATCCGGCATAATAAAGCCATTCGAAATGTTATTAAAAACAATAACGCGAAACCGGAACTCCATTGTCGGCACGTACGCATTAAGGATTAGTTTTACCTATAAAATTTTATAGTCAAATTATACGTGATCACTTACGTTTTGTTCTGAGTTATAATTGTACACATTATGACTTCGTTCGTCTTTTGACAATTGCTTTTTCTGTGCGTGAAGGAGGTTTTGTTCTTGTAGGATTTCATCGCATTATAGGTATATATAAAAATAACTTCCCCCACGACATTTTTTTGCGTTGGCCTTAAAATCGTATCCAGAGAGAAACTGTGTCATTGTGAGTGAATCGAAAGAAATAGTGATATACAATCGTGAAGTTTTCTTCAAGAATTCTTCAAGAACTCCAATTCCCCAGTTCCTTCCCCAATTTTGATGCGAGGACACTTCGGCCATTTTAGCGTCTCCTTCATTTACTAATTACCATTTAGTTCTCCTAATCCCAAAGCCTAATAACAAATATTCTCATATTTTTCTGTATTACTATCCTAAGATTATATACTAAATAAATAATGTACTAAATAATGAGCATTATGAACTCTTTAGATTATTTCGAAGGGTAGGTTGCATCTTAATGCATAGGTAGCACTAACACGGTTCTGGTTAAGAATAAGCTAGACAGATGTACTAAGATGTATGTGTAAAATGGTAAATAAGAAATTAGTTGGCGCCTCCAGTGTAATGCTTTCTTCGGTTTAGTAAACACAAATAGATTTAATAGTTTTCCACCGATGCGCAATCGAAGACGAAAAATTTGTCAATGTTTTTTTACAACATTTCACAATAGGTAATTTCATAGTTTAACTACATTTGAATGGAAGACGCCTCCGCCCTTATCATTAGAAAAGGTGTAAAAACTACATTTATTTAGTTTAAAACAAAACTTGTAATAACTCCCCCGTTTCTCAGAATTCAAGGAACGTCCGGAATCTTAGCGCGCTGTCTCTTTTGCTCTCACTATATCACCTCGTTGGGCGTCCCTCCCGTGCGTAGGGATCGTGGAGTGCTGATGTTAACATTAATAATTAAATGCTCGTAAAACGATGTTACAGACTAAACGGATGTTTGGAAACCTTTTAAAAATATTACCTACATTTATATCGGTCGACTTTATTCACTTTTATCCTTTAAATTTTTCCATATATTATAAAATACATAACAATATAAAATACTAAACCAAGCCGGATAATTTATCGACGATTAAAAAAAAAAACAGTGGTTCCAGAGTTACAAGCGAACTTACAAACAAAAACAGTCGTTTCGTCTTTTGTGTGTAAATTGTAAGAATTTATCTTTTAAATTCGTCTCACTTGTCACTTGAGTTTAATTAATTATGAATATTAATTACTATGAAAATTTCCAGGTAAAAGTTGTAAAGACATTAATTAAATTCAAATTTGTTATTAGTTTATTTATTTCTATACTGTAAAATTTACATTTTATTACATTTTCGACTTATTTTGTAAAGTAATAAACCTAGAGGTACTGGCTTTCAAGTGATGGAACACACTTTTGGTCTATAGATGCTTAGTGATAGACTTTCGTACTGTGGTGATTTTTTTTCACGATATAGGCTCAGTGCTTTGACCACAACCTCACTTGAAGTTAAGTGACGATGTGGTCCAAGATGGTGTCAACACACTAAGCCTAGAGGTACTGGTTCTCAAGTGATACGGCCGGAAGACACCTATTGGTATTATATTTGGCGACAGGTTTTCAAACTTGAAAGTGGTAGCTACCCAGGCGGACATTATAGAAAATTCCCTACCACCATGCTATCTATGGTTTCTAAACGCAGGCTGATTTTAGAGTTGGATAGGTGGATTCGAACCCGCGTCCATTGACGCGGAATCCGGCTGTACTATACACTGCGCCATCATCGCTAGCTAGTTAGCAGATGTACAATAAAGATTATTATGCCTTAATGTCTAGAAGAACCTTACCACGAACCACCGTAATACCCTATCGTACAACCACTAGACTATTACAAATAATTAATTTTAAAAAACAACGATATGAGAAAGTCATCTAGGATTTATCTAGTTTTTAGTGACGGATATTTCAAGTAAAATAGCTTGCATCGACAGTCACACATAAGTCACACATCACATACACACAAAAACACGCACACACATACACGCTCTCTCTCACTCACAATTTCCAAATAACTTCATGTTCAATGATATTTAAATGTACCTTTACATTGTTCTATGATATCTGCGATAAGGTTAGTAACCAGTGCAGAGACCCCCACATTAGTATTTTTTGTAAATCTAACCATTGTCCTATAAAATGTTTTATTATTAAAACAAAAAACATTATCATGAAGGTAACTCGAAGAAAACCCCGTCATAGTGTCGTGTCACATTGCGTTGAGTCACGTTTTCGTATCGGTAATTGTATATCCGGCTAACTTTTAGCCGGCCGTAGCTTTTACAGAGCGGCACATGTTGCTAATACACGACACACGTGTCCTTGAACTGGATTCTTCTTTCCATAAGTTAAAGCGGGTAACTATGTTAAATATTCATGATATAAAAAGACCGTGTGAAAATTCTTAGCTCGATTCGATTTCTGATTAAGATAAAAACCGCATATACTATACTGTATTATAGAGACCACAAAAAACACACGTCGTTTTCATTAACTAAATACAAAAATAAAACACATTTTTTTATATGTACGCAAAAAAAAAAATGTGATTAATAATGTTTTGAAGGTATTCGAGCGATTTCCGAATGGAATGAGTTAGTGTCGAGTACGTTAACCCTAGGTAGGCTTTGCATGCCCGTTGCGCGTGCGCTGGCATTTCCGGAGTATTGGGCGGTGGGGGGTAGAGGTGCGGTGGGACGCGGGCCTCGTGGGAGAGAGCCTTAGGAATGTTGGTCAATACTTGCAACGGTGCGCCCGCGCAGCGCCACGCCGCCGCGCTGCACTATGCAGTTCCATAGCACGACTAATGCAGTAACGGATGCATTCTTGATCTAATATAAATAAGTAGAACAAACTTAACGGGATCCTGTTTGTTACAAATATGAAATTCCATTTTAATCCGTTTATTTTACTATGACTTACGTTTCGACGACTTATGTCTTAGTATCTGACAATAAGATCATTTTTAGTAACATAGCGTGTTATATTTATGAACTCGTAACGTTGTTTTTTTTAATAATCTCTACGTTGATTTAACGGATTACAAAATAGTGTTCTTTGTTCCTAAGAATAACACTGAGTTATTTATCATAAATGTCATTTACAATGATTCTAACCATATTTAATTGTATCGAGCCGTATTTATAGATTATGAAACCGCCATAAAAACAGATACATACGAAAACTCGAAACATATAACCTAGCCCAGTTACATAATTAAAAATAGGCTGAAATGTCTTTTCCCTAAAATTATAGGTGTTTATTTTATTTTTATGTAAAAGGGCAGCAAACAGTTAAACGGCCCATCTGATAGTAAATGGTTACCGTCGGCTATGGGCGACTGCAACATCAACTTTGTAATTCGTTAACTGCGCGATAAAACTTTATACATTTTATGATCATTAATGTTACCTCACTTCCGCAACATAATTTCTGCTATAAACAATTTCGCTTCAAGAAAATATCCAAACAATGATATTACGATGTCAAGTTGAGAAGGAATCAAATAGGTACGTAAAAAGATTTCATAAATAAAATACGCTTATTTATTTGTTAGTTGTTAACAACCAAGTCTTTGTTATTGTTTTAAAAAATTGTTATTCTTTATTAATTGATTATTAGAAATTTGTAAGTAAATATTTACAGATAATTTCAAGCTAAGTTTAACACAATATCTGCCACATCAATTTTGATTCAAGTTATCAGGAATAATATTATGTTAATTTTTTTATTACCAATAAATTAGAACGTTAAAATCGACGTTTAGGTTTATGATTACGTAACCAATACATATTTCAGAATTCGTGTATATTTTATTAATTGTTTACGAAGCCGATTGGGGGCGGTGAAGTAAAAAATCCTGATTTTGGTTAAACAAAGAACTATTCAATTTCACAGCGTTTGAAATTTCTTTATTTCTTACATTCGAAGTGACTAAATGTTGTTAATCTTTTGATTGTGTAAGGTGGAACCGACATCGGCTTGGGCTTACTATTTAAGACGTGAATTACGTGGAATTAGCTTAACCAACGGGGGTTAAGGGAAACTACAGATCTCAATGTACATTACTGGCGGCGCGTACAGAAACTTCCCTTTTAAATTCGTTTAAAAAACCGTTTGTAAAATCAACGGGTTCATTTGACAGCTTGCTTTGATTATTTCTTCAAATTTTATTAGATAAATATTAGTGTCGAAGGTCGAATAGGGCCGTCTCTGATGCGGTTGACAAACGTTCATTCACACGGTGCTGTAATCATTTGGCGTTATATTACCAAAGGACTCTTTCATACCGGTAGGCGGCGGATTGAATTCTAAGATTTTGCGGCGGTTCTGTAACGTCATCGTTTGTGATTAGACGTCGAAGTGTTTAGTTACTGATTACTGCTACGTAGGGAGCAAATACGTGCTCTCATTGTTACAGTAAGTGGTATCTAGTAACATGAGACATCAAAGCCAGCGCATGCGCGTAATATACTTTGCGATAATGCTATGAAAACTGTTTTTTATACACCTATGTTAGCTGTGCCCCAGGTTTCACTCGCATATTATACCTATATATAACATTCCTTTTTGCATTGCTCAACGGTTTAGTTAAAATTTGGCTAGATAATTTAACTTGTGGAAATTATTTATTACTTACTTCACTTTTATTTTAATAATTAGGTCAGGTAATATATTTGTGATTTTAAAAAAGGCATCATGTATTGTGCAGTGTTTCAAGAGCTATAAACTTTCCCAATTAATATGTCGATTACCCATAAAAATGAGACAATAGGAAGACATTAGGAAAATAATGAAAAGTTGGCGTAAACGCTAGGTTAGTGCTCAAGGAGGATAAAGAACTTATTTCGAATGGATCCATGGATTATATAGCATGATTATTTTGACAAGTTTAATTTAGAAAAAGCGATACGAGAATTAAATTAATTTCCTTGATATTGATCAAAAAAGAAACCGTATATGTACATATATTAAACTTCTATTAATGACTTTATTACAAATGGGTAATTGTCGTGTTAGCGATTTATTATTATTTTCTATTGGAAGTAACTTTACGGTTAGTATTTATATTTATTATATTATATGAAAGGCTAACTTCATGGCAGTAGGTTCGATTTGTATATAAATATTATATACTTTTGTACGAGTATAATGAATATGTTTCTACTTCTAATGATCGAGTTGTATTACTTCTACGACATCTAGGAGTTATAGGTAACGTATTTCGCTCTAGGTTGATTAAGCAATTAATATCTCGTATTACAATTAATTTATTCCACTCGTCCATTATACCATTGGGGATATATCTGAGGAAACTCTTGAACCCGCTTCCAGCACGATATAGTTACACTTTATGCACGAGCAACAAACACATCAGAAAGCATATCACATATTTACACATTACTCATAAGATTGTGAGAGACCTTCTTTTTTTAAATGGATAAGTTTCAAGGAATTGGCATGCCAGTAACAGTTCAAGGCGAGGTTCGTACCATTCTGGTTCCTTTCTTATAGTTACTATCTTCCGGCTAAGTGTGCTGAGTCTTCGCCACAAGGTGAAGCTATAAAGACTCGAAAATGTATCGCATAATTATGAACGTCGCTTAACATGTCGAATATGTGGCTATATACTGTAGGTATAGCAAATTTATGAATAAGAAATAAAATCTTTAGACTAGTTTTAGTTTAGTTAAAAGTGTAGTTTTTCATTTAAAAATAATAATTTTACTAAATAGATCATTAAGTAAGTTCAAATATATTTTAAAACTTTGCATCCATCGGAAAATAATCAAATTTCCAAATAAACTTGAATATGTCTTTAATGTGTCGAGTACCCATAAAAATGAAACAATAGAAAGACAATAGAAAACAATGGAAAGCTGGCGTAAACGCCGGGAAGGTGCTCAAGGGGTTAATAAATAAACCTTCACTTTTTAATGAAAACTTCATTAACCTGGAAATAAGCTTGAACGAAGAAAAAAAAAAACAATTGGATTATCCATACGTATTTTGTTAAGAAGCAATGTTGTTATAAGCAATTTCGACAACAGTACGTTATAAAGATGATCATATCAACAGGAGCCGGACAGGTGTGTACTGTCCATCTGCTCGCGAACGAATCTCACAACGGTTCACCGATCTGTTCAGTTATTTTATTGGCTAAAACCTTATATTTTACTATTTAATACATATCGAGAAGTCCGTTACGTTAATTATAATTTTTTTTTTATAATAAACAAATATATTAACACAAAAAAAATTTTTTAAGGTTCATTTCAATCTTAACCTAATCTTAAAACTTGTTGTCATTTTACTCAGTCGACGTGGTTCAAATTATAGAAGTTTGGAACATCATTACTGTGTCAGCTTCATAACGATCGGCCTTGCGCCATCTGCATCCAGTGGACTCCTGCAACCTTCACCAGGTCGTCGGTCCACCTTGCTGGGGGCTTATTTGCGTCTTCCGGAACGTGATCCACATTCGAGTACCCGTTACGCCATCGGGCACAGGTTCTGCGAGCAATGTGCCCAGCTCACTATTTTGACAATTTTTCTTCTGCGGATCTCCTCATTCTTGATTCGACTACTCAATGATACTCCCAGTTGGCCTTCTCAATTGCACTAAGTCTATGAGCGACTATATCTCAGTGCCGCGTGTCATCACTGGCCGTAGACGTTTGTCTTGAGACACTGCGGTACTAGAAGATTCTGCATATGTATACGTGTGTTATTTATGATAATGCCACCTGAAAGCCAGTTCCTTTAAATTTAGATGATTGAAACTTAGAAAATCAGCCATGTAGTATTTATTTATCGCAAGGTGATGCTGCAGCAAATAGCTGAACGAATATTTTTTAAGTCTGCGTTTTCGGTATCGTGTATTTTTAGTTGCATATTTCCCAAGTGTTTCCACGATGATGTCTTTTGTAAATACAATTATCTTAGGCGTATAAGCTGCTTGCGGTTCCATCACGGTAGATATAATTCAAGCTATACTTTATTTACCTGAAATCTTGTTAATTTCAATTTTATTTTGTTAGCTTATAGTAAAAGAAACTCTTCTCCATATAAATAAGCAATCTTTCATGTGTATGACGTATTTCAGTTTGAAATATATCTAAGAATATGTATATATGCTTATCCCATTGAATACTATAAAATGGGAACATTATAGGAATGTAATTTTCGAGATATCCTGCGGATACGGATAAAACCATTATTCACTGGCAGGCCGCGGTCCAAGAGAATCAATCAACTTGAGACATGACGTGCCAAATGTCTCAGTATATACATACATAGCGTATTTATATATATATATATATATTGTTAGGAGGACGCCAATTGATCCATATATCTTTTTACATACTTGTGTATTACTTATACCCAAAAAAATCGCAAACGTACTTAGCATGCTTGATGATGCTTAAATATTCACATGCTATTAATCTATACTAATAAATAAAATTGAAGTGTCTGTTTGTAATGTCAAAATGATTTTTTTTACTACATAAATGCATATAGGATACCTATACCAAAAATACAATTTTTAATTTTTTTGTCTGTCTATCTGTCTGTTTGTATTGGGTAATATCCGGAACGGCTGGACTGATTTTGACGGAAGTTTTTTTGGTAGATAGCTGAATTAACTCCGGGTAACTTAGATACTTTTAATTTTCGAAAATATTTAGGGTTCCGCGAAAAAAAATAAAAATATGAATAAAATCCGATATCATGTACATTATAATATCTATCTAATAAAATATATATAATTTATGAGAAATATTTTTACACCATCTTAGTAATACAATTTTTTATGAAAATAACTAGGGTTCCCTATAAAAAAAATTAAAACGCAGTGAAGAATATATGAAACCCAGACGCAGCCACGAGCACACAGCTAGTATGTAATGTTTTTATTACTTCAGCATCATTTTATATTCCGGTCATTTGGTTACTTGGATAATTTCACATTCGAGGTGGCGTTTTTTCTATATATTTATTTATACACACTTGAATAACCATTCAATTGACTCGAAGGAAAAACTTAATTGTACATCGCTCTTAATTGTATCTGAGAAGATTAAAACTTAGTTAGAATTTCAACACAGTGGATTCAATAATGAGATATCTGGTGGAAACATTGTCGAATTCCATAAATTCGTTGCCAATAAAATCGACAATAATTTTGTTATCATAACAACAATGAATATTATAAGCAATCAACACGTAATATTTAGTACTTTTAAATGCTACAAAATGTTGTAAAGATACGTAAGTAATTTTATTGGCATATATTTGTCAATTATGGAACAGACACGTGAAGTAAATATATTTTGAAAATTTCTTACAAAAATCTATGGTATCCGTTAGTCATACCATACCACAGAAGCGGTGTACAACCTTTGCAACTTGAAAGGTCAAACGGGGAGCGTCCAACGGACGGTGCACCGGCCGGGGGTGGCCTGAGCATCGAACCCGTTAATTAAACCCGCCCTTCCTACTGGGCTGCGGTCACGCGAACTGATAAACTGCAGTTTAATAACGCTAACACGAAATGCCAATGCAGAATTAAAAACAAGGGAAATAGTCGGCGATACGAGGTCCATTAAAATATGTAACGGTTACCTTTTACCATCGATATAAATGTATGTTACTAGAATAGACTACATTACACCAAGTAAGGCGCCGGTACACGGATGGACGTAGTTTACATTTGGAGAATACAAAATGAGACATGTGAATGCTGTTTCTTTTTAATAATTATCAATAATCATATTTTATTGCTTGCAAAAACAAGACGCTATGTTACCTGTTGTATTTATACGTGTGCCGAGGGAAAAAAGGGTTAACATGGCTATAATAAAATATGTCATTAAATTAATAAAGTTATAACTGTAGTTAATAACAAAAAGATTTGTTCTTCGTTTAATATTTTAAAAGTAAAGTCTTCTATATAGTTGGCTTATACTATGACTATGACTCCTACTTTTGTCACACTGTGAGGTTATGGAACCGTCTTCCTGTCAGCGTGTTCCCTCCTTCATATGATATTGGGTCCTTCAAAAGAGGCGTGAAGAGGTATTTAAGCAGGCCAGCATGACAACGGTGACTGGCAGTGAACTCTGTACAGTGTCAGTCACCGCTGTTTGGATTGTACCGTGCTTACCATCAGGTCCAGTGCAGTCACTGTGCTGTGCATTATAAAAAAAAATGATAATCATAAAATCGATTTATATGATTCTTTTTTTAATCGTAAGTCTATGCTCAAGCCAAGTTTTAGATTATATTTTATTACATATGGTACTATATGAAAAAGATACTGGGCTTATTAATTGGTCGATTAAGTTGACCGATACTCGATGGGGCCAACGGGTTCTCGAATGGCCGCCGCGTACTGGAAGACGCAGCGTGGGTATGCCCTTCAATATGTGGACCGACGACCTGGTGAAGGTCGCGGAAGTCCGCTGGATGCTGACGAAAGACCGGTCGTCGTGGAGATCTTTGCGGGAGACCTATGCCCTGCAGTGGACGTCTTTCGGTTGAACGGATGGATGGAAGTTGAAAGAAAAATTACAGTTGATGTTTTAACTAAACCATGGATTTTAAGAGAGACGGCAGGTTAGAAATTGTAATACACCAGTATAACCGTAGGCGTAGGTAGTTTAAATTTAAATTCATTCTAAATCTGCGGGTAATGTAATAGTTTCATTCAAGCTAATTCTGTACCGTAGCCAAAGAGAAATGTGTTGGTCTGGAACTTTAGTTAAACGACACATAATAACTAACCGTTTTATTCGTGTCGGTTAATCTAGTAAGTAGTATAGCTACAACCAATATAAAATCATATCAATAAAGTTTCATATGGCAGACTGAGGCACCCTTCCACTATGTCTACCTGTTGTAAAATCAACGGCGACCGCCGACCACCCTCCCCCCGTACCATTGGGAACGACATCGAAAGTAATAAAAAAGTGATCATCATAAAATAAAATGTAAAGAAAAGTAATAAAAGTATATTATTAAAACGACGTAACTAAGCTAAGGGACCTCCAGTGATATTCCAGAACTTTCCCCTTTTTTATATCCACAGCGTTTGTTAATGGACACTTGAATGGATTAATATTGATATCGCTCGCTTTGACATCGCGTGAATCAGTTTGGGTTCGAATCTATTTCATTATCTTATTAGCATGTAGTAGGTAGATAGATACGCAAATAAACGGTTCAAGACATGTTTCTTTTGCGTTTAACAATTGATTTTCTTTATTTGTTTACTTTCGTTTCCTTTTTTGTTACCGAGGCATTGAAGGGTTTTAGTGTTTATAAAGCGTGTTAGTATAAATAGTGGAGTTTGGCCTACAGGATGAAGATTAACTATAAATAAATATAACTTGAAAAAGAATGACATTGTGGAATTACATACACATGCCTTAACCGAGGTTCGGCTACTTTGCGCGTTTTTCTAACTTTTTCGTCCGAGTGCTTTAAGTGCTTTTCACCAAGTTAGGTAACACAAGCTCTTCAAATCAACATCGTAGTCTGTTCGAAGAAAAACGAGCCTAAATAGGACTTCTTACACTTCATTATAACATTCATATTGTATAAATTAGTATGAGAATTAATAATTATTATTATGATATTAATATTTAGTACAGTTCCTATAAAAGTACTTACTAAATAGTTTTTTGTACTTTAAACATGGCGTATATTCAGGACGATGATGGTGCAGTTGGTAGATCGGTCGGACTCCTCGTCGTCGGACGCAGGTTCGACCCCACTTATCCAACTCTATGAGTCTGAGCTTGCGGTGAAGGAAAACATGAGGGTTACCTCATAACATGGTGGTTGAGTATTTTGGGTGAGTAGCTTTGACCCCAATCTTAACTGATATTAAGTGACGATGTAATCGAGGATGGTAAAAACACTAATCTTGTAGGTACTGGTTCTTAATTGACGCTGCCGCAACGCACTAATCGATGCTTGGCGATAGATTCAAATTTGACGAATGGTAGATAACTAAGCGAACATTAGATACGTGTTATCGTTTAATCACGATACTTTCGTTCATCGAAAGCTCAGGCTTAGTATGGATAGTTGAGTTCGAACCTAAGTACTTCGGCGATGTATCCGGTCACACAATCACTAAGCCATTAAAGCTTCAATATTTTGTTACGTTTCTATTTATATTACAAAATATAGTAGTGTAGTGCAAAATAGAAATTGTAACGTACGAGAGAAGCCGCGGTTAGAGACAGTTTCAAATAAGAAGTAAAGAATAATATGTAAATAAAGGGCCCCCCTTTCATCCTATGTTTTCGTCGGCGTTATTGCATCACGACAGTTTGATTTGACTCGACTCATCCCTTAGTGTTTAGGGTTAGCAATCGAGGGAGGCTTACGTATAAGGTTAAGAAATAATCCATGTCTCATCAGACATAATAAAATGATTGTGTTGCATCGATGTGTAGTATATTTAATATATATCATAAATAAAAGTGCACAGATATTTGAATAAATATATTTTGTTCATATAACTGCCTCGGAAGCGCAGTTGTATTACATACGACTGCCGTTCTGAGGTCTCGGGTTCGATCCCCGGGTCGGGTCAAGTGATATTGGGTTTTTTCTACTCAGTATCATCCCGGAGTTTGGAATTTGTGCCCGATATGGCGACAGGCTCGCCCCCTGTCACATCTGGGACGGAACTAAACTCGGCGAAATGTGGGTGGTGTAGTTCGCTATATCACCTCTGCCTAACCCTTCGGGGTTACAGGCGTGAGCATATGTATGTATGTATTATTTACGTGATTGTGAATAGCGCCGCTAAATACGAGTCTATTTGAAACTATGACATGAGTTTTCATTTCGTATTGTTTAAATTAATTCTCGCTCTTCATTTGAAACTAGCTGTGTGTCCGCGGATGCGGTTGCTTTTCTTATAGTCTTCATAGCATTTTTTTTTATACGGTATCCTAATTTTTTTTTTTGGTTGTAAGATTAAGTAAAAATATTTCTTGAAACAAATAAATAAAATTAAAAGTACCCTAAGTTACGCGGAGTAACTCAACTATCTACCTAAATAAGTCCCGTCAAAATGCGTCCAGCCAGTCAGTCCTCCAGCCAACAGATTAAAATCGTATCTGTGATATAGCTGTCGTATATACAATCATATCTATTTATTGAAAACATTGTATTTTGACATTACAAACAAACACTTCAATTTTATTTATTAGTATACTCAAATTAGAATATCAAGTAAACGCTCTTGACTGAGAAAAGTAAACGAAATGACTTGCAAATGACAGTAATCCTTGACTGGAGAAACTCCTGTACCCGATGTAATCGCGATGCCATTTGCATGCACTAATATAATATGATTTACACTGTACCCTACATAGCTGCACACTGTATGGTTTTTTTTATGGAACCTTGAGGTTCATTTATTTCCTTAACCACCGCAGGGAACATTTACGTCTCAGGTTGCAGCCCAAGCCATAGTCCGTACTACTTTGTTGTTCTTAATTGAGCGCCTTAAACACTCGCCTCAAAAGTACGCTATCAAGCCCCGTTTAGTTAACAATGTTTCGATTAGCTCTGGTTGAAAAACTAGTACATTTAATAAATCAAATCAAATCAATACAAATCAAATCAAAATTTATTTATTCAATTTAGGCCTTAAGAAGGCGCTTATGAACGTCTAAAACACTACCACCGGTTCGGAAAACAACCCAGTCGAGAAGAGCGCAGGCGAGAAACTCGATCTAGTTCTTTTTTTTTTTCCATAAATATAATATATATAATTTTTTTTGTCATATAAAAAACTATACAAATCGTAGTTTTTAGTGGAAGCACAGAGATGTGGGTTATTTCCAGACATCACTATCGTTCACGTAATGATCCACCCTGTAATAACCTTTTGAGATTAAAACTTGCTTGACATAATACTTGAAGTTATTGTCAGGTAAATCGGTAATGTTACTTGGGATCTTATTGTAAAACCGAATACTATTACCTATAAAGCTTTTATTACACTTACTTAACCTAAAGCGTGGGACGGCCAACTTGTCTTTACTGAGTTGTCTTTACTTTAAATGAGTTTATACTGTAAAATAAAACGGCCTTAAACGCTAAATTCACAAGTCGATAGAATTTTTACATGTAAAACTGCATTCGGATATGCACGACAAATTCCTAGAACAAAACCCTGCAAGCGTATAGAATACAAATTGACAATGATTTCCACAAACCGAGGAACTTCATTAGACTTCCGCTGAACAATGGCAGACGTGATAGGAATCTGTATCTTCGACTATTTCTATTTAACTTACATTGTAAAGTGTTTTAATGAGTTCCTATTGCGTATTGTTTATAATTGCTATTGGTAATTTGTCGGATAGCTATTGTGATGTATTTAAAAGTTTCAAGTTAATTCCCACATAAATGCTGTGATAAACCTATAATGACAACTACTAAGCGCCATGTTTAAACTACATAAAACTATTTAGTAAGTAGTTTTATAGGAACTGTATTAAATATTAATATCATAACACGTATCGTGTAAAGTAAATAATAAATATTAATTATCATACTAATTTATACATTATGAACGTTATAATAAAGTGTAAGAAGTCCTATTTAGGCTCGTTTTTCTTCGAACAGACTACGATGTTGATTTGAAGAGCTTGTGTTACCTAACTTGGTGAAGAGCATTTAAAACACTCGGGCGAAAAAGTTAGAAAAACGCGCAAAGTAGCCGAACCTCGGTTAAGGCACGTGTATGTAATTCCACAATGTCATTCTTTTTCAAGTTATATTTATTTATAGTTAATCTTCATCCTGTAGGACAAACTCCACTATTTATACTAACACGCTTTATAAACACTAAAACCCTTCAATACCTGGGTAACAAAAAAGGAAACGAAAGTAAACAAATAAAGAAAATCAATTGTTAAACGCAAGAGAAACATGCATTGAACTGTTATTTGCGTATCTATCT
Organism: Samia ricini; assembly: GCA_014132275.2. Lineage (NCBI taxonomy): Eukaryota > Metazoa > Arthropoda > Insecta > Lepidoptera > Saturniidae > Samia > Samia ricini. The sequence continues at coordinate 1,202,722 of AP028162.1, forward strand.
ACCTACTACATGCTAATAAGATAATGAAATAGATTTTCTTAAAACGTTGTATGGATAAATAAAATGTATGGTACTTAGCGGTTAATAGGCTATGCAAATTATCAATATCATTTTTAGAAATTATAAAGATATTGAAAATTTAAGAAACTATTACAATTGACTTTGGTGTACCTACGGGAAACATGTGTCGTTCAGTAAGTGATAAAACAAAATAAATTGAAGAAATCTCACATATAATCAACATAAAATACGTAGACGAAGTAGCTGGTGCCCGCAAGTTAATATATAGATTGTATATTTGTAAATAGGATTAAATTAGGTTACTTTTATTTTATGGAAATATTAAAGGCTCCGCGTAAAAAAATTAAAACTCATAAATTTATGAATGCGCATCTATACTAATATATAAAATTGATGTGTCTGTTTGTAATGTCAAAATAACAATTTTTACTAAATACATATGAATGTATATACGATACCTATACCAAAAATATAATTTTTGTCTGTCTGTTTGTCTCGCGTAATCTCCGGAACGGCTGGAACGATTTGGACGGGATTTGAACTCAGTCTAATTCTATTTTTCGTAAATGATTGGGGTTCTGTATAATAACATTATAACACATTGAAAAATATATTAAACACAGGCGCATTCGCGGGCATACGGCTAGTAATTTAAACCGCTAAAACTTCTTTATAATCGACTTGAAAAAGGAGAGGAGGTTATCAATTCGTCTGTATGTATTTTTTGTATGTTTGTTACGCGATTTCTCCGTCAATTGTGTAGTCCGATCAGAACCACCAAATCAGGATCTGATCAGTGGAATTCAGGGAAATTAAGAAAAACACTCGAACATTCTAGACACTTACACGTGTTTCATATATTCGTTTCCAAAGCTATAAAGTAGGCTTCACAGCTAAAAGCTAAATAATAATTAATAATAGCAAACACCTTTGCAATAGATAAATACCTACATTTAAATTATAATTTTAATGTATGGCTTAAAATCTTTACATTTCATGAATGGCGACGTTTTTGTCCGGTTATTAATTTCATAACTCGAGATTTTAAATTAAACCGACTTACACCATTTTACTTTTAAACTATAGATATATTCTCTAAGTACGTTTTAGTATATATTAGTTAGCATACAGGCAAAGTTATACTTTAGTGTAATTAATGAATTCGATACAAAAATAACCACTCTTTCTTTCTTTATTTGTATATCACTTCAAAGTACATTTAAAAGATAAATATAGTTTTACATTTCATTTATGGTAAGTGGTAACAATTGAGAAGTAATTAAATTTTGTAATGCAATGGTATAATGTTTCTTAACACTCGTGTCTATGTCTCGGTACTAGAATATTGTATGTGTTTGTGACTTGTAAGTAGTGACTTTATGCTCTATCGCAGTGATTCTCAACCACTGTGCCGCGGCACTTTTGAGTGCCGCCAAATTTCAAAAGTGTGCCGCCAAATTTTGCAAATATATAATAATGTTAATATTATTCAATTATATCATTAAAAAAGAAAAATATTTTTAACAACATCAATTCAAGTATGCAAGAGCCCAATGAAAATATCTTAAACTCAACCGATAAGCTGGTGGTATTCAAAAAACAAATAACTATGGAAAAATATAGCTCCGGAAGGCAATTTAGAAAAGTTTGAGTCAGTCCCTAAAACAGTTATAAAACTATTAAATTAATTTTTGTTGATCATTTGACAACATTAGAGGAGACAATTATTCTTTATTTCCCAAAATTAGATATTAAGAAATTTGATTGGGTTCGTAATCCATTTCTCATAACGGATACTTCTGTATTTGACTTAACTTTGAATGAAGAGGAAGAACTCATTTTGCTTTCCAATAATCCAGATTTAATTTTAAAACATTTAGATGAATCAATTAATTTATTTTGGATTAACATCAGATGCGATTATCCAATGATAGCCAAAAAAGCTTTAAACATATTATTACAATTTTCCACAGCTTATTTGTGTGAATTCGGATTTTCAGCATTAGCCAACATTAAAACTAAAAAAAGATCAAGATTGTTAAATGTAGAAGACGATATTAGAGTAGCATTGTCATTTTTACGACCAAATATAAATGAAATTATCAAAAAAACAACAAGCTCAAATTTCGCATTAAAAATATTTTTATTTTTAGTAAGTAAATAATTTTGTATCTTTTTCTTTGTGTGCCGCCAAATTTTGAAATGTGCCGCAACAAAAAAAAGGTTGAGAAGCACTGCTCTGTCGTATACCTCGTATTTCTTTAATTGTGCTTTAGAATATTTTTTGCCATAAATAATGAATTGATGTGAGATAGTTTACTCGGTACCTATTATTTTTTTTTTTGCCAAAAATCTGTAAGACTAACAAGAGTTAGAAGGCGGAGAGAGGAATGAATGTTTGGTAGGTAACGGCATAGATATGTCACGGTTGGAGAGTACGACTGTTTTGTCCACGTTGCGCTCACGCATCCATTAGACGGTACCTATTATTTTTTTTTTGCCAAAAATCTGTAAGACTAACAAGAGTTAGAAGGCGGAGAGAGGAATGAATGTTTGGTAGGTAACGGCATAGATATGTCACGGTTGGAGAGTATGACTGTTTTGTCCACGTTGCGCTCACGCATCCATTAGACGGTACCTATTATTTTTTTTTTTTTTGCCAAAAATCTGTAAGACTAACAAGAGTTAGAAGGCGGAGAGAGGAACGAATGTTTGGTAGGTAACGGCATAGATATGTCACGGTTGGAGAGTATGACTGTTTTGTCCACGTTGCGCTCACGCATCCATTAGACGGTACCTATTATTTTTTTTTTTTTTGCCAAAAATCTGTAAGACTAACAAGAGTTAGAAGGCGGAGAGAGGAACGAATGTTTGGTAGGTAACGGCATAGATATGTCACGGTTGGAGAGTACGACTGTTTTGTCCACGTTGCGCTCACGCATCCATTAGAGACTATGTGAACGTCCTAGCTCAAGGCTGTCTGACGGCTCGCTGCTGATGCAATTCAGATTTTTTGATTCGCACCGCGTACACATTATGTACGACGTGTATGAATATAATCTGTTTTGATCGCGCCATTTCACTAAACCGCGCTATTCATGTTTTTTTTTTTTTTTTTGTTTTTATATTTTTGCTTTTAACTTTCGATTTGGATGTTGTTTATCCGTTGATAGGGTTGATTTTTAATGTGGTATATTATTTATTCATAAATAAAATTTTGAATATGCGTAAGTACATAGTGTGGCGTTCCGCCTTTCTTGTATTAATATTGTTACGTTTCATATTTTAACTCTTTAACTTTAATAGTGTATTAGATACTCTTTGCTGCAGGACGCTATGATAGACGCAGAAAAAAAACATTAAGCTTATGAACAATACGTCTTGTAATTACATTGTAAACTATTTGTATACTCATTCTGTATTTTTGGTATTAATTAAAAGCAGTGAGTCAATCTACGGTGTTCTATTTTAACTTCTCCGTCGACAAACTACACGGTACCTCCGGGTAATAAATCGCCAAAATAGTATTGTTTCTATACTGTCGTTCTCTGCTTTTGTACATCTATCTTCGAGAAAAAAAACTGTTAAGTTATTATTATGTACGAAACCGCTTTAGTTTGGAAACTTATGGAAACATCTGTTACCCTTAACTTTAACTCTTGTACAACTAATAGTTCCCCAACATTTCCAAGGTCCAATATAACTTGGTCCTTAATTTCTAGCCGCGTTTTTGTTTTTCAAGTTCCATACTTGTCTGTATATAACAGGGTAAGTGAAAATATAGTTAGGCCGTGATTCATTTGTTGGCACTGAGAAAAATTAAGTTATGTGGCATAATGTACAGAAAAAATCTGGAGATAAAAAGAAGTCTAAATAAACCTAGCGTATTATCCCCGCGCTTCGTTCACTCAATATCAAGTGTGTTTTTGATCTAAGGCCTAGTTGTAAAATACTTCATGATTTGTAGTTAAATTAGAAGTAATTTCAATCTAGCGCATACTGTAATAATACAGGACAAAGCTAAAGGTTTTCAATTTAATATTGAGTACCTTATAAAAGCTATGACGCAATAAAATGTTTCAGATGGTCAACATTTTTGCATATTTTAAAGTAAATGATATTTTTTTATTAGATATTTTATATTATTTAACTAGCTATGTCCGCGACTTTACTTTAGTAGATTGTACAATAACTTCTGTTGTATTTTTTTTAGAAGAAAGTATTGTAATATATTTTCTTTTTCCCTTTAAACACAGGTCAAAGCCGTCATAGAGATTTACATATAGAGTTAGGTTTATGTTCCTGTTTGTTTATTTCTAGTTTTTCTTTCTTGTTATAAATTTATTCTTTTTAAACACTTCTCTCTCATTCTCACTTCTGGCGGCGGCGGATTTTTAATAGATTGTTTGCATTTTATACGATGCTTCTCTATCTCTCTATTTGTGGCACTGCGTGTACATTCAGTAAAGGATGATCTAACGATGTCTGTTCTTCTTCTGGGCGATTGGCCGCGAGAACGGTGTCTTTCTTTTCTTCCTTTCTCTATTAATAATTTCAAAAAACTTTTGTAGTAACAAAGATGTCTACTTAAGATGTTTGGAAATATTATTACCAGTAGGTTCGTACTTGCACCATCGATGAAAGTGTTTTTGTTATGTGAAGCTCACGTAAATCAGTTCAGGATGGAAACGTTATTGCGGTGAACAGCCCATTTTATCCTTAGCAAGCGTCTCCAACACCACATCTCAAGGGAATGAATCTTTTTTTAAAGATATTTTTGATACGAAGATACGTTCATGATGCCACCTTAAATACTTAATATAATAAATTAAAAACTAAAACCTAACTAGAGATAATATCTATACTTCAACAATCAAGTAAATCAGTTTAAATGATACTTAAGTTATAAGCATACCAACGGACAAATAGCGTGACGTCTTTATATAAAAAAGTGAGTCGTCACGGGACGCCTGGCAGATGTGAAACATCGACATTATTTTGTAAAAGTAATATGCACCGTACACACTACTGCATATAGACTGTATATATATATAACATCATATAGCGTGGCGACGCGTCGCCACGGCATGCGTCGCCACGCCAGAAATCGGTTTTGCGTGCGGCTATAGATGTTTCACATCAATAATCTATCTACAGATATTAAAGGAAAATGTAGTTCCTTTGAGGCAACATCACCTCAAAACTACTGAACATATCGGGATGGGACTACTACCATTCGACGCGGAATTTTTCGTAGAGTTTTACTATTACTATTTTTGTTTTTTGGACTTCATCGATACTTGGTTATTTTAATTTTTTTTTTTTTTATTTATTCTTATTTGCATTTTTTACGTTTCGATTTACTCCTATGTAGAATTTTTCCGTTCATTGTTTATTATGTTAGGTATAAATGAAATCTAATATGCACAGAATATATCATCGCGGGTGGAGCCGCGGGAACACAGCTAGTGTATATATGTCTAATGAATAAAACAAAAAAGTTTTCTCAAACAACTATAGACTGGTTTCTCACAGCCCGTGGCGACGACCGTTTACCATTTCGGCGAGATTCAAGGATACCAGATATAGTAATATACGACTATATATATAAAAAAAAAAAAACTAGAATTATTGTGAAACGTCGTAAGTATTCGTAACCGGACATGCTTTTTAGACTAAATATATTAAATAGACACACCACATTATTATATTTTGGAAAGTTAAAATACCTACACTCAATAATGCATCTGAGTTAATTAATTATGTTTAAAAATTATCATCATGAATAGAATTGTAAATAGGTGGACTGACGGATGTAGCCAGTTTTTTTTTTATCTCATTGTATATTTAAAGGTATCTATCACCTAAGTGAACAATTTTAAATTTTATTTATAATATGAAAGCTTTTACTAAAATTATATCTGATTTTAAGTCATGTGATTCAAGAAGTAATCATGGTTAACTGGCTTTCGTACACACATTTATGTGCTTGGCGACAGTGGCAGTTAGACAGGCCTTTTTTTAATTTTTTTTTTTTTTGACGGGGGGAAATGCATTTACGCACTCACCTTACCTATTGTATTAGTGGGACCTGAGTCCCTCCAATACAATAGGTAAGGGGGCACGGAGTGACGAGTTCCGTGCCAGTGTGGGACTCAAACCCGGGCGAGAAGCGCCCGGGAATACCCACTAAAACCCCCCGGGGCCGTCCGCCGCATTTGAAATAGGGGGCGATACGGGGTAGCAAGGCATGTCGCCGCGTCGCCCCCTGCGGCAACCCACCAGGCCCGTCTGTGCAATGGCCCAGCGGGGGTGGGGGAGAACTTCTCTACCCCACCTCTTCGCCCGCCTCTGAAAGAGGCATTACCTTCCGGAGGGAAGAGGAGTGATCACTGCGACCGCAGTAATCACCTCTCCCCCCCCCCCCCCCCCCCCCCCAAAAAAAAAGTGGGCTTTCGCCCAGCCGCCCAGTCAGACTATTAGCCGGCAGTCACAGGACTGCCGTTAGACAGGCCTACTATTATGATACCTCTTCATCATAATGGTTTCGTTTAACGAAAGGTCAGGCTTATTCACCTATATTTGTGGACGTAATATCCGATGCACTAAGATTGAGCTATCGTCGCTTAGAATGGAATAAATCAAGCTTTTGTTTTTTTTTTTTTCTTTATGGATATATTAAATAATGGTAATAATAATTATTAAAACTAAGAATAACAATAATTCGGTACTTATATATTAAAGAAAAATAAAAATATTGAATATATTTTTTGAGTTTGGATGAAATATACATCTTGTAAATCCATCCGGCATTCAAGTTCCTCGCGGCGAACTTATGAATTATTCACGCACAGTGACGTCAGATCTCTCTCTCCGGAGGTCGGAGTGACGTCATACATTAATAATACCATGTAATGCCTTCCTGATTCCGAATGTATTTTATGAAATATGCATGCCAGAGCGTAAATATGCCCGGGGAATTATTATTATTCAACTCCTCAGTATGGGTGCGTTAGGCGCGTTACTCTCGCATTTCTGTTTTTTATAAGGGAACTGAGTCTTTTATTATGTGAAAAAAAGAAAGATAGTTATTTACGATTACTATACAAATTTGTGCGCGATGTTTTTAGGTTCCGTACAACCTACTTGTGACTTTTTTACTGATTTAATTATGAAAATGTTTTTGTATGCGTTATAATTGTATTTATTTATTGTCGAATGATGTATGCAGTACGGTAAAAAGTGGAAAATAAAAGTAATTAAAAAAATCTAAATAAATTATAATTCAAAGCTGTCGGGGAACTTGTTTTTAAGAAGTGTGTTTATTCTCAGCTCTTGTAATTGTACGAGCATTCCTAAACAATTAATCAAAACGGCCTTAGTCTTAATATTAATCTTGAGCCTCAAGTTTCGATTTCCGGTCTGAGAATAGTGTAAGTCAGTTGTTATTTTACAGAATTAGATGATTTGTCCTGTGCCTTACGTGATGTTAAGGCTCTGTAAGGATGATTGGACTTATACAAACACCTCATATAATGTTGAATTATGCACATATTACCTACAACTAGAGTTGACATGTCCCCTGCTTGCATTATTCATCTCCTTTTACATATACTAGCGCTTAACCCGCGGCTGCGTACGCTTTTCATAAATTCTTCACTGCGTAATATACCGCGTATAGTTTTTAAATAGTTTATGCCTAACCTAAAAAAATGATTAATAAGAGTGAATCGAAGAAAAATGTGAAAGGGTCAATAGAATTCAAAAAATAAATAAATAGCCTACAATAACCATCTACGATAAGTTCCGCGTCGAGTGGTAGTGGTCTCATTCCGATGTGACATATTTTCCTTTTTTATACATATATCTAAAATATTCAATCATTATTTTAAAGTATTGTAAGGAATGTTCATTAGCTATTTTTCATCAAACTTTTTCCTTTATAAAATAATAGTTATGTTTTTTTTTTAATATCAGTTTTTATCAATAATATATTAGAATAAAATCGGTTTCGTGGTTTTTAAGTTATAAGTTAAACTATTTGACAAACAGACACAGACAGAGTCCGGTCTCTTTTATATAATTGGCAATTCATTACGTATTTAGTACATACACACATATACATCTCATCACGCCTTTCTCCCGTGGGGGTAGGCAGAGATTACGTCCTTCCACTTGCTACGTTCTTGACACACCTCTTTCGCTTCCTCTACTTTCATGAGCGCTTTCATACATGCTCGTCTGTTATGAGTACTTTTTACGTGGCCTCTATTTAACACGTGATCCGATTTGGTCTAGATACGTTCGCCTAGGTCGACCCTTACCGACTTGGCCATTCACCCTCGCCTTATAAATTAATTTCGTTAATCCTCTCTACATGCCCAAACCAACTAAGCATACCTTTCTCTATTTTGGTCAGCACATCCTCTACCACACCACAGCGTTCCCTTATCATACTATTCAGACTAGTCAGACTATATATCAGACTTCTCATTTCCATATTTAGTAGTATATATAATTATGTAAATTATGAGAAAGGTGCGTAGAAGAATGTCTAATAAAACATCTCGCTGCTGTGGACATTTATGAGGACGTAGTTTTGTGTATAAACAGTGCGAATTGAAACGCGTGCGATTGACGCTGGAATGCATCGTGTAATGTGTCGAGTGTTAATGAATGCGCGCTTGCGTCGCCATTGCCGCGCGCGATGACGTAACAGCGGCCGCGCGCCGTCCGTTGATCTCGACGCACGCCGACCGATTGCATTATTATACGTACTGTGTACTTTATATGGTGAGCTGTTGTGTAATTACGATTATTGTCACGATAATTTATTTGCACGGTATCAAAGGACAAAGGGCTGAAAGTTAAAGCAGCAATGACTCATCGATAGGAGGACGGGCGCGGGCCACACCCTGTTTGGGTATATTGTACTATTACTGAACCGACGTTAAAATTTTGTTCTGATTTTTTTTATAATATTATGTTTAGATTATAATTTCCGATGTAAAGTATATATCTAAGAATACAATTGGTTGCGTTTAAAATTATCTTTAGATATACAATGTAAAATAAATCTGGTCCCGCTACATGGAAGGCTGATTTAGTAAAAACTAGTCTTAGTATTTTACCTATGTGATTGTTGTACAACAATCCTCATAATTTTTTATACATTACCTAATGTAAGAAAGTATCTCCTAAAAACAGAGCAGAATATACATCTACGATTTGAAAAGACTCAAGTTAATCGGTTGCATTGCTTTCGAGCCAGCTAACTTACACACAACAGACAGCCACAATTTGCTATTTATAATATGTAGAAATATTAAATAGAGCTGTAATTTTTGTACAATTAATAATAGAGATGTCGGGAATCTTGGCAATTGAACCGGATTGGATGTATTTTAACAATAAAGGATCGCGGGTAAACGGTGTCAGTTTTACGAGAGGCAATCTCGACCTTTATTATAATTTATTTATTAACGTGGTTAAAAAATCTCGTTGAACGTGCGGGTAACGCATATGCGTCTGCTGATTAACGACGCATATGCATTCTTCTGGCACAGGCAATCTCGATCTAGCTTTATGTGCAGAAATAAAAACATAATAGAATAATTTAATATTTATCATCACAAAGGGAGTATGTTCCCTTTTATGCTTTATGATAGAATATTGTTTACATTTTTACGCAAGAGTTCTCTATATACCGCTCGTATGAGGAAAATGTTATTATGAAAAGTAATGATTGACCTCTAGTTACGTGACCTTCGGATACAACTGGAATGAATGACATAAGGTTATTTGACCACAGGGTCAGCTTAGATCAATATTCCCTACAGATGTTTGGCTATAGATTTTGCCATGCACATGTTAGGTAGTTACGCGTCACCAGAGAAGGCTCTAAAACCATCCATCTTATCTATGGTTTCATCACGCTTTTCATGATACCACTAACATTATATCAAATCTTCGTTTATTGCTTCCAGTAAAACTGCATTGAATAGGATTTTATTCAAATTTTTATGAGTTTTTTTTTTTTTTACGCGGAACCCTAATTATTTTCGAAAATTAAAAGTACTCTAAGTTATGCAAAGTAACTTCAACTATCTAACAAAAAATGTCCCGTCAAAATCGATCCAGCAGTTCTGGAGATTACCCGAAACAAACAGACAGATAGACAAAAATTTTAAAATTGTATTTTTTTAGTGTAGGTGTCGTATATATGTAAATTCAGATCTATGTATTAAATAAAATTATTTTGACATTACAAACAGACACTTAAATTTTATTTATTAGTGTAGATTATGTTTTTTACACGTAAGAAATAATTCCTTATTAATATTTTAGTGTTTTTAATTAATTAAGATGTTAATATTTTCAACTAGTACTTCGAAAACGAAGTACACGGATAGATAGATCTTCGCCGATAGTAATTTTTTATTCGAAGGTTCGAGCAAATTCCCAAAAAAAAATTTTTTTTTCATTTTTTTTAATACTAAACGTTTTAGGTAGAAAAAAAGGATTCCAATCAACTTCGATCGATCGTTTTATCAATGTCACCAGACTCTTCCACTATAATATTCTGAGATCTGTGAATATATTTCTTTTGAATGTTTCTCTTTATATCTCTAGTAATTTTAATGGTATTGAATTTTATTATATTATATTGAATTATATTTTTAACTGCCTCGGTAGCGCAGTTGTATTACATACGACTGCCGTTCTGAGGTCTCGGGTTCGATCCCCGTGTCGGGTCAAGTGATATTGGGTTTTTTCTACTCAGTATCATCCCGGAGTTTGGAATTTGTGCCCGATATGGCGACAGGCTCGCCCCCTGTCACATCTGGGACGGAACTAAGCTCGGCGAAATGTGGGTGGTTGTAGTTCGCTACTTCACCTCTGCCTAACCCTTCGGGGATACAGGCGTGAGCATATGTATGTATGTATGAATTTTATTCGATGCATAAATAAAGAGATATGTTTATCATTCATGAGTTTAAAACATAATATTCTCTGCGACCACTTTATAAAGTTCAATAAAGAAAGGTTCGCAAATATAATATAACTGCTGGGAACCTAATAAGCTAGTAGAATAAATTCCTAAAGCGACCGGGCGCGGTGAGAGAGCGAGACGGCTGAACGTACCGTAGTAGGAGTAAAGAGCGTAGACGAACTGACCTACATCAATAAATGGACATTTTGCGCGGAGCGGAAAAATGCAGTTGCTTCGTTGTTGTAGCGAATTCTCTAGTGCCTTATTCCCGCGCTTTTGATATCGCCGTCCCGTTTACTCATAGCAGGTGATATCTAGAGTGAAAAGGACGCAAAACTGCCTTAACACTGAAAGCGGAATAATTCGGTGTCAATGTTTTGAGCAACTCGCTATAATTAAAAATAAGTAAATACAGTTGAGTTAATATTATAATTACTCGAATAGACGTCGTGTGTCTTTGTTTTTTCTGAGGATGTTTTTTTTTTCCTAACCTAGCTAATGCTGTTGACCGGAAGGGCCTTTACAGCTTCACCGCAACTTTGGGAGCGAGTGCTGTAGACACTCGCCGCAAAATAAGGATGGTTTATAATACGTCACGATTTATAAGTAGAAAAAAATGAATGTTTCCCCATTTGATTGGTTGATAATCTGCAAAAACCAGTTGACCTGTTAAGATAAATCCTGTGTTGTGTTCAAGATGGCCTTCTCTTTGTTTAAAGTAGTTAAAAAAGTTTAACTAAAAAGTTAATTCCACAAAATAGTAATGTTTGTGCGTACGTGATAATGATATTTTTTATATATAATATCATTGATACGTGATATACAATTAATTGAAAAAGTGGACAATTGCTCTCCATTCTGTCAGTAGATGTGATTGATTGATAGACAGTGGTCAAAGTGAAGGTTAAAGGCCCTAATATCATCATTGTCATCAATACTCCTTCAATCGGTTTCAATTGCCTCAATACCGTCACGAAGACGTAAATTGTATAGGAAAATGTATTAGTACACTACGGTACGATGGTAAATACAGACATATTCCGGCCTTGATGAAAATAAATATGGTATAATTTTTGTAGAATTAATTTTTTTTACTTTATGATAAGTAGAATATAATTGTATTATTATTCTCTTTTAAGGATAATGTTTCAGGGTAATTTCGCCTACGGGGTCTACTGAATAATTAAGTCTTTGAAGTTAGAATAGTAGCGCCTTTCTCGGAAACGCGGATTAACTAAAATTGTTGGTACATTAACGAAGCATATTATGGATATGATCATATGAGGAAACAATCGAAACTCAACCAATTTCTACGATGTTTACTAACAATAATATGTAATATCAAATATGTTAAATTTATTTATTTATCTATTTGAACACTGACAAGATTTACATTTTGATTTAGATATGTACTATGAACAATTTGAGGACACGTGAAAAATGCAACCTTAATTATAAGTGTTTACGTTGAATTATATATTGAGAACAAGCTTGTACAAACCAAAAAGATACAAAAGAACAAATAAATAAAAGTAAAAAATAAAAAATAAAAGTTTTGTTTAAGTACCAGTTAGCGATAGTAACTCGTCTATGTAAATACCGGCTCAGAAACACCATTGTTGGAAAAGTAAAAACGGGATATACTTTTGAAAATAGCCGCTATAGACGATTGTGTTTAGGCGTGTAAAATGAAAAAAATTAACCAAGTTTAATTACAGAGTGTGGTCGTGGTACCGAACTGCATACTAGTTTTGATGGTAATATGGAATGAATTTGAAAAAAGAATATAACGTCATCTAGTATTGACGGAGCACAAGTTTAACAAATCGAATTAATTTTGTTTACAACAATTATATAAACTGTTACATACCGAAATATATTAATAGCCAATACCTATTGTCAATTGATTTTATTAATAACGAGCTGATCCGACGAACCTCGTGTTGTTTTCAATGTTTTCATAGTTATTCGAGGTGGAGATCAGTCCAAAAATCGGTCCAGCCGTCCTTGATTTATAAATAGTGTAACTAAATATACTTTTGTTTTATGTACTGTTATAGATTAAATTATTATTATTGCGAAATGTGTTTTGCAGTCGATTCCTAAGCCCCGTATAGTGTTTTTTCTTAAATATCGTCAATGTACAGATTTCGTCTCGTTAGCCCTTTATTATAAATATAATAATAGATAAATTCACCGAAGTAGAATATAACTTTATACATTTATTTTATTCAATGTGTAACAGAGAAATTCGGTGTATAAACTAACATTTTACGTGGTTTTAAACAGAAAACAAAATATTCTTCACGCGTAACCTTTGCTTTAATGAAAACAATATCGACGTAAAGATAACAACAGTTCGCTCTCGTTTCGCTTTCGCGTATAACTTTATTAGTATTAAGTACTATATTATACGTAATTAATCAAATAACAATTTATTTACGTGTACCTATGTTTTTGGAAATGGTTATTTTTATAGTTATATTTTAATATATATTTTTAGTACTTTAACAAATATGTTGTGATAATAATGAAATTAATAATATTAAGAGATACATCGCAATGATGTACTAGATTTTTTTCTTCTAGCCTAGGTAATGCTGTTGATCGGAAGGGCCTTAACAGCTTCACCGTAACTTTGGGTAAGAGTGCTGAAGGCACCCGCCGCAAAAGGTAACTAGCACAAGGGCACCAACGTACGAACCTCGGCTTGGTAACACAAATTCTCTCTGGACTCAATTCCAACGTCAACGCTGACAAAGCCGCGGACAGATACTAATCTGTACCAAAAAATAAAATTGCAAGTGTCTGTTTATAATGTCAATTTATTTATTTGTACTAAATATATATAAATGTATATACAATGCCTATACCTAAAATACAATTTTGAAAATTGAACCGATTTTGACTACGCGTAACTTAGGGCTAGTGTCCGACCGAAGTTCGATTTTTGGCCGAATCCAGAGTCGAAGCTGGAGGCGAAGTCGAACCTATTAATAGGCCACAGTCATAACCTTCAGCTGGGGCCGAAGGCCGAAGCCGAATGTTTAATAACCCTAATAAATGTGGTCCGTGTTTGGATTTCAAAAAGTTACGACGTTAACGTTAACGACGAGAAATCGATGCGCGGAGGCTTGAGACATCATGACAGAGTGATAACGGTACCTTGATTATCCCAGTTTCGGCGCAGCCACTGTAGAAGCTATCCGGCCTCTACTACCGGATTGGACTGGGCGAAGGGTTTGTACCCGGGACTTTCGTCTGACACAGGTCTCTCGGGGCACGGGTGCTTCAGTAGTTAACTGTGATGGATAGGCAGAGAGATCACCCCTGAGTGCCACTACTGCCCTGATGTGCACGTGATGACATACATCATACTGTCGCAGTCTGTTCGACATAGGACATCCAACATCGCTTTCTAAAGAAGGAAATTACGTCTACTTTGATTATTGTTTGAAAAAATCACACAAGTAACAATACATAAAGGAGGCGTTAATTCATTTAATTATTGTTTTAAATAAGGCAGGGCACAACGGGATATATATTTGACATTTTACTTTTCTCAATTAAATAATAATTTTCACAATCGTTAAATAAAAACAAACAAAAAAATATCAAAGCAGATAAACGTAATGCGCTTACGAACAAGCTTTGTTTTGGTTATTTACTGAGAATTTTTATTATTTATCTCTGCTGACAATAGCGACCGGCCCTCGCATAGGCCGTTGACGCAATATAACCCCTCCCTCCCAAGCGTTGCGTTTTTAAAAACGCTCTCGCGCATTCGTTTCGTTATAGATCGTTTGATTAAAGTGCTTCTTAGAGACCAAAATACACCGAAGTTTAACCGAAGCCAAATATTTGGCCGAAGGTGGCCGAAACCGAAGCCATAGCCGAAGGTTCGGTCGGAAACTATTTAGGGTACTTTTGTTTTTCGAAAATAGGGGTTCGCGTAAAAAATTAAAACTCATGAATTTTCGAATAAAATCCGACTCAATTGTAATTTTTACGGGCAATTGTTTTTATTTATGAGAAATATTTTTATTTTATCTTAGTACCAAAATATTTTAATGAAAATAATTAGGGTTCCGTGTAAAAAAAACATAAAACGCAGTGAAGAATATGTGAAACAACGGGCACAGCCGCGGGCACACAGCTAGTGTCATAATAAAAGGATCTAACTTCTTCGTACCGGTATCACGAAACCCGTAATAAATGTCATTTATGTTTACCACACGGTGGAAGTTTAACAATACCGACATCAAGCTCCCGGCGCGGCGTCAACAGCTAATTAAATTTGTGACGCGCTCTAACTTTTTAACGTTTGTTCTTACTAACAATTACAAAGTTCAAATTATTACAGGTGTGAAACTTTTGTTTCAATCCATCCTGCTTAACGTTATTCATTTTAGCCCGGTCTGTAAGTTATTATCCTGACTTTTCTTTGGGAACTTTTCAGTTGTGAAGAACATAGATTTAAATCTTTTTAGAAGCGCTCGCGATGTTTAAAACTAAGGAAAATAGTTCGACAGTACAGTACACACTGCTTTATGTCATATTTTCTCTAAGTCCTAGGAAATATCTTAATCCTCTACGTTCTCTTTCACCCACGCTGTGTGAATCCACTCCAGTGCACCTGAAGAAATTTTTGTACGTACAATACAGTATGTCAGTCGCGCACCTAATGTTCTGTATAACTGTTTTCTATGTAAGTCTATGAAATAAGATATGTTATCGGCGTCATTTACAAGTACGCGTGCCGCAGATCCTTCCATTTTCATCGTATTTGTTTCTGTTTCTACGAGATAAAATGTATTGCCTTGAAAAAGAATATTACGAAAAATACAATACAGTTTAGTTCTAACCGTATTTTATTAATACTAAAGATGTGACAAACAATTCATTACTTTATGGTATAACATACTAACACGATAGCTTTTAATTTGTTTAGAATTCAGCACCCGCGTGAATAGTTTTCAAGAAAAGTACATACTAATTTAAGTTATTTGTTTTCTCCTATTGTAATGTTTTCCTATAAAAATCGGTAACTCGAAGTTGTTGACAGTTATATATACCTGTGACAAACCGTCCAGTTAGGTACATCCAAATTCGAGAAAGAGGTTAATCGTCGAATCCAATTCGGCTGGGCCGCGTTCGGGAAGCTACGCGGAATCTTCTGGTCCAAAACACCGCAGTGTCTCAAGACGATAGTCTTCGATCAGTGTGTGTTGCCAGTAATGACATACGGCACTGAGACGTGATCGCTCACAATGGGCCTAATAAAAAAGCTCAAAGTTGCTCAAAGGGCAATAGAGAGGGCTATGTTGGAGTTTCACTGCGTGATCAAATCAGGAATGAGGAGATTATGCTGAAGATCGCCAGAGTCCGCTGGATGCGGGTTGCGCAAGACCAGTCGTTGTGAAGATCTTTGGGGGAGACCTATGTCTAGCAGTGGACGTCTTTCGGTTAAATGGATGGAATGTTTTTCCGATTACGATGTGAAACGATCATGATGGCTTAGTGATAGTGCGTTTGGACGCTGGGTCCATCGATACACGTTCTAATCATATAATGAGGCTGAAATATTAAGATGAAAACACGTAGCACGCTAGTAAAAGTATCTTTATTTATCAAGTTACAAGTTGTAAACATGTTTGCCGAAGGTTTATCTTGGAATACATTTATTATCACTTAACGTTAGAAAAGATTATAATTAGATATATGAGCCGTTTTGTTCGACGACTTTCTACCATCTTATAGGTGGTCCCCCATGTTCTCGTTGGTGTAGAAAGACTTCTGACCAAAAATAAAACGCAACAAGTAGTTTTGGGAGTCCTCTCTTGATGTTAACCTGACACTGCCTAAATAATTTTGAAGAGACCGAAATAGGTGGAAATCTGAAGGTGCAAGGTCAGGGCTATATGGCGGATGCATTAATACCCGCCACGATCATTATTAGAATCATGAAGGTGCGGTCGTTGATGCGGCTACTTCCCAATAAAATTAGAACCCTGGGAAAAACACGTACCAAGAGAAAGACAGTGACGGTTCTTTAGATCATTCAGATTGTAAGATTTTTTATCGTAAAAATAAAGCATGTTTTGAATAGATGTTTTTTTAGGTGTGTTGTATTAATTTATTATGCCAGTTCACAGATTGTGTTCGAATGAAATTTACTCTATTTAATATTCAAGGTAATATTTTCTCGCATAATTAATGTATCCTAAAGATGTTGAGAGGAGCAAGCACGAACATTTCCGTTAACGTTCGTAAAAAAATGACCTTTTCTTTGATGAACACTAACGTAATATTAACGTAAATGTTCGTGTTCACTGTTCGCTCTTCAGCGGTTATTAAATATTAAAGTTACGTGAGTGATGGCTACTTGAAACTGTCTTATGATTTGATTTGCAGATATTTATTTAATGTTGTTTCATACGTAAAATAAATCTTAAAAGCTTTCCTTAGTTTAGCGCTGTGTGAAATGTCCAGCAATAGTATTGCTATTTATGTTTCGCTTCAATACTCGAATATCAAACTATAATTCACCTAATGAAATGACTAATTTTAGTCACCCATAAATAATCTTTTATCATAATTTATCCAATCTTCTCCCGTCTACCCTAATTTTTGGGAGACACAAAATGGGAAAACATGCACCCTCACTAATCAGAGCTACCAACTCCTGATCGAAGGGACTTTTAATAGTGAACGGACTGTAGATTCACTCATTTTGACAGAGAGAAAAACAAATGAAAAATAGCTTGAAGAACATTTTACTAATTTGTTTCGTTTTTTTTTAAATGCAACCTTTATAAAGTCATCAAAAGCAGCGAGACACAAATAGAACGGTCAAAGAGATTTTTATACAAGTTTAATACATAATATATGCCAAAAGACTTTTTCCCTGATCTATTATAATTACCAAAACTTTTGCTCTCATATGTTTTTGTTGCTTAGCGAAGCAGATGAGGGTGACTATGAGGAGTGTTGTGTAACACCTCTACCCCTCAAATAAACAACTTCTCCAATATCTTACACTGTTATATATTTTTCGAGTTAGTTAACTCTGAATATTCTTCCAAATAACTTATTAGTTAATTGTGCGATTGACAGTTAGTCGTTAATATCAGACCGCTCCTTCGAACATACCTGACACATGTACCTACAATCAATATGGCTAGTCGTATTCTTGAATATTTAAAGAAAATTAAAAGTATTTAGGTACCTACCTATCTGATTTCTTTATATGATAGTACCTACTGGTTACAAACAAACAGTTATATAAGTCGTAAATCGGTTTCGCATTAATTTATTACATACTTAGATTTATAACTTCCGTATTTTTAAATTAATTCCTTTCTATTTCAAATATTTGTGGTCATTACAAAATTCATATCACAAACATAATTGGGTATTATGATTTTTTTTCTTTTCGTTGAAGGATAATTAACTCAAACGTAAAACAAATAGGATGCAAGATGGCGTAGCCGATATTTACCGACCGGCTGGTATAACAGTGACATAGTGTGGCGAATTGTTATTGAAAAACGGACATGGCCGTCACAAGGGATATTACGTGGGAAAAGGTAGATAGCGCCGTGATCCTGAGTAAGAAAGAGACGACCGTAATGTAACCTTGACCTGCGCAGTAGATGCCTAAAGCGACGTGATGAAGCCGCGGTGTATTTTGGAATTAAAGTACATAATAAATGGCGCGCAAAATGGTGTCCAAACTTTGTTGTCGTTTGACACACGTGACGGATGAATGATATTGTATTTTTCCAAACAATAGATTGATTTGATTATACAAGGCGATTTGATATTGTGTTTGCAATGAAGGTCAAGAGCCTATTCAACGGTTGCCGGTTTTGTAGTAAGATAAAAAAAAAAAATTCCGACCGCGACCGTTTACGTTTTGTGGCAGGTTATGTGCGGAAGAGAAATCGACGCATGAGATAAACATGTTATTATATATGTTTTTTTTCTGCAATCTGTTCAAATGGGTCAACACGTTCTCATACGGTATTTGGCACATTCGCTGTATTTGGTAAATTATTTGATGTATTCACAAATATGACACCCACATTGCTTCTCACATGGACTAATAAGTTTGCTTACCAAATGGCAGGTGCTTGGAATGCGTATTTGTTATTTGAGTTCTTAATGATTAGTAATTAAGATTAGCGTTACAATTCTACAAATTACGGCCTAGAACTTTGGCCTTGAATGAGCTCGTGTACCATGAGAATTAGAAAGAAAGAAAATATATTTTAGGTTATTTAAAGGTGAAGAAGATAATAGAATGTTTACTGTAAGTTGTAATAATATGTACATTGTTTATACATAAGTTACATATATATGAAATAAAAAACTCGTAATTACGTAACAATACATAAAACGCGTAATTTTCAGAGCAGCATTTTAACTTTGTATTGGGGTTTTTAAATTAACAAAATATTTATTCTTTTAATGCTTTACTTTTTAACGTGTTATATGGTGTAAAAAGAGAGTCTATCGAAGTAAACAGTCCCGGATGTTACCTGTGCTATAATCATTTTGGTTACATGAACTCATTCTTACGCATTTTGACCTAATGCTAATAAAAGTACTAGAACAGCGAAGACTTGTGAGAGATGACAAGAATTGGTAAGCAGCTGGTTTCGAGAAATCGATAAAGCATCCTAAGTTGCTGCCGTTATATCGACCTGTGAATATATTACAGTGATTCTCAACCTTTTTTTTGTTGCGGCACATATTTAACGGTTTCAAAATTTGGCGGCACACAAAGAAAAAGATAAAAATTATTTACTTACTAAAAATAAAAATATTTTTAATGCGAAATTTGAGCTTTATTTTTTTTTGATAATTTCATTTATATTTGGTCGTAAAAATGACAATGCTACTCTAATATCGTCTTCTACATTTAACAATCTTGATCTTTTTTCAGTTTTAATGTTGGCTAATGCTAAAAATCCGAATTCACACAAATAAGCTGTGGAAAATTGTAATAATATGTTTAAAGCTTTTTTGGCTATCATTAAATAATCGCATCTGATGTTAATCCAAAATGAATTAATTGATTCTTCTGAATGTTTTAAAATTAAATCAGGATTATTGGAAAGCAAAATGAGTTCTTCCTCTTCATTCAAAGTTAAGTCAAATACAGAAGTATCCGTTATGAGAAATGGATTACGAACCCAATCAAATTTCTTAATATCTAATTTTGGGAAAAAATGAATAATTCTCTCCTCTAATGTTGTCAAATGATCAACAAAAATTAATTTAATAGTTTTATAACTGTCTTTAGGGACTGACTCAAACTTTTCTAAATTGCCTTCCTGAGCTTTATTTTTCCATAAAGTTACTTGTTTTTTGAATACCACCAGATTATCGGTTGAGTTTAAGATATTTTCATTAGGCCCTTGCATACTTGAATTGATGTTGTTAAAAATATTTTTCTTTTTAAATGATATAATTGAATAATATTAACATTATTATATATTTGCAAAATTCGGCGGCACACTTTTGAAATTTGGCGGCACACAAAAGTGCCGCGGCACAGTGGTTGAGAATCACTGATCTATTATATAGCTTATAACCTCTTATTTCAAGTTTATACGGTTGTTGTATTTAAAAAATAGATATAATAACTTTCAAATCGACCGAAAAACCTCGGTTCGTTTAACTGGGGTGTTAAGACCCTTTCCTCCCCGTTGTCTATGCGTAACGCCTAGTAACAACTGGAAATTAATTCAAGGTTAGATTATCTCATACTTAAATTAAATTGAGGTCGATATCGGAGAATACTTGTAGTACAGTTGATGAGTACTTTATTTTATTTCCCGTTAAAGTCTCGAATATATTGTTTTTCTTTTGTAATTATTAACAGCGCTTCTAGCGGAACCATGGAATAACTAAAATGGATGAAAATAATCATTTAAAAACGAAACGTTTCTTAGTGTATCTAAAGGTAACAGAACTCATATGAAACTTTTTCAACGTCTCCACAACATTTACGATCGAAACGTAGGATTGTTATAATAAAAAAGACATCTCACGTAATATTAGTGCTAAAAGCTAAATGAAATAATCTTCTGGACTGAGTGAAATATTCTGGTCGAAAACACAACGCCATTACATCTCGGAAATGACACAGCCCTTTGTGTAGAAATTCAGCGGGAAATTTGTATTTGTATAAAAAACAAAACTCATTTATCTTTCTGAAATCACTTCATAAAAGATTCTTCAAATCATACTCCGTCTTTATTATTTATATGTGAAGGGATATAAATATAATCTGCTCGGGAATTCAGGAACCATGAAAAATGATTGATAGATTGGAATGAAAATATATAAATATATATAAATGAATATATATAAATATAGAGACAATTTTTTATAATACGATATGTATTATATATTATATACATAACTAAATCACAAATATCAATTCAATCGAGAATATACACATGCGAAGGGAGAGACTAAAAACGTTGTTGACGAGCTGTCGAAAGCCAATCATTAATGAAATAGGTACCTCTAATTTTTCTCCGAATGATAACTGAGAATTCAACTGTCAAATACGTTTAATTAACCAATAGGAACATAGAATACTGCGAGTTACCGTTCTGTTCCATGACTGGTTAAAATATTTTCGCAACCGTTAAAAGAAAAGGTGTTTTCTTAGGTACTTTCTTAAGCAGTTAACACACGTACCGACCGGACCGAGGACATGGTACAGCGAGGGCGGTCGAGGTTATTAGTAGTCTAAGTAGGGATGGGAATTAAGCTTGATGAATTAATTCACAAAAAATAAAACATAAAGCTAATAAAATATCGATCATTAGAGTATCCTTTTTGTTTTCTATGATAAGATAATTATTTGTAAATAGATTAAAATAAAACTGCACTGAACTGCAGTGTCATTTTTCCTTAGCAGTTTAAGAGTTTTTCTTTGTTTGTTTAGTTGCTATTGACGTCCTTTAGTGCTGTTAATAAAAAAAAAATTATAAACCGTTTTTGCAACAAATGATGATTATAGTCTAATTTCGACCACTGGAAGAATAAACTATTTACGAATAAAAAGTCAAATAAAACAAGTCGAAAAGAGATTGATTGTATTTGGATTTTTGAAAAATCTTATTCTCCATTAATGGTGATTAATTTTTAAGTTTAATGTTTGTTAAGAATTATGGAATAATTGTTTGTTAGAATTTTTAGTAAAACTGTAAGATGTTTTTTTTTTTCGGTACTTCCAGGATATTCTAGATTCAAATGTAGTGAATGATCGTCATAATTTTAATACTGGAAGTAAAGACAAGTTGGCCGTCCCACGCTTTAGGTTAAGTAAGTGTAATAAAAGCTTTATAGGTAATAGTATTCGGTTTTACAATAAGATCCCAAGTAACATTACCGATTTACCTGACAATAGGTTCAAGTATTATGTCAAGCAAGTTTTAATCTCAAAAGGTTATTACAGGGTGGATCATTACGTGAACGATGGTGATGTCTGGAATTAACCCACATCTCTGTGCTTCCACTAACATTATTAAAACTACGATTTGTATAGTTTTTTATATGACAAAAAAAATGATATACATTATATTTATGGAAAAAAAAGAACCAGATCGAGTTTCTTGCCGGCTCTTCTCGACTGGGTTGTTTTCCGAACCGGTGGTAGTGTTTTAGACGTTCATAAGCGCCTTCTTAGGGCCTAAATTGAATAAATAAATTTTGATTTTGATTTTGATTCTTTTGCACTGGAATTATTTTCTACGTTGTTTTGCACATATTTTTGTAGCTCGATGGTGTTTCTTATAGATTCTGTGAAATAAATATTAGATAGATTATAGCTATTCGGTTTGTTACACTCTGCAAAGCTACGGTCAGTCGAATCAACGGTAGATATAGGTTTGTATTGAATTTATTTCTACTATCAAATTCTTAGATTCAACAAAGGACTACTTGTTCAACCTTCCAAAAGTAGCAAGCAGGTAAGTTTTTACAATATGTTCTCTAGTTTATAAGTTGATAGAATCTTTGGTTACTCTTATTGTTATAAGATTAAGCATAAACCTTTTTCCAATCTTTCGTGGTCAAAATATTACAAACTGTCATACTGTCGCATAATTTTTAGAAACCAGTAAACAATTCAAAATATGTTTAGTGAAAATCTCCCTAGGTCCCTGAACTGTTTACCTTGAATGTTTAATTTATTTTCTTACAACGATTTCCCTAAGATATTCACTACATATAATAATTGTCTGTGTTATTACGTATAGTATTTATGTTTTAACTAAAATATATTGATGTTTACATATATTTTACTCAGGATTTTTCATCTTTCATGTTATAATTCATATGTTACATTAATAAATAGTCTCTGTGTAATAAATATGATTGGGTTACATGGAGCTAAATATTTTTCGTCTCTGATGAAACTTGTACGGAAAATTCTATTTTTACACGTTTGTTCATTATCTAAAATGTCTTTCATGCTGCCACCATCATCATGAGTTTGGACAGATTTGACATCTGGTATTTATTGGTAGCTATATCGGGGCTGTAGCGTTCTAAATGTCTACTACTAATTGGCGTCTAAAGGCCTGTACAAAAGATTTGTTTAATTAATTGTAAAATTAATACATTTGTTAAATTCAATAGCTAACTAAGGTATACAAAATGTAATAATACAATTATCCCAAAACACTATAGGCAGATAGGTGGATCTCTTCATTGGCTATATTCAAACGGTACGCGCCTTTAAAACTATCTAAGCTTAATTACACCCCTATTTAAATGTAAAACTAGGAGGGGCGTGAACCGATTATTTCTGTAAAGTCTACTTTAGTAACGTGGCTTCATTAATGTCATTTTGTTGTATCGTTGTGTTCTAAAAGCGATCGGGTTCAGTCGGGTCAGATGTAGATTTAAAAAGAAATGTTTTGAAAATAATGTGTAAAATTGTTTTATGAGAAATTTTCGTTATCTAGTCGCAAACAATTCCCACAAAGCATGTTCAAAGTACATTTAATGTATCGGATAAATAATCGAGCTTCACTTGAATTTTGATGCTCGTCCATTATACATAACTTTATAAAAGATCCAATCTAACTCTAACTGATCTAACTCTAATAGCTCTAAGTGTACCTACACCAACCTATACCCAAGAAAAAAAAGTGAGCCGTCACGGGACGCCTGGCAGATGTGAAACATCGACATTATTTTGTAAAAGTAATATGCACCGTACACACTACTGCATATAGACTGTATACATATACCATCATATAGCGTGGCAGCGCGTCGCCACGGCATGCGTCGCCACGCCAGAAATCGGGTTTTGCCTGCGGCTATAGATGTTTCACATCAAAAGGTTGTCCACGTGTATAAGGGTTGTATTTTCTGCATCGATCTTATCGCTTAATTCGTGAGTAGTAAAAAAAACATATAAAATGATGATTTATGATGTAAATAAAAGTCGTTTATAAGAATATGTATACTCTATTTAATAAGTGACACCAATAAAAGGTTTTTACAAACAGCTCCGCGACAGGCGCATTCATAGAAGGTACATGAAAAAAAAAGATAATAAATAAATGTATCTATCTTCAGTATATACTTCAGTTTATTTATTTTTAATCGCCTAACCTTTCGTTTTTTTTTATCCTAAAATGACACAAATATAAATATAAAAGGTCCACAATAACAATTATTTACAAACAACTATTTCTATCAATAACGTTATTATTGTAACAGTCAATAAAACTGTTTATTTAAGGATAGATAACTCTTTGAATATATTATTATGTAGGAGACTATTGGGAGTTTATTTATAATAAAAATTCTGGTTTATGATTAAAGCCATCAACGACTTTAGAAAAATATAACACCTAAGGTTTAAACTTTAAAACTAGAGTAAAAAAATAACAAAGTTTTATATTTTCACCTCGAGGTACTGTAGGTACATTTAATGGTTTTCTGAACAAGATTATGAATATATATTTATGTATGTGTGTATATTATTTAAATTTATAAATCTATTTCTCCTTTTGTTTCGAGTTGCACTACCTTCTTTAATGATTATTTCTGCATTATCGCTGGTTAGCTGGTAGAAAATGGCTCTTGGCATTAAGTTCACCAGTGATTGCGGCTGAGTGCCTTCAGCACTCGCGCGCAAAGTTCGGTGGAGCTGTAAAGGCCCTTCCGGTCAACAGCATTAGCTAGGTTAAAAAAAAAAAGTTCACCAGTCGATAGAATAGATAATTTATTCATTCAAGTTTTACATAAATATGTAAAAAAAAGCAATATTTGAGGAGTCAGTGATATTTTAGCAGAATTAAATAAGTCTGTCCCCAAGCAATTATGTTTTCAAGATGAACATTTTAAAAACCTATATGATTATGGCTTCATGGTACATTCCATTTTGCAATAAATGAAGGGTTTTGATGTAATTATTATTTCCATGACACAGATGTCTCCATAACATGGTCGTCGTCATCGAGGGCGGCGCTCCCGTGTGTGCTGCCTGACGCGGAGAAGCTAGTACCGCGTCGTCCGCCGCCGCCCCTCGATGCCGAAGATAAGATTAAATCGAAACCCTTCGTATGGCGCCGAGATAATGAAGAAATCAAACGGTAAGACTTTCTGCTGACCGTGATAAAAGTAATGTTTTTTTTTTTATAGTAGATAAGATTGATAGTGGCTTCTGTCTTGTTTTTTTGCCATCGCGCCAATATTTACGTGATTGTTACAAAGTTTCTCCTATTTTTTTCATATTCCTAATACAGTGAAGCAAGAGTCAACTATAAATAAGGTTGACCCCAAAAAATACAATTGTAATGTTATCAAAAATAAGGAACTTATAAGCAATTTATTCCTAGATAGATAGCGTATACTAAGTATTAAGGGGAAATAGATCTCGAGATTCCCATTAAAAACTTTTAATGTTTAAATATATTATTCACTCAGTCTATTGTATAATTAAACTCAAGTATCCTACTGTCCAGGGTGCCGTGGAATGGGACCCTCGAGGTGTTAAAGCGGAAGGACGGTAGCAGCGAGGGTGTTTATCAGTGCGCCGTCAAGCACCACGGAGGGTTCGTCCTCGGGTACCCGGTTCATCTAAGATTTGCATGTAAGTTTGTTTTTATTTAGCCCAATTATTTATTTCTTAAATGTAACTTTTAATTTAAAGGTAGATCCATTCAATATGTAGATTTTTTTTAACGAGTAAACTGTATATGATCGCCCTTTGTAGTTTTTAAGATCAAGAAAAGCTAGTTTGAATGTTTAATTACTTCTACAGTGTTGTTGTTTATAAAAATTACAAATAAAATAGAATGTGTGATTGTGGAATGTCGGAAGAGTGTATGAAGTTGTAGAAACTTAGTGGCATAACCATTGACCGTTACATAATACTTTGTATGAGTAAGAACGGAATTAAGCCAGTCTAAAAGGTTACTGAAGGATTCTAGTTTCACTAGTATTAATAATTCATGATTGACTTTATCAAACGCTTGACTCAAAATCGGTATAAAGATCATCAACAAAGTTACCACTGCAAACTTCAGTTATAATATAATTAATATACGTTATAAGGTTACTTGTGGTAAATGTTTAGGAAATAAAACCGTGTTGCGAGGATGATAGTAAATGTGAATATAATAGATAGAATAGAAATTATGTAAAAAACTAGACGTGGGTATATGAATAAATCAAAGACCTTAGCCACTGTGTTCAGAATCTTGATAGGTCTATATAATTATCAACTGTTGATTTATCATTTTTCTTGGGAATCGGCACCACTGTAGTACACTACACTATCTTGGAAGTATGGATGTTTTTGATATATATGTGTGTGTAATTTTAAATGGAATACTCAAATAAATTTCAAGATAAAAGGACACAAAGAAGACAAAAAATAAGGAACAAATTGAATATTTCTCAGAATAAAATTAAAAGAAAATTATAAAATAGACGACCCCAGCGAAGACTCATATTTGCCATTGTTCGGAAAGAAATAGACAAATGTTTACCTATTTTATACACAACAAAAAGTAATATGCCATTCATCATTACATATCAGAAAATAAATCGGAAAAGTGTTTTGTTAACATTCCGCGTAACAGTAAATTATAGAGGTATATATATATATATAATATACAGAGATGGAATAATGGATTCTTGCGACATAGATATGTTTACTTTAGCCGTCGAATGTCTCACTTGTATTTTAACTCCTACAACTTCTAGAATCCTACTAGTAATTTGTAACGCAAACTATGTCAGAAATTCAAAGGGTAAATGTGCGAGACGCAAAGGAATTTCACATCCTGCGCGCTGAACGAAAAACTGAAGTATGCAAAAAAAAAAATCATTACATCAAGTTTAATAATGTTTATAACTGAAAGTTCTCGATCCAATTCTGTTGATTATAAACAAATGAAATATATGCCTTAGCTAGATTTTTTTTATGCAAACATTCTATACTTTATTACTATATTCCAAAATCGCTATTTACCGGTTTAAAGGGTACTACTACTCATGAAAGGTAAACTCATCCTTTCAAGTGTTTTAAAGTTTAACATCAGGTGAGATTGTGGTCAAAGCACTGAGCATATACCGTGTAAAAAAAGATGGATTCTTGTAACTAAAACATTGAACGTAGTTAACAGGTAATCTCAAATGTTATTGTTATTTTATGTTTGTTTATTATTATCTTGTTTCCGTTAACAATTCCATGTTTCAAATTTTGTAGTACATAAGAATCCAGTTTTTAAATATTAACAAACACTTTCGGTCGCAATCGGAAGTAACACAATGATTAGAATCAAATAATTTAAAATTGGTCCTTCGACCCGAACATAAATAGGGTATAAAATATAATTAAAATATCAATACATTATTTAAAAATTCCACTAACAACTAGAGTTAAGTGTCAAGTCAAATTTACTAGAAGATGTCAACGGCGAATCAGAAACGCAGACAATCTGGGTCGCTACTTGATTAGTTGTTTGACAAATCCAAGAACCGAGTCACATAACTACCATTGTTTGAATTGATTATAATTCAGTTCTGTATATCACGGAACTTTATCAGAACATTGTTTCATTGTATTAAATGTCAAAAGTGATTATTGTTACAGTTATATATTAAGTACTGTTTTTCGAATTTGTAGTATCCATCCAGGTCTTATGTAGATTTACGACTTTATGTATCTTTCTATATATAAATCTTCTGTGCGTGTGTATGTGACTAAACTCCTCCTAAACGGCAGAGGATTCGAGAATGGTTTTTTTTTTTAAATAGTCCCCACGTCCCTCTGGCGTGACCAGAGAGAGACCTTTTTAATACTAAGCTTTTATTCTTTTATTCTGTGTGCGCTCTTTTGTGTTTATTTATTGGCTTGTTATTTGCTTTTTCTTTTATTTTTATATCTTAAAATTATACATAATTTATCTGCGTATGTGCTATTATTAACTTAACCTATCTGTTCACATCTTACCTTAACGCTACTTACTCACTAATTACATTTAGAGGATCGTCATCTTTAACATTGTTTTAGTGATTGCACTAAATCGCTGTTACCGTATATATATTATGCTTAAAACTAAATTTTTGATGTCAGGACGGTTATTGGTATTAATTTAGAATAGCAAAGAGGTACAATAGATAGATAGATTAGAAACAGGGTCATAGGTATAAACAGTGATTAATGACAGATTCACAATTTGGTCCAATGCGTAATGTATATTTAATAAAAAAAATTATATATGAACCACGAACTAAGTTGCGGGCACAGCTAGTATTATAGTCGAATCGCAATACCGTATAAGAAAAAAAGTGATATTTAGCAATAGCTCTCCTAACACCATATATGTACGCATGTACAATTTCTGTCAAACTATGCAACTCATTTCATTTATAACATCCGCATACCCGTGAACCCCCACACCACAGCGACCCACCATTCATCCCATCATCTCTTACATTTCGTGACGAAGCTTTTATCTAAGATAGCTCATATAATACAATTACATAAAAGTAGATACTTTGTCTTATTACTTAACCTAATGCATCTTCCGGCACCACATGTACTATGGTAAAAATATTGAGTCCATTAATAACTCATAAGATATCGATTATCATGCGTCCTTCAAGTTCGTGCAAGTCATGTATTATTAGGTTTTGTTGATCACAAACAACTGCCCCTTTCGCTTATAAAAGTTCTTCAAACGTTTTCGACGATGGACAAATATTTCTAGAAATCGGTTAAACATATTAACAAGAAAAATGAAAACATTTCTTAAATTAAAATATCATCTGATTGACTTTAAATAATACCCTTTCGAATCAAATTTAAAACAATCTTTATTCAATTTAGGCCGTAAGAAGGCGCTTATGAACGTCTAAAACACTACCACCGGTTCAGAAAAAAACCCAGTCGAGAAGAGCGCAGGCAAGAAACTCGATCTGGTTTTTTTTTATAAATATAATATTTATCATTTTTTTCATATAAAAAACTATACAAATCATTGTCTTAACTAATGTTAGCGGAAGCACAGAGATGTGGGTTAATTCCAGACATCACTATCGTTCACGTAATGATCCACCCTGTAATAACCTTTTGAGATTAACATTTCCTACCCTTCAAACCTTAAAATCCTGACAAAATACTTTTCACAAATAGTCTTCAACAATTAAAACATAACCAAGTTTATCTTACATACTTATTTTGCAAATAATTTGAGAAAAAAAAAAAAGAACTTTTAAATATTCTTACGGACGTTTAGAAACACACATCAATTTATATGTCAAATTTTACGCATACGCCATTTTATCTTTAGACGGCCGTCGTTTTAAGTTATTAGATCCCTTTTATACGGGCCTTATAGAAGGATGCCCTAGAGCGGCACAATATTTATATTGCTTTATTTCTTTTTAAGTAAGTATGAAACGGTAAATAGACATGTTTCTACCTGATGCTAAATAGTCAACTCATAAATAATGAATATGATGTATGAGTAAGTTAACTGCAGTTGTAACTGAAGCCTCTACTAAATAATTGCTATTCTTAAAGATTGAGGAATTGAAAGGAATTATCTATGAGTGCATAATGTTGGGATAAAAAAAGAGCGCTAGTAATGTTGATTCAGCAGAAAGAGGTGTGGCGGTTGTACTTCTTTCTGTAGTTGAAAATTTGCAGTGGCTTTATCGTTTTAAAACTTTATAAACTAACCAATTATTTTGGAAATTTCACGAATACCTCATTTATTTATTTGGCACAACAACTGAGTACATACACTGATTCATGTGATAATAAAATTCTAGTATGCATTAAGATCCTCGTAATGTAGTACTTGAATAATCGGCGAACACTACTTGCGATATTTTAAGAATATAGATTTACAAATCAAAAGTGTTAATATTATAAAAAGCAAAATATAAACATGAGATTAAATTGACTGAAAAGAAGTCTAACAAAATAAATCATGACTTTGTTTTTCCGAATTTGAGTTTGCGTGCCAATTTCCATAGATCCTTTAAGCGATGTGATCCAGGATGGTAAATACACTGAACCTAGAGGTACTGGTTCTCAAGTGGTGCTGCCGGAACACATCTATTGGTATTTGGCGACAGGTTTTCAAACTTGAAGGTGATAGCTACCCAGGCGGACATTATTAGAAAATTCCCTACCACCATGGTATGGTTTCCTCACTATGTTTTCCTTCACCGAAACCTCAGGCTGATTTTTGGAGTCGGATAGGTGGGCCCGAACCCGCGTGCACTGACGCGGAATCCGTCCGCACTGTCCACTGCGCGTCATTATCGCTTTAGAATCTGAATGATTACTACTAGCAACTCTTCTCGTGTTCCTTTATTGTTCTAGCAGTCTAGCAGCAGCGTGTCGCGTGTTTATTTCCCTAACCATTTTTTTTTAATTTTTTCTTTTATCTTTATTATAAAAAATATTACATTATGTAAGTTACACAGTATAAATTACATTCTATAATACACTTAAAAAATAATGATAAAAAAATAAAAACATAAAAAATACACTTAGGAAAACTACACACTCTACGCTTACATACTAAACTACGAACTAATAGGGGACACGGGGAAACCGCATCAGGGCTATTCCCTTCGACGGTGGCCTCTCCTTTGTCCGCGCCTACGGACAAGTCTACTAAGTGAGACACACAAGGTGCGTCCCTCGTGAAGTAATCTTCTGAGTTCTGGGAGCTAATCCTGCTATCGATCGGACTCTTGAGGGGTCAGGGAGATGCGCCCGATCTATACCGGTCATAAACACGGTCCTTCTTCAACTACCTACTCAGCTAGGCGAGGACCGGCGTATGAGATCGCGCGCCTGAGGCCTATGTATTAACGACAAGTGATCACCTCTTCCTCTCCGTCTGTCGGGAGGTCTAGCGTGCAACGGCGCGATGTTCTGGAGCTGAATGATTATTACGTAAACAATGTTCACTTATTCAAAACTATACCAATGATTACGTTAACATGGGTGGAGGGGCTAAGAACTGTGCTTATAGTTTCGCCTTACAGCGAGCGGGGCGGGACGCCAGGACATTTTAATATAGATGTCACGCTCGGCTCGCGTCGACGCGATGTCTTTTACAGAAACATCGCGCTGGCATCCCGACCCGAGAATGGCGAAAGGATTTATTTTCCTGACAATAGGGAAGAGGGAGCCAAAATTATCTCCAATTTTTCTTACGTATACTTGAACGACTCTTAACCCAAATCTTATTACAGTAATATCTGTGAAAACGAATATCACCGTTGCAAAGAAGATCAATTAATAGAAACGTCAAATATAACCCAAAGATATCGAGATATCGTTCGCATTATTTCGCTCGCTTTAGAAACCGGAGCGTGACGCCTCAACACACTTTGATGCCGAGTGAAATTCGAGAAAATAACAGAGATCACCTACAAACTACAAAGTAACATGAAATATTAAAAGGGAGAGTAAGACCTCCTCGAATCTGGTGTAGAATAACATTTGAATTTCTATCTTAGAGGAATAAATTATTATTTATTTACATTATACCAAAGACTGCGAATTGTATTACATTTACAAGATATACGGAGGATCGGCCGGGGTTTTTAAAAAAATACAAAATATTAGGCCATTGCTCTGATGTTTAATTTATTGAAACAGTCTAAATGAATAACATAATTAAGTATAGTAACGTACTCATAAAAAAATATTTAATTTGGTTAATAAAATTATGAGTACTTAATGATTTTGGTGGGAATGGAAATGCTTTATTCGTTGCCCGCAAAATGAATATTACTATGGAGCTTGTATGTATTACGTATAGTGTGACATCATGTTTTATATAGTGCACTCTCTCTACCTCTAGAACGTAATTGAGGTTTAATTTTTTTTATGCTGAACTCTAATTATTTTTGAAAAATAAAAGGAGCTTAAGTTACGCGGAGTTACATCAGCTGTTTGCCGAAAAAGTCCCTTTAAAATCGATCCAGTCAATGTCGTAGTTCAAAATGTCATACAAAAATCGCATATCGTAAAAAGATCGTCGATCAAGTTAAATTATGAAAGCCTTAAGTTACTTGAGTAAGAATTTCGATCATTGTATAATTTAAAATTTAGATATTTAAAAAATTTGCTTTGTATATTTTCCAGCCTGGTCTTATGTGTGACGTAATCTGGTGACCTGATCCGAGAAGTTTAATCCAGACAACTAATATATGCAAAATACAGGAATTTTTTAACATATTAAGGTAACACATAAGGTTTCGCAATTCGGTAATTAAAAAGTCAAACATTTTTAATGTTTTTTGACGTATGTAATCTTAGTGATATGAAAAGCTTTACAGCAGTTTAAATTCCATCATCACTCTCAAATCACGAATAACGGAAACCTTATGTACCGGCAACCCATCTAGTAGATAATTATTAGTAGTTATTACTTAATTATTCTTATCTTCACATATTGTAAAAAGCAACGCGTTAATCTTTTTGTTAATGTCTTTATAAATCGAAAGTCACAGAACAGATTTATGTCAATTTTTTTGTCGAAATTATAGAAATATTCGTTGGTCAGATTTTAGTTCATATTTTGTCCAAAGTCCGGAAAGCGTTCTGTGTCCAAATACACTAGTTACTATAATTGTTAGTGACAGTTTTCACAAGAGACACAGACACTATTAGAACTACACTTGTATTCCGAAACATCATTTTATACATTGTGTAAATAAAATGAATGAAAAAAAAAAATCAAAACCGATTATAAATATATAATTTAAAATTAATCATGTTTTATGATAGGTTTTTTTTTTGTTAATTTATACCATATCATCCTCTTACGCTGGTCAGAGATATTTTATATCCTATGTATCTTAATTCCACTTTATTTTTGCCAATCTATTTTGTTCATTTTGAATTCTCCTACATTAATTTTTGTTTATTATTTTACATGTTTCTACAATTTTTTCGCAGAACTTTATAAATTTCATCCTACTTCCTGTTTCCTTTAGAGCCTCTTTTAATGTTTCGTTCGTTAGTTGTCGTCAAATTTCCCACTCCAACTCCATTTTTTTTTTGAACGAAGATAGGGCATTCTAAAATAAGATGGAGAACGGATTGCTCCGCCTCGCCGTCACATACGCAGTGTGGGCTTCCTTTCTTTTTGTATTTGTACAAGTGGTGTGGAAATATCTAGAAAGTATGATGTTGAAAGGAGCAAACGGAACTTACCTTTATTATTATCCTTCGATTTAGCTGGTTCAGATATTATTTTCCACCTCACTTCACTTTATGAATGTTCTATATAATTAATTAATAACTAATGTGCACTTTTAAACATATGAGAGACAGCGGCGGCGGTTGCGTGTTGGCGTTCCGTTTTTTTGAATAGGAAGAGGAAGGGATAATGCATACATAGACTAAATAAAGCGGGGGCGTATAGATAATATAGACAAGAAATAACTTAGAGTAAGAAGAGAATATATACGATAATAGATGGCGTTAACAACAAGTACTGAGCAAAGACCCCATGCCCCGTCAGTACTTGAACCAAGGCTGGAGAGAGGACCAGTTTTCTGCCGATTTGTAGGGCCCGTGTGGCGCTAGGAAGGAAGATCTTTGTAGTTGCCGCTTGCTGCTGCAAGCAGTAGCGATCTTCCCATTCCTGGGCAGTGTCATCCCGAATTCCCTTCTTAATGAAGGAAACCGGACATACGTCGTATTCTGCCTTTGTTTTCCACCGTAGCGCCGCTTCTTTGGCTAGCTCGTCTGCCCTTTCGTTTCCGAAGTTTCCAGCATGAGCTTTAACCCATCGGAATTTTTTTTATGATAGGTTATACATTATTTGTTATTTTATACACTACGAATTTCGTTATAATATCAACAAATCATTTATAATCAATATTGGAATGACCTGGGCAATGCGCAATATTCGTTTAAAATGGAGGTAACATATATGACGCAATATTTTATCTATTCAATATTTTATTGGACATTTTAATAGATAAAGTTATAATCACGCTAAGCTACTATATCAGTATAAGTTTAAATCATATGGAAGACTATATGCAACCCATTATAAACATTGTATACAATAGTCTTCGGTCACAATCATTTGCCTATCTTTTACCGTTCGTATGTTAGTTGGATAAATCTCGAAGTTACTATCGTAACATTAAATCTATAGTATGTCGGCAATGTTGTGATATTCACCATGCAAGAAGAATGGACGTTTGAACTTTTTCTATTACCCTGTAAACGCTGATAAATAAAAAAGAACAATTTCAGATAATAAAAAATTCAATGTGGTATCAGCGAATGTCAGCGCCATACCCGAGTCAGTCAATATTTAGCTATCAATCAATCCATCTCGTTGGGCGTGATTGATTGTACTTCGGATCGCCCTTGAGGAGACGCTGCGGGATTTTCTTAATCTTCAATAAAATTCAGAATAAAACGCCAACATACACACACTCATATATATATAATGTATAATAAAAAAAAACGATTCAATGCACAGTTTTACGGGCGAGTGTTTGAATTTATGAGAAATATTTTTACTTTATGTTAGTACTAAAAAAAATTTAGGCAAATCATCCGGGTACTGTATACAAAAAGCAGTTATGAAAATATTCACGCGAGCGCAGCCGCGGGCAAACAGCTAGTTATATTATATAACATCACGCGTCTCTTTCATAAGGGTAACCAGACACTACATCCTTCCACGTGATACGATCCTGACACACGTTTTTAGCTTCTTATACTTTTATGAGCGGTTTCTTACACCCTCTTCGGTCACGAGTACTTTCAACCTAGTCTTTCTTTAAAACGCATTCGATCTGCTCGAGATAAAATTGCCTATTCGGCTTCTAAATCGCCAATTTTCTTTCATCCATCCTCTGCACGTACCAAACAAATTAAGCAGTAACTATTCTCAATTTCGTTTATGTTATATAATTTCACGTTTACTGCTTAACCGTTATCGAATATTATGAACGAAGATCCTCTTTGGGGTTAACTCCTGGATTAATATGAAAATTGCATTCAAATTGGTTTAGTGAAAGAACTTCAAGGAACGTGATGGTAGTCTTTTTTGTGCCAACATCATTCTCTATTTGCATATGTTAAAATCAGATCTGAAAATAAAATCTATGATTTAAAAAAAGAATAATGTAAAGAATATTGTAAGATGATAATAACAAATAAGTAATTTCGTTAACGGAAATAAAGTCAAATGATATAAATTGAAAAACAAATTTTTAGTCAAATCGATTATTACAGCTTCAAATATGTACTAAAAGCGATCTGCCCGTCATTTTACACAACATTTTTTAGAACTCATCTGTAATTCGGATTTAGTCATTGTATACATATATGTAACACTAACTTACGTCATTCTGGTATTATCACGTGGATAGAATTAAATCACATTCGATTTTAAGATGTACCATGCTCTTACAAAATGGCGGCTATCTAAGGGGTTTCAGTGGGCACTTCAGAATTCATTTTTTCCGTGTTATTATTATCAATACGCTTTATTTTTGTAAAAAAAAGCAGATTATATCTTGTAAAATTTCCATAAAATTACATAGTATAGGGTCAAATAATACACGTTAATAACTAAAAAATAAAAGCTATTACATTATGTTACTCAAGAGGATATCCCCTCGAGCACTAACCTGGCGTTTACGCCAGCTTTCCATTGTTTTCCTATTGTCTCATTTTTATGGGTAATCTACAAATTAATGAATAAAATTTAAAAAGCAAAACGTAGAGGCGCAGCCAATGTCTTTATTATTCTACCATTGTGTTCAGTTTTAGAGAAGGAAACAGGGTACTGAGAAGAAGTGATGTTTTGGTTTATTTTGCATAGGTAAAATCAGCCTGCGTTGCAGTTGTCGCTTTCGTGTTTTATAATTATTTCTTTGGCGTAACGCGCTATAATAGATTTCTGAAATACCTACTTCTCAAATTTGTTACCGACCGCATGTCCTCTTAATTCCTAACAAAGTTTAGATATATATTTTCACCCTTTTAATTTTAGAGCATTTTAATTTCATGCGTACCTATTCTGTCTTACAGTTTTTTAATTGAATATACAAATCTCCTTTCTAACGAATCCCTACCTCACCGTCAAGGGGGAATAAATCTTGCGTAGAATGTTAACAATAATTTTAAATCGAATATTATAAATGTCGGTACTTATAAATGTTGATTTATCAAAAATATGACTATCTCTACATAATATACAAGAAAGGCGCTTTCTCCTTCTGTTTATCTGCTAACTCTAAATTCACGCAACGGATTCGATGAGTTTTTCAGAAAAATAATTTTTATTTGTTCTATGGTTCTCATCATCATCATCTCCCTACCCTTTTATTTGGGGTCGGCGCAACATGTCTTCCTCTTCCATTCCTCTCTATTTGTTGTCATCTCCGCATTCACTCCTTTTCTAAACATATCATCTTTCACACAGTCTATCCATCTTTTCTTTGGTCTTCCCCTTCCCATGTAACCGTCCACATTCATATCCAATACCTTTCTTACAACATTCTCTTTCTCCCTGCGCATCACATGTCCATACCAGGATAAACGACCGCCTCTTAACTTGTCTGTTATTGGCGCCACTTTCAAGAATATAAGAATATACAGTAGTAGTTACTGTAGTGGCGACGTCAATCCCGCCAGGAAAATGCATAAATGTTATTAAAGGCGACATCTATTTATCTGTATGTCTATTACTTGCATAAATAATAGCAAGGTATTACTCATTTCGATAGTTCTCCGTACCATTTACGCAGTCCGGTCCGCGCGTCTGTTATGACTCTTACAAGGGATC
This sequence comes from Samia ricini, assembly GCA_014132275.2. Classification (NCBI taxonomy): domain Eukaryota; kingdom Metazoa; phylum Arthropoda; class Insecta; order Lepidoptera; family Saturniidae; genus Samia; species Samia ricini. The sequence goes on from AP028162.1 coordinate 1,240,090, forward strand.
GATTTACGGCATTCATTTACACGGAACTGCCAACATAAGGATATGTCCGCCCTCTATCCCTTATACGTAGATAATATCTCGAGGGATTGTTGTAGTACTGAATACATTTGGAGATAAAATTTATTTTACGCTTTAATACGCATATTTGGGTAAATTTTTACCGAACTAACCATACTTGATTTCTATACTAAAAATATTATAGACCAAAAGTTAGCCACGTTCGTGTTTACTGGTTTGCTTACTTTTTACTTGCATTGTTTGTTATATTGAGAATTTTGTCTTCCCAAAACATTGATTTTATTAATCATTCTCAATTAGGCGTAACTTTCATTACTATTTCGGTGACTTAACCGTATATTCGGTAATGCTGCCGAACACCGAATATGAAACGAATATTCGGTCCTTATTTATTGAATACTAGCTGTGAGCCCGCGGCTGTGCCCGCGTTTCATTTATTCTTCACTGCATTTTTCATATTTTTAAACGGTACCCTAATTATTTTCTTACATTTTTTTAAGTAATAAGATAAAGTAAAAATACTTCTTATAAATTCAAGCACTTGTCCGCAAAAGTATGCAATTAATCGGATTTTATTCGAATTTTTACGATTTTTATTTTTTTTACGCGGAATCTTAATTATTTTCAGAAATTATAAGTACCCTAAGTTATCCCGAGTAACTTCTACCAAAAAAAAGTTCTGTCAAAATCCGTCCAACCGTTCCGGAGATTAGCTGGAACAAGCAGACAGGCAAGAATTTTAAAAATTTGTGTTTTTGGTATAGGTATCGTGTACACATTTATATCTATTTAGTAAAAAAATAATTTAGCCATTACAAACAAACACTTCAATGTTATTTATTAGTATAGATTTCATTTAATTAATGAAGACGATGAAAACTAAATTAATATTTCTTTTTCCTGTTAGTAGGCTATGCATCACTTGAACGGAACGAGCAGGTTCCCAGGTTGTGTGGATGTAGGAGGGATTCCGATAACATTATTACGAAAACATAAATATCTAATAGTAAGATATATTGTCATTCCAGTTTGTATTAGTCATTCAAATATATAAGCTTACCTTAACAAATAAATTCGATTTATTTACAATCTCACAGAGTACATAAAAATCCGCAATAGTTCCAAGCAGAATGACGTAATATTTACTCTGTGTCGCGGAAGACGAACAAATGGAGTGGAACGGGAAGATCGGGCGGCGCCTATCCCGTAGCTCGATCAACGCTGGGAAATATAGTAACGTCAGCAAAACAAACAGAAAAAACAAAATTTTTTTTATTACCTTGCTTGATGGTAAACAAAATACAATATAAAAACAGCACAGTCTAATCCGAGAGATTAATAGTAAATACTAGCTTGTCTTCGTTTTATTACGTAGTGTAAATTTCTGTCGTATCTTACCCCTTTGAACCCCTTTCCCGCATAAATACGTAAGCATTGACGTAATGTTAAATATAAAAAACGAATATTGCATAAGTAAACAATGCTTACATAGTCACCGTTCAGAGTCCCTCGTCCTCCATATCACCACAAATAAGCAAAGCATACACTACCCACAGACTACGATTTAGACACTTTAGATTTAGGTAAAAATATGCTTCCTAGTTCCTTTGTAAATGGTACTTTTTAAACAACGTAGAAACAGTGTGGGGAAAATTAGGGCACTCTTGCTTTATTGTATCGTGATAATTATTATATATGTAGGTAGAGAAAAGTACGTCATAGGTGACTCATAGTTCGAGATTGGATAGGTTCATAATATGATTATCAGCAGACCTTCATCTCGGTCGATATCGTTCTAAGGTGGACATAGATGAAAAATACCTGGTAAAATGTAAGTTTTTTCCTAAATGCTGTAGATTGTTATGCTTAGGAAATGTTATCCTTGTCACATCGCTGGAAATACTATCCAGTTTTCTGAAACTCGCAGATGTTTGCTTAAACTTCCGTCCATTAGTGAGATTTGTGCCGTAGTCTCCGATTATGTTACCTTCGATATTTATCGCTTTTGTTATTATAATAGTGGCCATCGCATCTTATTGTTGTCTTAACCACTAATTTAATAGAATTGAATATACATCCATCCATTCAACAGAAAGACGTCCACTACTGGACATAGGTCTCCTCCAAAGATCTCGAGACGACCGGTTATGCGCCACCCACATCCAGCAGATTCTCGCGACCTTCAGCAGGTCGTCGGTCCAGCTTGTGGGGGGCCTACCCACGCTACGTCTTCTGGTGCGTGTTAGCCATTCGAGAACCCGTTGCCCCCATCTGGCATTGGTTCTGCGACCAATGTGCCCAGCCCACTTAAGTTTACCAATTCGTTGGACAATGTTGGTTACTTTGGTTCTTCTGCGGATCTCTTCATTCTTGATTCGATCACGAAGTAAAACTCCAAGCATAGCCCTCTCCATTGCCCTTTGATCAACTTTGAGCTGTTTTTATTAGGTCCATTGTGAGCGACCACGTCTCAATGCCGTATATCATCACTGGTACCACACATGGTCGAAGACTTTCGTCTTGAGACACTACGACAATTTCAGACGAGAAGGTTCTACGTAGCTTCCCGAACGCGGCCCACCCGAGTTGGATTCGACGATTAACCTCTTTCTTGAAGTTGGATCTACCTAACTGAACAGTTTGCCCCATGTGTACAAATAACTTTTCGGACTAAATGGAAAATTGGTAATAGGAAAATCGAATTCGTAATTTTCAAATTGCAGACGATGTACAAATAAATGAACCGTTTCATTCGCAAAGATCTTAACAAATATTATAAATCCATTTGGATCGCGATTAAAATACAGACCGTAATAACTCAATTTATTAATTATAAAACATATTTTTTTTTCTTCGAATTGACTAAATGATGCTACCATAGTCTTGACAGCTTTAGCCAACTTTTCGGTCAAGCGCTTAAGACGGTTATCCGAGAGAGCCACAAGGGCACCAAAAGTTGTACGGACCATGGCTTGGACTGTTACCTGAGATGTAAATTCCAGGGAATTTGTCCTGCGCTATACCTACTGTGATTAAGGGAAACTATGGATCCCAAAGTATCTTACAAAACCCATGTACCTTCGTATAGTATTGATGTTATTTTAGTGCATGAAATTATCGCTGTTTTGCGCTTGCGCCGGGTACATGAGCTTCAGTTAGAGATCAAAGCACGTCCAATCCTGGGCACCGGGTTATTCTGTTACTTGCACTCATACCTATTGTAAAAATAAGCTACTATGTATGTGAACAAGTTATGTTTAACCCGTTTACTCGTTGTCGAAGTGTCGAAAATGTCACGCGTCTAGTATATATAGATATGTCGAAAACTCAATAATAAACTCCTAGTCCCTGCACGCCTCTCAGATGTATTAAAAGATACGGGTACGCCACAGAGAGTAACTTGTCTTCTTGCATACATACGTATGTCCTTTGTCACTCTCATATATGTACATCATGGTCTAAATAAATATGTATATAAATACCAGCGAATGTAGATTACATAACTAGGCAAGGAAAGGAAATTTTACGAAGTTTTGTTTCTGTTTATCAACAGATTTTCTTTATAATTTTTGTTTTAATTTGCTATGGTCATGTTTCAGTTTATTAATGAAATCATTTTGAAATGGTTTTTTCTCACTATTTTTTATATTGACTATAGCTGAGTTTGAACCATTACGCGGTCACTAGAATTAATTATTGTACATTGCGTTACGAAGACACCATGCGAAGACATTTTATTTCATCTATTTCGTTAACTTTTTAATATAATTATCTTAGTGCGTGCATTTCCGCATTATACCATTTCAACTCTCGTTATTCTGACTTGTCACACAATGCTTCTATTTTAATTTTGCGACAAAATTTTTTACTCAGTCCGATGAAAAGATTTTCTAGTTTTCTGTTCTATTGTCCATATTTATTTTGATAATAACGATTTCTTATGGACGTATGTTAATCCATTCAGGAGGTTCTCAATACTATATGTACATGGGCTTAAACATTTAACCACAACCTGATTTAACCTGTTGTTAAGTGACTATGTGTCTGAAATAATAACACACTAAGCCTAAAGACCAATAGTTACATACATTCTCCCGCGGTGGTAGGCAGAGATTACGTCCTTCCACTTGCTACGATCTTGACACACCTCTTTCGCTTCCTCTACTTTCATGAGCGCTTTCATACATGCTCGTCGGTTATGAGTACTTTTACCTGACCTTTATTTAACACGTGATCGATTTGGTCTAGATACGTTCGCCTAGGTCAATCCTTACCGACTTGCCCATTCACCAATAGTTCCTTTAGTTTAATTTAGCCATACTATCTGAAGACACTCAAAGGTGCATAGTGACAACTTTTTAACTTGAGGTTGCCTTTTAGCTAGTGGCCGTGGTAGGATAATTATCATCACGTTGTTTTCACACTAGAAGTTCCTAGTCAGTTAATATCTATCAAATGTCATTGGGCATCTTGTGAAGCGAAACGTTTTTGTCCTCGCTTACTTAGCTATGAGCCTTAACTATTATAATGGAATGGATAATTTAACATCAGGTGATATCTCTATCCGTAATACAAAATACATTATTTAACAAACAGTATATTGTATTCCTTTGTTTCAGATATAGACAAACAGTTTACAGTTGATCCCGGCAACAGCACCGCATACACCGGCCAGCCTTTCGTATTGTCCTGCGAAATAAACTCCGGACCTCCGGCTGTCATAACCTGGCAAAAGGATAACGAACCTTTACCCCAGAATTCCAGGTAATCAGCTGAAACATTCAGTACTGTTATGTGTACTGAAATGATACAAAACTGAAAGCTCTTTACTCTCCCATAACAATTATTTATATTCTTCACTTTATTATACTTGTAAAATATGAAACGTTTAAGAAAAAATATTGTCAGAGAACGTGCGGACTTCATTCGTCTTCATCATTCATTAACCGTATAACTTTTTACATAATATTCTATAATGTAACAAAACTTAATCTGAGTGTACATGTATACGATTTAGGAAAATAACATCTAAAACAGTTCAGCGGTTCTCCAGTTATAAACAATCTAACATACAGACGTTTCACATACAACTTTTAAAATTTGTAAGCCTGATGAAATTACGAGGATTTCCCTCCATAATTGTATCGCGAACGCTTGTGGCGATCGGAGGCTTTGTTTGATTTTTATCTTTTGATTGGGTTTGTTATTTACGTAAGACGAGGATTTGTTCTGATGCACTAAAAATGTTTTTCACTTCATTTATCGGTAACAATGTTTAAAAAATATTCTGTATACAATGTGCGGATATTAGACGGCCTAATGTTTACGTTGACTACACAATATAAACTCGAAAATTTCTTATTCAAACTTAGTTTTCTTTTCTTCTATTATTAAATTTACTTCAATATATTTGGTATTATCAAAGGCTATTATTATTTTATGTTTGATATTACATTAACTCACGTTCTTAGAATTTTATTAAGTAAACTAGCACGGGTAAGCGGCTTCGTTCGCATATTCACTACTTATGGAGAGTTACATACTCATCCATTCAACCATTGGACTTCCATTGTTGGACATCGGTCTCCCCCAATGAGGGGGGCATTGTCATGATCACCACGTTCTCTGGTTCTCTGATTCATTCTCTGGTTTTTATCCCTTAGTCGCCTTTAACGACACCCGCGGGAATATATGGTACTATTCTTGGTCGGCACCACACGGCTTATACTCATAAATACATAAAAATACAAAGAATATAATTTTTTTTTGTACATTTTATTGAACATTAGCTGTGTGCCCACGGCTGCGCACGTGTTTTTTTTAAATTCTTAACTGCGTTTTAATTTTTTTATACGGATCCGTAATTATTTTATTTATTATTTATTAGGACTAAGATAAAGTAAAAATATTTCTTATAAATTCAAGCACTTGCCCTTAAAACTGTGCATTGAAACGGATTTTATTCGAATATTTATGAGATTTAATTTTTTACGCGGAACCCTAATTATTTTCAAAAATAAAAGTACCCTAAGTTACGCGGAGTAACTTCAGCTATCTACCGAAGAAAGACCCGTCAAAATCCGTCCACGGGCAAGTGGTTGAATTTATGAGAAATATTTTTACATTTTCTTAATAGTAAAATTTGTTACGAAAATAAATAAGGTTCCGTATAAAAAATTTAAAACGCAGCGGAGAATATATGAAATGCGGGTTCAGCTGTGGGCATACAGCTAGTTGATCAATAAATTCGTCTCGTTTTTTTTATATATTATTTAGGTTAAGGCTAGGGAAACTGTTTACCAAGTGATTCAACCGGAACACAATTATAGTAAAATAATCCAGTAAAATAATCCAGTAATCCAGGCAAAAAATTTTCAACTTATGGTAAAGAGCCAGACGATCATACTCTACAAGCTTGCAAAATGCATATTGTATTTGAAAAGTATGATACAATAGTAGAAACATATTTTAAAAGTGGATACTCTAAAAAAAACCAGGATAAAAGACTGTTGTAAAGATTATCGACGTACTGCATTTGATAAAATGCATGTTGAATTGCAAACACCATAATCAACTTAGCGTCTATAATAAATGCATACTTGATTATAAATATTTATCGGAATAATGTTATTCTCCGAACAAATATTGGCTATTGAGAACGCATAAATGTCGGAGATAATTACAAGACTGTGCCCTGAAACAGTTAGAAGTATCACCACGTTTTATCACGTAATTAATTTACGTATTTCGCGTCACGCCACCCTCAATGACGTTTTACGTCAGGCTTTTGCCAGTGTTAATGTACCAATCAGCTTGGAACCTATTGGTTTGGTGCGTGACGATGGCAAAAGACCCGATGGGATTACGCTTCTGCCTTGGAAGATGGGGCGGCCCTTGGTATGGGATGCTACTTGCGTCGATACTTTGGCACCGTCACATCTTCCAGTTACCTCTTTGAAGGCAGGCGCAGCAGCTACATCAGCGGAGGATCTCAAGCGGCGCAAATATGCTACCCTTGGTGAGAGTTACATATTTGTCCCGTTTGGGGTCGAAACTCTGGGACCGTGGGGCCCGAGTGCTTATAGCCTTTTTAAGGATTTTGCGGGTCGTCTAGTCGACACGTCTCGCGACCAGAGGGCTGGCCAATATTTGGCACAACGAATTAGCATTGCCATCCAACGTGGCAATATGGCCAGCCTCCTGGGAACCTTCCCGTCTGGCGGCGAGCTGGACGGCATTCATTATTTATAGTATTTTATTTTATTTTAATTTTAAATTTTTTGTGTATAAATTTATGAACTTTTTGAATAAAGACTTGATTATTTACGTATTTTAATATTTATTTCAGATACCATGTATTAAACAATCAGCTACTGATAAAAGAAGTTACAAAAGAAGATGCTGGCGTATACAGGTAATTTACTTTCATATAACTTTTCATTTATATTTGTTTTTTATTGATTTAAAAATAACTTGTAAAGACTGTGAGCACGATAAAGTGATAAAAATGAACAATAAAATTTAAACCCAAATTTTAGCTCTATTATACTCTTTTGTTTTAATGAATCGTGACAGTTAAATATTTATTTGTTAAATTTATTAAAATATATCGGTCGAATGTCATCGATCCCTTTTAAGATAAACGTTCATTTTACTCATTATATTACAATGAAATGATTACGTCAATTATCTGAGATATAAGAAAACATGAGAAGATATTATTTAGAAATACTGAGCATATGTAAAAAAAGAAAGATGTAAAACTTAGGTCTAACAAAAACATTTAGAAGGTTCAATGCGCAAGGTGCGGTTATACTACTAATATGATAGGAAATTCTGTGAAATTTATCTGTAAATCTTAGGTCATTTTACTATATCACGTTTATTGCGTAAAATATTTAATGCTGCTTTTATCATTTTGTTTACTATGTTAAGGGGACATGCGGTCGGAAAAGTAGGTATTTCAGAAATCTATTACTATCACGTTGCGCCCCGAAGAAAGAATTATAAAACACGAAAGGGACAACTGCAGCTCGGGCTGATTTTGCCGTATGCAAAATAGACGAAAACATCACTTCGTAGTACCCTGTTTCCTCCTCCGAAACTGAACTGATTCTTTCAGTTTTAGAATAATAAAGATTGGCTATGCCTGTACGTTTTGCTTTTTTAATTTTATCCATCAAATTTGTATGACGAACGTCTGAAAATGACGGTCAAAATCGAGCACTTTTTTCATTTTCAAAGGCTTCTAGTTTCTACAATAACTAATTTATGGAAAAAATAAATACGTACGGGAATGGCGATGGTGGATATACTATTTGGCATAATGACAAAATATTTACCATAATGCTGTTATCCAGGGAGGAAACAAGGGACTATGTTTGTATGGAATAAATGCCGTTAGGATATCCTCCTAACGGTTTGTTTACTAATGGAAATTATGAAGGCTATGCGCTGTATTGATCCTAATTCTGTTTTGATATTTGTTATCCGTTGAGCAGTTTAAATATGATTATATAAAGTTAAATAAATTATATTACTTGATGATAAAAATTCGACTCCAGTTATCAGGAGTCAATCTAAATAAGTAATATGGGGCTGTGGTTGAGCTCTTACGTATTAGACATGATCGTTTTTTATTAAATATAACTTATCTTAATTAAAAACAAAACCGACTTCAAAAAAATACACTATAAAAATGCACTAAAAGTCAATTAATAATTACTGTAATTAATCTGCTTCGTTAATTTTGAAATCGGTGCCAGCTAGAGTTAAACAATGCACTCATTTACAAATGGAAATAAAACATACAGACGAATTGATAACCTTCTCCTTTTTGAAGTCGGTGAAAATAGAAACACTTATGGTTGTAACGGTAAATTAAAAACGAAGTTTTCTTTAGTACAAGTTAACCATTCACACTTATCCATTTAAAAATACTTTACTTTCGAAGTTAAAAAAAAATCTTATTCTAGGCGCTAATTACGAAATATATTTCCGTATGCCAAATTGCTTTTTTTTTTTTCAAATAGATGTAAAGCCACAAATGTTTACGTGAATAAGACGCGGTACAGCCAAAGCGGGTCGCTTCATGTAGAAGATTACAATGGAGATATCGAAGTCACTCTCCTCCCGATAAAAACTGATCACTCCATCTACGTGACACGTGGAAGCAGGGTCGTCCTCCCGTGTCCCGTTACAGGATGGCCTAAGCCGAAGGTAATCTCAAATAAAAAGCTGTGAATAGTAATTATTAGATAGATTTTTCGTCAATTTAATGTACCCGATTTGAAGCGCGACTGCAGTTCAGTCCATAATCGGTTTTAAGCCATGTGTGTCTAGATCTAGGTCTGGTGCTCTGTGGTGTAGCGATGGTTTTACAAAAGTGTAATAAATCTGAAATAAGCAGTCGAATAGCATCAATTTCACCAACTTCGAAGTATTTGTCCTCATAACAATATCATTAATACTTCCTCTTCAAATTTAATAACAGAAGTTCTCAATTAAATAATGTTTAATGTCATGTTTTCGCATCAGTGGACGCGGGTCCAGACCCACCTATCCTACACTAAAATCATCCTGAGTATTCGTTGAAGGAAAATATCGTGAGGGCACCATATCATGGTTGTAGGGTATTTTCTAATAATGGTAGTGGAGACGCCTGGAGCTGGGGCGGTAGGCCAAAATAGCAAGGGAAGCGTGGTGGATGCGGGAACAAGGAACTCGTGCAATGACCTGTTCCTCAGCAGCAGCAAGCGCCTTCGACGTGTAGATCCACTCGCAGCCGCCCGAAAGCAGCCTCAGATAACACACGAGGGCTTCCGACACCTCACACACTTCAGCCAACACACGACGTCACCACAATATGCGTTATAGTTTATATTATAAGCGGAGAAGCGAATATAACCACCGATTTAGGCGGCGCGGGCGCGGTTAGGAGCACAAGTATGTACTCGTATAGGGTTAGCGGGGTTGCGAAATTAATAATTATGCGTTGTATGCGCGGGCGCGGTCGACACAGAAGTGCACGACAGGGAAAGGGGTGGGGGTTTTAGGAAGCCACACTAAGTGGCGTTACCAGGTAGCTACCCTTCAGCTTGCCATAGTTTGAAAACCTGTCGCCAAATACCAATATGGTATGTTGTGTTCCGGCAGTAATACTTGAGAACCAGTACTTCTAGGTTTAGTGCGTTTTCCATCCTGGACCACATCGTCACTAAACATCAACTGAGATTATGGTCAAAGTGCTCAACTTACTCCGTGTAAAAAAAAAATGTTTATGCCATTATCTGATGAGTAAATGGATAGTTTTGTACACCATTTTTCTAGTTGATATGGGAGCTCACGCCTCCTGATGGAAGGACTGGCGAGTTGGAGGCTGTTGACCATATCCTGGTGTTGACCAACATCGAGTATGACCAGGAAGGCGTTTACACTTGCACCGTCGAAGGGAACAGTGACCTGACGATGGTGAGTCATTGTTTATTAAAAAACATAGGATTAAACCCGTGTTTTACGTTTGTCAAAGATTAATTAACATAATGGTGATATTGGGGGGGGGGGGAGGGTAAACTATTAATATACCAGCAAGGTGTTTGTTAATAATACGGCACTATGAGTTTGCGCGCGATTATCATTACAATTAGTAGTTTCTCTTCCGACGGATGCTTTAAATAATTATTCTAAATAAAGCGACGGCTAGGTCAGGGGCGGAAGCGATCAATATTTTTTTTGCATTGTTCATATATTAGTATCTGTTTTGAAATCCTCTGAACCGATTTTCATTCTTTTTTTCTTAAATCACTCATCGTAGAATCAAAAATCAAAATATATATCTACCATAATCATTAATACATCGTTACGTTTTTATAGTTTTGTTATATTAGATATATAGTGAAGTAAGTTTTAAAGATAGTTAAGCCAACTAATACCTACGTATAATATATTCTCTTACGATATTTTTATCTAAATCGTTTTTTGGGTAGTGCGTAAATGCATTTCCCCCCGTCAAAAAAAAAAAAAAAGGTATTAAAAGAAGTAATGCAATTTAAACATTTTTTCAATGAGATTAATATTTTCCATCTTAGTTCTAATCGGTTCTAGCGTCGGGCGTCGGTAAAGTTAGTTACGGACGCAATTCAGGAGACTTAAATCTAATAACTGACACACACACATTCAAAATTTCTCATACACACTTGCTCCTACACACGCGTAATATAATCGTTTTAAGTACAATTTGCATTACTTCTCAATTGACACTTTGAGTTTTTGGCGGGATCTCAGTCTGACATGTAGCAATTGTTTTCTTTAATTCATTAAACTTGTGTACTTGACTCTATATCATGTAATCTTGGTGGCGTTTTGTGTGAAATAGTTTAGTTATTGTGTTCAAGTTAAGTTTATTATAGAAGACAACGCGTAGCATACATTCTGAGGTGCCGACAAAGCTCCATGGAAGGTTTGAGCAGGATAGGCCACCGTTCTGTTGAAGCTTGGTAACGCTGATACAAGATTGAAAATCTTACCCACATGACATTGGCACAAATTGTGTGTACACACAGATTGCCATTAACTAAGAAGAAAAAAAAATTGACACTTTAATATTACATTTCATAAGTCCTTATAACTATTACGAATGAGGCTCTTATAAAATCAAAAATCAATTAGTTGCGAAGTAATTTTACAGAACCGTAGTTAGAGATTGTACAATATGATTTTGACGACAAACGACGGTTTATTTGAAGCCTTTGTGAAACTTGAGTTCCGATGCTAAACGTATGAGATGAGTAAGTGTTTCTCACCTAACGGCGCCTCTCTTGTGCCGTGGACGGCGGTAGGCTCTAAGAGTAATCAATCGTTTAACAAGTTCGCACCTCTGGTTGCGTGATACAACAACAAGTGTTTGGCTATTCACAACCGGGTGATAAACGACCGCGAACTTGTGATAAGTCATGCGACATGATCAGCTAGTACATAGTTTAATATGGCGTGGAATGTTCACCGTTGCTGGAAATTACACCTTAATATATTATAAAAGGCGTAGGTGATATCAATCGAGCAATGGAGAGAAGCATGATAGGAGTAAAGAGGTGGGATAGAATAAGAAATGTCAACATTAGGAAAAAGACCAAGATACATGACGTAACCCTAAAAATAAAAAGGTTAAAATGGAAATGGTCGGGACACATGGTCAGAGGAAAGGACAAATGGAGCAAAATAATTACACATTGGTACCCAAGGGAAGGTGAAAGGAAAAGAGGCAGACAACAAAAAAGATGGGATGATGATATCAGGCAGGTTGCAGGCATAACATGGAGTAGAGTAGCCAGGGAGAGATCAGAATGGAGTAGCTTGGAGGAGGCCTTTGCCAACTGGCAAACGGACTTACAGAAAGTTAAAAAGCACCAAATACACGAATAATTTTAATTTTGGTAAAAAACATGTACGCACTATTATAAAAACATTGTATATCTATTGTCCGAATAAAAGGCTTTATTATTATTATTATTAGGTGATATCAAACAGGATATTGTTGGGGAATTCCTTCCGGTCTGAAATATATATTAGTAGTTACAGTTTTGTAACACATAAGTAAGTATGTATATCGTTTAAAATCAATTTTAAATAAAGTGTTTATTGTGTTGGTAATTTGCTCTACAGAGCCTCACTTAAGTATAGGGCACGTAAGAATAATTTTAGACATTTTTGAATCCCACTTCTCCTTTGATAGCGTTGCTTATACTAGATGTTAACATAAGCCAATAATTTCTACAAAATCTGCTTAAGTAATTATAAGTGAATAAATAAATATTGCTTAGGTCATACTTGAACGCCCCCATTTATTTATTTAGCACATCAACAGAGTACAAAACAAATTAAAGTACAGCCGAAAACAACGAATAAAACATAACAATGCTGTACCCTAATTAAAGGCGACCACAGCATACAATAGTTTCGTGTATAAATTTTAAATTAATTATATATCATATTATTACTGTAAAGGTATTAAAAACAAATTAATAAATAGAAGATTTGAAAGAGATCAGATAAGAGATCTAGAGAAAAAGTCTGAACTTTGATAGTAAATGATGAAAATCTATAGATATAAAAACAACTGTCGTAAAAATACGTATGAATTATGTAATGGAAATTCTAATGCTAGATAGATAAATAATTTAAGTTTAGCTTAAAAAACATCACAATGTCTTGTTTTAGCGAATCCTAATTTATAATCACACTGTAATAATGTAGTCGTTTCATTAAAATTAACATATAAATCGCTCTCGCTACATCTCATAACGAACACTGAAGTCTAATTTCCGCTCGAAGCAATTCATTAATGTGAACGAACATACACTATATCTGTTCGTAATTAATTACAAGATGTTAATAAACACATGATTATCGTTTCCCACGTGTACCGTTCGATCTTCTATTAATTACGTATGAATTATGTTATTACTCATTTTGAACAAAATGGTCGTAACTATAAAGGCGTATTTCCAATGGCTGGTAATTCATATAAAGAAAGATGATGCTCGATTAAATTAATATTTCTTTGTACAGATTATATCTTAAAAAGGCGCATAATTACAATTGATTATATCAAAAATAATATCATCTAGTAGTTAGTATAATTTTTCACTAAGGTTGTTGATTAATTTTTTGTTTGATCTAGATTGGTTTATAGAAGTCAAGTGGGTTTAGTTAAGGTAATTAGGCCATCCGCTAACAATGACCTCGATTTGATTGTTCACAGTTTCGATTAGACTATAAAAAAATAATCATTTAACATACCAATAGTCGACGGTGACTGTCGTATAGATACAGTTTACTATGAGAAATTCGTCTTTTAGAACTACAACGTGACAATAAAAGAACCGGTTTCGATCACGTTACCTCCGATGTCGAAGCAGGCTGTCCGAGCGAGCACTGTGCGGTTCAACTGCACCGCTGTCGGTCGACCGACGGCGACCGTCACTTGGTATAAGGATGGACAGCCGCTGCTGCTCACCGGTCGCGTAAGTATAACTGCATCTTTATCTCGTTTTAAGTGTGGAAATGACTTTAAATTTACTAAAAACTGTCTGTTCCGGATAATCTCCTGAACAGCTAGGCTGATTTTGACGGCACTTTTTCTGGCGCTATTCCGCGTAACTTTGGCTATTTTTTATTTTACGAAAATAATATGGGTACCGCGTAAAAAATTACATGGATAGTTTTACTGACAAGTGTTTGAATTTTCGAGAAATGTCTTTGTTTTCTGTTAGTGCCAAAAATAATTTAGGGCCAAAATTATTTTTCAATTAAAATCTATATTACGGAGTGAAAAATTGTGCAGAGTAGAAAATATGATACGCGGGCCGAGCCGCGGGCACACAACTAGTAAATATATAAGGACGTGACTATTTTATGTTTGTTCGGGAAATCCACTTGATCAATTTTGATCAAATTTATTTATTACATATAAAATTGGAAAGGTTTTTTATTTTATTATTTTGCATTAGAAATTTCATTAAATTAAAAAAAAACAAACATAATAGTCGTTCGCTAGATGGGTAGGGTCGTAGGGGGTAGAGGGTTAGTTTAATACCTAAACAAATGTAGGTATAAATAATACAATTTTTCAAACTATTCTTTTTTATTCCATAAATGTGATCCGAGTAACTAGAGTATTTTTATAAAATTGTAGCGATATTATTAAAGCTAAGTGTTCGCCCGACGCTCGAACTTAGAGAAGAATAGAAAACAGCTTTTTTTTCTTTTCACATGAAACGCGAATATGACAGTATTCGCATGTGTACGGCGCTCGTGATCCAGTCGGTATCAATTACCCTACGACCTCGCTAACTGCTAGACCTAGACTAGATGTTCCCGAAATGAGACTGTTTCAAATACGTGTTACTATTCTGGTGAGAACCAAGTGCGTGATGTCACCGCCCTGTAATCTAATATCTCACTTCGCTTTATCACAAGCTGTGTGCCCGCGGCTCCGTCCGCGTTTCAAACATCCTTCATCACTACGTCATAATAGGGTTTTTTTTTTAATAATTTATACTTAACCTAAATAGAAATGAATGAAGAAAAATGCGAGTTTTTTTATTAATAATAGTATATTTACGTCTCGTTGACAGATCGTTGTCCTGTCTTCAGTTGACGGTAAGCGACGCGAGTTGCTTATAAGAAGCGTCACCTCGAACGACGCCGGTAAGTTTGTTTTTGTGTAATATTCATCGTGGCTTGTTACCAAGTGTATGGTGGTCGCGAATTCATCGAGGCTCAAACCTTACCACCTCCCTTGATAACTTTATATACGATGTTTGATTTCACAACTGGTGGGTTACGGTTACAGTTGATATGCGGGAGTTGCGACCCAGTCGAGCAGGATTACCTCGTTAGAAACGACCCAATAGTCGAAAACATCAAAAAATTAATAAATGAAACAACTAGAATCCGAGAACAGTGACGATAGCCAGTTTTCTAAATGTTTCTCTTTAGTAGTTAAGTGCACAGGTTAATCTAAAAATGCATTGCAACAATGCGAGACACCGTGACGGCGTTTCCATGTGAATTAGTGAGTAAAGAGTGTTCCACCAGCAGGACTCGAATTCAGATCACTGGCGAAGTGGATGGCATTAACATGCGGGATTTGTACCATTTCCAAACAACTATAACTCGAGAAAAAATAGCAGAGAATAGATTTTTTTAATTTTAATTATTGTTAGGTGTGTACCAGTGTATGGCGCGTAGCGGGCCAGAGCTGACGTCCGCTTGGGGTTTGCTGGAAGTCCGCGGGGCTGAAGCTGCGGCCCCGCGACGCGGCTGGTGCGAGCCGCTCTCGGCCAGCACTGTGCGTGTCCGGTGGCCGAGCCTGTCCGATGTAGTCGCCTACACGGTGCAAACGACCAGACCTGGTAACATCTTAATACCCATTACCTTTTAAGAAATTGAAGGAAAAGAATATCACTGACAATTTGTATTATTTACTTTTAGGCGGTACATCGTTTCCTGGACAGCCAGTTAATAAAACGGAAGATGACATAACTGTAGAAGTACCTCTAACTCCATACGAATTCCAGGTAAGTGTGATTGGACTGTAAATGTATCAGGCAGATCACAAAGCAATATTTTAATTGGATAGTTCAACCTTTTATAATGCGTTAGTACTGTACGGAAGTAACATAGATCTACTTAAAATTCAGTTTCTAAAAGTATCACATTTATTCGAGGTGTGTTTAGGTGTTTCATCCGCAGTTTCACAGAAACTGCAATCTCATGCTGTTCTGGACTCCAATGTTGTATATGTTGTTTTTTCAAACAATAGCGTCCAGTGCTTTTATTAAGATCCGTAGCTGATTCCTACTGAGCATCAAAACTTGTTCAATTTTGCGCTAAATCAATACATTAATAAACTGTTTGGAATTAATTTGTCCTGGCATTTTGTTTCACAAGTGTGTTATGATTAGTCGAAATAGGCTTTTTGAGATAACAAAAAAGGTTCAACCAAGTCAGGTCCAGTTTGTGTTTCCATAGCTTTAGCTCTTGCAAGCTCATTACCGCGAACTCCTGCTTGGACTGGGGGTCATCTTTATCAGGCTTACCGAGACTGTTCAATATTCTCATATAATTGGCAACAAAATTGGACTCGATTAGATCCGAAGCCAGCACTTTTGATTGTGTATCCGAATTTGACTATTTAACATCAGGTGTATATTAATTCTGCCTGTTTGCTACTTGAACCGATAGCCGTATTCGTTCATATGTTACAACATTTACACTTTTTTTTAATACCTCTGTGAACTTGGCAGCCGACTTTCGACTTTTTTTTTTTTTATTTCATTACCGTTGGATTCTACGTCGTTTGTACCCGTTTGTACCACTTTCATTTTCGTTTGTACCTCAAACCAAAAAAAGTTATAGCCTTTTGAAAATTGGACCCGCAGCCGACTTTGGAAAATCGAAAATTTTGCAAAGGGATCTGATTCGGGGTCGTTTGTACCCGTTTGTACCACCTTCGTTTTTCATTTTTTTTCAAAACCCAAAAAAGATACGGCCATTTGAAAATTTCGAAAAACTAACTTTTCCAATTTTGAAAATTTCGAAAATCTGTGAACGGTATTCGACGCAGAATCGTTTGTACCCGCGGGAATCACTTTCAATTTCGTTTGTACCTCAAACCAAAAAAATTTAAGAGCTTTTTTAGATTTTGAAAAACGAAGTTCACAATTATTGAGATATCTCAATTCTGTAAACGGGGTCCAGTAAGCGACGGTGTCGTGAGGTTTGTACCGCTTTGCGTTTCGTTTGTACCTCAAACGGAAAAAAAAATTACGAGCATTTTAAAAATTTCAAAATATCAACTTCGACAATTTTAGGAACTTCGAAAATCTGTGAACGGGGATCGACGCAGAATCGTTTGTACCCGCGAGAATCACTTTCATTTTCGTTTGTACCTCAAACCAAAAAAATTTAAGAGCCTTTTAGATTTCGAAAAACGAAGTTCACTTAGAGTCCACAATTATTGAGATATCTCAATTCTGTAAACGGGGTCCAGTAAGCGACGGTGTCGTGAGGTTTGTACCGCTTTGCGTTTCGTTTGTACCTCAAACGGAAAAAAATTACGAGCATTTTAAAAATTTCAAAATACCAACTTCGACAATTTTAAGAACTTCGAAAATCTGTGAACGGGGATCGACGCAGAATCGTTTGTACCCGCGGGAATCACTTTCATTTTCGTTTGTACCTCAAACCAAAAAAAAAATTTAAGAGCCTTTTTAGATTTCGAAAAACGAAGTTCACTTAGAGTCCACAATTATTGAGATATCTCAATTCTGTAAACGGGGTCCAGTAAGCGACGGTGTCGTGAGGTTTGTACCGCTTTGCGTTTCGTTTGTACCTCAAACGGAAAAAAATTACGAGCATTTTAAAAATTTCAAAATACCAACTTCGACAATTTTAGGAACTTCGAAAATCTGTGAACGGGGATCGACGCAGAATCGTTTGTACCCGCGGGAATCACTTTCATTTTCGTTTGTACCTCAAACCAAAAAAATTTAAGAGCCTTTTTAGATTTCGAAAAACGAAGTTCACTTAGAGTCCACAATTATTGAGATATCTCAATTCTGTAAACGGGGTCCAGTAAGCGACGGTGTCGTGAGGTTTGTACCGCTTTGCGTTTCGTTTGTACCTCAAACGGAAAAAAATTACGAGCATTTTAATAATTTCAAAATACCAACTTCGACAATTTTAGGAACTTCGAAAATCTGTGAACGGGGATCGACGCAGAATCGTTTGTACCCGCGGGAATCACTTTCATTTTCGTTTGTACCTCAAACCACAAAAAGTTATAGCGTTTTGAAAATTTGACCCGCAGCCGACATTGGAAAATCGAAAATTTTGCAAAGGGATCTGATTCGGGGTCGTTTGTACCCGTTTGTACCACCTTCGTTTTTCATTTTTTTCAAAACCCAAAAAAGATACGGCCATTTGAAAATTTCGAAAAACTAACTTTTCCAATTTTGAAAATTTCGAAAATCTGTGAACGGGGATCGACGCAGAATCGTTTGTACCCGCGGGAATCACTATCAATTTCGTGTGTACCCCAAACACAAAAAAAAAAAAATCAAATTTCAAATTGCCGTATAATTTTTGGGTTTTGAAAAACATGAAAAACAAAGGTGGTACAAACGGGTACAAACGACCCCAAATCAGATCCCGTTGCAAAATTTTCGATTTTCCAAAGTCGGCTGCGGGTCAAATTTTCAAAACGCTATAACTTTTTTTGGTTTAAAGTACAAACGAAAATGAAAGTGATTCCCGCGGGTACAAACGATTCTGCGTCGATCCCCGTTCACAGATTTTCGAAGTTCCTAAAATTGTCGAAGTTGGTATTTTGAAATTTTTAAAATGCTCGTTATTTTTTTCCATTTGAGGTACAAACGAAACGCAAAGCGGTACAAACCTCACGACACCGTCGCTTACTGGACCCCGTTTACAGAATTGAGATATCTCAATAATTGTGGACTCTAAGTGAACTTCGTTTTTCGAAATCTAAAAAGGCTCTTAAATTTTTTTGGTTTGAGGTACAAACGAAAATGAAAGTGATTCCCGCGGGTACAAACGATTCTGCGTCGATCCCCGTTCACAGATTTTCGAAGTTCCTAAAATTGTCGAAGTTGGTATTTTGAAATTTTTAAAATGCTCGTAATTTTTTTCCGTTTGAGGTACAAACGAAACGCAAAGCGGTACAAACCTCACGACACCGTCGCTTACTGGACCCCGTTTACAGAATTGAGATATCTCAATAATTGTGGACTCTAAGTGAACTTCGTTTTTCGAAATCTAAAAAGGCTCTTAAATTTTTTTGGTTTGAGGTACAAACGAAAATGAAAGTGATTCCCGCGGGTACAAACGATTCTGCGTCGATCCCCGTTCACAGATTTTCGAAGTTCCTAAAATTGTCGAAGTTGATATTTTGAAATTTTTAAAATGCTCGTAATTTTTTTCCGTTTGAGGTACAAACGAAACGCAAAGCGGTACAAACCTCACGACACCGTCGCTTACTGGACCCCGTTTACAGAATTGAGATATCTCAATAATTGTGAACTTCGTTTTTCAAAATCTAAAAAAGCTCTTAAATTTTTTTGGTTTGAGGTACAAACGAAAATGAAAGTGATTCCCGCGGGTACAAACGATTCTGCGTCGAATGCCGTTCACAGATTTCCGAAATTTTCAAAATTGGAAAAGTTAGTTTTTCGAAATTTTCAAATGGCCGTATCTTTTTTGGGTTTTGAAAAAAATGAAAAACGAAGGTGGTACAAACGGGTACAAACGACCCCGAATCAGATCCCTTTGCAAAATTTTCGATTTTCCAATGTCGGCTGTGGGTCAAATTTTCAAAACGCTATAACTTTTTTTGGTTTGAGGTACAAACGAAAATGAAAGTGATTTCCTCGGGTACAAACGATTCTGCGTCGATCCCCGTTCACAGATTTTCGAAGTTCCTAAAAGTGTTGAAATTGATATTTTGAAATTTTTAAAATGCTCGTAATTTTTTTCCGTTTGAGGTACAAACGAAACGCAAAGCGGTACAAACCTCACGACACCGTCGCTTACTGGACCCCGTTTACAGAATTGAGATATCTCAATAATTGTGGACTCTAAGTGAACTTCGTTTTTCGAAATCTAAAAAGGCTCTTAAATTTTTTTGGTTTGAGGTACAAACGAAAATGAAAGTGATTCTCGCGGGTACAAACGATTCTGCGTCGAATGCCGTTCACAGATTTTCGAAATTTTCAAAATTGGAAAAGTTAGTTTTTCGAAATTTTCAAATGGCCGTATCTTTTTGGGTTTTGAAAAAAAATGAAAAACGAAGGTGGTACAAACGGGTACAAACGACCCCGAATCAGATCCCTTTGCAAAATTTTCGATTTTCCAAAGTCGGCTGCGGGTCAAATTTTCAAAAGGCTATAACTTTTTTTGGTTTGAGGTACAAACGAAAATGAAAGTGGTACAAACGGGTACAAACGACGTAGAATCCAACGGTAATGAAATATAAAAAAAAGTCGAAAGTCGGCTGCCAAGTTCACAGAGGTTTTTTTAATGACTTAAAGATGATAATAGAGGTTCTCAAGTGATGCTGTCGATATAACATATATGTGTTGATAGATAGATTTTTAACTTAAAAGTTGGCACTTTGAAGTGTCTTATTGTTTTTTTTTTTTTTTTTCATTACTACATATACTCCTTCATTCAAAGTTGTGAGTCAATGTTGGAATTAACCCACATCTCTGTGCTTCCGCTAACATTATTAAGACTACAATTTGTATAGTTTTTTTATATGACAAAAAATGATATAATTATATTTATAAAAAAAAAGAACCAGATCGAGTTTCTCGCCTGCGCTCTTCTCGACTGGGTTGTTTTCCGAACCGGTGGTAGTGTTTTAGACGTTCATAAGCGCCTTCTTAGGGCCTAAATTGAATAAATACATTTGATTTTGACACTTTTTATACTATTTTATGATCATCGCTTTGGGCACATTCTCACGTGATGCCATGATACAAGATGGTTAAACACACTAAATCACACCTAAAGGTGTTTGGTGACAGATTTTGAAACTCGAGACTGCCAGGTAACAAAGCGGCTAACTGCGCTTTGGTTTGATTGTGATGTTTTCTTTCACGCAAAATTGAACGGTTTATGTAAGCGATTTGAGTCGTGTATGAGTTGAATAACACTGAAGAGTGATCCCTGCAGAAGCATGTTGTTGTATTATGCAGTAATTTACAGGTGCGTGCGTTCATCCGTCTGTCGAAAATAAACAAGACTATAGCGAGTGACTTTTCGAAAACCATCACGTGCTCAGGTCAGGGCGGTGAGTAACAAGTTCCATTTCCATAGTGATCGAAATTCGATAATAATCATTACAGAATTCTTATTTTTCAATTTTTTTTGACCTAATCGCAGGAAGTTTGTACTCAATTTGAAGCTTTCGTTAATTGTTTAGTTTTAAGAGATTGGACATTTCGTCGTGTACGGTTTTGAGGGGAGGTTTGTGATCCCTCCAACCCTACTTACAACTACTGCACAACAAAACGACTGCAGTTCGTCTGATGTTAAATAAAGCACAGTCCAAAACGATGACGTCACCCGACAACTGTGAATCTATCGACAGTCACAACAGTAATGCTAGGGCACATCTACCATGCGACGCGGTGCTTGCGAAAGCCACCCCGTGTCGCCCCCGTCCCAAATGCGGTGGACGGCCCCGGGGGGTTTTAATGGGTATTTCCGGGCGCTTCAGGCCCGGGTGAGCCCCACACTGGCACGGAGTTCGTCCCTCCGTGCCCCCTTACCTATTGCATTTGGGGACTCCGGTCTCACTAATGCAATAGGTAAGGGCAGTGCGTAGATGCATTTCCCCCCCGTCAAAAAAAAGGGCACATCTACCATGGTTGCCTCTAAATAGGTCTGTATTAACACTTGGTGATCTTCGAACGCGATGTGTCTTAATGTCTATATGGCGAGTTTTTCACAAGTGTAAGGTGGTCGCGCTACCCAATCGAATTCTATTGTCTTACCATCCTGCTATTTGCTGGGTGTACAGACTGGTTGATCCCGGAACCGCGACACGTTTTGACGGCTTTGTCACCATGTGCTCTTCTTTCTCCCAGTGCCAGTAAAATTGGACAAAATTGGCGATGACGCCATCCTCGTATCGTGGAAAAAGTTCCACGACCAAAATCCAGGAGTAGTGCAGTGGATTCTGCAGTACAGGAATGAGAACAGCACAGAAGAGCATAACGTCACGCTGGACGGTTCGGTCTTCAATTATTCTTTGAAAGGTAGGTCTCTGTAATGAATTCTATTGCTAATCGAACCGATTTATGAACAGAAACGGCTTATTTTTATTCATTAATTCTCATAAATTTGTAAAGGAAAATCGCACGAGAAAACTGGAAAGTCAAAGATTAGACTTTCTGATTGTAACTAGTGGAAAAATCTAACATTACTAAATTTCTGGTGTCTAAATATAGCAGAAAAATAGCAGATTGGGGTCTTTGAAGCCTATCTTAATTTTGTTATAATACAGTTGTGGTAAATTTACTCAAAGCCATTAATTAACATTATTCTGGAATACTAGAGTTCGTCTCGCGTTCGAATTTCGACTAAAATCATGATGGAAAACTTCAAGAAAATATTTATTTCTATTAACAATACTAAAGTTTGTCAATAGCTATTGCAGATAAAGATTAAAAGAAAGTCTGTCGATAAACCTACGACGAAGACGTATTGAACTGTTTTATTATCTATATAGATATAATAGATAAGTTGGTGTGTAGTTCTTAATGGTAGCACCAAATCGTTACCAAGAAATGTAACAATTTTTTAACACAAGCTTACAGAAGAAAATAGACCTATATACACACGTCAGATCGGACAACTACTTACTTAATTCCTAGACTCTTAAATTTTTTACCTACATCCGTAAGGATGCGTAAGCAACAATATTAATATAAAAAATTGCAAATTTTGTTTAAAAAAATTTTACTTATCCTGTTTGTAAAAAACCCTAACTACATTATATATTTGTAACCGATTTTTTAAATTTTAAGTGCTACAGACAAACCTTAAAGGTTTAAGTGGCGCTTTATAGATGTATATTTTTTGTAATATGTTTTATTGATAATTAAATAATAAAAAAAAAAAAAACAATGAAGAATATCCGCTGGATTGTAAGCGATAGAACTTGTCCTAAGGTCGACTGTGGGGAGTACAACCCCCACACATATGCAGTATAAACAAATAACATTTACTATTGATCCGGTCTCAAACAGAGGAAGGTTTTCTCTTCCTTTACGTGTGTATTTATCTCTGCAAGATTGACAAAGAAGACAGATGACGATACCAAAATCTACTTTATAGATTTTTATGATGCTTATGGGCTTTTAACTCGTGGTGCAATAATTTTATAATACTGGACTTTAAAAAGTATGAAATAAATCAAGTTTTTTTTAATAGGTCGACTCTAAAAGGAGAAAAAGAATAAAAAAAAGCAATATTGTTATTTCTTAATGATTAGTGACGTTAATAACCAATTGGTTCTAAAAATATGGATAATTTCATTTCGAATTACGATGGAAAAATTTGTGAAAAATAAACACATCCTACCGCAGTATCGCCGGGGAAAGCCGTTCAGGTGCGAGTCCTGGGTTCAAGGAGTCAGGAGTGGCTACAGCAGAACCTTACCCTCGTACCTTGGACCTCGAGCAATTCCGCCAGCTCACACGACACTGGGTGAGGTTCCGTATAATCATCAGCTCTTGTAACTTTCATTGTTGAGATTCCTTAGGATTACTGTGAGCCATTTTCTTTTATCCTAGTTCGACAATATGACTGCAATTTATCTGATGTTAAATAGAGTCCAATAATGACGATGACACCAGATACATGTGAATCTATCCGACAGTTTACATCATAATGTCAGGTCACTTCTACCTGAGCCTGTAGCTTCTAGTCTAGATAGTCTGGATATATACACTGGATTTAATTCGGGAGATGTGACGTGCTGAAATTTGCCACTATGAAGCTATTTGTGCTAGTGTACAGTGGTTGCTGTCCAGTCAGGTTTAATTGGTCTACTACTATGCTTTTTTAGACGATATAGGCTTAGTGCTTTGACCACAATCTCACCTGATGTTAGGTGTCGATGTGGTTTGGGGGGAGAGAGGTGATTGTGGCTTTTGGGTGATAATCACCTCTCTTCCTCTGGGTGGTTTTAAAGAGGTGGGTGGGGAGAGAGCCTGTGGGTCAGGCAGCGGTATTGTCCCCCCCATCCCCATTGGGCTTAAGTATGGACGAGGCCCAGTGGGCCTGCCGCAGGGGGCGACGCGGTGCAATGCCGTGCAATCCCGTATCGCCCCCACTATAAATGCGGTGGGCGGCTCCGGGGGGTTTTAGTGGGTATTTCCGGGCGCTTCACGCCCGGGCGAGTCCCACACTCGTGCGGAGACGTCCCTCCGCATCCCCTTACCCATTGCATTGGGGGACTTCGGTCTCACTAATGCAATGGGTAAGGGTAGTGCGTAAATGCATTTCCCCCCGACAAAAAAAAAGGTGTCGATGTGGTCCAGGACACTAAACCTAAGTACTGGTTTTTAAGTGATGCTGCCGGAACACACCTATTGGCATTTGCCAACAGGTTTTCAAACTTGAGTGTGGTAGTTACCGTTGCAGGCATTATTAGAAAATGCCCTACCACCATGCTATGGTTTCCTCACAGTGTTTTCCTTCACCGAAAGCTCAGGCCGATCTTTAGAGTTGGATAGTTGTGATCGAACCTGTGTCGATTGACGCGGAATCCGGCCGCACTAACCACTGTGCTATCATCACTTCAAACTAACTGCTGGATCTATTCCTTTAGAATCCGGAACGTGACACGCCTTAACCTGTCATTCTACCAAGAAAGTCTACCATTCTGCATTCTGGTTGTAAATATATAACTGAACATCGATCAGTTCATTCCATCTTCTGCATTTAAGAAGCCAGCTGTCATAGAGATAGAGTGTTAAAATTTTCGACCATAAAATCAGATGATATTGGTGATAAATTGAAACGATGATAGGGCGGACAGATGTCGGGTTGAGGCGCGTATAAAGTGCCTGAGCTTTCGGTGAAGAACAATTTTTATTAAGTCCTCATTGGTAGCTATAAATACAGTAATACCCCGCTTTACACGAGGGATACGTTCCGAAGAAAATCGCGTTAACTGAAATTCGCGTACATCGAGGTTTATGATTAAACATACGTCAAAATTTAATACAAAAAAATACAAATCATTTTAATCAATCATTTTAAATTCTAAGAACACTTTATGCGATACATACTCTTATTTTTTACGGAAAAATACATCTATTGTCTTTACATTGTGTTTATACGCACTCTTCGCGTAATTCGAGGCATTTGAGCGCGAAATTTGAAATTCGCGTTATAGTGAAACCGCGCGTAACGGGGTCGCGCTAAGCGGGGTATTACTGTATAGTATAAATATAGGCACTTAAAAACAGACCTGGGAATGTGTTCTAACACTTAAGAGTTAGTTTTTGTACATTTAGTGTATTCACATCTTTAATTACATCGACTCTTAACATCAGGTGAGATCGTTTAGAAAAGCCTAAATTTATAGATATTTCCCCTCATGCGAACAAATGCCCCTTTTTATTTCTTTTAATTCACATTAATAAATAAAAAAAATGTTATTATTTTTCATTTCTTGTAAGAATTTTATTCGGGATTTCCATATTTATTACAACTGATAGATAAATAAAATAATTAATTTCAAATTTTTTTTTTTATTTTTATTTAATCATATCAGGATCGTCATAGAGAGAATGCTCGGTAAAAAGAACCTTGAATGTTAAAACATAATTAAGATATTATTTGTTACTAGATATATGAATGCAATAGCACCTGTCCCCGAGGAGTTGGAGGCGATTGAGGTAGGTCCCCGGGAGTTCAGGCTGAGGTGGCGCTGCAGCGAAGCGGACCTCCAGCCCGACGCGTACAGTTACATGGTCTGCACCAGGATGATGAACAGGAACGAGGATTGCATCGAGAGGTGATTATATCTTCGCGAACTGGCTCATGAAACCATGTGTGCAGTTGACACGCGGCAGGCGGAAGAGGTCTCTGTTCAAGTGCACGCACATAAGCATTAATGGACGGGGGGGGGGGGGGGGGTCGCTATGCTTATCTTTGATTGGTCTTTTGTTTTCAAAATTATATCAAAGCTTACTTACTAATAAGGTGAGGGCTAAAAATAGAGCTTTGCTTAATGTGTCGAATACCCATAAAAATAAGACAATAGGAAAACTATTGAAAGTTGGCGTAAACGCCAGGTTAGTGCTCAAGGGGTTAAGTACTTGCTGTTTGCCCGCGTCTCCGCCCGCCTTTCATACATTCTTCAGTGCGTGATATAGGTTATCAATAATCATTGGAAAATAATGTTTTGATGGTGGTCCGTTTCATTTAATCTATACTAATAAATATAATTGAAGTGTCTGTTTGTAACGTTAAATTAAAATTATATTTTTTTTTTACATTTACATTTACATTTACATTGGTTGGAAGAGGGAGGGGGAGGGGGTTGAGTCATACGATGCTTTTACTCTTAGTACACAAGGAGTGAGACGGCGAATATATCATATTCTATCTCATAATTTCGCACTTTAAAACCTATAGCTGTGAATAAACTCGAAAACTATATCAGAAACGATTTAGTATTTTTGAAAATAATCGTGTTTCGTTATGTTATAACAAAATAATACAGAGTATAATATGAAATGATTTATTTTCAGTTACGTGACGTCCGTTATAATAGACAACCTGCAGCCGAACACGGAGTACGAGGTTCGAGTCCAGGCTCGGCTCTCGGGCGGCTCGAGCGCCGGACACTTCAGCTCGCCGCTACGAGTCCGAACACAACACGAAGGCAATCTATTGTTTATATGCATCCATTTTTTTTTTCGGTCATTCTCAATAAAACTGTCATCTATAGTAATAAATAAAATGGAAGTGTCTGTGGTCACTCCCGCTCGAACTGGGGAGCGACCTTTGGTTTGCTATTTGCGAAATCTACGAAGACGATCTAGTGAGCGTACTGTTTCAATAGGACGAGACCACTCACCTTTACCACCGCTGCGGAGTCGTTGGTCAGCGCCGACGTCTTTGTTATGTGGTTGCGAACTTATACCACAATTTGTATGTCTAAACTATCCATACACGTGTCACACCGCAATAATCACTGCACGAGGTGCCGGTGGCGGCCACGACCAAAAATTTCCCAACTACCCTCACTAGATTAATTCACTATGTCCAACCAAAAAAAAAACTAAAACTACCTACCGGAACTACATGTGTAAATGCGCGGCTCCAACAGTCTGTGTTTTTATTACTAAATACATATACGATACAGATACCAAAAATAGAATTTTCAAAATTTTTGTCTGCCTGTCTGCTTGCTTCGGCTGATTTTCGAAACGGCTGGACCGATTATGACGGACCTCTTTTTTGGTAGATAACTGAAGTTACACCGCGTAATTTTAGCTAATTTTATTTTTTTTTATAATAACTAGCTGTGCGCCCGCTTCTGTCCGCCTGCGTTTCATGTATTTTTCTCTGTGTTATAATATTTTTTTATACGGAACCGTGATTATTTAAAAAAAATAATCTTAGTAACATTAAGCAAAGATATTTCTCATGTTATTAACACTGTGCACCAAATAAGAATTTATTTACAATTAAAAATAACGTTGTTAAAAGTTCCGTCACAATCGGTCAAACCGTTCCGGTCATTACCTGAAACAAACAGACAGAAAAAAATATGTTACATAAATAACGTTACAAACAGATACTTCAATTATATTTATTAGTATAGATTAAATGAAACGGACCTCCGTCAAAACATTATTTTCCAATGATTATTGAAAAGCTATATCACGCACTGAGGAATGTATGAAAGGCGGACGGAGACGCGGGCACACAGCTAGTACTTAACCCCTTGAACACTAACCTGGCGTTTACGCCAACTTTCCATTGTTTTCCTATTGTCTTATTTTTACGGGTTCTCGACACATTGAATACGTTTATAGTATCGCATTATCCGTGTTCAGGCACTAATGACCCATGGTGTAAATGGTATATGACGTTCCAGAGGCGAAATCAGTCGAGTGGGAGTGGGTCGGGGAGGAGGTGCTGGTCTCCTGGGAGAACGGGGAGGGGGGAGTGACACGCCTCGTGCGCTACTCACAGAACTTGACTCACTCCCTGGAGACATGGCCGGCCATCAACGTCACAGGCACCAGTGTTATGGTGAGACTAACTTTCCCAATCAGATTTCCTCGAACGTTACTTCATATGACAGAAAGAGACCGCATGATATGTTTTATAGTACGTTATTGCAAAGGCCGTGAGATTACGGTTCGGAATTCACTAATACGAGACAGGCAATTGTCATTCTCGCCGAGGTATATATATATATATTGGTTTTCTCAAAAGAATATAGCGAAGTAAAACTAATATTTATATTTATTAAGTATGTAAATAACAAATCAAGACGAATTTTCAGCTTTGCCGCCAATTTTCTATTTATCATCTGTGCCGAAAGGCAACCGCATTTGTGGTTATACAGCCACGTGAACGCAATTTGTACTAAGCAGAGAGTATTATTTTTTTTTTTTATTTATTTATTTATTTATAGAGCTCCGGTATCTCCCCTGGCGTGACCAGGGACCTTGTTACTGCAATAAGTTTTTCAAAATGTTGTGCTCTTTTTATTATTTATTAGCGTGTTCTTTTGCTTCATCCTAATGTTTCATTTCAGTGCTCTTTTGTTATTTCTTAGCTATGTTCTTTTAGTTTTCTTATATTTATACAGTTCATTATTATACCTACAACTATCTATTACAATTTATACAATAATATAGATCATCGTTAAAATTCTTTTTTAAAAACTATTTCAAAGTATATTAAGACTATATTAAAACTAACAAAATAAAAATAAAATATAAAATAAGGCCATAATTCGTGTCACGATCGTCAGTAATTCGATTTCAAACTTAAAAAATAAAACAACTGGTCAAAAAAACCAGTTGAGTCAAATATAATAAAATTAATAAAATTTGATGGAATTAGTAAAATTGATGATTAAAAATTGAATTCAAAACTTAGATTAATAAATAACAAGACAGTAAAACAATAATAATAAAGACAATAATTTAGAAATAATTAATAATTTAAAATAAGAAATTAAATCATCTGAAATTAAAAATCAAAATTTAAAAACATTTAAAAATTCTAAAATTTAGGAAATGTGGAAGAGAGTCATACTTTGGCATGTCAAGAATGATAAAAGAGATCCAATCAAAATTTGTTTTCGTTTTTATTATCATTCAAAAGTTGGTTTTGAGGCCGTGACTCGTTGATCTTTAATTTAATTCCTGTTTATAACTGTAAGTGCAATGGTCGGTTGCAATGTTTGCAAAAGCCGTACTATTAGCAATTATTTCTGTCTCATATGCAGCCACGCTATCGATCTGTATAAATCTGTGGTTTATGCTTTTTATGATAATCTCTTATTAATAGGCATTAAGTCGACTCTATTAAGGCGTGGTCTGCCTCGATGACGCAGTTGTATTACGGTACGACTGTCGTTCTGAGGTTTCGGGTTCGATCCCCTGGTCGGGTGAAGTGATATTGGGTTTTTCTAGTCAGTGGTGACAGGTGTGAGCTTATGTTATATAGTGCGGTGCGGGTAACAGCTGTCAGTATTACATAACTAGAGTGGTGACATTAAGCGAATCGATTTTATCGATAACGGCTAAGAGAACTAAAAAAAAATTTTTTTTTTTTTTTTTAATAATAAAATATATAATTTAATACAGAACATTAAACAAACAGCAAAGAAAACACAAGCCATTTTTAGTAAAAAGTTGTTTTTTCTTTATGGCAACATTTTTTCATGGCAATATAAAAATAGCATCGGTATAAATAAATATGTCGGTGTGAATGTGACAGATAAGCGGTTTGAACCCGACGCAGCTGACGTACGTGATGGTGAGCGCGCCCGGGCCCAGCCAGCGCAGCCAGGTCATCACCGTCCAGCCGCGCCAGCCGCCCACCAACTCGAAGCTCTATATCGGTCAGTTTTATTACATTATTCGTAATATAATGTAATATAAATCAATCGTCAGACGTTCCAGCAAAGCTGTGTAGCTCTTTTTAGATAACTGTCATTTTGAGTTTTTTCTCTGGATCTCAGTTTGTTATAGCAGTTGTTTTCTTTAATTCATGAAACTTGTGGATTTTACTCTATATCACGTAGTCTTGGTGGCGTTTTGTGAGATATCCAAACTATATCTTATTATGTTCAAGTTAAGCTTATTGTAGAAGATAACGAGGTAAATTCCGAGGTGCCAACAAAGCTCCATGGAAAGTTCGAGCAGGGGTAAGGCACCCTGGGGCGACGCGGTGACTGCGAAAGCCACCCCGTGTCACCCCCATCCCAAATGCGGTGGACGGCCCCGGGGGGTTTTAGTGGGTATTCCCGGGCGACTCTCGCCCGGGTTTGAGTACCACACTGGCACGGAACTCGTCCCTCCGTGCCCCCTTACCCATTGCATTGGGGGACCTCGGTCTCACTAATGCAATGGGTAAGGGTAGTGCGTAAATGCATTTCCCCCGTCAAAAAAAAAAAGGATAAGACACCCTTTTGCTGGAGCTTGGTGTCTTGTATCAGACAAGATTGAATATACATTTTACCCACATGACATTGAGACAAATTGTGTGTACACAGATTGCCATTAACTAAGAACTGTTATTTTAATCAATAGCCAGAGATATATTTTTTTACTGTGCAAAAAATAAATGAATAAAATTGGACGGATAAATATGAGATGATTTTTTTTTTTGACGGGGGGAAATGCATTTACGCACTACCCTTACCAATTCTATTAGTGAGACCGAAGTCCCCCCCCCCCCACATCGCGGCGCGGCACTTCCCACGCGGCGCACTCAGCAAACGTGTGGTGCGCCGTGTCCTCCGCCGCGCCGCAGTGGTGGCACACCGCCGACGGCTTCCTCCTGGCTATCTTGTGCAGATATCACCCGAAGCAACCATGCCCGGATAGTATCTGCACAAGCCTAAAACTGAGGGAGCCGTGCCACCTCCCCACCCACTCCCGGAGGACCGGGCGGATGGCGTCTATGGTTGGCCGTCCATAGCGCGCATCCACTAGGTCCTCCTCCCACCTCTCCATCTGCTCTTCTCTTCTCTCCCTCCTTTCTTTTCTTATTTCCGCCGGATGTAAGCGGAGCCCACCACCGACTGTACTGGAACAGAATTCACTGCCAGTCCCCGCTGTCATGCTGGCCTTGCTTAGGTACCACGCTGACCGGCAGACACAAGAAATGCAGGCCGGATGGCGATAACATTGATTTTATTTGAACAGCGTCTTTTCCAGGTGTCGGCGTCGGTTCCGGCGTGCTGTTCCTGTGCGTGATGGCCGCCGCCGCAGCTGTCTACATCTGGCGGAGGAAAAAGAGATCGAGATCCCCCATCAGGTAATTATATGTGTCCTATATTTTTTTTGTTCCATTTATTTAAGTCACCATTAAATTCGACGCCAATCTAATACTATTAGTACAAATACTAATAAATAAAATTGAATTGTCTGTTTGTAATGTCAAAATTATTTTTTTTTACTAAATAGATATGAATGTATGTACGATACCTATACTAAAAATATGTCTGTCTATCTGTTTGTTTGCCTAATGGGTAATTTCCAGAACGTTTGGACCGATTGTGACGGGACTTTTTTGGTAGGCACTTTTAATTTTTGAAAATAATTATGGCTCCGCTTAAAAAGATAAAACTCAAGAAAATTTGAATAAAATCCGATTCAATGCACAGTTTTACGGGCAAATGCTTTAATTTATAAGAAATGTTTTAACTTAATCGTAATACCACATTTTTTTTTGGAATATAAATAGAATATATGAAACACGGGCGCAGCCGCGGTCTCACAGCTAGTTCTTAATACAATTGAGTACTTTCATTTATTTGAGATTCTAAGGGACCGTTCTAGTACAGTAAGGGAATCTATATACTTTGTTTATTTTTGATGACATGGAGACGAGTGGTCTGACTGGTGGTTACATAAGCAAAGTTAAGAGTTTGAGTTAAAAACTGCTGACATGGTGAATACCGAAGGGGTGTGTAAATATTAGTTACGTTACAACTGAACAACCCCTAATTAAAGACGACAACATGCACAGTGTCTAGTTATTGTTTTATAAATTAAAACAGTAAAAAACAAAAGGTTCAATTAGAAAATTACCAATTTAGCCCTTTTACAAAAAAAATGTTTTAAATTATAATAAGTGGAAATAGTGTCAGAGAAGACATCAATATTATAATTATTTTTAAACGTATGAAATAATATTTCATGAGCCTATTTGAGGATGAAAAGTGTCTGGATGTAATATTTGGTCTTTTCTAAAAAAAAGGCAAAGGTATCTAGTCTCTAGTCCATACAGCCAAATGTGACGTTAGAATTTTCTTTTTAACGCTGTACCAAGATGGCTGCCCTTTATTCACACTAAGAGTTGTTGATGTGAGATCTCACAATTGACGCTTTTTTTTTCTTTCTTTTTATAAATAAAAGAATATAGAGTCAATTAATAATAAAAACAAAGACTACTATCAAACGAAACTAACCAAAATCACGCCTAAAAGTCTTAAATTTTTTTTATCCATTAATATCACAATTATTATTGAAAATTAAAAATAAACAAATATTGGTGACACTAAAACCAAACAATAGGCATTAAAATATGAAAGAAAATGTTTTGAATGTTTGTTGTTTGCCTATTTATATACATATATTTTATTGTTATTTATATTAGAGCGAGAAGAAGGCGCGCGTCATCAGGTGTCGGTGATGATGAAGAATATGCAGAAATGAAGGTATCTTTCTTATCAGCATTTTGACTATCACTTCCATAGTATAGAATAAAGTAGGTAGTTGAGAAGCGTTTAATTTACCGGACAATAAGTTCAAGTATTATGTCAAGCAAGTTTTTATCTCAAAAGGTTATTACAGGGTGGATCATTACGTGGACGATAGTGATGTCTGGAATTAACCCACATCTCTGTGCGCACCCGCTAACATTAGTTAAGACAATGATTTGTATAGTTTTTTTATATGACAAAAAAATGTTATAAATTATGTTTTATAAAAAAAAGAACCAGATCGAGTTTCTCGCCTGTGCTCTTCTCGACTGGTTTGTTTTCCGAACCGGTGGTAGTGTTTTAGACGTTCATAAGCGCCTTCTTAGGACCTAAATTGAATAAATAAATTTTGTTTTTTTTTTTTTGCTTGAAAAAGACAGATTAAGTGGTTTATGTAACAAAATAAAACGATGATGATGCAGAGTTTGAGAACCTGTCGCCAAATATTAGTAGGTGTGTTCCGGCAGCATCACTTGAGAACCAGTACCTAAGCTTAGTGTGTTTACACCATCCTGGCCCACATCGTCACTTAACATCAGGTGAGATTGTGGTCAATGCACTGAGCCTATATCGTATAAAAAAGCTACGCACAATCTTCTCGTCCAAAATACCGCAGTGTCTCAAGGCGAAAGTCTTCGACCAGTGTGTGTTGCCAGTGATGACATGCTCGCTCACAATGGGGCTAATAAGGAAGCTCAAAGGTGCTTAAGGGGAAATTGAGAGGGTTATGCTTGGAGTTTCACTGCGTGATCAAATCAGCAATGAGGAGATCAGTAGAAGAACCAAAGTATACCGACATTGCCCTAAGAATTGCTAAACTTAAGTGGCAGCGAGCTGGGCACAATGCTCGCGGAACCGATGCCTGATGGAGCCAACGGATTCTCGAATGGGTACCACGCAACGGAAGACGTAGCGTGAGTAGGCCCCCCACAAAGTGGACCTACGAACTGGTGAAGGTCACGAGAATCTGTTCGATGTGGGTGCCGCAAGACCGGGTCGTCGTGGAGATCTTCGGGGAAGACCTATGTCCAGCAGTGGACGTTTTTCTGTTGAACTGATGGATGGATGGAACGATTTAAAGGCAAGATATGCTAAGAATAGACTACTACATGATACCAAAAACTAAAAAAAAATAAACCAAAAACATAATACAGAATGCTATTTATGCAAGTTAAGGTCAGGTAGATGTCAGCTTTTATAATATGTCATGATTTTTATGACTGCATCCCGTATTTCCTTTAACAGCAGTAGCAAATGTTTACAAGACAACATCCGTAGCTTACTGGACACAAAAGTCGATTGACAAGATCTATTGTACACCGTACCATATCCGTTTAACGTTCGGTACCAAATACGAACGTCTGTTGACACTATTACAGCCCTAACAACGTCTGGACATCGCAACGCGTAAATCGTACGTTGGATGACCGAAGTTATCAGTTGTCTTGTGGTCACGGACACGTACGGACGTATGAAATTATCGAATCGCGTAAAAAAAAATAGTAATCGCTATTGATGCAAGCTACAATCAGACAGCCAGATAGATGTTGTATTTTATGATATATATGAATTAGTATAGTGGCGTTAATGTTGCCGTTATATCAGTAGCAATTCTTTCGCGCTTCGATATTGACATCCGTACCTGGGTGTGCCCAAAAGGCGACTGATCGCATCGGTTGTCTGTCGTACTAAATCAGTTGTACGTTCCGTACGAAATCCGAACATCTGTTCAAACTATTATAAGTCTTTGATCATAATCTTGTAATGATAATTATAGTTAATCGTTTAAAGGCTAAACAATGACAGTTATTGACAAGTATAAAGCTGAGAAAGTGTGACGATGATATTGAGCGAAGAGTTTTGTTAGGGAATAGAGTGAATGGGGCCCTACGTAACTTCATGTGCAGCCAGAGAGTGACTGAAAAGGCGCGTTTGGCTGTGCACCGAGGAGTCCTGGTCCCTACACTTAGGTATGGTAGTGAACGCTGGGTTTGACAGAAGAAGCATGAAAGTAAGATTAACGCAGTGGAAATGAGAAGTCTGAGAAGTATAGCTGGAGTGAAGACGATTGACAAAGTCAGGAATAGTATGATAAGGGAACGCTGTGGTGTGGTAGAGGATGTGCTGACCAAAATAGAGAAAGGTATGCTTAGTTGGTTTCGGCATGTAGAGAGCATGGATGAGAGAAGATTAAAGAAATTAATTTATAAGGCGAGGGTGAATGGGCAAGTCGGTAAGGGTCGACCTAGCCGAATGTATCTAGACCAAATCAACCATGTGTTAAATAAAGGCCAGGTAAAAAGTACTCATAACCGACGAGCATGTATGAAAGCGCTCATGAAAGTAGAGGAAGCGAAAGAGGTATGCCAAGATCGTAGCAAGTGGAAGGACGTAATCTCTGCCTCCCCCCACGGGAGAAAGACGTGATGATATGTATGTATTTATAAAGCTGAGTGCACACTGCACTTAACGTCTAAGGTGTTCTGACGGTTACAGAGCGTCGGCGGTCGGCTCGCGAACGGCGCCAGTACTAAAGAAGTTGGCGAACCGCTGCTAAACGGACACGTACATATTACTGAGAACCCGACTGTGAGTATCATCAAATTTTTTTTCTTTCAGGTTACAGTTTAAGTTCTCTTTTAATACCATATCGTGTAAAGAATGCAGTAAATGCTTACAAATTTGTAACCATAGGGACTTCTTTTGCCGAAAGCTGAAGAATACGAACCGACTGACATCGGTAATGTTAAGTAATGACTTCACGGGAGAATCGATGATGTCCAGGACGTTTTGTCCCATTTGAGAATCATTACAATGCTTAATTATACAAAGTATGACCATAAGGGATAAATATACCTATAAAGCTATAGAATTCTGGAATAAATTGCCAGGACAAATTCATTCCAAAGAGCTCATCAGAGCATTCACTCAGCGCGAAGCTGAAGAAGCCCTGATGCTCAGTAGGAATCAGCTACGAGTATTAGTGAGAGCACTAACTGGGCACTGTTGTTTGGGCAAGCATATGCACAACATCGGTGTCCAGAACACAAGAGAGTGCAGGTTCTGTGAAATAGCAGACGAAACACCAAAGCACATCTTGTGTGAATGTGATCCATTAATACCCATACGTAACCGAATTCTGGGTAAGCATGTGTTGCTCCCGGAGGAGGTACAGACGCTCTCTGCCAATAAGATCCTACAGTATATTCAGGTTGTAGGTCTAGGCAGTTTTAGCAGTATAGGGGCGATCACAATAGATCTGACTAGGTCGCAGTGATACAGGACTGTTTAAGCCTGCATAGCCCCTTTTCGAATAATAATAATAATATACAAAATATTGAAGTGATGATAGTTTAGTTTGCCATTAGCATGTATTTTGTAAAATGTCATTGATATAACAAATCAAATATCTTGGTTTCCATTTGGCCATCTAACCAGTTTTGACTGTAAACCCGTTGACTTCCTTACAAAGGGCCAATTTTTTGATCCGTAGTCAAAGTTACTATATCCGTTTGTCAATTTTACTATTACTATTACACAAACCATTGGTTATAATCACAATGCGTTTTTTAATGACAAAATCTACTATGGTTAAATTTAGCAATAGTTATTTATTTCGCCAGTAAAATGAACTGTATAATAGAATACTTTGGATTCCGGTTATTTTTTTTTTGTATTATCATTCCGAGTAAAATGTTTCAGGGTCCATAACTCGAGTTGCTCCATAATGCTCCATAACTCCATAATGCTGTGTTAGGGGATATAAAAATAATTGTTCTTATTTGGTTGTTAAATTGATGTGTCTGTTTGTATTAAAAAAAATAACAACTCTTTACTATTTAGTATTTAGCAATGGATATAGCGTAACTATACCAATAATACGATTTTAGACATTTTTGCCTGACTGTTCCAAATAATCTTCGGCGGAACACCTGGACCGATTTTTTAGCGGAATTTTCTCCGTCATATATCTGAAGTTACTCAGCTTTATTATGGTTCCGCGTAAAGAAATTAAAACTGATGGAATTGTGAACAGACAGCACTATGAAAATATTATTGCCCAATGATTATTTAAAAATTATATTACGTGATGAAGAGTGGAAAAGCGGATGGAGCCGCGGCCACACTGCTAGTGTTAAATAAAATACAGTTTAAGAAGAATGACAACATTCGATAGAGATGAATCTGTCGACAGTCGTCATCGGGCAAGGGGTAATGCCTCTAGGTAGATATTCACCCGCCTAATGTGTTACTATATCGGTATTTTTGCTATGTGTGTGGTGGTCGCGATCCAGTCGAGCTGTCTTGAAGTTTCGCCATGTCGGGGGTTTCAACGTGTGTATGATTTTTTTTTAATAGGCTCAGTGCTTTCACGACAATCCTATTTGATGTTAAGTGACGATGTGGTCCAGGATGATAAATGCGCTAAATTTAAAGGCACTGATTCTTGAGCGATGCTGTCGGAAGACACCTAGTTGGCGACAGGTTTTTAAACTCGAGGGTGATAACTACGCAAACTGGCATTATTAGAAAATGCCCTGCCTCACGATGTTTTCCTCCACTGAAAGCTCAGGGTAATGTTTTAGAGTTGGATTGCTGGACGTTATAAATAAATGTTTTATTTAACACAGTCGAAAACACCGAACGGCAAGTTGCGTAAGGGACGCAAGCAGGAGGCCATGTTCGACGTCTCCCGTTACGAGGAGCCCGATACCGTCACGGAGTCGGAGGCGGGCGAGACCTCCGGCGTCACCGCCTACACCCTCCTCGACACCTCCCGCCCCCCGGACCCGGACCGCCCCGACGCGAAGCTACCCGACGACAATATGA
This sequence comes from Samia ricini, assembly GCA_014132275.2. NCBI lineage: Eukaryota > Metazoa > Arthropoda > Insecta > Lepidoptera > Saturniidae > Samia > Samia ricini. The sequence continues at coordinate 1,278,008 of AP028162.1, forward strand.
ACTCGGAATCGAACCCCGCTCAGTTGGAACACCAGCCGGGCTGTTTCCAGCCGACCCTGCAGCCGAACGGTTGAGGTCCGCCGCCCCCCGCGACCCCGCACGCGAGAATTACACGAGGGGTACGGTGACCCCCCCAGACCCCCGCCCCCCCGCGCGCGCGCGCACCCCTCGGGTTACGCGCCTCAATACGGTCGTGTTGTTAATTGAGATTCTTGTAAAGTGTTTTATTTTTTTTTTGTAATTTCCTCATGTTTTTACGATCGGTTAGTAGGTTGGTTGGTTGGTTGTCAGTCGGTTCGTTGGTTGGTTGGTTGGTTGGTGGGTCGGCTGGTCGGTTGGTCGGCTGAATGTGCGTGTAGAGGTAAAGGTAAGTACCCCCGTTAAGTTACTAGTTGATATCGACGCTTGCAAGTGTCCAGGTGTGTGTGTGTATGCGAGTGTGCGTGTGTGAGAGAGAGAGGGTTTCGCCGCGGGTTTAGCTTCACGTGTTCCTACTAGACTTTTATTCGTTTAAAAATAAGGCTGATTTTACGTAAACATTTTACGGGTATATATGATAATAATTGTAAGTTTTATAAAACGTTACGGGGGCGCTCTCACTACGCTCTGAAACGTTTCGAGATTCAAAACGGACTAGTCAACGGTCGCCGTCGACGGCGAGTGAGCGGCGACCCCCCACCGCCCCCCTGGCCCCTGGGCCCCTTGCCGCCCCGCGCCCCCCGGGCATGTATTACCATACACTCTGTCCACGTTAACGGGCTCACGTGAAGTTGTTCCCGGGTTAAACTCTTTATCATTTATTCACTTCACTATTATCAAGCGGCGCCGCGGACCGACGCATGTCGTCGGCTCATTTTCATTGTAAATAATTTTAAATTACGAATTATCGAGGCGAATCACTCTCGTAATATTAAATTGTTGACGCGATTATAAACGCAAAATATTGATAAATATAGGACGCGATTTTAATCGGAACTTTCGCCCAGTTATCATTGAACCAGTGCCTATGTGAAAAGTACAGAATACAAAAAAAAAAAAATGATACAAAATATATGATAAATAAATGTATATGAAAAAAAAAAAAAAAAACTATAATAGTTAACACCGTTAGTTCAACATGATCGTACAAAATATAGACCAAAATGATAATTTAATAAAATTCAAACATCCGTTTTAAAATAACATAATTCATGTATAAATAATATTATTATTATATAAGAAGAGATTCAGAATATTTATTAATGTTGAAAGTGATTTTTTTTTGCTCGTTCGTAGAGACACATTTCTTAGACAAAGCCGTAGAAGCTATCTACTTTCACATAACATTCCAGCCCTTTTAATAACGCATCACAATTATAAAACGCTTTTTATCGCACATCATATAACACCTGCTATATATTAGGTATTGTAATAGCTAAAGGTTTTTTTTTAATTTTCATCTTATTTACAATTGAATCGATTTCCTTACTTTGAAGATACTTAAAGCCTAAGAGAATAAAAAAGTAGGTAGTATAAAAAAAAAATAATTTTTGTATAAAATAATTTAAAAATATAGTATACTTACCTATTATAATATTATTAAAGATTAAAAGTAATAATAATAATAATAGTAATTTATTACAACGAACTACTGATATATTATTATAATATGCGAATAAAAGTTTATAACGTTATCGTTGAAGTTATTAACGTTATTATAAACGCTGGTTTTTCGCGTCGACATTAAAGTACTCGTTATTCAGTGTTTGATATAATATGTTTAATTTTTTTTTTTAAATACCGGTAACTCGTAAGGAGTTCGTTGTTTATTATTGATTCCATATCACAATTTTTATCTACCTCATTTTATTCGTTGTAATATTGTTAAAATTGTTAAATAACGTAAAAAAAAAAAAAAACAAATATCTGTCATTTGACCCATCGACCAGTGGTTAGAATAGATACCCGCTAAATAGCACTTATTACTACTGGCTACTTCGTATTGCTGATTTTTTTTTATATATTTATTTTTTAGTGCGATAAGTATGTAGCTGAGGTTAATTATTCTATAGCTGAGTTTAACTGTCAGTTTTTTTTTTACAACTAAATAATATATAATAAGTAAATCGGTATGTTGGGACTAATTCAAAATACCAATAACGTATTTCGGTATGTTTTCGTCTATTATTTTTATATAACGTTATAACTACATTAATAACGATGGTCGAGTTAAAAATAAAACGTTTCAACGATTACTGTGTTTCGATGGATGCGTTTTATTAATAGTTTTTTTTTTTATTTTTATTACACCTTAAACTCTACTGTAATATTGATATCGTATTATTTAAAAAATATATAAATAAAAAAGATTTCAACTATCAACATACAGTAATACCCCGCTTTACGCGAGGGGTACGTTCCGAAGAAAATCGCGTTAACTGAAACTCGCGTATATCGAGGTTTATGATTAAGCATACGTCAAAATTGAATACAAAAAAATACAAATCATTTTAATCAATCGCTTTAATTCTAAGAACACTTTATGCGATACATACTCTTATTTTTTACGGGAAAATACATCTATTGTCTTTACATTATGTTTATACGCACTCTTTCGCGTAATCCGAGGCATTTGAGCGCGAAATTTGGCGTTCGCGTTATAGTGAAACCGCGCGTAACGGGGTCGCGCTAAGCGAGGTATTACTGTATTTAGTTAGTCGTTAAAGAATAATTTATGAATAGATGAAAACTATATATGGATATATTCATTTTTACGCTAATTATAGTTCGACTACATTTATTTTTTTTTGTTGTTATCGTTAATTTGATCAGTGAATTCTAGACTAAACGTTTTTTAAAATAATTTCCTGTGTTCATATATGAAAAACTTTTTCAGTATATACGAGTTTTTATTTTTTCTTTCTAACGTATGTTTGTACGTAAGTAAAAGGATATAATAATGAATTAATCTTTGTCTACTACTTTATTTGAATCTTTACTCGAATACATATTTCTCTTTCCGTGACGTCACAATCGTGGATATAAAGTTAGCTATAATTAATTATCATAATAAAGATGGCTAACATTTAGCACCTACTATTTGGCAATCTCAAATTTTATTCACATAATTTACACTGAATAAATTACATATGCTCTTAGACGTCCCCCATATCCATACAAACTGTTACTTCGTTTGTTATCGCGTGAGAAAAATATAAAGAAACAATTGACTACATAAAATATAGTCTGATTGGAATGACAACTGTCAGAAGAACGTCGACATAAATAATTAAAAATACGTGTTATTTATACCGATTAATATTAGATTGTGAAGTGTAATATAAAGACAGGAATATATGGTAATTAATGTCAGTTTTGACATAAGAACTGATATAGACATTTACAGATCGTACAATATAACAATAAAAGATAAAAAATAAAGCATGGGGTATTTTAACTTCATTTTTACGGAAGAAAAGATTCAAACTTTATCGCTTCGTCTCGATGACAGCTGTCATTTTATCAAACTACAAAGCCCGAGCGTAAAATTATATCAATATTTTTCATTAACCGTTAAATTTGTTTGTGAGGTTTTTCTGTTATAAAAAAAAAACATGAATGTGTAACAAAAACCACGGAATGAATATATCCATCCAGAGTAATTTATTCAAGTTATCTATGACTAAATAATTTAACTCAAGTTCAATTTCAAAATAATTAATTTAACCTAAGTCGAACCAAGTTCGCTCGAGATATGCACTTACAATTTGCATACCCTATTTTAATGAATATATAATAAATGCACCTATGTACAACTACATAAAGTAAGTTATGAGCTAATTTAATTTTTGGGAAGTCGATAGATTTATCATAAACTAATACATTAAGATGCTTCTAATTATAAGGGTCGAGGGGGGCCGGGATTATGTAATTTTCTCTACATATATATCTCTCTCTCTTTCTCTTGAGAAAATTAAAAAAAAAAGATCGTTGTGAATAAATTTAGAAGTGAGAAATTAAAAATTAAACAAAGATATAATATGATGTTTTAGACTTCCCAGTGTTGCATCGGCTCTTTATTGTGAAATGTTTGAAGTAATAATTATAAAAAAAATAATAATTCAGTGTTGAAATGTGTGTATTTTGATGAAATGTGAAACCGACACTCGTACCTGATATCTCAATTACACTAATTTAAAAAAAATGTAGTTAAAATATAGGATTTAAAACAAAAAAGATCTAGATTTTTTATATCATCGATGCTAGGTTCACTCACAGGGTTCGAGGTTTCGAGCTTTGTTTCGGGATCGCGCGTGTAGATAGATAGACGCGGACGAACCGGGGTTCGTATTGTTGTTAATAATCGCTTGCGTATCTCTGTATTGGATATTTATCGGATTGTTTATTATTAACGTTCAATTAATTACAACATTTTTTTAAAATCGTTTTTATCATCTCTTTCGCGTCCGATCAACATCTATTTCATTCACAGGTCATATACAAATAACATACCTTAAAGTTATCTCTTTAATGTTAAATACAAAAAGCATTTATTTAAAATCATTTATAACCTTACTCAGTGTTAGAAAAGTAACATAATCGATTTATTTTACTTATAAATCTAACGAAGTACGTACATAATATTGTGTTTGCTACTTACAACAGATACCTGAGAGGTACAGGCATAAATATCATGGATCTACTACCGACTAGATGGATGATTGTAAAAATAATATAAGTGCCGCTCTGTTAATCGAGGTTCGTAGATTACATCCAAGCGGAATTTATTCCATAATGTTAACAACTTCATTCACCTTTGTGGAAGATTTTAATATTCACTGTTTTAAATTGCTCTATCGCGTGGTCGTGCCAGACGCGTTACGAACATCCTAATTCTGATTAGCCAGGACGATAAATTCTCATAGATCTTACCGATCAGACGCGAAACATTTTTTTTTTGCTTTCCAACTACATACCATAGAACTTGAGCGTATTACGAACATATATAAACGATGTCGTATCTAGACTATACGAACTCAGTGGTACAATTATCAGGTTGTGTGAAAAGAAAATGAAAGCAAATAAAAATTGACTTATCGATTTTTAAATACACGTTATCCTTTTTTTAAGTTTAAAAGAAATTTTTAAGTATACGATCGTATTACATATTTATTCACGTTTATAATTCTTATTTCTCTCTCTCTTAAATATTAACAGCGGGCGGCATTTTATATTGTGTTTTGACAGTAGTGACAGTTTATAAATTGGACAGCGTTATGTCAAAATGTAATAGCGCTATGTCAGGAGGTCAAATGAAATTATAATGTATAAAGTAAGGCGGCCGAGATGAGAACGAAGCATTTTTACGGATAAATATATTTCAGTAACGTTTTTTTACAAAGGAGATGAGGATAATTTAAATTTATTTCTTGATGTTATAATTCAGCGGTGCTGAAGAGAGCGGTAAGAGCTGGTTTTTCACAGTAACACCCATTCTGCCTGTTGAATTAGTGTTTAAACTATAAAAGGCAATTGCAATATTTACAACAGTTTTCTAAAGATTCTAATATTCGAATATTATGTCTATGTACATATGTCTATATATAAAATAGGCTTTATAGTAAATCCCCTCCCAAAATCACAGGCAACGGAAACGGAAAACTATCCATCACACATTTAAAACAACTATCCATCACACATTTAAACAGATTGTCATCTCTTTTCAGTGTCTTCTGAATTTCGTTATCATCTGTAAAATTGTTTCACTCGTCTGTCATCTCTTAACAATATATATATAATTTTTTTTTTTTTTATTTTTCTGTCTGTTTTTCATTTCATTATAAACCGAGGTTGTATTATTTGATACTTTACATGTTTACACTTTAAATGGACGAATATAATCTTATGATGATTAACATCTCTGAGTGAGATTGAATTAATTCCTGAGGAATGTACAATGTGTGTGTTTTAATATTGTTTCGTAATTTATACGTGTTTATTTACGTAGCTACCGTCATTTGTCGAGATAATTATTTTTATGTGACGTTTGTTTGATGTATTCATTGGCTTTGGCATTCATGATGAGACGGTCTTTAATGGTTTTTATTTATTTCTATCATACTGGCCCTTTCTTTTTATCCTATTGAATATTTCCCCCCCCCCCTTCCATTCGGAAACTGACCATCGTCTACGTTTATAAGTCAACGAATAATAATTAAGTCTGCTTATAGAGTATAAATAAAATTTATTTCTTAATGTGTCGAGTACCCACAAAAATAAGACAATAGGAAAACAATGGAAAGCTGGCGTAAACGCCAGTGCTCAAGCGGTTAAATTTCCAAATAAAAAAGATACCGGAGATAGTTTCTTCTAAGCCGTAAGAATTTTTTAAAGTTTTTATTTAAATGTATATCTTATAGAGTTTGAATGTCTCGTTACTACATACATGATAATAATCGAATTTATTATAACACGAATGTATTTATCTCCTTTACCTGGCGTATACGAACCAAATGAATAAAGTCACGGTGAAGCTGTAAAGGTCCTTCCGATCGACAGCATTCGCTTGATAAAAAAAATGAAATATGAATGAAAAAGAAACAATGAATACATCAAATACTCTTACATAAACCGATTAAATGTTATATCTATTTTTAACAATGAACGATTATACTTTTACATGATTTTTTTTACACGTATTTAAAACACTGGCTTTGTCCGTCCTTTTAATGAAGAATGATTTTTTTAATAAAATTAATAATCAACAAAAAATAAATTGTCAAGCCTGATTATTGTGCCTCAGATAAATGAACTTCTAATCTGTTTTCTCTGTTGTAACTGTACGGATAAGGAAGGAGATTGTTTATATACATTGGGGGTGATTTTTTTAAATCTTTGGTCATAAACAAAGAGTTTACTTTGTCTATGGTTTAATTGGAAAAATCGATATGTCATTCCTGTTGAGGAACGTCCGGGTATATTTTATTCACGCTTTCAACACTTGTCACAGCGGGTATTCCATTCCATGATAATTGTTTTTATTTATATACACAATAGCATTTTTAATTTACTTTTTTTTGTTACCTACCCACACATTCCATGAAGGACTGCAATATTTTTTTTTACAATAACCAGATATCAAAATATATATAGCTATGAATACAGTTATTTTTTAAATTACTTATAATAGTAATAATTATTATGAATATACAAGCCTCGTAATAGAAAAGCAATAGGAAATTGATATTATGTCTGTTGTGCGTTTTCCGTGTTGTTATCAAATAGATCATTAGAGAAAGTTGTTAATGAAATTGTCGTATTCACCTCTATTTATATATTATATGAATAAGCAGAATCTATTCATTTTTTTTTTTAAATAATAACTTTTCCTATAATAATATTTGAAATATATTTTACTTCGCAGCGTTTACATTTATCACACTGTTTGTTAAAACGCGTTGGTTTGTGTTTTTTTTTTTTTTGCCAAAAATAACTATAGATTTGCAATTTTCGCTTCACTAAATCTTTAGCTGGTTGATTAGTGTAAAATTTAATTTTGACCTCCAATGATTTAGTGCTGCATTATACTGAAAACTACACCCAAAACGGTTCACTAGTTTCCCATTGAAACGCGGAAAGTCTATGATATGTGATGTTCTGTGCATATGTACTAAATAAACTTTCTTTTGATGCGTTTTCATCTACAGGTCTTTTATGATCTCCCTAAAGTTTCTGCTATCATAGTTACAAGTTATTCTAAATTATTGTTCATCTCAGATCCTCTTTCTTATAATTAATATGTTTGCATGTTTGCAATATCAAGGTTACGTATTTTCACAACATTGTTTCCTCCCACTTTGCTATATGATCTTAGGTTTTAGGTTTTAGAAGCAAGTAATTTTTTTGATCACAAATGTACCTCAATCGCAACTGTTTTATTTGTAACTCTGTTTTGATAGTCGATTATCTTGTTTTAGGATTTTGACAGTGAAACATCTTACTTAGTCAATACTTATAAATCTTGGAATGAGTTTAGTTAACTGGTTGTCCAATTCCCTAGCTTTTTATACTTCTTAATAATTTAACTTTTAGCAAACCAACGCGAATTCCTTACAATGGTTTTAATGAAAATTGTCGATAAAAAAGTAGCGTTTGGTTTACTTAACATTTGGCCAAGAAACAATGATTATCGCGCGACTATCTCTTATAATGTACTTACACGAACGCGTCTAAATTTCCTTCATAGTGATTTGTAAAACTAACTTTGCGAGTACTTTTCAAATACATCTATTTTTTGGTGTTTACTTTTAATATTTTATACTTTTTCGCTTGTACATTTTATTTCTTTGTTTAGTTTTCATTGTGTTATAATAATGTTTGTGTGTAGTTGGCACGCTTTGCAACGAATTCGATCGTTTTCCCTCTTGTAATATAACCAGGGGACCAAATAGAACCTCTATAGCGAACACGCCTGTTCATCTTTTTAATGTTCCCGTTGTTTATAAATGTCAGTTTTCATGGAATTCTCGCCCCCACCGTATCATGATTGTGATCCGTGGCCTTAAGGAATTCCCATATATCCTTTCTCTTTCTCTTCCACTTTGCGAATGTGCGACAAAGATAGAAGAGTGAGGTATTGTTATAACGTCACTGGGACATGAACCTGCTACTTTTTATTAGGATGAGTTCGCCGCTGACGTGTCAGATAAAATAATGATTATCTGCTAATAGGGGAAATGCTGATGAAAAAAAGTATATCACAGATCCGACAATCTACCTCCAGAAGGGCCAAAAGCACAAAACATCAGTGAGAACCACAGTTAATATATTCTTGCGACATCTTTTTCAATAAAAAAGTATAGCATGGCAAACCCGTCACGAGTGATCGTTAATTGTTTATTTTAAAATGGCAATGTTTTTATGTGAAATTCGTTGCAAAGGACGTGCGCGCGTGAATCAAAAACGAACGTGGTAATTACTGATAATATTCAAATTAACTATTAAGTATGGTGGCTCAATTTTGAATATAAGATTAAATTAAGCCACGATCCATGCTTTCAAGTGAAATATTTGTATAATTAAACGAACACTGAAGTATTTTATTACATTTTTAATTTGTCTCGTCAAGCTTTCTCTTTTTAATTTATAATAATGTGACGTAGGTACCGCACCGTACTTTCTTTGATGAACTGACAGGTTTCCAATTTAATTGTATATTTTTTATAATTGACTTTTTTTGTCAATGTTTGTTTATATTCGTTCCGTTTTAGTTTCATGACAATTGTTCATCATATCTGTTGTTGTTTCGCTACTTCAATGTTTTTAGCCTTATTTATTATTATTTATTTTATTTTATTTTCTTGGGTGAGACGTATGATAATTTCGCCTTTATCTTATAGGTACATTTTATTATTTTTAATTATTCGTGGCAAACAAATGAAAGTGTAATAAACAATATTTCAGTTTCTTAATCTAAAATTAAGGTCTTATATATATATAAACTTTGTGGGAATATGATTTTTTGTGAACAGTTAATTTTTATAATGTTTCTACAAAGTTACTGTAAAACTGAATTACTTCATTTTTTAATCTGAAGTTTTTTTTTTATTAATTAAATTAAAATATATTTCATATTCCCACAAGGAGAAATTAATTGTTTAAAAATTATAAAGAAATATCTACCTCAACCAAACTACCCATTAATGTTGTATGTAAGTGTTCTTTTGAGTCTTATTATTACTAATAAATTACTGAATTGTAGTGTTTTTGATAATAATAATATTTAATAATAATGTTCCACCATCCCATTTTGATATGGTAACTATTGTTACCCAAAATCATATTGATTGCGGACGATGAAGTGTTGAAACCATGTTGAAACGGTATTGTCAAGTTCGAAATGATATTAAATTTGAAAAATAAAATAATTGCGTTTTATTTCTTAATATGTCCTATTCGTTACGTGCGAAGTGAATAGTCCAAAGCGACCTGTTATAGGACGTGTAAAGAATGTCTTTTTTAAAAAAAAAAAGAACTTTTAATCGCGGAGAACTTTTAATAGATATAATAGAAATATAGATTTGGAAATATGTTTCCGCAGAGGATATGATTATCTTTAGGCAACCGTCCAGGAGGAAAGCTCAAGTCCGACTGACTGATTCGTGATCGTTTCCTAAGAGCTAAGGGAGTTATGCTGACCTGGGATTGTCAGGGCAGCATTAAGGCATACATAGCGGGGGTATAACAGACCGCAACCCATGCCAAGATAGAAATATAAAACTAGTTAGGATTTCGAAGCAAACAAGTTGAGATCTGTAAAAATAACGGTATATATAGTCGGCGTAAATTCTCTATTTTTCCTACAGCAGCTCGGAAATAAGTACCAAAGAAATAAAATGGATAGCTGCTGTGAAAAGGAAAAAGTATACGATGAATTTTAAATTATGATAACCTATTGAGCACTAACCTGGCGTTTACGCCAGTTTACCATTGTTTTCCTATCGTCTCATTTTTATGGGTAATCGACATATTAAAATATATAGATGATATCGTACATGTATCTTGTGTTTTAGTTTCATTTACACCCTCTACTTTTCTCTAGGAGAAATATTGTTTTAAAAGGTAATTAAAAGAAATGAACTTTCAAATCAGATGTATTTTGTTTATAAAAGAGGTATGGAACTATTTAAATGTAAATAATTATAATCACTTATACAATAACTACATATACGAGTATATAAAAATGAACCCCTATTTCTCCTGGTCACGCTATAACTTGAGAACGGCTCAACCATTCATTCTTTTTTTAAATGTTCTTTAATACTTCGTAAAGGTTCTTACATTAAAAAAAAATGAAAATTGCGCATAAACTTAGAAAATTTAAGAAAACAACGAGCATATTAACTTTTCTAACCTAAACTTTTTTGACGTTCGACATAACTGTCAGTTGTTTGACAGTTTAATTATAACAACTACTTTGATGCATTGGAAAGAACGAAAGAATATTAAAAAGTTGCCGCTAATAAATGACATAGTAAAGAGTTTTTTTTTTTTTTTTTACGAAAAATACAAACTTTTGTTTTTGCATTTCGAATATCCATTTCTAGAATTATGTTACATTAGGTTTTTCGTTATAAATAATACGGTGTTGAGAGATATAGATAAATATTTATTGCTTGTTTAAGAGTTGCACTAAAAGGCTCTGGCGACAAAGCCTTGAGACGGCGCCCTCGTCTTTTCGTCGTAACTTGGCCGCGAGCCGCGCCAGGCTGAACCTCGATCTGCGACTCTGACGACGACCACCTAAGATTATAAATTAGCAAAGTAAATAAATTACAAAATAAGTTGCATAAATAAGATCATAATTCGCGACACAATTCAGAGCTTTGTGGATGTATACAAAATATATGTTACATGAAAATAACACTTTAGAAATGGAAACTAGAACGATACATCCAGATTTGATGACGAAGGTAATGAAATCATTCGTTAGTCTCACCGCAAAGAGATGTCAAACAGACAAACTTCTCTTGGGAGGTTCATTTACCATAGATAAGAGTAAAAATAATGAAGCTTTGAATTATATAAATGCTCTGATATGAAAACCTTTGCCAAAATAATCGACTTAAATTCTAAATAATATTCTATTTTATGAGGTTTGTTAGGTACCTTCAGCGACTCGTTGCCAAGCTTCCCTGTCAACGTTCACCATGCCTGTCGAGGCGCTTCGCCCCAGAATAGCTGATTCTTGAGAACTAGAACCTTGGGATTCCGTCACATCACTCTCGCAGCTTACTCGACTGGATCTAAAGACGAATAAAATTTATTTATAAACATTAATTGTAAAAGTTTTTCCCCGTGTTTTCTTCAGCTTTTATATGAAAAACTTGTAAGTATGCTTTTCAATTTAAGACATTAAAGAAATAAAATAATTTCAAAAACATAAGTAAAACAAACCTGTCCCCAGGTCTTAAATCATTAGCAGAACTGGTTCCCTCTCTCCTCATTGGGACTGTTGATGACAGGAATCTCTCTCGGGCTGCTTTGATCCTTGCAGCCCGCTCTGACAGCCGCATCGTTGCGTCTGATTCATAATGAATGGTCGGCTCTACCATCGTAGATATTGATCTTGCAAATAACCCAGGATTCTCCGCCATCAGCTTCGATAAGCTTGGTACTATTGTCTCTGACATCTGCCTTAAAATTGGCAACGATTGTATCACGGGGTTTTCCGTTTTATTTATATTCTTTTTTGAATCGGGCACAATGGTATCAGTGCTAGCTGTTCCTGTAATAGTTTCCTGACTGTCTTCTATCTTTTGAACTTCTTTGATTTCTATTCTGGATTGTTCAGGATGTAAAGCATTTGCACTGTGGGACTTTAGAACTCCATCTAAACTAGAAGAAGTTTGAGTTAGTGGTTTTTCTATTGAGGATTGGTCTCGTCTAGAGAGTTGACAAGCACTGGCGGACTTTTGAACTTCCCTTTCCAGGAATGGGTTGTTTCTGTGAAAAAATAAAACATTTTATTTCAATTAATTATTTAGTACATTTCCAAAACTCTTAGGTAAAAAATTAACAAAACATTTTGCGTAGCGCAGCTTATAACTTGTAGTCATTGCTGACAAATACACTATTTATATTAGATGCCTATAATAAAGTTTCGAGATAATATATTCTGTTTTTAATAAAACTGATCTGGTAAAACCACAACTTGAAATGGTTAATGTTTTGTATTACCTAATATTAATTCCAACTGGCATATCAGGAGGTCTACGTCTTTCTGCAGAAGGAGACCGCCAAGCGGGTGATGAAGCTCCACTACTGCCTCCAGAAGTGGGACCTGAAATTAGATAATTAATTACAGATATCGCATTTCGATTACCATACATTACCCATCGTAAAATTGACGCTAACACTTTTTAATTCTTAAAATATATCATACCTTCTTCATTAATTTTCTTATTGTATCTCTGAATCATAATTCGAATTGATGGGGCAGTTTCCTTCAGTTGAGGTTTTCTTTGCGAAGAGGGAGACGAAGGCAGTGGAGGCCTCGTTCTTTTTTTCTGGTCTTCTTCAAGTAGGTCGCTTGAACTTTTAGAGCGGCACTGTTCCTGTTTCTTGGTAGATTTTTCTGGTTTTTTATGTTCAGTTACTAGTTGGATGTGTTCAGTTGATCTCACTTCAGGGTAAATCTTCAACGTTCACTGGTATGACTGCTCTTGGAACCGATTCTCCGCTTCTCACAACTGGAGAGAATATTTTCCTTGTTGTTTTAACTATTACTTCTGGCGATCCATCTCTCGGCTCTGGGGCTTTGAACTTTAGGACGAAAACCTAAAAATATATCTAGAATTTTTAACTAAACGTTTGTCAGCGATTAAAGAAAGTTCGACTTGGGTAGAATCTGATAGTAGTTATAAAACAATATGCATAGTAGGTATATTGTAAGAGGTTATTTGAGAAGAAGACGTACGACTGTAGAAAAAGGTAAGAAAAATGAGCAATACAATTTCTTAATCATACCTCTCCTTCAGAATCTGAATGTAATGACGTGGGAGGTGTTCTTGGTTTCTCAGACGTACGTCTTGGTCGTTTTTTTCGCCTTGGTATTTCCACTGTCACTGTGTCTATGTCTGGTTCTGTATCGCTCTCTGATGGTTTCGATTGTTCCCTTTCTAATCTCGCTCTGGTTTTAGTCTTTTTCTTACCGTTACCTTTATCTGCATCTTTCTTTTTACTTTCATCTCGAGAATCTTCAATACATTCTCTTAATTCCCTTGTGTTCGATTTTGTAACTGTAATAATCTTTTCATTAATAACTTTACTGGTTGATGCTACTTTATTAGCTATTTCATGAAACTCGTCATAATTTTCATCATTATTTATTGCAATGTTATCATGTTTAAACCTGCTGGAGCCCCTTTCTACCTCTTCTATAGCTTTTCTAATATACATAGCGTCCTCTTCAATACTCGGCTGTCGTGCAATGATGTTTCGTCTGCTTTTCTCTGAGCTTTTTATCTGCAATTCATTCACTGGATTGAATAATTGTACCTTGGTACATATATTCAAATACGTCAATATTTTACCTGTTCTTTGGAGTTTTTTTAGATCTTGTGCCCGTTTGTTTTGCTTTGATTCCTCGTGATTCTGAAAGTAAAACTGTTCCCACTTTAGATCGATTATTGTTTTTTTATAATGCTCTTCCCTATTTATTTTCTTAAATATATAATTGCCTTTCGTCGTGAACAAAACAAATAAGATTGAAATGTAGTCATAAAGATCATTTATAAAATATCAATGTGGTCCCTAGAAGAATTAATATTTTCTACAAGATGGCGGCCATACGAATTATGAATACATATTAAGAATCTAGATTTCTTATATCCAGGTAAGTTCAGAATTTTTACAATTCTTGACGAAATAATTTATTGTGATAATACTCACATAAAATATACTAAATTATGATAAGCTTAGAGTACTGAGAAGGAAATTATTTTCGATGCTGATACACTGGACAATCAAACCTTAGTAATATAAACTGGATACCAGAGTGGTCAAGTAACTACAACTGCATATCTTGAAAGGCATAATGCGTTATAATAATCGGTAAGGCAAAGAAAAACGTTACATTTATCTACTCACGAGCACCATTTTGAAGGACAGCGGTTCCAGTTACGGCAGAACTAGTCTCACACAACAGTCTGGCTTCAGCCTGCCCGTACGTATATATCGGTTTCTGAGGAGTGTGACATGGAGAAACAGCTACCAATGGAGCGGCTGTGCATACTTCCTCTGCTTCTACTTCTACTATGACAGCACCGCGGGCGTGTGGACTGTCGCGGTCATCTTCTACGCCGTCGAGCTGGAAAATCAATTATCTAGATGTAAACAAATTGATACAATTCAAAAATTAAAATCTTAAACATTGAAAATCTACGCGGGTAGTTTAACTTTTCTTGGTGTCTTTAGTGATGGACAAAAGTTAAGACTGATTCAAAACATGAAAATAACAAAATGTGCAAAGAATGAATTTCGAACCCCGCCTATCCGACTCTAAAATCGGCCTAAGCTTTCGGTGAAGGAAAACGTTGTGAGGAAACCATTGCATAGTGGTAGGGCATTTTCTACTGGGTAGCTACCGCTCTCAAGTTTGAAAACCTGTCGCCAAATACCAATAGGTGTGTTTCCGGCAGCATCATTAGAGAACCTGCACCTCTAGGATTAGTGTGTTTACCATCCTGGACCACGTCGTCATTTAACATCAGGTGAGATTGTGGTCAACGCACTAATCTTATTCCGTGCAAAAAAAAAAAAAAAAAAAAAACGATATTCGTAAAAGGTGGTTGAGAAAAATAATGACTTACAGAATGATCTCTCTCATATTCGGAATCAATGTCATCAACGTCGTTCACACTTAGACTAGATGCGTGCATGCGACCAGATCCAGCGGTAGAGGGGGCCACGCTACCGTCGGACTTGGTCCGTGTCAGTGGAGCTTGAGGCACCTTCACTCTAGCTCGAGCTGCACGGAGTAACGCTGATGTCGACGCTTCGGGCGCTATACCTCTCGATTTCTCCCACTCATGTAGTTTGCGTGTGAAAGAACGGGATATACCTGGGATTGTAAATACTTTTTAGACATCATTCTCTCAACACGTTTGAATCTCTTCATGAAAAAAAATATGAAATTTATGTTGTCCTCTTCTTCAGTTTTGAGGTTATTGAATATTCTGAAAACCTTATTATTGAATTATTAAATCCTTACTACTTACTTAATTACTTATGGTTATAGTAAAAAAAAATTGTATGTCTCATGCAAGAAGTTTTTGAACTATTTACTTACATTTGTGAACTGTCTGGTTGTTGCGATTAATCAATAATTAAATAAGAAAGAAAGTTGATTGATTACCTTGAAATTTAAAAAGGCCGGTGGAAGTTTGTACAAGGACCTCGTCCGGTTTTGCCTCCTCTTCCCAAGCTGGAACTGAGTTTGTCTCTTTCATACGTTTCCATTCATCTGAAATGTTGAATCAAGTTTTAACCGTCTTTGGAGATATTTGTCTGTTAACATTTACAAAATTTTACAAGCGTAAATGCATTTCCCCCGTAAAAAGGGAACAAAGAAACAAGCATGTAGTTCTAGTATTATTATTTTTTCCGGAATAAAAATATTCACAAGAGCTTATGAGTTCACCCAGCTTTTGTAAATTGTACGACTTCAGATGCTCATGAGAAATTACTTGTGGGTTTTATTGACATTCAGAATACAAAATATTGCAGTGTAGACAAAACCGTAAAAATATGGATAAAACACCAAGACACCACTTTCATGAGTGTGCAACAGCTTTCTGACAAAAGTGTCCTATGGTTTAATTGTCTCTAAGAATAGGTCTGAGATTTGGCAGTGTAGGACGATTAACGTATTTACAGTGATACATATTTTAATAGGGTTGCCCTTTTAGAAAAATAATGATAGCCATGCTATGCCCATATCTCTTGCGCGAAATTTGTTAATTTAAAGACAGAACAAGAAAAGTGTAAAATATTAAATTACAATAAAACACAAATTAGAAAAGGACAGAGCTTTAAGAAATATGTACCTACACAAAGACGCGGACGTACTGAGAGTAAACTCACCCCATCTCTTTAGGAAATCCTCGCTGAGGTCCTGTCTCGCTGGCACCGGTAAAGGCTGTTTGTTAACGCCCTTCTTCAATTTCCACTCCTCTAGTTTCTTCCTGAAGTCAGCCGACAGCTGTTCCTCGGTAGCGACGGGACGGGTCGCTAAGTATACATACATATTAATGATTTGTTATTTTTGCTAACTACGAAATTAAGAACGAGCTTTCTTGAGAGAATATACAAGTTTCATATTGGCTGCCTATGACAGATTTTCTTTAATTATCTACAAGATGGCGGTTATACGAATTATGAATACATATTAAGAATGTAGATTTCTTAGTGATACGTAACTCTAACAAATTGTTACTTGCGTTTATTTACCTGCATGTAATTTGTCCCGTCTAGCTGAGAACTCTCTGCGAAGCCGTGATTGGAGCGCTGCGTAATCTCTTGCGATCTCCTCCCTGACGCCACTCGCTTCACAACCACTGCTCAACCCTTCGGTTTCTGAGGGCAATTTTATTTAAAAATTACATCACTTTTATTAAGATATTTTTGTAAGATTCTCGATTAAAATATTATGAATTTGAGCATACAATGATTAAGTTGTTGTAGTGATAATGTATTTGATAATTACAGTTGTGTTTTTTCGAATGGATTGAGTACTGTAGAGTTATTGGGTGCACGATATTGTACGTTGAAGAAAATTAAAATATAACAATTCAAACACAGCCATAACGTTTATTAAAAAATTACAAGGCTATTTTAAATTAAAAAAAAACCGTAATCGATTTATTTCCGGTACATTATTTTACTCTATGGTTAATTTACCATCACTGTCAAAAAATCGTCTATAAATAAAAATTACAAATTCAGTGACAAAAATTCAAATAAATATGGAATTAAATTATTGAAAAATGTAAGTATTTGAAGTAAACTTTGATTTTTTGCAAAACTATTCTACAGGTTTATACTGTAATTATCAATTTAAAATTGTATAAAGTTATACCCAAAGATTTTAGATATTGTTTATCTATTAGAGAGTTATTTTAGAGGGAGTTTGAAAGTTGCGTCAATGGTAGAAAAGTTGAAAGGTTCTCGTTTGTCGTGGTATGGACATGTTATGAGAAGAGAGGAAGCGCATGTGGGTAAAATAGTAATGAATATGAATGTGGAAGGACGGAAAAGTAGAGGGAGGCCAAAGAAAGTGTGGATGGAGTGTGTAAGAAATGACATGAAAGAAAAAGGAGCGAATGAAGAGATGACGGCTGATAGGGACGTATGGAAGAGGAAAACATACTGCGCCGACCCCAAGTGAGTTGGGAAAAGGCAGGAGAATGATGATATTACAGAGTTATTTTTAGATAAAAGCTCTTTTGTAATTTACAACGTACGTTTTGCGTCGCATTTTTACATACACCATGGCTCATCTTAATCGAATAACGATAATATATTCACGAGATCTGTTGAATGTAATAAGTATGAAAGAAAGTACTGCCTCGGTAGCGCAGTTGTATTACATACGACTGCCGTTCTGAGGTCTCGGGTTCGATCCCCGGGTCGGGTCAAGTGATATTGGGTTTTTTTCTACTCAGTTTCATCCCGGAGTTTGGAATTTGTGCCCGATATGGCGACAGGCTCGCCCCCTGTCACATCTGGGACGGAACTAAGCTCGGCGAAATGTGGGTGGTGTAGTTCGCTATTTCACCTCTGCCTAACCCTTCGGGGATAACAGGCGTGAGCATATGTATGTATGTATGAAAGGAAGAGAGACGATTCACTGACGGCCACCATCAGTATATTAAATACATTATATGAAACAATAGCAACTTGATTAAAATAAATTAATATTTTTCGAAAGTTGACATATCGTGGTATGGTATTTCGAGGACTTATTGTATCCGCATGTATTGTTATAAGGAATATTAGTGTTTGCTCACAATATCACCTGATATTAATATTAACCGGGCGAGCTTCACGCTATGGATTCCCGTTTTCCTTTACCGAAATATGGGGTTTATTTTTAGATATAAACACTTTGTCCCAAACGTATTGGCGCTGAGCTGTGATCGTTAACAAGAATTATTTTAGCTATATTATATAAGCAAAATTAGTTAGTTTAGTTCTTCTTGAGTCTGAAAGACGAACATAAACAAATTCGCCGAAATCAGTCAATCTGTATTCGAGAAATCATTAAAAAGGCCGTTTCATACAAACTGTATGGTAGAATGAATTTACGCCATAGATTTTTTTTAATTTTAAATTGTTCTGTTCGGGACGGAGAGCAATCCAACAAATCAAAGATCATATAAATCGGTCCAGCCGTTCTTGAATTATAAATGGTGTTGGGTACTAACCCGATTTTGTTTTATAGGTACCTATATCTATATATAATCACATGATGCTGAAAATCAATAGCAAATGTTACCTGGTTATATTCTCTTCGTAATATTTTTTATAGGACTCTATGTATATGTAAGTATTATTCTAGATCTAGTGAATGATCGTCATAATTTTAATACTAGAAGTAAAGACAAGTTGGCCGTCTGACGCTTTAGGTTAAGTAAGTCTAATAAAAGCTTTATGGGTAAATAGTATTCGGTTTTACAATAAGATCCCAAGTAACATTACCGATTTACCTGACAATAAGTTCAAGTATTATGTCGAGCAAGTTTTAATCTCAAAAGGTTATTACAGGGTGGATCATTACGTGAACGATAGTGATGTCTGGAATTAACCCACATCTCTGTGCTTCCACTAACATTATTAAAACTACGATTTGTATAGTTTTTTATATGACAAAAAAAATGATATATATTATATTTATGAAAAAAAAGAACCAGATCGAGTTTCTCGCCTGCGCTCTTCTCGACTGGGTTGTTTTTCCGAACCGGTGGTAGTGTTTTAGACGTTCATAAGCGCCTTCTTAGGGTCTAAATTGAATAAATAAATTTTGATTTTGATTCAATTGAATTAAGTTTAACTAATAAACCATTAAAATAAATTGATTGAGATATAGCGTTATCAGATCGTTTGGAAATCATTGTTTAAGATGGTAGGACTAGTAGAAGATTCGACTATGAATTGATCACAGCTATATCATTTCTTGTCTAATAGTAAACATGTATGTGCGCGGTTGTGTTTCACTCCTAGAAAACTAATTCGATTCTCAAGGGATCTTCATATCTGTGGGTGATTATACTTTATTTATGCCCTTATGAAGTTGAAAGTTTGTCATGTAGTAGCAGTAAGTGTATTCCGGCAGCATCGGATGGCATCTAGATCTCGTATGTTTCCGTGTTAGGCAACATCAGAACTTACAATTTTGTTTAACTATTGTTAAAACACTACCTAAACGTAATTCTATTTAAACTGAACCATGAGCTTTTCCGTAACCTAATGTTCGTCCAGTGCTCGTAAATCGACCACGGTTATTACTGAAAGTAAAAAAAAACTGTTTTCACATTTTTTAAATTAAATCAAATAATCAAAATAAAATTGACCCGTAAACTGAGGTGAAAAATGTCGACCGTTTTTTCTTTGCCTATTTATACATATGTAAGTATTACGTAAGCAAAATTTTTGGATATTTTGATCCCGGAACTTGTCAGCAATAGTCAGTAAACGCTCTTAAGCATGAGAATAATTTAAAAAAAAACAACAAAATTAATATGTAAATATTGTTTACATAACCACCATTCAGACATTGCCGTTCCTCGTGCCATCAGAAATAAGCAAAACAGATCCATTTAAAACCGTCAGCCTGTTGCTACAAATTCCACTGTCTAACAGATTTGTCCTGCTAACTGTCTTCTGTCATGCCGGCACAACGAGTGCAGTGAGTTCAATGGATTCAGTCAACCTCCAAGGCAGATTACTGCAGCAAGCGCCAGTAGAACTGGACCTAGTCGCAACTGTCGATTCGAGACCTGTCCTTGCGATTTAGTCAACAATATACTTCGGTAAACGTCCATGCGAAAGCAGAGGTTGATTTAACGCACCACCTTTATAGTTTTTGTCATACCTGATCGCTATACAAGTATTTATTCGTTAGGTATCCATGTCCTTTCATCATACAAAAGGTAACGTCTATCTGTCTCTCTATACGTTAATTGGCTTATAATTCGTGAACCACTAAACCGATTTATATAATTCTATTTTTTAAATTACCTGAAGTCAGTATAAAGAATACCCTCAAATAAGTCCAAAGATGTCATGAACACATTTTCGGGTTATATTTCATTCAACAAGACAATTGAATATTTACAAAAATTATATCCGAGCGGAGCCGCGGTAACAGCTAGTTATATATATATACATGCTAGAATGATACGTATGCTAGAAATTCGAATACCAGTAATAAAACTCTTGAGAAAAAAAACAGTCATCATCATCTCCCTACCCTTTTCCCATTTTTATTTGGGGTCGGCGCAACATGTCTTCCTCTTCCATTCCTCTCTATTTGTTGTCATCTCCGCATTCACTCCTTTTCTAAACATATCATCTTTCACACAGTCCATCCATCTTTTCTTTGGTCTTCCCCTTTCCATGTAACCGTCCACATTCATATCCAATACCTTTCTTACAACATCCTCTTTCTCCCTGCGCATCACATGTCCATACCAGGATAAACGACCGCCTCTTAACTTGTCTATTATTGGCGCCACTTTCAAACTTCCTCTAATATATTCATTCCTAATCCTGTCCATTCTTGTTCCCCCACACGGCACACATCCATCTCAACATTCGCATCTCAGCTGCATGTAATCTTCTTTCGTCCGTCACCTTTATTGGGTAACATTCTGATCCATACAAGACGACAGGTCGTATTATGTTCTTGTAAATCTTCCCCTTTAATTTAAAGGGGATTTGCGGATCACACGTAGTAGCCGCCGCCATTTCATCCATGCTGCGTTAATTCTATGCTTTACCGTCCGGTCTATTTCGCCATTATGAGAAAAAAACAGTCGTCGGGATAAAAATATTTGAAATACTTGTAGATTTCATAAATCATGGTTAACTGCTATAAATTCCTATAAATAAATCTAAAATTCTATATTTTCAATTGTTTTTTTCTATCTTACGACGTACTGTATCCAAATATGTATGCTTCAAAAGCGAAATAAAAATTAATAATTATAATTAGGTATGTAATTAGCCTGTTTTTGTTTTCATTCGAGGTTTTACCTTATTTATGATTTTGTCCTTTTCTTTCAAAATACCGTATATTTTATTTTATTATTACTTCATATTTATATAAATAATTTTATTTATAATAACTGTGCTGTTTAAACACAGGGTAAAATTATAAGTAATTTAAAATTAATGTGTCGATTACCCATAAAAATGACACAATAAGAAAATAATGGAAGTTGGCGTAAACGCCAGGTTAGTGCTCAAGGGGTTATTAAGAAATATAAATATCTATGACTAAATGTTTGATAGTGAAATGTATGTGTAGATTTGTTCGTTTATAAAACCTAGATAGATTTAGTCCAGGGCCGTAATCTCGATAGATGTTTCATGGAGATGGTAGCCAAAGCATCATTTTGCAAATTTTTGACCCTCACGTCAGCAATAGTAAGCAAGGCAGACCATTTAGGACCACAACGTCACTTAAAATCAGGTGAGGTTGTGGTTAAAGCACTGAGCATATAACGTATAAAAATAATGCATTGAAAAAAAAAAAATAGTAGGTAAATATTGCTTACTTAATCACTATCTGTCTGCTTGGATGTTTGTCCCGGGTAATTTCTGGAACGGCAGGACTGATTTGGACGCCCCCGGACTTTAGACCAATTGGTCGTGCCTCTTCTTTGAGAGGTGGGGGGAAGTATTCTCCTCCATCCCTACCGGGCCATTGCACGGACGAGGCCTGGTGGGTTCGCCGCAGGGGGCGACGCGGTGCTTGCGAAAGCCACCCCGTGTCGCCCCCATCTCAAATGCGGCGGACGGCCCCGGGGGGTTTTAGTGGGTATTTCCGGGTGCTTCACGCCCGGTTGTGTCTCACACTGGCACGGAGTTCGTCCCTCCGTGCCCCCTTACCTATTGCATCGGGGGACTCCGGTCTCACTAATGCAATAGGTAAGGGTAGTGCGTAAATGCATTTCCCCCCGTCAAAAAAAAAAAGGACTGATTTCGACGGGACTTTTTTGATATTTACTTATGTTACTCCGTGTAACTTAGGTTACTTTAGTTTTTCGAAAATAATTAGGGTTCCGCGTAAAAAAAATTCAACGCACTGTGTTTATGGCCATTTTTAATAAAATTAATTTTTATCAATTTAATTACATTAATGCATGAACAGCGATGCGAGAATAAAGCGATGATGGCGCAGTGGATAGTGCGCCCGGATTCCGTGTCAATGGACGCGGGTTCAAACCCATCTATCCGGCTCTGAAATCAGACTGAGCTTTCGGTGAAGAAAATCATAGCATGGTGGTCGGGCATTTTCAAATGATGCCCACCTGGGTAGCTACCACCCTTAAGTTCGAAAACCTGTCGCCAAATACCAATAGGTGTGTTCCGCCAGTATCACTTGAGAACCAGAATCTAGGCTTAGTTTTAAATAATAATTGGAACATAATGTCTTGATGGTGTTATCCATTGAATGTTATTTTGTTAACAGTTTAATAGGTTTTAATTTTTGCCACGGAACCCTAATCATTTAAGGAAAAAATTTCCTACTTTTTTTGGTGCTAAGAGATAGGAAAGAAATTTTTCACAAATTCAAACATCTACCAGTAAAATTGTGCATTGAGGATTTTATTCAGAATTTCATAAGTTATCTGCCAAAAAAAAATCCCGTCAAAATCAGTACAGCTGTTCCAGAGGTTAGCAACAAATAGACAGGCAGAGACAACAAAAATTTTAAAATTGTATTTTGGTTATAGGTAATGTAATTAACAAAAGTTGTTATTGATACGGACTGCCTCGGTGGCGCAGTTATATTACATACGACTGTCGTTCTGAGGTCTCGGGTTTGATCCCCGGGTCGGGTCAAGTGATATTGGGTTTGTCTACTCAGTATAATCCAGGAGTTTGGAATTTGTGCCCGATATGGCGACAGACTCGCCCCCTGTCACCTCTGGGACGGAACTAAGCTCGGCGGAATGTGGGTGGTGTAGTTCGCTATTACACCTCTGCCTAACCCTTCGGGGATAGCAGCCGTGAGCTTATGTTATGTTATTGATTCAGATACTTTGATTTTATTCCATAGTATAGATTAAAGATAGTTAATCACTGAAGATTTACTTTTTAGTAATGATAAAAACTGATCGGGTCTGAGGTTAAACATAGAAAAACTTGAGAACACAGCAAAATTTTAATATTTTTCTTTTATTTCAGAAGATGTGGTCCAGTAACAGAAGCGTATACAAAGGTTTACGATTCCATCGCTGAACTATACGACAATGTATTGACAAGGGTAAACGACTAACATTTAGGCGTGCAAGTTAGACGTAGAAAAATCTGACCGGAGTCTGGACTCGATCCAAAACCGGCTCGCAATGTTTAGTTAGCGGTAAATCAAATGGGAATTTCAGAAATTCACTTGCTATTTTAGCAATTTATATTTCACGATAATGGAGTTTAACTATCTTGTTTGTATATCGAACGGGATGGAATCAGATCTCTGGTTGAGTTCGATGAATATTGTGTTTCTGAACATCTTCAATTTTACGTTACGTAAGGAAATTAATTTTATTCATAAGGTTGCTACCACAGTTATTATTCATACAACGGCTCTCTATACGAAGATGGTGACCATTAGTGGATCTTCATATCTCGGCAGTTGTAGATACTCTTGTATTGGAGTACTGTACACATTAGGTGAAGGGTAGAGATGATTAAAAATTTGCATTAATTGGCTTATTATTTGGTTTGGTTTGGGCATGTAGAGAGAGGATGGATGAGAGAAGAATAACGAAATTAATTTATAAGGAGAGGGTGAATGGGCAAGTCGGTCAGGGTCGACCTAGGCGAATGTATCTAGACCAAATCGATCACGTGTTAAATAAAGGCCAGGTAAAAAGTACTCATAACCGACGAGCATGTGTGAAAGCGCTCATGAAAGTAGAGGAAGCGAAAGAGGTATGCCAAGATCGTAGCAAGTGGAAGGACGTTATCTCTTCCTACCCCCATGGGAGAAAGGCGTGATGATATGTATGTATGTATTGGCTTATACTGTTTAGATTTAGTAACCTTTGACAATTATATCACCTAATATTAGGTGACGATGTAATCTTATAACGTATCTATTAGCGTAATATTAACGTGCTAAAGCTAGAGGGAGTAGCTATTAGGCGATGTTGCCACAGCAAATCTATAGGCTATTAAGCCTTTTTTGAAATAACTATAACATGTTCATATAAAGTTTGATATATTTTTAGGTGTCTGATATACAGGACTATGTCTCTACCGTATCCGAACGTGGAGGTTCCTGTCAGAGAGATATTCAGGTAAATAACGTAAACTCTTACTCTTACTTAATAAAATGAAGTCTTCGACCAGTGAGAGTTGCAGTGATGCACATACAGTACTGAGACTGGTTACTTAAAATAGGCCCAACAAGAAAATTCAGTTATCCAAAGGATAATTGAGAGGGATATGCTTGGACTTCTACTGCATGGTAGAATGAGGAGATTCTCCAGAAGAATCAAAGTATCCGATATTGCCCGGAGAATTACCAACGTTGGGCGGGGATCATAGAATACATTGCTCATGGAAGTAATGTTCAACGAAGCTGGTGGGTTTTCGAATGGCGATCACGTACCTAACGACGGAGCTTGGCTAGCCCCGACAAGGTAAACCGACGCTGGATGCCGATGGCGCATAACTGGTCGTTGGATGTCTTTCATTTGACATAATAGTGATGATTAATAATGAAAATAATACATAAAAATAGTAATAAAACTTTTTTTTTTTTTTGAAGTAATTGTCTAGCTAAAAGAAAACTTCTAGAAAACACTTTGAATACGTTGAAAAATCCGTTTTATTGACTACTGTACACGAATTGGTTTATGTAATAATGTATGCGATACGTAGGTGGAATATTATTATTGCAGCGATATGAGAGAAAGCCACTAACTCGTCTGTTACGTTGTAGGACTTTGCCAATGAAATAATAAAAAAAATCTATACGTTTTATTCAGTTTTAAATTTAATTAACACAGTCGATTGTCGTTAAAGGAAAATATTGTGAGAATGTTTGTAGAACATTTGAACGTGTCTAGAATGTGTTTCTAATTATTTTTGTCCTTGTAAGTCAAGTTGATAGTACGGTCGGATTCAGAGGCTTTGAATGTAGGTTCAAACCTATAATAAGCCTGAGCTTTTTTTGCTACCACTCTCAACTTTGAAAACCTGCCGTCAAGCACAAATAGGAGTATTTAGGCAGCATCGCTACATAATCAATACTTTAGGCTTAGTGTGTTTACCGTCCTGAAGGACATCCTCACTTAACATCAGGCAAGATTGTGTTTAAAGCGGTTAACACAATATTTAAGATAATCTTTTTTTTATTATGATATTGTTGAATAAATCAGTACACATATTTTTTCTATCTTTAATATTAATTACATTTATAGACATTATCTGTTACAAATGTAAATAAATTATGTTACACATCAGGCTAACGCAAGTAGTTCGTCAACTGAACATTCCACTGTACCCGAAAACGTTGTTAAAGAGAAATCATTAGCTAAATTAAAGCATAGCATCTCCAAAATACGCCTCTTTGCTGCTATATCGAAGACGTCAGTTGTGAAGGAATCTAGTTCTGTGAGATTTGAAGAATGTTCCTCTGAGTCGGAGGAAAGAAATAGAACGAACAAGAAGACGAGAGAAGAAAGCGAACTCAGACGACAAGGTTCACAAAGTTTGGTTGGAAACGAATCTACGGAATCTGAGACATCGAGCGGCTGTCCGAGGTGTGTGGAGAATGGGCACCTTTGTATCGGTGGATGTCCCAAAGCCAATATAAATGGGTGATTATATTTTGTTTTTGAAATACATTTTCTTTATTTGATATGTACTTTTATTTTATGTGTGATCGCAAGTTCAGATGACGTTTGTAAAAGAAAATTTTTTTATATCATTTGACTAGTCAATAATATAATACCCAAACACTTAGTGTGTTCGGATAGCTTAGAGTCGGTTTCTATTTATGATCCTCCCTATCCCTCCTTATCAGCAATAGTTAGCAAAAATCGTACCCTTCCCCATGTTTACGTAAGCAATAACATTATTTTGAACAAAAAAACGAACAAGAAACAAATTATCTAAATATTTCTTACATAATCACCATTCTGACCCGCACTTCCCTATGTCATTGTAACTGAGCAAAGCATAAAGACCCTTTCCTAATGATGCTACGTAATATAGGTAACATATTCATTTATCAAAACACTCATATTTTTTTAAGAAATTAAAAATTATGAAAACCATAAGTAATAACGCAGCGCTTTCCCTACTCTATACATATATAATGTCAAATTTAATGTCAATACCAAATGAGGTGTCAAATACATGACACATATAATTTGAAAATACGTCATAATTATTTGTATAAATTCCGAGTATATAAGCAGATAATAATTAATATAATTCAATAGAAAAGCTACAAATAAATAGAAGTATTATAAACGGACGCAATGATGACGATTTAAATGAATATCTTTCGGGTAATGAGAAATATAAAAATGAATACGATCTAATAATTATCGATCTAATAAAAATTTATGAAGAGCTATTGTAAATGGAAAGAGGTCGACTGCGTTTTGGACAAGGTAATAATTATGAGATTTTTAATATATATTTTTTCCGTGAATTCTACGTTACACAAGAGTCGTTGATCCGTGCTGGAGAAATGAACCCAGTTATCAATAAACTCCAATATAGTAACATACGTGAAGTTCTGTATTTAAAACACTGCAATAATGTTAACCAGCAGAAGAAAAAATGCTCTAGTAATTCACATATACAAGTCATTCGCAACCTCTCAAATCGAGATCTTCTGCATCACTGAAAAATCAAAAACAAAGAGATAGAACTGTTGTCACTTAACAATATTTACTTTCATAATTTGAATTACAATGTTTCTAATTATTAATAAGTGCCCCTAAATTATTTTAAAGTGATATACAATAGAACGATTTCAATGGTTTTATTCATTATATGAGGTGATTGTATTTCTGTTTCAGATCATTTATGTCCAGTACTATGCATAACGAAAGCCGTGTTGTTTTTAGTTATATGTGCAGTTCTGTTGGTAAGTTTTTATTTTTGTGTGTGATCATCATCATCATCATCATCATTGTTTTCTGTGCCTTGTCCTACATTAAGTAGGTTCGGCACAATAGGTTTTTGTTCTCCTCTGCCATCTCTCATCTCAACATTCACGCGTTTTATACAAATATCAATTTTCACATAAGTCATTCATACCTTTTTGGGTTCCCTTTACCTCTAATGGCCATCCACCTTCATACTTAATACTCTCCAATTTACGTGACCTACATCTCTCCTCATAATATGTCCATACCACGTAACCAAAATAGGTTTTGGTACCCTTAAGTTTTCTCATACTTTAGTTATTTTTTTCAAGCTTCTTCTAATATACTTATATCTAATCGTAGACAAACATCTATTTAAACATTCGCATCTCCGCTATGTAGACTTTTCTTACATCCGTCTCTTTATTTACCCAAATCTCAGATTCATGTTGACCATAGGTCTTATGATGCATGTAATGTTTGTTAAGTTTTAATACATTTATATATTCTTCTTGTGTTTCTGTTTCGGTTTATGTAGCTTGTTGTAGACGATTGTTATATCTTGGTTCGAGATTTACGAACATATAAATTGCTTAATTTTAACGAATTAGGTTGCTAGAAGGTATGGGCCAAAATATCACTATAGAGTGGAAATGTGTATAGATTTAATGAAAACCTGTGATAAACGTTCTTTTAAAAGCTTTGTAAAGATGATATGAAATTACTGAACTAAAATTTCTAATTATATTTCATATAAGATATGTGTTGATTTTGGTTTCCAGTACCTTCCTCTAGGCGACCCAAAAGAAGAATGTTCTCCGAGATGTTTACGTTCACAAAAATATGGCGTTCTATTGTTTGTGCAATGCTTATAAGCTTTTTAAACAGTTAGTTTTTAATTTTTTTGTTTGTTTGTAAAGGTGATACATATCAGTTGATATAATAATTGGCATCGATAGCGGTTCGCATGAAAGTGTTTTATGGTACAAACAGTATGAAGCACACACACACTTACTAGTATGAAGTATCAGAAGTAAAGCAGTGGATAATAATTGTACGCTAATTAAAAAAAACTCGATACCATAATATGTATTTTGCTTTTTTTTTTATAAAGAGCGACTTTTAACATAGCGTATCATAGTAACGCAAACTAATGGACACGCTTCTGAAATTGCAAATCGATAATTTTTTCTGAAACTCGGATAGATCTTTCTCTACCGTATCGCTCCAGAGATATGTGGACCGATTGATAGTCTGGATGACCTAAACTTAATGCTATTATTTCTCCCTAAACACTTTTCATGACCCAGTCAATGGAGACGATCTCTCTTTATAATACCTGCTAATGTTATGCTCTGCCACAAGTATTTTCATTTTGGTGTTTTTACGAATGCTAAAGTTACCGTTACATTTGATCTGAATTTTCATTCCTTTTCTTTTAGTCTAGAGATTTTATGAGATTCTCTAAAATATAAGTCTTTCACAGAACAGCGAAAGAGTTGACAGATGTCTTAGACATTCTTTGGTGCCTCACGTTGGATGTTCTATATGATGCTAAGCTAAAGGTAAGAAATTATCTGAAATACTCTCGTTTGCAATGTTATTGATTTTGGTGCTTCGTGTTACTTGTCAACTAGTGTTAGTCCAGTTGTTTGTAAATTTCAAAAACTTGATAAAATCAAAATCAAAATTTATTTATTCAATTTAGGGCCCTAAGAAGGCGCTTATGAACGTCTAAAACACTACCACCGGTTCGGAAAACAACCCAGTCGAGAAGAGCGCAGGCGAGAAACTCGATCTGGTTCTTTATTTTCATAAGTATAATATATATCATTTTTTTTTTTCATATAAAAAACTATACAAATCGTAGTTTTTAGTGCAAGCACAGAGATGTGGGTTACTTCCAGACATCACTATCGTTCACGTAATGATCCTCCCTGTAATAACCTTTTGAGATTAAAACTTGCTTGACATAATACTTGAACTTGTTGTCAGGTAAATCGGTAATGTTACTTGGGATCTTATTGTAAAACCGAATACTATTACCTATAAAGCTTTTATTACACTTACTTAACCTAAAGCGTGGTTCCGGCCAACTTGTCTTTACTTCTAGTATTAAAATTATGACGATCATTCACTAGATCTAGCTTGTCTAAATTTTTACGAATATGCATTAAGTTATCGAAGATGTATTGGGAGGGCAAAGTTAAGATATCATATTCATGAAACTTGTTCTTTAGAGATTCGCGAGGTCCCATATTATATATTGCTCGAACAGCTCTCTTTTGTAACGTAAAAATGGTGTCTACCTCTGCTGCTGTACCCCACAGCAAAATACCGTAAGACATTAAGCTGTGAAAGTAAGCAAAGTAAGATAAATAGTGACTGTCCATGGTCCCTCATTTCTTCATTTATCAGCCAGTTTATTTTAAAAGCATTGACGAATTAACGACGTTTAAGTACAAACTTTTGCTTTATAGCTATGATCATCCAAAAATAACATCACGGTATGGCTACATCGAGATGTTTAACGTCACAGAAAAATTCTGCCTCATAGGACAAAATATTCTTTAGTGCAAAATTCGAGAGTTTTAATACGTCTAGTGTTTTTGGTTATACCCGTCTGGAAATATGCTCGTCCCTAATCTAATGCCCTCTTTTTGGGGTTTTTGACATACGTCGCCTCTGTCAACGTTTATAACAGGGTAGGGCATTTTCTAATGATGCCCACCTGGGTAGCTACCACCCTCAAGTTTGACAACCTGTCGCCAAATACCAATAGGTGTGTTCCGGCAGCATCACTTGAGAACCAGTACCTCTAGGCTTAGTGTGTTTACCATCCTGGACCACATCGTAACTTAACATCAGGTGAGATTGTGGTCAATGCACTGAGCCTATTCCATGTAAAAAAAAAACAGATGTTCGTTCATAAGTGAACTAGCGTTACTAGTATACATTTGTAAATATAGCTTGACAGTAAACCCCATAACAGATTGTTAATTTGTCAATTCAGTTCTATTCACTGTTGAGAAGGATAGACGAGGAGGATCTGTGTCGATCAGTTTGCTGTTCAGACGACGTAAGTATTCTGTTCATTTATGAGATCCTAATTCGATCTACTATTTCATTCTAGCACAGCTTTATAACTCTTTCTAAACCCTATGTATAAATAACCATCATTTATAAATGTAACAGAATTATTGCACTATTAAAAATGTTATGCTTACAAAAGAATCATGCTTTTTCATACTGATCAAATGGGCATATATATATTTATGTGTTTTGTATCCCACCCCCATAATCGAACACTTATTGTTGCCGATAAATTTTCATCCCCCCACGCACTTTTTAACATTACTCAAAAGTATTATGTGATTTGAATTTGAATTGTATGTCATTGTCAGGAGGAAAAATCATGGAATAAAGAAAAACGCTCGAGCTCCGGATGCAGGTGTATGAACAACTGTAATAGAAACAACTATCAGAAATAACTTGTTTGTTTTCGTTTTTCTGCACCGGTGAATGAATTTTATGTTATATATATATAAAATTCCATTTATAAATTGTTATACAAAATAAATTTCTTTTATTTTAGGCATAGAATTAGTAAATCCTTTATCTAAATTGTAACTAGGAAGTTTGTTAAGTAAATTATAATTTTGATGTCAAAATGAAATCTCGAGATAAGGTCTGTATATTATCTGTTTAGTGGGTACATATATTTTGGCACTTGAAAATAAATATACTTTTGAGAATAGAGAACTTGCTAATAATGTTGTGGTAATGTATTCTCTTTATAATTCGTTCTTTATATCATCTAAAATTGCAAATATATATCTTTACAGTGACACTAGAATAAAACGCATTATACTGCAGCACACACTCCAGATCGCAGGTACAAGGGTTTTGCAAGGGACCTTGAGATTCCTAGTTTCCCTTAACCACTGTAGGTTTAGCGCGGGGCACTGAATTCACTTTTCAGGTAGCAGCCCAAACTGGGGTCTGTACCACTTTAATGTCCTTGTGCTAGTTACCATTCTCCTAGCTAAGTGGTCTAAGTTGCAAAGGCCTTTCGGGCAAACATAGTCTGGATTAGGTAAATTTGGTACCTAGAGCCATGCTCGCTAGTGACAGGCTCTGGAGCGCTGTGGTCTTCTTTTGTAAAAATTTTTTGTACAAAAATTAAATATGATTTACTAGAATAATTTTATGAGTTGTTTTCTCCAAAAAAAAGTCATTATTACAGTGCCATTTACTGAATTCAGGTCCACCGTAAACACTGTAATCACTTATAACGAAATAAAGAAATTATTATTATTGTTATTAATTACAAAAGAAACTATGAACTCGAGACTTTCATTATAACTAATTTAAAAATACCTAATCTAAATAACTATTCCCATACCTATACCTATTTTTATTCAATGCAAATTACGAACTACATTTATTCTTTAGATATTATTTTAGTTATTGTCTTTATAAAATGGTTACAACGCCATTTAATGAATTATAAAAAAAAAAAAACATGAACTCAATATTTCGATCAAGGCATGTTAAATACCTGTAAATATCAAAACCTGTTCCTAATATTTTTATCGCATACTTTGGATCGAATAAATATTTGGATTCGTTCCGTTACCTGTAGTATTTTCGATATCGAGTACTCAGGCATTGGGCATTGCAGTTTCGTTACATACCGATTGCTAATAAAATTATGAAACTTTTTTATGTTCAGTTCGTAGAAAATGTACTTATATTAGCTTTATAATCAAAATCAAAATTTATTTATTCAATTTAGGCCCTAAGAAGGCGCTTATGAACGTCTAAAACACTACCACCGGTTCGGAAAACAACCCAGTCGAGAAGAGCGCAGGCAAGATACTCGATCTGGTTCTTTTTTTTTATAAATATAATATATATCATTTTTTTTGTCATATAAAAAACTATACAAATCGTAGTCTTAATAATGTTAGTGGAAGCACAGAGATGTGGGTTAATTCCAGACATCACTATCGTTCACGTAATGATCCCCCCTGTAATAACCTTTTGAGATTAAAACTTGCTTGACATAATACTTGAACTTATTGTCAGGTAAATCGGTAATGTTACTTGGGATCTTATTGTAAAACCGAATACTATTACCTATAAAGCTTTTATTAGACTTACTTAACCTAAAGCGTGGTTCCGACCAACTTGTCTTTACTTCTAGTATTAAAATTATGACGATCATTCACTAGATCTAGCTTGTCTAAATTTTTACGAATATGCATTAAGTTATCGAAGATGTATTAGGAGGGAAATTAAACAATTTTGTATGTTATAGAAAATAGATTAAAATGTAGATGTTGCAATCGAACCTTAACACTGGTGTGATACGAAAAAATATTCAGCTTATCTAATCCCTGGCGAGAAGTATTTTGTACGTAGGTACTGGTATCGAAAAATACCTAATACACATACCGAATATAATAAATATGCCTTACGTGCGGTCTACCTTCCGGTCAACAGCATTTAGAT
This sequence comes from Samia ricini, assembly GCA_014132275.2. Lineage (NCBI taxonomy): Eukaryota > Metazoa > Arthropoda > Insecta > Lepidoptera > Saturniidae > Samia > Samia ricini. Next base: position 1,311,403 of record AP028162.1, read on the forward strand.
ATTTTAAAAAAGAGACACAAGATATAAACTGAAACTTAACCAGATGCTACATCAGTAATCTGACAACAAAAAAATCCTGACAGTGAACCCCAATTTAAAGCATACAACGTCATATACGTCATGACGGACGAAAGAAGATTACATGCAGCTGAGATGCGAATGTTGAGATGGATGTGTGGGGGTAACAAGAATGGACAGGATTAGGAATGAATATATTAGAGGAAGTTTGAAAGTGGCGCCAGTAACAGACAAGTTAAGAGGCGGTCGTTTGTCTTGGTATGGACATGTGATGCGCAGGGAGAAAGATAATGTTCTAAGAAAGGTAATGGATATGAATGTGGACGGTTACATGGGAAGGGGAAGACCAAAGAAAAGATGGATGGACTGTGTGAAAGATGATATGTTTAGAAAAGGAGTGAATGCGGAGATGACAACAAATAGAGAGGAATGGAAGAGGAAGACATGTTGCGCCGACCCCAAATAAAAATGGGAAAAGGGTAGGGAGATGATGAACGTCACATACATAGCAGCAGCATATCCTGACATTTAGACATTGCTTTTTATAATATCTATGCTGCTATAGTGTGTAAGGGAGTTTATTTATTTATTACTACATAGTAATTGAATTTATATTGAAACTAATAAATATTGTGTAAAATTAATGACAGAAAACTGAACCTGAACATCGGAGCGTTGCGTCCACTAGACTACTGGGTTAAGTATTCATATGTTTGTATATATATACACATATAAACGTAATAAGAAACAGATCTATCAATTCTCACTTCGACAGCTATAAAATCAATTTTATAACGTGGTTTATAGCTAGCACTTGCTCGTTTATTGGGCAGTATATCGTTTATTTCTGTATCGAAAAAGAAAAAGAGAAAAAACTACTATTTTTACTTTGAATTTCTTTTTATATTGTGTGGATTATTTTTAACAGAATTAATGTGGTGTTCCGGATTTTATGTTAATATGTTTTACATGGGTTTTTTGTTTTCGGTTAGTAGTTTTATTTTTTATTATTAATTTGAATGTAAATTAAAAATGGTAATATTAACCCCTTGAGCACTTACCTGGCGTTTATGCCAGATTCCCATTGTTTTCCTATTGTCTTATTTTTATGGGTACTCGACACATTAATATGTCGATTGATCGATAAAAACGAGACAATAGGAAGACAATAGGAAAACAATCGAAAGCTGGCATAAACGCCAGGTTAGTGGTCAAGGGTTAATATTGATTCTAATTTAAATGTTGTTAAATATCATTTCAAAAAAATTGCATACTATGCAATCGGAACAACCAGCTAGTATACTGTACATTTTTCATAATGTTTTTGCTAATGAATTTCAAATGAATTAGAATTTAGCCGTTGACGCGATAGAGGTGGAGAAAGAAGAGATAGACAGAGTAATAGAAGATGAAATAACGCAGAAATTGAGCGTTGATTTGCTCCAAAGTATAGAGAGGAAATTCCAAGTTGATCTGGAAAGGTAAGTGGGTATTTTTATAATGGTGTATACAAAGCATAAAGCAAATATTGGCAGCGGCTACGAATGGTAAACAATAAGCCTTTTTTAAGTATGAGAGACGTAAACGAATAATTTTAGAAATTTTTCTCTAAGCAACTTGTTAATAAATCTGGACTATTGGATAATTAAAACTGAGTTTATAATTGTTATCGGAAAATTGCGCCTACTTCTTACTCTTAAAGTACTCTTAGGGCCATTTTTTTGATTCGTGGTCAACTCGAGAAATGGTCAGATTTGTAACAAACAAATGTATGTAACAAATGGTTAAAATAATGCCCTGATGCGTTTTTTGAAACATAGTTAAGCTAACGATTTGTCAAAAATGTGACTATTTGTTAAAAAATTTAACCATTCAGCCCAGTCGGGTTAGCAAGATGGCGGATGGTTAACTCTAGAGCGAACAGCTGTTTCATTGCTTTTGTGTAACATTTGAAGTAGATAATTTGAAGTTTCATTGTATAATATTAATTTATATAGAATAATTTGTTTAATAATTATAACGTATTGCTATTTATTATGTTTTTCGTAATATTTTTGTTTATGAATTTTGTTTTTCATAAGAATTCAGTATTCCATTATGTATATTATATCAAGTTTGTACAAATATTTATTTAGCTTGTAAAATATATTAAATTCAAGAATTAAATTATAAAATAATATTTTAGACAAGACGATGTAAAAAAAAGCTAATATCATTACAAAACTATCACAAGAAATAATAATGGACACAGATGTTCGAGAGTACCTCGGACCCTTTGTTTTTTGTAATGTTTGTTCGACAACTCGAATTATGGACCCTGACACATTTTACTCGGAATCATACAAAAAAATTACCGGAATCAAAAGTATTCTATTATACAGTTCATTTTACTGGCAACATAAATAACTATTGCTAAATTTAACCATAGTAGATTTTGTCATCAAAAACGCGTTGTGATTCTATAATCACATTGGTTTGTGTAATAGTAATAGTAAAATTGACAAATGGATATAGTAACTTTGACTACGGACCAAAAAATCGGCTCTTACTCTTTAAAGTTAACTCTGAAATACCAATAGGAGTCGTTTTGAAATTAAAACGATAAAAGTCATAATGCTATTCAAATATTGCACTAGATATCTAAACGGTCTGAGAGTCAATAATCCATTCATGATTCTGGGGCGGTATTAAAAACGATTTGGTTTCATATTTCGGAGATAACATTTCTTGAAACTTTAACAAAATTCAATATAATTTAATTGTCATTTTAGCATAAATTAGTGTTAATCGTTTTCAGTCGTAATAAATTTGTAAGAACTCGTAAAGTGGTAAAGAGTGTCCAGGTGAATATATTATTAAAATAGCAATTAGTAATTATCGTGGATCGGCTGACTGGGTTCGAGACAGATGGTCCACATCTGGATATTTTAGTCGGAGACGTGTATTTATTGCTTTTGTAATAAAATTTTGAAGTCTCCAGCACTTGGTTTCGTCAGTCTCTACAATGTTACAGAAGCGGATATTATTGTTTTGTGCAATCCGTCTGGTATATACTTAACATTGTTTCATAGTGCGTACAAGACTAAATGTGTCTATAGAGTAGTATACACTTTGTTTTTTTTTTTTTAAATGAAGGTGGAATGATTCTGTATTTTATTCTTTTTGCAGTTTATCAGTATGTCTAACTAAAATTGCCCGTCACTGTTCTGTCCATTCTTCGTTTTTCTCTTTTATGGGGGGCAGGAAGTATATCCTGCCCCTCGGACTTTCGATCAATTTGGTCATGCCTCTTTGTGAGAGGCGGGCTAAGAGGTGGGGGGAAGTATTCTCCACCATCCCTACCGGGCCATTGCACGGACAAGGCCTGGTGGGTTAACCGCAGGGGGCGACGCGGTGCTTGCGAAAGCTATCCCGTGTCGCCCTCATCCCAAATGCGGCGGACGGCCCCGGGGGGTTTTAGTGGGTATTTCCAGGCGCTTCACGCCCGGGTGAGTCCCACACTGGCACGGAGTTCGTCCCTCCGTGCCCTCTTACCTATTGCATTGGGGGACTCCGGTCTCACTAATGCAATAGGTAAAGGTAGTGCGTAAATGCATTTCCTTCCGTCAAAAAAAAAGGCCTAACTAAATACTTAAATATTTTGTTTAGAGCGCATGAATCAGGTTTTTTACTTTCTTTATTACAGTATTAGATTTACACTTTGTTTTATTGTTTATATATACTAGTTTTGACCATATTATTAACAATTTAAGGAAAATAAACTGTTTCCAAAATGTTTTAAAGTTCGTTAATAGTTTGTAACATTTAAAATTTGTAAAAATTAAATTTGTTAACAAAGCTGTTTACACAGGTCCGTGGATACGGTACTGATGAAAATTAAGATGCTTCTACAGAACGGTACTTCGCACATACAGGATAAGATGACAGAGCTTCAGACTACGTTGGACGTGATGAAACTGCATGACGAAAAGATGGTTAAATCTTGTTTAGTTTATATTGCTTATGCATTAGTTATCTTAGGGATATAAAGTTTATAAGACTTGTTGGAACTACTAATTTCGCTGTAGTTTGATTCCTTGTTAAAAAATTAATCGATGAAGGATCTAACAGCGTAAATGTACGAATTAAATCAATTTTCTTGTGTCTTATAGCTTTTTCTATTTTACTTTTATAGAGTGGTACTTTTCTGTATTAACAGAAGAAGTGCTTATACAAGTATTTTAAACGTTTTATCTCCAATAAAATGGCTTCCAATTTTTCTACATCTATATGATACCTCATATAGAACATTATTATTTTTTTCGAACCTAGCTAACTCTGTTGACCGGAATGGCCTTTACAGCTTCACCGTGACTTTGTGGGCGAGTGCTGAAGGCACTCAGCCGCAAAAAGGTGACTAGCACAAGGGCTACCAAAGTGGTACGAACCTCTAACAGAACATATAATATATCATATCGATTATTACTTTACGACATTCTGGATTATACAAAACACAGATTTGTATTTCTAACTCATATTCACAATATTTATAATTTTAACAAGAAAAAAAACAAGTTCAAGTTTAGATTAAACAGCTCCTTAAAAAAAAGAAGGGATTTCTAAAATTTTGCTGTGAATTTAAACTTTACACCATAAGTATGTATAATTCTCATAGATTTTTTAACAGGTAGAAAAATGTCTTCAAGAGAAACAGAACGAAACATCAGCTCTTGCTGAGAAAGCTCTCCATCAAATGGTGATCTGCGGCTATGCTCTGATCGGCCACGATCCGGCAGAGGCTATTAATAGTGTGAACGCTTTGAAGGATATGATCAGACGTGGAATCCAGCCTGCAAGTATATTTTCATTGACTTAGGAAAATGTGATGGTCACAGTGTATAGAACTTAATAAACTGGATCATAGATAGGACTTGAGAAACTGGATCTATTGTTAACCTTTGAAATATATCATAACATGATAGAGATTAATTAAATTAAAGTGCGTTGAGAATGCGTTGATTAACGACAAATTACTACCACTGATTTGGAAAACAACCAACTCATCTAGAAGAGCTGGCAAGTAACTTGATTTATATCTTTTAAAAGTCTTTGTTTTGTATTGATTAAAGTTTACTTCGAATTGAACGTACAGTAATTATTTTGGCAGTTTGTTTAAAAAGAAAAACTTCTGTCAATTTTTTTTAGGAAGTTTTATGTTTTTCGCAAGAGTCAATTTTACGTTCATTAAACCCTTTTTTTTTTGACGGGAGGAAATACATTTTCGCACTACCCTTACCCATAGCATTAGGGAGACCGAAGTCCCCCAATGCAATAGGTAAGGAGGCACGGAGGGACGGCTCCGTGCCAGTGTGGGACTCACCCGGGCGTGAAGCGCCCGGAAATACCCACTAAAACCCCCCGGGCCGTCCGCCGCATTTGGGATGGGGGCGACACGGGACGTTCATTTAACCCTAACTGATAACGAATCCTTGACCACTATAATTAACGTTGAAAGCTTTATACGTATAAGTCATATTAGTGTACCAGTCATTGCGTTTAACTCGCATTAGGCATCAGAAAATTAACTCTTGATATCATTATTCAAAACTCCGCCATAACGGCCAACAAAGATTTACAAACGCAATAAGACTTTATAGTAAAACAAACCAGAATACATCAAAGAAAGCGAGTCCAGGTGTTCAATAATTTTTTTAATAGATACACGAGCACAGGGGAGAGGTTTACGGCTTGCTAAAAGTGTGCGGGCACGACCACGAATCTCTTAAGAAGGTCATCAAATGCGTCATCTCAAAGGTAAGGGTCCCGTCACGTCGCAATAATAGCGTTCGGATTACACTTGATATTTGATATAAAAATCAACATATTTCACCAGCAATGTGATAAGTAGGAGGCAGCACGTGACCTGTTTTCCTTGCATGTGTGATATTTAAAAATATATTCCCAAAAAACTTGTATTTCTTGCATTTATATGATTTTGTCAAATTATAGCGTAATTTGTATAGAATATGTTCTCCACCGCCGTCATCTAATGGAGAAATTCAGTCTCAGTGCGGCTTACGTTGACTTTCTATGGTCCCCCTACTTTTGCATAACATTTATTTCATGCACTTGCACGATCACATTGTTCCATTGAACCATAATCGAATTTTTTTTTGCTTATTGTTATAATAATATTTCATTTTCATAGACTTATGATAGAGCAGAAGTATGATTTATCTGCGACCTTTTCTACGTACAGGTTGAGCGGTAACTTTATAGATAGATAGATTTTATAGCCAATTTTTGGAAATACTTGAGAGTGTAGAGTTTGTAATGAAAGCGAAATATATGCCATTATTGTATTAAATGGGATCTTGCCTACCCTCATGGGATTTTATAGATGTATGCCCATTGAACTGATTATTTAGCAAGATGAAGTACTTTTTGGCAACAGATTAATGTGACCAATTCATATAATGGAAATTGTAAATTTCCTTGTTTGAAACATTGAATGGGTCACACAGGCCAACTATTACAACCTAAAGTGACTTTAAAGTATTGTCAATATTAATTGTACAAGTCTAGAAAATATAAGCCTCATTTTTTTAATGAACCAGGCTTTAATAAGGATATTAATTTACGTGCTTAAAGTTGCAAATGTTTGCTAAAATTAATTTAAGATTAGCGAGCAAACGTAACGTGTTAAGCGAAACTGAACCTGTTGTTTTGTATGTGTATGGTTTTTTTATTTTGGTCCACTAGGACAATATAAATTACACTATAGCTGTGAATACGACCGTAGTCTTACGATAGAAACAGTGTAAATCTCATCCGATCCCGGGCGACGGCCACACACAAACAAATATCAATGAACGGATTAGATTGAAAGTGATCTATAGCCGGCCAGATCATCAAAACTGCGCGCGTATTTATAAGCGAGTTATATGCAGCGGGTTTCTATGCCACGTATATTATCTAAATGCGGAATTGTTGGTTTTTACATCTTCGAATTTCTTCTCGATACGCTTCTGGAAAAGTAATGTAACCCTATATTCGATCATGGAGTAAAGGTATATACCACTGTTATTAGTTGACCGTATAATTATTATGTATATATTAATTAATGGTACCTTTTTTTTTTTTTTTTTTGACGAGGGGAAATTCGTTTACGCACTACCCTTACCTATTGCATTAGTGAGACCGAAGTCCCCCAATGCAATAGATAAGGGGGCACGGAGGGACGAACTCCGTGCCAGTGTGGGACTCGCCCGGGCGTGAAGCGCCCGGAAATACCCAGTAAAACCCCCCGGGGCCGTCCGCCGTATTTGGGATGGGGGCGACACGGGATGGCTTTCGCAAGCACCGCGTCGCCCCCTGCAACAATTACTTAGGGACATTTGCCAAATATATATATATGCAACAGTCGAGTATAATTTCAAGTGTCACATTACCTTGACTGTTATAACTGTTCAAAATAAAAACTTAATAAAAAAAAATTCTATTCGAGTTCGGCAAAATTTCGCTTTCTTATCAAAATTTTACGTATTTTTTTTAAATATATTGTTATCTACACACTTTTACAGCCCGTGCATACCACGTCTATAAATATATTAATTTATGTACACGGTTTACGTCTGTTTACAATCTTTTAACGTGCAAATTAATATGCGAATTTATCTCATAAATATTTAATATAATATTGGCAACAATTATCAAAAGATTTCTTTTTGTTTAATTCTTGACAGAGATGTGCCTGGACCCATTCAGGTTGGTTTACTTCATTACTCGGTATTCATTCATGTATAAGCTTGCCTAGTGTTGTCCACATCTGTACACTTTATCGATAAAATGATATCGGTATATATAAAATTCTGGTATATACATACATACATATGCTCACGCCTGTTATCCCCGAAGGGTTAGGCAGAGGTGAAATAGCGAACTACACCACTCACATTTCGGCGAGCTTAGTTCCGTCCCAGATGTGACAGGGGGCGAGCCTGTCGCCATATCGGGCACAAATTCCAAACTCCGGGATGATACTGAGTAGAAAAAACCCTATATCACTTGACCCGACCCGGGGATCGAACCCGAGATCTCAGAACGGCAGTCGTATACTGGTATATCTGTGTTCATTATTCTTCTAGTCCTCAACGACTTAACTGATTTTGATGATTTTTTGTGTAAAGTTCTTCGTTATAGTTGGAGGACCCTGCGGGTTAAGGTCTATTATATAAATGTGAATGTTTATATATCTATTTCTTAATATCTAATATACGAATGATTCAAATTAAATATGGTGTGCATTTTATCAAGGATATAGTATATAACTCAAGATAGCTTATTATTGATTACTTAGATGCATGTACAATGCATTTACATGCAAGTATCTTTATTTAAGGAAAGTTTTCTTTACTCTGAGCAACCTTAGAAAATATCGAACTAAAGTCGAATGCAAATAGAAATTAATTATTGAATGTTGAAAATTTGTCAACAAATATTTGTAATTCTCTTCTGAGAGAAGAGAAGAGCTTTTTAAACCAATGTGGATTACAATCTTCGAGCAAGTAGTCATCACTTAACAGCAAATGAGATTGTAATGTGGCGTTTCTTTATAACTAGGCTACCGGGTCCCGTAGGTTTTGCTTTTACATAATAAAATGTATTCTGAAAACTTATGCCGTAAAATGATAGCACAATGTTTTATAAAAAACTTGAATATTGGATGGTAAAAGAGTTTAAGCTGGCCTTTTCTGTTGTTGGTTTAATAACTTTAATATTATTCTTATAATCTGTTTCATATTGCATGTAATATTTCTCAGAATATAAGAAGGAATTTGAGCAACCCGTAGTGAAATTTATTTCTAACGGTATTCACGAAATAAATCTCGTACGCAAATTATTATGTGATAATACATTGTCTCTCGAACGGAATGCTTGTTTACGTGAATAAACAGAACAGATTTATTTAAATCGAAACGGATGTGACTAAGTTTCTGGGTAATTTTCAAATATTCAACACGTTCACAACGCGCAATTTGTTTGTAGTAAGTTTTGTTGGAGATTTGGCGTGTGTTTTTCGGAATTTCTAGTTATATCAAACTGATTTAGGTATCATCTTACTCTTAGAATGCTTCTTTAGGAGTTTTGAACGATTTTGTTTAACTTCTAATAGATATCCCAACCAGCTTCACTTGCACCCTGTATTCTTTACGGCCACAAACCACTTAAATGTCTCGCTGCTCGAATCTCGATAGACGTCGGTTGTACATTACTTAAAACTAGGGCTACATAGCAGACATTTTGTTAAACTCCAATTAGAAAAAAATTAGTATATTCATCACTTTGCTCTGTCATATGTGACTTCAAAATGACAACGGTTTTCCATCCATACATCCATTCAACCGAAAGATGTTCACTGCCAGATATAGGTCTCCATCCATGTATAGGATTGCCATAATCGGCATAACCGGCAGGTTGGCGATGAGAGCGTGGTTAGCCCGGTGGACTCATTCACGGTACGACTGAAAGGTCGGAGGTTCGAACCCGGGATGGGTAACACATTTTTCACGGTGAATGATTATCGATCCCGTATCGTCTTTATGAGGTGGTAGAGACGGTAACTCATAGGGTTTTAGAGGGTATTCGCTAGGGTCCCCTTCCCTAGTGTTAGTCCCACATATCCTTCTTGCCCTCGCATGGGAGGACGGTTCCTAAATACATTTCCCTACGTAAAAAAGGCAGGTTGGCGATCGCAGTAGTACTCAGAGGATGCCGCTGCTCATTCCTTGGTTTATCCCTTGGTCGCCTTTTAGGATACCCTTAGGAAGAAATGGGTTGATGCTATTTCTTAGCCGCGACCTCCAAAAAATTAAATTTGAGCTATAAGCGAATAAAATGATGTACTAATTATAGAAATAAATTCAATCTCGATTTTATCTATTTGCAGCATTAAAAGTAGATAGTAAACATTTAAAGGAATTCTCGGATAGTTTATTGCTCTTAACCAAACTACTTTCTGTTATAAGTAACAGTAAAAACTAAGCAAATCACATCAACTGCAAAATCCTTTAACCCATTTATAAGTTAGCAAATAAATCTGGTAGTATATTAATCTTGTTTCTTTGCTTATGGTCTCTTACAGTCACCTTTGATAAAAACTGCAATGATGGAGATAACTGGAAAACTTATAGAGGGGATAACAGATCTAACGAAACTTTTAGCACACGGTGCGATGCATGAAGCTTGCCTCATCGAAGTAATAAGAACAGTTGAGGACGAGGCTTTTGAACTGGTAAAAAAAGTCAAAAGCTGCAGTTACGGTAATGAAATTTTAGATGAAGTTGAAAATTATATGAAACAGAATAACGCTACTGTTCTTGACATTGTCAGAAGCGATGTTAAAAATAACATTCCAAAAATCAGCACCGGTAACGGAGGAGTGAAAGAGATGACTGATTTGATAAGAAGAATGCTAAGTGATAGTAAGGGACAAGGACTGGATAAGAAATTTAAGAAGAAGCTTAAAAAATTGCAAAAAGATTTGGGAGCGATTGATGCGGACGACATAACTACGAATTTTATACAAACTAAATAAACATTTTAAAGTTGATTTTATTTTTAACCTAATATTTAACCGTAGCTTTATTGATCAAGTTCGGTGGTTTTTATAGATTATAGAAGATTTTAGACTAAAAAATAAATTGTTGCAATAAAGATTTTATTAATTCAAAAATAAAGTCATAATTTTGGACAGTTAATAAACTAATAACTAAATTTTTAAGACAACTCACTCAGTTTTATTTTGTAGAGCATAGCAAGGTAACAAACCTTTACGTATTTAAGACAGATTGACAATTAGACAAATTTCATAAAACTTATAGTCCGTTCACAATTATTTTACCTCTAGCCGTTAAGTTGTCATTATGAATGTAGTGTTAACTTATTTTATATGTATTATTCGCTATGGTTTGATTCAGATTCAGATTCGAAATAGACCGGGCGAAAACATGAGTTACCACAGCATAAAGAAACTTCATAGCACAGTTGTAAGATATATTACGCTAAAAACCTATAGCTGTACAACAAAATAACATGTATTTTTTTTGGACCGAACGTTAATCAAAATCCTCTTTTTTGATACGTATTTTTCTTGGAGTTTAGAGACATAGAAGCTGCAACTTCTTCTTTGCGGAGGAATTAAATATAGTATTTATTTATTGTGTTGTGATAGAAATAAAGGCTTTTTTAAATTTATTTTGTATGTTATACATAAATTGAGATGCCTTTTTCAATATTTATTCCTATAAAATGTAGAACATTTTAAAACAGAGGCAACATTATTTTACGTCGAGTCATGGCGGCAAAGCGTTAATGATTTCAGAATAGAATTAATGGAGCTTTGTTAGATCTTTCTCTTTCAGAGAATGTGCGTACGTATAGTTAGGAAAATATTTGTAGCACTACTTTGGATTCGTTTGGCATGGTTTGCGATTTAAATATACTGTAAAAAGCAAACATTCAAAACAATTGACAAAATACTTTGACTATATAAGAATTAGTAATGCCAACATAGCAAAGTGAGACTTCAGAGGCAAAACTACTGTGAACGGACTATAAAAGCATGTTGGTTTACGCCATATTATGACAAGACGTGTCTCGTTCCCCAACTGGGGAGACTCTTAACGTCGCCGCCAGCGCGATACAGTGACACTGACCATGCATTAAGCATTACACGCACAACACTGCCCACACACTTCTGCATATAACACGCAAGTTCCTCTAAGGAACATTTTTTTTTATGTTAAATACAAAACTCGATCCAACTCGCGAGTGAGTTTGCATACACAGGTAACGGCCAAGCCGAGGCCGGAACTTTTTGTCGAAACCATTTTGGTAACCCTTGTGCTAGTTACCTTTTTGCGACTGAGTGCCTTCAGCACTCGTCCCCAAAGTCACGGTGAATCTGTAAAGGCCCTTCCAGTCAACAGCATTAGTTAGGTTCAAAAAAAAAGAAAGATAAAAAGCCATATTATATCTAAAACAATTGCTACATATCATTCGTTGTAAATAAATAAACATTACTAGTGAGTGTTGAATTCTATTTACTTTCACCTATCAAATGCCCACCATAGTCTGATAAATAGTGTATTTTTGACCAATTCCAATATTATTACAAGGAAAAAATGATGGTAGGAAATATCGTTCAACTTTATCTGCAAATATTTAGGTTTGGCGCAGTAATTATAATTTACTACATAAAACCCCGGCTTTGCTCGGGTGAAAAGTGACTCATATGTAACTTCACTGATACGTGTGAATCGGGCTTACCGAACTCAAGATGGCATCCGATTGGACAATATGGCCACTGCCATTTGTATCATTAGAATTTAACAAAATACTCGACAATCTGAAATTTGCGGATATATTTTGGTGAATCGAAATCGTTATTTTTTATGTTTTATTATTCAGGTAAGGTTTCGATCAGTATTCGGTCGCTTTGTCTGTATAACATAAAAAAAAACTTTTTCGTCTATATTCACTTATCAAAAATCAAACACCTAGCGCGTTAATTTGGCATTAGAACAGAAGTCAAGAAGAAATGAGTTACAAAACGTTGTTAGAAATCCAGATGGTCCATGAATAAATTAGTTTTTATAGAAAACAAACGGTTTCCCTCAGTGAAACGTTATTTAGATTAACTAAACAACTTTCCCACAATTAAATTGGGCTAGCGAAGCTAACTGCTGTATACGTAGTGTATACATAAAACCAGACATTGACTGTCCATCTGTCTGTTAAGATATAAATCAACTTCAGTTGGATTTTTCAACAAACTTCATTTCAACGATATATTGAGGCTAGGTAACTTTGGCAGCAGTAAAAAATTAGATACCCACGTAAAGAAAATTCAAAATCATTGTTCAATCATTCAAAAAAATAGTAAAGGTTGTTTATTAGCTAAGAAGTATCCAAATTACATTCGTCCTGAGGGTAATTTATCATATTGTTGAATCTATTGATCATCCTAATCGGACTACTCTTGGCTATTTAGGTTAATTAACGCGTTAAGTAGACAAGTAATTATTACTTGTCCGATATCCCAGAGTAACATAATCTCAGAGTTAGAACTGGGTCTATGGGATTGATTACTTGAAATTCCAAATGTAATAAAACCTAAGTAAATAGGAATTGTATCACCTGGTATAAAAATTGTTGTTAATTAAGAGTTACAACCAAAAAACAAATCTTCCAATAAAACTGATTTTATTTACTTTATTTAAGACTCCTCTAAACAGTGTTCTCATCTTTCGATTTATCTATAATTAAAAGTATAAAAGGCTAACGGGACTAAATCTGCACATTGAAGATATTTAAGAAAAAATACTATACGAAGCTTCAGATAGACTAAAGAACGAATTTCGATTTTTTTTTGTCTGTCTGCCTGTTTGTTTATTAAATTCGATGAAATTTGTTAATGACATAAAATGCATCCAGGGGGAACATATAGTCTCCAAATTATCTGAATTCCAAGCGGGTAAAGCCGCGAGCACAGCTAGTACTATATATAACACTTAGTTTCGTTTTATAATGATTAAGTCAATTGAAATAACGAGGAAGTAATAGTTAAAAAATTCCTGGAATCGACGCAACACCGACATTTATAAGACGATAGAGATAACTTGTTTATAAGAAACTTTGCGTTTACGCATTCGCATATATTTTTTAAAAATACGCATTTATACAGGTTGAGTTTTCATTAAAAAAAATTGAATTTTACAATGAATTTTGTACTAGTTAACATCGTGTATGTTATTTGGATACGAACAAGTAACAATGGGTATTGTTTGTGGCCGGATAGCGTTTAGAAAGACGTAGTAGATTCGAATATATTTGAAGTATTAGTGGAAAAAATTGTATGTAAAATCATAGCATAAAACCTTCTTTTACATATAAAAACCAAAAATAGCCCTTTATCCGAATAACCTAAATTTTTAGCCACTTGTAAGTTGGTAATAACTTTGTTACAGACCAAAAACTTGCTTTATAGCTCAATCTGATCTCATCTGATTTCTGGAAATGACTCTGTGCTTCCGCTAAAACCGTTTGTAACTATGAACTGTATAATTTATACATACGGACATTTTTCCGAAACTTCTTGACATGGTTGTTTTCCGAATCGGAAGTAGTTTTTTACAGGGCCCAAATTGAATAAAGATATTTTTCATTTTGATTTTGAATCACAACCGGCGTTTCAAAGTTCCGTACGCCTTTTTATAACCCTGTCAAAAATCGGACAGTCCAGTACTAGTTAATCAAATTTCAAAAATTGATTGATCTAGTTATAACTGACGTTTAAAGAGTGTGGTTAAAGATTAAGTGTCAATTTTTTTAAAGTGCACTTAGGTAAATCTCAATGTAAAAGAATTATGACAGTAAACAAACTTAACCCCGGTAATGCGATTTCCCGACCTCGGTGTGTCTTTACCCGAAAATACAGAAATATAAAAAACGAGTCGGTAGACAGGCGCACTCCGTCGCCGGCGTTGGACCGTGCTGAATTAATATTTGGCACACGCCCAGACGTGATGGGGTAACGCAAAAATATTACTAATAGGTAATATTTAAGATTACAAAACTTGGGGTATTAACCTTCCATTATTAATTATACACACACATATATATAAACAGAATTCCGTTCTTGTGTAAAAAAAATGCTATTGTAAAATGTAATAAATACTTGAATTTTGATGAATGAAACACTTGAACAAGATAGATGGAGCTCTTTTCTGGTGACTAATTATTAAATTCATTTAATAAGTATGTTGATTGATTATTTTTTAATGTGTTATCAAAAATAGACCATAAATAAGGCTGATCACTGAAAACAAAATCAACAAAGTGCATTGACCATAATCTCACCTGATGTTAAGTGACGACGTGATCCAGGATAATGAACACACTAAACCTTTTTATTTTATTTTTTGCATTATTGAGACCGAAGTCCCCCAATGCAATAGGTAAGGGGGCACGGAGTGACGAGTTCCGTGCCAGTGTGGGACTCACTCGGGCGTGAAGCGCCCGGAAATACCCACTAAAACCCCCCGGGGCCGTCCGCCGCATTTGGTATGGGGGCGATACGGGATGGCTTTCGCAAGCACCGCGTCGCCCCCTGCGGCAAACACACTCAACCTAGAGGTACTGGTTCTCATGCGATGCTGCCGGAACACATCCATTGGTGTTTGGTGATAAGGTTTCCAACTTTAAGATGGTATATGCCCTAGGCGGCTTTATTTTAAGATACCCCTACCTATATATTTTTCTTTACCGAAAGGTCCTTCATCAAATATCTACGTTCGTTTATATAAATGAATAGCGCTACCTTTTGTAAAGAGTTGAACGAAAATATAGTGAAAAAATTCATAGAATGGTAATATGGCATTTGCTAAAAATACCCGCCTGGCTAGCTACCACCCTCAAGTTTGAAAACTTACTACCAAGCACCAATAGGCGTGTTCCGGCAGCATCATTTGAGAGCCAGTTTGCCTAGGCTTAGTATGCTTACAATCCTGGGGTACATCGTCACTCAACATCAGGTGAGATTGCGGTCAAAGCGCTGAGCCTATGTTGTAAAAAAAAAAAAGTTTATCAGGTAAACTGCTGTGTATATAAAATACTGGTAATATTTATTAAAAGTAAAGCACAAACTGACATTCACATTTAGAGTGTATAAACCGTCCAGACTAAACCATAAATAAATATTAAACAACAATAAACATTAGTTAGCATCCTCTTAAATAAACTTATTAAAAGAATTGTAAAATTCACTTGAAATAATAAACGAAAATCGCTATTAAAATCGGCATTTACAACAATCGAATACATAACTTCACCGCAATTATATATGCCAAGGTCTCGAATGACGTCCTATTAATAACTAAGTATCGGAAAGCGATCTCGTAACGTTCCCGAATAACGTAATAAAATACAATACGCACTACGTAGTTATAGAAAGCTGTTACAAAATTAATATCAAACGTAAACATATAGTTCGCGGTAAATGAATCAGAAGCGTCGATAAAATAACGGCGTTTATACTCCCACTTCTGAAGCTCTTTGTTACCGCATTATATATCTGGGAAAAAATATTTAATGCCTATCTTGTAATAGCTAATATGCCCTTCTGAAATTAAAACTATTAATTTTTTAACATCAATATCTGCTCATATTTCCATTGGATCTGTTTATAAATATTTATTTAGTTATTGTTAGTAAAAATACTACCATAAAAGGACATGCAAAATCTTGTATTCCAAGCCCCAACCAGAAGAAGCACCTAAATTTTAAATTTCATATGGCTCTATTTTGTAAGAAAATCCACCGAGCATTAAGATCGAATTGCAATGATACATTTCGTTAGTAATTTTATTCGATACCTAATATTTTTAGTGCTTTATCATAACTCACTACTAAAGGTACCGACAAAGGTCGGGAAGAAAATTCTCATCAAAGTAAAATAAGTTGAAGAATTAGCACACACTTAAACTATAGTTGATTTAAAACATTTAAGTATTGCAGGGTGCTATCAAATGCTGTCTAATTCGCTCGTTGCTAAATAGAAGCATTTTGTCAATAAAATGAACCACACAGCACTCACCTGCATCAGTGAAGAAGGCACTATGCCGGTTGGGGCTGGATGGTACGGAAGCCGAGGCGGATGTTAGGAAGGCTCGCTTCACTTTAGTCCATTTGGAGGCCCGAGGAGGACGTTGCTGAGGTGGCCGAGCACCTAGCTCTAGGGACCGTTGCTTACGAAGCACCGGGTGGGTTGGCTCTGATTCTATTACAGAAAATAGATCCTGAATCCAAAGGGAACGTCAAGTGGAGTATACTGTATTCGATTTTATTGTGTGCTTATTAATTTTTTTTATCACAATATAACTTAAGAGATTCGGAGAAAGATAACCATAACATAATATATTTAAACCTTCCTGAAGTATATAATTGTTATAAAAATTATAAATAAAAAAATAATACTCATATGTAGGTTAAATATTATAGATGTAGACGAATCATTTAGAATACTTTTGAGTGAGAAAATTCAGAAATTGCTTTCACAATTTAGTCTCCGTCTGTTAATAATAATTATTAACAGACGGATTAAAATTTATTTGGTCAAATTAGAGAGTAATTGTTCAAAAAGAGTATTAATGAGAAAGTACATTTTTTGTAATATACATGATATTGATTATGCTTTATACTTTCTTTCTTGTAGATTGTTTATTCCACGATGCAAAATTTAAGAAAGAAAAATAAAATTTAGTTCCAAAGATCTTTAAAATATCGTAGTTTTAGAACTTTTCGTTCGTTTTCGTTTTCGTTAACATAAGTACCTGCTTAGATTTAAAATATATCACGATTGAAACTATTGGGGAAGAAATGTAAAAAAATAACTAAAAGAATGGATTATTGTAAAATAATTGTCTAACAATCACTAAACCAAATAATCCAACATCTCTATGCAGAGTCCACCAATGCTAAACTTCGTAAATGAAAACGAAATAATAAACCAGTGTAGTTTTAACGGAGTTATTAAAGAGGGTATTGATTTTAATGCGCCTATAATAAAAACGCCTAAAAACACAAACGTGTATGCCATTTCAATTAATGAACAAGACAATTAACTTTCGATAGGTGTAACTGGTCGAACAGTAACGCAAACTGTAAGCTATCTAATTGCTTTTGGAAAATATTAGTTTTGTAGTTGTTATTTTCACGATATTTAAAGCACCAAGCACATTGATCAGGCTGATTCTTACCGAGTTCTTCAGATGAAGGTATGGTCAAGGTCAATGCTGGCGGTGCATCACTATCTCCGCCGTCACTGAAAGACCTTCGTCTAATCGGCATTATTTCAGGAGAACCCTTCGACCCTCGGTTTGTCTTCTTTTTAACGGAGTCCCGATGCGTTTGTATAATATCACGCATCTTGCCCCACGGGCTTTTGGAGTGGAGTTTATTTGGAGACGGTGAAGTTGAACTGTCATCCTACAATTAAAGTTATTTGAGAGGTTTTCCAATAAAATTACTAATTTTAGATGGACTATCATTCTGTCTTATAAAGTCCTTTTAAAGTCTCATCATTCTTACAAATTCAACCAGATTTCAGGAAGAAACTACTTTGACAGTTGATGTAATAAGATATCTTCTCAATGAGTCATTGAATTAACATACAAATTCAATTTATTTTGTTTTAGTAGGGTCTTGAGTTGAGAACTTTAATATATTGTACATTGCATCTATTTGGATGAATCATTTTACTATAGGATTAATTTAATATATATAGTTTATAAATCTGAAGTTCGTGAAATCCTTTGAAATTTTCATCTCCGTTCATGGGCCATGAATGAAATCTATTTAAAAATATGGTAGCAAAGAAATCACCTGCGTGGGCGCATGCAGGAATGCGGCGTCGATATCGTCGCGGATCATACTTTTGCGTCTCATACCTGGAACAAATTTTTAAATACAGTTACAACTTTATAGATAGTCAATCAAAATCAGCTTCTACTTATTCATTCTTCACTAAACTTAAGTCCTGAGAAAGCTACTATGACCATCGCGAACGCTGTCTCTATTTCAATTCCTGTTATGTATAAAAGTCACTTCTAGGACACTAGTTGTATAAGGTAAATCATAATAATATAAAATAGGAAAATCATTTTTTACATTTAGTTCATGTGGTAAAAATATATAAAAAACATTTATTTATTTTGCAACAATAAAAAAATATTTCGAGGCAGTAGCGAGGAAATGAAATGTAAAATATGTCAACATCCGCCGTCTTACCATCGATTTCGAATCTTTATAATGACATAAAAACTTAAGAAGCATGAAAGTAAGATTAACGCAGTGGAAATGAGAAATCTGAGAAGTATAGCTGGAGTGAAGACGATTGATAAAGTCAGGAATAGTATGATAAGGGAACGCTGTGGTGTGGTAGGGGATGTCGTGACCAAAATAGAGAAAGGTATGCTTAGTAGGTTTGGGCATGTAGAGAGGATGGATGAGAGAAGATTAACGAAATTAATTTATAAGGCGAGGGTGAATGGGCAAGTCGGTAAGGGTCGACCTAGGCGAACGTATATAGACCAAATCAATCATGTGTTAAATAAAGGCCAGGTAAAAAGTACTCATAACCGACGAGCATGTATGAAAGCGCTCATGAAAGTAGAGGAAGCGAAAGAGGTGTGCCAAGATCGTAGCAAGTGGAAGGACGTAATCTCTGCCTACCCCCACGGGAGAAAGGCGTGATGATATGTTTGTAAGAACTTAATAGAGAGGTGAGTTAAGTGCGATTAAATTGTTCAATGACTCCTAAGACTTGTGTTAGAAAGAACATTACAATTCAAAGTATTGCAAAGTGCATTTTGTATTTTTCTTTAAGTTAAACTTTTATTTATAAGTCCGATCAACAAGTCTTTTTTTTATCGTATGATATATTTTATTCGCTGTTAAGTGGTAAATGTATTCTATTCTATAGCCGCTCGAGTTGGAACGGTTTTAGTACTGGTGTATAATGTTTTGGATATAAATTTAGGGGTCTGAATACTAGTGCTTTTGGACAGAAATTGAAGTAGGGTTTTGTTTCGGTAGTTAATCTGGGTAGCTCACTTTGAAAGTCAGCCCTTTGATGTACTTATAGTTCAGAATATATTTACACAAAATTGTTGCCAGCAGTTACTTCAAAACATAACCTTTGTATTCCCATGTCCAGACAGTTGTTTAAGCAATAGAAAAAACCTTTATGACGAAAATGAGACATTTTAAAGCCAGTAGTAGTATCAGTGTAAGGGCCAATTGCATTAACACCACACTTATTTAAACCGCAATTTAGTTGTGCTCAATAGAGTTGAAAAAGTAGGAAGGCTTAGGAATATTATAAAACTCTTGTTATACTGAAATTAATAAATAAATCACTTTTCACGTTTCTTTATTTCAAACACGGCGTGTGCTAAGCCAATATCAAATCAAATACTGACCCAAATATGTCTGTCAAATGCGTATAGTCGGCACTCGCCCGTCGTCTGTGTTCAGACGACTTCCATCTTTAATGTCTTGTATAAATCATACGGTCTTGTTGAATAAATACATTAATGTACTATCCTTACAGGCAGATTAGTCTGCTTTGATAGCGTATGTTATTTTCAAAAGGGATGAGGAAAGATAAATTATTGTCTTAAATCATGATATTCACCGGCGTGCTGAAGACAATAAACTTCTTATGTTATGACGATTTGAATGCTACGATTATAAAAAAAAACACTACTCATTACCTAACCTAACCTAACCTATGAAGTGAATTTTCGAATGAAGTTTTATTTACATTATTGCCACTTATTTTTAATAAATTAATTAATATGTTTCCTATTTTCTTGCGAAACTGCATAAGATGGAGGAATTAAGGATCGACACCCAGGGCTACGCTGATGACCTGGTGGTAGTTGTCCGAGGTTTCTCTCAAAGTACAAATTCGTACCTTATGCAGAAAGCACTAAGTGTCATTGACAAATGGTGCAAGGAGAATAAATGCAGATAAAACTGTCCTAGTACCATTTACCAACAAAAGGCGTCTTGACCAATTAGTACAACTCTCACTATGGCAAGGCAATGAACTAAATAAAATAAGTACTAGGGTGTTATTCTTGACCAGAAAGTGACTTCGAATAGCCAGATTGGATCTATAATTCAAAAGGCTAAAATAGCAATGGGAATCTGTAGGACTTATGGTAGGCTGTGGAATACATGGAGAGCGACCTAAGTTTAGTCAAACAACTAATTTTGGTAGTTTTGCCTCCATTTTCCAGACAGAGGTATACGGGATTCTAGAATGCTCCTGTATAAATCTGCAGAAAGCCTACGTGATCCATACAATATATATATCCATTCGGATAGTTAAGCCGCTCTCTTTGCGCTGGCTTCGGAAGTAGTTGAGTTGAAGCTAGTTGCAAATTGTGTGGCAATGCTAGACAGTCTGGGTAGGAATAGCAGGCTGATTTTAAGATGGGTCCCAGGCCATGCAGGAGTTCCCGGCAATGAAGCTGCGGATGCGCTTGCAAGAGCAGGGGCTATGGAAACACAAATTGGGCCTGAACCATATTGTGGGGTTCCAAGAGTTCTAGTTCGACTGACCATAAGGGACCAATACACCTATAAGGCTTAGAATATATATTATAGAATTCTGGAATAAATTGCCAGGACAAATTCATTCCAAAGAGCTCATTAGAGCATTCACTTAGCGCAAAGCTGAAGAAGCCCTGATGCTCAGTAGGAATCAGCTACGAGTATTAATAAGAGCACTAACTGGGCACTGTTGTTTGGGCAAGCATATGCACAACATTGGTGTCCAGAACACAAGAGAGGGCAGGTTCTGTGAAATAGCAGACGAAACACCAAAGCACGTCTTGTGTGAATGTGATCCATTAATACCCATACGTAACCGAATTCTGGGTAAGCATGTGTTGCTCCCGAAGGAGGTACAGACGCTCTCTGCCAAAAAGATCCTACAGTATATTCAGGATGTAGGTCTAGGCAGTGAGCTTTATAAATATTGAGGCGATCACTATAGATCTGACTAGGTCGCGGTTATACAGGACTGTTTAAGCCTGCATAGCCCCTTTCCGAATAATAATAATAACCTATCTAGGCGTATATTTTTTGACGATCGAACAACTACGATCGACATTATAAAAATGATTCAGCTACAAATTCACTAAATTACCGATTCATGCTTGATGCGTAAATGAAATCAAAGAATCCTTCACCGATAGCTTTGTCTTGGTGTGCGATATGAAGTCACATCCTTCATCTTCCTTACAACCAAGGTAGGGGGTTAATATTTAATAAAAATATTTTTATGTGAAATTTGCGTCGATTTTCACACCAACCTTCCTCTATTCTGAGCTCTTCGCATGAAGAATTAGGGGTGAGAGATATAGCGCTGCCGGGAGTCAAGCTAGCAGAGTCTCTGAGTTCAGGGTTAGGTAGCGAAGCGGTGGTAGGACTCGATCCGGCGAGAGCCACAGCGCCGATTATGGCGCCGGCTGCCACCGCACCAACAGCTCCTCCCATTGCTCCAGCTGGCCAGGTCGCTTTCTCCCACCTGCGGACAAGTTATCGTGTAACGATTTCAATTTGTCAGTATTTATGTACAAGTTGTTTTCATTCAACAATAGTTACAAGTATTGCGAGATAATGATCAAGTGGTTCATTTTTTGTACACTTTATTCCATAAAATCACCATAAAATCTATTTATGATGGAAATAGAATCCTGTAAATCGCTTCAACAATGTCTATCTATCTAGTTATAAGCCAATTGACAGACAGTAAGACCATATATAACCAAGGATTTTATCTGCTTGTCCACGCTATATAGTACAAGTTATACATACTTCATTAAAGCTATCAAATTAAATTAGTTTTGTTCATAAAATGAAGAAACATTTCATAATGATTTCAATAAACACTGATGACCGCGCTTCTTTTTTTATAAAATATTGCATTCGTTTCTAATTTATGCTATCGATAAGAATATGAGGACAGATATCTCCAAATTATAATTCATCTTTATTTGTTTTGTATTATTTAGTTATAAGTATGTCAAGATACTTTGAATTTATGCAATATTCAGGTCTTTTTACATAGGCTTAGTGCTTTGACCACAATCTCACCTGATGTTAAGCGAGGATATGATTCAGATTGGTAAGGACACTAAACCTAGGCACTGGTTCTCAAGTGATGCTGCCGGAACACATCTATTGGTAATTGGTGACAGGTTTTCAAACTTGAGGGTGGTAGCTACCTAGGCGGGCATCATTAGAAAATGCCCTACCACCAAGCTATGGTTTCCTCACGAAAACTCGAGCCGATTTTAGAGTTGGTTAGTTGGGGCAGAACCCGCGTTATTTGACGCGGAATCCGGCCGCACTATTCACTGCGCCATCATCGCTTCAGTGGAACGATTTGAATACATGAGATTTTTTGATGAAGGAAATCTTAATGATGCCACTGCTTCTTGGATTACATAGAAAATACGTCGCTTAGCACATCTGTGCACATGTATATCCTTGGTGTGTGTGTGGGGGGGGGGGGGGGGGGGGGGGGTGTTATTTGAGATTCATTTCCTCTAGGCTTATGGTGTTTATCACCTTGGACTATATTGTCATTTAACAATAGGTGAGATTGTGGTTAAATTTCAATTGATGATAAAAAAATAACTGACTACTTTTCTATACGGGGTTAAAGTTTGTCCTTGATGTAGGCTGAAATCTAATAAAATTAATCTCCACACCTGCCCGAGTTATTGACGACTTTACCTTAAACTATTTACTCGACCGAGTGAGTTAAGCGCAAATATTACGAAATAAGTTCTACTAATAAGATCTATTAAGCGCGTGAATATGCTTACTTTACAGAAGAAAACAAAATCAAAATCAATATGTATTTATTCAATTTAGGCCCTAAGAAGGCGCTTATGAACGTCTAAAACACTACCACCGGTTCGGAAAACAACCCAGTCGAAGAAGAGCCGGCAAGAAACGCGATCTGGTTTTTTTTTTACATCATTTTTATTCTTATAAAAACTATACAAAAAGTCTTAACTAAAGCACAGAGATGTGGGTTAATTCCAGGCATGACTATCGTTCACGTAATGATCCACCCTGTAATAACCTTTTGAGATTAAAACTTGCTTGACATAATACTTGAACTTATTGTCAGGTAAATCGGTAATGTTACTTGGGATCTTATTGTAAAACCGAATACTATTACCTATAAAGCTTTTATTACACTTACTTAACCTAAAGCGTGGGACGGCCAACTTGTCTTTACTTCTAATATTAAAATTATGACGATCATTCACTAGATCTAGCTTGTCTAAATTTTTACAAAAATGCATTAAGTTATCGAAGATGTATTGGGAGGGCAAAGTTAAGATATCATATTCTTGAAACTTGTTCTTTAGAGATTTTTTAGAGAAAACAAAACAGTTTTCATAGGAGTGTTGTCTTCCTCTGTATGAAAACGCCCGAATGCTGCTTTGAAACGTTTCTGGTATGCATCGTTAGCTATTTGGTAAATATAAATGAAGTAGTGGACCTATAGCATTATGATGGACTATCGACCTATGAAATGACCGATTTGTTAGTACTAGTAATATCCATCCGTCTTCCTCTCGTATGGATCTAAGCATTAATTTTACTAATTGAAATTGAAGAAAAGCGCCTTGAAGATTTATAAAATGTAATAAATATTTTCACCATTGCCCAGTCAAAGAAAAAAAATAGACTTAAACTTAAATAAAAATTGGCTTACGGCAATTGTACATGAATCAATTTTAGTTTACCTGAATGCAGCTTTAACTTTAGTCCACTTGGAGACTTTAGACTTTTCAACTTCTTTATTGAAGACGCCCTCAGATCTCCTTCTTAATGGAGTTCCAGGACAGGCGTCACTATCTTCTCCACCAGCGGAACGAGATCTCTGTTTCCGTAGTAATGATCCACCGAACCTGGCATGGCCCTTCCACTTCGAGCCCGACCTTTTCATCCGGTTTCCGGTGATCATGGAATCAAAAAGCACCTGCCCATACTCGCATTCTAGTTCAGCGTCCAAAGCCTCCTGGATCATTTGAAGGTCATTGCTTTCGTTTTTCAGTCTCTCATTTTCCTGGTCAATGTTTCTATGTGCGTTATGGAGTCGCTTCAACTGATTTACGTCTCTCAATCGCCTTAACAGCCGCGAGTTCCGCTCTTTAAGCATGACTAATTGGTCAAGGAGTTCGAGAAGTTTCTCAAGCTGGTCAAGGGTTTCGATCATCTCTTTGGTACTCTGAGCGACATCCCTTCCACGTTTTGATAATGAGTCATCTTTTTCCTTTAGACGCTGGAGCATGCTTTCGCATACTGCTTCGGGGTTAGGAAGTTCGTTGTCTATCAGGCTCCAGTCATCCGGTGTCCTGGCAGTGCATGGCGACGAGCCTTCAGCATCTGATGGAGTTTGTGGCGATTTAACGGACAATGTCGCTGGGGGTTCACCTCTTCTTCGTTTATGTAAGGAGGTACCACTCGGTGGCAATTCGGACAGATCCTTCGAGTCCCTCCGAGGGTTAGGTTTTTCGACTACGCGATTGACGTCAGTGACGTCACTATCTCTCAGTGATGTCATAGCGTTTCACTCGTCCTCTCTATTTATAAATGAAAATAAACGCACGTGTGTCGTCTGTAGTCTAGAGCACGCGATGTAAAGCCGGGGAATGCATTTTTTAAATACATATGTAATATTTAATAGTCTTTATACGTTTTCAATTCATATTTTGTGTGTAACTTTATAAAACAGTTTTAATAAATCATTGTTTAAAACTAATATTACTTCACAGTGCAGAAAGTTCTGATGTACATAAAAATAAAACTCTTCAACATTTTATATAAACGATCACAAACGCATTGTATTCACCAATCAAACGTCGAAACTATTTTAAAACTCTCAAAAACATATTTGAATAGCAAGTTCTATTTTGAAATGTATTATTTACCATGTTAATTATTAATGAAACTTATTTATTGTTTAAACACACAGTCTGTTTATTTGTGATCAATAAAAATATATCTGTATTCAATTAATATTATTAATAACAATGTTTTAAATTTTGTATATTCGTGCCGCCCATTGTGCTTGCACTTGGAAGGCGGGCGGGCGGCCGCGCACTGGCTACGTATAAACTGACGGACATAGCCGAAGAATGCCGAATTATTTTTAACTCGAGCATTCCCTGAACTCTTTTCAAACGTAATTAAACTTTAACGTCACGAGAATAAGGTTTCAAAGAGTTTTATATCGATAAATTAAATTTACTACCACAATACAGAAGTATAACTTCCGAACAGGGAACCGATTAACCTATTTATCCGTGACAGAAAAACTGTGTTTCTGGTTTCTTCATTCACAATACATAAACGCGTAAATAGTTTAAAGAAATACCGACCCCATATGTGTATGACCATTAATTAAGTAACAAGACTGCTTTTTGTCTCAAGTATTTTACCTAGGTACATAACTTGATTTGATTGTGCGATGCATACTTACTCTAAAGTGTTTCAGGATTAAAATGGAAGATACTCCAAGCAGTTGGTTAAAACAGGCAAATAAAGATGATCGTCCACGAGTGAGAAAAACTCAATAGTCTCCCGTGAAATTATTTAACGTCCAGGCCTTTTTTCGCCTGAAATAAATTATGAAATAATTCATATCTGAAGACGATTTTAATTATCCACATTGTCTTTCTCTATAACAATACTAGGATGAGCATATTGCTTATAGAACTGATGCCTGATGGGGCTAACGGGTTCTCAAATGGCAAGATGGAGCGACGACCTGGTGATGGTTGTGAGAATCCGCTGGATGCGGGTGGTGCAAGACCAGTCGTTTTGGAAATCTTTAGGGGAGACCTATGTCCAGCAGTGAACGTGTTTCGGTTGAATAGACTGACAAATAATATTAACAAGTCTGATAGAACTTTAGAGTTTAGCGTGTAGCCAATAAATGTAACTGAGATATTAATTTTATTGATTTTTATTTACATACGCCAGGGTTTCTTTAGCCTTGTGGTATATTGATACGGCGATACGACGGATGCTGCACCCCTTTAAGGCGTCATTACACACATATGTGAAGAAAAACAGGATTTTTATTTACTTTTATACTTAGAAATACAAAGTCTGTGTCTAAAGTAACAAATTTTTAGTGGTGGAAAATTTATATAGAAATATAAATAATATAAAATAAAAAATATTATATTTATACAGAAAAGTATAATAGAACTTTTTTTGTAAAGAAAAAAGAAATTTGATAAGTTTGTAAAACCATATGAAATTATAAAAAGCAAACGACCTTTAAATTTCTTAATAAATTGATAAAAGAGTTTGTAATGTAAGAATTAAAAGGTAAATTATCCAGAAGAATTATTTTTTTACTGTACTGGCATAAAATAAATCTTTTAAATATTATGACACCATTTCATATTTAGGTATTCTATTGTCGGTGAAACAAAGAAATTTTTGTTATGTCCGGATTTTTTCCTTGATTTCTGTTTTATTTTTGGTATATGAATAAATTATTTTGTGCTATATTTACTTAATAAAATGATATTACTAGGATACTGCAAATGAATAAAAGGTACGTAATTTTGGATTATTCGCATGGTTTGTTTGTCCTTTCAGACTTTGGGTTATTAATTTAGTTCTATATTGAGCACCTTTAAGGTAACATTAAAATAGCTCGTACTTTTGGTGAAGGAAACTGCTATGATAAAATTATTTTTCAGTGGTCCTCTACAAAATGAAAATTTTGCTGATTAGGCATATATGAGAAATGATCCCATTCCGTTTCTTGTAACAGTCATACTTGTAGATATCAGGTATCATTGTGGTCAAACTTAGTTATAATTTTACATGTCGTAAATATAATATAACGTAAAATAACATACACACCATGCTTCTCTCCCATGAGGATAGGCTGAGACTAAATCCTTTCACTTGCCAGGATCCTGACACGCCTCTTTCGCTCCTTCAACGTTGAATACATGCTTGTCGGTTACGGTAACAATGACCTGGTTTTTTTTAGCACGTTTTCGATCTAGTCGAGATAAGCTCGCCTAGGTGGTGCCCAGTCACCCTTTCCGTATACATCTTATCGGCAATCTTTCAACATTAATTATCTCTGCGTGCCCAAACTAACTGAGCATTTCTTTTTTGTTTTTGTCACTACCAGACCGCATCATTCTCTTATCACACTATTTCTTATTTTGTTCATCAAATTTACTCCAATTCTGACACAGTTTTAATCTTACTCACATGCTTCTTTTGGCGATGTAAGCATTCACTGCCGTACATAATTGCAGGGACAAGTACCCCTCGACGAACATCCAACCGTGCCTTTTCAGATAGTTTTTGACTGTTTATGAAGTTACGCAAGGTTCCAATCACTCGATTGCCTAACAAAACTTTTAGCTTAATATCAAAGTAAAATTTCCGTCAATTGTTTACAACTACTTGTCATAGGTGACCTCTAATGGACAGTAACGACGGCATGGAGCCTGACGGGGAGAAGAAGAAGTTAAACGAGGACTTTGTTGAGTTTATACGAAAGCAAAGCGACACGAAGGCGCCCCGGTACACCGCGAGGCTCAAGACTTACGTCGATTTCCAGAGAAAGTTAGTTTGGATTTTTGTTCATAATTCTTTTACGAGTTTCTTCCTTAATTGAATAAAGACACCTTTTAAGATTAGGAAGCCTCTTCTAATTTCTCTTTATAGATTTCATTTATTTTTCTAGGGATTTAAAGATAACGTATAGTTAAGACGGTGGTCATTACGAAGATATACAAATTTGCCTATATAATTTTGACAGGCGTGGACGAGCGACTGCTGCGCGCCGCAAGTACGAAAACGGCCATGAGAAGACGCTTGCTGCGGCCAGGAAGAAGGGCGATGACGAACTCAAGGAGAAGGCGTTAGAAAATTCGTAAGTTTTTATGTTCTTTTCACTTTACTTGTCTATTGTAATAGATCGTACCTCTAAATTCCTAAAATTCTGTTCTGTTCTCAATATTCTGGATTTTAAAAGTTGTTTACACGTACAAAGTTTTAACCGTTTATTTTTGCACAGTTAATCTTAAGTTTCAATGGTAAGTTAATACGTTAAAACCTAATGATCTATAATATTTGTACATATAACATGTTCTTAAACAAAATCTAGTGTGTTTAAAATAATTTACAGTAGAGCAGTGATTTGGTAGTCGAATGTGTTTTTGATTCAATGTTACTGACGTTTATCGCAACAGTTTCTGCATAAATGGACCCCTAATCGGCAATCTTGGAGGAGTAACATTTAACTGCTGAAAGGGCTTATGTTATTGTGCAAATGTATTTTGTTGCAGTGAAAACGTAGGCGGTGACAAAGAGCGCATGAGTAAGAGGTGAGACGACTCCGTTCTCGATCTGTATTGAATAAAAAGATTGTTATAACCACGGTTTTTTGACTACGCAAAATTAAATGTGAAATTACGTAAAACTTATACTGGAATAATCGAGATATAATAAGTATCATTTAATTCATACTTAAAATCAATTGTAGACACGTCTATTGAGTTCATAATGTTATTTCGTTTTTTTTGAAGAATATTCCTTTTAACCTCATTCTGATGAAAGGATGGTAACAGATTTAAGTCTGTTCTACTGTTGCTTAACATTCTTGGGCACTTTTTAGTCGTTTGATGTGAATAATTGTGAAATAAATGATTTTAACTAAACGCGAATTGAACTGAACGTGTGTGCATTTGTTAAAATGTCGAATACATGTACGTCTGTTACTATTTGTGTTTATTTAGTAAAGTGCTAGGTAAATTTGCGTCTACTTGGTGTTGATTTGAAAAGAATGGTGACTGTCGTAGCTCGTTGAGAAGCGTGGCGGCTGATACATCAGAGGGTTCGTTCCGCCCTCTCAATAGGCGTGGCTCTTCAGGATCATCCGACATCGACGTAGATCCAGTACCAATCGAACCTTTCCTCGCGGCCAAGCTGTATCCGTGCAGCATGTCAGTATTATATATCATTAGGTTTAAGCTAAAACATCTGTGAATTGTAATTTGTGATGTGAATTATTAGCAAATATTTTACATATCAGGAACCCCGATGCAGGCTTAAATAAATTACTAAGAAGCGAAAGATATTTCGCAGGAAATATATGTGTAATACTATCTGTCTCCCATAACGTGATAAGTATGTATAATCTATGGTAAAAATTGTGTTAAAACACGCACGAACTGAACCGCGGACATAGTACCATTGGCGGCCGATGTTATCAGTCCCCCTTTTTTTTTTTGACGGGGGGAAATATATTTACGCACTACCCTTACCCATTGCATTAGTGAGACCGAAGTCCCCCAATGCAATGGATAAGGGGGCACGGAGTGTCGAGCTCCGCGCCAGTGCGGGACTCACCCGGGCGTGAAGCGCCCGGAAATACCCACTAAAACACCCCGGGGCCGTCCGCTATCAGTCCCCCTAAGTAGAGATGAGAATCCATTCCGAAAAAGACCGATT
Organism: Samia ricini; assembly: GCA_014132275.2. Lineage (NCBI taxonomy): Eukaryota > Metazoa > Arthropoda > Insecta > Lepidoptera > Saturniidae > Samia > Samia ricini. The sequence continues at coordinate 1,341,559 of AP028162.1, forward strand.
TTTGAATTGATTCGAATCTTAACTTTGATGAATCGATTCACAAAACATCGAGGCCGAAAAGACCAATCGAACTTTTAAACTAATAAAGTATCAATTATTAGTGTCCTTTTTTGTTTTCTATGATATAATAATCTGTAAATAGGCAAAAATAAAACGATTCCTTGTAATTTTTCCTTAGCAGTATAGGCATTCTTCTTTTTTTGTTTAGTTGCTATAAAGGACCTTAGTGCTGTTAATAAAAAAATGGAAACAATTTTTGCAATAAAGGATGATTATAGTTTAACTTGGACCATTGGATTTCTGTTTACGAATAAAAATTCAAATATGACAAATAGGAAAAAGATTGATCTCTTGGACCTTGAATTTTTGTGAGTTAATTTACGAAATCGATTTTTTCGAAGAATATTATTCCTTATCCCTAATTGGCGACTAATGGCCTTGGCCTCTCGACATACCATGTCCGCGTTCAAGCCCGTACGTGTATCAACAGCAGAAGAAAACAGAACATGTTCCCGGTTGTTAAAAATCATCTGCGATGGTGACTTTAATTACTAAGTTTCAATTATGCGTCAGAATGAAATGTGACATTCGAAGATATTTGTAAATTAATATTAAGACTTTCTATTTTAATAAGGTTAAGATGAATAATATATTTCCTTTGAACGTTAGTTAAGGTTGAAACTAGCATTTTTCTCTTTGTTTGTTTCAGTGCGTTATTCAGAATTTATTTTCACTTATAAAATTTATCTCTTTATAACAAATCGTGCAGTGGATAGTGTAGGGGAGGTCCTGTAATTAAAGGATTCCCTAAGCTGTACCCTATTGTTCTCTATTGAAAACAAGAATGGACGACAAAACTTATTAATTTATCTTTAAAAATATAAAACGGAAACCGGCAACTCTCGGGACAATATATTAGTATAGCCTTCATATCCTCTTAATCAACCTTATGAACCAGAAAAATCGATTACCCTTCGGCATTGTAAAGATACTTTACTAAGAGTATACAATTATATAATCGTAATTTACCTAACAATAAGTTCAAGTATTATGTCAAGCAAGTCTTAATCTCAAAAGGTTATTACAGGGTGGATAATTACGTGAACGATAGTGATGTCTGGAATTAACCCACATTCCTGTGCTTATATATATATACCAGATCGAGTTTCTTGCCGGCTCTTCTCGACAGGGTTGTTTTTCGAACCGGTGGTAGTGTTTTTCACGTTCATAAGCGCCTAAATTGAATAATGTTTTTTTTTTTTTTTTGATTTTGATTTGATTTGGTAATGAAAATTGTTAGTTAATTGTTGTTTACCGTTTTTACTGTTGCTTGGTTTGCCCTATCGAATAAAATAAACTGATCTTTCCAAGTTGAATTCCAAGTCTGATAATGAAGGATGCTTGCAGGCGCGACGGTGAGAAATGCATGCAGCATACCAGGTCCATCTCTCGGTCGAGGTCGGCCGACCCCTCTGACAAGTGCTGCAACCAGCGGCGCCGACGTCGAAAACGCTCTTGCGGGGTAAGTTGAACAATAAAGTGCCCTCCATGATGGTAAACATACTAAGGCTAGAGATACTGGCGTTTGGTGCCGGGTTATCAAACTTGAGAGTGGAGAATGGTACAAATGCCCTACTTCCATACTACTCCTTCACCGAAAGTTCAGGCTCATCGGATAAGTGGGTTCGAAGCTGCGTTCATTGACGCCGGATCTAACCGCATTACCAATTGCGTTTGCGCCATCGTCGCTTCTGAGGTAGATATATCGTATTTCTTTAATCTGGGGTAATTTTAAAATATTATAGCATATATAAGCAACCAACTACTCTAGTACTTCTTTATAATGCTTTGGTTCGTTCTCTATTAGAATATGGTTCAATAATATGGAATCCACAATATAACAAATACATTAACCTTATTGAAAGTGTACAAAATCGATTTAAGAGGCACTTAACTTTTAAATGTAAATTGTCAAATAAACCTTTGCCACACCTGCCTTCACTTACTAATCGTCGAATAGTGAGAGATCAAATTTATTTATTTAAACTTCTTAGAAATTTTATTGATTCTCCGTTTCTTGTTAGTGAAATTAATTTTAGGGTTCCTCGACGAAATGCCAGAAACCACTTACTTTTTAAAATCCCTGTTGCGCGAACGAGGTATGTGAAGGACACATATTTATTTCGTTCGTGCGATATGTATAATAAGATGTTTACTAAAATTGATATATTTGCATGCCCCATCAGTTCCTTTAAAAAACTGCTAAAAATAGTTTTAAATTTATAGTGTTTGCCATAATATTAAAGCTTGTAAAGATGGAGGTATTAGTGTTGTTATATTTACTTTCATTAATTATAATTTTAGTGGAAACTTGACTGGTTTATTGTTATGTAATTTCATATGTGTATATTATTAACTGTGTGTTCCCAAATAAATAAATAAATAAATAAATTATTTAACAGATAGAATTGTATGTCGAATTTGCAAAACTTTTTTTCATGTACAGCGTCGACGTCGCCGTCGCCGCAGCTGTCGGCGCCGTCGTCGGCGTCGTCGTCGCCGCAGCTGTCGCCGGCGGCGCAGCAGGCGTCGTCGTCGCCGTAGCTGTGCCAAGCGAAGACGTCGCCAACGTCGTTGTCGTTGCGGCTAGACGATCGCTCGACGAGCTTTCTCCCGATCACCCAAAAATACTGTTTTGTGCCGGATTTGAAAATTTTGATGTCTTTTACATTTTTGAATAAAAAATTTAATAACCCAATCACGTTTTCATTTTACGAGTATTTAAAGCCATAATTTTTTTATTATAATATTTAAAAATGATTAACCAAATTATAATTTTTCACTGCATGCTTGAACGCCAGCTCACAAAAAAAACTACCTGCGAGTATTTAGTCGCGCTGAATTCGAATATGAAATAAGTTTGGCTCCTACACCCTCAAAATCAAAGCGAAAACATGCTATGTATATGCTCAGAATTTAGAATGGAATATCAAAAGCCAGGTTTCTCATGTAGTTTGATAGGCTGAATCGAAATCCGAAGTTTATTCGGTAAATTGCGAAAAAACCGATAAAAACTATAAAAAACGGACTTTGTGGTAGCTAAACCAATATACAGTAATACCCCGCTTAGCGCGACCCCGTTACGCTCGGTTTCACTATAACGCGAATATCAAATTTCGCGCTCAAATGCCTCGCATTACGCGAAAGAGTGCGTATAAACATAATGTAAAGACGATAGATGTATTTTTCCGTAAAAAAATAAGAGTATGTATCGCATAAAGTGTTCTTAGAAGAAGTGATTGATTAAAATGATTTGTATTTTTTGTGTATTTAATTTTGACTATGTGTAATCATAAACCTCGATATACGCGAATTTCAGTTAACGCGATTTTCTTCGCAACGTATCCCTCGCGTAAAGCGGGGTATTACTGTACTTATGAATGACAGATGACTAAAAAAAAGGAGATATATGATAAGTCGTGTTGGGTGCGAACGCATGTAGCCTAGAAAAGGCATTTGCCCATAGTCGAAATTGTACTGTAGGTCGCATATAGTCTCTTAATTTTTAAAAACATGTTTTTCACGTCTTTTTATTAATGTGTCATTATAAGATATTAATCTTATTTGTTTAACATATTAGCTATGCTTAGGATTACAAAATTTATTTAAAAAAATCATAAATGTAAAAGAAAAGGATCCACACAGGTTCCGAATAAAAAATATCACAATTTAAAAAATCACTTACACATATAATTATTATTTATTTAAAAGAATTTAAACACAAACAAAAATAAATGCCACCTCTTGATTTTAAAACATAAATATTAAATTCAAATAAGCTTAAACATTAATTGCATGTTGTCAACTTATAAAACACTTGTCTTAATTGAAATGTATTCTTTTGGTTTATTTATTATAAGAGGATAAATAAACACATTGAAGTCTTTAGCAGAATCTTGCGGTTGTTGACTGTTTATTATGTAATATTAAAGGTATTTTGCGTGATATACTTTTTGGTTTTTGTGTATAAGTGTAGTGTATTAAACACAATAACACTTACATAATTCTAGTTACTTCGAAAATTTCCTGGAATTTTTTTTAGCAACAATAGCCATTTCGCTAAATAGATATATGAAGACTGGAAATATAAGAAGAGATAAACCAGTACCCAAAGTTATAAATGATATATGTATATATCTCGATAATAATGATACAACAACTATCTCGTCTCAAACTCATTTAAAAAAAAAAACGCTAAAATGACGTTGCTTTTTTCGTCCCTTTCACTCCTTCTTTTCTCTATCTCTTTTATACTGCTCATTTATAGCTTTACTTACTACTACTACTACTTACTACTACTACTTATTTATAGCTTACTTAATATCATAAGGGCTTTAGCCCAGAAATATAACTGATGTAATGGATCTAATCGGAAAAAAATTCTAAACCTGAGCTAAACGTAGATTTTGTCTAACAAAACATAGAACCTATGCGTTCAGTCAAAATTATAAGAAAGTCCAATAGGCGCTAATTAAGATTTCATTTCCACCATTGGACATTTATGTGGTAAATTCATTAAACACGCTAAATTATAATATTTTCACTAACATTTACACAGTATGCCGTGTGGTGCCGGCGAAAAATATTGCCACCCCATATCTTCCCGTGGGTGTCGTAAAAGGCGACTAAAGGATATAACCAGGGGATGGGCAGCAGCATCCTTTGAGTATCACAAACACCTCATTGATATCGCCAATCTGCCTACCAAGCGTGGCGATTATGGCAATCCCCCCTTATGGGGGTGACCTATGTCCAGCAGTGGACGTCTTATGGTTGAATGGACACAAAATCACATGAGAGTTTATTCGCTAATTATTTTATAAAATTACACTCTTATCATTATATCTTGCAACGGTTTTCTACTGATGTCAGGCACTGTCGTGTCTTCGTGTGGTCTCCCAATAGGCAGGAGCAATTCGAGCCTTTCGTTGACTGGCCGTTGAAGGAGATCACGGAGGCGAGCGGCACAGTTTAGTGGCGTAGAAGTAAGAGCTACCAGACCGCAGTACTAAAAATGAGAAGAATCGGTTAAGAATTTATCGGTAGGAGTTTTAATATTATCGATTCCTAATAGCTTTAAGTAAAAAGAGTCTTATATATCGTTAAGTTCTACCGGTTGCAAGATAAATGGCTGTTAGATTCTTGCAAATAATCGTAGAGACCAAGTGCATTCTATATTTGAGATAAGGACAATGATTTTTTCTTTATTTACTTTAATCTCAATCATATGCATGTATTTGCTTCTCATATTAAACTGAAGCCTGTGTAGGATTTCCAAGATTTAAGCAAACCTTATCAATTATATTTTTTAATAACAGCTGCAGCTTGTTAACATGTTAACATCCATGGATCTATCTAATCTGTCAATAGAATATTTGTTATCAAATGAAAACTAAGAATTGTACAAAGTAATTTTTATGGAAGGTTTTCCATATATTCGCTATTTACCTGGATGGCTGTCAGTAGAATCCCCGCAGCAATAGCAGTGCTAATTTCACTATAGTAATGCATTCTTTTCTTCCCATCAGATCTCCAGGAGTGCGTCTGTCTGAAGACCAGTACAAGCGCTGGGGCGTCAGTAAGGTATGGTTTAATAGGCTTCGTCGAAAACGGCTTCAAATCTGTCACCCACTGTCTGGACATTCTTTGAGAGTAGTTCAAGTCTTCTTCGTCCTCGACTATCTCTCTGATTGCTTCTTTCGTTTTCGGATCTTGAACTATAACAAAAGTCCAAGGTTCAGTGTGTGCTCCTGATGGTGAAGTACCTGAAATAAACATTTCAAAGAATGTTTGTTTTTACTGTCTAGATTTGAAGCTTATAAAGGAGTTTCAAATTTTTTTTTTAATTTAATTTTCTGACTCAGAATATAACACAGACAATGCAATCAAACTATATAAAAAAATATTTAAAAAAAATTTAACGTTTTTTTAAATTATCCAACTGGATGACCTGTCAATGACCTTCTGTTTTTTATATATGTAATTCGTTTTAGAAATTTTAACTTACACATAAAAATGCAATGCTCATAAATATAATATAGATACTATAATATATAATAATATACTATAGATCTCAATTTTTTTTCAGTGTTTAGTCCATAACCCGTATACTTCAGTGTCACGTCAGCTTCATGTCAGCATTGATAATAATTGACGTTACAACTCCCTATTTTTGCAAATAATTCTGCAAGTCATTAAAATTGTCTGTTAGTATTAATTTTAAAATTAATTTTATTATGACACCCGCCGGGAAAAATACAGTTATTTTCATTGTCATAATACTTAATGTGGCATTGCTGATTTATTTGAGAGTTTCCTATATAAAGCAACAGAGGAAGTTATTTATTACAAACTTTTACGATGCAGATGAAGAAAACAGTACGATTGATGAATACCTCGAAGAGCAGTTTAGTGAAACGGTACAATTAGTCGATTATATTTTGAACGCAAAAAACAAAATTAATATAATTAACGAAAGGCAGACAGTGCACAATATACATTCTCTAGGACCTGTGAGAAAATCTACACCTATTTTAGTAATACAGGTGCATGCAAACCCTTTCTATTTAAAAGAAATGCTAGATTCTCTAAAGACGGTAATGGGAATAACTAAGTCACTACTGATATTCTCACACGATTACTTTGACAACGAAATCAATAGCTTGATCAAGAATATAACATTTGCGAAATACATGCAGATATTCTATCCTTACAGCATTCAAATGCATCCAAGAGTCTTTCCAGGCAATGATGCTCGCTGCTGCTCTGAGGGATATGAATGTACGGATAACTGTCATCGTAGGAATGCTGTTCTGGTCCAAAGAAAACTATTCTGGTGGTGGCTTCTCAATAGAGTATTCGATCGTTTAGACGTAACAACAGATTATAACGGTACTATTATACTTCTTGAAGACGATAATATTGTGACGGAAGATTTAATTTACGTTTTAAAGTTGCTTGAACGTGTTCTACCTGAAGATTGTCCTCAGTGTGAAATATACGGTCTAGGATCGCATTCAACATCACTGAAGCATTACCATGTTCAGAACGATTGCGCAGTTGTTGAAGGGTGGAGTTCTAAAGTCAAGAGTATAGGCATCGCTTTTAATAGAACTATTTGGAATGTTATTAGAAGCCTTAGTTACGATTATTGCTACTTCGACGATTATAACTGGGAGAATAGCATGACGTATATTGGAACAAAAAAGATAGGAGGAAAGTTCCTGATGATGAACGTTGAAGGGCTCAGAGTATTCCAAATAGAGAAATGTGCTAACAACAGTTTTACTATGTACTGTAACATGAATTATATGGTGCAGAAAGTCAAGAGGTATGTGAAATTTATCAACAGAAGTTTATTCCCGAGGAATATAATAATCAGGCGTAATGATGATGAAATAATTCACGTTAAAGAAGGGAAATCCTTCAGTGATGTGAGAGATAGAGAACTTTGTATGTACTTTCTAAGCGATAAATGAACAATTTGATTGTGTTTGTTTTGATATTAGTAACAAATTTTAGCGAGTTGTTTTTGCGTACCTACTTATCTGAATTTTCTTATTAGAATTTATTTATTAAACCTTCTGTGTCTTAGTTATTGTACGAGATTTGTGATTAATTTTTGCATTAACTGTACGAGTGATTTGCCAAGCAAATGTTTATATGTTTGCTAATAATAATTTGTTATCAAATATTATTGTGGGTAATTTGGTTTAAAACGGTGCCAAATGTCAGCAGACTACTGATAAACGTATTCAGTGTGATATATTAAGGTCGAGATTACAAGCGAGTACAAAGTCCTCTATTATTTACAAATCTGTTAACTAAGTTAGTGAACTATTTAGACTTTGGTAGACCAAGTAATTATTATACAGTACTGTGTTTCACATCTGACTTGCTATGCCCGCGGCTTCGCTCACGTGTATTTTTTTAAATAACTCAGAACATACATGATTTTTCTTATTTTCTTTTCATTTATTCCTTTAAATATATATATATATATATATATATCTTCAAAACTATACCTTTTATTTTATTTTTTTGACGGGGGAAAAGCATTTACGCACTCACCTTACCTATTGTATTAGTGAGACCGAAGTCCCTCCAATACAGTAGGTAAGGGGGCACGGAGTGACGAGTTCCGTGCCAGTGTGGGACTCAAACCCGGGCGAGAAGCGCCCGGGAATACCCACTAAAGCCCCCCGGGGCCGTCCGCCGCATTTGGGATGGGGGCGATACGGGATTGCAAGGCATGCCGCCGCGTCGCCCCCTGCGGCGAACCCACCAGGGTTTGTCAGTGCAATGGCCCAGTGGGGGTGGGGGAGAAATTCTCTACCCCCCACCTCCTCGCCCGCCCCCCCCCCCGATGGGAGGCATGACCTGCTGGTCAGGTCATCAAACCGGGGGGATAGGACGTACTTCCTGCCCCCCATAAACAGGAAAGAAGAAAGACAGAGCGGAGGCGGGCAAAGAAGAAAGAGGAAGGAACCCGCCTCCGCTATAGAAGAGAGAAAGAGATAGGTCCCTCCCCTGTACTCGCCTTATTACCCACCACCACCTACACCCTAGGGAAGGCAAAAGGCCCCCCCCATACGGTGTCCATCCTCCCTACCTTTGTCCCCACACCGTGCGCACTTTGGCCGGTCCGCCACACATTTCCGCAGCCTTGTGCCCCAGTGCCCCACAACGGAAGCACTGGGCCGCCCCTATCAATTTCTTCAAAACTATACCTAAAAGTACATACTTAAACTAAAAAGTAGAAAACAAAACTTGTTTGATGAAAAAACTAAAACGACTTTTAACCAATGCACTCATTTATGGGTGAAAATAACTGCCTTGACTTCATCACAATTAGAAATAAGCTTAAATAAATAATAATAAGCAACGTACATTTAGATCACTTTGTTATCCGTAAGCTGGCAGCGAAAACAAAATTATTAATGGTATTAAAACAAAGGATATATCGAAGTTAGCAGAAGTAGATTAATAAAGTAATTATTTATTTACATTTTAGTGCATTTTTATCATGCAAATCGATTCAGTAGTTTTCGAGTTATAAACCAACGCACAGACGGACAGACAGGCAGATAGACGTTGATAGATGAAGTGATTGCCGTGTAAACAGTAAAATCTTTATAATCTATCTCGGACTTAACCGTCTCAAGACGTTAGTAATATAAATAATTTCAAATAAGATAACACACAAAACAAATCAATAAACGTTCATATTTATTTTTTCGGAATAACCGAGGTCATTTGCGCCAAATATATTAACATTTAATACGAATTTATAAAGTGTTTCGATATTAATTAAAAAATGTTTATTGCGTCAACGAAATGTGTATGGGTTTGCGAATGGGAGGTCGTAAGGACCTTGCGCTTTATGTGCGTTCCAAATATGGATAAGTGTATTGTCCTAATAGTAAAATCTATTTTTCCTTTCATAGTTTTTTTTTCGAATTTGCCAGAATTACTTTGACTTAATGCTGTTCCCAGAATAATCTTGAAAGCTTCACTGATTTTTTTTTGGGGCGAACGCTTAACCGTTCTCTTTCATGGTTATATTTTGAATGACTAATAAATATTTGCGCCATTTTTGATGGCATGTAGAGCATGTATGGCATGAGGTTGTTTCGACCTCCTACCGTTGTGAACGTTTTAATACAATGATGATTTTTATTATCTCTAATTTGCAAAATTCTCTTTTATAAATATTGTTTATGTGTTTAAGTAATATATTGAAGGTAGTTTTGAAATCTGTTGAAAGTTGAAGGTTAAAGGTCACAAAGTATTTTTTTTTTCTATTTCACGCATATTATAACACTATATCGTCTTTCTGTTCGTTACTCAATAAACACTGGTAGTCATTACGCGCAATATTGTGTCAAAAATTAGAAGACCAGTACCAACCAGCAGTCTTGATTAGGTTATCCAGAACTTCCTGGGGGATCGCTTCATCACTGAAAGACCTGACTGTTCTTCTGTTCGCCATAAGCTCATAGTACTCTCTACTTCTCTGTAGGATTTCCTCGGTCGACCTCCGGAGAGGTTTGTAAGGCACGTGGGGCGTGTCCTCAGGAATCGCCGGTACCAGAAGCTCAGGGTCGTCGTCACCATCGTCCGGGAATTCGCGTTCTATAATATCAGAATTACATGCTATAAAAATAAATTTGTTTATAAATAAAATTGAAGTGTCAAATTTTTTCCAAAAACGTATGAATTTATATAGGATACCTATACCAAAAATACAATTTTAAATTTTTTTATCAGTCTGTCCGTCTATCTGTTTATTCCGGGTAATCTCTGGAACCGCTGAACCGATTTTGACGAGACTTTTTTAGTAGATAACCGAAGTTACTCCGCGTAACTTAGGGTACTTTTGATTTTCGAAAATAATTAGGGTTCCGCGTAAAAAATTAAAACTCATAAAAAATGGAGTAAAATCCGGTTTAATGCACGGTTTTACACGGAGCAAGTGTTTGAATTTATGAGAAATATTTTTATTTTTAGGAAATTAATTAGGTTTCCGCATATACAAATTAAAACGCAAAAGAACATATGAAACGCGCAGCCGCGGGCACATAGCAAGTTAGAAATGAATTAAAACTGCCCCTTTGCATAAGTCTATATATATAACTTGTTAATAATGACAAACAAACGTACTGCTTGAAGAGACCTCGTGTTTGGACTAAAAGTCAAACAGTCCGTAATATGATTGATGCAAAAGATCAATGCCAGCGAGTAACCTAATTATGTAAATATGCCATTGTATGAATATTTATTTAATTACATTGAAAATTTATTTATTCCTACTAAATATCTAGGTCATTAGACAGAAATAAATAAACGTTAAGAATTACGTTAGCATAAATCCATTGCTTATGAGTATTCTTCATGAAATGAGGTCTGGGGTTTGAATAATTAATTTATTAATTCTCGTTGTTTTTTTAATCGTGTCAATGCTTACGTAATCACGGGGGAGGAGATATAGCTTTACTTACTGTTACTAATAAAGGAGGGGGGAATCAATAAGTTCAAAATTTTGTTTACGCAATTTTGGAATACTTGAATGTCCCTAATCTCGAAATACTGACACGACACGACCGTGTAAGTACTTTTTGAAGAGATTTTACTAACGAAAGAGATTTTAAATTACACTGGCAACATTAGACACCGGTCGGTTTATGCACGGATAGTCACGATTCACTTTGTTTATAGACTAAAATAAACTTATATAATTCATAAATTTTCTTCACGTTGCCACCTTGAATATACATCGATACGCTCTCATGATACAACGAACTAAATCTAGACACGGGAATAGCTATCGTAACAAAATCTATCTCGAATACGATGTGTAATACTGTAAGGCAATATGATATGACGAACTAGCATTATAGTATGTCTAACTCTGATTTTTTTTAACGCGTGTCCTGTTGATATGTTGAGATAGATAATAGGTCATGTTTAAATGTTGAATATTATGTCGATTTAATTTATTATTATATTCATAACTCTTTCAATACAATAGATAAAGAAATCAAACCTACACTAAATCTCCTTAGAGAAGATGGTTATGATTTGAAAAAAGGAATAAGGTAAATCGGTTTAATGTTTTATAAGTTATTCAGCGAACTAACGGACAGAGAGACATTACCATCCATGATATTAGAAGAAGGGTGAAAAAGGAGAAAACTAAGTGTACCTTTAAACATGGTGCTGTCGAAATTCTTTACCAGATTAGGGCGTCCACTAATTACGTGAAGGGTTTTTGAGAACTTTTCGACTACCCTTTCCCCCTTTGGTGAGATTTCGTAAGATTTTCCTCAACGTCCTCCCGCTCCACTAATCTCACGCGAGATTCTCCAAAATTTATGTTTTGGCTGTAAACGTGTTGGATTATTGGGAAAAAAAAATACAAAAACACAACTTTATTGAAGACTAGGAATACGCAACTAGCAAGCGAATACGACAAACACTATTGTCAGATTTGACCATATTTGATTCTAGAAATAAATTTACATCGTTTTTTGCTAGAAAAAAATTAAGTGATATTTGATGAGAAGCCCTAAGTGAGATTTGGAAATATTTAGCTTGATCCCCTCCTAGAACACCTCACGTAATTAACGGACGTCCCCTTAGACATTTTATTTAGGTATGTTTTTCATTTCGGATATTACTCGTTACTGTATACAGTACAAACAAAATATCTCTTCATTCTGAGATTTGTGATAATGTTTCTATACAGAAATATAAATTTCAAGTACCTACCGTGGCCTCGATAGATATCACTAAACTGATAAAAAAAAGTACTAGATTAAGTGATAAATATTTGTAGAATACATCGATGAGGACTGGCGACAGAAATCAAAACTCCAAACTGTGGAAAACGGTTCTTTTAATGTTCAGATGTAAATTCAAGGAAAACATAACCTAACAGCGACCGAGCAGTCGCTGTGGAATGATAGTGGTGTGAATACACCATAATATTAATCGGACTGTTTATAATTTACAGGAATGTTAATTAGTTCCTTTATCTTAGACAATATTTTTTATTACAAATAAATAATTCATTGCATATAAATAACTAATTTATTTAATTGACTGTGAAATAGCAAGAATTATAGTGAGATAAAAGATAAAATTGTTATGTATTATATGTATATAAAAAATGGGTGCGTGTACTTATGTACGCGCGTGAGAAGTTATACTTCTTTGGCATCATTAAAAAACAGTTTTTAATTACATGCAAATAATTAATTACAATAAAATAATAGAAGGATTGGAAAAGGATAATCAACAAAGTTCATTTTAAATTTGAAATATTCAATTTAATAGCAAATATTAAAAATTAATATTATAATTTGATGTTCAATTTTTTTTTAATTTTTATCACAAACTTTTTATTAAATTTATTTCTTTATTTTGTAAATATTAAATAACCAATAATAAGTATTTAACATTAATAATTTAATAATATTTAGTGTTAATTATATTAAATAAAAGTATTTTAATTTACATCAATAAATAATACATACGGATAGTTAACCTCAATTATATTGGAGCACTTGAAAAAGTATATAAGCACAATGTTTTTTCACTAATATTCACAAATAGTAAGTGATATCAATCAAAATATTCAATTTAAATCACTACTGAATATAATTTATTAGCACGTATATAATTCGCACTTGTATGAAACTAAAACACGTGTTGTGAATGTATAAACTAGAAACATGTTGATAAATATTATAAATATGAAAACAGTGATCAGAGGTGACGAGCGTACCAACATGCGCGACTAACGAGACTTAATGAGCGGTTAAGCAGACAACTTCATACTGTTAATTTTGTGTCACAGATGCGCGCGCATCTTAAAATTTCACTCTCATCATTTTTTCATAACGCGCCTAAAGAAGTATAACTTCAATAAGCCATCATAGTTTTATTAGACTAGATAGAAGAGATATTCGACTCTTAAAAACGTATATTTTGTATAAAATTAATTCAATATTATGTGGATAATTTTTTCCATATTATAATATATGTCTTAGTAATTATAATAATTCATAGTAGAAACGTTAGTTACAGTCCTACAAACAGGCAGACAAAACCGTATCGATAATAGGTATCAGACATAACCTATCGAACTTGCGATCGCTTGGTTTATTAACACTACGAAACATATCATTCAAATAGATAAAAATATGAATAATATGAATGTAATTTACTAAATTGTGCTCATTTTTGTTGTTCAAACAATAACAAATGTCAAATAATAAATGATAGTATATCGTAATCGTATGACTGCGCAATTAAATTCGACATCAATTTGTGTACAGTCAGAAGCAAAATTTGCTGGATACAATTATAATTTTATCTACGATGTAGACGGTACTCAAATATTTAACACAAATATTGATAGAACGTTTATAAAAATGCCTTCAAAGTACGAGGATATTGTTTTTTTTTGTTAATATTTTGTTGCGGCTATTGAATACGAGCGTGACTTTACAGAATGTATGTACACATATATATGTCCACAATAACTAAGTTATATTACGTAAAATGATATCGCTATTAAATAATATAGAGTCAAATATCTCAAAGTGAATAAAGAAAGTAATTATTGAAACAATCACATGAAAGATTCCGGCAAAATTTCACGATTACTTTTTTGAAAGTCCAGGATACTTTTAAAATGACGTCGTTTTGTAATAGTTTTTAAAAGCAAATCTGTAACAGTCCATAATTGAGTTTTTTAAATTTTTTGTGATAAATGGAAAGATCATACTTAAGTTTATACCTTTTTTTTTGACGGGGGGAAATGCATTTACGCACTACCCTTACCTATTGCATTAGTGAGACCGGAGTCCCCCAATGCAATAGGTAAGGGGGCACGGAGGGACGACTCCGTGCCAGTGTGGGACTCACCCGGACGTGAAGCGTCCGGAAATACCCACTAAAACCCCCCGGGGCCGTCCGCCGCATTTGAGATGGGGGCGATACGGGGTGGCGTTCGCAAGCACCGCGTCGCCCCCTGCGACATAAGTTTATATGTAACTTTTTGTTTTCGTAATAATTCAAAAGTCATATCAAAATAAAAAATATTTTTTGAATCCAGTATCAAAAGCTGGCCGACAGCTCCCGAACAAACCCGAACGCGTGTGACGTCATAATGTTAGTTTTCACTCATTGCAGTTTATACAGTGATAACAAGTACAAAGTGATAACAGTATTTTGATCTATTTCATTCTGTTGTCATTGTTAAATAATCAAATAAATATTGAAAATGTCGAACCTCAGAAGTGATCGTTCTTGTTTTGTATATACGAATACTAACAAAGCAACTCCTGACAAAACGTTTTTAAATATTCCGCAAGATGAAACACGTCGAAACAAATGGTTTTAAGCAAAGCACCGAGATAATCGCAAAACAGAATCATTTTTTTTTATGAAGATCATTTCGAAGTAATGATTTCATAACAACATTGTTATTAATTTTTTACACGTTGAACATAACCTATAGCTTTGTCGTCGTAACTCTCACACGGTGCTCTACAAATAACAAATAAATAATTATATTTAAAATATTGGGGAATAAATACTGAAATATTTTTATTTATAATATCATTTTACAACAGACTTACCTGGTGCCTTGGCATCTCGAACTTCAGCAGAATTGAAACGAACGTTATTACAAAAAAAAAATTGGTTATCTTAAATATATCAACATCAGGAATATTATCAGACATTACCTTTATAAATCGGAATTAACTAACAAATCGTTTCTTAGCAGTAAGTTACCAATATAGTCAAGTCCCGTATAACAGCCCTAAACGCTGTACTGTTATGAAATATCTTTAACATTATGACGTCAGAACTATGATAACCAATCATGGCGCGTTCATAGTCATCTATTTTCAATTGTTTATAATTAATTTAAAAAAATATATTTTCAGTATTTCGCATTAAATATCAATATTAAAATGTACAAATAATAAAATGTACAAAAATGCTTTTTTTTTTTTTCAAAATCCCATTTATATTGATGCTATTATTGTGTTATTCGTTGTAAATACAAAATGCTAATGTTAAGTGATTTTTAATTTAAATATAGTAGATGTTTTTACACTTTTTAAGTTGAGATCTAATTTTCATATGATTAAATTTATGATTTTATATCAGACATACATGGCCTTCAGTATTATTCATTGTATTTACTCTAGTGTTTAGCTGTAAGTTTTCCTGTAAGAAATAAAAAAATAATTAAAAAATATTCCCACCTATATAATTTGTATTCTCCATTATAGAGGCATAAAAATATATCCTTAGATATTGTAAATGACAATGCAGAGAGCGTTTTATAGGTAAGAGGAAATCAAGTTTGTAACTTTATTTTTAGCCCTAAAAGGGCGATGACTTGCGTGTTGATCTTAGACCCTGGCTTACAGGGATTCTTTATGGAATAGTTATTCTGATATTTACATGGTTGTTATCCATCTGTTTCTGTAAATATTTATTTTTTCTACATCGATCAAAGATTTCTCCTTTGAATAAGAAAGGAGGCAAAGGGACGCGCGTCTCTTTGATTTCTAACATAACTTAAGTCTGCGTTTAATGAAATTTAAAATATTTAACATTAATATATTGCATTAAAAGGGCTCTTTTAGGCTGCATCAATTAGGATTTGGTTCGTGCCGCAGGTAAAGGTGTAGAGACTAGAGACGTGCAGGCCGTGAGCTTAATATGCCACTGTTCTAGTGTTTGACTAACATTTCCATATCCAATTTATAACAGAGAGGATGCCTTTCCAGTAAACTTTTCCGAATAAATTATTGCCGATAACTTTGTTACTAGGGAGTTGCAAATTTGTTTCATTGAAACATAAACCTACGTCGAAAATAATACACATTTTTACTTCAGTAAATTCACGTAAAATGAGCGGTGAAGTGAATTTAATTTAATTGTTAGTGATTTCTGCTTCCTTTCGCTTTTTTATGCGAATCGTAGCCTTGGTCAATCACATCGACGGTAGACGTAACAAAAGAAAAAAATCCTTACGTATTTAATTATGAAAACACGCAATATTATGTTATCTGTCATACTACGAAAGAAAGATATGGTCTGTCGCATTGAGTCGCGTTGTCGACGCGTGGTTGCGAATACAAAACCACTTATGTAAAAATCTTACACAATTATAGTAATGAAACAATATACATGTTTATTCACCAATTAAGTCATCATCACTGCTTAGCCTAACTTCACTGTAAATTAATTTTCCCCGGTGATCGAAATTCCAATGATATTTGTAATATCATTGCCAAAAATCAACCATAAGGTTGTCAACAATTTAAAGATATGAAACTGTTTCCTGTTTGTTTTTTTGATAACACAAAAATTAGTTGATAAACACAGGAAAATAATGTCTTAAACCGTTTTATCCTCCCTAACTGTATATAGATTAGGTTATTATAAATGTACCTACGTAATAACAATCATCGGACGCCATTATATTAATAATTATACTTGGTATTGTTGATAATATGTGATCATTCAATGCACAAATAAGTAAGATCATTATATCCGTGATTCTTGCCGGTTACCTTTGCCTTGACTCTTTGTTTACAACGACGCAACATTTGTATAAAACATGTGTGGATTCAACCACGTTTGACCGCTTTATAATTTATAAGGAAAAGCTAATAAATAATTGGAGTTATATAAACGTTTACGATTAACGTTCTGTAGAAACATAAATCAATAAATATATTAATCACTATAGTTTTTCTAACATCCACATAGATGGCGCTATTAATGGTGGATATGCTTGTGTTGTTTTTTGATGGCTCAAGAGATGGCGCTGTCCTTTTTTTCTATAGGTTATTAAAGAATCTTTTCACAATATTTTTTTCACTCAGGTAACGGGCAAGCCGATGTTTGCACTACTTTGGTAACCCTTGTGCTAGTTACCTTTTTGCGGCTGAGTGCCTTCAGCTCTCGCCCCAAGAGTACTGTGAAGCTGTAAAGACCCTTCCGGTCAACTTCGTTAGCTAGTTAGAAGACAAAAAACCATATTTTTATACATTGTATTTAATTTAACGATTTAATGATTCTTAAATATCGTTACATTTACAAAAATATTCGTCACCTTACATACGTAGATAAGAAATATATAGAATCATGAAACTTGTCTCACACGATCAATTTCCAAACATCAAAGAATTAATCTATTGCAGTGCAATCTATTTACTCATTTTTAGATTTGATGACAGTTATTTCATAGAAAATGTACAAGGCTGAAAATAGATATGCCCTGTTCATAATCATATAAACGGATAGACAAATATAAGTTTCATTTTATAGTTCATAAGGATGCTGATAGTTAGCGAGGAGACGATTCATTAAATACCTACACAATGTCGGTCCATAATCAGCACTGGAATGGCCGTGTACTATATAAAGTAACCTCTTTAAAATATTCGAGCTGGATGATGATTATATGCCTCGTAATATTTGTTACGCGCTCTATCCTCTATAGGCTTTATGGTTTTGCCACACAGCGAGCGAGGCGAGCCGAGCACGAGCTGTACGTGATCTCTTCTATAGTAAAATCGCGCTGGTGTCCCGCCCGCTGTGTAGCGAATCCATGAAATAAAAATGTGTCTAGTATTTTTTTTTTATTCATTCTCGTCCTCACCTCAGCCTTAACCCGAGATCATGTTAGGTTTGATTTGTTTAATAATTCATAATCTAATACAATTTTCAAACTAAATTCTATCTCAAATCCTTATTTCTATTTATTTCTATTGCAGGTTTTTCTTGTCTATTACAGTTTTTAACTTTACTCCTCGCCTTATTTTACTGTTCTTAGTTACTTCGTTACAATTTAATCTTAATCATAAAACTGATTTGTCATGATTCATTTCGGAAGATCAGGACTTACGGCTAGCTCGCCACAACAGGACATTATTGTCATATTATCATAATGCATCTAGTAATTTAAGCAATATATATTAAATCAAAATATGTTTTGTTTTTAAAGTCATACGTACATAGGTACTCAGGAAAGTCAAAAGACTAACTAAAACTAGTTCTGATAACAAGTCAATGAAGTCAACAGGTAAGAAACTTTCTTATGAACACATATTTGATCAAAGAAGGAAAAAATCATTTGTCAATTTTTATATAGATAACATTAAAGTTTAATTCAATTACAGACAATTTTTTTTAGTGCAACTAAAGTCAGGGAGATATTGTTATCAAGACTTCATTATCATGTAAATAACGATCTATGCATTTAATATTTTTAATACGTTATACATACTTTTTGTAACTTTTTATTCTGGAAATCGGTAATATGCTTCCGGATCATATATACCGGAACTTTTTGTTTTTGGAACAACAGTTTTTGCTTTAAAAATATTCCGGAAAATCAAGGATACTCCAAAAAGGAGGATTACTCTTGCAATAACATATACCCTGGTAACGGAAGAAACCAACCAACGGACCACCATAATTAATGTTCGTTTATGTATGTTTATGGACATATGTTTAGATATTTTCCTGTTATGTTCTTATAAAATTTAATTAAAATTAATATCCAACTAATATTACAAATCGCAAGTAATTCTGTGCAGTTGATTCAGTCATATTGTAGCGGCGCGGAGGTTATTAATAAGTTCATATTATGCAAATAAATATTATCTGTACTAATAAATAAAATTGACGATACGTATAATAAAAATAATTTTTTGTCTCTCTGTGTTTGGTTGTTTCGGATAACCTCTGGAACGGCTGGACGGATTTTGACGGGACTTTATTGGTAGATAGCTGAGGTTACTCCGGGTAACTTAGGGTACTTTTAATTTTCGAAAATAATTAGGGTTCCGTATAAGAAAATAAAAACGCATTGAAATATAAGAACATATGAAACGCAGGCGCAGCCTCGGGCGTACAACTATTTATGAAATAAGAAACTTCTGTACAAGGATATACCTATTATACTAAGTACCTACTATGGATATTGCGTTTTGTCATTTTTTTTATGTTCATTGTGTAATTGTACAACATTTGATATTATCGCTTGGCGTGATGAACCTCATTTGAAAAAAGACGGCAAAAGTGCTCGGCAGCTCATTATTCCTTACGCAGTCACAATAATAGCACTCTGCTAACGGGCTATAAAACACAGGTAATTCCCAAAATATCCACGTCATGAGGGTACCTATGAAAGTGTAGGTTATGGTACCATGGAGTTCCAGGTAGCCACAATGCCACGTGAAAATTCTTAAATATAGGGACTTGAATCTCACGTAAACGACAGATATTAGTGTCCACTTGTGGAACAAAACAGGTTTTGTGTGATAATAAAATAAAAAAAAACTAACTATGACACACACATATTGGATTTCCTGATCTAACTTGCAACTATTATTTACTATTTAAGTAATTGTTAATTCAGTTTTAATCAGAAACAATAATACACAACCTAGTAATTATTCGGAGACTCATATCTTTAATTAAGTCATTCAGAAATTATTAATTAACTCACGATAATGGCGAAAACGTTACGATAAGGCCAATATGAGATATATCAACATTGATCGCCCTCATATTGTTGGGGAGTACAATCGACTTATGCTTGCTTATCCAATTATGGTAAGGTATAAAATTGATACGAAGCTAAAGATGGCAGGTTAGGATGTTTTATCACCTCTAAGACCTTTTTTTTTTTTTTTTTGACGAGAGGAATGCATTTACGCACTACCCTTACCTAATGGATTAGTGAGACCGAAGTCCTCCAATGCAATAGGTAAGGGGCACGGAGGGACGACTCCGTGCCAGTGTGGGACTCACCCGGACGTGAAGTGTCCGAAAATACCCACTAAACCCCCCGGGGCCGTCCGCCGCATTTGGGATGGGGGCGATACGGGATAGCTTTCGCAAGCAACGCGTCACCCCCTGCGGCAGACCCACCGGGCCGCGTCCGTGCAATGGCCCAGTAGGGATGGGGGGGAAATTCCCCACCCACCTCTTCGCCTACCTCTCGAAGAGAGGTATGACCATAGCTCAACAGTCCGGGGGGTCACCTCTAAGACCTGACTCTGGCAAATTCTTGGCAATTATACCGAAGAGCAAGGAAGGCAAAAAACCTCAACGACAAAACTCGGCAGATTTTTGACTTGAGGTAGGTGAGACCTTAAGCAAGCTCGATCTAAAGCCTAATATGATGAAACGAACATCGGTTGAAAGTGAAATTCTTGCCAAAAAAACATAAAGGCCCTGCGTAACATGTTCCTATATTGGCAGTAAGGCAGGATCATATCGCCACTCGCCAATGTTGGTAGAAAAAAAAATACGGTGCAAGTTTTCCAAGTGTAGATACCAAGTCTCGCAAACATTTTGCGAAAAGTGTGGTGTAGCATTATGCTACAAGAAAATAAATAACTGTTTTAAATCTATACTTCATAAGTATTTTGTTACCTGTAACTCAATGTTACAGTTATGTTACACTCCCTAAATAATGAATAAATTATTAATAATAAATATTTCAAGTTTTATGAGAAATATATATTTTTTTTTAGTTTTCGCGTTCCATATTTAAATGTAGTTAATTTAAACGGGTTTTCACGCGTTACCTTTGCTTTTTTTCTATCCCGACGTTGCGGCTGGGTTTCACCAACCGCGGTCACGGGCTGACTGGCGGTGCGCGGCGTCGCCTGCTGCGTTGAGGGGTATTTTGATGAACTACCCCCGTTTGGTCTTTATATTTATTATAGTCACAACACACAACACTAACAGTGTCCATCGACGATGCCTGTGACGAGAAACATTTCCCTCAACTGATCTTATTATTAACACTAGCTGTGCCTGCGACTTCGCTCGCGTGGAATTCAAGCGCCCCATCCCGTCGCGTCTGTTTTAATGATTCTAAATAAACGCTATTCATATATTATATAAATACAATATATATAATAATAATAATAATTTATTTCCCAAAAATATTTTTACAAAAACATAAGGTTAGGCCCTGTTACCTGAACTAGGCTTTTTAGCCTGTTGTTTCTCAGTTGTCAGTGTCTTCCCAATATACAGAATTCCTTACTCTAAAATATTATTCTTATAAATACAGAAATGCTTAATTTTTAGCGCACTTTTCTTGTGTATGTGATGTTGCGTGTGCATGTGTTGACTATACGTGTTTGTATGTGTGTCTTCGTGTGTATGAATGAGTATGTGTTTATGTATATATTGGCTCACATAAGATATGGGTAATATAACTTATATCAACTTTATTGCTTTTAGTAGATTCTCTATCCTATTATAATCATATTCAAGCAACATTTTTTGTTTTTTTTTTTTTTTTTTATCTATAATTATTCAAATTTCTAAATGTATTTTTATAATTTAATAAATTGTATAAATGTGGCCCTAGATATCGATCAGTCAACGAGCGCGTGTAGTTTTAATCATAGGAACAAGGAAGTGCTCAATTCGTTTTTGACTGGTGGTTTCTGATATTAAAGAATTTGCAGTTTCATGATATCGTCTAATACACTGATACACAAATAATTTTCGAACTGACATTACTTTAATCTGTTTGTATAATAGTGTTGTAGGTGCATCATGACTTTGAGAACTCCCCTCTGCGCTCTTTCTATATTAATTAATTCTGAGGCTAGAAGCAACACCCCACGAGCAAATACCGTACCTTATTATAGATTCACAAAGAGCCTTATGAGTTTTGATAGGAATACTAAGGGTGGAGTGCACGAAATCTCCAGTTATAATAAAGTTTAAATTTAAACTTAATCTTTACTATATCTTTAACCATAGCAGTAGCAAAGTTTGGAGTGCACAACCCAACTTTTAGATAGGGTTAAAGTTAAAAGAGTTGTCAGTTGAAAGAGACATCAATCTCTTAATAAATATTAAGGAAAATATTTTATGTATGGTAACATCGTAAAAAATGTCAAAAACAATATTGATAAATACAAAACAAACGTGTTGTTATTGTTGTCAGTTTGGACTAAAACGAAGATTTTTGGATATATGTCGTTATGGATCAAATTCTATTAACTGTAAAAACCAAGTAAGTTTATCAAGAATTAAAAAAGATAGTATATGTCTTACATTTATTACTGTAATATATATCCTAATGTAAGACATTTTAATTATTATTGTTATCGAGTATTATTACTTATTCATTCGTGTTTATGTTTTAGGGATAAAATTAGTAGCTTTACAAAATCTGAAATATTAAGTCTTCAAAAACTTATTGATAAACATAAAAACATTTTACATTTTATTTTACATTTTATGTAAAAAAAAATGGTGGTATTAGCTTGAAACAAAAAGAGAAAACATCGCTAGAAGACAATTCCCACGAAATATCTTACAATAGAGACATATTTTTGTACAATATAAATAGTAGGATCTCTTAAATATTGTTGGCAGATGGCATGACAATCGAAATAAACTTGGTTTGAAATTTTAAACGCCCAAATTTCGTGGTTTATGGTTACAGTTAAATTATGACGTAATTTAAGCTAAACTCGGATGGTGCAACACGTTTTTGCCTAACTGTAGATTTAACTACGGATTTGACTTTTGTCAAATATAAGCTTAGATGATGCACGCCAGCCTTAAACTAGCTACAACTCGCAGTTCTTTAAATATACGAGTTTATATGAGCTTACTCACCCGACCTGACAGTTCGTTTATATGCACGGCCCACGTTATTTCATGAATAGTAACTCCCATATACTTTATAGTTGCAGTCCGATTGAGTTTAGTACATGAACATATATAGCCCCATGGCTGCCTAGTTTTTTTTTTTTTTTTTTGTCGACTTAATTCTGTAATTTCTCAATAAATGTCTCTATATTAGAATAACTAGTGAAACAAAATATTTATTTTCATAAAATTATACCGTACCTAAATAGTATGTTAGAAAAAAGAGATAAATCGTTTGAATGGTTATCGTACAAAATAAGTTTTGTTTGTGACGAATATATCTTTATTGGTTTTAATATTCTTAGATGTTAGAATAGGTTCTGTAGGTTCAAAGATTATTCTTTAAAGACATCTAAAAGTAATTCAGCGAACAATTTTTGTATGGTATAGATTAGGGTGCTTTTTGGGGACTATTTTTTTTTTCGCTCTTGCTCGGTAAATTTTTGTTGGTGATTCAATTCCGAAAAAATACAGACCTTGGGCTAGATGATGCCATAAAATGCCGCTGAACTATGAAAAAAAATAATTTAACTTTATATCCTAAAATATGGTACCTAACCGTGTGACCAAGTGTCACCTGGCACCGCCAATTCAAGGGGAGTATGGTATCACATACTTTTTCATATATGCTATTAGCTGGCGCCCGCGGCTTCGCCCGCGTTTCATATGTTCTTTAGGTGTGCGTGACAAAATAGATGAATGAAAAAAAAAAATGAGTACAGTAATACCCCGCTTAGCGCGACCCCGTTACGCGCGGTTTCACTATAACGCGAATTTGAAATTTCGCGCTCAAATGCCTCGCATTACGCGAAAGAGTGCGTATAAACATAATGTAAAGACAATAGATGTATTTTTTTTTTTCCGTAAAAAAATAAGAGTATGTATTGCATAAAGTGTTCTTAGAATTAAAGTGATTGATTAAAACGATTTGTATTTTTTTTGTGTTAAATTTTGACGTATGTTTAATCATAAACCTCGATATACGCGAATTTCAGTTAACGCGATTTTTTTCGGAACGTATCCCTCGCGTAAAGCGGGGGTATTACTGTATTTTGTTTTTATTAGCGGTAAAAATATATATAAAACAGTAAATCGAAAAAAAAAAAAATGAAAAAGGGTTGGTAGAATGGAGAAAAAATAATAGCATATAAACTATCTACGAAAAATTCCGCGTCAAATGGTAATAGTCCCATCCCGATATGTTCAGTAGTTTTGAGGTGATGGTGCGTCAAATTAACCCCATTTTCCTTTAACATATATAGAAGATTTCAAATAGTTGCTAAAGAAAGAAATACACACATAAAAAAACGAAAGAAATTATCGCGACATAATAGAGTGACAAGCTTTACAAAATGAAGATACCACCGGCTAAGATATTAAAAAAAAAACAAACCTTTCTTAAAAGTATTCCGGGGCTGTTTTTCTTTCTTCATTTGCGCCCTGTAGTGAGCTTCCAATTTATTCTTATGAAATATCGTAAACGCAACAAAACACACCACCAAAAGCTGTGTACACGATAAAACAGTTTTTCTCTAACGTCCAAAGAGCCCAGGATATCACATTCATTTTATGTTATCGTATTTTATTCCGATTTAGTTTTTATTTGTTTATCTAAGCGACGTGCACCTCAAGCCGATGCTATTCGCTGACTAAAGACTAAAGATGTTTTATTGTCATAACATAGGACTATGTAACCCATAGATACGGCATAGACCTTGTATATGTTATTTTAATCGTAGAATTATTGATTTAAATTTATTAAAATAGAAAAAAGGAAAGAGGAAACATTTAATAATACTGTATTACGTATACGAAATTTATTTAGACTTTTATTAATTAGTCCAGGAAGTGGATAATAATAGCATCTTCCATAATAACAAAATAAACAACTTCGAAATTGGTTTCATTAAAACCTTCTGGACATAGAAATAGCTTACTATTTTGAAACACGTCATCAATATAAAACTCTTTTTTTATAGAACCATTGTATATTTACACGTAATTTTAAGTATATATTTGATTTGCCTAGACATCCACAGAATAAATTGTTACAAAATATTCTGTAAACAAATCGAACTACATTTCGAACTCGAGTCACGTGGACTAGCCCACGAGCTGCCGTTTCTCTGATATCTATGCCAATGCGTAAATTTTTTTGTCACAATTGAAATCTTAGTTCGCGTCAAACAATGCGTTTCCTCTGTATTCGTTTTTTTCTTGATTTGGTTCGGGCACGTAGAAAGGATGGACGACAGAAGATTGACGAAACGAATTTACAAGGTGAGGATGACTGGGTACGTTGTAAAGGGTCGACCTAGGCGAACGTATCTCGACCAAATCGAACATCTCAAATAAAGGCCGAATGAAGAGTATCAATAACCCGCGAGTAGCACGCTAGACCTCCCGACAGACGGAGAGGAAGAGGTGGATACTTGTCTCTAATACACAGGCCTCAGGCGCGCGATCTCATACGCCGGTCCTCGCCTAGCTGAGTAGGTAGTTGAAGGAGAACCATGACTATGCATCTCCCTGACCCCTCAGAGTCTGATCGATAGCAGGATTAGCTCCCAGGAACTCAGAACATTACTCCACGAGGGACACACCTTGTGTGCCTCACCCAGTAGACTTGTCCGTAGGCGCGGACAAAGGAGAGGCCGCCGTTGAAGGGAATAGCCCTGATGCGGTTTCCCCGTGTCCATTCCATTAGTTCGCAGTCTAGTCAGTAAGTGTAGTATGTTTAGTTTTTCAACTGTTTTCTTATTTTTTAATTTTATTATAATTTGTAAATTGTAATTTTGTAATTTACCGATTTTAATGTCTTATAAAATAAAAAAAATGGTAAGGGAGACACACGCTGCACTGCTGTTGGACTGTTTGAGCTATAAAGGGATGCACGAGAAGATTGTCAACCAAAACCCGTGAACATCTATGAAAGTAAAGGTAGCGAAAAAGGTGTGTCAAGATTGTAACAAGTGGAAGGCCTACTAAAGACGTGATACTATGTATGTATGTATGTATTTTCCTTATTTTATCTATATTATTTTGTCTTGCTTTTCTCATCTTATTTTGTCTAATTTTTTGCGTTATTCTATCTAAACATTACGCAAACAGAAATTCTATACAAACTGTTTACTTTATCAATAATGATTCATTAGTTGAGGTCTCCAGTATTCGTGATTTAGGGGTAATTATTTGAGTGCTAGTGCCTTCAGCACTCACCCGCAAAGTTCGATGAAGCTGTAAAGGCCCTTCCGGTCAATAGCATTAGCTACGTTTGATAAAAAAATACTTTATTCGGATAATAAATGTGGAACTTTAAATTCTTCATTATACAATGAAAGAATTATATAAAAGTCGGGAGGCTGGGGATATTATCCTTTTGTTTAAACATACACATGGGATTGTTGATTGCGCGGACTTGCTTGGGAAACTAAATTTTAAAGTACCTCGTTCTAGTAGTCGCGTAATTATTACAAAAACTTTATTCACACCTCAATTTAAAACCAATGTTGGACAACATTCTCCATTGAACAGAATGGAACATTCGAGTTATAATACCATAAGAAACAATTTTGAAATTATTTCCTGTTCTTTACCATTAGCGAAGATAAAACTAAAATATATATGTATATATGAACATAGACTGTAATGTATCCATACGTAATAATTGTAAAATTACTCTATATATATTTTACATCATTCGGCATATTGTCTGGTTTGTAACCTAAATAAAGAAAATCTCTAATTTATTGAAAGAAACCTATCTAAAATAATATGAATATTATTTTTAGTGTACTGTCTACCAAATTCATAACTTGCTCGAATAAATTTTTTTGATATAATTAACAAAATTAGAATTATAAACTTTATACATAATCAGTTAAAGATACAAATTGATTGTTTTTAAAATAACATATTATTATCGCGTCTTTGTACCGAGAAGTCGAGGGTTGACCTTGATTTTTTCACCAGGCAACAACTGCCACAGTAAAGTTTTACCGGTTAATTAATTTAATGAATATATTTTATATCATGGTTGCATTGATCATTTATTTTCCAACGTTGGTTTATTAAAATTTATCTCAATAATATTAAATTATGAGAGAATTGAATATTTGAGGGTATCTGATCGACTTATCTATACTAATAAATAAAATTAGAATGTCTGTTTGTAACGTCAAAATAACAAAATTTTACTAAATACATATGAATGTATACACGACATACGTATATAACAAAAGCACAATTTTTGTCTGTCGTTTCCGAGTAATCTCCGCAACGTTTGAACCGATTATGATGGGACTTTTTTTGTTAGATAGCTGAAGTTACTCCAGGTAACTTAGGGAACTTTTGTTTCGATAATAATTATGGTTCCGCGTAAAAAATTAAAACTAATGAAATTTCGAATAAAATCTAGTACATTCATATGTATTTAGTAAAAAATTCTATTTTGATGTTTCTCGGAAATAATGACTTAGTACTATTTGACGTTCAACTCAAACGCATCACGTAAAAACAAATGGAAAAATAATGACATTACGTTATATATGTTACAAATTAAACTGCAACAAAATGTAATTAGTATAAAAATATATACGAACGTGCAGTTTGTATTATTAAATGTTCAATCAACTTCCGTTGAGTTATAAAACTAACCTACACATTACATTTTTGCCTTCAAATTGATTCTCGCACTGTTTCGTTCTATCGTCGTCGTCGTTTTAATAAGTTTCTCATCGACTGATTTGAGTTAGAATGCCGTCCTTTTTGAAATGGATAAAAATAGTATGTAATTTTGCATCTGCTTAAGTTTATGAAACATTTTTTTTTCCTTGTAAAAAAAGATTATTACGCCCTCTACATAATATTTTGTAACTTTCGGTAACGGTTACAAGAAGTCATGAGCGAACGGGATAGTGAGGTAAAGCTAATGTTATTACTAAAAAAGTGTAGAGTGAGTGAGCTTGATTCCTTTTTCTATTCTGTAACGTAAACTATAGCACGTTCAACGTGGTTCTTATTCCGTCTTCTACGCAAAATTCCGACGATAAAACTCCGTCAGCAGCACACCAGTCACAGTGACTTACTGCGTAACGTCAATGTGCATTCAGTCACGTGATCAGTCACTTTCCTTAGTAGTATTTATTGTTACTGGATTATGTATACCATTAGCAAAATAAACAAGAAAGAGGTAAGAAAGTTAACAATATGCATGTTTGTTTTCCTTATAAAAAAATATTTTATTCGAATCTTGATTTTAATCTAGAAAATAATCGCTTAAGAACAAAGATTACTCGCATAAAAAACATAAATCTGCTTTTATGCATGCTGTGTTTGTACATACCACGGAAAATCGTGGTTTTCTGCGTATTTCATACGAGCACTTGATAACTAACTGACCGCTAGACATAATTTATGATTTAGTTAGATATTAATCAGAGTGGGACGCGTGCTGCATTTTTGTAATTTAAAAAAGATCTAGACAGCCATGGACACTGCCGACCTAGATGAACACTCGAAGCAGTTTTTTTTTTGTTAACATTTCATATTTTGTTAATTTAAATTTTTAACATAACCTATGATAGTCTACGTAAGTATACATTGCATTAATTCTCTCTTAGTGCCAGCACTTAAACGCTATGTAAGTAAATGCCATACTGCAGCGTGTTGATGGCTGACGTAATAGGTTTGGTGACGCGAATCTATAAGCTTTTTCATTAGCAAGAATCGCTCAACGCCGCTAAAGACGTTTTTTCATTTCAAAAACTTAATTTATCGACGTTTTTTTTAAATACAATGTTATGATAATATAATAAATGCAGAATTTGTAAATTGCGTCAATCTTAAAGGTTTCTTTTAACGTATTCTTTGTATTTGACAGTTCAGCGAAACTGTTTTACAACATCCGTTTCAATTTTCCCCCGCCTAAAACTGGACGTATGGTCATGCCCACCCATTTTTCGATATAAATATTACAACTATTATTTTCTGTCTTAAGTGGACATGTGGTCTGAAAAGTAGGTATTTTTATAATCTATTGCTATCGCATTGCACTCCAAAGAAAGAATTATAAAACACGAAAGGGATAACTGCAGCTTGGGCTGATTTTACCTATGCGAATATACGAAAACATCACTTTGTAGCACGATAAATATTTTTATAACAAATAAATATATACCCACCACCGCCATGCTCGTACGTTTTGTTTTTTTTTCCATAAATTACTTATTATGGAATAAATTTCGCTCGCATATCCTCTTAAGGGGCTGATCAACTATTAATCAATTATTAATGGAGGGCTTGAGCTTTGTTTATTTTTATGACATGGGTCTGAAGGGTGATTACGTAAGCAACATTCGCTTATTACTCTTCATTTTTTTGTTCAAAATTATGGTAATGTTTACGTTTGGGGGGAGTAAGAGCTTTGCTTACTAGTTGAACGGCCCTAAAGAAATTACGACGATTTATATTTCATTTTTCACGTGTGGTAGGTGAATAAATTAACTAACGTTCTTACAGAGGCTCGTACGGTCACAGGGGCGCATCTAAATATTAAAATATATGGTAATTAATGTATTTTAATATATTAATTAGTTAGGTAACGAGTCGTACGTGCTTCGGTTTGAGATACCTTAAGGAAATGTCTTACCAAGGTCGAAGAGTTCGAACGGTTAAGGTCAATGGAACATTGATCCACCGGATCAAGCCTTATTAACTAACAGATTTGCCGAATTTATTGATTCCAATTTAAATGGAAATACGGCCGGTGTTCATTCCATGCAAAAGTATTCCCCTGTTTCCTTCCCTGGATTAAGGCATTATAGTAAATATTTTTACATCATATAATGTATATACACCGCCGCCACGCTCGTATGTTTTGACTTTTTAATATTACACATTTATTAATATAGTAACTAGAACCTTTTTAAATCGATCGACCGAATTTTACCTTCGTTTTCAGACGTCCGTTAAACAAATTTGACGAATTAAAAAAACGAAGCAAAAAAACCTAAAGCCATAACCAATTTTTTTCTTATAATTGTTGGTGAGCTCCTGTTTCTGCAACTAGACACATTAGCAGTCCGTTGTACGTGCAGTATTAGCCAGCTACTCGAGCCAGCTTAGCTAGTTTCAGAAGCTCAGTAGCCTCCTAGGGAGATCACAGATTTCCTGGAGCGACCTCATTTTCTTAAGCGTTTAAGAAAAGATGTAATCATACCGTTAAAGGAAATGACTTTGCAAATAATTGACTTATAAATCCATAAAGACATACATAATGACAAATATACATATTTAAATAGATAATTATTTGTTAAAGTCAAACAGCTTAGTTTTTATTATGACATGTCCGTTTGTATATGACATGTGTAAATAGTTATACATACATGAGATCATACAGTCGCTTTGGTTCTTTGTCGAATGAGCTCGATACTTCAAGATATTTCAAGCATGAATAAGAGCCTTTTCTCGAGGAATAATCTGGTTATTTTCAAGAGTATCCAAGCTGACGTGACAGTAGTATGTTTTATGAACAATATTATATTTTACTGTTGTTTATTGTATTTGTCGAAATGAAAAATATGATGTACTTATATACTGAAAAGGTTATAAAATTCAGTTAAAAAAAATATTGAGACTAAAACGTTTAAAGGTTTTGTTGGGGATTGAAAGTGAGAGGGGATGTTCTATCTCTTTCTCACAACACAAACGTTAATGCAGAATTTGTATTCAGTACGTATGTAAAATGTGAATTGTGACATTATGTTATAGCACAATGCAGTTTCGAATTTCTTTCGAAATTCAAGTCACTAGCCAATACATTCGATTTTTTTTAGCCTAGAATCTTAGCTCTCAATTTTGTTGCCGGAACAATTTTTTAGTACTCGACGACAGTTTTTTAAACTTCAAGTTGGTAGCTACCCAGACAGGCATTGTTAGAAAATATCTTACGACCGTGTTATGGTTCCCTCAAAATGTTTTCCTTTACCCAAAACCTTAGGCATATTATAGCGTTCGATAGGATAGGTGGGTTCGATCTTACGTCCATAGATGCGGCCAATAAATAAACTTAAAAACTTGTTCAAAAGTTATTCGAGGTCAAAATCAAAGTTTTAGCCAATACCATGGTTTTTTAATTTTTATCGTGATTTAATTATTAAAAAATGTAACCAAATTCAAAAGGTTCGAACAATACCACACCACTTATAGGTGTTTGTTATTTGACAGCCAGTTCTGCTAGAGATAGCTTGTTAAAAACTTAGGTCACCACGACATTTACCATCAGGGGAAATTGTGGTTAACTTTTTAACGGTTTGTAGAGCTTTTGTACCTGCTGTATAAAGCAGTTAACACACGTACGGACCGGACTGCGGACATTGTACGGCGGGCGGCCGAGGTTATAAGTCACCTAGTTGGGATGGAAATCCTTTCCGATAAATCGATTCACAAAACATCGAGATCCAAAATATCGATCTTTCAAACAAATAAAGTATTGATTATTACAGCGTCCTTTTTGTTTTCTATGATATGATGATCATCTGTAAACAGGTAAAAATGAAGCAGTCAGGACAACGAATTAATAATTTGTCATGTTTCCTTAGTACGCTAGGCATTCTTCTTGTTTGTTTAGTTGCTATAGATGACCTTTAACATTAGCTGAATTATGGAACCACTCACAGAAGCCATAACAAAAAAAAGATGACTTAAAGTGATGTTAATAAAACAAGTTGGAAACAGTTTTTGCTGTATATATGATGATTATAATCTAAGTTCGACCACTGGGAGAATACTATTTACGAATAAAAAAGTCTAGTAAAACAAGTCGAATAAAGATTGATCTCATGGACTTCGATGTTTTGTGAATCGGTTCAAAAAACTGATCTCTTTGAAAAATCTTATTCCCATTCCTACTTCGGCCGCTCGCCATACCATGTATGCGGTCCGGTCCGTACGTGTATTACCAGCTTACTAATGAAAAGACCGTACAGTGTCACACTTTAAGGCGTGTCATATTCCGGGATTAGCAAAGAGCTTACTAGAGGCTTTACCCGTGGTACGTGTAGTCCGGCTTCATGATGGCGACTGTCGATATATTCTTATCTATTGACGGCAGTGATCATCCATAAACTGTATTCTATTTAATGTCGAATGAAATACAGTCATTTATAACGTAAAAGTTCATAAATACATTTAATATACCATATACGTACATTATGACGTACGTAAGTGATTCAATTTCCAATTTAATATTTTATAATAATATGTATTGCATATTTTAATTTAAAATATGAATAATTTATTTTCAATAAACGTTTTATTTGTACATGACGTCATGATATTAAATTTTATAACAGTTTACACGTGTCTGTCAGTCTTTTTGATTACGAAACAGATGTCATTAGTGTTGATTACAGGTGAATAAAGTTATATTTATTTGATATCTGGTAATTTAATTTACAACTAAATGAAACATTATTCTACTGGCTATCCTAATTGACATTGCCTAAATTATATTATCCATTCAACCGAAAGACGTCCACTATTGGACACAGGGAGACATTGCTATAATCACCACGCTTGGTAGGCGGGTTGGCGATCGCAGTAAGTTGGTTTGTAGTACTGCCCTTTCTCTAGTTTTTTATCCCTTAGCCGCTTTTTACGACACCCGCGGGTAGATGGGAAAAAAGGATATCTAACAATAATTAGAAAAATATATTAATGTTGATATAGTATAGATAAAACTGATAAATAATACCATATTATAGATATTTTCTATATACTTTTAATTGCAATATATATACATAGGTATATGAAATGAATATTATAAAGATTATGATTCGTTTGAACTTTACAATCATAAAATCTCATTTGAGCTTGTAAAATCCTCCCAACTAAAATCATCAGAGAAGTGTTAATTACAGAGAATACTAGGTACGAAAAATTCACTTTTGTAGAGTTTTCGAGTTTATGGATATCTATATGCAGTATCTAGATTATTCATGAAACTGCAACGCGGGCGCAACGAAATAAGACTAGGTGATATTAGTATAAATTACGTGTAATGACTTTAATTGGTTTAAGTAGTTACATCCTGATACGGTAATGTTAATGTTCCTGTCCGTTTTGTGCACAAATAACTCGACAGTCACTCAACCGATTTACATAATTTTAAATCTTACAGTATGATCTGGTTAGGTTTTGGTATTAATTTTGTTTTACTAAGTTTTGTATGGAATACATTAATACAATAATTGTGAACCTCATATTTACGCGAACGTAGTCAGGCTGTAACTATTAAAGGTTACTGTTCCTCTTTTGTCCCCGTAACTTCTGGAGTGCCTCAGGGATCTCACCTGGGACCTCTCTTATTTAGCATCTTTATAAATGATATCTACCCTATATTTATTAACTCTAATATTATCCTTTACGCTGATGATTTGAAGATATTCCGAACTATAAAAACACTTGCAGACTGCACCCACTTGCAGAACGATCTAGATAGTCTATGCAACTATTGTGTTGATAATTCACTTAACATTAATGGGCAAAAATGCAATATTCTTACTTATTCTAGAAAAACTAAATTTATTATTCATGATTATTATCTAAATAACGAACTATTGAATCGAGTTTCTGAAGTGAGAGACCTGGGTGTGTATCTTGATCACAAACAATCATTTAATACGCATATAAATTTGATAACGGCTAAGGCTTATAAAATGCTCGGTTTTATTTTAAGAACCGGACAGGATTTCAGACAACCTTCCACGCTTGTTCTTCTCTATAACTGCTTGGTGCGTTCTGTACTCGAGTATGCTTCTACTGTTTGGAGCCCGCATTACTCTAATCATATTGAAACTATTGAAAAAAATCAGCATAAATTCATGAAATATTTACAATATAAACTTTGTTATCAGCCTAACGTTTTTATTTTACCTACTCTGCATAAACGTCGCATGGTAAGAGACCAGATATTTTTATTTAAACTTGTCAATAATATGTTAGACTCGCCTTATCTTTTAAGTGAACTTAACTTTAGATGCCCTAGACCTAATGCCAGAAATCGATTTTTGTTTAATGTGGCATTTTCCAAAACAAATTTTATTGCGAATACATTTTTACATAGAGCATGTTATTCACATAATTTATATTTTAATGAAATTGATATGTTTAATCACTCGCTTGTCACATTTAAAAAACTAATTCAAACTAAGAGTGATATTGTTAAGATTGGATTGCAAAAGTAATTATTTAATATTTAACTGGCTCGCTGTTTGTAATTTGATTGTTGGACTATTTTTTTTCTTCATTTTATTGTGTGCGTGTAACGTTTTTTTTTTTAAACAATGTTTATTATCAAATTAATATTTGTATACTACACGTTGGCTTGTATGTTTTTAGTAGTCGTGGAAACTTTGTTTGAATATGAAAATTTAATATATGATGTATTTAGTTTTAAGCGTAATGTACTTTTGTTTCCCAAATAAATAAATAAAGACAATAGAAAAAATGCTATAAGATATATGTATAGTGCGTTGGAATAATTCTATACAATATGTTAAAAATAAAGTAAATGGCCAATACGTATACCATGTACGATTGCCCCAAAAGTTAAGAGTCGCTCTGCGAGTCAATTAACAATTCAAATCAACAATTGTTGATCGAAGGTATGAATTGTTGATCGGATTTTGTTTATGCAAAAATATTTGTCGATATCATTCGATATTGGGCCAAAGCCACTCACGTATGTAGTCCTTAAGACTAGGAAGATGAAGTGGGAATGGGTCAGTACATATTTGCCGAAGAACCGACAACTGTTCTGACAAATGAGCGGAGACCACGTCTATGTAAACGAATTACGCCGTGTAACTTCAGCTATTTGCCAGACAAAGCCCCGTTAAAATCGGTTTAGCTGTTCCGGAAATTAGCTGAAACAAATGCGAGCAGACACAATTTTATTATAAATTGTGTTTTTTTACTATATATACATTATATACATTCATATTTTGTAAAAAGTTGTTATTTTCACATAAGAAACAGACACTTAAATTATATTTATTTGTAATTTTGTATAGGTACACATTTGAAGACATCTAGTTAAAACCTACAATACCTACAATATGGCACGGGAATAGCCAGCTATGTAAATAAAAATAAAAAATTTAAAATCAATCTATTATTATTAAGATGTTCTATAGAACAAATCATTGTAGATACGATGATACAGAGGTCAATAGGAACAGTTAGGTATTAGGTAAGAATGGGGCGGGAAGTATGTCCCGTCCCCTGGATGTTTGACCAATTGGTCATACCTCTCTTTGAGAGGTGGGCTAAGAGGTGGAGGGGAAGTATTCTCCTCCATCCCTACCGGGCCATTGCACGGACGAGGCATGATGGGTTCGCCGCAGGGGGCGACGCGGTGCTTACGAAAGCCACCCCGTGTCGCCCCCATCCCAAATGCGGCGGACGGCCGGGGGGTTTTAGTGGGTATTTCCGAGCGCTTCACGCCCGGGTGAGTCCCACACTGGCACGGAGCTCGTCCCTCCATGCCCTCTTACCTATTGCATTGGGGGACTCCGGTCTCATTTCCCCCCGTGAAAAAAAAAAGGTATTAGGTAAGAATGCTTTGAGTAGTTTTTAATGAAGTAATTGTAAAATTTTATAATTTTTATCGGGTAAATTATGATGTGGAAGAGAATTTATGTGTGCTTGTTATTTTATTTAGTTTATTTTAAGAGTTATAAATATTATGTCTCCTTTGTTTGTTGTAATCATTAGAACGACTACGTATAGGGAGTAATATCATGTAAGATTTATTATATTATATTTTTTAAGACGCACGGAAAATTTTACAGTAATATTTAACCTCATTATGTGCCTGACAGAATTCATATAGCAATTTCATTTACTATTACAATGTGAATTCACCCGTTCAGGGGTGCCACTTGTAAAAATTCCAATAATAGATAAGTTTTTTTTACACAGTGTAGGCTCAGGGCTTTAACCACAATCTCACCAGATGTTAAGTGGCTATGTGGTTCATGATGGTAAAAACACTTAGTCTAGAGGTACTAGTTCTCAAGTGAAGCAGCCGGAACACACCTATTGGTATTTAGCGACAGGTTCTCAAACTTGAGGGTGGTAGCTACCTAGACGGGCATTGTTAAAAAATAACCTACCACCATGCTATGGTTTCCTCACTATGTTTACTTTCACCGAAAGCTCAGGCTGATTTTGTAGAGTTGGGATCTCTGCTGACGCAAGGAGGAAAGGGGGCTTGATGTATTATAATTGAGTTGAGTTTTGTTTTATTAGGATGATACCCAATTTGTATTCTTATATATTTCTGGTAAGTGTGCTTGATAATTTTACATTACAAATATCATCATGCCCCTGAACGCAATGATGGAGCAATTTTATTTACTCTCACTGTGGTATAAATTTTCATTTTACGGCGCTATAATTTTACACATGAATATAAATTTAATTTATTCATTTATTATTAAACCAAGACATTCTGCAAATATCCTAAATAACCAAAGTTTATGAGGTATCCATAGTTTTGAAATTTCGTTTTAAAGTTATCCCTTATTTCCGTCTCAAATATGTTTGACTTTGATATTGAGAGACAATCAAAACTCCAAGTCAAAATTCACTTAATTTATATTAGACACATTTGTATTTTAATTTGTATCAATGACTTCCAAAGTAAACATGCCTGCGTCTTAGTAGTTAATTATTTGGAAAAGTTATTACTTTTCCATTCAAAAATTGTCCGGTTCCATTGAACAGTTGTCATTATACTTCTAGAAATTGTCTATTAACGCCTACTATTTCTGGTAAGCGTCATTGTTAAAACTATTATGAGAGTGTCCAAAGTGTTGAATATTTACTTTTACATAATAGATTATCTCTACTTACCTCGTGACGGTTAAGCGTAATTAAATCTTCATTAATTCATATGTACGTAATCTGATAAGACAAGAGAACGTTCGAAGAAGAATAAGTGGCTTCGGTTTGCGCCATTATTTTTGAAGTTTAGCCAAGATCGCGCAGTATCGAGTCACGTAAGTACATGTACGTGCTTCGGGTTCGCCTCCATATAGATATGTATCGTTCTACATTTCATTGCGGCCTTGATCCAATTTGACCTAAATACATATACGTCGGTATATTCAAGGTATAGTCCGTTCACAGTTCTTTTATGGTGTTAACACACGTACAGACCGGACCGCGGACATAGCGGCGGGCGGATGATATCGACCCTCTAAATAGAGATGGGAATCCTTTCCGAAAAAGATCGAGTGTTGAATCGATTCGATACTAAGTTTAATGAATCGATTAACAAAACATCGAGGACCAAAATATCGATCTTTCAAACTAATAAAGTAACGATTATTAGAGTATCCTTTTTGTTTTATATTATACGATGATCACCTGTAAATAGGTAAAAATGAAATAGTTCAGTGTCATTTTCCTTAGTAGGTTAGGCGTTCTTCTTTTTTTGTTTAGTTGCTATACTAATGACTTTTAGTGTTGATAATAAAAAAAATTGAATACAGTTTTTGCAATAAATGATGATTATGGTCTAATTTCGACCACCGAATGAATAAAAAGTCAAATAGAAAAAAGATTGAAAACATCGATCTTTTTGAAAAATTATATTCCGCAATCCTACTTAGGCGACTGATGATCTTGGCTGCTCAACATACCACGTCCGCGGTCCGGTCCGTACGTGCATTAACATCATTACCTCTGAAGTATTATTTAAGTTGGCACTACTAGTTTTCACGCAGTAACAATGTTTTGTCAATTTTTACAGTACAATAAAATCGTAAATTATGCCAAAACGAATTCAAATTAGCGCTAAAAATAGTTTTTTTTTTTCTAACTATCGTATGTAAAGAAATATACTATTTCTCAAATTTGAAATTGTCGCGCATTTATGAAGTCAGTCCTCATAATTAATAAGTAATGAGTTTGACATTGAGTATCCGACGAGTTTATTTTTTATACATACATCACAGCTTCTGCATACTTTCTTTATATTTTCCATTAAGTTTATTGATGTATAGAACGGTTTTATTTTTTCCTGTAATTGGTTACTATATGGCAAAAGTATTCATGGACCTTTTTGATAAAATTAATACTAAAGATTTCTGATAAAATAATGTTTTCTTTTTTCCTAATTTTTTTATAGTATATATTGTGTTTTAATATTAATTTATCTTTCAGTTTTATCAAGTTTACGACCTTTAACTGTTCCTCTTCATTTTCATGTGATTCTAGCACTGGGTTTATGCTCAAACAATTGGCTTCTAAATTATTTTTACCAGGAGAATGTTTTATTTTAAAATCGTATTGTGATAGGTAGTAGGTCAAATCCCCTAATTCTTTATCAGTTCTTGCTTTTAAGTTCAAAATTTCTAAAGATTTATGAACTGAGAAGACAGTAAACGACTTTCCGATAAGCCAAAACTGCTAATATTTAGCTGCTTTCTTTATCGCTAAATAGTATATTTCATTCTGTGAAAGAGAAAGCTCCTTTAATTGCAATCAAAAACGTTCGTCAAATATTTGCCGCCATAACTCGTACGTAAAATAGTGTTGTCTATGATTTAAATTTTCCTATATTTTAAAAGAATAAATATCGAAAAAGTCATCTCGGTTTATTACAAAATAATTTTAAAAAGCCTTTATTCGTATCACAGTGCATTAAATAAATAAATATTATATTATTTTTTCCGCAAAGAAGGAGAAGTTTTAGCTTCTACGTCTCAATACGTCTATGTAATTCAAGAAAAATACGTTTTCAAAAAAAATTATATCGGATTCGAAGTAAAATATATGTAAACTGTATTGTTGTTATTGATGTACAGCTATAGAGTTATAGAAAAACATTTATCTTACAACTGATGTATATCGACATAGTAAAGTGGTCAGTAACTACGGAGTTCCTTTTACTGTGATAACTCATGTTTCCGGTCAGTCTATTTTAAATCTGATACGTTTATCAAACCTCATTCAAACTGTATATTTAATCAAATCATGGCGAATAACACATATCAAACATGGTAATACAATATTCAGAACGACAACTTAACGGCTAGACTTACTATGAACGGACTATAGAGACTATAAGATGTCACCAGATGCCGTCGATAATTATGATTAATTAGAACACCACGGTAAAATTAAATTGAGGTAATATTTTTAATGTCAAAGTACAGTATAAAAAAAAATGGGTGCGTGTACTTATGTACGCGCGTGAGAAGTTATACTTCTTTGGCATCATTAAAAAATAGTTTTTTATTGCATGCAAATAATTAATTATAATAAAATAATAGAAGGATTGGAAAAGGATAATCAACAAAGTTCATTTTAAATTTGAAATATTCAATTTAATAGCAAATATTAAAAATTAATATTATAATTTGATGTTCAATTTTAATTTTACATCACAAACTTTTTATTAAATATTAAATATCAATAATAAGTATTTAACATTAATAATTTAATAATATTTAGTGTTAATTATATTAAATAAAAATATTTTAATTTATATCAATAAATAATACATACGGATAGTTAACCTCAATTATATTGGAGCACTTGAAAAAGTATATAAGCACAATTTTTTTCATTAATTTTCACAAACAGTAAGTGATATCAATCAAAATATTCAATTTAAATCACTACTGAATATAATTTATTAGCACATATATAATTCGCACTTGTATGAAACTAAAACACGTGTTGTGAATGTATAAACTAGAAACATGTTGATAAATATTATAAATATGAAAACAGTGATCAGAGGTGACGAGCGTACCCACATGCGCGAGTAATATCGAGGTTCAATTTCTATTTTGTTGGTAGCTTTTTTTTCGAGACTTAATGAGCGGTTAAGCAGACAGCTTCATACTGTTAATTTTGTGTCACAGATGCGCGCGCATTTTAAAATTTCACTCTCATCATTTTTTCATAACGCGCCTAAAGAAGTATAACTTCAAAAATTATGTTGACATTTGACAGGACTGATGCACCAACGGTCACCGTCATCGTAAAGTTCTATTAAATGAATCCACTAGGAAATCTCATAAGCAGATCTTTTTTCTATCGGAAGACGACGATATAAAAACAGAGTTCTCTGAAATTAACTATTAAAGTTAAATTTTATTTTGAAGAATTTAAATATGTATGTTTTTTCCATTTAATTTTTATTAATTCGCTTTGGAAAGTTTTATGAACGACAATACACTATCGCAAGACTAATTTTTCAATCTTTAAAATTAAAAATAAAATTTATTGGTTTATGAATAAAAAAGGTCTGTCTGACTGTATTTTAAAACGTTTTTATTAGCTCCACCTGTATCTATCTATGTACCTAATGCTATCAATACACGTACGGACCGGACTACGGACATGGTATGTCGAGCGGCCGAAGTCATCAGTCGCCTAAGTAGGGATGGACATAAGATTTTTCAAAAAGAACGATTTTTTTAATTGATACATAAAACATCAACGTTCAAGACATCAATCTTTTTTTCAAGTTTTGTTTTGTTTGACTTTTTATTCGTAAATAGTTTTCTCCCAGTGGTTGAAATTAGACTATAATTATCATTTATTGTAAAAACTGTTTCCAATTTTTTTTTAACAATGCTAAAGGAATAACCTTTCACAAAATAACGACACTGAACTGTTTTATTTTTGCTTATTTACAGATGATCATCATATTATAGAAAATAAAAAAGGACTCTCTAATAATAATCGATACTTTATTAGTTTTAAGGATCGATCTTTTGGATCTCGATTTTTTATGAATCGATTCATCAAACTTAGATTCAAATCGATATTCGAATCGATTTAAAAATCGATCTTTTTCAGAAAGGATTCCCTGCCTACTTAGGGTACTGATAACATCGGTCGCCCGCCGTACCTTATCTGCGGTCCGGTCCATACGTGTGTTAACACCATAACAGAATCTTTTGACACGATTTTCACCCACTTCAAAACATCGGATTAAATTGAAATCTTACAAACTTTAGTTATGAAAACATACTAGAAAGATATGATTCTTATAATAAATTTGAGTAAAAAGGAGTCACAGCCATTCTTTTTGAATTTGGCGTTACAGCCAAACGTAAATATATCAATAAAAAGTTTTTACTTTGTAGCATAATTAAATTATGATTTGTCAAATTGTGGAAGGTGCTTTAAAATTGGTGGCTAATTTTAATAAAATTATATGTATGTTTGAAAGGTAAAGGTTAAATGTTAATATTTTTCAAGTTATTAACAAAAAACGAAATATCATTTTTTTTTCATCTTATCTTGTTAATAACAATTGCAATTTTTAAACTGCACCAAAATTCTTCAAAAACATTTTTCTAGAGGTGATTCCGAATCGAAAGAGCCATCGCTCATATTTTTGGGACCTTTATCTCTATTTTTCACGTTTTTCAACTTGTTGACCTAGACTAACATAAATTAACAGAATAATTAATTTTATTGTAATAAAGCGTGTGGTGCTTAATGTCAATTGATATACATAATTTCTTGACAGACATTTGTAAAAGTATATGCATAGTAAAAATATATATAAAAAGTACCCCACAATTTACAATAAAATGAATTATTTTTTGTTAATCACTTTATTCTAAACTTATTGAAATGTAAGCTGACGCGAGGCCAAATCAAAACAGCTTTTAAGTTTCGTTCTGGGCATGTTCCATTTAACAGATTTGGGTATATAATGAGGAAAGTAGACTCACCTAACTGTGAAAGTTGTGGTAAAGTCGAAGACGCTCAGCATCTGTTGGTGGAATGCACCCGAAATGCGGGGGCTAGAAGTTCTTTGGTTTTGTCATTAGGATTATGTTACTTAGATATAGGCATGTTCCATGGTGTACTAGCAGAACCGATGCCCGATTCTGCTAGTATGCTATGGAACTTTATTTTTACAAGTAGTAAGTTAAGAGACAATTTAATTTAGTTGTATATTTTTTTTAATTGTGCTGTAAGATATATTGGGTATGATCCGATAGGGCTGGCATACACTAATGTGTAAAAGCCCTGTGTAAATAAATGATTATAAAAAAAAAAAACTTATTGAAGATTATTTTATACCTTTTTTTAATTTAACCGACTCCAAAAAGGAAGAGGTTATCAATTCGTCTGTATGTTTTTTTTGTACGTTTATTTCGCGATTTCTCCGTCATTTGTGGACCAATTTGTAATTTTTTTATCGATGGAGTACACTTCCGCAGTAGTCCCATTTTCACCAAATCAGGATCTGATCAGTGTAACTAAAAGGAAATTGAGAAATATCCTCGAATATTACAGACACACATGTATCAAAGCTATGAAGTAGACTTCACAGCTATACCTAAAGGTACATACCACTTAAACTAAAAAGTAGAAAAAAATACTTTTTTTTTGTTAAAAACAAAATCGACTTCAGAACACCTTGGTTCTGTGATGTTGAATTAGATAGATGTTCTGTAGTTTTATTGCATAGGTTAAGATCAGGACACATTCCATCAGAACAATTTAAATTTCTTATGCAGATAGTCAGATCGCCATGTTGTACAGCGTGCGGTACTATTGATGACGTGCATCATGTTCTGACGGAATGTGTTAAAAATTATAATGTTAGGATAGATTTTATTAATAAGTTTAAGTTAAATAAATTGGATGTAGGAATGTTCCATAGTATTTTAGTAAATCCTACTAAAGAGATTGCTAAAATGCTATGTGAATTGATTGAAAGATGATATTATGAGAGATGATGTATGTAATGAAATAAATCTTTAAAATTAGTATCATTAGGTTATGATGGGGCTGATATGACTTATGTCAAAAGCCCCTAAAAAAAATTAAATTAAAAAAAAACAAAAAAAAAAATCGACTTCAAAAGAATAAACTATAAGAATGCATTAAAAAGTCAATAAATAATTACTTTATTAATCTGCTGCTTCGTTAGTTTTAGAGTCGGTGCCAGCTAGAGTTAAACAATGTACTCATTTACAAAAGGAAATAACTGCCTAAAACTTATCACAATTACAAATAAGCTAAATAGAGGACTCGGGTGTTTTTAAAGAACAATTAATCGAATATAAATAGCGATGTACATTCATACCACGTTTTTTTATCCATAAGCTGGTACCGATTTCAAAATTAACGAAGCAGATAAAGTAATTTTTATTGACTTACATATTAGTGCATTTTTATAGTTTTGTTTATAGTTTTATTTTGTTTTTAGAACATATATTGTTCATTAGATATATTAACATCATAATAATGGATAGCATTCTTTGACCCGTCGCAGGGTTTAGTACTTAAGGCATAGGAGAACATAACATTGACAATATATATATATATATATATATACGCTCGTATGAACTTTTTTTTTTTTTCTTTTTTTTTTTTTTTTTTGACGGGGGGAAATGCATTTACGCACTACCCTTATCTGTTGTATTTGGAAGATCGAAGTCCCCCAAATACAACAGATAAGGGGGCACGGAGTGACGAGTTCCGTGCCAGTGTGGTACTCACCCGGGCGAGAGTCGCCCGGAAATACCCACTAAAACCCCCCGGGGCCGTCCGCTGCATTTGGGATGGGGGCGAGACGGGGTGGCTTTCGCAAGCACCGCGTCGCCCCCTGCAGCGAACCCACCCGGCCCGTCAATGCAATGGCCCGGTGGGGATGGAGGAGAAAAGTTACCCTCCACCTCTTAGCCCGCCTCAGGAGAGGCATGACCTAACGGTCAGACATCCAGGGGGACGCTCGTATGAACTGGCTTTATATAACTAGGATATACGTCGACGATTACAAACTGAATAAGGACATAGAGTTAAACATTTCACGTTATTTCAAATAGGTTGAAGCCGGTAGCTTTTACTAACCTTTTTCACAAATTGTGTAGGCATAAGGCATTATAATGCTTTTAGACCAGATATATTTTTTAGAATCGATAACCTGAAGTTTTAAAAGTTAAAGATATAAGGTTTTGCTTTTTTGAATGTAAAGCAAATTAAATGAAAATGAAGATTTCGTAATATTTACCGTAAATATTGAATACCTACGGAGTAGTTGTTCTAGAATACTTAGTGTTTTGTATGCAGACGTCTAACCAACTCGGTTGCTCAATAGAGCATTATAAAACACAGAGCAAACTGTATGACAGTACAGTCAGAGATCTACTAACCCATACGAAATGTTCACCAAAGTTTTTGTAAGTTTTACAATTGTTTTTTTTTTTTTTTTTTTACAAATATCAAAATAAAAAACAAATTAAATCCCGTGTCTTTTTCGTTAGGGCTTTCGGAAGACGTTTATTTCACTGTGTATTAAAAACATCCAGCATTTTAGAAAAAAATGTGTAAAAACATAAGAAAATTGTTAAGATTTGCTGCCCAAAATATGACTTTGCAGTAAAAGAAAATATTAGAAGTAAAGAATAGTCTGTGTTATCGCGCTGACCCTTATTTAGACTTAATTGTCTTTAGTATTCTTGTTATAA
This sequence comes from Samia ricini, assembly GCA_014132275.2. Lineage (NCBI taxonomy): Eukaryota > Metazoa > Arthropoda > Insecta > Lepidoptera > Saturniidae > Samia > Samia ricini. Next base: position 1,386,381 of record AP028162.1, read on the forward strand.
TTTTTACCCCAAATTCAATTATGGCTGCACAACGACAATGAATGGAAGGAAAAACAGGACTCACCGTAATGCTGAATACGCTGCGTGTAGGAGGCCTCCTCTTCTTCCTCTGGTGTACTAACTTCACTTATTTTTCACCTTTATTAAACTAATTGAGTTTCTTATTGTATGATTACACGCACGTTCCTTTTTCGGCCGGTCTCGCGCACGTCACGATAGCAAGTGCGTTAACAACAAAAAAAAGGGGCTGGGAAAGGACAGGACGAGGATGGGGTGGTTGCCGTTATGCAAACCATTTTTTTTTTAGCCTAAACAGTCTGTAACAAGAATTATATCATAAATTAGATTATTTAGAGGTTACTCCCGTTAAGATGATTGAATTTATATTTTTTTTTTGTATTATTAAATTTATTTAATGCAATGTAAGTATAAGGATCCTTAGATTATATAAAAAGCACCGTCTGTTATTCCGGGTCAATTTCTGGCAGCGGCTCAGTATGTGCTCTGTTCCCCAGCTGGAGAGGATTTTGTATCCGCCACAAGCGTGTACAGATAGCAACAGATATTACTCTGCACCACACACCCCTACACACTACACGTAGGTACATTGGTTTTCACGTACAAGGTAATATCTTAAGGTAATATGTTACCCCATAAAGGTGACGGACGAAAGAAGATTACATGCAGCCGAGATGCGAATGTTGAGATGGATGTGTGGGGGAACAAGAATGGACAGGATTAGGAATGAATATATTAGAGGAAGTTTGAAAGTGGCGCCAATAACGAACAAGTTAAGAAGCGGTCGTTTTTCCTGGTGTGGACATGTGATGTGCAGGGAGAAAGAGAATGTTGTAAGAAAGGTATTGGATATGAATGTGGACGGTTACATGGGAAGTGGAAGACCAAAGAAAAGATGGATGGACTGTGTGAAAGATGATATGTTTAGAAAAGGAGTGAATGCGGGAGATGACAACAAATAGAGAGGAATGGAAGAGGAAGACATGTTGCGCCGACCCTGAATAACAATGGGAAAAGGGTAGGGAGATGATGATGATGATGGTAATATCTGAAGCTGAGCTCCATTTTACTTCGCTTCCCTTTCGTGAGCTGAGCGCCCTAAGCGCTTACCCCGAAAATTTGGTGAAGCTGTCAAAACTCTTTTGTTAACACCATGTAGTCAATTCGATAGAAAATAGCAACGTCTATTTGTCTGTCTGTTCGTTAGTATATACGATGGAGCCGTAACTGAATATATTTGTAATTGCAAAGTTAATATTTTCATACGTTCTTCTACTGCTAATTAAAAACAATCTAACCAGTAAATATCTATCATACTAATGAATCATTAATTGAATCATATATACTGTAATGATTTCAGGCAATCTTCGCGGCGGCCGTTGCTGTAGCCAACGCTGGTATCCATTCTGTCGCTCCCGCTGTAGCGCCCGCGGCGTATGTCGCTCCCGCTGTAGCGCCCGCGGCCTATGTCACTCCTGCCGTAGCGTCCGCTGCATATGTCGCTCCCGCGGTAGCACCCGCAGCGTACGTTGCTCCCGCCGTCGCGTCCGCGGCGTACGTTGCTCCTGCCGTCGCGTCCGCGGCGTACGTCGCTCCTTACGCTTCCTCGTACACCGCGCACGCTGTAAACCACGCCGTAGCAGCGCCAGTCGTCACCTCACCGTATTTAGCCGCGAAATACGTCGCCGCTCCGGTTCTCTTCAAGTAAAAAGATAATAAATCAATGATCAGCAAATAGATTATTCCTTCTTTTCTTTGGTAAGGCGCGGTTAGTGCGTCGGTGCCAGGGTAAATGGTTTTTTTTTTTTTTCTATTTATTTATTTATTCAAAAAGAAGCGGCACATACACTGCATTAAATTAATTTAACACAAACAAACAATTATTATGGATTCTAAAAGCGACTAAATCAAACAATAAAACCAAATAACTTCCCGCCGAAACTCAATGATAATCTTGTTATTAATCGTTAGAAAACTTCAATCGTACAACAACAAAAAAAAAATACAGTGCTATAATTTATGAGAAATATATTTACTTTATCTTAGTGCTAAATTTTTTTTAGGAAAATTATAAGGGCATCGTATTAATAAAAGTAAAACGCAGGGAAGAATATACAAAACGTGGGCGCATAGCCAGTTATATAATAAGAAAAACTTTGGCTATGCCTCTACGTTTTGCTTTTTTTTATAGTTTTTATTCATCAAAATGATTTCACGGACTGAAAGCGACGGTAAAAATAAGTATTTTTATTCACTTACGAAGGCTCTATTTTCTATGATAATTCATTTACGGAAAAAATTCAAACGCACGCGCATGGCGGCGCTGAATATTTTTATATGGTATATAAATATTTAAAATAATGCTACTATCCAGAGTGGAAACGCGGTAGGAGCCGCGAACACCAGCTAGTATAATATACATAGTACATAACATACATAGGATAAAGAAAAAAAAAACTACTCCATAACAACTAAAGTTCCTACCAAATATTTTATATTTTATAAGAAAGAACGTGTTTTTTACCTGCACATTTAAGTATTTACGTCATAGGTTACGCTAGCTGCAAATTATAAAGATTCTTTTTATTTTTCATTTAACGAAGACCTCGACATATGTTTAAATACTTCGTCAAATGTACGTAATATTATTTCGTATAATATGTTTATTATTTCCTTAATTATCTATACTAATTAATAAAATCGAGTTATTGGTACATTATCTATACATATAATAAAAATGTAACGGATCGCTGTCTGTACATGGAAGATATATGAGAAAAAATATTATTAGGACCTTTATAAACGCAAATAGGACCCAAAACAATGATTCTTAAAATTTTTGTCTGTTTGTCTGTGCGTTTGTGCACGCTAATCTCAGAAAAACGGCTTATCCGATTTAGGTGAAATTTTCACTTATATATTGTATTAAGCTTCACTTAACATTTAGTGTTTGTTTCATGTCAATCGGTACATAAATAAAAAAGTTATGTCAATTTAAAGAATCACGTTGAACATTTATTCTATCTAAATTCTTTCTCTGTTCAGATGCATTGTATGAAACTTTACTAAACTCCATAATGGTCTATATAAAAGTATGATTATATAATAATAATAATATGATATAAATAGAAGTTAAAAATGATCAGTTTCGGAAATTTTAAAATTCCAATTTAAGTTGACCTCAGATATATATCATCATTCTTATGAAATAGGGTTCAGGTTAGGCTGGCATTTAGGTTGTTTGTATGTGAACATATAAAGCACGTCGAGAGCCGGGCCGCTTTCGGAGGCGCATGGCGTAACAGTTGCATTCGATAACAATGACTGTTTGCTTATTTTATTTATTTATATTTTAGGGTTTGTAAATACATATTGTATGTATATAGTATAGGTAAATTAGTTTTCAAATTAGGTAAACACGTCTTATTAGTTAAACTGTAAATAAAAGTTTATACAAGTTCTTAATTTTTATGTTTAAAAAACAATTTAGTAATTTGCGATTAATTAATACATAAATGTATCTATTAGACATTTCTTTTATTTTCGATAATTAATAGGTTAGGTTAATACGTCTTTCCCTCTCCTTGCTACGTCTTGTTAGTCAAACAAGACGAGTACAGGAGAGGGACCTATCTCTCTTTCTTCTATAGCGGAGGCGGGTTCCTTCCTCTTTTCTCTGTGCCCGCCTCCGCTCTGTCCCTTCTTCCTTTTTCTTTTTATGGGGGGCAGGAAGTATATCGTGCCCCTCCGGACTTTTGACCATAGGTGATGCCTCCCTTCGGGGGGGGGGGGGGGCGAAGAGGTGAGAGGGGAAGTATTCCTCTCTCATCCCCATTGGGCCATTGCACGGTCGAGGCCCGGTGGGTTCGCCGCAGGGGGTGACGCGGTGACTGCGAAAGCCACCCCGTGTCGCCCCCATCCCAAATGCGGCGGACGGCCCCGGGGGGTTTTAGTGGGTATTTCCGGGCGACTCTCGCCCGGGTGATTCCCACACTCGCACGGAGACGTCCCTCTGTGCCCCCTTATCCATTGCATTGGGGGACTTCGGTCTCACTAATGCAATGGGTAAGGGTAGTGCGTAAATGAATTCCCCCCGTCAAAAAAAAAAAAAAAAAAACGTCTTAATAGTTATTAAACTGTAATAAAGTTAAACTGTGTAATAATCTGTAAGTTTTAATTTCTTTGTTTATGATGAGTAAGTGTTTACTAAATAACGCTGAGTTAGTACTAATTACTACTTATTATAAGAATGCCTCGAAAAAGATCCAACCTCTCCCGGTGCAGCAGAAATGCTATAAGGATCAGATTAGTTCTCATTAGTTCACTGCATTTCAGTAACGTCAGGCCAGGTTTCATGTTACAGATATTTCAGCTCAGCGAAAATCTCGATTGAGTTCACATCGTTTTCGAATGATGGCCACTTGAGTTGGGATGAACAAGGAACAGCGTGAGGCACGTTTGTCCACCGATCGCAAGGCTCATGCAATATCGCGTGAGTCTGAGACCTTCGCTGATAGGGAAACCCGCCTGAGCTCTCAAAAAGCACGAACTTTGCAGTCTAGATAGCTGGAAAGTAGTTTAGATCGTGAATCTCGATTAACAGCTGATCGAGAAGAAGAAAGAAACTGTAGAACATCGTCAGTCACGACTAAATGCCGATCGACTTCGGCATATACTGAATAAAATGTTATCAAGTTTGATAGAAAACCCAGAAACTGGAGCGGAAATTGATATCTTTCCATGGATTACCAAAGAGAAAACAGGTTATTTGTATTCGCCCAGAATTGATTACTTTGAATTCGCATCTATAGTAGGTATGGTGGTATGTTGTCAGTTTTGTAATGCTCAAAAATTGAGAAAAGAACCAAATGGAATATGCTATTCAGGTGGCAAAGTGCTCATTTAAACTTCTCATGAGCCCCTTTATAAAAGTTTTACTAAATAGACTACATAAATAGAATATATAAATAGAATATACTAATTTTACATTTTTAGTCTATATCCGTTTATATAATAGTGTATTCCAAATGACATCTTTTGGGGTCAAACATATCACAGCCAACTTTAAAGGTGAAGGGCCAATTTATCACTTGATTGGATCTTTACTTCTCTAAAATGAGCCAAAATTTTCTTTAAATTTATTTTGTATCAAATTACAATGAACATCATAGCTTTCCTCAAATGAACGTCAACTTTATATCACAACTTCAGAATAAGTTACATCAAGGAAATCCGTATGTCAGAAGTTTCAAAGCCGTAACAGATTCCATCCCACAAGGCCAAAATAACATTTATAAAGTTATTTTTAAGGCTGCTAGAAGTCCTGCGGAAGAACATTATGCTTTCCACAATGCCTCCGTTGCAGACGAAGTTACAATAATATCAGTCAATCAGGATTGTGATAGACGTGACATCGTGCTGCGCACTCATGCTTACAACGTATTTGTGAAACACCGAGCATATGATTTCCAGCATTTCCATGGTGAGCATGGGTATAATTTTAGACTCTACCAAGTTAATTCAAGCACTAGGATAACAAATTTTAATAAAAAAAGCTGAAATTTTAAGCCTTGTTTGGCGGATAATATAGAGTAAATCTCCATTAACAGTTTTATGGAAGATGAAGAATCTACCAGCTACCTAGTAGAATTTTTAGGATCCCTCAGTGCTCCTGAACTACCAGCTCATAAAATGAATTTAAAAGTCGGCGTACTTATAATGCTCCTTGAAATTTAAGCCCGCCAAAACTTTGCAACGGTACCAGGTTAATAGTAACCAATTTACAACGAAACGATTAGAAGCACAGATTTTAACAGGGTGCGGAATAGGTGATAGCGTTTTTATTCCTGAGATTCCTCTCATTCCAAACAATTTTCCGTTTAGTTTTAAACGAGTCCAGTTTCCAGTGAGCTTATGACCAGTTTCGCGATGACAATTAATAAAGCCTATAGTCAGACGCTAAAAGTTGTGGATGTGGATCTAAGTATTAGCTATATTTCGCACGTTCAGCTTTATGTGGCTTTATCACATGTTAATAATTCTAGCAGCCTGTGTGCTTTGTTCCTCGATGGCTATACGATGTAACGACGGTGATTATAATCCAGAATAAACCAAAATCCGAAAAATGCTGCCCAAAGTCACTATTCCACGCAGACGAAGTTGCGGGCACAGCTAGTATATAAATAAATATGTACCAATAACTCGATTTCTTTGATTAGTATAGATAATTAAGGAAATAATAAACATGTTCTAAGAAATAATATTACATACATTTGACGAAGTTTATATATATATATATATATATATATATATATATATATATATATATATATATATATATATATTTATGTCACCTATACCAAAAATACATCTCTAGAACAGCTGGGCCGATTTTAACGGGACTTTTAGTAACAAATAGGTATTCTTTAAGTGGCGTAACTTACATTAAAATTAGTTTTAAAATAATTAGGGTTCCGTGTAAAACATTAAAACATACAGTTATGAACAAAACCCGATACATCCGATTTTATCATCCGAAATATTTTCCTTTTTGTTAAAACCAAAACTACGAGTATTTGGGATAAAAAAACACAACAACAAGAAATTTGTGCGGAAAAGGAAAAAAAAAAAAAAACGATACGCATGCGGAGCCGCGGCAAAGGCTAGTTAAAAAATAATTAAAAATTATACATTTAAAATGAAACGAAAGACAAATTATTTCAATGTAGGTACTTTTAATGTTTAGATCGGGTGATAGAAAAATCGTTCCATTCAATGAAATAAATGAGTGTGCCTTCCTAAAGGTTCATCAGAGGGTTTCAGACTCCTCAGATCACTAAAGAAGGCCTTCCAAGTATGACCCGCACATGTTAAATTTTAATGCGGCCTCAACTCATTAGGTGTAAAATGGTGAATCTTAGCGTTTTTTGTCAGTAAGAATTCTACATATCCCACTGCCCACAAGACCATGGGAATCTTGAACAATATTTTCTCATCTAAAAACAATGCTTTCAATGGCAACTAACGAACATCGTGGCCTCAAAGCGACTTAATAATATTTAAATTATTATGGAGTATGAAACAGGTTTTTGCAGACTTTATATTATAGTTGTTTATAATCGGCCTCAAAAATACCGCAGTTATAACTGAGATTAGTCATTGATAAGTTGCTAGTTCCTGGTGCTAGTTAATTACAAACTTCGAATCTGGACACGGGTGTACGACTTCTGCGGCTTTGGGAGTAAATATTAGTGCGGTTAGTAACGCTTTCACATACTAAGTTATCACAGGTTCACTAACAGTACCGAAAAACTAAAAAAAAAAACATTCGTTTGCGTTGACTTTAAAAATTAAGGTTCCAGGAATATATAAAAGTATCATCGTTAAGTTTTCTGTACATCTCGTACATCATTTCGATGTATATCTTAATATTTAACCTACGTAAGCTATGAGAATTAACAACATTTTTTTTTTTTTTAGGTACACAAAAGCCTAATTAGCCAATGTTCCTTGCAAAAAAAAATCTAACTAAACGTAAAAGTCACATTAAAATCTGATGGGCAATTTTGTTATGTCCTGATTTGGACGGTTTTTTTTTTTTGGTATATAGCTTAAGTTACTCCGCGTAACTTAAAAAAATTACTGAATTTAAAAAACTTAAAAAAAAAATTTCAAAAATAATTAGAGTTCCACGTAAAAAAATATAAGTTATGAAGTTTTGATTAAAATCCGATTCAATGCATAGTTTTACCTGTGTAAGAATATATAAGAAATATCCTTGTTTAATGACAACATTTTTTTTGGAAAATAATTACTTTCCGTCTACAAAAGATATCGTGAAATTGTTAACAAAATTCAATGGGCCCTCTAAACATTATTTTCCAATTATTATTTAAAAACTATATTACGTAGTGAAGAATATAAGAAACGCGGGCGGAGCCGCGGGCACACAGATAGTATATTACAAAATACTAATTTATTGTCATTCCTTCATTACGCTTGTTATTTGGGGATCGTCCATTAATCATGTGTGATTTGATGGGACGGAGGAGGTTCGGTAAAGATCATGAAACGTCATAAATGGGGTAAGGGCCAGTTGAGTGTATCATATATATTTATTTCGTTGACGGATGCGCGATTTATCAATCAAAAAGTAATGCGTGACCTTTACTCGCCGATACTAAGTAACGAATTGCAACAAAAAAATTAGACGTAATTTTGCGTAGCAAGGAGGGGTAGTCTAAAACCGGACCGCGTATCACCAGGATGGGTCCCAATTAAAAAAAATACCACGTGATTAATGGATGCATTAGCACGCTCTACATATTCAGTTACGTAGGTTCTGTAAAATATTATTTTTTTGGCAAACAAGTTTAGCCAGGTCGTTTGCGTGCAGGTAACAACCCAATCCGAGGTTAGTATCATTTTTGATGCTTACCTACCATTTTTATCCGAGTGCCCTAAACGCTAGCCACACAAAATCCGGTCAAGTTAATATGACCTGCCAAGTCAATACGTTATTAATGTCGGGTTTCAACATCGAATCTCAACTTTTAGACTGAGCTTAAACCATAAATGAATTCCGTTTTACGGATTAAGCTCTGATACTTTAGAAAGATATGAGAGAATTACAATTTCGGATTTCAGCAGGTGAAAACAGATCGAGATCGCCGATATTGAAACCGGCCGTAGAAGTTGTGACGATGTTTTCTCTACTATGTTATTTTAATTTTTTTAATCTATACTAATAATAAAAGGCTAGTGGGACAAAAGTTTATACATAGAAGATACAACAGAAAATATACTATGAATAAAATACAGGATCGACAACACAACACATTTCGATGATTTTTAAAATTTTTGTCTGTCTGTCTGTTTATTAATTGGTTCGCCAATCACGAAAAAAACTACTGGACTGAATTAGATGAAATTTAGTATGATTGCAGTATATATTCCGTACTAACATTTAATACACTTATATATACTTACTAAATAGTGGTTATCATTATTCATATAAAACATCCTAATATATATGTGTTTGCTAAATAGTATTATAAATAATTAATGAAATGACCATAAATAAAACTAAAATTAAATAAACATAATTTATTTACATTTAATTTAAACAAATATATTTATTACTGACGAATATTCATAGATGCCGCCATACTTATTTTTTTTTATAATTTTGGACTCTTTTGAAACATTGAAAGAACATAGGTAATTTAGATAATAATACTGAATAGTACTATAATAATATCAGGCTTAAAATAAATTTTTGTCTGTCTGCCTGTTTATTAATTTGTTCGCCAATCACGTAAAAACTACTTAACTTTCGATGAACTTTTGGTATGGTAGAAGCTTATTAAACCACATCTCTGTGCTTCCGCTAACATTATTAAGACTATGATTTGTATAGTTTTTTATATGAAAAAAAATGATATGTATGTAGGATTTAATCAGAGCAAACAGTTAATTAGATGAAACAACTATTTATTATTCGAAAAGCTTTTTGACAACCATCCTTTACAATCGTGTCGCCATCTTATTCTATCTATCTAGTACATTCGGTCTCCTTCGTCATTCTTACGTTCCGTTTCCCACATGTATTATCTTTATTAAAAAAAAAAGAACCAGATCGAGTTTCTCGCCTGCGCTCTTCTCGACTGGGTTGTTTTCCGAACCGGTGGTAGTGTTTTTTTAGACGTTTATTAGCGCCTTCTTAGGGCCTAAATTGAATAAAGATGTTTTTGATTTTGATTTTATACGTATATTGTATGGATAGCGTTTATCTAGATTCATTAAAACATACCATACACATAACATAACATCTGTGCATATATATAGGCTACTTTTTTATTTTGGTAAATATATATCTTCAATAATTAATCACAATAAATGTAATTGAAATCGGCAAAAATTCTATTATATGGCGTGCGCTCCCTGAACGGTTTGATCTATGTCCCAGCTTTGCTTCCGGTGATTGGGCCTAGGCACAATCGCCTAGTATGTCCATCGGGGGTAGACCGGGGAGGCCATTTTTTTAGGTGTAGGGAGCAAGGATATAAGGCCGTTGTAGGGCTGAGGCGGGAGTTGACACTCATCACAATATAGGTAACATGCTGTGCAGGCTGTTATCCAGGCCTATTAAGGCAAAAATGGCCGGGTGCATAGTTTCGACGGGATCTGCACTATACCGCATTGCTAAACCAAGGAGGAAAGGGTTTCATTACACTGGGAAAGCTGTCTGGGAGTACCCTGGTCTGACCGGGGTGACCTTCTCATTGGGTAGGGACCCGAACGGGACGGGACGTTACGTAGATAGATTGCATCTAGAGGGAAAACATCGGCTGTTTATTACAATATAATTATCTGAATTCCACGCGAGCGATTTCGCGGGCACAGCTAGTAATAAATATGACTAAAAAGCGTACAGAAATATGATAAAATCACATAAACAGAAACATACCATAATGATGCATCCCCACACATTTTATCAAAAGGTTCATATATACGCTCTAAAGAGTCGTTTAGATGCCAAAATAGGACTCTGAAAATATGAGTCCTTAATATTAATAATATTCAGGTTGTCCACAACACACTTGTCGATTTCACATAAGAATAACAAAGGAAAAAAAATACACATAAATTAAAGCAGTTTGATTTAATCTGGTATTTAATAATCTTTCCGAGTGTAATAGTTCAAATAAGTTAATAGTTAATTAAGTAAATAGTTAATAGTTAAAATGTTCCTTAGAGTTCCGCTTGTAAGGCAAAAATCGAATGAACGATCTTCGGTATTAGCGTTGATTATAGTAACTGCGAAATTTACTTTCATACAATTCTTAGTATAGGGGAAGAGGAAGACCAAAGAAAAGATGGATGGACTGTGTGAAAGATGATATGCTTAGAAAGAAAGTGAATGTTAATATGTCCTCAAATAGAGATGAATGGAAGAGGAAGACATGTTGCGCCGACCCCAAATGAAAATGGAACAAGGGCAGGGAGATGATGACAATTTTTAGTGACTCTATCTCAATTACAATAAACTAGTATGAGTTTATTAATATACGAGTCGATAGGTTCTTTAAGACATGCGTCCACATATACGCATCGTACGTATCGGACGCATCGTATCAAACGGATTATTTTTTTTACAATGCGTCCACAGTATCAGCAGCGATCGGATTTGCCAACGCAACTACCAGCAGTTGGATTTCCGACACCACTTTCATTCGGATTTTCGTAGTGTTCGGTGGAATGTTCAATAATTGAGGATACGAAGAACAAGCATTTGTTATAATAACTTGTTTTTTAATATGAATAATTAGGGTGTTATCATATTATACTCTTGAACAAGTGCAAATAGTTGTGCCACGTCCATGCAGGAATAACATTTGTGAACAAGACAATAGTCGTAAGTAAATGGCGGACGACACGGAGTGAACGAACGCGTGGAGTCCGTCCACTGGTCAGCATTTCGTATGACGTCATTGGCTAGCATCGCAAAAGTTACTACTCGGAATGCCGGCATCGGCATTATCGACGGGTAGCTTCGTGAAATCCGTACGATGCGTATCAGTGGACGCACTTGTATTACTTCCTATAAAAAGAATATTATGATCGGTTTGATGCGGCTCATCCGCTACGTACGATGCGGATATGTGGACGCCCACCATTAGGCGTACGTTTTAATGCAAAGAGATTTGAATGTAAAAATAATCCAACTGACTATGATTTTGGTTATACTGAAAAAAACAATTGTTTACTTACTGATAAGAAATATTGATATACATTATAATAGCTTATTTATCTATAGTAATAAAAAACTTGATGTGTCCGTTTGTAATGACAAAATATATATTTTTTTGCTAAATACATATGAATGTAAATATATACGATAGCAATACCAAAAATACAATCTTAACCATTTTTGTCTGTCTGTCTGTTTGTTCCAGCTAATCTTCGGAACGGCTAGATGGATTTTGACGTGTCTTTTTTTGGTAGATAGCTAAAGTTACTCCGCGTAACTTAGGGTACTTTTAATTTTCGAAAATAATAAGAGATCCGCGAAAAAAAGTTAAAACACGTAAAATATTGAATCAAATCAGATTAAATGCACAGTTTTACTGGAAACTGCTTGAATTTATGAGAAATATTCAAATACTTTTAAATTATATGAGGACCACAAAAAGATTACCAAAATAATTAGGGTTCCCTATAAACATTGAAAACGCAGTGAAGAATATATGAAACGCGGGCACCAGCGCAGGCAAACAGCTAGTTAGTGTTCTAATACGTTGCTTTATTAGTAAATTAACGTAATGTCTAGATAAATAAATAATACACGTGTTACAAACCGCCATTATTATAATATAGCGTTTTTATTATTATTTCATTATTTATTGCGATATTTCTTCAGTAACTTGTAAATATAATAACACATTATAACATCATTTATTTATTAACTGACACAAAAATATACGTGACAAAAATATTTCAAAACAATCCCTTATCAAAAAAATCTCGCAATATAAACCCAATAAAATCATGATTTTGAAAAATAACCATATTATATTAACCGTTTCGATATTTTCGTTGTACGTCATAGGAATGGCGATTCTTTCCGTAAAAGATCGATTTTTGAATCGATTCGAATTGAAGCTTTATGAATCGATTAAAAAAAATCGATATTTTTTCGACTTGTTTTTTTATTCGTAACTAGTATTCTTTTATTGGTCCAAATTAGATAATAGTCATTATCTATTGAAAATTTGAGGTAAAACACTAATTTTATTGATAATATTTAGCTCGACTATAGAAATTAAACAAACAAAAAAACATTCTGAGTAGAAAAAAACGGTACTAAAATCTTTTACCTTTTTAAATACATATCAGACAAAACAAAAGGGACACTAAAATAATTAATTATTTGTACTAATTTCTTAATAAATAAATCTTTTATCATCAATAAAATAATTGCAGTTGTTTTTTACAAGCATATCAAAGTGATTTTAGGGTTGGCACTCGAAATACTCTTGATGTAGTAAGCGTCCAAATAACACTGCAAGTCAACATCTCAATAGTATACAAAAAGACATTTCGAATCTCACAAAGAAGCGAACGAAACTGACCACAAAGCCAATTCTTGAGTTTTTAATTAATTTAGTGAAAATCTTTCGTACATTTAGTTGTGTTTGGGTACATTCTTTTTGCATGGTGGTTTTTTTCGTTAATCATGCCCGCCTGGGTAGCTAGCACCCTCAGGTTTGAAAACCTGTTGCCAAATACCAATAGGTGTATTCCGGCAGGATCACTTAAGAACCAGTACCTCTAGGCTTAGTGTGTTTGTGATCAAACCCCTATACCGAGTAAAAAAAATTGTAAATAATTTTATGGTTCTTATAGAACTAGAAATAAATAAACCTCGATTTCTTAGGTTCTAAGATCGATCCACTGGATCGATTCAGTGCTAGATATCGATTTAAAAAAAAACGATTTTTTGTTCTTAATTCGATTAATCCATCTCAGATCGTCATTCTTAGTAACTCAACTAAATTTAGAACATACATAAATATACATATACCTAAAGATATTTGTTAGAATAACTGGAATCTGTTGATTGAAGAAATATATTTTGTTAATGATTAATTTAAATAATATACTCGTTTTAGTAGTGTTACATTTTGTATAGGAAAACAGTATAAAAAAACTCGACGGGCACGAGCCGAGAGCCATATTTTAATGAGGCTGAAGCGAGGACCAAACCATATACAGAGAACGCTCCAAACGAAGAGACGAAATACGCATGCGAGGTTACAGATCTAGATAATATATAGGTAAGAAATATGACATAATTTATAATGTATACGGTGTCCTTACTTTGACTTTATTTTAACAGATCGAGAGTGTTTTGAGCTGGGGTAATGAGCATCACACGTACCAGAGTCCAACGTACCAAAAAGGATTTTTTTTTCCTAATCTAGCTAATGCTGTTGACCGGAAAGGCCTTTACAGCTTCACCGAACTTAACCGAGCAAAAGGTAACTAGCCCGTTGCATATGTGTAAAAAATTCCCGCGGAATTTTAAACTTAGCTAATCCCTAAGTTTTTTATTTAATAATAAAAAGGACAGGACAGGATCTATGTACCTGCGTATTGTGTGCAAGGGTGCGTGTGATGCTCATTGCATGTTCACTGTATCGCTCTGGTAGCGGCGTCAAGAACCTCCCCAGTTGTGGAACGAAGCACGTCTTGGGCCGCCACCTAAGGGGGGCCCGTAACAAAAAGTATTTTCCCCCGACCTAAGATATGAGGGGTTATGCTAGTATTTATAACGGAAGCAGAGTTTTTTGGTAGTTTTAACCGAATTAGAGTAAAGCTCTTAACAAGGTGACATAAGCATTTTTTTTTAGAAAATAAATAATTTAACAAATTCAATGTTATTGACTAGTCACACAATTTATTAATTTCAGCCGTAAAGTTGGCTGAGATTCTTTGAAGTGATATTTACTAAGGTTTGAGGTGAAATAATTTTCTTGAAGGAATCGTCCGCTCTTGTCAAATGATTTCGACATTAATCTGTCGTTATTTTTTTCTTATCTATAAATGTGCGCTTATTGTATCATGTAGTTTAGGAAACTTATTTTAATAATAGTTTGATTCGAACCGTATTCGTTTGGAGTGGCATCGAAGCGCGCCACTGTGCCTCCGCTAAGCAAGTGTCGTTTTAAATCTAATCGCGTTTATATATTGACAGGCGTTGCAGCGCAGTTGTTATAAAACTTACCATAAAAACAAGGAGTCACCGATTCGATATCCACACTTAGTCAATTATTGACAAACAAGCATTATTGTAAGTTATATTTGTGCTTGCTTTTAAAACCAAGTGTCTGTCTGTCTGTGTGTATGTGTTTTTTTTCGATTATATTATTACATTATTCATGTAAGATTTTCTTTCAGAAATTAATAATACACAATCTAAACAATTCAATTCAATAAATAATTCTTCAGCAATGAAAATACGGCAGTTGAGAGATAAAAAACGAAATAAGAATAATTATTTAAGAAGTACGTACATATATGTAATTAATTTTATAAATTATTTAATCTAGCTAGACTTTACATTATCAGATGTTAAAAAAAATTCAATCCAAGATCAATGATGACGATCTTTGATAGATAGGAATTTATTGACAGACGGCATTATCATGCCGGTCTAGATCTACCACCGCTCTACTAGGCAGGCCTGGATATAGACTGGATAATCCCGGAAATGCGACACTCCAAAACGAGTCACTATGACGGGATTTTCACAAGTGTACGAGGATCACGATCCCGTTGGACACGAAAGCCCTAGAAACTCCGGAAAATTTCTTGTGAAATAACAGTAATCATCTCACATAATTTATTTACGTATTACGAGTGGTTCATGCATTACTATCTCTACCAATAATTAAAATTGAAGTGTCTGTTTGTAATGTCAAAATAACATTTTTTTACTAAATACATATTATGAATCGATCCGTCCATCCATCCATTCAACCGAAAGACATCCACTGCTGGACATAGGGCTCCTCCAAAGATCTCCACGACGACCAGTCTTGAGCGGATCCAGCGGATTTCTGGGACCTTTAGCAGGCCGTCGGTTCACTTTGTGGAGGGCCTACCCACGCTACGTCTTCCGATGCGTGGTAGCCATTAATAACCCGCTGGTCTTTCGTATGGGTGTATATACAATATACCAAAAATACGATATTTAAAATTTTTGTTTGTTTACTGTTTGTCCCGACTAATCTCCGGAACGGCTAGACGGATTTTGACGGGATTTTTTTGGTCGATAGCTGAAGTTACTCTTAGTAACTTCGGGTACTTTTAATTTACGAAAATAATTAGGTTATCGCGTAAAAAAAAATTAAAACTTATAAAAAATTAATAAGATCCAATCCAATGCACAGTGTTACGGGTAAGTGTTTGAACTTATGACAAATATTTTTACTACTTATCTTAGTACAAAAAAAAAAATTTGGAACATAATTAGGGTTCTGTATAAAAAAATTAAAACGCAATGAAGAATAAATGAAACGCGGGCTCGGCCGCGGGCACACCGCTAGTTTTAATTAAAGTTGAATGTAATAACAAGTACGATTGGGTAATTACGAGGATCTAATTCCACTAGTCATAGGTCACTCGGTCATAATCTATCTTATCATGTCATTCCCGTTGCATCGTCTTCTGGTTTATTGGCCTACAGACTCCATCCACTATATGTCTACTAAGACAGCTATTTTTCGTTATTACTATAGTTATTATTATAATATTATTGTTTACAGATATATTATTATAAATTTTACATGCTGATCCGTATAAGTAATTCGGCATATTTGCTCATAGGTGACCTTCGTCAAATAGCCCATATAAGATACGTAATGGCCGCGACACAGCAAAAGCAAATTGTAAAGAATCACAGTTCCTATTTTTATTAATCCAATAATATTGTTTATCTAATTTTAGAATCACTTGTAAGAGTTATATATGGATGTCTATTGGCGACCACGGCTATTATCTTGGCTGCTATTGACCCAATAACTATTGTCACCGACTGGGTAAGAAATTTACAAATAAATATATGTTTTCTGTTTAGAAATATAGAAATCCTAAAACTTTTTTTGAGATAGTAATAATTATGAATATATTTGAGCAAATATCATTGTGGAACTAAAAGGGCTGGCACGTATAGAATACATTTTTATTTATGTCAAGAACCTTAGCGATGATACGAAGAACAACTCACCAAAGTTTCTGCATAATCGGATGAAAAACCGAAATGTTATCCAATGCATATTTTCTACTTTCCTGTTTATTGATATATTATCATCATTTAGATATGATTATGGGATATTTTAATATTAGAAACCGTATTGAATGTTTCAGTCGGTAACGACATTAGTAAAAGTTTTGCTACTTATAAAAAAAAAAAAACAAATGCAAATCTATAGTCGTGCACCGGTAGCATCATTTGAGTAACACTTTCTTAAACCTCAATTTAATCCTTCGATCGATTTAGTTCAATTGATTTTCTGGCGATATATCTACTTTCCGATATTCTTTTCCAATGAACGTATTAATATTGAAATTAATATTTTACAGTATTTAGATATGAGTGAAGAATCGTTTTTGTATAACATGTGGGAGAAGCCGACTTATGAGATATTCCTAGATGTCTGGGCTTATAATTATACAAACGCACAAGATTATTTGCGAGGTGATACTGATGTACTCAAACTGCAGGAGATAGGACCTTTTAAGTTTCGGTAAATATTTATGTTTATTTGAATAATTATTACCACATAAACTTAGACATTAGAATCATTAGAACAGATTGTAAAATTCATAAGCCATAAGCAATATAAATAGCGTCTCATGAACGAAGCAAGCAAGTGACGTTTACATTGTGTGTAAAGAAATTCTGGGTAAAGTATTGTAACTAAATATCCAATTTAATCCATTAACACCATAGTGGTCCAAAAATATTAAGTTTTTTGTAAAAGGACATCTCAAGGCTAACACCCAGAGCTATTAAATAACAATACAGATTGTCATAGCATGGCACTAATCATGAGGTGGTAACCACAAGAGGTTGTCTACAATGAGGCGTTCTATCGCCTGCTATTATGGACCCTAACAGTGGACCAACTTCTGCATAGGATGAAGGAATTAAAGATCGATGCCCAGGGCTACACTGAGGACCGGTTGTCCGAGATTCTCTTAAAGTAAAATTTCGTACCTTATGCAGAAAGCATGAAGTGTCATTGAGAAATGATGCAAGGACAATGAACTGAGGGTAAATGCAAGCAGAACTGTCCTAGTACCATTTACCAAGAAAAGGCGTCTTGATCAATTAGTAAAACACTCCCTAAATGGCAAGACAATAAACTTCTCACCATAGGTCATATACTTGGGAGTAATTCTCGACCAGAAACTGACCTGGAATAGCCAAATTGGATATATAATTTAAACAGCTAAAATAGCAGTTTTAGGGATGATATCAGATATAATGATTCCTGAAACTATTCTTAAAAAATTGTATATTGTCGAAATCCCGTCACGGGACTCCTGGTTAAAAAGTGAGATAACGTGGAGGGAAGGCAGCTTACTGTGGTTACTGACTGGCCCAAAATAGGACCTTTTTTTGTCGAGGGGATTGCATTTAGTACTATCCTTACCAATTGCATTAGTGAAACCGAAGTCCCAATGCAATTGGTAAGGGGGTGCAGAGGGACGTCTCCGCACCAGTGTGGGACTCACCCGACGTGAAGCGTCGGAAATACCCACTAAAACCACCGAAGCCGCCCGCCGCATTTGGGATGGGGGCGATACGGGATTGCGTTAGTATTGCTCCGCGTCGACCCCTGCGGCAGGCCTAACTGGGTCTCGTCCACTACTTTAGCCCGGTTGGGGATGGGGGGGGAGAATCGGTGCCTGACCCACAGGCTCTCTCCCCACCCACCTCTTCGCCCGCTTCTCTAATGAGAAGATTCATCCAGGGAGGAGAGGGGCTTATCCTGACACACGGGTACCACCCCCCCCCAAACTCCAAGTCCTCCCGGCATCTGTGGCACGGACCCTCCTTGACTCATCTTGTTTAACCAACAAGACGTAGCGAGAAGAGGATCCGAACCAAAGCTATAATGACAGGGGAGGCAAAACGTGCTCTCCCCAGACCTCCACGTCATCTCCTTCCCTTCTTCCGGCCTCATGCCACCTACTTAATACTCCTGTAGGGCGACCGCACTTGGGATGAGGGAAAGCCGTACGCTCCCCCCATCTGATGTTCATCCTGCTTCCCCTTCTCCGCACTTCGGCTTTTCAGCCGGGCACTCCACCGCCTTATGGCTATGTGTCCCGCACCGGAAGCACTGGCCCGCCCTGTCCACCTACGCTGTGCACATCGCCCTGGTGTGTCTCAGGCCCATGCACTTACAATCCAAAATAGGATCTAACGTTGGCTGTGGAATATATTGAGAGCGCCCTCAGTTAGTCAGAGAGTTAAATCAAGCTGCTAATCTTAGTAGTTTCACCTCCATTTTCCAGGCAGAGGTATACGGACGGCATTCTAGAATGTTCCTGTATAAATCTGCAGAAAGCTTACGTTAACCATACAATATATCCATTCGGATAGTAAAGCTGCTCTCTTGGCGCTGGCTTCAGACATAATTGGGTTGAAGCTGAAGGTTGAAGTCACCAATTGTGTGGTAATGTTGAACAGTCTGGGTAAGAATAACAGACTAATTCTGAGATGGGTCAAAATCATGCAGGAATTTCCGAGACTGAAGCTGCAGATGAACTTGCAAGAACAGGAGCTATGGGAACACACATGGAGTTACAGTATTAAGGGATTCAAACCTACGTCGATCGATGCGATATATGCCTACATTTCCAATGAGCCAAATAGGAAAAAACAAAACAAATTATTTTAAACAAATGTACAGAAGATGTATTTCTCCTTTCAGTGAATATCGTACAAATGAAAACATGACATTCGTAAAAGAACGTGGAATCATATCAATGAAGCCAAAAATTAAACTACAATTTTTGGAAGAGGAATCTGTCGCTAAATTAAATGATTTAAAAGTCGTTGTTCCAAATATAGTCGTTAATGTAAGTATTTTGTTTCATACTAGTGTTGAAGGATTAACTTCTGATGTTTATTCTCCAAAAGGCTCATTTCAAGGAGCGCAGTAAACCACGAATGTACTACAAACGTATGTTATTGGAATAATAATGAAACCACTTACTCTAAAAACAATATTCGGTTAAGATTCGATTTTCGCCTTTTACCTAAAGCTAAACTTTATTACTGCAGTAATTTTGCAATTGCTATAAATAAATAGATTATAAAAAGAAGCTAATTATAAACCTTAAAACCATGAGTTGTTCAGAAAAGAGTTATTTTGTCGTATGTAGCTGTTTTTAAAGTTTTCTTTTACAGGCCTTGAGCACGTTGGTAGCAGATCAACTGGGATATTTAGGTAACACCGCAGCTTATTACTCCATCTTAGCTTCAGGGCCAAAACTTTTTAAAGATTTAACTGTAGAGCAGCTTTTCTGGGGTTATCAAGATCCTCTCGTATCAATTGCTAATAATCTCCTCCCTGCATGGATCGATTTCAACAAACTCGGGATTTTGGATCGTGTTGGTATTTTGATATATTTTTATTTTTTCGTATGTTCTTCACTGCATTTTTTTTATACGGAACCCTGATTATTTTCCTTAAAAAAATACTATTAAAATAAAATGAATATTATTGTCATAAATTATAGGACTTTCCCGTAAAACTGTGCATTGAATCGGATTTTATTCATATTTTTATGAGTTTTATTTTATTTACGCGGAACTCTAATTATTTTCGAAAATTAAAAGTACCCTAATTTAGTAAGTTACCCGGAGTAACTTCAGCTATCTACCAAAAAAAGTCCCGTCAAACTCGGTCCAGCCGTTCTGATTACCTTTTGCAAAAAGACAGACAGACAGACAAAAAATTTAAAAATTATATTTTTGCTGTAGGTATCGTATATTCATTGATATTTATTTAGAAATATAGATTGATATTACAAACAGACACTTCAATTTTATTTATTAGTATACATAATATGAGATATGAGATATGAGAGCTTGAACGACGTTAAAGACACAATGATGATTTTTGTCCAAAATTCAGATTCTATCTTGAATATAATTAAATGTGAACATAGAACTGTCTGTCGGTACCATATACCACACCTGTAATTTATAATTTCACGTTCTTCAGTTTTACGCCCAAAGGCCTGATACAATCGAAGTCGAGCTTGATGATATGTCTAAAAAATTTTCAATCAAATCATGGAACAACTCGCCAGGGTTGAAAGAGCAAGGATTCAAAGATGTTAATACGAGGTGAATCTTCTGTTACATTAAGTATTGACTTAGGCAGATTAAATAAATAATAATAAATAAAATTAAAAGCCTTATTGCTGTACAGAAATTACATATGCTATAAATTAAGAATTAAAGTGCGCCTGAGTTTATTTTTACAATTTGCGGTTTAATAATGTATAATATATCGGCAAACGGTCATTATTCTGAAGCAGCTTGTCTTCCGACAAAGGCCTCCTCTAAAGACTTCCACTCTGTCTTGTCCTTTGCTGTACGAGTCCATAATGGACCAGCTATTTTCTTGATTTCATCCTCCCATCTTTTGATTTGTCTACCTCTGTTTCTTTTGCTATCTCGTGGGTACCATTCTGTTATTAGTCTTGTCCATTTTTCCTTCTCCTCTCTTATCATTATTAGGCAATTAATCTCAGGCAGATTAAATTTATGTAAATAACAGAATTTATTTTGAAGTCATAAAATTATTTGTACTTTCGTAATTAACTACGGTGATATATATATTTTTTTGTTATTTATTTTATTTTTACAGTTCTTTGTATATTCAATGGTTTAGATGCAGGGTATTGCAAGAGTAATTTGAAGTAATTGGTTGTTTTTAGCAATTTAAATCCCTAGTGAAATTCATATCTTATTCCGACAAACAAAGAAAAGTCAGCACTTCTTCATGTCATGTACGATAACCAGAGTAAAATGGGAAAATTATGTTTTAGTTATTTAAATTTGATTATTCTGTATTTTACCTATTCCATTGGAAATTTTGTCTAATCCCTACTTTGGAATCATGAAGATTGTATTTCGCTTTATTTTTTCAGTGTTCCATGTAATTTGATCAAAGGGTCGTATGAAGGATTTATGATAACGCCAGGTTATCCCAAAGGAGAGGAAATTAGGGTCTACAGAAGACACGCCTGTAGAGTATACCCCTTTCTATATCAACGAGAGTTTTTAAGTAAATATGGATTTAATTTAAGGAGGTGATTTTGAGTTTCTATTTTTGAAGTCATCTTAAGAAGATGCATGATGTATACACTTTTCTATTGATATCATTATCTTGTAAATAAAAATGTATAAATATTACCCAAAATGGTGGACCATTTTATTATTATTTTCCAGGTACGTGATGTCTAAATCAGCATATAGCAAGAAATCGTCTTACGCCTGTCCATGCACCTCGAATTGCCTTCCCGAAGGTTTCGTAGACATCAAACATTGCTATTACGGTGTGATATTTTATATTTTTGATCTAAATTAAATATCAATCTAATATAAATCGAGATTAATAAAAGGCACAAGTAAATAAAGGATTAATTTATGAGGAGAAAAAATGAGAGAGCGACCACTCTCTCAAATCCAAATTACAGGAGTTTAGATTGTGTCTAAATTCAGCTTTTTTTCTTGCATTTAGAGGGGTATTATGTAATTTTTATTTGTAATAAATTTAAAGAATATTTTAAGTCTGCAAAGTGCAAAGTCATTTTGTATGTAATATACACAATACTGAGATTATAAGTGCAGACCAATGTAACGTTAATTTTTGATTTTACGTATAATTATTTCAGAATTTCCCATCGCATTGTCTAAACCTCACTTTCTTGACGTCGATCCCGTACAGAGGTCTTATTTTGAAGGCATGACTCCGGATCCTGTGAAATATACTTCGTTCCTTCATGTGGAACCAGTTAGTAATATGTTTTAAGTTATATAATATATTTTATTTGACTCTATGGACGCTTCGTTTTCATTTAATTTATAAAAGAGCTCTCTATTGAAATTCATCTATTGAAACTAACACTGTAATATAAATGTGTATCATATTACTAAGAGTTAGCGTTGGTAGGCCTCCCACAAGGTGGACCAACGACCTGATTGAGGTCACCGAAATTCGCTGGATACGGGTGGCGCAATACAGGTCGTCGTGGAGATTTTTAGGGGAGACCTATGTCTGGATTTGTCTATGTAATGGATGGATGGATTACTGTTGTAAGCTGGTCGAAATAACTGGACCTCATGTGCCGGTAGGTATAGTACCGTGCCATGGACAATGGGTATTACTGAATGATGAGGATCAATCAACAATAGTCGTCATTATAGAATAACACTGATCGAACCGTAAGTACAAAAGGTTCAATGTGATGATCCTCCATTCTACTGAATTTTGATAAACCGAAATAATGAATCTTTCGTTGATCACTTTTGTTCTACTTTCAATCCAATTTACTGCAGCCATTTTGCAAATCCAGTAAATAACAAACATTAGATGTACATCTGTCTATTTCATCATATCATTTGGAAACAAAATATTGTAAAAAAAAATAATTATTACAGCAATATAAGAATACATATAGGTAATTTACTGTACACGTTTAATCCTTTGCAAAGTTAAATCCTGGTCGTGAAGCATCTACGTTTGCTTCGCGATTGAATGTAAGCTTTAATATGAAGATCCTCATCTGTTTTCCCTTTTCTAGGACAGACGGAAATATTTTTTTTTCCATTTATTTCGCCTCGTGTTCAGTTATGCATTATTTTAATAAAGCGATCATTTTACGGATCTTTCCGTTATTAGTTGCGTATATGCGATATGCTTAACAGAAAAACATACAATTTTATCTTTATAGATCTTAGGAGTACCAATGACCTTTGAATCTAAACTGCAAGTGAACTTAGCAGTGAGGATGTCACCTTGGAATCCTATTACGAAACCGTTAAAGGATAAAGTGCTTCCATTGATTTGGTTGTCAATCGTAAGTTTTTTATTCTATTAGTGACCTTTTGCAAATTCTAGAATTTTTATAGTGATCGAAATTCTGAATTACATTATATGTAAAAAAAACCTCATCCATTTTATTGCTAGTTCTTGCAATCGGCACCTTTAAATGATTTCTATTTGACAAGATGTGAATCGAGTGTTTAATTTATTAATTTATGATACAGATTCAATTTTTTTTAAGTCATAGTCATAATTAAATGAAAGGTTATAAAATGCACAGAGAATTAACGTACAAACATTCATTATATTCAAATAGTAGATAGCTATTTTATTTGATAGCAAAATGGAAACAACTCACAAGTAATTTTTTACTTAACACTGTTTTTATTTTATTTCAGTATTGCACTAATCCAGCACCAGAGGTAGTAAGCTTGTTGAGATTGCGTTTTGTCATCGCACCACCCCTGGTCATCACACTTGAGATTATATTTCTTGTAACAGGACTGTTCCTAGGTGTGCACGGTTTTTACCGATTTTGGAAAGTGGACTGTAGATTTGATGAAAATCTCATCAAGAAGGAAAGCTCTGATGAACAGAATAACTCAGACCATCGTGAAGAAATAAAAAGACAGGCTTTTAGTACTAATGATTGTTCAGGGATTAAAGCTGAAAAATCAGATAAAGAAAGAGTCTCCCTTCTATCAACTAATGTAAATGACATTGATTTACCTCATCTACTTGCGAATGATTGAAATAATATCACTAAATTTATAATAAGTAGGTTTACATGTTTGCTAATTTAAAGGTTTTTGTACAGTATTTTAAGAATGTAATGTTATTTTACTTTTAAAGGTTTTATTCAATGTCATTATAACTCTGCTTTTGTTTTGAACGAAAAAAAACTGTTGTAAGTGTTTTTGTTTCTTTGAAGTGATTAAAGCTGACAGCTTCTGCAAACTTTTGTGCCGAGTACTTAATGCACTTAGCCCAAAAAGTTAGCCAGATTAAGCGTACTAAAGTGGTAAGAATTTATGTTTGTGTTTGGTTTTTAAAACATTCGATATTTGCCCTCGTGTGTAGTGCGCAAATGTGTGTGCGTACAGTTTTATAGTAATGTATGTAATCTGACTGTATCGCGATTATACATATGTACGCTTGCACGCAGTAGTTCTAGGGCCACTGCCGGATAGAAATTGACTTTTTTTTTAAACATATGATAATATTATCTTAGTTGTATAGCTAACTAAAATATTAGTTCTAGAGGTTTCACTGAAAAAGTTTTGCCTCGAGGAAAATATCATTAATAATAACATTTTCGTAGTATGTTCAAGAATTTTCCCCCTATTTCATTAACCGTTTTTCTTTTTTATTATTTATAAATGGGCTATTAATATAATTAGTGATAACAATCAAAAAACACTCGGTGACAGAAAATACCTTCGAAAGGAAAAAAATTACAGACTTTGAATGTATATTCCAAGAATATTAAACTGTTTATAAAATAAAAACTTACGGCTAGACTTTTCTACTAATACTGGCTCTGTAAACTAAATAGATCTTAAATAACATCTAAGTGTAGTGTGAATTAGTTAAAAGTTGACCTAATGTTAGTTTTTTTTTGTAACAAAAACATCAATACGAAAATCATCGTAGAATTAAAGGTGTAAAAACATGAGGATCATAAACATTTCATAAATAAAAGACGTAAAAAAAATTTGAAGTACTTTTTTACTATTAAATATAATTTCAAGAACAACTTAAACTAACATAATTTACAACAATAAATCTTAAAATTGAATTAATAATCACAGTATTTAATGAATTAATATTAAAATTAATTACTAAACAATAAATAATAATGTATAACTAGTTACCTTTTAGGATATGCGTTATAATTTTATGGAGGTAATTATGAAATTAATGTCCTTTCAGTATTACTTACTTATTAACCTAACATTTTGAATATAGCAATAATCAGGTTGTTACATATACTGACACTCCGAGCAATAATTATACGCATGATCATATAGTTTAGTCATAATCAAAATATACGATAGGCTGCTGCGTAGGTATACATTTTATTATATGCCCCTGATCTTTAGCTTTCATTAGGGGGTGATTACCATAATTGCCACGATTCAAATTAAAAAAAAAAATCAAAATTTATTTATTCAATTTAGGCCCTAAGAAGGCGCTTATGAACGTCTAAAACACTACCACCGGTTCGGAAAACAACCCAGTCGAGAAGAGCGCAGGCAAGAAACTCAATCTGGTTCTTTTTTTTTATAAATATCATTTTTTTTGTCATATTTAAAACTATAGAAATCGTAGTCTTAATAATGTTAGTGGAAGCACAGAGATGTGGATTAATTCCAGACATCACTATCGTTCACGTAATGATCCATGATTGGCAGGGTAGGTCCACAAGGTGGACCGACGTCCTGGTGATGGTCGCGGGAATCCGCTGGATGCGGGCGGCGCAATACGGTTGTCTCCTCGACTACCGGATCTTTGGGGGAGACCTATGTCCAGCAGTGGACGTCTTTCGGTTGAATGGATGGATGTATGATCTTTAGCTCTTAAACCCCATCTTATACTTGACACACTGTAACATGTTGACGGCTAACGTTACACCTATAAGTTTTTTCCCTGTCGAGAACCACTCAACGCCGCTAAAGTTTTCACTTCAAAAACCCTAATTATTTGCACTAATCCCTACAATTTTTAATACTAACATAAGACTAGATTACATAATTATTATATTTACAAATTATTATAATGATATGATCATATTTTAATTATTTATATCTTTAATTGTATACAATCTTGTGAATGATGAAAATTGTGCAGAATCAATTCGCTAATTCCATTTTTTAAGGATCTGACAATTAAAAATAGCCATTCTTAGTTAAAAATGTTAAATATTACTTAACAAAAATTTCACATTTATTTACAAAATTAATACTAACAATAATTAATGTCTCTACATTTTCGCTCGGGTTAAGAGTATGTCAGAAATAAAGTTCAATTTAAATATGCTATTTATTTCAAACTAAGTGGCGTAAACATGCCCGTATATCCAAGTGACGTAATGGGCTACATTGGTGTAAACATCTGGGACTCCGCGTCGGGCACATCCGGAACCGAACGAAGTCAAACCTCGAAGTTCCCAACGGCCTCCAGTCCGGCATTGCAGCGGACCACCGCTGTCACCCTGGAATATTTAATTACATATTTTATTTCTTAATTTTTACCTACTTAGACTAGCTGTGGTATCATCATCCAATTCAGTCTATGTCTGTAATTAAAAGGTACAGAGAAGGCATGGATTAGAAGAAAGCTTTGCTAGAATAATGTTCAAACTTCGTCATTTTAAAAACCCTGGGAAGAATCAATGGCTAAAAATATATACAGTACGAATGTAAAAGGATAAGCCGTTCATATAAACAGTGAGAAGTAATATAAATTAACACAGGTCCATGAAGGGAAGAAACACATGAAAATAAAATATGTAAAGACACATGACTACAGTCTAAAGGAAAACAAATTAAATTAGGTATAAAGCTAAAAAATAAATACAATTATCCTGAAGCAATCTATATAAAGTTTCTGTTATTGTATTTTTAAATGTAAATGCTATCAATGTACAAGTCGGATCGCTGCCTAACTTTATCTTAAATTATGATCAAAAAATAAAACAAACATCGATACCATTTCAAATTGCTACATCAAAAATTCGTCTGTCATTTATCAGATTCTAGCTTTGCAGACAGCGGCTGATCTTAGATTAGATACGGAAGATGTTGACTTGTTACATTTTAATTGACTTATTATTGATATCGTACATTGATTTTTTTAACGTTGGAAAGTTTTGTATATTAACTTTCTATGTTATAACACAAGTCACAGAGATAATGTATTAAAAATGTGTAATATATGTGTATATGGAAACAATAAAAGCAACATTTCATTCCAATTATGCAATAATATCTTAAATCGAATACCTTACATTTAGTTTTACAAAAAACTATTACATATATTTAACGTTTTAGATATAATGGATTAAGAAGTCATGATATTTTAGTAACTTTAAGTAAAATATACAAGAGGATGAAACAAATTTGTAAATTGTCTTAGTTAAGATTGTTAAATTACTTGCCACACATGCACCAGTACTCCCATCAGTGCTCCCAGCGCATAAATGTCCATCATTTAACGGTAGAGTTAAAGCGTATCTATCTCTGCATATTCTAAGAGGCAAGACCGGCACTTCGGCTTCCAAAAGAACATCTGTTAGCGTTCCATTAGTCTGTTCCCTTCCCCAGCCGGTGGTGTAACACTCATCTTTATAATCAATTCCATTATTATCGTCAATAAAAGGGTCTATTTCTTCACCGAACATTAATTTCTTATCACTTCTTTTATTACTGTGAACTGTTTCTCTATCTTTGAGTAATTTCGCTTTAATAATTTTTACTACGCTATCTAAAGTCGCACTGTCATAAGCAATATCACTTCTACGTTCACCGTCTGCTTTTCTTACTTCTTCTTTTCGGTCCCCTTGTCTGTGAGAATCGTTAGCAACTCTTACATTGTATCTTAAGTTCTTATGTTTTTTATTTACAAATCCAGGAAACATGTTTTTTGTTAGATTGTTAAGTTTTTCCAAATACTTCACGGCTGTATCAGGATTAGGTTTTGGCGGTTTCGTTTTTCGTTTCAATGGTTCGGATGCAGTTTCAGGTCGCATGTAGAATGTGCTTTGATCGACGTTGAAGTTAGAAAGTGGTGGTTCGTAAGGCGGAAGGCAGATCGTTCGGATGCGACTTCCGGTGCTGATGTCTGCAGCTTTTGTTAATTTCATTAATGCTGGAAAGAAAAAATATTGCTTTTTTCAATAATTTGTTAAAATATTATGTTTTTAAAGATAAAATTAATAATACCTTATTTAATTTCCGCCCCAGTTACTATAACTGTTAGTGTAATATCTATATATCTTATAATTTTTAATCGAATACTTATAAGACAGAATGACTTTTTTTTAATACATAAGCATTTCATATTTGTTTTAAATTAATTGCGCCTATACAAACATTAAAAAAAAAACTGTACCTATTATAGATTTTTACTTATCTGTTTTATTGAATTAGTGAAAAGTAACTCTTAGTAGCTTTGGTTTGTACCTATATCATGTTGGTAGTTGTGGAATCTATGATGGAGTACAATCCTCTCAATTGGCACGTACGATCCTCGTTGCTCGGCTCTGTCCCACTCTCCGAGGACAGCAGTCCAAAGCGCTGGCACGGGTAAATTGAAGAGCTCACTGGAAATCAAAATTTATCATGACCATCGATATTCTGCCCGATACATTCTCCCCAAAAGTGAACGTGATTCTCATAATATTCGTATGTTTTTTCGAACAACTTATTTTCCTTGAATACTTTTCGCCGAATGTTATGTAGATGTTTTCTCTTTGGTTGTATATATTAATGGTTTTTCTATTGTATATGTTTTAAAAACTCTTAAAATAGTTCAATCATACAAATCAATGCTAATCTGCTAATCTACAGGACTAGTTAGAAGCCATTGGCGATAATAGACAATACAAGAAATTGACCATAAATTACGGTAAAGAGCAGAACAAATAATATTTTAGCAAGTTAGGTAACCTATTACTCTTAAATTCTGTCCAGTAACAACCGCGCTGGCAACTTAGACCACCCGCGATGAAATTGATTTTAGTAATGATTAGATATTGAGGCAGTTATTGTTCAGAATATTTTGTTTGAATTGGATCTAGAAATAGAATATTACTTATGTATGCAGTGTGCTGTAGTGAGTAGCCACAGAGGATGGACGAGCACTCCACCGCACCAGTGCCGATCAGACCGTAGTTTGGATGTAGCAGCTGAAGAGAAACCTGAAAAATTGAATATATGTGTTTTTAGAGTCTAAAAAAATTCGTTTTCAGCTAAATATAGTCTGTTATTACGATTTAAAAGTAAAACAGTAAACGATATATTCTATTCGCGTGTCATTAGTTTTGCTCTTTAGAATTATTACCTTTAACTTTGTAACTTATTTTCGTAAACATAATATCTATATTTTTTTATACCACTAAAGTGGCAAACAGGCATACGATCCGCCTGATTGTAAGCGGTCGGTCACCGGTGTATTACAATATAATAAAATATTTAGTTAATTATCCAACGATAATATGATAACAATACTCTTGTCTCTTTCTGTAACAATTAAAATTGTTCGTGTACTTTCTGTTTTCTGTAATAAATTCAGTTGTTACAGAGAATTATCTCCGAAAATTCATTAAAAACTTACCTGCCATGGCCAGGCTCCACGTTTCGACTCTCGACCGCGGATTATACGAAGCTGCCCCGCTGTTCTATCCCTCGGCTGTCTTGTATGTCTTCGTAAAGGTACGCCGCATTCTAAAAGAAACGAAACCGATTTCAAAATCTTTAGTTTTACATAATGTCCTGTGGAAGACCTGACAACCGCTTATCTAAATAAGTATGTACGTCAGTTTGCTTGCAAAAGGAGTTCAGTTGTAAAGCAGCTTCAACTGGTCTCGACTGGAAAGAGCTAGAATATAATCCTAGGTGTAAAAATAAATTCAATAAAGTCGTCTCCCCGCACTCCGCGTAATCTATGTGTACATCCACCTTGGTTCTAGTTACGTGTCGCGAATTATACCATCTTTATTTCTGAAATAAAATCAACATATTTTAACACCAGACACTTGTGACCGTAAGATCATTATTTTTACGTAATGTTTGAC
Source organism: Samia ricini (assembly GCA_014132275.2). Lineage (NCBI taxonomy): Eukaryota > Metazoa > Arthropoda > Insecta > Lepidoptera > Saturniidae > Samia > Samia ricini. Next base: position 1,416,837 of record AP028162.1, read on the forward strand.
CGAACGTGTTAGAACTAACGGTAAATAATCATCAACACTTTTACGTTCTAATTCGCAAATTACACGTAATAATATATCTACACTTATGATGTAATTTGGTAAAAACCGCAGAATCAGAATTACCGTACGATATAATAGAATGAGCGAAAATCTTATATATCTACTATATCACCTAATATTTAGATCATTTAGCTGTTTCTTAAACTGCAATTAAATTCTTTGCACAAAATTTTGTGTAGATATGCTTAGTTCAACAACATAATTTAATTGTTTTCACGTGTAATTAATAAATAATTCCATATCTTGATCCGCTGGATGCGGGTAGCGCAAGACCTTTGTGGAGATCTTTGAAGGAGATCTATGTCCAGCAGTGGACGTCTTTCGGTTGAATGGATTATAAGTTCTTCAGGGTTAACCGGAGCTATTGTAGTGTGTAATAGGCTTATGACTTCTAGCTGCCAAACATAATTGCTGCCATGATTGGCAGTGAGAGGGCATGGGATGCCGTAAAGGGCTACTGTGAGAAGGTGATGGCAGCAAAGGATGAGGTTGAAAGGATGCGGGAGTTAGATCCAGGGGCTCCGCAAATGAGGAGGAGAAGGATGGGAGGAAGGCGTCGCTGCTATAGAACGGCGATGCCATAGTGACGTGTGAGGTTTCATCCATGCCAAGTTCATGAGGTTGAGAAGCAAGGGAGGTAATCAACCTCTTGGCTGGATAGTGGGGCATGGAGGTTTGGGGCCCAAGTGAAGGGCCGAATATTGAATAGGGATTGCAATACGTAATACATAATATGTAATATGTAATACATAATGTCTAGGTTAAGTAAGTTAAGTTTAAGTTAAACATAAGTTTGTATAAAAGATAGGAAAGACAAAAGAAAAGATAAAAGAAAGACAAAAATTAGAGACAAAAGAAATAAATAAAGAAAAAAGGGAAGACATAAGAGGTTAAAGAACCAGTCTAACAAAGAAAAAAAGGGGATTTGGGGGGAATTGTTGTATTTTATTTAAAACCGTTGATGCCAAAGTCCCTGATCATGTCAGGGGGGCCTTTTTATAAAAAAAAATAAAAAAAAAAGTGAAGGGCTTTCCGCTGAGCGCTGCGGTCAGTGCGAGACCGGTACCGTGGTGCTCAGATAGGCGATGAGGTGGGCAAAGCTTTGTTTCACTTATGTTAACTACCCGTAGACAATCGAGTAACATATTATATGGTCCGTTAAGAGATGTTAAGAGGTGTTAACACCTACTTTATGTTTGAATTGATTAATAACTCGGTGGTTTGAGGACGTAAGCGACGTTCTTTTATAATAACTTTTTCGAATAACTTTAAAGCGTCCGACGTTAATTACTTGACTGATGAACGTCCGTCGACGGTTAATACCCAATGGCCGGTGCAACTAATTTAATATGCATTGGTTGTCATAGAGACAGTTGATAATTATTTTTTATAACTAGCTAACACTGTTGACCAGAAGGTCTTTTACAGTTTCACCGTGACTTTGAAGTGAAGGGGCGAGTGCTGAAGGCACTCAGCCGCAAAAAGTTCATAACTGGCAACTAGATATTAAATGCGACTTTGTCTAGCATGTCTCACTTATAATGTTACACTGGTAATGTTTAAGATCTTTGGTATTTTTACGATACAACGAAATTTAATTTTAATTCTTCAAAAACAAAAACAACAAATAATTTAGTACTATTTTCTGATTAATGCTGAAAATAACTAAATAACTAAATAAAGTAATAATATGCTAACCATATATGACAATAATATTGAATGAATTCTATGTAAATATGACCATTATAGTTTTTGATGTAAAAAAACTGCGGGAGTACTAAATATGTTACATGCGAGCGCCGAGTCACTGATCAATGCTAGTTTTGAATAATTCATTCAACGTATACGCTTCTAAGTGTGAAACGTCATGAATTATACAAACTATAGTTTATTTACGCAAACGGTAATCATTAGACAGATATGTGACAGTTGTTGCGTCAATTTTTGCTTCGCTCATCATTTCCGGATTCAGTCAGTTCAATTTGTAATCGTAATTTATAGGGTCCTTTTTGAACTTTCCTTTTTTATTTAGTGGTCTATAAAACTGTGTACAATTTTCTTATCTTTGTTTTTGCTTATCTATATACTCTATACTAACAAACTAAATTGAAGTGTCTGTTTGTAACATCTTATTAACAATTTTTAATGACTTTTAATAACTTAATACATGTGAATATTTTACGAAAGCTAAACCAAAAATTCAATTTTTATATTCCGGTCTGTTTGCTTTTTCCGCGCAATCTCCGGAACAGTTGAACCGATTTGGACGGGACTATTTTTGGTAGATAGCTGAAGTTACTCCGTTAACTTTTGTTTTATGAAAATAAAAAAATTAGGATACCGCGTAAAAAAAAAAATAAAACTCATGAAATTTCGAATAAAATCCGATTCAAGCCATACTTTAATTGGCAAGTATTTGAATTTGGGAGAAATATCTTTTGTTTTTGTTACTACCAAAATTAATTTCAAGAAAATTATAATTGGGGTTCCGCATAAAATCATTAAACACAAAAATGTCTGGAAAAAAGTCGATTCAATGGTCAGTTTTAAGGGCAAGTGTCTGAATTTATGATCTAAGTTTTGCTTTATGTTAGTACCGAAAAAAATAAGGAAAATAATTAGAGTCACATATAAATTAATTAAAACGCAGTGAAGAACATAGGGAACGCGGGCGCAGCCACAGGCACACGACTAGTTTTGCATAGACTTCATTTAAATTATCCCTTCTTGGCGTAGACACGGATTCCAGTAGTTATAGTATAATAGCAAGATATATTAATAAACATAAAAAAAAAACATAAGGAAAAAACAATTAGCAAATCATAATTAATTACAAATATTTAAACGGGTGTCCGTTTGTTGTCACGATTTCTCATGTTTTGAACGGCCAACCTCGTTAGTCCTGTATGTTTACTTGTCCTATATAGTTGGTTTATTTTTATTTATTTATTTATTTCAATCACCAACAAGGTATACAATGTGTATAGCTTATTAAAAGATAAATTATTATTACAATATATCTTAATGTAACCTTAATTATAGGTAAGTACGGCATTATTTATTTGAGCAAAAGTTATTTATACGACAATGAACTTCAGTTTTTTTGTAGATCTAATCTGGTCTAATCTAATCTAATATGTTATAATAAAATATAAAATAAAACAAAAACAAACCAAAATTAAACTAAAACTAAAATATAAAAAGAAATACAACGAACTAAGAACAAAAACTAAACTAATATAAAAGTTATTAATTATTCAATTTTTAATTGTAACATCGAAGACGAATTAGAAGGAAATTTATTTTTTTCTTTTAATCCCTAATTTAGTATTTATTTAATTTGTTTACAGTTAGATTTATATTCACGCAAACTATTAGTTTATAACTAGAGAATTCACTGCGCCGAAGTACATTATTCTTTCTTCAAGTTACAGGTATATTCCCTGACTAGGAATTCTAGTGTACATTTTTCGTTCACGTTGGCTTTAGAATTGGGTCCAGAGAGAAATTGTGTTATTGTGAGTTAGTCGTACGAGGTATGCTTTCATGACTTTTGTTTCTCTAGTATTTTCGAAGAACTACTCTTCTCTGGCTCCTAAGATTTGACCAATTTAATGTATTAAAATTGAATCTTTATAGACATGGTTACAAAATTTGTCACTTACATAAATTAATTAAACAGCCTTTCTTTAAAATATTTTCATTAATTGGATTGAAAACAGCATCGAAATTCATTACATAGTTTAGAAGGTGTTAGCAAATAAATAGGGTACACAGAAGCCGAAAATGACTTTGTTTTATGTTATTTACTAGCTGGTGTCCGGGACTCTGCCCACGTTTCATATGTCCTTTAGGTGTGAGTGAAAAAGTATACACATTAAAGCACATTACATCGGATTTATACCTTTTTTTTTTTGACGGGAGGAAATGCATTTACGCACTACCCTTACCTAGTGTATTAGTGAGACCGAAGTCCCCCAATACAATGGGTAAGGGGGCACGGAGGGACGAACTCAGTGCTAGTGTGGGACTCGCCCGGGCATGAAGCGCCCGGAAATACCCACTAAAACCCCCCGGGGCCGTCCTCTGCATTTGGGATGGGGGCGACACGGGGTGGCTTTCGCAAGCACCGCGTCGCCCCCTGCAGCGAACCCACCGGGATCGGATTTATACCTAACCAAAAAATACAAATGTAGGAAGAAAAATTTGGCGTTTGGCTAGACCGGGCGAAATCGCAAGCTGGCTCCGAGGTCCCATCCGGCAGAAACTTATGGCTAGTGTTTCGTAGTTATTGTCCATGAAGAGGGCCACCCCTCGAACTCTGATCCCAGGTGCCGCTCTCTGCCCGCTAGATAGCATATGGTCTACTGTTATATTGCGGGCTAGTTGGGACTGCGGTGTGGGGTCCGGATCATTGGGCGGTGTGTGAGGTCTGTGTAGGGGGTCTGCGGGTGTTATGGTTTTGTTTTGTTGACACTCTTTTGTTTTTATTAGCAGTAAAAAAACATTAGAAAGGGTCGATGGAATCCAAAAAATAAATAATAGCCTATAAAATCTACGATAAATTCCGCGTAAATGATACCTATCCCGATATGTTCAGTAGTTTTGAGGTGATAGTGCGTTATGGGAAACCCATTTTCCTTATAAATTTGTAGAAGATAGATATGTTGTAATACAGTGAATTTACATTTTTGCATATGAGCGGAGTCACAGGCGGATCTTGTTTTATGTAAAACTTAAAAGTTTACAAGCTTAATCTGTTTCAATCATCGTTACGAATGGTTTATGTACAATTCTGGCTGCCGTTACGCAATCGATCAATATCGAACGTGTGCGCTCCGTCAGTCGAGTGAAAGTCCTTCATTTTTGCTTGACGCGATTTTGATTCGATCTCTGATATTAATGATACATTATCACGGCCTTGACGTGCATATGTTACACTAGCTGTATCCCGCGGCTCCGTTAGCACTGAGTGAGTAATCTAGCTTTTAAATAATCATTGGAAAATAATGTTTTGATGTTGCTTTCCATTGCATCGTATTTTATTTACAATTTCAAGAGGTGTAAGTTTTTTTCACAGCGCCCTGATTATTTTCAAAAAAAAAAGTAGCCTAAGTTACACCTTTTTTTTTTTTTTTGACGGGGGGAAATGCATTTACGCACTACCCTTACCTATTGTATTAGTGAGACCGAAGTCCCCCAATACAACAGGTAAGGGGGCCCGGAGTGACGAGTTCCGTGCCAGTGTGGGACTCACCCGGGCGTGAAGCGCCCGAAAATACCCACTAAAACCCCCCGGGGCCGTCCGCTGCATTTGGGATGGGGGAGCCTAAGTTACACCTAACTTCAACTATATATTGTAATTCCGGCTAATATCCGGAATGACTGGACCGATTTTGGCTGGACTATTTGACATTTAGCTGAAGTTACTGCGCGTAACTTAGGCTACTTTGATTTTTCAAAAATAATTAGGGATCCGCGTAAAAAATTAAAACTCCTAAAAAAATCCGATTTAATGCAGTTTTACGGCCGGCCAAGTGTTTGAATTTATGAGAAATATTTTTACTTTATCTTAATACTAAAATTTTTTTAGAAAAATAATTATGGTTCCGTTTAAGAAAAATAAAACGCAGAACATAGGAAAGCGGGAGCAGCCGGAGGCACACAGCTAGCAGATTATTAAATGTGTAATGAAATGTTTTCGTTGAGTCGATTTTGCTTTAAAAGAGTTTTTTTGTCCATTCATTAAAAAAAATATGAACTAATCATGCTTAGTGGCTCCACTCACTATTATTCACATAACTTTGTTCTTATATCTATAACTATAATAAAAGTCTAAAGGAAAGAAATTTGTTCGTCAATCACGCAAAAACTACTGAACTGAAATCGATGAAATTTGGTATCACAGTAGTTTATACAGTGTATAACTTTTTATACTTATCTTTTATCTATATAACGTAGAAATAACGTTTCTCTAGAGTCATATTACAAAACTATAATAACTATATAACGTCTTTTATCTAAACTTTTATTTATAATAATAAACGGTTAATGGCACTAAAGCTGTACTTGGAATACGATGCGGGACTTCAGTATCGACTACAGAACACATTCCGATAGTTTTAAAATGTTCTGTCTGTCTGTTTATTAATTAATTAACGCAAAAGCCAAATTCTGAAATTTGGTATGATAGTATTTTATACTTTAAAGTAACATCTAGGATATATGTATTTATATAATGTATAAATGTTAAATTAACATGAAGATTAATAAAAGCTTAGAGTAAAAAATAGAATTATCGAAACACTAATTCGACACCGGCGAAATCGCGGACATCAGATAGGTCTGTCTATTACCATTTACACCCAAAAAAGATTTCGATAAAATTTGGTAATGACATAAATTGGATCCAGAGTGAGGAGAATATACGCTGAATTCCACACAGGTTAAGCCGCGGACACAGTTAGTAATATAATATAATATATGAGAATCTATAGAAATAATATAAATAGTTAATAAATAATTCTAATAAAAAAATAATAGTTTTTTTTTTTTACAAACATACATTAATGTACGGTACCCATATCAAAAAACTTTAATTTTTTATTTGTCTGTCTGTTTCTTATTTCGTTGATTTCGCAGATGGGTGATGTGATGTTACTTAGACTCTGTTGTTTTTAAAAAAATGATTAGTACTTTAGTAACAAACAAATATAACCAAATGAATCCGAACTTTAAACGGTTGGAATATGGTGGAATATTTTATCAAAATGTTTTAGTTAAAAACCTTTCGCTTTTATCGCAGCCTTCCAAAATCGCTCCTTAATAATATCGGATGAGAAAAAAAAGATGAAACTGTAAGGGGCCATTGAAGTTTATGTTATTTATTGATTCGACATGAGGGTCGGAATGTCTGAATGCGATGTTTACGTTACGTTTAATGACTTTTGTAAAAATTATGGCAATGCTTACGTTATCATAGAGGAAGGGGCTAAAAGATGTGCTTTTTGTATTGTTAACGACGGGTAGGAGGGAGTCAAAGTTCTGCTTACGTAAACACTTAGACGACCCCTAAGGCTTATCTTCAACTTGTCCAAGATAGAAATCGTGTTAAGAAATTTTTGTATATTAAGATGGGTATTACTACGGCGCAGTTATCATCGTCGTTGCCCAGTGAAAGTGTCTCATTATTTCTTGATGCGAAATTGATAATCCGAGTGACTTCGATGGTTTCATATACCGATGCCGCGGTCATATACCAATAATGCTTACTAAGTCTTCAAGTTAAACATACATTTTAATATCAATATAATTATTTACCTATCTACTCTTACGTTATATAAAAAATTATGTCTTTCTGTCTGGCCGTTAGTTGGCTTATAACTCGAGAATAACTGAATCGTTTTACATGGTTTTTTTAAAATCGTATGCCGATTTTGAATATAAAAGATAAGATGTAAGTTAAGACAGTCACTGGCATCCAAATCCTTGATTATTTCTCCTTTAAATCTAAATCAATTAGTCGAACTAGTTTTACTGTGACTCCGTTGACAGTTTATCAGACAGAACATGTGGTTCTTCGCATGACTATAATTAATTACGATAAATAACTTGATGGTGATATGAAGAATTAATGTTATTTTATTGTAATGTTTTGTTAGTTGATGGTTGTTCATTTGACAGTGTGGTTGGATTTCGTTTTGATGGACGTAAGTTCGAACCTACCTATCCAATTCTATAATGAGCCTAATCTTTCGTAGAGGGAAAACATCGTCAGGAAGCCATAGGATGGTGGTAACTGGTAGGGTACTTTATAATGCCTACGTGGTTAGTTACCACACTTGCGGGTATTAGTGAGAGCGCTAACTGGGCACTGTTGTTTGCGCAAGCATATGCACAACATCGGTGTCCAGAACACAAGAGAGTGCAGATTCTGTGAAGTCGCAGATGAAACACCAAAGCACATCTTGTGTGATTGTGACCCACTAATACCCATACGCAACCGAGTTCTGGGCAAACATGCGTTGTTCCCAAAGGAGGTACAGACGCTCTCTGCCAAAAAGATCCTACAGTATATCCAGGTTGTAGGTCTAGGCAGTGAGGTTTAGGAATATGGGGGCGATCACAATAGATCTATCTAGGTCGCAGTGACACAGGACTGTTTTAGCCTGCATAGCCCCTCTCTCGAATAATAATAATAATAGTTACCACACTTACGTTTAAAAAGTTGTCTCCTAACACCTATAGATTATTCCGGAACATTACGGAAACATCATTTGAGAGCTACTGTTTTAAGCACTGTATGTCGTACTATATATTCATCTGACATTAGTGGAGATTCTGATCTGAACGCTATATATACGATCCTTCATCATCAGTCAACTTACATCGAGTCATTGTTGTGAGAGTTTTCAAAAAACTTGTGTCATTTTGGGACTTCAAAATTCAAAATGTACAATTACGTGGATGATTAAGTCTTCAGCTTCTATGGGACAAATGCCTTTGCCCAGGAGTGAGAAATATCATATAGAACAAGGCTGCTCAAACCTATAATATGTGGCCCGCTTACGATTTTTAGATGACCCACGCAAGCAAAGTATATCCCACCAAGATCGTTCCGTAGGGGATCTTTAAAAGATGTTTTATTAAAAAAATCTAATTAGATATTAGTTGTGTAAGAAATAAATACCTTTTGTTACTATCAACACCTAATTTAACTCCTGGCATAAAATATATATTACAACAAAAAGTTATGTTTGAAATCACATTGATTACAGGCATCGCCTACATACTACAGTTTTCATTTAGAGTTTTATTTAATAAATATAAACATGAAGTTTTGATTCTTACTTTGGCCTAAGGTGAAATCAAAAGTCGATCTATTTCGGAAAGAATCGACATCTCCAGGATGTTGATTGATCAGTGACGTCACGAAATAAAGCAACATGGTGGATATCGCGGGTATTTATTATTTAAATTACTTTTTAAGGTATTAAAAAAAATCTAAAACCTTATTATCATCGAAGGAGCAAAATAAGGCTCAATACCCTATTATTGTTAACAACTGAAGCGATGATAGCGCAGCGAGTAGTGCTGCCGGATTCCGCGTCAATCGACGCGGGTTCGTTCCCCGCCTGTCCGACTCTAAAATCGGCCTGACCTTTCGGTGAAGGAAAATATCGTGAGGAAACCATAACATGGTGGTAGAGGATTTTCTAATGATGTCCGCCTGGGTAGCTACCATCCTCAAGTTTGAAAACCTGTCACCAAATACCAATAGGCGTATTCCGGTAGCATCACTTGAGAACCAGTACCTCTAGGCTTAGTGTGTTTACCATCCTTTACCACATCGTCACTTAATATCAGGTGAGATTGTGGTCAAATCACTGAGCCTATTCCGTGTTGTAAAACCCGTTACGGTTAGTGGCCCGCCAAAAATTTTTCATTCGTCCGTTTGGTCCGACTGATAGAAAATTTGAGCAGCCATGATATAGAGCATCTAGTATTAGCGTGTTTAGCATTATGATCCACATCGTCACTTAACATCAAGCGAGTTTGTTATCAAAGCAGTACAAAATAAATCAATGTTACGTATTCTTTTAATCATAGGAATACATATACATATGACGAGTAGGAAGTTGGTATGCGACTTTTACAGTCAATTTTTTTTTGTATAATCAATTACTCTGAGTTGTTCATTCAATGAACAATGAAACGAAACATTAAGAATAGTTTTTTGTCAGAGAAATCGTTTCTTTCGGGATAAAAGCGTTTCCATATCTGTCTGTGACGAAAGCTTTTGAAATTTGTTTCTGTTTTTGTGGTATAGTCCTCATAGATTACCGCGGTCGGTCGTAACTCGCTTTCTTTGTCGTTAAAAACACGATGATTACCTGAAACAATGTCCTTTCTAACGACTTACCTGAATACTTTGACTTGTGAACTTTGAACTTGGGAAAAATATTAGGTTTATTTATTTTTTATTGTCGATTAGATTTTGTATTTATAAGAAAGAACAAAATAGAGTTATAATTTTCGGACATATATATTCTGTTTTTTAATTTACCATCATACCACTCTCACAAGGTATGTCTGGGATTTTTTTTACGTGGGAAACCCTCATGAGTACCCTACTGCCCGGGAGAACAGTAGGGTGTTGTGAAACTCTTCCCCACTAAAACCCCAAGGTGTACCAAACGCCACTTGGTTAGGGGCGATGCGGGATCGAACCTGCATTCAGCCGCTTTACCCCAACGGCCATCCCGGAACTTACCGGGTCGACAATGGAAAAGACAGCTTTGTACAACAAAACTGTCACCACTTTAATGTATCAAGATTAACGTCATACAAAGGTAAAGAGATTTGAGTGAATTTTGTAGAATTTGCATTCGATTATTTATAGTGTTTTTATTATTAATTTCACCTGTTTTGAAGGTGATAAAACATCCATCTTGAAATTATGACTAACCAGGTTTAAATGCTGTTGACCCTGACTGGGGATCGAAACATGCCTTGGGTTCCTGGAAGAGAAACAGGGGTGTGTGCGGGAGCAAAGTTAGACGCCAGTCTCTGGCGGTGAGAACGACAGTTATACGGGTTTAGAGTTCTTAATAACATGATATTATTGTATTTTATCGAAGCCTTATTCTAGAGTTAAAACCCACGCCAAAGCAACTTGCGAGAGTGCTACTATTGGACTCTACGCGTTCCCATACCGACAACTCTAATGTTTTTAACTTCACATTGCTAGATATTCTGCCCCTCACGATCAAAATGTTAGAGGGGATTTTTTATTTCTTTACCTTGATAGTTAGTCTATTTACTATATTCGTCTAGCCATGTCCCTTACTTGTGAGTACTTGATTCTTATCTCTTTTTTACTTTCTTTAAGTTTTAATGATATTGATCATGTTTTTTCATAATCCGTTCTTGTTTGTTATGTAATACATATAAATTAACAACAAGTTCATAAATGTTTTAATTGAAAGAAAAGTAATGTACATTACGATTTAACGATTTTTTTTAATAACATCCTCGACAACTTATTTTTTAATAACACTTTTAATTTCGCCACGTTCTCGCCTCGAATTTTTAATGAATCAAATCCCGCAGTATTTCTAGCGACAGGGATAGTCGTTAAAATATTAAAGAATTTTGGACTATACAAACAGAAAATGCGCGAAAATGTCACGCAAAACAATATGCAAATCATAAATTATTATTCATTTATTTGGTCTCAAAACAGCAACAGTCCACATTCAACGTGGTCAAACTTGCGCGACGTGACATAATCGAAGAATCAACGATATATTTACATATTTTAAAACCTTTAGAACTAGTGTTCGGTTGAACTTAGAATTCGGTCACAACGTATCGATGTTTCGATTTCGATTAAAATTTCTGATCAATATTTTGAGTAGAAATATGGTCCAACAACTTACTATACGTCTGTGATCTGAAGTTTGTCAAAGATGAGGGAGGCACCACCGGGAATAGGCTGTCAATATCATGAATTCATGATTTAGAAGAATACAATAGAGAGAAACGTAAGATTTACGTAAGGAAGAATAAGGATATGTTATGTACTTTGTAACCACAAATTACAATTTCCATTTATTTGGCACCTTCGTTCGTTCGGGATCGATTATCGAAAATAAATTTCGGTTATAGCTTTTAATATCATAGCCGGTACAACACTATTTAACACAATATTTGACGGTCGAATTACCTATGTAAAGTTTACTTTAAAAATTACATAACTTCACATGTGAACGACAGTAACACTGAAATGACATATCCGGTTTAAATTATTGTGAGAATAACATAACATAATTTACATTTTACGTTATATATTTATATACTGTTTTTTTATTACATATTACGTTTGTAGTTATGGAGAATATAAAGGTTTGTAATGTAATTTTTTAAGTTTTCGCGTTCCATATTTAAAATCAGTTAATTTTAACGGGTTTTTCGCGTTACCTTTGGTTTTTTTTTTTCTTCCTATCCCGACGTTTCGGCTGGGTTTCACCAACCGTGGTCACAGGCTGACTGGCGGTGCGCGGCGTCGCCTGCTGCGTTGAGGGGTATTTTGATGAACTACCCCCGTTTGGTCTTTATATTTATTATAGTCACAACACACAACACTAATAGTCTCCATCGACGATGCCTGTGACGATAAATCGGAAGAAAAAAAACCAAAGGTAACGCGTAAAAACCCGTTAAAATTAACTGATTTTAAATATAAAGGTTGGTTTACATTGAGACAGTTACTGGTGTCAGTTTACTATGAAGTCAGTGCCTCAGTACTGTAACCATATAGATTGATTTGAAGTCAGTACAGAGTTGACTTAAGTATGGGAATCGAAACATCGATGTCAGTAGAAAGTCAGTCACTGATTCCAGTATTATATTGTAGTCTTTGGTCCATGATGATCTGTTCTAGGGTGACGGCGCATCGTACTTATTTGTATCGTATTTATTTAGAGAATATTAAACGACGTATCTTTTGATCGAGTTGATTCATAGAAAAATGACATCAGATTTGTAGAGCGTTCAGTTGTCTACAAAATAAAATTCGATGGATAATGCAGTGCAATTTATCGTTCATTAGTTATAAAAATCAGAAGAAAAAAACATGTTTTTTCCTTTGTTATTCTTATGGGTAATCGAAAAGTGTGACGCGGACAACCTTAATTATAAAGGGCTCATATTTTAATATTTTGTTCGTCGTTTAATTGCTGTATATATATATTAAATTGGATTATACACTCGTGCGAAGACGGGATGGGTCGCTAGTAATGCATAAAACGCTTTGAGTTAATAATTATTATAAACATCACAAATGACGCTAACGCGCATTATGAATAAAGATGGCGCGTGACCGGAAAACTCCCCCTAGTTTCGCTTTCTATACCGAGTGTTTCCGGTGCACGGCGCGGCATCGAACCCGATACCTTTTACTTTCGCCCGCCAATGCACCTGTTACGACACTAGGAAATAAGTTCTGATATGTTGTGTTACGCTTCACCTGCGACTTTTCTCGACGCAATTACTATAGTATTAATTATTCTGTTCGCATATGTTAAATGCGTTCTATTTTCCTATTTAAACATTTATTTAAACGGTCTCAGCTTCTTGAGCTGATAATTGTTTAATTCTTTTCTCAAGTTCCATATTTAAGCTATTGAACACCGTTAGTATCATCAATATGCTGATGTCCTTTAGTGATATATTTCTTTCCATCCGAATAATGTAAATGAGGCAGTTGATAAAACGAATCGGGACTTAAATCATATTGTGCAATGGTGTAAAGAGAACAGCTTAATTCTAAATCCTATCAAATCTTTAAGTTTATGAGTTTAGGTCGAAGCATCAAACTAATAAACTTCGACAGAATCTTCAGGCGTATGTCGAAGTAATTTTAATAAACCGCGTTTCTAAAACACGCGAAATCTAAGTCTGATTATGGATAAATCTTTACGTTTTGATAAATACGTAAATCAAACAGGCCTTAATTGTTTTTATAGGTTGCCAGTATGAATATCGTATGCGTAATTATTTGAAAACTGATTTACGAATTCAGTTATGTGGATGTATTAATTCTTTCAAGACTTAGTTACGTTGACATCGTATTTGGAGAGTCTTTATTAGCATGTTCAAAGAGACTTATGCAACGAGTACAGAATGCTTGTGTTAGATTCCGTTTCCCTATTCCGAGACGAGCACATACATATTTCGCCTTACATAAATAGTCATGGTCTTATGAATGTGTCATCTCGTGGATTATTACATTTTGCAACTTATATTTTCGGTGTAATAAAAAATCAGAAACCTACATATCTATATCATAAACTATATTTTTCTACTCGTCACATACGGTTAGCGGCACGTTTAAACTATCCACGCTGCAGAACCGCAGCTTTTGGTGGTGGTTTTTGTTATGCTGCCACAAAATACTGGAACAGTGTACCACCACCACTTAGACTATCACTTAATATGAGTTATTTAAAAACTAATTGTAAACTGCATTTATTGAATTTACAAAAAAAATCAAATTATATATAATAATAAATATTAAATTAATTTTTATTTATCCTGGACACACTGTAACTTCAGAACGGCTTTACCGATTTTATTCACCTTTTTTTTAATTCTTTCTAATACAACGTACAAGGGAATATATTAGAGGAAGTTTGAAAGTGGCGCCAATAACAGACAAGTTAAGAGGCGGTCGTTTATCCTGGTATGGACATGTGATGCGCAGGGAGAAAGAGAATGTTGTAAGAAAGGTATTGGATATGAATGTGGACGGTTACATGGGAAGGGGAAGACCAAAGAAAACACCAGAAGAACCAAAACCAAACCAAACCAAACCAAACCAAACCACCAAAACCAAAAAAAAAAAAAAATGGATGGACTGTGTGAAAGATGATATGTTTAGAAAAGGAGTGAATGCGGAGATGACAACAAATAGAGAGGAATGGAAGAGGAAGACATGTTGCGCCGACCCCAAATAAAAATGGGAAAAGGGTAGGGAGATGATGATGATGATGATGACAACGTACAAGGGTCTTACATGAAAAAAAATAAGAAAATTACGCATGAACTTAGAAAACTTAACGTCCATATTAAATATTCTAACGTAAACCTTATGGCGTTCGATATAACTGTCAGTTGTTTAACAGTTAGCGTGATTGACAGAATGCGCGCTGCAAATATCGTTTTAAAACAGTTACATCGGTTGAAATTTTATAAAAACAATTAATTTATCAATAAATCAAAATCAAATCAAAATTTATTTATTCAATTAAGGCCCTAAGAAGGCGCTTATGAACGTCTAAAACACTACCACCGGTTCGGAAAACAACCCAGTCGAGAAGAGCGCAGGCGAGAAACTCGATCTGGTTCTTTTTTTTTTCATAAATATAATATATATCATTTTTTTTGTCATATAAAAAACTATACAAATCGTAGTTTTTAGTGGAAGCACAGAGATGTGGGTTACTTCCAGACATCACTATCGTTCACGTAATGATCCACCCTGTAATAACCTTTTGAGATTAAAACTTGCTTGACATAATACTTGAACTTATTGTCAGGTAAATCGGTAATGTTACTTGGGATCTTATTGTAAAACCGAATACTATTACCTATAAAGCTTTTATTACACTTACTTAACCTAAAGCGTGGTTCCGGCCAACTTGACTTTACTTCTAGTATTAAAATTATGACGATCATTCACTAGATCTAGCTTGTCTAAATTTTTACGAATATGCATTAAGTTATCGAAGATGTATTGGGAGGGCAAAGTTAAGATATCATATTCTTGAAACTTGTTCTTTAGAGATTCGCGAGGTCCCATATTATATATATATATATATATATATATATATATATATATATATATATATATATATATATATATATATATATATATTATATATCATTTCTTTGTGCATATATTTTGGAATAATTTTTTTGTAATGAATTTCGATTTCAATATTCATAGGTAAGACAAGACAAAGTCTGCTAATATAAAATAATAATAATAGTTTATAAAAATATATATATTAATCTAATGTAACTAGATGGTACGTATTTACATATGTACGTTCTATTTTACTAAATTGTGTATTTACGTGTCGGTTAGTGTAGATGGTAATCTGTTTTATAAATTATTTTAATAAATAAGGATACAAAATTTGCTTATAAATTGATTTGTGTAATATCTGTGTAACTTTTTCATATAGGTGTATGTTTTTTCGTATATTATTTGAAAAACATTTATTTAATTATTGTTTCCGCATCGCGCCAACAAGGTTCAACCAGATACCAGCGCTGCTCTGACGCTTTTTAATTTTCAATGTAGCAACACTTTCTATTTCTGTACTGTTATATAAAAACTGTACTGTAACTGTAATAAAAACTATTTCTGTACTGTTCTATTGTATTTAGGTACGTAACTTAATAGTATATTTCATTAAGATACTAGCTTCTGCCTGCGATTTTGTTCGCGTTGACTGCTTCACTGGGAATCAACCTCAGGAGATAGACATATGCCATCGAATTCTATAAGAATTTTACAATTTTCTAGCTCAATCTTTTGATGTTTGATCAACGGTAATTGATTTTTGACGATTTTTTTTACAAAATATTGTTTTTTTTTTTCTAAAATCGGAAAGTATAATTAGCGTTTATCATTCTATAACCTTTCATGTAAAACTGATGGTGAAAACCTCATCAAAGTCCGTTACGTAGTTTAGGAGGAGTCAGCGAATTAAAAGAGATGCGAAAAGCAAGAAGAATAGTTTAGTATGTCATATGTGTTGATGTCTCGTCCATATTATAGTAAGGCATTAAAAATCACTTTTTTTATACTATACAGGTTCAGGGTTTCACCTGATGGAAATCACCTCAGGAAATTCACCTGATGTTAAGTAACGGTGGGATCTAAACTGGTAATCAAGCTAAGCCTGGAGGCACTGGTTCTCAAGTTATATTGTGGGAACACAGCTATCTAGGTGGTAGCTAGCCAGGCGGGCATTATAGAATACTCTACTTGCTTGAGAACCAGTACATCTAGGATTAGTGTGTTTACCATCTTGGGCCACATCTTCACTTAACATCAGGTGAGATAGTGGTTAAAACGCTGAGCTTATACCGTGTAAAAAAACATGGTAGGGTTTCATAACGATGCTATTCTTCTAAGAAGACTCAATCTCAAAAAAATAATGTAGATAGATTCGATTCGATTTCGAACTATTAGCTATCATACATTAATGTTTTATTTAAAGTAGATATTTCATTTAATTTACCCCATTAAAACACATATAAAAACTTTTTAGGTTATAATAATGTCAATTTCAGTGCAATCGATACTGATCAACTAAAAAACCTACTATATTCCGTTAACGGTAAGGACTATTAATACATGGCAAATGTATTGGCGCTTACGACCTTTTGACATCGAATTTCAAGTGACGTTAAGAGGTTGAGGCGATTAATGAAACACGCGACATCTCTGCTCAGTAGTAAATAAGTGGAATTAAAAATGCCACGTGTTTGCGCTAGTGTTTACAAGTGGAATTGTGTGCGTATTTTTAACACGTGACGTTTACTCACGTGATAGAACGAGAGAATATATTAATAACGATCAATAAATTCATATGAGGTTCAGGAGAATGAAATAGATTAGAGATGGGCGGAACTTCGGTTTCACTGAATTCAAAAATATTCGGCCGAATTTTAATTTTCGGCGTAGATTAACGCTGAACCTTCTCATCTTAGCGAATGGTAGCCCACAACGCATACATTACCATTGCATAAAAGAGTACAGAGCAAAACTTAGGCATGTTTTTGTTCTGGTTAGTTGTTGTATGCAAATTTTAATGAAATAAATACATCATAAAAAAAACAACACGTTTCTTACTTTCCAACGCATTAATAGATTAATCGTGTTAAATTACATTCAGCTTAGTATAATGAAAACTTCAATTAGAATTGCTTCGGTCGAATACGGATGTTCGGTAAAGTTGCCGAATATGCCGAATAGCGAATATTAAACGAATATTCTGCCAGATCTTTATAATAGTTCTAATGTTTCATTTACTCGACCCAGTGCGTACTAAGTTGATTTAAAAATATATACATAAATATTTCTATGTAATTATTTATAACTTTCTAGAATCGATCATCTATCTGCGATGATGACCCCGACGATATAAGATTTGAGATCCGTATTGCGCAAGAGTTTAGAGGTCTTGTTATAAATCGTACATTAACAAGTAACCGGCAGAGCTTAACGAATCGTCTGCGCCGTCCGTACACGTTTGTTATTACCGTTCGTGACGCAATTGGTGTATGGTACAATTATATAAACAGTCGGTATAAGTTATCATTACGCGATGAGCGCGTTTTTGATGTAATTAAAAATGCTTTATTTTTCTTACGTGAGAAGCAGTCTAGAATATCTGTCATCCATTTGGTCACCAGGTTTTATTACACATGACAACAGGTTGGAAAAAATACAAAGTAAGATTTTGAAATTTCTTAGTACAAAAAGCAAGAAGGAACCTGTTGACTACGACAATAATTTAAAGCGTTATAACATCTTATCTCTAAAACAGCGTCGAATTATAAACGACATGAAATTTCTTTATGATATCGTACATTCGGCGATAGACAGTCCAGAATTATTGCGTAAATTAAATTTTAGAGTACCTACCAAACGGATTCGTAGCCCCTATCTGTTTGAGATTTCTTCTGTTAAGCATATTTATGCTCAGAATTCCATTATGTACAGATCTACTAAACAATATAACAATCTATTTCATGACATTGATATTTTCCACCTTAGTCGTAATCAGTTCCTAAAGTCGTTCCGATTAAAGTTAGTTGCAGACTTCAGGTAATAGATTTAATATCTAATAATTGACACACACATTCAACATTTCCTATACACACACATATACACTCACATCCATACACGCGTAATGTGTATTATTTATAAAATGTAATCTGTATTACTTCTTAATTGGCACTTTAAAATTATATTTCATGTTTTTTATAACTATTGTGAATGTGCTGTGAAGTTCTTATACATAAATAAATAAATAAATATTTCTTTGCGCATGATAAGAGTATAAGTTAAAGGTCGCGTTCACGAGATCAGCGTCAGAGTATACATAAGTGAAATCATTGTAAATATTAAAAGACAGATAATATGAGTACGTAGGGAGAGAAAAAGAGACAGTAATAAATAACATGCTATATATTTCCCTTATTTCTGATAGTAATTAAGTCGTAAAAGCATAATAAATAAACAAACTCATATTTTTTAGTTAAATACGACGTTCGAGCAAAATGCCAGTTATTTTCAAATTCAAAAATACTTTATTCTATTTACGCCCTGATAAGGCGTTTGTGAACGTTAAAACATTACCATTACATCTACATATTGCTAGAAATATCCTTGTTATTATTTCCGCTACACTCCATCAAAATGGCAAAATATTTTGGCCGCATCCTTCTCTGTCATGTAGCAGTTATTGTCTATTATCCATTCGATTGTGTATTTGACACTATATTGTGTAATATTTGTGATGTTTTGTATGATATAGTTTTTTTATTGTGCACAAGTGAAGTTTATTGGATATAATGACTCCATGTTCTAGATTTTAATCATTTTAATCTCAAAAGGTTATTACAGGGTGGAGCATTACGTGAACGATAGTGATGTCTGGAAATAACCCACATCTCTGTGCTTCCACTAACATTATTAAAACTACGATTTGTATAGTTTTTTATATGACAAAAAAAATGATATATATTATATTTATGAAAAAAAAAAGAACCAGATCGAGTTTCTTGCCTGCGCTCTTCTCGACTGGGTTGTTTTCCGAAACGGTGGTAGTGTTTTAGACGTTCATAAGCGCCTTCTTAGGGCCTAAATTGAATAAATAAATTTTGATTTTGATTTTGATTAGAAAAATGAGCCACCCGTTTACGGCAGAAGGTTAGAAATATTTACATAAGATTGAAAACATAATTTATCACTTGATGCTGGGCAAAAATAAGAAGGTTTAAATAATTCAATTTAATGAATAAAAACGGTTGCGGAGTAATTTTTGTGGGTCCGTATAAAATATATCTTTCTCGCTCTATCTTATGCGTTAGACTATAAGCAAGAATGAATCCTATGCTAGTGAAAATACATTCCGCCGCGTCTCTACTTACTACGTGCTACACAAGTAATAATGCCTTTACGTTAATGCGATTATATAATCCGCTTAACGTATGTTGTATTTATTATGAAATCGGATTGAAGATCGCCTTCTATTACTTTATACTTATTTTTTATTATAATGGTTAATTTTTTAATTAATGTTTAATATGGATGTAATATTTACAAATAAAATTATTAATTTGCCATATATATTTATTACTCTTTTACAATTTAATTTTTTATCTAATTTTATTAATTATTGATTTATCAATATTTACATATTTATGTAATATCATCCATCTATTATTATTACATATTAATTACTATTTATTTGTATAGATCGATACATTCATTCAATTTATTATTATTATATACATATATTAAATCATATTAATATATACAAATCAGGTACCAAAAGACGTGACATTTGTAAATAGTTCCAAACGGAGTTAGCAAAATAAAAATGAACCATATTATTTTATTTATAATCTATCACGCAAAGTATCACCTATGTTTACATGTATATTTTTGACAGTCGGCAAAAACATAACCGATTTTTAAAATGACTACATACGTAGAAAGTTAAATTATCAATGAGTTAAATAAGCTATATATATTTTTAAATTAGAGATTTATGTAGATGTAGATGTATGCCGGGGTAGATCGTTAGTATATTATATTTTATATTTGAACGTCTCAAGCGCTCGCGACACAAATCAGATGAATCTGTAAATATTCTTACAGGTATTATCTTGTTATTTACATTAAAAAAAAATAATGAATAAAAATAATGATAATTTTTAATCTACTTTTTAAACAAAATCGTACTATTTTACATTTGTTATTGCAATATATTGTTGTCGTAGTTTACGACACACGCCCAACGGTGGGATGCAAAAATTAGGCAATAATCGAAGCCAGCGAGCCAAGGCGATAAAGGTAAATAATACATGGTCATCACTGTGTATTTAATCTGGCGTATTAAAGTAATTCAAGATTGCGGTTTTACGACTTTCACTAAAGGTTACTGGGTTCGATGCCCGTTCGAACCAAGATGATACTACGTACCCCACTCCCTCCACCCCGCGGCGACCCTAACATGATGTTAATTATTTTCATATCTATTATTTCCTTAAAAGATGAAAGATGCAAACAACCAATCTCCGCTATTCCGTAAAAGTAATGTACTAAAAAGGTTTTAAATTTAGTATCTAGGATAAGGTTTTAAATATAAATATTAAAAAAAAAAACCATCAAGGTTCTTACTTACGATTCACTTATAAAGCCACATAGTTTCTCCCGTGATCGGATTATAAATTCAACGCTGATAAGGTCATGGATACAAGGTCTAGATCTAGTGAATGATCGTCATAATTTTAATACTAGAAGTAAAGACAAGTTGGCCGTCCCACGCTTTAGGTTAAGTAAGTGTAATAAAAGCTTTATAGGTAATAGTATTCGGTTTTACAATAAGATCCCAAGTAAGATTACCGATTTACTTGACAATAAGTTCAAGTATTATGTCGAGCAAGTCTTAATCTCAAAAGGTTATTACAGGGTGGATCATTACGTGAACGATAGTGATGTCTGGAATTAACTCACATCTCTGTGCTTCCACTAACCTTATTAAAACTACGATTTGTATAGTTTTTTTTTATATGACAAAAAAATGATATATATTTATTATATTTATGAAAAAAAAAGAACCAGATCGAGTTTCTTGCCTGCGCTCTTCTCGACTGGGTTGTTTTTCCGAACCGGTGGTAGTGTTTTAGACGTATATAGGCGCCTTCTTAGGGCTTAAATTGAATAAATAAATTTTGATTTGATTTGATTTGAGGTATTTTATAATTTAAAAAGATGTTATAATTCACGCGAAACGAGTTCCATTGTCATAGGTATTTGTAATGAAGGACAGTTCATTATAGTGTCAATAACAGTAATTATTATAATCAAGAGTATTAGGTATCTAGTTATAACAAACAATGGATCTCTGTCTGTTTTCTCGGCGCTCGTGTCTTAATATCGATACAAGAAACGCCGCGGGTAAAAGTATATAACGTATTTATTGTTTGTTATCTAATTACTATGTTTTGTTACTAAAATCGTCATTCCATGTAACATAGATATTATGGCGTTTTGTAGAATCATTGTTAAATTCTTTTTAGATATCCACGGACAGTATAATAAGGCTTTAATGGAAACAACTGCATGTGAGTAGTGAGGATCCGGAGTTTCATAAATGAAATTCTTGTTCAAAAAAAAATTAATATCGATTTTTTAGGTTTACCGACTAGACTAGAATTTTATTTATGGGCCAGAGGGCTTGTCTTAACCCACCAGATGCAGCAACGTTATCACTGGCAACGGCCCAGCATGTCTTTCAATCCCTCATTTGGAAGACTGTTGTAGTCGCTGCCAGTGCGATACAGTGACACGACATTCACTAGAATCACACGGATCGTACTGCATTTCACACACCAGTACATAGACTCTATAAAATACAGTTTATTTCTCTTTTTCATTTATTTATATTATAAAGCCTCAGTACTGTGACTAAAATTTCACCTGATGTTAAGTAACGATTTCGTCCAGGATGGTAAACACATGAAACCTAGAGAGGTACTGGTTCTTAAGCTATGTAACTGGAACACACCTGTTGGTATTTGGCGACAGGTTTTCCAACTTGAGGCCGGTAGCCACCCAGTCGGGTATTATATGCATTTACGCACTACCCTTACCCATTGTATTAGTGAGACCGAAGTCCCCCAATACAATGGGTAAGGGGGCACGGAGGGACGAGTTCCGTGTCAGTGTGGGACTCACCCGGGCGTGGAGCGCCCGAAAATACCCACTAAAACCCCCCGGGGCAGTCTGCTGCATTTGGGATGGGGGCGACACGGGGTGGCTTTCGCAAGCACCGCGTCGCCCCCTGCAGCGAACCCACCAGGCCTCGTCCGTGCAATGGCCCAGTGGGGATGGGGGTGGATACTTTAAAATACCCTACTACCGAACTATGGTTTGATCACGATGTTTTATTTCAACGAAAGCTCAGGCTGATTTCAAAGTTGGATAGGTGGGTGCGTGCCTTAATCGCTCGCCCAAAAGTTCGATGTAGCTGTCAAAACACTTCCTCTTCTTAGATAATGGTAATCTGTGTAGAAACAATTTGTGCCAGTGTCATGTAGGTAAGATGTATTTTTAATCTTGTATCAGCGTTACCAAGCTCCAGCAAAACGGTGGCCCATCCTGCTCGAACTTTCAATGGAGCTTTGTCGGCACCTCAGAATAAATGTTAAGCGTTAATTTTCATAATAAACTCGACCTGTATACACACAGTAACCAAACTGATATAGTTTGGTTACTGATACACAAAACGCCAACAAGATTACATGATATAGAGACAAATACAGAAGATCTTGCCAAAAAACTCCGTAAAAACACTTCAAGCCAACAATCAGTTTGAAGAAAAAGAAGTAATGTTTCCTATTCGCTTCATTTCCACGGAAACCGTATTACGTAAAATGCATAAATACGTGAAAGTGAATCCAATCGGCCATCACGTTTGTCTCGCCACAGTCAATAAGTCTATATAGAAATGTAGCTACCTACTGAAAACCACTTGTGTATTGTCTCGCGGTGACCGGTGGTCGATTCCGCTTCGGCTAAATGTGTTTCCAATCTGTAAAAATGTCACGTCTATCTGTATGATCGTTTGTTTTTGAGGTGAAAATTTGTTTTCTGGCATTTAGCGATTCTCAATAGGGTTAAAGCTTGTAGATTCGAGTTTCCAATGCCATGACGTTATCCGTCTACATGCTACAGTATGTAAGGTAATAACATTGTGTTATAAGTGCTGGAGCTCAGAGATAAATAACAGAATGTAAACTTACTCAGTCTGTCGTATGTTTTAATTATGAATAAGATATATGCAAAATGTAGATAATTATTGCTCGGAATGCCAATAAATGTAAAACCAGACAAATGTTGAATGTTAGGTTATGTCACTCGAGGCCCCGGTGGGTTCGCCGCAGGGGGCGACGCGGTGCTTGCGAAAGCCACCCCGTGTCGCCCCCATCCCAAATGCGGCGGACGGCCCCGGGAGGTTTTAGTGGGTATTTCCGGGACGCTTCACGTCCGGGTGAGTCCCACACTGGCATGGAGTCGTCCCTCCGTGCCCCCTTACCTGTTGCATTGGGGGACTCCGGTCTCACTAATGCAATAGGTAAGGGTAGTGCGTAAATGCATTTCCCCCGTCAAAAAAAAAAAAGGTTACGTCACTTAATAATTCCAATTGACAAATTATGAAATATAAACATTAGTAAAAAAAAAAACAGTTTTTCCAATGTTTCGAGTTTTCACTTCTGTCGGTATTTATATTAAATACAATAAAGAGATACACAGGCAGATAGTAGTGTGGTTGGATTCCACGTCGTTGGACGTAGGTTCAACCCCACTTATCCAACGCTATAACTTCGTGAGGAAACCGTAGCATGGTGGTAGGGTATTTTTTAATAATGCCCACCTGGCTAATTACTAGCCTCAATCTTGAAACCTTGTCACCAACACTATGCAAGGCTTACCTGAGCTATTTACAATCCTGGCCCACATCGACACTTAATAATAGGTAAGATTGTGGTCAATCACACAGCCTACACAGTGTAAAAACATTCGATTTAAATAAGCTTAGCTATTAATGACAAAATCTAGACAAGAAATAAGAGTTCTACTTCGATGTCATTCGGAAGCTTTGATTTCGTGACGGAAAGCTTCTAATAAAATTCGTTGTACGAAGTAATCTCGGGAATCGCCTAACAATTATTATAACAAAGATGGACGAAGTAGATTTAGATTACTCAGTCCTTATACTACACTATTCGTGTCTTAGTTTCTCTATTTCAGGTCGGAAAGTGAATATCGTAAATGCTATTTAAACGATAGAATTTTCTTTTTTTTTTTGTTATACTCTTACTATAAAAATTATAGCCTAATAATGTTTATAAAAAAGGTGAAACGTGAACGAAGTAACCGCACTTTTTAACGTCAAACTGTCAATTTTAAAGTTAATGTTTTCATAAATGGTAACTTAATATGTAACACTCAATACGATTTAGTTATTACGTTATTCGAATAAATAATCTTATTTTGATTAATAAGTAATAAAATAAGTAATTAGCTGCCGTAACTGCAGACAAAAGATAAGACTGAAATAAAAAAAGACTCAACTGAAAGTGCAAAGCGGAACGGACATTATCTAGAAATTCATTTCATTCATCGACTGTGACGTCACGTTATTTTGTTTTTACTCGTTGTCGTAGTTACTTGCTGTGTTTTTTTTTGTTTTTTTGTTATCGTTTACAACTTATTAACTTTCCTTCGAATGTTTCGTAACAGTTCGTAACAGTGACAACGGATTTGATAACTTATTCAAATAACGAGGTTTTATTAAGTTTTACAATTCTGCGGTTTTGTGCTGTAACCGACCGCAAGGGTAAATTATTTCGGTGGCCCTGTACAGAATGATATAATTTTATAATAGAAAAGTCGGAATAATGACGCTATCCTTTTCTGATATTGCGATGCAATGAATAAAATCGATTTGATTACCCACGCAGGTACCTGGGTAACTTTACTGGGTAACAAAAAAAAAATTACAAAAAGGTTCATTACAGCGATTTTTTTAAAGAATAAAAACGAAACGAACATTACCTGTCTCGTTCTTACGTATATTAAATACATATATTTATAAATTAACTAGAACCGGTCTATTTCTTTCACGTTAAAATGTTGACTAGCCGTTGTTGGGTCACATATTCTTAAATTTTCTAGAATTAAATTCGGCTGTACATGGTTTTGAAGATAATACGTATTCTAAAATCTTTATTGTATTTTGTTCGAAAAAAAAAATAAACGTACCTACGGGTAGAGGTGGGTAGGGTGAGTGGGGGTGGGTCATAAATTTGCAAAATCATCTTCAAGTGGTGAACATGTGGTGAGGACTGCAAGCCGAATTTTGTATCATTGCGGTACCATCATGTTAGAGGTCGTTTTCGACTGTGTCTAATGTATTTGCTACAAAAGTGAAATTAGTTAGACTTAGATTAAGATTAAAAGTAACGTCTATATATAAATATAGGCAAAGATAAAACAGTTAAAGACATCTTCTTCGTTTTATCAAACGATTCTTTTATTTGTATTTAGTAGCTACTAGTTGGTGCTCGCGGCTCCGCCCGCGTTTCATATGTTCTGTGCATATGACGTTTCATTTGTAGCTAATTAAAAAAACAAATGAATGAATAAAAGTAAGAGTATTTTGTTTTTATTAGCGGAAAAAAATATATATAAGCGTAAAATTAAAATTGAAGGGGAGAATGTACAAAAGAGTAAATCGAAAAGAAAATGAGTGAGGATCGGTGGAATCCAAAAAATACCTGTCTACTACTAATACTGCGTTGAAAGGTATTAGTCCTATCCCGATATGTTCAGTAGTTTTGAGGTGATGGTGCGTCAAAGGGATAATAAACAAACAAATTGAGAAAACATGGCGAAGGGCTCATAGAATTTGAAAAATGGTTGTGGTTTCATGCTGATCGGTCCAGTAGTTTTCGAGTTTACCTTGGGCAAAGAAAACAAACTCTGCTTCTATATATATATAGTTTTTTTAGAGTTGTCAATTTGAAAAAAAATTACAAGCAGTTTGTTTTTGTTTTCTTCAAATTCTTAACAATTGTTACGGACGAATTTCGCCCACCGAATTCTTATGAGCAGGTATTATTAAATGAGTTAATGAATTTAAGCAAAAAAAGAAGAGAAAGTAATACAATTAAAATAATAATAAAAAAGCTATTTTGGTAAAATCTGTGTATAATTAAGTATTGACTTATGTATTACCCCTAACCATACGAATCGTTTTCGTTCCCTTCATTTTCATTAATTCCTTCACGCGTTTATGATGGTTCTAATTCAGACTCGCTTTCCCCGCGTTTAGTGTTTACTGCTTCTATAAACTCGCAAAGATATTTGTCTTGTATGTATTCTAATCTCTGTAAGTAATATATTTTAAAAGCCAGGTTACATTTTGATTATTATGTCGGCGACAGTCGACCAGATTAGATACCTGTCCGTTGGTTGGCTTATAACTCGAGTACCACAGAATCGCTTTATATGATCCTTTTAACAAATCATAGATGGTAATCTTTAGACAGCTTTTAGCTACATACAGTTTTTTTTATATTTATAAAAAGGTATGCTGATACTAACGAATCAAATCGGACACTGGATAACACTGGATGTCCCACATAATATTATTTGTATAAACATTTATTTTATTTTAGGACAGTTGTAATTTGTCATTATTTTATTAGTTTTTAGTTATGGACCCTCGTTGTCTTCAATTGAAAGGAAATAAATAAATAATTAAACAACCTAATTATTTTCGAAAATTAGAAGTACCCTACGTTACCCGCAGTAACTTCAGCTATCTACTAAAAAAAGTCCGGTCAAAATCCGTCCAGCCGTTCCGAAGATTACCCGGAACAAACAGACAGACAGACAAAAGTTTTCAAAATTGTATTTTTGGTACAGGTATCGCATACGCATTCATACCTAATTAGTAAAAAAAAATATTTTGACATAACAAACAGACACTTCAATTTTATTTATTAGTACAGATAACCTCAGATGAAGAAGTCTCAAAATGCCGAGCTCAAATAGCAAAAATGACTAATAGGATAATGTATCGAATAATTGCGTATCATAGAAAGGGATGCAGAACATAGCTAAGTACATAATTAAAAAAAATATTTAGTTGAAATAAAATAAAATATTGCACAATAAAAGTCATAGGATCGATTTTGTTATTGGCTCAGAATCTCGAAGGCAATTTGAATACAAATTTGACTTGGAAAAATGTTTTGGCAAATTTAACATTTCCCATGAAACATACTTATCTTTATTACTTGAATTTAATATCTACATTCGATTTTGTTGGTTTAAAAAAAACACACACACACAAACTTTTATTTAAAATTGAAATTATTTCGTTACGAACCGACCACCAACCAACCGTCTGTCTGTCTAATCAATGTTTTTATGTTAAAGAAAGTGAAACTTAGAAAGGGAACGCTAGAAATACTAAGTTGTTAAGTAGTTTAGTAATCAAAGTTGGTTATAAACGTAATATGGTATTGCAGGGCTTATATAAACTCGATTGACGTAGATAGAAACTTTAAAGAAAAAAAAAAAAAGGCAGACCAGAATTTTCTAAAAAGAAGTTGCAACGCAGAGCCTTAAAACAAGATCAAAATCAAAATCAAAAAATAGGCCCTAAGAAGGCGCTTATGAACGTCTAAAACACTACCACCGGTTCGGAAAACAACCCAGTCGAGAAGAGCGCAAGCAAGAAACTCGATCTGGTTCTTTTTTTTTTTCATAAATACATATAATATATATCATTTTTTTGTTACATAAAAAAACTATACAAATTGTAGTTTTAATAATGTTAGTGGAAGCACAGAGATGTGGGTTAATTCCAGACACCACTATCGTTCACGTAATGATCCACCCTGTAATAACCTTTTGAGATTAAAACTTGCTTGACATAATACTTGAACTTATTGTCAGGTAAATCGGTAATGTTACTTGGGATCTTATTGTAAAACCGAATACTATTTACCTATAAAGCTTTTATTACACTTACTTAACCTAAAGCGTGGGACGGCCAACTTGTCTTTACTTCTAATATTAAAATTATGACGATCATTCACTAGATTTAGCTTGTCTAAATTTTTACGAATATGCATTAAGTTATCGAAGATGTATTGGGAGGGCAAAGTTAAGATATCATATTCTTGAAACTTGTTCTTTAGAGATTCGCGAGGTCCCATATTATATATTGCTCGAACAGCTCTCTTTTGTAACGTAAAAATGGTGTCTACCTCTGCTGCTGTACCCCACAGCAAAATACCGTAAGACATTAAGCTGTGAAAGTAAGCAAAGTAGACTAACCTAGCAGAGTAGCAATATCCGTCAACTGGAGAATTTTCCGAACCGCAAAAGCAGCGGAACTAAGCCTTCCTGCCAAAGTTTTAATATGTGGACCCCATTGTAACTTATTATCAAGTGTGATACCTAAAAACAGAGTTTTTAACAGAAAAAAAAAGACAACGGCAAAGATTTTAGTTATATTTTGAAAGAAACACTTTTCCGTAAATTCGAAACAAGTTTTTAATCATTATTAGTTAAGACAATGGATGAAATTAGTGTTTGCCTTGTCAGCTTCATTAAACCTTTGAGGTGAGCGCTCATGGTGCCCAGTCGTGGAATGGTAGGGAACGTAAGCACAACAAAGAGGTACGGACCTCGACTTAGATTGCTTGCTACTTAAGATGTAAAGTCCGGCTGATTTTGCCCCGCGTTAAACCAACAGTGATTAAGAGAAATTAATGATCTCAAGGCTCCACACAGATCCTCGTACCTGCATGTAGCGTGCAGGACTGTGGGTTGCAGGGTAATGCGTGTAATGCTAATGCATGCGTGTCACTGTATACTGTCGCTAGCGGCGGGTCTGAAAGAAGCCGACAGGAGCTTCCCCAGTTGAGTCGGAGCACATCCTAGGCCGTTGTAGGGAGGGCTACGTGGCGTACCAGAATTTGTTTTTACAACTATAATAAGGCTAATGGTACCCTGCTACGCTATATTGCGGCCCTAGGAGTACTTAGGAAGTTATAAATGGTTGAACTCCCAATAAGCGTCACTTTATTTTATTTTTGAAGTTATACTTCTTTAGGCGCGTTATGAAAAAATGATGAGAATGAAATTTTAAAATGCACGCGCATCTGTGACACAAAATTAACAGTATGAAGTTGTCTGCTTAACCGCTCATTAAGTCTCGAAAAAAAAGCTACCAACAAAATAGAAATTGAACCTCGATATTAGTCGCGCATGTTGGTACGCTCGTCACCTCTGATCACTGTTTTCATATTTTTGTTTTTTTTTTTTAACATCAAATTATAATATTAATTTTTAATATTTGCTATTAAATTGAATAAATAATAAATATTTATAAAAATAACTAAATAAATGTAATGAAAAATTTTTTAAACGGTGTAGACTCTGGAATCTACACCACAAAGCACTGGTGGTTTGATCACAATCTCACTTCATTTTAAGTGACGATGTGGTCCAGGACGGTAAACACACTAAGCCTAGATATACTGGTGTACAGGCCAGGACACTCCTATCGGTATTAAGCGACAGATTTTTAACTTCAGGATGGTAGCTTTATTAGGTGGGCATTATTAGAAAATATGCCACCACCAAGCTATGCTTTCCTCTTGGGTTTGAATTCGCGTCCATTGATGCGAAATCCGTCCGCCGCACTGCCAACAGCGCCATTATCGCTAATTAGTAAATATATATTGGTATTATTACTCCACAAAATTATTTACATTATTTATTTAATATTTTATAGCAACGAATATAAATTAAATTATATAGTTACCTTAATAAAATAATGACTAAATCACGTTAATAAAAACGTATTCTTTTAAATATATACTAAATTATAAATATTAATTCTAAATATCGGCTTTAAAAAGAGGTTTTCCTATTTATTGATGGTTTAAATTACATTTATTCATTGATTTGACAAGATTCCAGCGTAGAAGCGTGTTTGTTAAATTTTAAATCTGTTATTAAAATGTTATTATGTGATGCGCAGGGAGAAAGAGAATGTTGTAAGAGAGGTATTGGATATGAATGTGGACGGTTACATGGGAAGGGGAAGACCAAAGAGAAGATGGATGGACTGTGTGAAAGATGATATGTTTAGAAAAGGAGTGAATGCGGAGATGACAACAAATAGAGAGGAATGGAAGAGGAAGACATGTTGCGCAGACACCAAATAAAAATGGGAGAAGGGTAGGGAGATGATGATGATGATGATTAAAAAGAAAAGACCTCGGTCAACCTTAAAAATGTGTGTGACTACACATCGCTACGCTCTCTACGCGCTACTTATATATTGTACAAAAGTTAACGTCTTTCTGTCTATCTGTGCGCTTAACTCAATAACCACATAACCGATTTACATGATTCTATTTTCTAATGAAAAATTCCAAAATATAATAAAAAAACTGTTTTATACGAATTTCAAAATATGTTTCTAGGTCTTCCATAAACTTAACAGGACAATCCTATTTTTTTGGTATATATACGCACAACATGATACGTACAATGTGATTGTTACTTATAAAAAACATTTTAAATATTTAAATATATTATTTTATTCAAATATAGTCAAATAATCATTAAAAAAAAATCATATTTTAGCTATAAATAATTAGAAATACGCAGATCGGTATAGCGGTTCTCGAACTATAATGCTACTAACGAACATCAGAGTAACGCCGACTTTACCAATATGTACGTATGTGAAAATATCAATTACTACCTCTTGCTCGCGACTTAGTCCGCGTTGATTTTAGAATTATTGTGTCCAGAGAGTAACTGTGTTTTTATGAGTGAATCACCCGAAATAGAGATATGCTTTCTCTAGGATTTTTGAAAGACCATATTTCTTTGTACGTTGTCTTACTTTGTATCTCTTATGGTTTCACCATATAGTAGGCGGACGCCAGCGCGATTTTTTCTATAAAAGATATCGCGTCGACATGAGGCGAGCGCGAGCGTGCGCGACCTCTTCTATGGGAAAATTGCACTAGTGTCACGAAACGCCCGCTGTGTGCCGAAACCATTAAGGTTTATTCCCCCATAAGCTATGAACATTGATTTTTTGGTGATCACTCAGGTAGCGGCCAAGCCTAGGTTCGAACCCTTGTGCTAGTTACCTTTTGCGGCTGAATGCCTTCAGCACTCGCCCACAAAGTTCGGTGAAGCTGTAAAGGCCCTTCCGGTCAACAGCATTAGCTAGGTAAGAAGAAAAAAAAATTTTTTGTTTGGTGACTTGGTTACATTTTTTTTCTATTTACACAAAAGCTATAAATTAACATATACTCGTACATACCGCATCAAAATTGGTTTAGGAAAGGCTACCAAATAAACATACGGAATGACGCGGAATACTACTTTATTTTTAATTTAAGATTATATATTTGAGAACACGCTATATATTCCATTTCGAAAATATAATATTCTAGTCATGTTATACCTATCACTGAAATATCTCATAGTACGATTATGAATTATAGAAAGTATAATAGATTAGCATAGAGAACTTACCCTATACTCGATTAGTTAAGACCACACAGGTTCTGATATATATTTATACCACAGTGCTTGTGGTAAGCACTGATACAGAAATACTAGAGTTTAGATTTAGATTTAGGCGACAAACACCGTGAAACAAGTAAGAACTTAGTTAAGGCAGATCCTGATGAGATCTCTAATATAGAGCTAAAATAGGTTAGACGGAATAACCAATTAACACCGGGCGGGATGCATGTCTTGTATAACATAAAAATGGAATGTTAATTAATTAATAAAAAAAATGTCCAAGTCTTTTTGGCTGTATACTTTTCGCTCTCAATAATTCGCATAAAGTTCTGATGAATATATTTTATTTTTAATGAACAATATTATACCTAATAATGAAGTATTAGAATAATATTTATTTTAAAATTTGTCGATTAAGTTTTAATTTTTTTTTTTTATTGTTTTACGATAATATCAAATAATATATTTTTTATAATAGTTTACGTCCATAGGACACCCATTAAAGTTCTTGTTAAAATTAAAGTTATAACTTAAAACAACATCTAAAAAAGACGGATTTATCTCATAAATGTGCCCTAAAAAAATAAAACAACATACCTCTTGAACTATATCCCTCGCTGTGCTCCAGAAAGAGTCCAAAGATCACAATAAACACAAAAATTAAAAAATTCTTCATAATTATTATACCGACTTCACTTCTATCCGATTAAATCCAAAAAACACATTTAAACTAAAAATACATTTTATTGTATTTACGTTTATATTTAGAAATTATTAATTGATTTCTATATTTAAAAAACACTCAAAATAAAATAAATAAACTAGCGTAATAATAAAAATATTCTTTTATTATAATCAATTAAATTAAACTGATACTTAAGTGTTTTAAATTCAATTGTTATTATCTATAAAATCGTTTCGACTCGATTTTCATAAAACGTGTGTACGTCTAGGAGATAGAATTAGAAATGGTCGCAATCACCTTCTCAGTTAACGTTCTGATTATCGACTGATGTTTTTACGTTTTATTTTTTACCGCAGTCAGAAGTGTTGTACCCGTGTGCCGGCGCTTAATACCCCCCCCCCCCCCCCCCCCCCCCCCTCTCCACCGGGAAAATGTTGCGGTTACTATAGTGATGCGCTAAACATTTCTTATTGATATTGCTCAAATTTTAAATATTTTCGACTAAACTTTAAAGTAATTAATGACATGATACATTTTAGCTGGTATGTATGACAGTAATTGGTGGATTTTGTATTCGACGATCGAGGGTTTTATTTTGTTTCGTATATGCTATTAGGGGCCGTATAAGTATTAAATTACGTAAACAGAATTTCAGATATTTGAACTCTCCTTTCAGCGAAAGTAAGCGAGGCTTTTAAAACCCTCCGAAACCTCCTTCAAGGTAACGCAACCATTAGTATAATTTTTGTTGAAACTTTGTCTGTTGAACTGATTTATTCTTAGTTGTAAAATACATACTTAATTACTTAAAATACTTGAACGAGGCTTTGGGTTCTGAGGAGTCACTTTGCTGATCATTCTACGGATACGAATAATATGAACATATTATTGTAGGGAAGAAGGATGTATGAAGGAAATTGAAATAAAAAAGGTCGGAATGCGCATAGAAAAATTGCAATGATTGTGCCCATTACAGTAGGGATTTAGAACGATAATAATAATAATAAAGTTCCCCTTTATAGGTGTTAAATTTATTTAGGTTATCGTCAAAATTTGACATAATTTTTACTTAAAATTCATTAGAAAACTATTGTGTGTGTAATTTTATAGTGTCTTTTTTTACTTTACAGTTTAGTTTTAATTTTAAACATTTGTAACTTCTGTAACGTAACGTAATTTCAATTCCTTTTTTGAAGTTATACATCTTTTGCCGCGTTAGAAAAAATGATGAGAGTAATTTTTTTACGAAACGCGCGCACACCGTCACGAAATATACGACACCCTGAAGTTAGCTAGTCAAAATACGATGCGCGCACACACCGTCATGAAAAACAACACCTTGAAGTTAGCTGTCAACGTTTTAATTTTTTTTATTATTACGACAAAGAACTATAACTTCTTACGTACGTACATAAAAACATTCATTTCGCCGACTGAAATACTATTCAATAAACAAGACCTCAATTGAAATGAAACTATATTGTTATTAAAAGGAAACATAATAAAAGTCTAAGCGAATTGTCATTTGAATAGGTGACCATCGAACAACGAACCAAAGAATAAATTTAGTGAGACTTTGAAATTTTGATAAATTAAATAAATTTGAAGAACAGTAATAAAACTCAATCGATGAACCGAAGGTTGTGAACAAACGTCTATAGAGAGTGAAATGATTGTTGTAAAGGCGCGTGCGCAACCGAACGGTGAACTGACGCGGTCGTTATGCGACACCCAGGCAGCTCGCTGTCATTTTCATACGCTAAACATTCTCAGAGGCTCAACTAGTACTCTAAGGTCACTGTACCGCTTGAAAAATTTTCATCCAGTAAATATTAAAACAATGCTGGTGCATACTTTAATCTTTCCCGTTATTGATTATGGTGATGTGTGTTACTTCGAAGTCAACGCTGATCTGCTCGATAAACTTGACCGCATTCTTAATAATTGCATACGTTTCGTTTTTAACCTTCGAAAGTACGACCATGTATCGACTTATCGCAAGCAGCTAAATTGGCTACCTATACGTCAGCGGCGGAGTTTGCGGGCGTTGACAACTTTATACTCTTTGTTATTTTCTCCTAATGCACCTGCCTACTTAACACCGCACTTTCAGTTTCTAAATTCTAGCCATGATCTGAATCTACGTTCTTCACATAATCTTCTCCTTCTGTGTCCTCCTCATACCTCTGGTTTAGTACATTCTTCCTTCTACATCCAATCTATTCTTCTATGGAATGCACTTCCCTTGGAAATCAGGATGTCAACGAGCCGTATGGCTTTTAAAGCCAGGGTACGGCAACTCTTTACTAATTCTTTAGCAGAATCATCGCACTAATACTTTTCTATTAATTAATGTATTGTATATATGATGTATGTATGTATTATATGTATATGTGGTATGTATTTTATTATATTGGTATCTATGTATGTATATAATATTATATTTGTGTATAAGTACATATTATTATTATTTAGTTTTGCACCTACTTTTGTTGCTTTCTTCACCACCCTAAGGTTGACTGGGAGAAAATGCCTAAGGCATTAAGTCCGCCTTTGTACATAAATGTGTGCAAAAGTATTAAATAAATAAATAAATAAATAATGATACAGGAGTGAATTCAGGTATTGCCCTATGAGGCTAGGGCACGAAGAGGCAAACATGTTTAAAACCATACATGTAGAAGACGCAAGTAAAATCGTAAAGGCCATCTTTATATATTATATCATTACATTTTATGTCGACGGTGCAAACGAATCTTATTGCTTTATATTTCACTATAATAGCATTAAAATTACCTTATTTTAGCGTTATAATGAATAATCATTTGTATAATTAATTTAATATTATATTACAATTAATAAAAAATGACGACATAAACTTCTGTTGATAGATTTAAGCTATATTCGTAGCGACCGACATATTTATTGATTATAATCGTTAGATTCAACACTTGGCAATAATCCTTTTTACTAGGTGGATAATCATGCATGTCACTTATTATTTATTTTAGTAAATATTACGAAATTACTTATGTTCTCTTCCATGTATACCAAGTCACTCGCTCAAATGTCCACGGAAGCTTGTTCGAACAGTCAATGTATAACAGAAGCTCATCCACATATTTCTAAATCTATAACTGCAAAGGTAACAAGCGAAAAAAGATTATATGTATATACACTAATTGGAGATTGACGATGAACTTAGTTTCGTAGCACTAGCCATGCTATGAAAACCAATCAAAATGAAATATATAAGGTGTCGTACAAAGAACTTTTGTAACATGTAACGTATGTGACCGATTTATACATTATAAACAAAATAGACATAAGAAAAGGCTTTTATTTGGATTAACCGACCGACAATAAAACAATAATCGGCACTTATCACTATTTTATGTGTTTAATTGTAGAGATAACACAAAACAAACACTGTCCATCTGAAATTAAACGGCACTTCTTTGTCTCTGCGGCGGGGGTTTTAAACATTTTCGATAAAGGTCAATAGACACAACAAATAAACTTTTGATAATTTATTGACGATTGAAACATACATAGATTTCGTTTATCTCCATTGTCCCGTATAAAATAATATCATATGAAATATAAAACTTTAACTACATTACTCGCTTCGCCTTTTTTTTTTTTTTTTTACGTGGTTGAAATCTGCTCGTTGAACGCTCGGACGTATGCCGAAAACCAAGTTTTTTGCACACGTATGATCCTCGCGATAGACTGAGACTCCGAGTCACAACCCCTCTGCGAGAGGCGCCCTCTTTTGGTGTCCGTGTGCCAGGTTGGCCGTAACCGACTGACTAAACACTCCACGTCCCTAACCGGCGCAAAGATGCCAGGGTCTCCGGAGGCACATTATACATGTATTCTGCAGAGGCCCTGACAGCGCCATACCTCACGGGAGGTCCGACGTCAAGTTATTTTACGAGGCTTGGCGACCTCGACGGGCGCCCGGACGGCTGCGTCCGGTGCCCCGGCGTGTGACACGCCTCGCTCGGCTGGGATGCGCTGCCCGCTCCCTCTCCCGCTCTGCCTCCTCCTTTGCGAGCATGACGGCTTCGCAACAGGAAAATACAACCGCCCAAGCCCTAGAGCTCCCGACCATCGCCCTCACGAGCGACGGCAAGGTGAGGACCCTACCCACGTCGGACGCCAAGTCCCTGAAGGACTCCCTCCACGCGGGGTTACTCGCCTCGCCTAAGTTGACTCGAAAATAACCGAGATCCAAAGTATAGGAGTATAAACTCTGGCTACTCCTCAAGAAGTTTATTCATCGACGCCTGTTCACTATGGATCATAAATAATTTTCAAATGAAAACTGCCATTGCTATATGCACTGCCACATTTTATAACTACGTGCGTATTTCGTACGTCTTGACACGAATAAAAGTAAGCTGAATAGTGTGGTGTGACCCTTCGCGTAGAACTTTGGAAAACATAGAGTCCTTTGACTATATATTGTACTTTGTGCCTTTGACTCGAGCGCAAGAACCTACAACTCATCGTACGAGCCGTCTCGTACTTGCCAGTCCGCCGCGCCGGCTGTAAGCGGCGACGTATAAGACGTCCACGTAGGATATTATCGAGTCGCGACGATACCATCACTCGCAGTTATAGGATCTTTCCTTATCAAACTCGTTAGTCGTCAGCGCCCACGCCCGCGTAACCGCAGTTCCCGCCGTCGGGGACAGGCGGCTAATTTTGCTTCCGCACACTCTCCGGGTCCCTCTTAAGCGGCGACCTAAGACGTGTCTCGTTCGCCAACTGGGGAGGCTCTTGACGTCGCCGCCAGCGCAATATAGTGAGACTGCTCATGCATTGAGCATTACACGCACAACACTGCATACACACTCCTGCACATAATACGCAGGTACATAGGTCCTGCGAGAGACTGTCACACATCTTCAGACGTGTTTCAACCAGATCTGGAAGGGGGGGTCCCTATCAGATCTGGCTGGACAACTAGTGCGTAAATGCATTCCCCTCGAAAAAAAAAAAAAAAAAAAAAAAAAAAAAAGTACATAGGTCCTGTAAGATATATATACACACACACACACACACGCCACTTTGGTCAACAGCATTAGCTAGTTTAGAAAAAAAAGCATTCCCTAGGTTAAAAAAACACCTTACAAAAGTTTTGTCAGTAAAGCCGTAGGCGCCGAATGGTATCCGAAAAATCTGAATATACACAAGGATCTGAATTTACTCACCATAAAGTCTTGTTTTTAAAACCCAGTATCGTGCGCGGCGCTCGTGCCTTCTCCGAACGCGTGGAGACGCAACCGAACCCCCTTTTTTTTTCTAACCTAGCTAATGCTGTTGACCGGAAGGGCCTTTACAGCTTCACCGAAATTTGGGGGCGAGTGCTGAAGGCACTCAGCCGCAAAAGGTAACTAGCACAAGGGTTCGAATCTCGGCGTGGCCGCTACCTGAGTGTGGAACCGAACCCCCTCATAGAACAAGCAGTCTCGTACTCGCACACGACCCGAACCCCCCCAAGATACGACGACCGAGTATCATCTTGATCGACCCCGACGATAACATCACTAGCATAAATAGGATCTTTCTGTATCAACCGCGTATACTTGCGTGTAAGGAACCTTTTTTATTATTAAATAACAATGTAGGACTTATCTAGGTTCTAAATTGCGCGGGTTTTTACACACTTAGGTAACGGCCAATTCGAGGAACGTACTACTTTGGTAACCCTTGTGCTAGTTACCTCTTTGCGGCTGTGTGCCTTCAACACTACCCCTGAAGTCATGGTGAAACTGTAAAGGTCCATCCGGTCAACAGCGTTAGCTAGTTAGATAAAAAAACAGGCAAAAAAAATCTTTTTCTGATTACCCTGGACAGGACATGTTTTTTTCATTTATATGTATTTATTTTATTAGAAATGTTTGTAAACAAATATTTAATGTTTTTAATTCATTACTATTATAATATTTTATATAAAAATTATTAACAAACGTCTGTCGTTGTGCGCACATGACGCAAAAAGATAAATTTCGATTATTTATTTTTTTTATTTTAATTCTTATAACTCTTGCCCCTTATTTAAAAAAAAAAAATATGATATCTTTCTTTAATATGTTGTTAAACTGAAAAAGTAAGTGTTTTAAGTGTGAGGAAATTGATTATGGGATGATTCATGATGATTCATGAAATTTGTTGAAACAAATCATACATTTTGAGAAATAGTAATGGTTATACTAATTGTCCGTTTTAGTGTTAGTATTTTGAGATATTTACATTAAAGTCTTGTATATCTATTCAAGTAACTACGACGGGTCCTTCACTCATCCTGCTATTTTTCAAAGGATTTTTTTTTTGGTTTAAGTTAATCTAAATGAGGATCTAATCAAACATGATATCACCGTATTGGACTTTTGAATCCCTAATGCAATGTGCGGATTTTAACCATGTTTACGGCACCAGATTGTAATTTTAATGTTTCCTTTTGATAGTAAATTAGTGCCATCTGATGGATAAATCATGCAAACACAGGTGATCAACGCTCTCTATCAAATCCGTTGTGTACCAAGTAATCAACAAACAAAGTCGAAGCCTAGAAACGTAATAACTCCGCCTATTCCCCAGTAGAGGCGCTTGCGTGAGCGCAATAAACTTCAACGAGGTGTTTTTTTCTCTTTCGTACAGTACAATAACGCTAAAGAGGGAGAGAGATAAACTTGGAACTGTCAATGCTACAGTTTCGTGTAAACATAACTTGTCAGTTGTCAGCAGTGGACCATATTGTATGGTGGTGGTTTCAGCGAACTTTGTAATTAATCACGTCATATTTATAACTACATGTTTTGTGTTACAGTTATGATAATTATTTTGTTACGTATAGTAATATAAGGTAATAATTATGTGCAGTGGTCATGTTAAATTCTTGTATATTGTGACGTAAAGCATTTCGTGTTCGTGTAACGGTATTGTAGAGTGCTTTGTGCATTTAGTGGGTTATGAGACGTAGGTGTGCCGAAGCCTGTTTTTTAGAAGCAAAACGATGATTTGATTCGTGCGATTTTATTTTTTCAGTCCAGAAATCGAAAATAAGGTAATACTTTTTACATTAAATTCAAATTTGGTAATTATAAATATATTTTTTATAGTATAACGTTTCTAAAGCCTTACTTTTGACAGGCGTTGCGTAAAAAAAGTTTGAATTTTATTTACCTGTGTCAATATATTATACTGGTTGTTTTAGAAATGTATGCAAATGATTGATTTCTTAACTTATAATAATATAAAAAAATAACTTGTTTATAAGTTTTTGTAATATTACAAAACGGTCAAATTACAACATCCCATTTTTGTGAGAATTAGAACTTTTACAAAAAATCAACTACGTAGGTATTAGTTTTTAGAAACCCGATATACCTATTCGAGTAATGATTTCAAATAACCGTAAACAGGTTTTTGAAACAATCGTATCGAATGAATCACAGAAACTGTACACTGCGATTCGTTACCAAAGGCGAATAATTTAGACAAAACGTGCTAGAGTCGGCAAACGGCCTTGCAGCAAAGGTCCGCGTTCGACATTCTACACCGGTTTGTCACGTCTGTGCTTTACGCCGAGAGAAAATACCTAACGATCACCACAGCCGACGTACGAGACCGATGATAATAAGACAAATAATTTCGCTAGAGAAGACTACTGATTGAACCCTCAAATTAGTTACCCGTCATTTTTTTCAAATTTGAAAGTATTCGGAATGGTTTTAGATGACTGTTATAAACTACCCAATGTTTTCCTTCATAGAAGTATATATTTATTAAAGCTGTATAGACTAGGTGCTGTGACCACCGACGTGGTGCTTGCGAAAGCCACCCCGTGTCGCCCCCATCCCAAATGCAGCGGACGGCCCCGGGGGGTTTTAGTGGGTATTTCCGGGCGACTCTCGCCCGGGTGAGTCCCACACTGGCACGGAGCTCGTCACTCCGTGCCCCCTTATCTATTGTATTTGGGGGACTTTGATGCTCCAAATACAATAGATAAGAGTAGTGCGTAAATGCATTTCCCCCTGTCAAAAAAAAAAAAAAAAAAAGGTGCTGTGACCACAATCTCATCTGTTGTTTAGTACTGGTGTGTTCAGGATGGATATACAAACTAAGTTTACAACCAGTACGGTTTTAGAGTTATTCTGCCAGAACACACTCATTGTTGCTTGTCGAATGTTTTTCAAACTTGAGTGTGGTAGCTATAGCTCCTCAGGTGGGCATTATTAGAAAATCCCCAACCATTATGATTCCTCACGATGTTTTCTTTTACTGAAAGCTCAGTGTTATTAGAGTTGGATTGGTTGGCTTAAACCTACAACCATCATCGCTGCATCAGCAATAAGTAGCCGTACTAATATCACGTAAGCATGGGGGGCTTATATTTAGTTTATTTTTGATGATTTTTGAGACGGAAGGTCTGAGTGATTAAGTAAACGATATTTACTTATGAATCTTAGTTCTTTGTTTAAATTATTATGCCAATGCTTACATAATTATGGAGGAGGAGTGGTAAGAGGTTTGCTTACTAATGTTGTTTTAAAATTGAGCGAAATTTTGCCTAAGTAACACTTGTACGCCCCCTAAATAGTTTTGTAGCTAAAGCGAGCAAGAGATGCGGGCATTGATTGTAAATTTCTACTTACCTACGTATGTATAACTGCGTCCTGCGTCCCTTACACTTTAGAGATAACTTGATAATTTATTTATAAGCATCGAGTCATCGACCTTGCCCTTTATATAACTGTTGTAAAGGAAGTAATAAAATCTATATTATTAAGTTATCTATATTACCTTCCGCCCGTGATTATCCCGTCCGCGTTGACTTTAGAATTGGGCTTAATGTGAAAACAGAACAGAAAACAGTTTTAATGTGAGCAATCGTAGGATATAGAAATATGCTATTATAAAGTTTTCTATAGGTTTTTTGAAGGATCTAGATTCTCTGAAACATAATTTTTTTATATCTCTACAGAAAAGATTTAGTAGATTACGCACGCAGTGATCTATGAAAGTTATTTTTATAACGACTTGCTAATAAAATATTGATTCTTTTTATTTATATTAAATCTTAATTAGGATATAGGATATATATAAAGTTTGCCTGAAAAAATATCTAATTGAGGGTGAAAATCGCATCAAAATCCGTTGTGTGGCTTAGGAAGAGTCAGCGGATAAACAGAAACGACTTGTTTGAAATTATATATACGTACATATAAACGTTTTGACTTTCTATTATTATAATAACTTAAGATGGTATCTGATCACACACACAAACATTGTAATTGTATATGGTGGTCATTCGAAAATAAACATTTTAAATTTTTACACAATCTACTGATAACGCTAATAGTGTGAGAATTAAGCATTAAAAATACAATCCACCTATTTATAAACTAAAGAATACTGCCTATCTCACTACGACACTGTTGTTATGTTCCATAAACTTTTTAATAGCTTTCGTAAAACGTAATTAAGTAATTAATTACGTGAGAAATAAGTTATCGAAATCAATTAACCGATTATGGTTCATTTTTTTTGGAATATATGTTTAATGATCATTTACGAATCGTTTATTAATATGAGTACGATGCATCATTTTCCTTTAAGCTAATCGTTATTAAGGTATTTGGTTATGTTACGTCTCAGTTAATTTGAAATAAAACTGAAACTAACACGTCTTATGTGAGATGTAAATCATCGTAGACTAAAGTTTTTTTTTACTCGTGAAGTTTAGTGATAATTTTGTGATATAGATTGATAAATTCCGATTGCGTTATCACAAGTAAGGAGGAACCATCACGGAAAATCGGTTTGAGGTAGGTAATAAAGATGTTGACTGATTATTAGAAGGTCTGTCTTTACTTACACTCATGGGAGGTATTATGATTTTTGTGTTCAGTGCTTTGAACACAATCTCACTTGATGTTAAGCGACGATGTGATCGAGGATCGTAAACGCACTAAGCTTGGAGGTACTGGTTCTCAAGTGATGCTGCCGGAACACACCTATTGGTATTTGGCGGCAATTACTTTTAGTTCGAATTTACTGTATTGATAAATATTTGGATTTTGCGTGATTTCTTTGACAACCCTATAGTTCTATATATTCGATTGTTATAAACTCCGTTGCACGATTGAGTTGCACAATTCGAACGACGATCTTTTGTCCACACTCTTTTATATTCTTTGGGAGAATCATCGCACCATAAATAGAACAGAAAGTTATGAAAATGATTTCATGTAATTATAAATAGTCCTCTATTAATTGTAATTTATATCATCATAGCTTTATGTAGAATTAATTAT
The DNA here is from genome assembly GCA_014132275.2 of Samia ricini. Classification (NCBI taxonomy): domain Eukaryota; kingdom Metazoa; phylum Arthropoda; class Insecta; order Lepidoptera; family Saturniidae; genus Samia; species Samia ricini. The sequence goes on from AP028162.1 coordinate 1,459,873, forward strand.
ATATAGTTATATGGATGGAGATTACTGATAATGACAATATAAGTAGTACGAGCCTCGACTTGGCCGTTACCTGAGTGTAAAAAAATAAACATAGCTAAGTCCTACATTTTTTATTTATTATGTCGATTACCCATAAAAGTGAGACAATAGGAAAACAATGGAAAGCTGGCGTAAACGCCAGGTTAGTGCTCAAGGGGTTATTAATAAAAAATAAAAAAGGTTCTTTACAAGACCCTATGTACCTTATTTTTTTTTTTGATGGGAGGAAATGCATTTACGCAGTACCCTTACCTATTGTATTAGTGAGACCGAAGTCCCCCAATACAATAGGTTAGGGGGTACAGAGGGACGAACTCCGTGCCAGTGTGGGACTCGCCCGGGCGTGAAGCGCCCGGAAATACCCACTAAACCCCCCCGGGGCCGTCCGCTGCATTTGGGATGGGGGCGACACGGGGTGGCTTTCGCAAGCACCGCGTCGTATACCCTATGTACCTGCGTGTTATGTGCAGGAGTGTGTGCTCAGTGTTGTGTGTGTAATGCTTAATGCATGTTCAGTGTCACTGTATGACGCTGGCAACGGCGTCAAGAGCCTCCCCAGTTGGGGAACGAGGTGGAGGCATGTAATATTTATAGACAAAGAGTTACTTTCACATGTATAATATTAATCCTAATTACCTATAGTGTCATAAAAACGAACGTGAGTTTGTTTATTTTACGCTTTCATGGCTTAAGCCTTGGATAAATAGGCTTATCTAGGAAAGAGCATTTAAATACCATTCTGGATCAATCTTTTTTCATTTTCGTATTTGGCATAAAATCTTCCACCCCCGCTGGGCAATAAAAGGTTAGTTATGTTAGATTCTTTCTGACTAATCCCTCGGATGTTCCTCCGTCCTTTCTGGCAGGTGCGTGCCGTCTTAACCACATCGTCACTTAACATCAGGTGAGATTGTACTCAATGCCCTGGCCCTATAAAAGTATTTGAAAGACGTTTTAATATTAGCACAATATGAAAAATATTTTATTAACTAAACATTAGTTGACATATTTAATCATTTTTCAACAAAATTTAAAGCTTAATTGGACTCTTATAGCATTACAGTGTCAACTCTCGAAAACCAGGAAAAACAAGATTTAACGTTAAACGCCGAGATCACATAACATTTTACAAAATAGTATTGTTTGGCATAATGTAAATAAAACAAGGAAAGTTAAACCGAAATCAGTTCAAATTAAAAACATTTTGTACTATGATGTTATAATTAATTAATTAAATACCTAGTTAAAAAATTAATTCCATCTATCGATGTTTACAATAAAATAATACGTCAATCACTCTTATAAAAAAAATTAAGAAGATTCTAAATGTACAACTGTCATTATATCAAAATGGTCATCGTATAAGTTGAAACTCTATTGCTTATTCCAAGTATTAATTATAGAATAATTACTAAAAGACCTTTAAAATAATTCATAACCCATTTAACTAATAAAATATAATATAATTATTATCGTTAATGTATTAATTAAACAATGGTGATTCGTTTTAATTTGTTTAATCAAAACGGATAAATTGTTTGGATTTAAAATTCGCATGACCTGCAACGAAGGTTGATCGCTCACGTCCCGTGTTTCAATAACAGACGACCTGTTTCTCACACAAATTAATTAAACATGGCGGCGGCTGTGAAAATATCGTGTTTAAAAACATATAGATTATATTATTGGCAATCAAATGTTGCATTCCTGTCAAAATATATGACGAAAAAATACTTACTTATGATCGCTCACGTCCCGTGTTTTAATAACAGACGACCTGTTTCTCACACAATTAATTAAACATGGCGGCGGCTGTGAAAATATCGTGTTTAAAAACATATAGATTATATTATTGGCAATCAAATGTTGCATTCCTGTCAAAATATATGACGAAAAAATACTTACTTATGATCGCTCACGTCCCGTGTTTTAATAACAGACGACCTGTTTCTCACACAATTAATTAAACATGGCGGCGGCTGTGAAAATATCGTGTTTAAAAACATATAGATTATATTATTGGCAATCAAATGTTGCATTCCTGTCAAAATATATGACGAAAAAATACTTACTTATGATCGCTCACGTCCCGTGTTTTAATAACAGACGACCTGTTTCTCACACAATTAATTAAACATGGCGGCGGCTGTGAAAATATCGTGTTTAAAAACATATAGATTATATTATTGGCAATCAAATGTTGCATTCCTGTCAAAATATATGACGAAAAAAAAATACTTACTTATGATCGCTCACGTCCCGTGTTTTAATAACAGACGACCTGTTTCTCACACAATTAATTAAACATGGCGGCGGCTGTGAAAATATCGTGTTTAAAAACATATAGATTATATTATTGGCAATCAAATGTTGCATTCCTGTCAAAATATATGATGAAAAAATACTTACTTATGATCGCTCACGTCCCGTGTTTTAATAACAGACGACCTGTTTCTCACACAATTAATTAAACATGGCGGCGGCTGTGAAAATATCGTGTTTAAAAACATATAGATTATATTATTGGCAATCAAATGTTGCATTCCTGTCAAAATATATGACGAAAAAATACTTACTTATGATCGCTCACGTCCCGTGTTTTAATAACAGACGACCTGTTTCTCACACAATTAATTAAACATGGCGGCGGCTGTGAAAATATCGTGTTTAAAAACATATAGATTATATTATTGGCAATCAAATGTTGCATTCCTGTCAAAATATATGATGAAAAAATACTTACTTACTTATTGTAAAATCACATTAGTTTTTATCTTGATCGTAAAAAGTTCATAATATTGTCTTTAAATTAGCTTCATGTAAATATATAGGTATAACTTACTTCAATTCTGAAAAAATAATAATAATGGGAATCGTCACCAGGCAACGCTAAGTTCAGACGCAACTTTTTGGTTTACACGTCGTCCACTCAACATATAAATAAATACTCTGCACCCTCCACCTATGCGATATTTCGTGATTTTTTTACGTATGAGGTATACGTAATTTCCTCCTTTGAATTCACGGGAAATTGTAAAAACCTAAATACGGGAATTCTATGAACTTACTATGAGTAATTTTATGAACTAGTATTCGCCTAATTATACGAAATTATTATTAAGCAGTAAGTCTTTCAGTAGCTAGAGCCCAAAAAGGATTGACCACAAATAAACGACAAATTAACTTTATAAAGGATAGCTCAACTGTCAACTCTAAAAGCAAGCCTTTCTCAATCCTAGGTACTGCACCTGACTGGACTATTTTAATGGATACGTACGACAAGCACTATAAAATCCCAGAGGATGTTGGTGTTTCGTCATCCAGACCGGACATATTCCTCTTTTCTAGGCAAATCAAACATATAATACTAGTAGAGCTTACTGTACCGTGGGAAACCAACATTCCAAAAGACCACACAATCAAATTAAATAAATATTACGAACTAACTAATGAACTCAATAAAAATGGCTATGTGGTTAATTTATACGCGGTAGAAGTAGGAGCGAGAGGTTTACCAGCAAAAAACTCTCTATAACCTTCTGAAGGACCTTGGCCTGTCGAGAACTGCAGTAAGTTCTATTTTAGAACGACTATCAAAGGCTGCACTAACAGGTTCCTACCAAATTTGGCTAGGCAGGGCGGGAAACTCGAGCAGTGAAGATGAGCGTTGATGCGCATCTCAAAGGGGGCCTCCTTAAACCTACACCTAGGTCGCAAGTCCTGGGAACTGCTCTGAGTTTCTCCCTCTGCCACACGATGGACCCGGCACCCGCACGGTGAATCCATGGAATGCTAAGAAGTTTGTCTCAAAAATGTGAAGAAAATGAACTAACAGTTTTCCATTATTTCTTTTTTTTTATTGATTTCTAATGTTGACTCTAAATCTCGACAATAGCTACTAAATAAAAAAAATGGTTGAAACAAAATCACCGAACTGTTTAATCTTTGCGTATTTTAGTATCTATACTGATCATAAAACTGAAGTTTTGTCTGTACATTTGATTTTTTTTGTAACAGATATCCTATTTTAGCCGTTACTACACTCGAATCTGGTATTAAAAAAATGTTTGTCGATATCTCTGTTTGTGTGTATATCAGGTTTTAATACAAAAGCGGCTTAATTGACTTCTATGAAACTTGCCAAGGAGCAATTGATAGGCTTTTTTCATTATTTTTAGTCTTTGTGAAATATAGACCGATTTTGATAACGTTTTGTGTGCATATAGTAAATGTTAATAATAATTGGCGATGGAATAGGCTATATAAATTATAAATATCGTTTTTAGAAATTATAAAAAAAAACATGTATCCGAATGAAATTTGATTTACGGGAAGCGTGTGAGTTCGGTAACTGATAGACGACAGAAAAAGAAAACGAAATCGGGGCAACCACATTACATCAAGATCAAATACGTAGACGAAGTCGCGGGCGGCCGCTAGTATGTTTATAAAATAGTAGAACTGTTTGGAAATTAAATAAAAAAAGAAGGTAAACATTACTAAACAGTACACATACGTATGGTCGTTCATAAATCTGTATTTGAATTCTTAGGAACATGTAGTATACGCTTGCATCACTCCATTCGTTCCATACCCATGATGTATAAGGTATCTTGTTCTTACGCCTCCATAGCTACGTTATTACGTATTAATACTCGTGTGCCAGTTCGAATTAAATTTGTAATTAAAGTCGTAATAAGTTCACGTTAGAGACTAGAAAGGATATTTACAACGGATAGTCTAATAGAGAGCATTTTTTTTTTACATTTTATAAAAATCGACGAAACTGTTTTTTTTTTTTTTTTTTTTTTTCGGACCAGAATTTTGTATATATATTTTGTTATGTTTGATAACATATTATTTATTCGTAATTAATGGTGTACATTACAGATTGACAATTGTACAAATATAAATGACTGTAAGTCATTTAAATGACAGCAGCTAGTAATAGCTGCTGTGCCCGGGACTTCGTCTACGTGGAATTCCTCGTTAGTACAACGACGATTTCAACCAAATATAGATCAATACATCTTCTTTATTAAACATCCCCCTCAGGCGGCGACCCAAGACGTGCTTCGTTCCCCAACTGGGAAGGCTCTTGGCGTCGCCGCCGGCGCGATACAGTGACACTGCCCATGCATTGAGCATTACACGCACAACACTCCATACACACTCATGCACATAACAAGCAGGTACATAGGTCCTGTAAGGAACCTTTTTTTTAAATTATATTAATAAAAACTGTAGGGAATAGCTAGGCTCAAACTCGCGAGAGAGTTTTACACTCAGGTGACGGCCAAGCCGAGGTTCGTACCATTTTGGTAGCCCTTGTGCTAGTCACCTTTTGCGGCTGAGTGCCTTCAGCACTCGCCCCCAAAGTCACGGTGAAGCTGTAAAGGCCCTTCCGGTCAACAGCATTAGCTAGGTCAAAAAAAAAAAAAACTTTATTAAACTATATGCACACATTATAACTTACTTTCATAATATCGTTATTTGCACTTTTTTTTTTATCAAGGCATAATACTAATAGACCTAAAGTACCACAAAAAAAAAACAGTGAATAACTATGTTCAATTATGTAAATGCCGTGTGGTGCTTGATGGCTAAGAATAGTACCACCCCATATTAACGCCCCTTCATCCCCTGGGTGTCGTAAAAAACGACTAAGGGATAAACCAGGGGATGGGCAGCAGCATACTCTGAAAACCACAAACACCTACTGCGATCGTCAACCCGCCTGCCAAGCGTGACGATTATGAGATTTAAGCATTAAGGCATTAAGTCTGCCTGTGTACATAAATTTGACGATTGACAAAGTCAGGAATAGTATGATAAGGGAACGCTGTGGTGTGGTAGAGGATGTGGTGACCAAAATAGAGAAAGGTATGCTTAGTTGGTTTGGGCATGTAGAGAGGATGGATGAGAGAAGATTAGCGAAATTAATTTATAAGGCGAGGGTGAATGGGCAAGTCGGTAAGGGTCGACCTAGGCGAACGTATCTAGACCAAATCAATCATGTGTTAAATAAAGGCCAGGTAAAAAGTACTCATAACCGACGAGCATGTATGAAAGCGCTCATGAAAGTAGAGGAAGCGAAAGAGGTGTGTCAAGATCGTAGCAAGTGGAAGGACGTAATCTCTGCCTACCCCCACGGGAGAAAGGCGTGATGATATGTATGTATTTATTTATTTATTTGGGAAACAAACAGTACATTACGCTTAAAACTAAATACATCATATATTAAAATTTCATATTCCAACAAAGTTTCCACGTATTACTAAAACATACAAGCCAACGTGTACATATTAATTTGACAATAAAAATTGTTTAAGATAAAAAAAAAAAAAAGTTTCAAACAAACACGCAAAAGGCACAAGCATTAAAATGAAAATATAGTGCGACAATCAAATTACAAATAGCGAACCAGTCAAATAATAAATAATTAATTTTCCAATCCAATCTTAAAATTATCACTCTTAGTTCGAATTAGTAATTAGTATGTATGTATGTGTACATAAATGGGTGAAAAAAGTGTTAAATACATAAATTTCCTATATTTTGGGGGGGGGGGGGGCTATATCTAGCAGTGACCAACTTTCCGTTGATCATTTAATGTAAGTGTATATAGGTTAAATATGTGGAGAATAATACAATCGTTTACAATCATTTTTTTTTTTCAAATTTTTCCGTACATAATATATCATTGAAATTAAAAAAAGTAGTCATAATAATATATTTACTGGTAATGCCAACCGTCTTTAGTTGTTTGTAACAGTACATTAATAGCCGATGGAGTAACTGTTACAAATTACCACGCGGGTCAACCGCAATAATGCACGGGTTCCGATCCAATGGTAGCTTATATTAGATCGAGAACTAATGGAAATATAACGCTGATTTGTTTTTGAAAAACAAAACATTTCATAATATCCCCCATTTTATCACTAACAGTACACACCTGGAAAGCGGAGGTTCAAATTATAAAATCACGTAAATCGGTTCAGTGCTGCTCAATGTTAATCCAAATAAGTGAACTAATAAACACAGGTTACTTTCAATAACCTCTCTTTGAGAGGTGGGCTAAGAGGTGGGTGAGGAAGTATTCCCTCCTATCCCTACTGGGCCATTGCACGGACGAGGCCTGGTGGGTCTGCCGCAGGGGGCGACGCGGTGCTTGCGAAAGCCATCCCGTATCGCCTTCATCCCAAATGCGGCGGACGGCCGCGGGGGCTTTTAGTGGGTATTTCCGGACGCTTCACGTCCGGGCGAGTCCCTCAGTGGCACGGAGTCGTCGCATTGGGGGACTCCGGTCTTATTAATGCAATAGGTAAGGGAAGTGCGTAAATGCATTTCCCGCCGTCAAAAAAAAAAAAGGTTACTTTCAATAATTACATGTCAGGATATGAAGAATTTCCCAGCCAAGTATAAAATTGTTTTCAGTTTCACATTTATTCTATAAAAATATGTTTTGTGAAATATTCTTGATTAGCAAATGTTTATTTGAATTTTTTTTTATAGCTGATCTGTATACACACTATGTGTGTTACAAAAAGGGTATAATTATCGAATAAAGCTTAATATATAATAACATCATAATATGACAACGATATCATAGCAATCACTTAGATTTAAATGTTCCATAGTGTTCTAGCAGAACCGATGTCCGATTCTGCTAGTATCTTTTTAAATAGACCATGTTATAATCTGGATAATATCGTATGCGTGATAGCGAATAATTCAAGAAAACTCGTATCTATGTAGGAGAAAATAATAAAGAAAGAAATAAGTAAAAGAGAAAAAATATCACAGCATAAGAGGCCGTTCAAGAGTAATGTAAGCTTCAATCTTGGGTTGGCTCTGTTCGTTGCTTATTTTTGCTGACATGTGGGAGGGAGGGGGATGTGAATGCGTAAGCTATATTTACTTAGTAGTTACGCCCGCGTTTCATATATTCTTCACTGTGTTTTCATTTTTTTATACGGAAACCTAATTATTTTAGAAAATTAAAAGTACCCTAAGTTACCCGGAGTAACTTCAGCTATCTACCAAAATAAGTCCAAATCCAAGAAGTCCCGTCAAAATCGATCCAGCCGTTCCGGAGATTACCTATTACAAACAGGAAGCCACACATATAAAAAAATGTATATTTGGTATAGGTATCGTAAATACAATCATATGTATTTAGTAAAAAAAAAAAATAATTTTGACATTACAAACAGACACTTCAATTTTATTTATTAGTATTGATTATTTTTTGTTTCTTTTTTTTTTAATATGCCAATGCGTGATTATCTTTTGAGTAGGAGGAAGATAAGACCTTTGCATACTATTCCTGAGAAGAGGTGGAGAGGGAAGGTCAAAAAAGTCTAAAATATTGCTTATGTAAATCAGGATTGGATAAATGGATAATACACGTACGGACCGGACCTCGGACATGGTACGGCGAGCGGCCGATGTCATCAGTCGCGTAAGCAGGGAAGCGGATCGTTTGCGGAAAATATCGATTTTTAAATCGAATCGTATTTAAGCTTGAAGAAATGATTCACAAAACATCGAAGTCCAAAAGATAGATCTTTCAGACTAATAAAGCATCGATTATTAGAGTAGCCTTTCCGGTTTATATAAATAGTCAAAAATAAAACAGTTTAGTGAAATTTTTTCCTTAGCAGATTGGGCGTTCTTCTTTTATTATTTTTGATGACCTTTAGTGCTGTTAATAAAAAAAATTGGAAACAGTTTTTTGCAATAAATGATGATTATAGTCTAATTTCTACGATACGATACGTATACGGAAGAATACGATTTACGAAAGATTGATATCTTGGACCACGATGTTTTGTTTATTGATTCAAAAAATCGATTTTTTTGAAAAACCTTATTCCTCATCCATACCTAGGCGACTGATTACATCGGCTGCCCGCCATGCCGTATCTGCAGTCCGGTCCGTACGTGTGTTAATAGCTATAATCGCATAGGGCGTATTTTAACTATATGATTTATAGCAATCAACCGAAATACGTCCACTGCTGGATATAGGTTTCCCCTAAAGATCTCCACGACGACCGGTTTTGCGTCAGCCATATCCGGCGTATTCCTGTGTCCTTCACTAAGTCATCAGTCCACCTTGTGCGAGGCCTACCCACACTGCGTATTCCGGTACGCAGTAGCCATTTGAGAACCTGTTTGCCCGTGAGGGGAGGTGATTGCCATAATCGCCACGCTTGGCAGCTGATTTGGCGATCACAGTGTTTGTGTTACTCAGAGGATGCTGCTGCCCATCCTTTGGTTTTTCCTCTTGTCGCCTTTTATAACACCCACGGAAAGATATAGGGTGATACTATTCTTAGCCGACAATATTAGACACTGAATTATATTTTGAAAAAAAAAAAGTTTCAGAAGAATATAGGTTTATGTTTAAAATGACAACAATGATACACATACTTATAGCCATGTTTCGTGTGTGTGTGTGCAAGAAACAAATTATAGTACTATATTACTATAAGGTTCACACGGGATCCGAACCCGCAATACTATCAGATCTGTGTCGCCGGTGATGTAACGTGCGAAATACATTACACAACGTCGACTGACTGACTCCCATTGTTCTCGAATTTAGTTCTGACGTATGCATCTCACCAGATGGTTTCTATGAATGCCCATTGGATAAATGACTTTGTTATTTTTTATTTGTTTAATTCCAGTTTTTTACATGGTGCTTTGACCATAATCTCACCAGATGTTAAGTGTCGATGTGGTCCAGGATGGTAAACACACTAACCCTAGAAAAGTACCGGTTCTCTACACCTATTGGGATTTGGCGACAGGTTTTCAAGGTTTTCAAGGTTGTACCGCTACCCGGGCGGGCATTATTATAAAATGCCCTATCACGATGCAATGTTGAGTGAATTTTGACGTCTAAATGAAACCTGTTTAAAGATATTTTATTTTGTTTAAAGTGTTTTAATATGCGAAATTAATTATTTGAGTTACATTTACACTGTAGGGTTACCAATTATTTTGACAAAAATAAAAAAAACGTATTAAGTAGGAAATTAAATTGTTTGAATATGGGAAACGTTTTCGGAAGACATGAATAGGTATTTTTCAAACTTATGTTTTTATTTCCTAAAAAATATTTTTCGGTGGTTTAACGACTTTTTTTATATCTTTGAAAGATTAACTGAATTTATTAAATTTATAGACGATGCTTCTTTCGCCTCCCCACTTGAGATTTCTTATTTAAAAAAATGTTAGTGATAATTGAAGACACTTCAATAAGAATAAATAAGATTTTGTTTTTGATTTTATGCATCGCAGTAAAAATTGGGAATGGAGTATTTTTTAGATACTTTATCTTTATGCAAAAGTGTAAAGTTTATAGAAAATACAGTATTATAAGGTATGGTTGTAAACCATAATTTACGCCTACCAGACAGACAATACTTTTCAAGAATAAGTAACATACTCAGATATGTTTCACAACGATCGATATGTAGAGTAATATTTATTAAAACGGTAGACAATTAAAAAAAACCTATTAAAATAGATCGGAAATTATGCCGAAAGTGGCCGAATATAGGAATACGGTTACGAAATGTACAATCTCACTGCACACCTGTTATATCTAATGCGCCGTGAACATTCGTCTGTACGTTTATCGAAGTCAGATTTCAATGAGGCTATAGTGAACGCAGACCGACAGAAACAGATTGTGCACTTGAGTATTATAATTTTGGAATAAACAATTATAATCTACGTGGGATTATCCAATGTAATATAAATTCAAACGAAAGACGATCACTGCTGGGGCATAGGCCTTTTCCAAATATAAGGACAACAAATAAAGATAAATTAAGCACCAGTGTATACGGTTTTAAAATTTGTAATTTAATATAAAATTGTAACTCCTGGATTAAAACAATGACCACCAATTTCTTATCTTCCAATATGAATAATACTTAAAATGTAGAATTAAAATAAATAATGGAAATTGTTGTATGCGAATCAAGCCTCTTGGGAACAGCTAGCATATAATATACAATGAATATAATGTTTAGCTTTGAGACGAAAGGAAATTCGAAATAAAGAATGAAAATGAACTAGCTGTTCCGTGTAACTTGTTTATGGCGAATATAGTAAGTCTGCGCGTAAATAAACTTTTTCTATCGACTGTTATTACTTTCAAAAGCCGATCGACCCTGATTTTCTAAAATGGCGTGTGTAGGTAATGATTTTTTCTGTAATACCTATTTTTTTATCAATCGTATAGGTACTCTCTACATCAGTTTTTGGTGGGATTTTAGTCTGTGATGTAGCAGTTATTGTCTTTAAATCATTAAGTTGCGAATATTATGAAATTTTGGTGTCGTTTTGGACTGCTGACTGGGTCAATTTGTTCAGTGAATTAATTTTTTTCGAGAGAAGACAAGACAATTAATTTTTTTTTTCTCTTTTCGTTTGAAGTCAGTTTTGTTTATAATCAACTGTTTACAATTTATTGTTTTATTTTCGTTTCGCTGAATAAGTCATTTCATTTCAGTAATAAAATTTTAATTTAATTAGCAGAAACAGTATTTTATTTAGGGTCCTAATTTAAGTTCAATCTTGTAATAGTACCAAAAGTCCCCTCGTCATTATTGGACTCATAAATACGGATTCGATACTTACCTAAAATTAATAAAAAATATTATTAAGTACTAACCTCTGTTTTTACTCTGCATATTTTATCGATATATCCATAAAAGCTATTTTTAAGCACTATTTGGTTTGTTATGTTGGTATTCCTGTTGTTTAATATCTTTGTGGTATCTGTTGGGATTGGAGTGCCACGTAAATTGATTTTATTGGTTAGTATGGAAGTCCCGTCTCATAAACGTAGTGATTATATTATCTCTGTTCACTTCTGGAGGAACGTCAACGGCGAGCGCCTACGTTCCTCGTAATCTTATTCCATTTCGTGTGTACCATAATTAGGACTGATCCATTGAACGATTCTGTAATTACTAGGCTATTGATTTTATTTATATTCTACTAATTACTTCGCCGACATTTATAAATATATTATCAAAATCAAATCAAAATCAAAATTTATTTATTCAGTTTAGGCCCTAAGAAGGCGCTTATGAACGTCTAAAACACTACCACCGGTTCGGGAAACAACCCAGTCGAGAAGAGCGCAGGCAAGAAACTCGATCTGGTTCTTTTTTTTTATAAATATAATATAAATCATATTTTTTGTCATATAAAAAAAAAACTATACAAATCATAGTCTTAATAATGTTAGCGGATGCGCACAGAGATGTGGGTTAATTCCAGACATCACTATCGTTCACGTAATGACCCACCCTGTAATAACCTTTTGAGATTAAAACTTGCTTGACATAATACTTGAACTTATTGTCAGGTAAATCGGTAATGTTACTTGGGCTCTTATTGTAAACCCGAATACTATTACCTATAAAGCTTTTATTACACTTACTTAACCTAAAGCGTGGGGCGGCCAACTTGTCTTTACTTCTAATATTAAAATTATGACGATCATTCACTATTTCGAGCTTGTCTAAATTTTTACGAATATGCATTAAGTTATCGAAGATGTATTGAGAGGGTAAAGTTAAGATATCTGTTTCGTGAAACTTGCTCTTTAGAGATTCGCGAGCTCCCATATTGTATATTGCTGTATATTAAGATTAAGACGCTTTGGTTGATCCTGATAACAAAGCGTGGAAACGCCTTTATGTAGAATAATTAATTGGTTACATCAAGGACTTTAATAACTATGAATCAGTTATAAAAAAATATCAATGTAAATTGTGAAGATTAGTTAGTAATTTAAATTTTAATATTATAATAATATGTGAAAATTTCTAAACGCATGGATTGATAGATCCCAGTACACAAAGGAGTTGAAAATTTAACAGAATATTTATGATACGCTCGCATAACACAATCATGCATAAACTGTAAGGATCACGAAGGTAGGCTATTTTGTCAATCGTATCTCTTTGATGCGTTTACCTAAATACTTGAATGATACTTTTACTTAGTTGATAGTATATGTATTACATATTATGTAATAAGTTTTGAGTTTAGGTAATATTGAATTATGTCAACAAAAAAAATTATCAGCAAAAAATCTAGACTTAGGACCTATAAGGCGCTGAATAATTACGAAGATAGAGCCGCGCGCACAACTAGTAAAAACACTACATACCACACACATGTCACTACGAATACAAAATACGATAATGACAATAATAAATTGCAAAATATTAAAACTGTTAATTATCCAATGAAGTATGAGAGGCGTAGAGGTAATTGGTCAAGCCGTTTGACCTCACAATTAACATCTTGTTTTCCACCTGATCCACGCGTATGTATGCCAGGGCTATCTCACAATTGTGTTAATAGATTCATAGGTAGGGTTGCACCATGTCAAGCATGTCTTAATTTCAAAAGGTTGTTACAGGGTGAATCAATACGTGAACGATAGTGAGGTCTGGAATTTACACCCCTCACTGTGCTTTCGCTAACAATTTTTGTTTAAAAATAAAATGTATAAACTATATTTTGAATTTATATTAAAAAAAGAACCAGATCGAGTTTCTTGCCGGCTCTTCTCGACTGTGTTATTTTCCGAACAGCTGGTAGTGTTTTGACGTCCATAAGCGCCTTATTAGGGTCTAAATTGAATAAAGAATTTTTTCACTTTGAATTGGGTTGTTCTTATTTAAACTATCTGTAGATTTGAGAATGCATTTTCAAGTAAAATCTTTTGCATGTAATTGCGAATATAGTGTTTTTTTTTTACTTATATTAAACAAAGTTCTAGGTCGGGCTGTTAACAAGTAAAAAATAGTTTTAATATATATTAAAAATGCATGATATGATAAATGGGATATGATAAATAATTAATTTTTTTTCTTGTTCCAGAAAACCAAAGATGGAGACGCGATGGAGTTATGTGACTTTATGGACTGCTTTTTATTTTGTCTCAGGTAATTATTTATTTTTATAGATTTTTTTTTCATTTCATTTTGATATTAAAAAATCATACAAAATCGAAGTGATAGCAGAACTTAATTAGTAACTCTCAATTGGCATTTTTTTACCTGGTCCTATTTTGGTGTTAACTGACATATATCTAAGAACACCATAAAAGTGCATTTGTTGAAATAATCAGACACGCGATTGCCGGTAGGTTTTGAAATTTACTTTGTTTGATCACGATATTTGTCTGAAATGAAAGTTCAGACTTTTAGTATTCGTATTCAGCCCTAATTAACGTGTATTCCGAGTGTTACTGAGCCACCAGAGCAAATTTTAAAACTTTCACAACAAAAGTTGAACTAGATTAATTAGAATGTTCCGTACAACTGAACATGTTATTAGCATTAGAGAGTGTAACAAAGAATCTTGTACATACATGGGTACATAAAGGCGCTAAAAATACTAAGGCTAAGGGTCAACTTACAAAAATATATAATCGAGATTTTGGTGTAAAACTCAAAATCTTGTAACTATGTGTTTTTTTTATAAAATAGTAGTAAAAAAATACTTATAATATATTTATTTTATTCTATCCACAAAAGCGAAAACATGTTATGTCTTTGCTTATCAGTGTCAAGATGTATTTTTTTTAAAGTACGTTTGTCTTGTAAGCCATGTCCCATCGTAACAAATGTTACTACTAAAACTATTGATTCTAAATCGAATTTTTACTGCGTAATGGAGCTATCGAAGCCAATCATCTAACAGTTTAATCCGGCTCGAAGGACCAAATTTTATTTATTTAATAAATTAAATTAATTTTAATTACTTATTGTAAAGAAATATACAAATAGAAACTGCCGCGCGTGAGACGTTCTAAGCGACGATGATGGACAATAATTGGACGGACCAGCTGATCCGCGCGTGGGCGTCGGTTTGCAGGCGCGGGTGACCGGAATGAATGTACTAGGATCCCCCCCGTCCACGCCTTGCTGCCCATCACTGCATTAACATGCATACCTAGAATACAAAAAATAATAATTTAAAAATAGACTACAAACTAAATTTAAAAGCACTACACATCATTCTAGCCGAACTTGATGTAACATCTACCAGAACGCTGTAATAGACGCAAAGATCCCAGATATTTATATTAAACCTAGTGACTAGTAACATCCTATTATTATGGCTATTTGGACGTTTCATCATAAAATGGACAACAAAAATTTTACCACGATTATTACATAATGGTAAATCTTTAATTTTCATGAGAATTTCTAAATGGGAATTTCGGGTCATATTACCTTGTTTAAGCCAGGGAACAGATGGCGGCAGACACATGTGTAATTTTGTTTTTGTAAATTTTCAGTCCTATCAAACAAGTTACCAGTATTCACTCATGATATGAACAATTTGGCTTTGTCTGAGAGTACGCCCGTCGGAACAGTGGTCTACCAGCTCAAAGGAAAAGACCCCGAGGGGTTGCCTGTAAGTTTTTCAACTTTGTAATTTGGATAAAAATAAGTATTATTATAAGGAAAGGGTCTAGCAATAATCAGAAATATATTCAGGATTTCCCATACTTTTATGTTGTCATGTATAGGATAAAGTATTTTGCATGTTATTTTTCCTCAATTGTTGTGTACTTATTATGGACATGCTTAATGCAAATCCACGTAAATGATTAATTTGATAAGAAACGATGATGGCGCAGTTGGAAACGTAAAGAAACCAAAACATACTACTAGGGTATTTTTTAATAATGTCCGCCTGGGTTGTTACCTACCACCATTAAATTTGAAAAACCTGTCGCCAAACATTAGGTGTGTTCTGGTGACATCGTTTGAGAGCCTTATCTTTGAGCTTAGTTTGTTTATCAGCCTGTACTATAATAATTCATTCAACGTCATTTGACGTTAAGTAAGATTCTTCAAAGCACGGTATAAAAACCTACACTAAGTTATAACTCTATGTCATTAAGTTCTATTTTTACGTTACAGATAAAATACAGTCTAGTCGGTACGGACAAATTTTCCGTTGATCCAGTGAGCGGTAACGTGACATTGGATCGCCCTTTGGATAGAGAGGTCAGTTTCATTAAGATTATTTGTGATGTTGGTCTATCCATTGTTATAAACAATAACTTTCACAATATGATATAATGTTATACTCGATCGTAAGTGCGTGAGTATCTTTACGTGACTTACCTTCGAAGTCTAATGAACGTGTAACCGTAACCCACGAAATAATAACACGAGCGCTATTTAGTTTTGTTTCGTCTAAAGCATCTATTGGCGCATTCTATTAAAAACTCGTAGTTAATTACAAGAGTATGTTTTTAGGTGGAAGATACGATAAAGTTCCTAGTTTCTATAGAAGATGAGGATCCGGAGAAGTTGAAGAATTTAGTACAACTGCAGCCGGTGACTGTCATTGTTTTAGATGAGAATGATAACCCACCTTTATTTAAAAATGTAAGTACATTTAACTCACATTCTGCGTAGATATTGGTAGGGAAAAGTGTTTCGAATATAGCTTTATCTTTGGTTTAAATATTATGGTATCTTTATTTCAGAGCCCTTATGAAGTTGACGTACCTGAAGACGAGGAGATTGGTACAACTATTTTGAATAACATAGAAGTCGAGGATAAAGATTTTGTTGGCGACAGCCTTGAAGTAGGATGTGTTCCTAACGAACAGGTAAATAAACCAAACAGTAAAAATGACCTGCGAAAAGTTTCTAGTATTTCTGGAACTAGATTATGAGTGTCAAAAACTTGTATTTTCAGTGGCCGCAGGCTTGTGAAACTTTCGAAGTGATCACTTTGAGCTCCACTGCCCACCAGTTTACAGGAGCTTTGGTCCTCAACAAACCTCTGAATTATAACGAGAAACAGTTCTATCAATTCCAGTTGTATGCCACAGTGAGTACATTAGAAAATTTGTTAAGGTTATTAACTCATTATTCATATATAATTAATTAACTATATTAAACGATTACAACCAAATATATATCCTAAAAACAATTGAGTAAAGTTCACTGAAATTCATAGAATTAGGTTTTTAAAAATGACTAAAATGGTGTTAATGCAGGAAAAAATTAAACCTTAAATTAGTATTTCTTAATTATATTAACCGCAACGTTTATTTCAATATCACTTGATTTCTAAATTACTGTAGAGACTTCATCAACATCTAACGGCACACTAGCGCGAGCCGCGGGCGCACGGGTTACATATATTTAATACCTCGTATGAGAGAAGTCCGTGTGTCCCGTCTCGCTCGCACTCTGCACGTTTCTGATTGACCACCGTAATCTTTGTAAGCCCTACGACTAACGAGGGATCTTTTAGAATTTAAGTTTCACTATATGTCCTCAGAATTAATCAGAAAGCATCAAATAATCAGAAAGCATCAAATATTCAGAATCAGAATAAGCATCAAATAATCAGAATCATAATCAATTAATTAATCATATAAGAATCAACTAAGAATCAGTTAATAAATAACTTTCAACGTGTACCACGACTTTCCCTCCAGTCATCCTTCAACTAGCGAGAAGAAACTAAATTACTTTCAGTAGGTAATTGGATTTTACACCCTTTATAGGCAATATTTAATTTATTATAAGTATTACTTTGAAATTATCTCATTAACAAGTTAAGAAAAGATATGCAAACAGAACGTACTTTAAACTAGGAAATAAGTGTTTCATTAAAAATTTTGCTTGCTGTTCATAAAGAATTTGTTGTCCATGTGATCCAGCATGGTCAGGCGTTTTTGTTTTTATAGCAATAAAAAATGATCTCAATTTGTCTGGAGGTATATATACATATGTACATATAGAGTACAATTTAAAATCAGCGGTGATTTATCTAAAGATCGACAATCTATCGTCAGTCTTGTAATTTCCATTTATTTTGAATACCGAAACCAGAGTCATTATGATAGGTTAAGTCAGACACGAAAATTCTAAAGGTCTCTGCCCACTAGACCGTATCATACGATGACCGTGTTATGAACGTATCAGGCACGTAAAAAAGCACGACACGCACTACCATGCCTACTGCATCGTATTGACTTTGTTCTATGCCCGTATCATACCCGTATATAACGGTTTTCATGTCCGTTTGCTACGCGTAACTCTTATGCCCGGTCGCAATATCTATGGCAAATAGAATTTCATATATGGAACCCAAATTATTATCCAAAATTTGCTACTAACATTAAGCTAAATATGTCTCAAAAATTCAAATACCTGTCAGTAAAACTGCATTGAATCACATGATGATGTGCATGATTTTATTCACAATTTCATAGGTTTATTTTTTTTATTTTTACTCGGAACCCTAATTATTTTCGAAAAGCAGGCTGGAGTTACGCGAAGTAACTTCAGCTATATAACAAAAAAAGTCCCGTCAAAATCGGTCCATCCGCTCCGGAGATTACCCAGAACAGATTATCGAGAATAATTAGAATTCTCTATAAAAACATTTAAACTGCAGTGAAGAATATATGATACGTAGGCGCAGCCAGGTGAACATAGTTTCTTTCAAATAAACGATAATTTAATAAACATGCTAGGTTGTTTATATATTTCCGAAATTTCCTTACAAGCCATGTATTTTTTTCAGAGAATCCATATACATATTTCGGATGTTAAAAATTATATAGCGATTCATATTTACGAACACACTATCAGTTTTACGACGTCCATATTAATAAAAACGTAAGCATTCGAACTTTAAAAAAATATATGTATTTCTATTGTCTTGCGTTGTATTGAAAGAAATACACAGTATAAGCGGCAACGTCGCTGTGGGCGACATGCGCGCACTCCTGAACGGCAACGTCGCGTATGATCGCGTATGACACGCGCGCGGCACGTGCAAAATATTCTAGTCGGGAAATCGGTGCCGGCCCGTTCATGGCACGCTGCGATCCTGTTCGGTGACAGATCAGTCTAGTGGGCATAGTCTCATAGTAACTCATACAAACTATATTTTTTTTTGCATGTGCCTGTACGGTTACGGTCATGGTATGATACGGTCTAATAGGCAGAGTTCCTTAAAGTTGTAGAATTTCCTAGAACTGTCCAGTGCAAAGCTGAGTTCGTTTGCAGGACGGCACGCAAAACTCGACGGCCCACGTCGAAGTGAAAGTTGTGGACGTCCAGAAACTCACCGCCGGTTTTCATCGGGAGTATGACCGGGGCGCTTTCCGAGGACGCTCCAGTGGGCACTCTCGCGCTGACCATCAAAGCCCGGGACGCTGATAGAGCTCAACCTAGAGACGTCGCTTTAGAACTTGTCACTAGTAAGTGTTAATACGGGGAAATGTAATAGCATGGAAATAGACCGCAGGCGTGGTTTTTTTTTGGTCAACTTTTGTTCCAGTTATTTGATATAATTTATCCAAAACTATAAGACAACAAAAGGGAAAGTAGGGTAAATAGTTTTGATGTTAACGAGAGATAAACTATTGATTACAATTTTTTTTCTAACCTAGCTAATGCTTTTGGATCGGAAGTGCATTTATAGCTTCCTGTGTGATTGATATTATTGTATGAAACTAAACGTTGTATGTCTCTTAAATATGTCTATTACCCATAAAAATGAGACAATAGGAAAACAATAAAAAGCGGGCGTAAACACCAGGTTAGTGCTCAAGGGGTTAAAGGAAAAACACAGGTGCGAGTTAATTTACATGTGGCGCCATCTCTTGGTGATGTATGGTAAATAACGAACTACCCGACTTTATTATTGAGAGATTACTTTTTAAACATAGTATGACGTATTTTTACATTGTACTTTTTTATAGCGGCAGTATAGTATATTGAATTTAGTAAATGGATGTGATGCGCAATGAAACTCTCTATTTTGAGATTGACAAAACGATTTTACTGTTTTACACATAATTTCGCGAATAAATATTTATTAGGTTATTAAAATGATTGTTACGAGGTTAAATAGAAACATCTAGAAGTTTGATGTTCCACGTGTTTTCATGTCCGTTTACAAAGTTCGACCGAGTAGTTTTAGCGGACGGACAGGGGCAGGAGCAATATAAAGTAGACGTATATTTTGTACTATTATAAGTGACATCTCAAATCAAATACAAATAGCAACATATAATGTTAGAACCTTATCGATATACGACCGTTTATTAGAACTAGAAGAAAGAATCAATAAAAGAAACGAAATACGATGTAATTAGGATATAATCAGAAATAAGACGCCAAGGTACGAAAGTAGAGGAGTAGTAAATGGGCATCTTTGGAGGAGGCCTTTACCCAACCTGGGGTATAGAAATAAATAGAAAAAAAAAACTCATATTAATTTGTACTTAGATATAAGATTACTTGTGTATAATATATAAGCAAGAAATAAAAGGCTTTTTTATTTTTATTTTATTTATTTTATAAGTGACATCTACCTTCAATTTTCAGTCTATCGGTGTTATGAGGAAAAAAATATTTCTTTCTCAGTCATATTTTGATAATAAGAACAATATCTTACAGATCCTTTGGATTTCTTCCTTTTGGATAGTAAAAGTGGAGAATTGAGAACGGCAAAGCCTCTTGATAGAGAAGCTTTAGCGGATCCGTCTTCACCTCTCAATCTCACAGTCCGAGTGAGTATAATTAAATTCTTTTTGATCAGGAACTATACTTAATTGAGTTTAGACGCTAAACTAAGACTAAGGTTAGTTTTCTAGATTTTTAACACAAAGGTGGTAGTTAGACTTTTACAGGAAATATATTTATTGAGTGAAATGACCCTGTCTAAAGCTTCATACACACTGACAGAGTAAAGCGTGCGATTTTTTTTGGCCTGCTAGCTGCAAACAATATTCATTTCGCATTAATATGAAGTGTATAAATAAATGGCTAATATTTTACTTTATTGTTAATTTTTTTGATTTAAAATAAAATGAACTCTACTCGCGTGTGGTTAATACAACACTTCTTTGATTCTACAATTATTATTTTTTTGTTTACATTTCAAATAATTAATAATGTAATTTTAGTAACGTAATGCTACATTGATTACATTATTTTTTATCTTCCAAAAGAAATTTATATCTAATATAAAAATATTAAACAATAGGTTATTTGATTAAATATAACTCAATATATCGAGATAAAAGTGTAAATTTTTAGATGGATATAGAGAGTGTTAGTATATACAGTAATACCCCGCTTTACGCGAGGGATACGTTCCGAAAAAATTCGCGTTAACTGAAATTCGCGTATATCGAGGTTTATGATTAAACAGTCAAAATTTAATACAAAAAAATACAAATCATTTTAATCAATCACTTTAATTCTAAGAACACTTTATGCAATATATACTCTTATTTTTTACGGAAAAATACATCTATTGTCTTTACATTATGTTTATACGCACTCGTTCGCGTAATGCGAGGCATTTGCGCGCGAAATTTGACATTCTCGTTATAGTGAAACCGCGCGTAAAGGGGTCGCGCTAAGCGGGGTATTACTGTATTTGTTACAATGTAAGCTAGTTTTACGTCATATTGAAGTATGATACGCTCTCTCTCTCTCTCTCTATTTGCCTCTCATAAAATATCCTTATTTTGATTATCTAATTTTTGAAAGCAGTTTTTAATATCAAAAAAATCAAAACGAAGCATAGCAGCTTTATATAAAAACATATTAGTTAGTCTTAATTGTAAAAAAAAGACCAATTTTAATTATAACAAGTTATCTTAATTTTCAGTTATTATTATCAGTGATCAGTCGTATTTGTGGTTTATTTTGTTTTTTGACAATACAGTATAAAATAAAGTAGTCCACATCTCTATTTTTATATAGCTAGACAAACCGCGCGATAAAAATTATCAGTGTGTGTTGACCTTTATAAATCGCGTTACAAAAGGCGACGGAGCTGGTGAACGGTGTGCCGCTGGTTTCGGAGGTGACGTCATCACTAGCGACGGTGACCGTCACCGTCAAGGACGTGAACGACGAGCCGCCGCGGTTCAACCGGCGCGAGTACAGCGTACAGATACCGGAGAGCCTGCCGATCGGTACTCCATTACCCAATTTGGATATGGTCGTCACGGACACTGATGTTGTAAGTGTGTTTTTTTTTATATAATTTCTTTTTAGGCTCTTTACTTTGACCACAATCTCACTTGATGTTAAGTGATGATGTGCTCCCAGGATGGTAAACACAGTAAGCCTAGAGATACTGGTTCTCAAGTGATGGGTGCCAGAACACACCTATTGGAGACAGGTTTTCGCTCTTGAAGGTGGTAGCTACCCAGGCGGGGGTTATTAGAAAATCTATATATATATATAAGCAAAGTTTATTTCTTTGTTCGAAGTAAACTCGAAAACTACTGGATCGATCAGCGTGAAACCATAACCATTCGACGTGCAATTAATCGTAGATGCTTATAGGATATATATTTTTCAAATTCTATGAGCCCTTTGCCATGTTTTCTCAATTTGTTTATTTATTATTGCTTAGACGCGCCATCACCTCAAAACTACTGAACATATCGGGATAGGACTAATACCTTTCAACGCAGTATTAGTAGTAGACAGGTATTTCTTGGATTCCACCGATCCTCTCTCATTTCTTTTTCGATTTACTCTTTTGTACATTTTCCACTTCAATTTACGCTTATATACATTTTTGTCCGCTAATAAAAACAAAATACTCTTACTTTTATTCATTCATTTGTTTTTTTTTTTTTTAAATTAGCTATAAATGAAACGTCATACGCACAGAAAATATGAAACTCGGGCGGAGCCGCGGGCACCAGCTAGTATACATATAACTACCACATTTATATACATTAGGGTGTGTCAAAAAATTTGTTTATTTTTACATTGTCCGGGCTGGTATTATTAGAAAATGCTTTACCACTATGCTATGGTTACCTCAGGATGTTTTTCTTCACCGAAAGCTCAGGTTCATTATAGAACTCCCCGGACTGCTGACCTTTGGTCATGCTTCCCTTTGAGAGGTGGGCGTAGAGGTGGGTGGGGGAGTTCCCCCCCCAACCCCGCTGTGCCATTGCACGGACGAGGCCCGGTGGGTTTACCGCAGGGGGCGACGCGGTGCTTGCGAAAGCCATCCCGTATCGCCCCCATCCCAAATGCGGCGGACGGCTCCGGGGGGTTTTTTTTTAGTGGGTTTTTCCGGACGCTTCACGTCCGAGCGAGTCCCACACTGGCACGGAGTCGTCCCTCCGTGCCCCCTTACCTGTTGCATTGGGGGACTTCGGTCTCACTAATGCAATCGGTAAGGGCAGTGCGTAAATGCATTCCCCTCGTCAAAAAAAATAGATTCATTATAGAAGAGTTGAGTAGGTTTGAACCTAAGACGATCGACGTGCAATCCGACTGCAGTACCAACGGCGCCAACATCGTTTCATTAGTGTCTAAACAAATATATTACGTTGCTCACCAAAATTTAAAGATGAAATTAATTAAGTTAAATCTTTAAATAATGCATTAGAAATTGGTAAATAAGTGATATTAGGTTTTAAAATTAACAGTCATCGTTTTTAATTTATATCTCTTAGTATAAAGTTTATTAGTCAGACAGTTCAGGTAGAAAATATTCCCCGCAGGGTCTCAATTCCGTGTTCAGCCTTCGCCTGTCGAACGAGTTCGGAGCATTTATCGTGGAGCCGGCTGTAGCTACCGGCAGTGCCTCAGTCACTCTCCGGCTCAACTCCACTCTGGACTACGAGGATCCGAATCAGAGGAAATTTATATTGGAGGTCAGTCAACTAGATTTCATTATAGTGTAAAGAAAACTTAAAAAAAAAAAACGGCTAGGATATAATAGATGACATGTTGAAGTCAATGGTAAAGAACTTCACACCTATTGAAAAGACACGTGATAATATAAGTTTTTTTTTTATAGCGCCTTTTAGAAACGCCCGTACTCGACTCGAATACGCCTGAATGTTTTAAAAAAACTTCGCCTCATTTCTAGACTTCCAGAATTTCCTCTGCCTATTCAACGTCCATTGCTGGACATAGGTCTCCCCCAAAGATCTCCTCGACGACCGGTCTTGCGGTCTATCTTGTGGAGGGCATACCCACGTCTTTCTGTGCGTGGTATCCATTCGAGAACCCGTTGGCTCCATCGGGCATCGGTTCTGCGAGCAATGTGCCCAGTCCACTGCCACTTAAGAATTTCCTCATCGTCTTATAATTAAAATGCAGCTCTGATGAAACTATAGCTTAAATATCTACATGTTTATAAAAGGCGACAGTGACTTCTAAGGATTGAATCGGATTAACCCAAAGAAGTCCACGGCTGGACATAGGTCTCCCGCAAAAAGGGGAGTATTGCAATAATCGCCACGTTTGTCAGGCGAATTTATTTGTTTATTTATTTATACTTAATTTACAATTTGTGTAAAAAGGCGGACTTAATGCCGGAGGCATTCTCTACCAGTCAACCTTAGGGTGGTGCAGAGATATAATAAAATAGGTGTGATAAAAGATAAATAGAGAATAGAGATGATTGGAAAATGTAGAGAAAGAAAATATGTGACATTTATACATAATACATATGATATTATATGTACATATACATACACACATACCTATATATATATACAGTAATACCCCGCTTTACGCGAGGGATACGTTTCCGAGAAAAATCGCGTTAACTGAAATTCGCGTATATCGAGGTTTATGATTAAACATACGTCAAAATTTAATACAAATCATTTTAATCAATCACTTTAATTCTAAGAACACTTTATGCGATACATACTCTTATTTTTTACGGAAAAATACATCTATTGTCTTTACATTATGTTTATACGCACTCTTTCGCGTAATGCGAGGCATTTGAGCGCGAAATTTCAAATTCGCGTTATAGTGAAACCGCGCGTAACGGGGTCGCGCTAAGCGGGGTATTACTGTATATATATACATACATACATACATACATACATACCTATATAATTGGCGATCACAGTCAGATGTTTGTTGTACTCAGAGGATGATGTTGCTCATCCCTTGGTTTATCCCTTAGTCGCCTTTAACAACACCTACGGGAACGATATGGGGTGGTGCTACTCCTATTCGGCACCACATGGCCCTTATAATCTTTCTCATTTTATAATGAAAGAAAAACTAAAATCGTTCTGATTTTGGAGGAGGAAACAGGGGAATACGAATATAGGTATTATATAATTATCAGCCCGAGTTGTGGTTGTGTCCCTTTTTCACTGTATGATGCGATAGCAATAGGTTCCTGAAATGCGTATTCTTTAAATTTGTTGCCGGCCGCGTTTCCTCTTAAGTTGTGCGTTCGTTGTTAGGTGATAGCGGAGGAAGTGAATACATCGCCGCGGTTGTCATCGAAGGCCAGTGTTTTGGTCTCTGTGACGGATGTGAATGATAACGCGCCGCAGTTCCCCGAGGAGCCCTACTCCGCTAGCGTGGCGGAGGCGGCTCCGCCCGGGTCCAGGGTCGCAGCCCTGCGAGCCACCGACCGGGATACTGGAAGGTATATGCACTTGAAAGCTTCAGAACTAAACATAACGGTCACTGCTCTAAAACACAGTTTCTCAACCTTATTTTGCTCACTGACTGTTCAATTCATGGACATACATTTTTAGGTTTTAATTTGGCAACTGCCCTAAATAAGTTTATTGTATTTTTCTTACTCTGGTAATACTGGTTTCCTTTTCCTTTTTATCTTTTGTTTTATATACGACACAATATGTCTTCTGTTACATTCTGTATTTAAAATAGGAATTGTAACACCACCAATAATAACAGCAGTCGTCAAGAGATGGCGCCACAAGTATTTTAGATGCCGCTATCGGAACATCAACTTGAAACAAGGACCTCCAAACTGTAATAACGTTAATGTGTGAAACAACATAACTCTAGGGACTAGTTCAATGCACGCTATGCGCTTTCACCTTTGTTGAGACGTTTTAGTGTAGTTGAACTAGAAAACCGTTATCATTCACGTATACTTCCACCCACGACCCCTCCCCCCCACGTTGGAATATACTGGTTCGATCCGGCGCTGAGAAATTGTATTTGACTCTCTTGCTATCTCCTGTAAATAAAGTCGTTGAGCACGAAGGTTGTTCTTCTCTTCCCTTCCTTGTCGTCGAGTACGAAAAACTTGTACGAATAAAATTTATTTCTAACATAAAGCTGTGTATTACTATATAATATACAAGCTTGTGGTCCTTCGAGCCGGATTTAAACCAGCGACCTATGGATTGCTTAAACAGACAGATTGCTGAAACATAGTCTCAGATTTTCTAAACTCATCAGTAACCTAACCCTAATCACGGGTTCAGGTAAATTTTCTACTAACCAAAATCTTTCCATTACACTGACCACTTTGAGAATATATTTTTTGTAGTCACCCGTTTTAATTTTTTTGCCTTTTTAAATTATATGTTTAATCTGCCCACTCCCCCTCTGAGCTATGACAATTCCCTCTAATTTTTCTGGCTCTTGTACTTCCACAGGGGGGCGTTTATACTAATAACAACACAATTCGTAACAATATCCTTTCAAAAATCTCCGTACTCTTTAATGTGAAAAATCATAAAAAAGGCACATATTCAAGAGACAATTTAGTTCCATGATACGGCAAAAGATAGCTTGCAAATTACTTTCTTAAATATAAAACAGTTATAATGAAGTGGATAAAGTTATTTTATTAGCATCAGTTTAGCTAGGGGTTAGGGTCACGATCACCATACACATGGTAAAAAAAGCAGCGAGTTCCGGTATTAATAAAGAGCCGTCCAAGTACATCGTAAGCAGAATTTGAGACATTCTTACCATTTTTTTAAAATGAATATTCAGTGCTTCAAAGCTCATACAAAACGGCGGTCATTATACTAGAACTGTTTAGAGAATTTTTGTGGCATCTCAGAGTTAATGTTCCGTGTTATTATTTCCCATACTCTTTGTGTGCAATAACGTTAGTCCAGAAAACCATAAATTACGTAAAACACCACAAGAACTACGATAAGAAATCGCGTGCATATCGCAGTAGTTCGACGGGGTTGTATGCAAAAGGGCGCATAAAAACATTTCTTTTTTGCTATTTATCTTAAATTTGTTCGAAACTTAAGATTTCTTCTTATATAATGCCAATCTGTAGATACACAAATTGTGCCGATGTCATGTGGGTGAGTTTATTTCTGACGCGGTGCTTGCGAAAGCCACCCCTTGTCGCCCTCATCCCAAATGCGGCGGACGGCCCCGGAGGGTTTTAGTGGGTATTTCCGGACGCTTCACGTCTGGGCGAGTCCCACTCTGGCACGGAGTCATCCCTCCGTGCCCCCTTACCTATTGCATTGGGGGACTGCGCTCTCACTAATGCAATAGGTGAGGGTAGATAGTAAATTCATTTCCCCCCGTCAAAAAAAAACATCAACCAAGCTCCAGTAAAACTGGTCCATCTTGCTCGAACTTTCCATATAGTTTTGTTGGCACCTCAGTATAAATGTTACGCGTAATTTTCTATAATATAGTTAACTTGTACACAATAAACGAATCATATCACACAAAATACCACCAAGATTACATGATATTGGGTCAAATACATAAGTCTAATATACAATATGGGACCTCGCGAATCTCTAAAGAACAAGTTTCAAGAATATGATATTATAACTTTGCCCTCCCAATACATCTTCGATAACTTAATGCATATTCGTAAAAATTTAGACAAGCTAGATCTAGTGAATGGTCGTCATAATTTTAATACTAGAAGTAAAGACAAGTTGTCCGGAACCACGCTTTAGGTTAAGTAAGTGAAATAAAAGCTTTATAGGTAATAGTATTCGGTTTCACAATAAGATCCCAAGTAACATTACCGATTTACCTGACAATAAGTTCAAGTATTATGTGAAGCAAGTCTTAATCTCAAAAGGTTATTACAGGGTGGATCATTACGTGAACGATAGTGATGTCTGGAATTAACCCACATCTCTGTGCGCACCCGCTAGCATTATTAAGAATACGATTTGTATAGTTTTTTTATATGATAAAAAAATGATATATATTATATTTATATAAAAAAAGAACCAGATCGAGTTTCTTGCCTGCGCTCTTCTCGACTGGGTTGTTTTCCGAACCGATGGTAGTGTTTTAGACGTTCATAAGCGCCTTATTAGGGCCTAAATTGAATAAATAAATTTTGATTTTGATGTGAATGAATTAAAGGACATAACTGCTACATGACAGGCTGAGATCCCGCCATAAAGCCAACTTAAGATTTATAAAAAGACTGTAATGTGTGTACTTTTTATGATTAGAGTTAAAAGTATGAAGTTAGGAATGCGCAGTTTTTTTTTTTAAACATCATTATCAGCATCAGATATATATCGAATGATTAGTTTTTACATCACTCAGGTTCGATAAGTTTGTCATTAGGGCTGTAAAAGTATTAACTGCCTCGGTGGTGCAGTTGTATTACGGTGCGACTGCCGTTCTGAGGTCTCGGGTTCGATCCCCGGGTTTTTCTACCCAGTAGTATCCCGGAGTTTGGAATTTGTGCCCGACATGGCAACAGGCTCGCCCCCTGTCACATCTGGGACGGAACTAAGCTCGGCGAAATGTGGGTGGTGTAGTTCGCTACACCACCTCTGCCTAACCCTTCGGGGATAACAGGCGTGAGCTTATGTTATGTTAAGTATTAAGAAGAGGATTTTCGATATATCGTTATTAGTATCTGATGAATATATATAAAAAAAATTGGTCAAAAGGTACTATGTTATGTCGTCTTCAACATAACTTTATGTGATATATTTGTATGAATGCACTTAATTTTTGTTAATGTCTGTGTAATTATTATAAAGTAGTCTTTAAGTTATATATTATCTGTATTTTATAGTATATGTCATATGTTGACATTGTAGAGACCTCATCAACATCTAACGGCACACTAGCGCGAGCCGCGGGCGCACGGGTTACATATATTTAATACCTCGTATGAGAGAAGTCCGTGTGTCCCGTCTCGCTCGCACTCTGCACGTTTCTGATTGACCACCGTAGTTACTGTAAGCCCTACGACTAACGAGGGGATCTTTAGAATATAAGTTACTGTACATCCTCAAAATTAATTAATTAATCATATAAGAATCAGTTAATAAATAACTTTCAATGTGTACCACGACTTTCCCTCCAGTCATCCTTCAACTGGCTAGCAGCAACCAAAACATTATTTAAATCTATGTCGTATTTATTTATTAGGTTGGATTTATTTATTTATTTATTTATTCAAAGAGAGAAAACAACAGCATTTTTGAGATTATACATGGATAAAAACAGTTTACACAATACTATAGCCGGTTATAGTTTTCTACTACATGTACTTTATAAAATAACAGGTTTGTGTATGCGTTGTTTATGTATGTTTGTGAATTTATGTGTTTGCGTGCGTGTGTGTTTAGTTAACTGTTATGATATGTGATGCAAAGACGTGGTTAGGATTTTGATTATGTTATTTTTAAACGATCCTATATGTAGATGAAATATGTCAATCTGTCAGTATTTATTGTCATATGTATGTGATATTTCTTTAACTACTTTTAACTATCCAAAACACCGTTGATTCTTCTCCATGGAACATATTCGTCCAAAGGTGAGAAGAGGCCTGGAAGAGATTGCTATTAGCAATAAGGCCGCCCTTTGTACTAATTACATATTTTCAAGTGCACAATATTATATGCGTATAATGGTGTACAAAACATATCCTGCTATGGACATGTGATGCGCAGGGAGAAAGAAAATGTTGTAAGAAAGGTATTGGATATGAATGTGGACGGTTACACGGGAAGGGGAGGACCAAAGAAAAGATGGATGGACTGTGTGAAAGATGATATGTTTAGAAAAGGAGTGAATGCGGAGATGACAACAAATAGAGAGGAATGGAAGAGGAAGACATGTTGCGCCGACCCCAAATAAAAATGGGAAAAGGGTAGGGAGATGATGATGATGATGATGAATGGTGTACAAAACAGAATAAATAATAATAATATCGAATCGTACATTTTTACGTCCCACAGGTTCGGCACTGAAGGCATAGTGTACCACTTGTCCGGTAACGGGGCCGAGTTGTTCAGGGTTGATAACAGGAGCGGAGTGATAACTGTCGCGCCCTGTCCCACGCCTGGGCGACCGCCTTGCCTCGACTACGAAACCAGGAAAGACTATTTCCTACAGTACAAGGTAATCGGGCGTCTCAGTTACAATCTAGATTCGGAGTCTCCTAGACTTTTTGACTTTTATTTAGTTAGAAATATTGTGATTGTCGTGTATCTCCAGGCCACGGACGACGACGGCACAGGACAGATGTCAGTGATCTCCCTCCAGATTTCCCTGACGGATTCCAACGACAACCCACCCGTGTTCCTCACGAACATCTACAGAGCCTCGATAGACGAGGACGCTGTTAAATTTGAACCGGAGTTACAGGTGAGTTTTTTTTTTTTTAATAAACTATCGACCGTTGAAACTATCGATATCATAAAAAAAAATAATAACAAAATAAGTGTTTACAAAATAAAATAATATATAGATATAAAAAATTTAATAGAAGTAGATTTAAGCTCACATATGCGAAAGAAGATTACTAACTGCATAGCTGCTTGAATTGCTATTATAGGCAATTTTTTCCGACGCAAGTCGATTTAAATCTCCAATTTAAAAAAAGGTGCGGACCCAGAGTCTGCAGATAGTTTAATTTAAATAATAAAAAAAAGATATCATAAAAAGGACTTCTTGATATATATATTTAATATGTGTCTCAATTAGATATTCCTAGTAGGTAGCGGGACAAATTTAACACCCACAGCTTCAGACCCTTTTTTTTTTTTTTTTTTTTGACGGGGGGAAATGCATTTACGCACTACCCTTATCTATTGTATTTGGAGGATCAAAGTCCCCCAAATACAATAGATAAGGGGGCACGGAGTGACGAGCTCCGTGCCAGTGTGGGACTCGCCCGGGCGAGAGTCGCACGGAAATACCCACTAAAACCCCCCGGGGCCGTCCGCTGCATTTGGGATGGGGGCGACACGGGGTGGCTTTCGCAAGCACCGCGTCGCTCAGCTTCAGACCCTAAGTGATAGTTTTAAAAAATATATATTTTTTTTTTAGTTCGGAAGTGTTTTTAAAAAACCACATAATAATCATGTACTGTTTTTAATTAATCCCCTCTTTCACCCCTTTTTTTTTTGGATTTTTATCCGTGTGACATTTAGATACGCGTGGCCTGGGAAATAGTTCGTTTGAAATTCATATCTTCCAAGCCATGTGCATACGAAAAGATACACAGGTAAAAACCCCGTTTATTTTTGTATCAGAACTCATATACGCGTTTTGGAAGAAAGTATAAGAAAATGACATGAATTCCAATGTATGTTACAATTTGTTGTTACAAAGTGTTGAAATGTTCAAATAAGTGGTTTAGCTAGGAAGTATTTTATTTTATTTTATTGTAAAAAGCACTGATACAGGTGTAAGATTGAATACAAAAGCACCTTAATTCTATATAACATTTTAAATCCCATACCCTATTACATTATTGCACAACTTGCATAGTTAAAAACTCTTATTATGAATGAAGATGAACAGAATACAGAATACATAAATTATATCTTTTACAAACATTATAATTTGTTTTTTGAGCATTTTACGTTTAATTTAAACAAAAATATAATTAAAAAAAAACCCCTAGTGAGTATCCCTACTAAAAACCCCTGTAAAAACCCTTATTAAGAATTTGCGATTATTAGCCATCCAACTGTGTAATGAGACTTTTGAATTCTGTTAGACTATTGAAAAATATATCATATTGAGCATGACTTTCATTATAGCGCCTACACATTCTATTAATCGGGTTATTCTCTGACACGTTATTATTACAAGTTGCCACACTGAACGAGTGATGATTCCGTTCAGGAACCCAATTTTATGCCCGATGAAGACTTTAGTGACACAAGTACAAGTGACGACAATGACAGTCAGATTTGGAACCTTCCTAGACTTTCAAGGCGTTTGTCAACATTTTCGGATAGTGGTGTACCTCCATTGCCTGAAATAGAACGGCGTAGCTCGTCAAGGACAGCTCCTGTCCTTGTTAAAGATAGTTTATGAAATAAAAGTACAAAAAACATAAGTGGTTTAATTGATTGCTTGCCTCCTCCTTTTTTTTTTTTTTTTGACGGGGGGAAATGCATTTACGCACTACCCTTATCTATTGTATTCAGGGGATAAAGATCCCCCAATACAATAGATAAGGGGGCACGGAGTGACGAGCTCCGTGCCAGTGTGGGACTCACCCGGGCGAGAGTCGCCCGGAAATATCCACTAAAACCCCCCGGGGGCGTCCGCTGCATTTGGGATGGGGGCGATACGGGGTTGCCAAGGCATGTCGCCGCGTCGCCCCCTGCAGCGAACCCACCGGGACAGCGAACCCACCGGGGCAGCGAACCCACCGGGATTGCTTGCCTCCTAACCTAGAAATATTAACTCAAAGTTAAAAAAAAAATTTTTTTTGTAAAATCACCGATTCCCAGACCATTTACATCGAAAAAAAAAAAAAAAAAATCATTTTTGTGTGATAGATGTATAGAAAAAAACGTGTTCCTAAAGTATACACGGCGCGTTTACTAAGTAGAAAGATGTGTATACTTTTGATTACATAGTGTTCCAGACACTGTGTGACAACAAAAAGATACACATGGCGCCTAAAGTGTTAAGAACCATAGTATCTTAAGTTTCCCCTTAAAATACATCTTGTCCTGATTGACTGATTCATCATCGCAGAGCCTAAACCGCTGTGCCTATAATCTTGAAATTTTGGCAGTAGGTAGGTATCTTTTATAATGTAGGGATCCACTAAGAATGTATTTTAGGAAATTTCACCCCTTAAGAGGGTAAAATAGGGGATGAACCCTTGTATGAAAGTCAGCCGTTTTCTAATAAGGAGCCACGAAATTGAATATACATACTTGTGGTCAAAAATAAATCTAGACGTATATCGGGGTTTTTCAAAATTGCACCCTTAAGAGGGTGAATTAGGGGTTGCATACTTGTATGGAGAGTTCGATATCTTTAAAGCAAGTAGCATAAAATTTCATATACTTGCTTTTGGTTAAAAATAAATAAATACGTAAATCACCGTTTTTCAAGATGTTACCCCTAAGAGGGTGAATTGGTTGCAAATTTGTGTGGAAAGTTCGACATTCTTGAAGTAAGAAACATACACTTTCTGTCGATCAGGCTGCCGATCAGTCTACTGATCAGCCAACCGTTCTGTCTGGCGAACATTCTACCGTTCAGTCTGCCGATCAGTTTACTGATCAGTCTACCGATCATTCTGCCGATCTGTCTATCGATCACTATGCCGATTCTTCTATTTTGATCAGTCTGTCGATTTATCTGCCGATCAGTCTACCGATCAGTCCATAGATCATACGAGGCTGCAAGTTTGTATGAGAAGTTCGACATTTTTAAAGCTAGAAGCGTACAACATTTGTTTTAACGTCCAAAGGTTATTACAGGATTATTACGCGAACGATAGTGATGTCTGGAAATGACACCCCTCTCTGTGCTAAAACCGCTAAAACATAATTAAGTAAGACATATGGCAGTTGTATTACGGTGCGACTGCCGTTCTGAGGTGTCGGGCTCGATCCCCGGGTTGGGTCAACTGGTATCGGGTTTTTCTACTCAGTATCGTCCCGGAGTTTTGAATTTGTGCCCGATATGGCGACAGGCTCGCCCCCTGTCACATCTGCGACGGAGTTAAGCTCGGCGAAATGTGGGTGGTGTAGTTCGCTACACCACCTCTGCCTAACCATTCGGGGATAACAGGCGTGAGCTTATGTTATGTTATATTATAAGAGTTTAAGAAAATACCAGTTCGAGTATCTGTCCGGCTCTTCTCGACCGGGTTGTTTTCCGAACCGGTGGTAGTTTTTTAGATATTCATAATCGCATTCCCGGGGTTCGAATTGAATAAAGAATGTTTGATTTGGAAATGGAAATTTAATGACTTCTCGGTCAAAAAATAATATATATTTTTTTATTAGTTTCACGCGTTATACATTAAAGGTTTATATTTTAATAGAAAATTTCACTGTTCGTAATTACCTTACTTAATAAATATGGGTATATTTATAACCGAGCGCTGTTCGTTCAGTTCGATTACTTTGTAACTAAGTTGGAGTGTTCTAAGGCGCTCGGGCACGGGTTGTATGACGCGCGTCTCTTTAATTAACTATTGTATACAGGTTCAAGCCCGCGACGTCGACTCCACCTCCGACATACGCTACTCGATAATCGAACCCGCGAACCATCCGTTCTGGATCGATCCCACCAACGGGAAGATCTCCGTCGTACCTGACGCCGGAGGAGTATCAGCCACCGATGGAAATAACAAAATCATCCTTACGGTTCTGGTAAGTGAAAATCTGAATTTTACGTTGACATACTGTAGCGTGTTGACGGCTGACGTCATAGCATTGGTAAAGCTAATCTATGTTATAGAGAATCGCTTAATGCCGCTAAAGAAGTATTTCGTTTTAAAAGTTAGTACCATCATCATCGCAACATGTCTTCCTCTCTATTTGCAGTCATCTCCGCACTCCCTTTATAAATATGTTCTCTTTCACACAATTTATTCATGTTTTTTTTTGGTCTTCTCCATTCCGTATAACCGTCAACATTCCCACAACCTTTCCCACAGCATCCCCCCTCCTCCCTCCACAAGACATGCCCATACCAGGACAGACGACTGCTCCATACCTTCTCTGTTACTGACGTCACTTTGAAACTTCCTCTAATGTGTTAATTCCTAATTCAGTCCATTTTTGTTTTTGTAAATCCCCCTGTAGGGACACACACATGCTCATCTATAAAGTGCAAGTAGATTGCGTAGATTATAATTTCAAGATGGCCATAAAACACGGAGACCAAAAGGTCAAAAAAGCAATAATTGCCGAAACCCAAACTATGAAGTAACTATGCGGACTAAAAACTAAAAAAAAAAGTGGAAGTAATAATCAAGTAATTAATTAATCATAACAAAATAAGTGTAATAGTTTTTAAATAAGTTTAATGTATCAAGTACTCATAAAAATAAGACAATAGGAAAACAATACCAAGCTGGCGTAAACGCCAGGTAAGTGCTCAAAGGGTTAACAATACTTAGAAAAAAAATATACAGTCTTAGTTTAGATGTAAAATATAAGTAGATTTAAGCTCACTTAATCAATTATGCAAGAAGGTAACTGCATAGCTGCATGAAATATAATATGCATTGTTTTTATGACACAAGTCGAATTAAACCACCAACATAAAAAAGGGTGTAGACCGAGAGTCCGCAGAATATGTTTTATTTTATTTAAAAAAAAAAGTGCAAGTAGGTGTCACGTGTCACTCATCGTTTTCCCGTCCCACAGAAACTAATAATTATATTTTAGTCCGGTTATAGATGTCTAAGAGCCGATTTTTTGATCCGTAGTCAAAGTTACTATATCCGTTTGTCAATTTAACTATTACTATTACACAAACCAATGGTTATAATCACAATGCGTTTTTTGATGACAAAATCTACTATGGTTAAATTTAGCAATAGTTATTTATGTTGCCTGTAAAATGAACTGATAATAGAATAGAATACTTTTGATTCCGGTAATTTTTTTATATGATCATTCCGAGTAAAAAATGTGTCAGGGTCCATAATTCGAGTTGTCGAACAAACATTACAAAAAACAACATTACAAACTTTTTTTTTTTTTCGTTTTGTCTAAAATAAACTTTGATTTTATCATTTAATTCTTGAATTTAATATATTTTACAAGCCAAATAAATATTTGTACGAACTTGATATACTATAATGACTTATATATACTTGATATATATAATGGAATACTGAATTCTTATGAAAAACAAAATTCATAAACAAAATTATTACGTAAAAGATAATAAATAGCAATACGTTGTAATTATTTAACAAATTATTTTATATAAATTAATATTATGTAATGAAACTTC
Source organism: Samia ricini (assembly GCA_014132275.2). Lineage (NCBI taxonomy): Eukaryota > Metazoa > Arthropoda > Insecta > Lepidoptera > Saturniidae > Samia > Samia ricini. The sequence goes on from AP028162.1 coordinate 1,495,956, forward strand.
AAATTATCTACTTCAAATGTTCCACAAAAGCAATGAAACAGCTGTTCGCACTAGAGTTAACCATCCGCCATCTTGCTAACCCGACTGAGCTGAATGGTTAATTTTTTTTAACAATTAGTCACATTTTTGACAAATGGTTAGCTTAACTATGTTTAAAAAAACGCATCAGGGCATTATTTTAACCATTTGTTACAAATCTGACCGTTTCTCGAGTTGACTACGGATCAATAAATTGGCCCTTATAAGTAGACGCACGTATGGTTATACCTGATATGTTTTGTGATCCCAAAGTTTAATACAAAAAAAATGTGTGTAAACTTTTAAAAGGAATATAATGATTTTATTTAGATAAATAAACCCCCCCCCGCCCCGTTTAATTTAAGGGGGATATAATTAAAAATGAGTGTAATGGTAATGTAAATGGTCGATAGGCGACAGACGGTGTGCACAACGCGACGTGCAAGGTAGAGGTAGCGGTACGAGATGTTAACAATCACGCTCCGCTCTTCGACACGGATAAATACGACGCGGATATATCCGAAGACGCGCCTATTGGTGAGTTTTTACACTTGTCTCTTGTCACTTGTCTTGTCTTGATCTAATTTCAGGTATCTTTTATAATAACTGGATAGTTCTTGTACATATAGGTTTCTACAAGAATGGCTGTATCGATTCTGATGATGTATTGTATTTATCTAAGTTTGTATGTATTTTTTTTTTTGTTTTCTCCCACTGGATATTTACAGTCTATATTCTTAAATTAACTTATTTACTCAATAATAAATGAAATGTGCCATATTGTTTATTAGTTTTCTTTTTAAATTGTCATTTTTAGTTAATTTATATATAAACTAGCTGTGTGCCCGCGTTTCATATATTTATCACTGCATTTAATTTTTTTTGATACGGAACCTTCATTTTTTTCAGTACTAAGATAAAGTAAAAACATTTCTCATAAATTCAAGCACTTGCCCATAAAACTCTGCATTGAATCAGATTGTATTAATTTTTTTACGCGGAACGCTAATTAATTTCGTAAATGAAAAGTAGCCTAAGAAACCCGGGGTAACTTCAACTATCTACCGAAAAAAAGTCCCGTCAAAATTTGTCCAGCCGTTTCGGAAATTACCCGAAACAAACATACAAAAAAGAAAAAAATTAGTGGAAAAAATTTTTTGACATTACAAACAGACACTCCAATTTCATTTATTAGTAGTATAGATAGGCAAAGACAAAATAGTTCAGTGCCTTTTCCCTGCCCTAAAGGTACGGAGGTAGCCGCGGTGAGAGCGACCGATTTGGACAGCGGGATCAATTCCGAGATCAAGTATTCTATACAGAGAGGCGCCCTGGATTCGTTCGCTATCGATAACGCGACCGGCGTCGTCGCCGTCGCCTCCAGCCTCGATTACGATAAAAGAAACACGTATAGGATACAGATTATAGCCACTGATTTCGGTAAGTTAAATTAAGTTAATTATAAGCTGGACCAAGATTATCTATTTATATATATTTAGCGTTGTTGGGTTTGTTGTGTGGTAATAAATAAATAACACTTCGATCCGAATATCGGGCTTTAATTACAATTATTTACAGCTGTCGTATTTATACTGCTAATTGTGAAATTATCTCGGTATAAACGTATGGACATCTGAGTGGAGCGCGGTCAATCAGGTGAGTGACTGGAGGCGCTGCTAATCGCGGCGGCAAGGACGCGGGCGGGAGCGGATTACTAAGCGGTTGCGACGGCGCGACGCGTAATCTATAGGCGACTAGCGATTACCAATTTCAGTACTCTGTGTAGTGTAATTAATTTTGTATGAATGTTGATGAATGATGTGTTATTTGTATTATGTGTGTAGGAATGGGAAGGATAAGTGCCTACAGATATAAGCAAAGTTTGTTTCTTTGTCCGAGGTAAACTCGAAAACTACTGGACCGATCAGCGTGAAACCGCAACCATTCGACGCGGAATTAATCGTAGATGGTTATAGGTTATATATTTATGAAATTCTATGAGCCCTTTGCCATGTTTTCTCAATTTGTTTGTTTATTATTCCTTTGACGCACCATCACCTCAAAAAACTACTGAACATATCGGGATAGGACTAATACCTTTCAACGCAGTATTAGTAGTAAACAGTTATTTCTTGGATTCCACTCTCTCATTTTTTTTTCGATTAACTCTTTTGTACATTTTCCACTTCAATTTACGCTTATATACATTTTTGTCCGCTAATAAAAACAAAATACTCTTACTTTTATTCGTTCATTTGTTTTTTTTTTTAAATTAGCTATAAATGAAACGTCATATGCACAGAACATACGAAACGCGCGCGGAGCCGCGGGCACCAGCTAGTAGATAACATAAAAAATGAACGTCATGGTCTCTTGAAAATATTGTATGCACTTGTTATAAAACATATTTTATCGTATATAAATCAATATTACAATTTATGTCATATTTTAGTATAGTGTGCCTCCCCCCCCAGCCCCCATCATTCTGAGATAAAATTAAAATGCTTAAAAATTCCTTTTTTTTTTATTATTAAATATAAATTTTGTTTTTATTATGGCCTTACCTTTTGATGAGGCAATAAAAAAACATTGCCTATTGTAGTGTCAACCCTCCATTTCTTATTTGTTGACAGAATTTAGGTTCATGTATTTTTTATAAAGTAGTCACTATTAACAATTTATCTTGAGACATTTTTTTATTATACAAACTAGCTACGTGCCCGCGACTGCGCCCGCATTTTGTATATTCTTCACTGCGTTTTAATTTTTTTTAATATTCGGAACCGTAATTGCTTTCCTATAATAAATTATAGCACTCGCCCGTAAAATTGTGCATCGAAACGGATTTAATTCAAATTTTTTTACGCGGAATAATAATTATTTTCGCAAAATTAAAAGTGCCCCAAGTTACCCGGAGTAACTTCAGCTATTTACCAAAAAAGTCCCGTCAAAATCTATCTAGCCGTTCCGGAGATTAAACATTATAAACAGACAGACGATAATTTTTAAAAATTGTATTTTCGGTATAGGTATCGTATTATATATACGTTCATATCATTTTAGTAAAAAAATATTATTCTGACGTCACAAACAGACACTTCAATTTTATTTATTACTATAGATTAACATCTATATTTTTTTTATATGTTTAGTCTATTAGCTGGTGTATTTATTCAAATCAAAAAGTACATAAATTTATAATTAAAAAAACAAGAAAAAAAAAGAAGTTGAAATAATGAATGCCGTCCAGCTCGCCGCCAGACGGGAAGGTTCCCAGAAGGCTGGCCATGTTTAGTTTTAACTTTACGTAAGTAAGATTATGTGGTCAGGCAGGGAACTAGGCAGAAGTGACTGAAGATAAAAGATCACAAAAATAGAACATAGATAACTTAGCTATGGTTTAGATATGCAATGTATAGCTATCTCTTTCTCGGTCTCTCGTTAAAACATTCTGAAATAACACTGTCAAGTCATCATTCTCCTGCCTTTTCCCAACTCACTTGGGGTCGGCGCAGTATGTTTTCTTCTTCCATACGTCCCTATCAGCCGTCATCTCTTCATTCACTCCTTTTTCTTTCATGTCATTTCTTACACACTCCATTCACACTTTCTTTGGCCTTCCTCTACTTTTCCTTCCTTCCACATTCATATCCATTACTATTTTACCCACACGCGCTTCCTCTCTTCTCATAACATGTCCATACCACGACAGACGAGAACCTTTCAACTTTTCTACCATTGACGCAACTTTCAAACTCTCTCTAATATATTCATTTCTTATTTTATCCAATCTTGTAACACCACACATCCATCTCAACATTCGCATCTCAGCTACATGCAGACGCTTCTCATCCATCTTCTTACTAGCCCAGCATTCTGATCCATACAATATGACAGGTCTTATGACGGACTTATATATCCCCCTACACTGTCAATTGTCGAATAAGAAATTTCACATTGGGAAATTGACTTCGTCCAGGGATACCCAGTCTAACGGGAACGACTGAGCTAACGGTCCACGTGACGAACGTTAACGATAAGCGACCGTACTTCACGCCCTCCATACAGAGGGCCGAGGTGTCGGCTGACGCTGCACCGGGCACAGCAGTCCACAGCCTGGTCGCCGTCGACCCCGACATAACCGACAACGGGGAACTGGTTTACGAACTACCCGCAGATAGGCTCATAACGGTTGTCGATAAAAACGGCAAGGAGGTAAGGGGGGAGCGTCATATTTTCATCCTGGGTAATACGCGTCGGCAGCACGACGTTATGTTTTTGCGGGCTGTTTTAACCAAGTAATAACATGAAACTTTTTTATGGTCAGCCCAACCTATCCAATTCTAAATTCATCCTAAACTTTAGGTTAAGGAAAACGTCTTGAGGAAACCATAGCATGGTGAGCTACCACTTTTAAGTTAGAAAACCTGTCGCCAAATACCAATAGGTGTGTTCCAGCAGCATCACTTGATAACCAGTACCTCTAGGTTTAGTGTGCTTGTCACTTACCATCGGATGATATTGTGATCAAAATGTCTAAGACTATATAATGAAGAAAAAAAATATACCTATTATCCCTTATCTTATTTAACTAACCCTTTAGCACACTTTACCAGGTTGGCAAGGGTATAGAGCAGTGTTGCCAACTGTCTAATGTTCAAATTACCATGTTCTTATGTAAAAATTATCGTAAAATACGGAACAATAATTTTTGTTTTAACTACTTCAAGGTAGATTGTAAAAACTCCAGTAATATTAGATTCACCCGTATTTGTATGCACACTTGCTTATGCCGAAACATTTTACGGGTCTTTCGACACATGTGTGGTGGTCGCGATCCCGTCGGGTACTTCTAATATTGATTGCAATTAGTGACCATCCATAAATTACGTCACTTGTTAAAGACCCTGCGAGGGTTCAACGAAGTGTGATATTATATGATAAAGGCCTTTGAAGGATTAAAACGCGAAATTTTAACTATTCATGAGAAACTTAATAGAGGTTTTTCTTCTTCATACATAATGCTGCCAGTGCTAAATAATTAGTTTCTTTTTTTAATCTCGTGCCAACGTTTCCAAGCTCCAGCAAAACGGGATTTACTTGCTAGGAACATGGAGTTTTCGTGGCACCTCAGAATAAACGTTTAAACGTTTTGGAGCGATGATGTCGCAGCGGGTAGTGCGGCCGGATTCCGCGTCAATTGACGCGGGTCGACCCCCACCTATCCGACTCAAAAATCGGCCTGTGCTTTCGGTGAAGGTAAACATTGTGAGGAAATCATATCATGATAGTATTTTTTGACAATGCCCGCCTAGGTAGCTACTACCTTCAAGTTTGAAAAACCTGTCGCCAAATACCAATAAGTTTGTTCCGGCAGCATCACTCGAGAACCAGTTCAATCTAGGCTTTGTGTATTTACTATCCTGTACCACATCGTCACCTAACATCAAGTGAGATTGTGATTAAAGCACTGAGCTTGTAACGTGTAAAAAAAAAGTTTCACCTCATTATTTCCAATACACTTCACCTGTGTACAATAACCAACCCTATATGATACGAAATACACAATATAAGGGTCAAATACTCAAGTTAATTGATTAAAGATTAATGGACAGGTTAATGACAGACTGAGATCCTTACAAAAACTTTCACATTTCTAGTTGTAAAATTGCAAAATACTTGTGACGTCACACTAGGAAGTAATTCTCACAAATAGGACCAGTTGTGACATGGACTAGGGATTTGTTCCTCCATGCCCCCTTACCTATTGTATCGGGGGACTTTGGTCTCACTAATACAATAGGTAAGGGTAGTGCGTAAATGCATTTCCCCCCATCAAAAAAAAAACAAAAATAAAAAAAAAGGTCGTAAAAAAATCATGAGCTTCTTGTGACGTAACTTATAGATGGCTCGTTATGAACGTCATCTAAAATATTCCATAGAAATGTTTTTAACTGTTTTAAGTTACATTTGCACGTGTAAATGTAACATTCTTTTAAGAATTGTTTCCAGGTGTCGGATGAAGGTATATTCGGTTCGTGGTTCAGCGTACTCCGCAACGGTACGGTGGTCGTGTCCCAGCAGTTGGACAGGAGCAGAGCCGCGGTACTAACACTACCTGTGAGGGTCACTGACGCATCAGCTCCGAACCTGCAGCAGGCTGACGGTAAACCGGTTTTACCGCCTGCTACACTATCCTGACACACTTCTTTCGCTTCTTCTACTTTCATGAACACTCTTCTGTTACACGTACTTTCCTGGACTTTCTTCGAATTATTTCGGATTACATTTTTATGAGATGTTCGTTAGTTAATTCAATTAAATCGGTTGAAACTATTGAATTGATTCAAATAGACTTTATTTTACAAGTAGATTTTATTATTGATACGAATATGGTACATAATCATAACTACTTTAATTATTATTATAATAAAAAAAATGGATAAGGGAGTTTCTTTATTTGTTCAATCAATCAAACAATTCGTTATTAAATTTAGGCCCTAAGAAGGCTCTTATGAACGTTAAAACACTACCACCGGCTTCGGAAAACAATACAGTCGAGAAGAGCCGACGAGAAACTCGAATTGGTTCTTTTTTTTATAAATTCAAAACATACATATTTTTTTTTAAAATAAAAAATCACACAAATCATAGTTACACAAACATTGTTAGCGGAAATACAGAGTGAGGTGTAAATTCCAGACATCACTATCGTTCACGTAATGATCCACCCTGTAATAACCTTTTGAGATTAAAACTTGCTCGACATAATACTTGAACGTTATTGTCAGGTAAATCGGTAATGTTACTTGGGATCTTATTGTAAAACCGAATACTATTACCTATAAAGCTTTTATTACACTTACTTAACCTAAAGCGTGGTTCCGGCCAACTTGACTTTACTTCTAATATTAAAATTATGACGATCATTCGCTAGATCGAGCTTGTCGAAATTAAAATCTGTCTTCCAGGCGAACTGATAATAAATATAGTGGACGTGAACCGTCACGCGCCGGTGTTCTCCCAACCCTCGTACTTGGAGCAGCTGGTGGAGGAACAGCCGATCGGTTCGATCCTGAACACGTATACCGCTACCGACAGGGAGACACCCGTATCTGCCATCGTCATCCACCCCCCGAACCCTTACTTCCAGATCGATAATCTTACAGGTAAATTATAAGAATAAAAAAATATCGGTTTTGTTTTTTTGTTTGTTTTTTTTGTGTATTGACTCTAGCGTTGCTTGTCTTCAACCGAAGGATTTTCACTACTGGACATACGTCTCCCCTAGAAAGGGGGTAATTGCCATAATTGGCTCGTTTGCCAGGCGGGTTGGGGGTCGCAGTAGATGTTTACGGTAGTAAGAGGATGCTGTTGCCCATCCCCCGGTTTATTTATCCCTTAGCCGTGTTTTACGACACCCCACGGGATCGATATGGGGTGGTACTATACTCAGCCGGCACCACACGGCTAGTAGTATTGCTTATCAGTGTTCGGTCGGTCCTTAACCCCTTGAGCACTAACCTGGCGTTTACGCCAGCTTTCCATTGTTTTCTTATTGTCTCATTTTTATGGGTAATCCGACATATTAACATAGGATGCGCGCGCACACCATCACGAAATAATGACACCCTGAAATTAGCTAGTTAACATAGGATGCGCGCGCACACCGTCACGAAATAACGACACCCTGACATTAGCTAGTTAACATAGGATGCGCGCGCACACCGTCACGAAATAACGACACCCTGAAATTAGCTTTTTAACATAGGATGCGCGCGCACTCTGTCACGAAATAACGACACCCTGAAATTAGCTAGTTAACATGGGATGCGCGCGCACACCGTCACGAAATAACGACACCCTGAAATTAGCTTTTTAACATAGGATGCGCGCGCACTCTGTCACGAAATAACGACACCCTGAAATTAGCTAGTTAACATGGGATGCGCGCGCACACCGTCACGAAATAACGACACCCTGAAGATAGCTAGTTAACATAGGATGCGCGCGCACACCGTCACGAAATAACGACATCCTGAAATTAGCGAGTTAACATAGGATGCGCGCGCACACCATCACGAAATAATGACACCCTGAAATTAGCTTTTTAACATAGGATGCGCGCGCACTCTGTCACGAAATAACGACACCCTGAAATTAGCTAGTTAACATAGGATGCGCGCGCACACCGTCACGAAATAACGACATCCTGAAATTAGCGAGTTAACATAGGATGCGCGCGCACACCGTCACGAAATAACGGCATCCTGAAATTAGCGAGTTAACATAGGATGCGCGCGCACACCGTCACGAAATAACGGCATCCTGAAATTAGCGAGTTAACATAGGATGCGCGCGCACACCGTCACGAAATAACGGCATCCTGTAATTAGCGAGTTAACATAGGATGCGCGCGCACTCTGTCACGAAATAACGACACCCTGAAATTAGCGAGTTAACATAGGATGCACGCGCACACCATCACGAAATAATGACACCCTGAAATTAGCTTTTTAACATAGGATGCGCGCGCACTCTGTCACGAAATAACGACACCCTGAAATTAGCTAGTTAACATAGGATGCGCGCGCACACCGTCACGAAATAACGACTCCCTGAAATTAGCTGTCAACGTTTTAGTTTTTTCTATTATTACGTCAAAGAAGTATAACTTCTTACTTACGTACATAAGTACAGACACACACATACACACTTTTTGAATAATTTTCAAGGAACGGTAAAGTCAGTCCAGAGGATAGACTACGAGAAGATTCACAGCATCAACTTCACGCTGGTGGCTCTCGATTCCGGTGTACCGCAGCTGTCGACAGCGGCCGGTGTCACCGTCGACATCCTGAACGCCAACGACGAGGAGCCGGTCTTCGCCTCCGAGGGTTACGAGGCTGATCTTCTGGAACATTCTCCGGGGGGGACTGTCGTTGTTAACGTCACGGCTATCGATAAGGACGAAGGTATGTTTCTTTCTGTGGATTTGAAATATCTGAGTTACCTGTCAGGTTTTTTCTAATAATTGTTTTGTTTTTTTTTTTTTTATTCAGCCATCGTGCCTGATGGTAAGCATAATGCGATCCAAAAACAGTGGTGACCATCGAGAAATCGATTATCCATCGTCTGTGTATATATGTGTAAAAAGAATCGATTAAAGTATCTCTAATAATAATAATTCGATAGACATTTTATTTCAGTATTATTGAAGGGTCCACTAAATCCTTACGATTGAAAAGATAAAAAAAAACTTCATCGTCCATAGTAATTATTAGTAGAATTATAAAGTTCCGATCAAAATCAAATCGGCGGATTTAAAGATTTTCCTGAACTAAATTACAGTTACGTCTTTATATAATACTAGCTGTTTGCCGGCGGCTCTTCCTTTTTCACATACTCTTCACTGCGTGATATGTTTAGTTTTTAATTAATCAAATAATGTTTTGACGGTTCTGTCCGTTGAATCGGATTTTATTCACAATCTCATGGGTTTCAATTTTTTACGCGGAATCCTATTTTTTTTTTTGTCTAAAAGTAATAATAAAAGTCTAAGGTCCGATTTTTTTATCCGTAGTCAACTCGAGAAATGGTCAGATATATACCAAATGGTTAAAATAATACCATCATGCGTTTTTTAAAACATAGTTAAGCTAACCAATTGTCAAAAATGTGATTATTTGTTGAAAAAATTAACCATTCAGCCCAGTCGGGTTAGCAAGATGGCGGATGGTTAACTCTAGTGCGAACAGCTGTTTCATTATAAAATTAATTTATATAATATATTTTTTTTTAACAATTACAAAATAAACAAATTAAGTATTGTTAATTTATTACGTTTTTTTCGTCATATTTTTGGTTATGAATTTTGTTTTGTATAAGAATTCAGTATTCCATTATGTATAGTATATCAAGTTCGTACAAATATTTCTTTGGCTTGTAAAATATATTAAATTCAAGAATTAAATTATAATATCAAATAATATTTTAGACAAGACGAAATAAAACACAAACATTATATCATTACAAAACGATCACAAAAAATAATAATGGACACAGATGTTCGAGAGTAGCTCGACCCTTTGTTTTTTGTAATGTTTGTTTAACAACTTCGAACAACCCAGACACATTTTACTCAGAATGATCATATAAAAAAATTACCGGAATCAAAAGTATTCTATTATACAGTTCATTTCACTGGCAACATAAATAACTATTGCTAAATTTAACAACCATAGTAGATTTTGTTATCAAAAAACCCATTGCGATTTTAACTATTGGTTTGTGTATTAGTAAAGTTGACAAATGGATATGGTAACTTTAACTACTGATCAAAAAATCGGCCCTAAATTAAACCAAGCATATATTATGTTAGTGGTTCAACTCACCGTTTATATTTGTATGAAGCAGTTTCGTATTTGAATCCCAGGGGTGTATGGGGAAGTGCGGTACAGTCTCTCCGGGGAGTTGGGTTCGTTGTTCTCTATCGATGCCGTCAGTGGGACGGTGACCGTCGCGGACGGTGCCGTTATAGACCGCGAGGTGACCGCCGACATTTGGCTGAGGGCGGTCGCCACCGACAATGCGCCCGCGCATATAAGGAGAACTACCAGCGTTCCGGTAACTTACATAGGAAATTTATTTGTAAATTCTGTGATCGCATTAATGGTGGTTAATTAAATGTGCATTGTTTAATTTTTTAATTAATCGATGTCAGATAAGACATTTGAACAAAGCGTCATCTAGTGACTTACTTAACAAGCGTTAAGCAAATTCACAAAATTCCTAATAGAGTCAATGGTAATTAATATCCATAGATGCCAAGTTTTTTTAACAATCTCGCTATAATGATTTTCTTTGCGCTAAATTTTTTTTATTACTGTCAATTGTAGTGTTTTGTAAATGGAAACATGAGGTATTGTAATTAGTGTGGATCATGTGTCATGTGTTAAGACTTGCTTGCTATTTTTATTTTAAGAAGTAAAAAGACAGAAGAAGAAGAAGAAAGATTTTTAGTACCATATTTTAGAATAGATTACAAAATTAACAAAAAACAAAAAAAAAACTACAATTAAGCATATAAACAAAATAAAAACATATGGTGGTAATAAGGACTGGCGTCAGCATTTGCCGGTTTATAACTGTTGCCTTAAAAACAGCGCTGTTTTTCAGCCAGCTCTTTTTCCGGCCTTAACAAAAGATATATATAGATATACATATATATATATATACAAACACACACACACACACACGCACACTTTTAACTTAGTGTCAAAGTATGAAAAAACCTAAATCATGCGATTAATCGTTATTTTTCGTATCGCGTATAAGTCGCCATTTGTTATCTCGCGTCATTCTGTTGAAATGGGACAATTGAAATCTACGATCGCGAAAGTTAACCCATTTCACGATTTATTACCTTATTATAATTTTTTGATATTTATTACGTGCGAAATTAATTTGGCATTTCGTGCTATAGCGTGCCAAGTAAATGTAGCAATGATTCTCAATTTGAAAACGAAATCCGAACGGCTGTTTTCAAAGTCAGCTTTTCAAATGCCAAAGTCAAGTACAGTAATACCCCGCTTAACGCGACCCCGTTACGCGCGGTTTCACTATAACGCGAATTTCAAGTTTCGCTCTCAAATGCCTCGCATTACGAAAGAGTGCGTATAAACATAATGTAAAGACAATAGATGTATTTTTCCGTAAAAAAATAAGAGTATGTATCGCATAAAGTGTTCTTAGAATTAAAGTGATTGATTAAAATGATTTGTATTTTTTTTTGTATTAAATTTTGACGTATGTTTAATCATAAACCTCGATATACGCGAATTTCAGTTAACGCGATTTTTTTCGGAACGTATCCCTCGCGTAAAGCGGTGGTTAGCGCTAACTGGATCTAGATAGATTAACTCAGCAGCAAAAATATCGTTCATTCATTACTGCACTAATTTCCAAGACGAAGAAGTATAATGGACCGGGTAGATTTTTTTTTGTTCTTTACCAACGATTTTTTTCAAACCACACGTCACTGATCCCTTTCTCCATCTTGGTCATCACATCCTCTATCATGCAGCGTTCTCTTATCACGCTATTTCTGATTTTTTTTTTATTATTTTTCTTGTTGGTATTTATCAAATCTCGAACATACAGGTTCATATAAAAGTGATCGATATAAACGATCACGGCCCAGTGTTCACCCAGAACGTGTACAAGGGCACTATAGCCGAGAACCTGCAGCTGAACCCCCCAGCTGCTATACTGCAGGTCCTCGCTGAAGACAAGGACGAGGGGGTCAATGGGAGAGTCGAATATAAAATCGTCGAACAGAGTGAACCTGGTAAAAATATAGATTGACCTTTCTTAAAGACAGTAAAAGAACTAAGCCTTGAATTACGTATAGCCGATTTAATTGCGATGTTTTCATTTGCCTTGACTTTAATTTCACGTGATGTTAAGTGACTTTGTTTTCCAGGTTAGTAAATAAACTAACAGTCTAACAGTACTGGCTCTTGTGTAATACTGTCGACGCTTGACAAGCTTTCTAATTCAATGGGGGGGGGGGGGGGGGGGGGGGGGTAGATAGCCAGATGCAATTACCACGCTTTGGTCTGATCAAGATCAGCTTTGTAAAGACTCCGACTTCATCTATTACTAATATTATAACGATAAAAGATTTGTAATTTTGTATGGAACGAATAAACTAAAAAACTACTGGACCGATTCGGATGAAATCTGGTATGGAGATAGTTCGAAATCAAACAAGAGAGTTTTTATTCCGACAATCTCACGGGAACGGGAACTACGCGAGTGAAACCGCGGAGAGCAACTATTTAAAGGATATAATTTAAAAAATCATAAATGTCGATGTAAGCGTTTTTTTAAAGGTTAAAATGATGCTGCATTGTAATCATGCATATAAAGAAATATGTAAAGACTTCTAATATTTGTTTTTAAATGTAATCTTTAATCGATTCTAGATAAGTGAAAAAAAAAGTTATATTATATTCGCGTTACCATTGCCATGACGTCATCCGTCAACATGCTAACTGTATGTCAAGTGTAAGATGGCGTTTAATTGCTGACGCTCAGAGATAGATAGTAAAATGAAATAACGCCAATAGATGTAAAAACCAGACAGCTAATGTCATCGTAAATGTGATGATTACGAAATTATTTATAAAAAAAAACTAGGCAGTCATGGGACCGCGGACGGAAGTGAAAAAGTGTTTTTTCGACGATTAAATTTCATTAATTTATTTATTGGAGTTATTAATGTTACCTATTATTTAACATTTATGTGGTTTTTTTACGTCTATTGGCGCTCCGAGCAACCGTTGTGTACCACTAGTACTTAAACGCCATCTTATACGTTGACTGTAGCATGTTAACGGCTGACGTCATTTGCATTGGTGACATTAGCCTATAGGTTTTGTTTTAGGCTTAGTACAGGAATATGTGATTTGTTAGGCACGTTCACGGTGGACCCGACGAGCGGTATCATATACCCGGCTAAGGGGGTGGTGGGGAACAGCACGTACCACGTGACGGTGTCCGGGTCCGACGGGCGGCACGAGGAGCGCGCCAGGGTCGACATCTCCGTCCGCAGCGTCAACTCCCACTCCCCACTCTTCGTGCATCCTGACGCTGACCAGACCCAGCTGGAGATACCGGAGGTAACTTTACCACACTATATCTATAATTAATAAAATTGAAGTGTCTGTTTGTCCGTCCGTCTGTCTGTCTGTTTGTTCCGGGTGATAACGGCTGGACCGATTCTGATAACGAAATAACGCCTGACAGAACGCAGCCCAGGCCGACTATCTGATAACGACGATCAAGGCCACGGATGAAGACAGCGGCGAAAACGGCCGAGTCTCGTACTACCTGAAGGTGGACGACCAGAACGTGGAGGAGACCCAAGAGTTCAGCCTGGATAGGGACACGGGCGAACTGAGGACTAAGACCTTCCTAGATCGAGAGCTCAGATCTGAATATCAGGTGAGATTTCCTGTTATAAATGCTAAATTTTACAACTGTTTTATGACTAAAAAGGGGGGCACAGTAAGAGGGATATGATAAATAGGACCTAGAATTTATTTTACGCATCAGAGTTTTTACTCGTGTATGTATTACTTTATCAAAGTAGTGTTGTGATAAAATCTATAAGAAGTCAAATTGTCTATATCGATATTTCATTTCGTCACTGGAGAATATCGCTATAAATAAATAAATAAAAATAATGAAAATAAAATAACATTTTTTTTAATATATTTAAATAGATTAAAGATATAATCGATAAGAAGTCAAATTGTCGATATCGACATTTCAACCCGTCACTGGAGAATATCCCTATAAATAAATAAATAAAAATAATAAATAAAACGAGAGATAAATAATAAAAGAGTTTTTGGCGGGATCTCAGTCTGACATGTAGCAATTGTTTTCTTTAATTCATTAAACTTGTGTACTTGACTCTATATCATGTAATCTTGGTGGCGTTTGTGTGAAATAGTTTAGTTATTGTGTTCAAGTTAAGTTTATTATAGAAGACAACGCGTAGCATACATTCTGAGGTGCCGACAAAGCTCCATGGAAAGTTCGAGCAGGATAGGCCACCGTTCTGTTGGAGCTTGGTAACGCTGATACAAGATTGAAAATCTTACCCAACATGACATTGGCACAAATTGTGTGTACACACAGATTGCCATTAACTAAGAAGAAGAAGAATAAATAAAACAACATTTTTTAATATATCAAAATAGCTTAAAACATTATCGATAAGAAGTCAATATGTCGATATCGACATTTCAACCCGTCACTGAAGAATATCCCTATACGTCTGTAATACAAAATTCCGGTGTGCGTACGTTTGTAATTTTTGATCTTTAAAATGACTTGACCGACTTTCATGATTATTTCGGATTACATTTTTATGAGATGTTCGTTAGTTAATTAAATTCAATTGGTTATAACTATTCGATCGATTCAAATAGACTTTATTTTACAAGTAGATTTTATTATTGATACGAACATGGTACATAATCATAACTACTTAATTATTATTATAATAAAAAAATGGAGAAGTGAGTTTGTTTATTTGTTCAATCAATCAAAACAAATTCGTTGTTAAATTTAGGCCCTAATAAGGCGCTTATGAACGTTTTTAAAAAACACTACCACCGGTTCGGAAAACAATACAGTCGAGAAGAGCGCAGGCGAGAAACTCGAATTGGTTCTTTTTTTTATAAATTCAAAACATGCATATTTTTTTAGTTACAAACATTGTTAGCGGAAATACAGAGTGAGGTGTAAATTCCAGACATCACTATCGTTCACGTAATGATCCACCCTGTAATAACCTTTTGAGATTAAAACTTGCTTGACATAATACTTGAACTTATTGTCAGGTAAATCGGTAATGTTACTTGGGATCTTATTGTAAAACCGAATACTATTGCCTATAAAGCTTTTATTACACTTACTTAGCCTAAAGCGTGGTTCCGGACAACTTGTCTTTACTTCTAATATTAAAATTATGACGGTCATTATTTACCGGATCAAGGTTGTCCAAATTTTTACGAACACACATTACTACAGAACTCTGTTCAGTCTGACCCTCTTATCTCCAGTTAGTGATAGCGGCCGTTGATAACGGGAACCCTACGCAGTTCGAAACCCTACGGCTGCTGACAGTAGTGCTGTCCGATGATATAACGATAACACTCCGCACTTCGCCCACACCGCTTATCAGTTCTCGGTGCGGGAGAACCTGCCTCCAGGAGTTATTGTTGGTGAGAAAGGACAAAGATTCGAATTGTACTCACCCCCCCCCCCCTCTCCCCCATTTGATATGATACAGTAATAATACATCCGTAGGCTATCTATCCGTACATTAGGGGCCGTCCAAGTATTACGTGAGCAAAGTTATACATACCCCTACCTTAGCTCTCATGATAAAGTATTGGTATATTTAAAAAAAAGTATGTGTGTACTTTGCAGTTAAAAGTTGAAAGGAGTTATACTTCTTTGACGTAATAATAGAATAAAATTAAAACGTTGACAGCCAACTTCAGGGTGTCGTTTTTTCGTGACGGTGTGCGCGCGGATCGTGACAATTAACTATCATCATTTTTCCCTAACGCGCCAAACAAAGTATAACTTCAAAAATAAAAAACGAAAACTAATAAGTAAATATTACTTACGTAATACTTGAATAACCCCTTATATGTTATATATAATTTTTTGTGGAAGACAGGTGAAGTGAAACTTATTTGCCCGCGATTATGTCACAATATTATCGTCACGATTTTGAATATTAAAGGACCGATAGAAATACTTAGTTGAATATTTATTATACTAGCTTGTGCCCGCGGCTCCGCCCTCATTTCTTATGTTCTGTGCATATGACGTTTCATTTATAGCTAATTTCAAAAAACAAATGAATGAATAAAAGTTAGAGTATTTTGTTTTTATTAGCAGCTAAAATTTATATAAGCGTAAATTGAAGTGGAAAATGTACAAAAGAGTAAATCGAAAAAAAAATGAGAGAGGATCGGTGGAATCCAAAAAATACCTGCCTACGAAAAATACTGCGTTGAAAGGTATTAGTCCTATCCCGATATGTTCAGTAGTTTTGAGGTGATGGTGCGTCAAAGGAATAATAAACAAACAAATTGAGAAAACATGGCGAAGGGCTCATAGAATTTTAAAAATATATAGTTATAGCCTATAACCATCTAGGATTAATTCCGCGTCGAATGGTTGTGGTTTCACGCTGATCGGTCCAGTAGTTTTCGAATTTACCTCGGACAAACAAAACAAACTTTGCCTAAATATATATAGATATGTCATTCTTGACCTTCGATATCTATCCCTTACTAATAATTTGTCTTACAGATTGAAACTGAATATTAGACGTTTCACTTTTGACACGTGTACTCTGTACAGACGGTGTTTTTTTTTGTTTGTCAATTTGCCTCAATGATATATTTTTGTTTCATATTCAGGTATAGTAAAAGCTATTGATAAGGATTCAGGTGATAATGGAAAGGTCTGGTATCATATACTGGAAGGGAACCAAGATGGCGCCTTCACCCTCGACAGAACTCAGGGCATCATCAAAGCTAACATCACTTTTGACAGGTAAATTATACAATTATATGTATAACTAGCTGTGTGCCCGCGGCTGCGCCCGCGTTTCGTATAATCTTCACTGCGTTTTTAATTTTTTTATAGGGAACCCTAATTGTAATTTTTTAGTACTAAAATAAAGTAATTACGTTTTTCATACGTTCAAGTATTTACCTGTAGAATTGTCCTTTGAATCGATTTTTATATTCAAATTTTTATGAGTTTTAATTTTTTACGCGGAACCCTAATTATTTTTGAATATTAAAAGTACCTTAAGTTACATGGGAGTACTTCAGCTATCTACCAAAAAAAGTCCCATCAAAATCCGTCTAGCCGTTCCGGAGATCAGCCGGAACAAACAAACAAACAGAGAAACAAAAAAAAAAATGTATAGCTATCGTATAAACGTTCATATCTAAATAGTTAAAAAAATATTTTGCCATTACAAACACTTCAATTTTATTTATAAGTGTGTATAGAATACAACAATACATTTACGTAATTAATTTGGGAAAATAATTTAAACCTAGTCTATGGTCATAGATAAGGTTTATTCACCAATTTAACTTTGCACATTTCAGGGAAAAGGTGGGAGAGTACACGTTTACGGTATACGCGAGTAACAACCCCTTGATGGAGCCAGCCGCAGCTGTTCTCAACTCCATAGACAACGGAACCGAACCGGAGACAAGTATCACACTGGTCACTGTCAAAATCCTCGACGAGAACGACAACGCACCGAAATTCCAGCAGAAAATCTATTACGCCGGTATAAAAATCTTTAAATAAGGAAAAACGTTCCCTTGTCCGTCTGCTTGTCTGTATGACTGTCAGTTTGTTTGTTCGTTCATAACTCGAGAACTACTGAACCGATTTACTCGATTGTTACTTTAAATCATAGATATATCCTTTAGCTAGGTTTTAGTATATATCTTATTAATTTATTTGAATTATTTTATAATACTTTACCTAAACTGTTAAATATTCTTACGTTATAAAAAAAAGTAACGTCTGTATTAGTCTCCGCTGGCTTATAATTTGAGAATCACTGATTACTGTGATTTTTTTTAAATTATATATTATCTGTCTGAAGCCTTGAAGTTTTATATACTCGTATATATGTGTATATTAAATTAGAGAGAGAAGAAATATTTATTTATTTTTCACGTATTGTCTTTTTTCACTTTGTATCTAATGAGATATCGTATAGGAAATATGATATATTATAGAAAGTTTTTCGTAGGTGACGTAGGAGAAGAGAAAAACAACCTTCAAGCTCGAGGGACTTTAGAGAGCGAAAGAGTCAAATACAATTTCTCAGCGCCGGATCGAACCAGTATATTCAAGCGTGGGGGGGGGAGGTAGAAGTATACGTGAACTATAACGGTTTTTTTAGTTAAATTACACTAAAACGTCTCAGCAAAGGTGAAAACACATAGAGAGAAGGTTGTTTTACAAATTACCATTTTTTTTATCGAATCCAGCTAATGCTGTTGACCGGAAGTGCTTGTATAGCTTCACCGTGACTTTGGGGAAGCTTTAATTACAATTTCGAGGTACTTGTTTCAGGTTGATGTTCCGATAGCGGCATTTAAAATACTTGTGGCGCCATCTCTTGGCGATCAAGGCAAACTTTTTAATGAAATACTCATGCTGAATATAAGTGGCGACATCTCTTGACGACTGCTGTTACTATTTGTGGTGTTATGAATATTCGATAGTGAAATTGCTTAGGAGGATAAAAAAAGCATCGTTATCAGTAAAGTTAATTAAGTTTATTTCCTATAAACTTAGGCGTGAAGCACACGGCCAGGGTAAACGAACCGATCCTGTCGGTGGTGGCCGAGGAC
Organism: Samia ricini; assembly: GCA_014132275.2. Taxonomy (NCBI): domain Eukaryota; kingdom Metazoa; phylum Arthropoda; class Insecta; order Lepidoptera; family Saturniidae; genus Samia; species Samia ricini. The sequence goes on from AP028162.1 coordinate 1,514,966, forward strand.
CCTGACTCCGAGGAGAACGGCACCCTGGTGTACATGGTGGCGGCTTCCAACCTGTACAAGTTCGGAGCCTCGCAGTCCACCGGGAGCGTTGTCCCGTCACCTTTCAACATCACCCAGGACGGTGAGTCCCACACTGGCACGGAACTCGTCCCTCTGCACCCCCTTACCCATTGCATTGGGGGACTGCGGTCTCACTAATGCAATGGGTAAGGGTAATGCGTAAATGCATTTCCCCCCGTCAAAAAAAAAAAAAAATTAGTCAAGTTTCGGTGACAACACCTACAAATTACATATACCGATAGGTGTGTTCCGGCATCATCACTTGAGCACCAGCGTCACTTAACATCAGGTGTTATTGTGGTCGAAGCGCTGAGGCTGTTCCGTGTAAAAAGAAAACATCAACGATTTGTGCTAAATACCTCTTAAGTGGATAATTGTTTAAATGAAACTTATTACTGGTCCAAAGATAATAAAGGACAAAAATTACTGTACTGATTCTGATAGCGTTTTCGTAAATCGTTAGCTCTACAATTTGTAAAGTAATAAAGCAATATCGATGTTTCGCAAGATAATTTAAAACTGTTATTGCGTTGAATCACCTCTATAGGTTTAAACGTCAAAGAACAATAGTGTTGTGAAACGACAGATTATCGACAATTGATATTTCACTGGTAAACTGTTTCAAAGTCGACGTGACCACGTCAATGTAATAATCGGATGGATCTTAATTGATAAGATCGTCGTATGTCAAAATAATGATCCAATGAGTCGATGTTTAAGGTGTTCTGATGACTGCTCACTATATGGCTGAGTATAATCAAGATAGATTCGTGCTCGACATCTTAGCGCAGGAGGCAGCACCGCCGCACAGGCAGGCCAAGGCGCAAGTATATGTATGTACTTTAAAATATAACGAGTTATCGATGAAAAATTACGGTCATACATTTTGAACTCGCCCGCGTTAGGTTTGGATCATCGATCGTTCCGCCCTCATCCGTATGGTGGTGTCGAGGGGTTGTTCAGCGCCAGTTACGGGGGTGCAGAAACGTTTGGCAGGCGCTGGCAACGCGCTGCTAGTGCCTGGCAGGAGGCTGCCACTCGTGCAGGCGGATAGGAGATATGATGACTGGTAAGCTTTGTAGAAAACTTAGGTTACATCGTCTAGTACATCCTTGGTCTTATAGACGAACACCTTTATAAGTTACATGAGGAAGTGCGTTTTGTGTTATGCGTAGTGACGTCATTAAGTTTATCGATGTTTTATTGTATTAGGTTCGAAAAAAAAAGGGTAGTGCGTAAATGCAGAGTAGTGCGTAAATGCAGAGTAGTGCGTAAATGCATGGGTAGTGGGTAAATGCAGAGTAGTGCGTAAATGCATGGGTAGTGCGTAAATGCAGGGGTAGTGAGTAAATGCAGAGTAGTGCGTAAATGCATGGGTAGTGGGTAAATGCAGAGTAGTGCGTAAATGCATGGGTAGTGCGTAAATGCAGGGGTAGTGAGTAAATGCAGAGTAGTGCGTAAATGCATGGGTAGTGCGTAAATGCAGGGGTAGTGAGTAAATGCAGAGTAGTGCGTAAATGCATGGGTAGTGCGTAAATGCAGGGGTAGTGAGTAAATGCAGAGTAGTGCGTAAATGCATGGGTAGTGAGTAAATGCAGGGGTAGTGAGTAAATGCAGAGTAGTGCGTAAATGCATGGGTAGTGCGTAAATGCAGGGGTAGTGAGTAAATGCAGAGTAGTGCGTAAATGCATGGGTAGTGGGTAAATGCAGAGTAGTGCGTAAATGCATGGGTAGTGCGTAAATGCAGGGGTAGTGAGTAAATGCAGAGTAGTGCGTAAATGCATGGGTAGTGCGTAAATGCAGGGGTAGTGAGTAAATGCAGAGTAGTGCGTAAATGCATGGGTAGTGCGTAAATGCAGGGGTAGTGAGTAAATGCAGAGTAGTGCGTAAATGCATGGGTAGTGAGTAAATGCAGGGGTAGTGAGTAAATGCAGAGTAGTGCGTAAATGCATGGGTAGTGCGTAAATGCAGGGGTAGTGAGTAAATGCAGAGTAGTGCGTAAATGCATGGGTAGTGGGTAAATGCAGAGTAGTGCGTAAATGCATGGGTAGTGCGTAAATGCAGGGGTAGTGAGTAAATGCAGAGTAGTGCGTAAATGCATGGGTAGTGCGTAAATGCAGGGGTAGTGAGTAAATGCAGAGTAGTGCGTAAATGCATGGGTAGTGCGTAAATGCAGGGGTAGTGAGTAAATGCAGAGTAGTGCGTAAATGCATGGGTAGTGCGTAAATGCAGGGTAGTGCGTAAATGTTGGGTAGTGCGTAAATGCATTTCCCCTCGACAAAAAAAAAAGGTTCAAATAAAAAATGATTTGACTTATTTGAAACGAAGAACTATGGTGTCGTCAAGTATCAACTGTTGTTATAAAATAATAAATCACTGAAGCGATGATGGCGCAGTGGATGGTGTGGCCGGATTTCGCGTCAGCGGACAGGGGTACAAACCCACTTATCAGACTCTAAAGTCAGCCTGAGCTAACCATAGGGAATTTTCTAGCAATGCCTATCAACCCTCAAGTTCGAAAACCTATCGACAAATACCAATAGGTGTGCTCCGGCGGCATGACTTGAGAAACCAGTGCGTTCACCAACCTGGACCACATCGTCGCTTAACATCAGGCGAGATTGTGGTCAAAGCACTATACCATATAAAAAAGAAAACATCGCTACATTTTGAATCTTTTTTTAGGTTTCTATCGATATCGATGTTTTATGAGTTGAGCATGTGTCGTAGATTGAAAAAAAAAAAATGGGTGCGTGTACTTATGTACGCGCGTGAGAAGTTATACTTCTTTGGCATCATTAAAAAATAGTTTTTTAATTGCATGCAAATAATTAATTACAATAAAATAATAGAAGGATTGGAAGAGGATAATCAACAAAGTTCATTTTAAATTTGAAAAATTAAATAAAATAATTTAATAATATTTAGTGTTAATTATATTAAATAAAAGTATTTTAATTTATATCAATAAATAATACATACGGATAGTTAACCTCAATTATATTGGAGCACTTGAAAAAGTTTATAAGCACAATGTTTTTTCACTAATATTCACAAATAGTAAGTGATATCAATTAAAATATTCAATTTAAATCACTACTGAATATAATTTATTAGCACATATATAATGTAACAGTTGTATGATGAACTAAAACACGTGTTGTGAATGTATAAACTAGAAACATGTTGATAAATATTATAAATATGAAAACAGTGATCAGAGGTGACAAGTGTACCAACATGCGCGACTAATATCGAGGTTCAATTTCTATTTTGTTGGTAGCTTTTTTTTCGAGACTTAATGAGCGGTTAAGCAGACAGCTTCATACTGTTAATTTTGTGTCACAGATGCGCGCGCACTTCATACTGTTAATTTTGTGTCACAGATGCGCGCGCACTTCATACTGTTAATTTTGTGTCACAGATGCGCGCGCACTTCATACTGTTAATTTTGTGTCACAGATGCGCGCGCACTTCATACTGTTAATTTTGTGTCACAGATGCGCGCGCATCTTAAAATTTCACTCTCATCATTTTTTCATAACGCGCCTAAAGAAGTATAACTTCAAAAAAAATGTCTTTGTTTAGGTGTGAAATCCACTTACACGCTGTCGACCCTGACACCTACCAGGTCCTCCCGGTCGAGAAGGTTCTAGAAACCATCGACTCGAAGTACGATGAGCTGAAAGACGTCTATCACGAGTACGGGGTGGAGACCCTTATCGCGGCGAGCGCCACTTCTAAGGGTAATTCTAATCTCTTTTATTATCTTTACGGACTGTATCATCCCTTGAATTGGTTACTAAGACGCGCGTCCTAATTTCCAAGCTTAATATAATTTTTTTTGTTCAGAAAAATTAGTACTTCAATGGGAAAATCAAATGTATAAAAGGATATCCTAGTGTTACTTTTTTTATGGTTTTGACAAAAGTTTGTTTCTGTAGATGTAGCTTGCAATTGTTTTAAAAGATTTCTTCTATGGAAATCTTATCATAAAAAAGATTAATTTAAAAATTATTAATGTGGACTAGTATGCGATAGATGGCGCCGAAGTTGTTCCTTGATCACAAAATCTAGGTCATAGTTCGTAGCGCCATCTATCGGAAAGGGTACAACAACTAGTCCGAGTGTAAATAAATAATTCATTTAATATTTAGAAGTTATAATGAAACAAAACAACAAACAAGAAAGATTAATTTAAGACGTGCTGCTTACTTAGTGACCCCCCCCCCCCCCCCCCCCCCCCATCCATAGAACTAACTGCAGCAAAAGGAACTTGCAGTTTAAGGGTGTTCAAATTTACAGCAAATTATCATCAAAAATAAAGGGAGAATAAAGTTATGCCCGATTCAAAAAGCTACTCAAAGTTCATACAATTAAACATAAATATAAATAAATAAATGTTTCTGCTTGACAAGGATCGAAGTTCTTGTAGTCTACGTATCTTATATGCTTACCCATATCTTTAGAATTATTTTTTGTTTTTGTAATCTAAACTCTATTTTTTTTTAACAAACTCAAGTATGTATGTCGCACATTTCCGATATTGACAGAGTGAGATGGGTCATTGAATGGGGCGGGGCCGACGCGTTTGTTCTTGTTTTGTTAAGGCCCGTTCATATTGAATACAGTAATACCGTTAGCGCGACCCCCGTTACGCGCGGTTTCACTATAACGTGAATTTCAAATTTCGCGCTCAAATGCCTCGCATTACGCGAACGAGTGCGTATAAACATAATGTAAAGACAATAGATGTATTTTTCCGTAAAAAATAAGAGTATGTATTGCATAAAGTGTTCTTAGAATTAAAGTGATTGATTAAAATGATTACTATTTTTTTTGTATTAAATTTTGACGTATGTTTAATCATAAATCTCGATATAAACGAATTTCAGTTAACGCGATTTTCTTCGGAACGTATCCCTCGCGTAAAGCGGGGTATTACTGTACTTCCAAAATTTAATGTAGAGAAAATTAAATTATTATTTTATGATTTAAATATGCATACTTAGTATATTCGTAACAAAATTTTATTTTATTTATTTATTATAAAATTCTTGTAATCTTAAAAACTATCATCACATCCTTCCGATGAACTTTCTGCAGATACGTCAATAAAAAACTGCTCTAACATATTTGATAAATGATTGTGGAGTCTTACATTTTTGCTTCGATCTCGGTTATCACACACGTGATACGTAAAACGCGTGCGACGCGCAGGAAGTCGATTTTCGAATGAATTTACATGCAACTACAACGTTTGTGTGGAACGGACTTTATGTTGATTGGGTGGACCAATAGCAACGTTTTCAAAATTTTCGTCACTCGTTAACAAAACAGACTATAGTTACGTACCGTAGTACGCTCTAAATATTAATCCTGGTTTTAAACATTTGTTTCTCAGTAAGGGCTAATTTTTTGATTCGTAGTCAACTCGAGAAATGGTCAGAACAAATGGTTAAAATAACGCCCTGATGCGTTTTTTGAAACATAGTTAAGCTAACCATTTGTCAAAAATGTGACTATTTGTTAAAAAATTTAACCATTCAGCCTAGTCGGGCTAGTAAGATGGCGGATGGTTAACTCTAGTGCGAACAGCTGTTTCATTGCGTTTGTGTAACATTTCAAGTAGATAATTTGAGGTTTCATTATGTAATATTAATTTATATAAAATAATTTGTTAAATAATTACAACGTATTGCTATTTATTATCTTATTCGTAATATTTTTGTTTATGAATTTTGTTTTTCATAAGAATTCAGTATTCCATCATGTATAGATATCAAGTTCGTACAAATATTTATTTGGCTTGTAAAATATATTAAATTCAAGAATTAAATTATAAAATCAAAGAATATTTTAGACAAGACGAAATAAAAAAAAAGTTAATAGTATTACAAAACTATCACAAGAAATAATAATGGGCACAGATGTTCGAGAGTAGCTCGACCCTTTGTTTTTTTGTAATGTTTGTTCGATAACTCGAATTATGGACCCTGACACATTTTACTCGGAATGATCATACAAAAAAAATTACCGGAATCATAAGTATTCTATTATACAGTTAATTTTACTGGCAACATAAATAACTATTGCTAAATTTAACCATAGTAGATTTTGTCATCAAAAAACGCATTGTGATTAGAACCTTTGGTTTGTGTAATAGTAATAGTTAAATTGACAAATGGATATAGTAACTTTGACTACGGATTAAAAAATTGGCTCTTAGTGAATCGTGTAATTTTATGCGGGAAATAAATTTCTTAAATATTATTATTATCTTATAGTATGTCGTGTGGATAAAGTTGTGTGTGTTTTTTTGTTTGTTCATTATCAGCTCCGGACAGTTTCGATCCGGCTCTGGCCGCGCTGATAGCTCTATTGATAGTGCTATTTACTGGAATAGTCACGTTCATAGTAGTCTGCGCTTGTCTCAAACATTGGTGAGTAAATATTTACATATAATCATCAGATTGTCATATTATATATTTATACGTTATTTACGATTTTGCCAGTGTCATTATCGTAACAAATTTCCTCAAGTTCATTTTATTTCTATAGAAATGTTTGAATATGTCCAAAATTTAAATTTAATGCGATTAAATATAAATTAAGTGTATAGCCGTTTATTATAGCAAGCTCTTTTCCGAATCTGTTACGCAGCCATTGTTAATAAGTTAAATTAATTCTAATATTCGGAATCTTAATATAAAACGTACTGTGCGTTTCAAATAAGAATGTGCTCGTCAATGACCTTGATCTGGCAAATCTCGATAGAAAGGTATGGAAAGGAACAACGGTATTTACTTAGTTTTTTTTTTTTGTGAATTATTTGCCTAATTAAGACCATTAATATGCGTTGTTTTAATGAATATTTTGAGTTTTCCTACTCAGTATCGTACCGGAGTTTGGAATTTGTGCCCGATATGGCGCCAGGCTCGCCCCCTGTCACACCCGGGACGGAACTAACCTCGGCGAAATGCGAGTAGTGTAGTGTACTATTTTCCCTCTGCCTAACCCTTCGTGGGTAACAGGCGTGAGCTTATGTTATGCTATATCGCATGGGAGCAGTAAATAATCATACTAAATTAATTACACACGTAAACAATATTATAGTCAGAATATAGTCAAGTCAGTGGCGTAGTGACGCGTTATAAAAAAATTACTCTCTTTAAAATTTAGACGTTTATTCACTTGAGCATTTGCCTTAAGACTAACTTATTAACTAGTTATTCTTAATAAGAGAGCAACAGGTCTCCTGAGGCTGATGCTCTTATCGCTGCCGACTGGTAGAGCCGGCTCCCATAACTATATAAAACAAAAATCGTATACAAATGTTCCGCGTTCAGATCTCAAATCTGCTGAACAGATTCCGATGTTGTTTTCAGAGTTATACAGAAGTAAACTTCAAGAAGAATATAGCATGTGTTCGTAAAATCAAAACAACAACTCTCTATCTATGCGCTCTATTGAATCGTATTTTCTTCGCAACTTCATGAGTTTTAATTTTTGTATGCGGAACCCTAATTATTTTCGAAAAACAAAAGTAGCGTAAGTTACTCGGAGTAACTTCAGCTATCTATCAGAAAAGTCTCGTCAAAATCGGTCCAGTCGTTCCAGAGATTAGCTGGAACAAAGAGAACACATAGATTTTTTTTAAATTGTGTATTTGTCATAGATACCGTATATCTATTTCCTAAACTGTTATTTTGATATTACAGACATTTCAATCTTATCTCTTAGTATAGGTAATTAAGTGTGGTCATATTTCTCGGATAAAAAAAGGAAATATCTTTAACATATGTATGATGGTAGGGTAATTCCACCACCCTCGATACAGTCGAGCAAAGGCGACAGTCTAGCACGTCGCAGGATATTAGAGGAACTGTCGACGACAGAGAACCCCCTGTGGTTGGAGACGAAGCTGAGGCCGTACGAGGAGCAGGAGCTGACGATGAACGTCTTCGGGGACCAGAACGAACAGGTCCTCGTCGAACCTGTACAGGTGTGTTTAGAGGATTTTTTCATAAATTAGTTACAGTAGAAACTAGAAGCTAGAACTAGAATTTTTAAAATAAAAAAAATGCTTGTTCTTTACCGTCATTTTCAGACAAAAGCAAAACGTACAGGAATAGCCAAAGTCTTTATTATTCTAAAAATGAAAGAAAATTAAAAATGGGCTCAGTTTTGAAGAAGGAAACAGGTTACTACGAAGTTATGTTTTCCTCTATTTTTCATATGTAAAATCAGCCCGAGATTCAATTGTGTTTGATAATTCTTTCAAAATAGATTTCTGAAATACCATCTTTTTTGACCGCATGTCCTCTTAAATATGCTTCTTATAAATACTCTGAATAATGTCAAAATCCCTTTTAAAACTTATCGTTAATGGGGAGCGTGTAAATAGTTCGCAGGCGGAGTTTTATTTTATGAGAAATTCTCATTACAAATATTATAAAGGCAATGGTGTAACCGCAGTCAGATCAAGGAGGACAATGATCGTAGATAGGGGAGATAAGTTAGGAGGGGGGAGGGGGTTAGCTTAACGATTCAATTTTATACCATAACGATTATGAAAGCCAAAAGAAAAGATAAGAAACTTAACCTTTATGCAAGTCGTCTTGTGTATAGAATTGTTCATTTGTAGTTTTGTTTTTTCAGGCTGACAATACATACGCGACAATACAAGGCAGTCGGACGACCGAACGGTTCGGGGATTACGCGACACTGGGCGGGGAATCCCCGACGCCGTTGGAAGCCGCTCTCGGCTTTCAAGTACGTGTCTGTCTTCTATCCATAGACTAGCGACATTCTTTCTCTAAATTATATTAGGTCCTTCGAGACGAACAAGTTTCTGAAAAACGACTGTGTTAATTTCGATTTAATTTTCTATCAACTAAAGATATTAGTTAGTTATAATACCGATCGTACACTTATAATCGACGTTTTAAGTTGATTTAAATCTTCAACGTGTTATTTTATTATATTACGCTTAAATTGTGAACGATGTTTTGAAATTTGAACTGGCGTTTGTATTTTTTTTTATACTGGAAATTGTATTTTATTAACGGAATACTCCTGTAGGTGATTGGCGACATTCAAAACCTTAAATGACCTACTTCCATGCTATAATTTCTTCACGATATTTACCTTCATACAAAGCTGAGGTTTATTACGAGTTCATCTGTCGACGTGGTATCCGGCCACAAGACCATTGAGCTATAATCGCTTTAATAACATATGCCTTTACATAACAATATGCTTCTAAAACAAGACATTTCATCGTTCAAAAACTTAGCACAGAAATTAGCCTTGCTTTTGTAGTAACTCAACACAGTCATACTCTAGCTTTGATAAGAGTTAGGGGGTTCACTTATGTAATTGAGTTAAATCCTGCTCTACACATATCCTATATAAATTCAGACTCAAAAAGCAATGACTGTCTATATTATTTGTATTAGTCATAATATCATCCATATATAACATCGTAATGTATATTCCAGGGTAGTACGTTTAAACCACCCTCACCGGACACTCCGGAGCCTCCCCCTAGACCGACGGCAGGCTTAGGAGCCCTCTGATAGTAAGTTGTCACATATTATATTCACCTTTTCACCTCCAGATGTGTCTGCGAGAATTTGTCGAAAAGCAACGTTTTTCCATTTTTCATGTGTTTTATCGAAACTTCAACGGTAGTTGTATAGGATGTGTTTTATATGTTACTGGTATCCCACTGTTGGGCAAACATTAAAATATTCAAAAATCAGTAACTTTATATTTGCAATGTCCAAGTTCCCCCTCGAAATATTCCTTTCCCATCAGCGAATAATTTGATTTATTTGCCAATAATAGTTTTGTCATTTCAGGTATTTGAACAGTCGTTTGATAGACATACTTAAAAGTGTATATGTATATAGAATGTACCGTGTTGCATGTTGCTGATGTATTATATAATAATTTCTAGTGACGAAGTTACACGAGCGTTTTATAAACGCGCGTTTCGAAACTTCAAAAAGCATGCGTCACAGTTAAATGCGCATGCGTCTGAACGTAGCCGCTGGCGTGTTGTTCTGTTAGGATGATTCGTAAGATGCGTCTGAAAAACGCTCGTGTATACGAAAACCATAAAATAATCGACAGCGCTAGACGTTTACTACTGGTTTTACTTACGTGATATTTTATACAAATTAATTTTAAGAACGTTTATTTAATTAAATTACTATTTTAAGGCGATTTTTTTTAATACATTTAATAATACATCCACAACGTCCAAATAATTGTATGGATTAATTAAGCTATAATAAAATATATAAATAATTAGCAGAAAATAATTTATTTTAAATTGTGTTTTTTTTTTTATTGAAAATGATATTATTTTTGAATCTCATTTCGAATCTTAGCCAATATTTTATTTAATAATATATATATATATATATATATATATATTAAAAGAATATTTTATTTAAAATTCTCATCGAATATGTTTTTTTTTATTTATTTAGAAAAAAAGCATTTACTGCCATATTTGTGTGTATAAATGCGAATAATGTACAAAAATGAAATATTATCTAAACTAATAAATTAAATTGAATTGTCTGTTTGTAATATCAAAATTATTTTTCTTTGCTGAATAGAAATTAATGTATTTACGATATACCTATACTAAAATAACAATTTTTAAAATTGTTGTCTGTCTGTTTGTAATGGGTAATCTCCGGAATGGCTGGACCGATTTTCACGGGACTTTTTTTGGTAGATAGCTGAAGTTACTTTGGGTAACTTAGGGTTATTTTGAATTTTCGAAACTAATTAGATTTCCGCGTAAAAAAAGTTAAACTCATAAAAACTTGGATAAAATCCGAATCAATGTACTGTTTTACGGGCAAGTGTTTTTTTTTATGACAAATATTTTCACTTTATCTTAGTACTAAATTTATTTTTTTAAATTAATAATGGTCCCGTATAAAAAAATTAAAACGCAGTGAAGAATGTATGAAGCGCGGGCGCAGCCACAACATATGTTTAATACATTTTTTCATATGAATGATTTTATTATTATGTGATAAACCACTATTTAGTAAATACTACGATAATAAAAACATATTTTTAATAGATTGATGATAAATATAGTTTTCTTGTATGTATGGTAATATCCGTTTCAGCATTACACAACCTTAAAGACGTTAAAATCCTTCGCCAGTTAACTTTCGACCTTCCAACGGCTATCACACAACTACATTACTATCTGTCTATACTAATAATAAAACTGAAGTTATGTCTGTACATTTTAGCCGTTACTCATCTGGAGTGTAACCTTAATTTTTTTTGGCCTGTATGACTGGATTTAACTCAAAAACGGCTTGACTGTTTTCGATAAGATTTTGTACAGGGGATAGTTTTAAGTTTAGTTTAATCTCCCCGTTTGCGTCATTAAAGGATTAACCAGCAGCCTCCTCTGGGCACCACATCGCCAACCCGTCTGCCAAGTGTGACATTCATGGCAATCCCCCCACCTTTTTCGTGGAGACCTATGCCCAGCAGTGGACGTTTTTCAGTTGAATGGTGTTTGTACACGGGAAGTATATGTAATTTTTATTTATTAAAGTTTCTATACAATATAGTATGAAGTAAAAAATAGTTCAAATGTAATTAATCAATGTATAAATTTTTTTAAATGATAAAGTCAATTATTTGTTTGTATCCTAAGTGAGTTTGTAAATATTATTATAATTTTTGTGACGTAAGAAAAAAGTATTATTCATACAACGAAATTGTAATAAAGATATTTTTTTTATAATCATTGTATTTATTTATTTCCAAACGAAATTTTCTGTTGGTCTTTTTAGATTACTTGAATCGAGATAATAAATTTTAACATTAGTTTTGAGTAATTGGTATCCGGTAAAATATGTGAGAAGTCTCAAAAGATTGTAGCTAGATCTATTTTAGCTAATTAATTCGCTATTCTTTAGAACTGACTGACTTTGGATGACCTGAAGAACTTTGATAATTTATTTGGGATTTATTTATTTGGGAGTTTACAAATTCTAACCGTGATATGATAATAACATAAGGTTACCACAATTGCACGAACTTCGGCTGTGAGATGTTATCGGCATAGAAATTCGATGAAATTCATTTTGGCAAATGTCTCCTTTAAGCTTAAGAACATAGTAATCGTGTATGGATCAGAATATTGGCCTATAAAGGCGTGGAACGCATAAAGAGAATGCATGCAACTGAGATGTGCATGTGTGAGGCAACAAAAGTGGACAGGATTAGGAATGAGTAAAACAGAGGAAGTTTGAAAATGATGCCAATAACAGCAATAATGCAATCGTCTGGCCTGGTACGGACATTTTTTTTAAATACGACTCAGTGCTTTAACCACAATCTCACCTGATGTTAAGTGACGATATGGTCCAGGATGGTAAACACATTAAACCTGGGAACTGGTTCTCAAGTGATGCTGCCGGCACACACCTATTGGTATTTGGCGACATGTTTACAAACTTGAGCGTGGTAGCTACCCAGGCGGGCATTGTTATAAAATCCATCATGCTATGGTTCCTCGTGATGCTTTCCTTCATCGAAAGCTCAGGCCGATTTTAGAGTTGGATAGGTGTGATCGAACCCGGGTCAATTGACGCGGAATCCGGCCGCACCCCCAATGTGCCATCATAGCTTCTGTTATGCGCAGGGAGGAAGAACATGTTGTAAGAAAGGTATTGAATATCCATGTGGACGGTTATACGGGAAGGGGAAGACCAAAGAAATTATGGACGGATTGTGTGAAACATGATATGTTTAGGAAGGCACTCTATTGCGGAGATGCGAAGATGACTACAAATGGGGAGGAAATATTGCAGTGGGTGCATAAAATGATGGTGCTTCTTCGAACACCCCTACAGTTTAAGAGGAGACACGGGACTGAGGGAGTATATGCTGACACTCACCCAGCCGTCGGGCAGGCGAATTGTTCCAACCGCCTTTAGGAATAAAACCTTTTTCAGAAATTGAAACAAAAATTTCCCTTTACAATTGCGATTCTGAAGAATACTCGTATAGCCTTTTTTAAAATAGAGCGCCTCGGTGGCGCAGTTGTATTACGGTGCGAATGTCGTTCTGAGGTCTCGGGTTCGATCTCCGTGTCTGGTTTAGTGATTATTGGGTTTTTCTTCTCAGTATATCATCCCGGAGTTTGGAATTTGTACCCGATATGGCGACAGGCTCGCCCCCTGTCACTTGTCGGACGGAACTAAGCTCGGAGAAATGTGGGTGGTAAAGTTCGCTACTTCACCTCTGCCTAACCCTTCGGGTAGGTATCCTCGCCTGGTAAGGCGTGAGCTTATGTTATATGTAAAAATAGAGAGGAAGTAAATAATTCTTAAAAACATTACCGAGAAATAAAACCTCATCAAAAATTTGAGAAGAAAAAAATAACAGGCACTATACACTAATGCAATAGGTAAGGGTAGTGCGTAAATGCATTTCCCCTCGACAAAAAAAAAAAAGGTACCCATTATGGGCTTTCACTAAAATAAATAAACGACTCATCTTCAATTGGTAACAGGTTTTGAGTAAAAAAAATGCATATTAACCTTGATTACTTTATTTAAAAAAAATGTGTTTATACAGTTATAATTTCAAATGAACAACAATTTGGTTACGTGTATATATAATATATAAAATTAATAACGATATTGTACTATTACATTTTACAACACGTGTTAATTAGAAAAAATAAACATTTTAATATTTACATTTATACTAGGAAATAATTTTTGTACCGTGTTCAATGTTATAATATAATTTCAAATGGAAATTACACCTTAATTGACACTGACATTATATTTGAATAATAGACACAGTTTTAACTGTAACCTTAAACTTTACTGCATGTTGCGCGTAAACATTGAAGAAAATAATTTCACGCTCTATTATCGAGTTATTAATGCGGATTATTTTTATGACACTCATAACCAGTGGTTGTCAAACTGCGGCCCTTGGACGGTTATTGTGCGGCCCGCGATGCCACAAACATTTTTGATTCAAACACGAGATTACATATAGTTAGTGAATTAGGTTGTTAAAAATGACTTCATAGGTTGTTATTTCCACACAAAATCTATGGGGAATTCGCATTTGACAAATGATGAAAATGTGTCAGAAAAAAAAAATTGTATCAACTACCATGCATAATCCCATCTCGCAGTGATAGTCCACATAATGACCTATGTGGCCCATGACCTCAAAAGTGTGACGACCACTGCTAAATACAGTATTCCAAATTAACATAAGTAATGAGTCTCTTTTCAAAATAAATTATCCCCCAAACTGTTTAAATTTGTATATAACAATTTAATCTTGTTTGGAGTACAATGAACGAATACCATTACCGCTCCTAATTATCCCGGTAAAATCATAAAACACTTAACACTATCACAGTATATTTAAGCACGTAATAGTACTAAATATTTATCACCAATTACGGATATCACATAATATAATTATTTGTACAAGTTTCACATACAATAAATAAGTTATTAACTATCTAATTAATTTATGTTCGAATAATAGTAACAAAAACATATTCTATCGTTTAGAGATGTAACAAAAAGCAAAAAACATCCAAAAATCTTTAAACATATTTCATTAAATTGCTTTGAAATATATTTTTTTTGTGATTTTTTAATGATTTAAAACTACAGAACCAGCAAATTGCAATGAATAATTTAACTTTCTTATAATAACGTATACTCTGTTTTTTTTTTTTTTTTTTTGCAAACGAGAAATTGTTGTTATGTTACATCCCTGTTTTAAAACTCATTTCGCAAAAACAAACAAGTATCTAAAACCTAAAATACTAGAAGAAATTATTTGTACGTTTTCTGGTATAAATAAAATTAACAATACATTTATTAAGGTACATAGATAAACAACAATTCGTTACTTCGTACATATATCGTCAGGGTTGTAAATAACCACTTCGTATTCGATTACATAATTGACTAATCTGTAAAAAAGGGCTACCCTTTCAAGATTTTTCAATAAGCAAAGATAAAATCGTTCTAGACATTTTTCTCTTACGTTTATTTCTAATGCTTATATTATAATTTTAGAGTAAATGGAGCATTAATTAAAGTAAATACAATCTGAATAGCTACGTGTTAAATCCACAAAAAATATTTTGTACTGAATAAAGCTTATATGCAAATAAATAATTTATAATTTTTTGTTTTTTTTTTTTTAATATTGCACAGAACAGTGACTGCACTGGACTTGATGTTAACTGACACTGAACAGAATTCACTGCCAGTCACCTGATACTGGCCAGCATTAATACCTCTTCACGCATCTTTTGAAGGATTTTCATATGTGAATATTGAAAAATGTAATATTTTTAACCAAATATCAAACCTAATTAAAATGGCACAATAAATATAATTTCTACTAGAATATATCTATCCTTTTCTGACGCATTCATGGTACTGCTCGACCGCTTCCTTAGCTTTGTTTATGATTTGTTTACGGAGATGGTTGAGCCTCCTTCGTCCATGAGCAACCAGGTCGCGGTAGAAGCGCCGGGAATGCTGCATGTCATCTCTGACCCTGTGGATTTCTTCGGCTGCGAGTCGCCGCCAGCGTTTCACTCTGGGTATTGTCTATAAAACGAATACACCGGTCACTGCTAAAGCGTTAATCTGTTAATATTTTATCTGTTATTAGACTCACCTCGCACGATGTCCCACAGTTCTTTACAGCGTTGTCGCATTTCTTTATGTAGTCTTCACTCTGCAAAATATTAGTAATATTTATCATAAGAGAAAGAACACAAAAAAATATTAATTTACTATATCCATTCACATTTTGCTTTCTTGCTATTTTTTCCTAACATTGAGCTAAATACAATGTATGATAGATGTTCGGCAATTGATTTGTAATTGGATGCTGGTAATTTGTTCCACTGATATATACTCTATGATATACTTCTTCAATAGATTATTAGCGTTTCCTGTCAATGACATATCTTACATCATCAAAACTTCTGATATTCAATGTTGTCTGTTATCAGAATCAATAATCATCTTACGTCAGAATTGAAAACTACATGATACAGTATCGTGTAAGTTTTAATTTATGAACTAACTGCCGTTACCATAATAATATACAGCCTAGAACTTAAGTACCTGACTTAGGTCAGCTCTATGTCAATCTGAAAACGAGATTCAGATTGGTTCAGCAGTTTTCAAGTGTCATGAATTCTGTAACGGAACAAATTACGTTTCGATTCTGTTTACATATAGAATATCAATAGGTCCTATCTTTTGATTTTGATGAGCTGTAGTCGCATGGATTAGCTATAATCCTCAAATCTATATCTTCCAGGAGCTGTGCTGAGGGTCAGTTTTTTTCTAAGATATATTTGCCGTAGTAAAAAATAATACTGTTGTTACCTTATTGAGATGCATACGGAACACGATCATGTGCCCCAGAATGAACTTATGATGATTCTCCCCGCTGAACTGGGCTGCACGTTGAGCGTTGTTTTCAATCTTGTGTAGTCGGGTTTCGAACAGGTCTCGGCATTGGTCCTGGAATCGATTATAAACCCAATTATGTTAACCCGAAGACTGCAACTTTATAAATCGTAAATACAACTGCGAAACTGCGAAAACAAAGAATACAATAACAGTATTCTATCATCATCCTTCATATCTCGAACTGATCATGTATATAAACAAAGACCCAATGCAATTTCTAACAAGGTTACTATTACACGAATTTGTAAGTCAATTGAAATTGTGTAGGCTTGATTTTATCTCCACTTGGCAACATGAATGAAAGTCATTATTTATTTGCATTCAACAAGACGCCGCGATCTCATTGAAGATTTGGCGCAATAAAACGAGCATGTTTCGTATAAACTAGAAAACATTTAGATCAAGGAAACAGCCGTCTTTAATAGTTCAGTCATAATTTTATAGCTTTACGTATGAACGTTTATAAATAAATGTTATTGAATCGTATCAATTTACGAATGCGAATGAACGAAACATGCATTTAATAATTTATTAATAGGACACCTATATGAAAGTGAATGTTTTCGCGTTCGTAAAATGAAAATTCGTTCGTTACTCTAATAATTTCAAAGGCTACATCCAAGTAATACGTCGCGGTAAGATAATATGACATCATGAATTTTCGCTACGTGTGTGATAACTAACTCGTTTAGTAGATTTCTGAAATATTGTTTCATATCTGAATTCCAAACATTATAATAGATCTAACCAAAACATAATTTGAAGCTTCACTTTTAAGTTTAACCAGCTAATTTGCGGAACTTTTCAAATAATTATCGTTACAAGATTAATTTTAGCTTCTGCTGTAATTTATTTCAGTTGAATAGTTTATACCAATTAATGTTTATTTCTTCTTTTATTCTATATAGTTAAAGCATTAAAGGATTCTTCACAATATCACATGACGTTAAGTTTGGATGTTTAGCACATATTTGAAAAGTCACACAGTAGGTAGATCAAAAACTACAAGAATGAAAACGTTTGGAAAAAATCTACGCTAAAATTACAATGAATTATTAATGAGAAGTCTGAGAAGTATAGCTGGAGTGAAGACGATTGACAAAGTCAGGAATAGTATGATAAGGGAACGCCGTGGTGGTGTGGTAGAGGATGTGCTGACCGAAATAGAGAAAGGTATGCTTAGTTGGTTTGGGCATGTAGAGAGGATGGATGAGAGAAGATTAACGAAATTAATTTATAAGGCGAGGGTGAATGGGCAAGTCGGTAAGGGTCGACCTAGGCGAATGTATCTAGACCAAATCAATCATGTCTTAAATAAAGGCCAGGTAAAAAGTACCCATAACCGACGAGCATGTATGAAAGCGCTCATGAAAGTAGTGGAAGCGAAAGAGGTATGCCAAGATCGTAGCAAGTGAAAGGACGTAATCTCTGCCTACTCCCACGGGAGAAAGGCGTGATGATATGTATGTATGTATGTAAATTACAACGGAAGGTGATTATGCGGTTAGATATTTTTGTGGTTAATACGCGCAAGACATTTCCGGGGTTGCGGAAGAACGGGAAAATGATTTCTTTATTGACACATTAAGTAATAGCAAAGACTATACAATTTATCTATGATAATAGGTACTATCCCATAAAATCAAGATGAATTGTCTCCAACAAAAGAGATGAGTATCTAACTCATATATATACATACATACATATCATCACGCCTTTCTCCCGTGGGGGTAGGCAGAGATTACGTCTTCCACTAGCTACGATCTTGACACACCTCTTTCGCTTCCTCTACTTTCATGAGCGCTTTCATACATGCTCGTCGGTTATGAGTACTTTTTACCTAGCCTTTATTTAACACATGATTGATTTGGTCTAGATACATTCGCCTAGGTCGACCCTTACCGACTTGCCCATTCACCCTCGCCTTATAAATTAATTTCGTTAATCTTCTCTCATCCATCCTCTCTACATGCCCAAACCGACTAAGCATACCTTTCTCTATTTTGGTCACCACATCCTCTACCACACCACAGCGTTCCCTTATCATACTATTTATAGTTCATATAGGCACATCAATGTATGCATGATAATAGATTTTAAAATCGAAGGGTCTTTCATTTTAATTTACATATTCTTTGTCGAAAATCGTAACGCACTGTAGGATTTCATCTGCCATTAATCCAGCCTTTCACCAAAAGTAGATTACCAGACCACCAAACTTTTTTTTTTTTTTTTTTTTTTTTTTCGAGGGGATTGCATTTACGCAATTAATGCTGTCCAGCCAGACCTGATAGGGACGTACCTTTCCAGGACTGGCTGAAACGCGTCTGAAGATGTGTGACAGTCTCTCGCACGTAAGTGCAAGGGGCTGTCACACAGGATTAGTGCGAGACTCGCGGCGAGAAGCGCCGTTAAACTACCCACTAAACCCCCCGGTACCTCCCGCCACCTAGTTGGAGCAACACGGGATCGAACTGGTGCATGCACCGCGAAGACCACCAAACCTGCCTAATCTGTAGTCTAGGTTTCATAGACTATAGACTTCATAGTTTCGCGCTATGAATGAGTTTAATTATTAATATTAATAAATGTTCTATTCGCGGTGCGTCAGTGTTATTGGCAGAGTTCACTGTAACCAAGTCATATCCTGAAATAATGTATCAAACTCATAATAAAACGGTGACTAAGTAAAAGGGTTTGCGTACATTTATAACCAGGAATGCTAGAAAATATTGGTCATTGTTTATTTTGGGAGGATTTTGTAGAAAAACACTTATGATTGAAGACCTAATTACAACGGCTATAGTAAGCGATCTTCCGATAGTACTCTTCTTTTGAGAATCGGTAGAATCTCACTTGATATTATATAATGATATTGCTGAAGTTGCAGATGCATTAAACATGGGACGCGTTGCTTGCGAAAGCCATCCCGTGTCGCCCCCATCCCAAATGCGGTGGATGGCCCCAGGGGGTTTTAGTGGGTATTTCCGGGCGACTCTCGCCCGGGTGAGTCCAACACTGGCACGGAGTCGTCCCTCCGTGCCCCCTTACCCATTGCAATGGGGGACTTCGGTCTCACTAATGCAATGGGTAAGGGTAGTGCGTAAATGCATTTTCCCCTGTCAAAAAAAAAGCTGCATTAAACATAGAAATAGTTCGTAATTAAAATTGTCTGAACTTGGGTTATCAATAGATTCTTGACGTAAGGGCTTACCAAGCTTGAAAATGATTCTTAACAATGCAATAACTTCTTCATGGTATTTATTTTCATCAGAAATCCATGGTTCTTTGAATCATCGTCGGGCGAAAAGATCATCACGCAAGTAGGTAGGGGTAATTTCAAACGCTAGGAAATTAATATTTCTGGTATTTGATCTGAATGAAGGTCCATTTCTTAGTGCTTCAGGGTTTCTCTCATATTTTCTCTCGTCATTAGTTAACGGCGTTATTAAATTAGTAAAATTATTGCTAGCTGGCTCACAATACCTATTAGTATCTAAGTGAGAAATTGTGATACATGCCGATATTTGAACCAGCGGACATTTTTTGCAGCAAAAAATTCTAGAGAATATAGAATTATTTAACAACTAGTTTTCACGGGTTACGGGTTTAGTCAGCCCACTGTTGGTGAAACCCAGTCGAAAACGTCAGGAAAGGAAATAGGAAAGTTAACGCGTGAAAACCCGTTGTTCAATAATTGTATTTAAATATGGAACGCGAAAATTTAAAAACTTACAATAAACAACTTATGTAACAGGTGACATCGACTTCCTAAACGTTGATCAGATGTTCGAATGGTATTATGCAATATGTACCCTTGAACGTTATCAGAGTCAAGGCGTCGCACCGCGTCAGTGCATTTATATCGTATGCATAGTCACATCCAGACTGTGACCATGATTTATGAATACTTCAGTGTAATTACTGACATAAATATTTATTTATTAATTAGAAACAATTGAATGTAGCTGAGGTGCGAATGTTAACAAGAATGAATACAGTCAGAAATGAAGGGGAGAATTTGGGGGAAGCTTGAAACTAATGTCAGGGGTAGAAAAGTTGAAAGGGAATCGTTTGTCGTGGTATAGACATGTTATGAGAGAACAGGAAGCTAATGTGGATAAAAAATAGTAATTAATATAAATGCGGTAGAGTCGAAAAGTAGAGGAAGTTTGGGATATGATTCATATCAAGAAAAAAGGAGTAATTCAAGAGAGATGACGGCGCGGCAGTCAACAGGGTCATCCTACAATGGATAAAGAGTCACAGCAAATCAATGGGTAACGACGCAGCAGATGAACTGGCAAGAAGAGGATCGACAACAACAGTGGCAGGCCCTGTGCCTTATCTTCCTCTTGCTTACAGTACTTTTAGATCATGGTTGCGTCAATACACCCACAGCACTCACAGTGAGAGATGGGCTAACACTCCTGGCTGTGGACAGTCTAAACAAGCTGTTCCGGTAATATCACGGAGCTTGGCCCGGAGACTGCTCAGCTTATCTCGCACTGATCTTCGTCTAGTGGTGGGTGTGATGACGGGACATTGCTCACTTAATAAACATTTATTTACAATAGGTCTGACAGATAGTCCCATGTGTAGGGGATGTCTGGAAAAAGAAGAGACTACTACCCACGTGATCCTGGAATGCACGGGAGTAGTCAACCAACGGACAAAAACCCTCAAGCAAATGAGGTCGCTCCAGGAAGCCTGTGAACGCCCCAGGAGGCTTCTGCGCTTCTGGAAGGAGCTGGGCTGGTTCGAGTAGCTGACTGATCCTGCACGCACAATGGTCTGCCAATGTGTCTAAGTGTGGAAACAGGAGCCCACCAACAAGTAACAAGTAAGAGAGATGACGGCTGATAGGGGTGTATGGAATAAGAGAATATACTGTGGCGACCTCAAGTGAGTTGCGAACAGGAAATGAGAATGATGCTGACTATATAAATAAGAAAGAAATCTTAATACTCAAGAATAAGATCTAAAAAAATGTTATGCATTATTAAGAGCGCTCAAGAATTAGTTCAATTATGTCATCATTACTAATTAATGAAAAATATAAAAATGTAGCGTTTGTCTGTGACTTTTTTGTATAGGTATATTTGAAAGGAAAAAGTTTTGTTAATCATAGATGTATTTTCTGAACAGTATTTAATATATAATTTTGAAGCAAAAACTTTTTCGGCTCTGTTACGGTTTGAAACTCAATAAAATAAAAAAATCACATTAAAATATATGAACTCATATTACATGACTTGAATGGTTTATATAATATTGTTTTTAGCTATTGCAGAATATAGTATACATTATACGGTTTTTCTTATGTTCGTAGGGTCGCTCTTTGTGGTTCGTAGCCTCTTAACTCTCTACGGAGAGAAATGGCTTCGTATAGTAAGTATATTCGTTTTATAATTAATATTATTTTAAACATATATTCATTATTTAAAATAGCAAAATTAACCATTGAAAACCCCTCCACAATGGCGTCAAATGAATTCTTTATTGACCTTCAACTTGCATTTGTATTTATGTTATCCGCACGGCGTAATAATGATCCGTAATTATTACTATTTTTATGGTCATGCACACAAAAATTGGTGTTTAGTAATATTACGGCCGATGAATCTTTGTCGGACCGGAATTCGTACAGGCGTGAAAAAAAGTATATATCCTAATAATCGTGTAGTCAACGTATTTATGACGTATTTACAGCTGGCATTATATCAACGTTTCACACGCATGCCAATGTTCAAAGAGTGTACCGGACGGTTACGACTGTAACGAGCGTAAACATTTAGTGTACAAACAGAATTGAGAAGTAGCGACCACCAAGCAGAAAACCCGGATGGTTGTTTGTTGCTCTACCTACCTACTCAACGATGCAAGAATATATTTTGGTTGGGCCCAATGATGACCACAGTACACTTGTAATAAGCCCGACATACTGACAATTAATGGGGCGTAGAATGTCCGAGATCAACAAGTATATATCCTGGCCTACTCTAAAGTTAGTATGAGTTAATTAAAAAAAAAATACCAATCAACGTAACTAACACTAACTTTTGGGGTAAGATTCAAAAATAAAATTCAAATTCAAATTTCTACCAATGCGATAACTAAATACCGGTAGAGGATTAAGTAAAATTTAATTTAATTAACACTTTACTTTGTAAATACAGATATTACATTACAACGATAACCGATTAACCCCCGGTTTCAATTTGCGATCTCGATCTGTTATTCCGAATCGTTAATCCTTTTTTCTCTATAGTTTCAGATCTGTCTCAATGATCAGTATAAAAACCGATACACTATTTGTTTGATCTCAATCATTAACTTTTAAGATTCCATATTGAAATTCGCCGAACTTTAATTAAGTCATGGATAAGTACTGATGATAATATTATATAAACATATACATATATGCATTAGAAATAAGCAAAAAATTATATCAAATTTTACGTAAATCGCAAATCACACAACGTCATGTTTATATAATCGAATACTTCCTATATTTGTGAATAGACTAAAAATAACAATGATAAAGCATTATTATTTGTAGGTTACAGTTTCATTACGTCATAGTGTTAAGAGAAATTTGTTATTTCAATAAACACGAACAAACTAAACAAGAATGCAAGTTCAGGGTCAACAGAAAATACATTTAACGTAAAGGAATTTTGATTTATAAATTTTCCTGTTGTAAATAATAAATATGTAACTACCGAACAGATGAATGGAATATTGTTTATGAATTCCTTACAAACATTCAAATGTTCAAGTTAAATGGTCGTTCTGATTCAAATGTCGTTACGGTAGATTATTTAGATATATTATGATGAACGAAAATTTTCTTTCTCGCTTCGCATTGTTATAGTTGACATTGATGTTTTTTTTATTTGAGTTCACACAGTAGCTATCGAACAAAATCCGGGAGTTTTTTTTTCTATCATTATATTAATCTTGTACTTTTAGTGGTATTAACTCTTTTATTATTTCCTTAACGTTTAGTATTCTAGTCGCTCCTTCCGTAAAAAAAGTAGATTCAAGCGATGGTCCTCATGTTCCAGAAGTGTCGAAATATTACATACCTTTATAAGTAGACAAATGTGTCTTATATATATGTTTTGAAACTCGGTACGTACTGTGGTACCAACCTCAACAACTAATCACTGATTACTTACCAAACTGAATGAAATTGGAAGATCTAACCTCCGTTTGTTAATAACATTTATTTATCATAATTATTTACAAAACAAACAATATATTTTATCACACAGTATCTAGCAGAACCTGTCTGCATTTATTTTTAAATTTTCGTTTTATACGACCATTGTTGTTTAAGGACAACGATAAATAGTTCTAGAACTTAGGCACCAACCACTTTCCTTCTATGTCTGTCTCCAAAATAGTCATAAGAAATAGTTATATATGATGTTAAGAATTCAAAAACAGAATATAATCTACACGAGCTAAAAAAATAGATGTGAGTAGCATCGCCCACCATTGACGTATTTCCAAGCGTCAATATTTATAATACTTTGTTTTGTATTTCGAATGAAAATAATGTAAACGGAAAACGGAATTGCAAGTTCAAGGAAATATATTATGCAGCCAAAAATAAAATATTTGTTCCTAAGAATTTTATTGTTTTGGGAAACTCGCTCTTGAATCCAAATATGGATTGAACGGTGCATATGAATTATATAGTTAAAAACTATAACGGATAAGTACTAAACCTACTAGAAGTAAAGACTAATTAATAAAAGACAGTTACGGCTAAAGACCAGATTCATTTTACGCTCTTCCATCAATAAAACTTAAGTAACTGCTTTCATCATCATTCATTTCCCTACCCTTTTCCCATTTTTATTTGGGGTCGGCGCAACATCTCTTCCTCTTTCATTCTTCTTTATTTGTTGTCATCTCCGCATTCACTCCTTTTCTAAACATTTCACACAGTCCATCCATCTTTTCATTGGTCTTCCCCTTCCCATGTAATCGTCCACATTGATATCCAATACCTCTCTTACAACATTCTCTTTCTCCCTGCGCATCACATGTCCATACCAGGATAAACGACCACCTCTTAACTTGTCTGTTATTGGCGCCACTTTCAAACTTCCTCTAATATACTCATTCCTAATCTTGTCCATTCTTGTTACCCCACACGTCCATCTCAACATTCGCATCTCAGCTGCATGTGATCTTCTTTCGTCCGTCACTTTTATGGGCCAACATTCTGATCCATACAAGACGACAGGTCATATTATGTTCTTGTAAATCTTCCCCTTTAATTTAAAGGGGATTTGCGGATCACACGTAACCTGCCGCCATTTCATCCATGCTGCGTTAATTCTATGCTTTACCGTCCGGTCTATTTCGCCATTGCTTTGCAGGAGTGAGACGAGGTACTTGAACTCGTTTCAGATTGGTATTGGAGTGCCATCAAGTAACTGCTTCCAACAATATAAAATAGACCCTCGTTGAACTTATTATCTTTAATTTGAAACTGACATACTGTATCTTACTTAAACTAAATATAAATAAATGAATTGGTATTTAATTTAAAAGCATCTCTTAAATGCAGAACTGCTGCATGGTTACGATTAAATTTATATGTTGAACACATTTAATTCTTCCTGTGGATGAAGAAAATGTTGCTGTTCGGAAAGAAGCAATAGAAACAAATAATAGCGAGGATTGATGGACCTTCGCATAGAAAACAAATTAAAAAAAAAAGATCTTCGGTTAAATTTAATATATTCTTAGAAAATTCAGGAACTCTAACCAATCATCACAATAGCTACCTATAGTAATATATAGTGACCCAAATTAATGGCGATTACGTCAAATTGAAACCAAGCTTTTATTGAAATCGGGTTTAGACTAGAGATTAGTTTCAAACCATATTTACCATGAACAAAGCAGTACAGTGTTCCGTTGGATCCGATGCATCTAATGAAAGCCAGATACCTACACGTCGGAATCCGATCTACCTATGAACATCGCATACTGAATGTACAATTTACCCACATAATCTAGATACGTAAGTGTTTCACCATCTGTATGAACAAACAATTCAGTGTTTGCCTATCTCTTGAATGTCGAAATATTTGGATATTTTACAACGTCATGGCTACTAACGATTTGGAAAATATCTGTTGTCGAGAATTAGCTAGGGCTTCTTTGCTGTTATTTCTTATTTATTGGATTTATGTAATATTTAATTAAGAACACTTATCATAATATGTAAAGTATTAATTTAGCTGTCATCAAAACAGTAAATTCGTTATTAATATAGATGTGCGTACTATCGTAAGTCTTATCTTCACTTTCCATTAGGTGTGATTGAGGCCAAGCGTTGAGCAATTAGTTAAAAAAAATCCAGTCCATTGGCTGTGTCTCATAGAACATAGGTACTCATAGCATCCGGTAACATTTAATTTTTTTTTTAAAGTTTTCCCAAAAAGTTGTATATTTATTTCTTTTTCGGAGAAACAATCATAACTTTTTACACGAAATTAGAACAAAAAAGAAAATGTTGAAGTGCCTATTTAGAACAAGTATTTTTGTTAGATAATCTTGAAAACATTTATACATCATCTTTTCTACTGGACATTTCTTTGATAATTAGTTAATTTTTAACGGATCAAGGTTCTATCCTATATACAAGATTACGTATCGATTAGTTATTAACCTTTGGATTAGGCAGTACTAATCCTGTACAGGTTCTGTCACTTTTCTACTTATTCATAGATGACAGAACAAGTTTCAAGAATATGATATCTTAACTTTGGCCTCCCAATATATCTTCGATAACTTAATGCATATACGTAAAAATTTAGACAAGCTCGATCTAGTGAATGATCGTCATAATTTTAATATTAGAAGTAAAGACAAGATGGCCGTCCCACGCTTTAGGTTAAGTAAGTGTAATAAAAGCTTTATAGGTAATAGTATTCGGTTTTACAATAAGATCCCAAGTAACATTACCGAGTTACCTGACAATAAGTTCAAGTATTATGTCAAGCAAGTTTTAATCTCAAAAGGTTATTACAGGCTGGATCATTAGGTGAACGATAGTGATGTCTGGAATTAACCCACATCTCTGTGAGTACCCGCTAACATTATTAAGATTATGAGTTGTATAGTTTTTTATATGACAAAAAAAATGATATAAATTATATTTATAAAAAAAAAGAACCAGATCGAGTTTCTTGCCGGCTCTTCTCGACTGGGTTGTTTTCCGAACCGGTGGTAGTGTTTCAGACGTTCATAAGCGCCTTCTTAGGGCCTAAATTGAATAAATAAATTTTGATTTTATTTGATACGTTAACCAAAGTGGAAAAAATTTGACACCTAGTTATAGTGGATAAAAAAAAAAAAAACCACTTACATCTTCATAAATTCCAGAACTATTGATAGAACCTATAATGTCTTCGGAGAAGTTGGTGATATTCTTCAAGAAGTCCAGGAGATCTGAACTAGATTTTGCGGCATACTCCGTATATAGTAGTAGAGCATCTGTCTTCGCTGATAGCAAGTCCTCCACCACCTCAGGCGTGTGCCTTTTTTCGATGTCCTCAGGCAACAGCGTTTCGGGTGTTGTGCTGTTTCTACTGGTATAATTGCCGACTTCGACCCATATTAATTCATCCTGTAATGTCTGAAACAAAAAATAAGTTTATTTTCATAGGTCAAATAATTATATTGAGTTAATATTTCTTGATTCTAGAAATGGCGTCTTGTAAATTGAAATGAGGAATACTACACAACATTTTTTTTATGTTAGAAATACCTTTGAAATCATGATGGAACGTAGTTTATATAAACGTATAACGTTCGTTTATTAAATAAATAGAAATTAGAAATTAGGACGCGTAGGACTTATTTCTCTTTGGCCTACTAATTAATAAAATTATGCCAAGGCGTTTATTAAAGCGGTGCAAGTTTTTTTTATTATCTTATAAACATTATTATTGCACACGTGTTGGTGTTGCCAAGCGGCCTAATTTCATGGGACGTCTGGATTTTAATAGGTTTATAGATTCGGTATCATCGAATTTACAAACGTAACCGTTGAAAAGTAAAAAAAACTAAACATTTTGTCACCTATCTCAGAATCTATTTACATACATGCAGAAATTATTTATGTTGTAGAAAACACTAAGGCAGTTATTTTAGCACATTTAACGTTACTTTCAAATGTAAGACATAAAAATAAATAAATTAAGAACAAAAATCTGAATATTATTTCAATTATAAATTAAATTATCACTTCGTATTTTTTTTTTTTTTTTTTAAATCTGGCAACACTGAACTAGGGAGGAGACCTTGGCTACGGAGCCGTGTCGTAAAACCAAGTTACGACTGCGAAATTATTATTAAACGTATGTCACAAAGGAAATCGTTAACTATAACATGTACGCTGTAAAAGTGTTATGGCGTTTGCGTATATCAACCCGTAAATAGAAGAAGAGCTTAGGTAAATGGTGTTCCTCGGCAATGGTGCGTCGTGAGCGAATTATATCCAATACTAACCGAATACCCTTTGGGAATCGACGGCGACATTTATAATCATTCTTGATACTACATATTTACTAATAAATAAATGAATAATAAATAAATTAATATATTAGAGGGAGTTTGAAAGTTGCGTCAATGGTAGAAAAGTTGAAAGGTTCTCGTTTGTCGTGGTATGGACACGTTATGAGAAGAGAGGAAGCGGATGTGGGTAAAATAGTAATGAATATGAATGTGGAAGGACGGAAAAGTAGAGGAAGGCCAAAGAAAGTGTGGATGGAGTGTGTAAGAAATGATATGAAAGAAAAAGGAGTGAATGAAGAGATGACGGCTGATAGGGACGTATGGAAGAAGAAAACATACTGCGCCGACCCCAAGTGAGTTGGGAAAAGGCAGGAGAATGATGATACTACATATTTACTAAACGTTTTTGATGTGACGATGGTGCAAATTGATATTGTTTTGATTTCCTGTGATCAGGCTTTAGTCTAGATTTTGTTATATTAAGTACCTAGTCTATAGTACAAGTTATTAGATTATTGAATGAAAACGACTCAAAATGAGCTCTAACAAATTCACTTAAATCAAAATCGTACTTTAATTATTTTTATATTTGTATATCTATATTCTTTAAAGCTATAAAACTCTAAAAATCTATAAAAGGTTACAATAGTTTTTTTTAATGGATGCATAGAAAAGGGTGTCATTCTTCAGATATTACCATTGTTTACATAAAGATGACAAACCCAATAGTGATCTTTTGACATGAAAAGTTGCTTGGCGCGGTGCCTGAACTTACTTAACTTTTTGACATATTCTCTACCTGAAATATGAATATTTAAGAAATTTGTTGTGAATAATAATCCATCTATTATCCATTCATTCAACCGAAAGACGTCCACTGCTGGACACAGGTCTCCCCCAATGATCTCCACGAAGACCGGTTTTATGCCACCCGCATCCAGCGGATTCCCGCCACCTTCACCGGGTCGTGGGTCCACGTTTTGGGGGTCTACCCACGCTACGTCTTCCGGTGCGTGGTTGGCCCCATCGGGCATCGGTTCTGCGAGCAATGTGCCCATCCCACTGCCACTTCAGTTTAGTAATTCTTCGGGCAATGTCGATTACTTTGGTTCTTCTACGGATCTTCTAATGCAAATAATAATAGTGAGCAATAAAAAATAAATTGTTTTATACGTGTGAACGTATCCGCTGGCAAAACTAGTGTAAAAAGCAGGTGCCATATCAACACGTAGGGCAATGTTTACTGAAACTGTTTACCCGCTGCGTCTTGACGACCTCCAGTGACGATTAAGTAACACAATAGTAAAACCTTTTGTGTAATTAAACACATACCAATGTTATCAGGGCATCTGGTGTTAATGCGCTTATCTGTGACCGGCGGTTCGCCATCGGCAACGCATCGAGTGATACGCCTGTTGCTTGATTTGTTTAAATAATTTTGTTATAATATCTAGTTGCAATTTCTTTTTTTTCCTATTTATAGACATGATGAATATTTACATTTTCAACTGGTCATTACGTATTGCGTATTTGACTCCCTCCTCCTCTTGTTAGTAAGGACAGCTCTTATTGTAACATGTAGCAACATTCACATATTATTTGTTGTGTGGTGATTAATTATTAGGGCGTTTATGTTATTACATAAAGGTGGAACCCTATAATTAGCAATGTATTACGGCCATTTTTTTCTTTTTTACCTATGTTTTTACATTTGACTGTAAGCCTTCCATATAACTATAAATATTTTTATTACAAAATCGGCTTAAGTAAATATGAATAACTTACGAAAACACCTTTCAGACCACCCATTCTGCGTGTCATTAAAAATAATAATTAACTAATAAACCACCCGACATTAATGCTTATATAGCTTTTCATTAAGCCGAAAAGAATTATTAACTTTAACGCGCTACCCTAGGGAGAGTGGTAGCTAACCCAAGGGCACTAAATTGCGAATCTTGACTTGAACGTCTACCTCAGATAACATTTCTGCAGAATTAGCTACACGCTTATCTTAGGGTGGTGTAGAAAAACTATTTTTTAATCTTTTTTTTTTTCATGAAAACCATACAACTCATAGTTACAAAGTTTTTTTGTAGATGCACAAAGAAGGGTATAGTAGTTCCAGACATCACCATCATTCAAATAATGATTCACCCTATAGTCACTTGAGATCATCACTGAAAGATATACAGTATAAAAAAAACGTGGTTTATAATGGCTGACAATGCCATGGTCACGTGATAATAAATACTAGAAATTTATTTTAAATAGTACTCATAAACGTAAAACATAAATAAAGTTATTGTCAGAAGTATATAACTCAATCTGTTTTAAATGCACTAAAGATTTTTATGTTTTTATTTCACCTTGCACCTGTGGGGACTATTTGGAAACGCATTATATGTTCACGCTTCAACATTCGTTAGCCAGGTCGAGACTTTGTGCGATCAACGTTTTTTTTATTTTAATGCATAAAAACATTTTATAGTATTTTTTTCGAATAGTAATAAAGTGCTGTTTTTTCCTATAAATAAATGTTTAGTAAATAGATAAAAATATATATTTAGTAAGTAATAAAATCTCAAGGGTTTATTAGCACATAAAAATTGCAATTATTACTAACAAAAGATTTTTTTTACATTTCACTATTTAAGAAAAAAAAAAATCATTTTTTTAGACGTAATTTCGTATTGAATGGGTTATAGCACTATTTTTAGGAGATTTAACGTTTTTGAACTTGTTGACTAGGTTAGCAGTAAATGTAATTAAAAAAAATATATACTCTTGATCATAGAACGACTATCAATATTTTAGTTAAATCTTAAACTTATTACAGATTATATACTTAGCATTTGATTCCCAAAATGTATCTCAGTTTTTATGAAAACTTGAAATAGATTACACCTAAAAATAATGCTAAAACACACGTCTGTGCGAGTATAAATTTAATTATAAAAAAAAAAACTTTGGGCGCTGGTAGAGTACTTATTTTCTATTAACGAAAAAGAAAATAATAAAAAAGTATAAACTTACAATAGACCTATATTCGTTTTTTTTTATTTATATTCCGTTAGCAACTCAGACGTAACCCGAGAATTTGTGTACCCAGTTTTCTGAGTAATCTTTTCTTAATGCTATGTTACAAGATTCATTCAATTCCCCTATAAATCATACATTTGATTTTATTTGGCCTTTTTGCTACTTATTTATGCCACAAATATTCTCAATTCTATTTGCGTGTAATTGGAAATGTGGACCACAATTCACTAGTACCAGATTTATTATTACCTATTTGTTCGTATTTGCAGCCATTGTCACCACCTCATGGACATAATTTAGCAGATGCTATTGGGTATCCCGACTCTTCAGTAACGAAGGCAGGGTCTCCATCTCAATTTTACTGACCCTGGACTGCAGAATGATCTGCATGACATGAGTCGAAACTAGCCGAATCTTGGACATTGTAGCAATAAATGGTACACTGTCTCGACAATATCCGGGTCATACTAACGTCGTTTTATATTAGATTCGTTCGTAAATCACAATTATTATGATAATCCTCCATGAGATATTTATTATTTACGTTATTTGATATATAGAAAGTTGACTATAAAAAAATTGAATCACGCAGAATGAATGATTGTAAATAATATGTGTGCACACTCTATGAGTTCACAGTAAATTTATTTGTGTTCATTGATTTTGCACAGCTGTGAAAAGACGTAATAAGTAAGTGCGTGTAACCTTGTTTGATACGTTCTCTCATTGATTAGAATTCAGATGACTTTACAATTTCTTCTTCAGTTCTGTTACCCTTGCAACGTTTTTCATGTATTTTAAACATTGAAAAGTAAGTAAGTTAAGTAAGTACATTGAACTCCTGGTGATTTTTCCAAGTGCAAATACTTTCAACGCAATTATCAAATGTTGTATGTTATTTACAACATTCATTTACAAGTATACAAACTATAATATAGTAATTCTAGCATCAGACTAGCACAAACAAGTTTATAAAATTAGTTAGAAACTGTAAAGATGACTACAATTTTGGAAATTTCATAATTATGCCTTTTAAAGGTAAGGGAGCTGTGTGGTGGCGGCTAAGAATAGTACCACCTCATATCTTCCCGTGGGTGTTGTAAAAGGCTACTAAAGGATATAAACTAGAAGATGGGCAGCAGCATCTTCTGAGCACCACAAACACACCTCACTGCGATTGCCAACCTCTCTGCCAAGCATGGTGTTCATGGCAATTCCCTTCTTTTTAAGGGATACCTACGTCCAGCAGTGGACGTCTTTTAGTTGAATCAATTAATCAAAAAAAGTAAGGGAGGGAATTTTGTTTGCGATTCGTAGATGGTATAGAGTCTCATAAAATATACGATTTTACTTGCGTCTTCTTTCGAATTTAAAAAAGTCTTGTAAAAATAAACAACATATATAGTTTGAAATCCAGGGAATGACATAGTTTTTATTCCGATAATCCCACGGAAACGGGAACGGGAACTACGCTAGTAAAATCACGGAGAACAGCTAGTATTATAAATTAATGAAATATAAGCTGATAAATATTACATTCCGTTGAATTTTGGGAAAAAAATATGTTTATTGAGTACTGAAAATATCAGACTGTATAGTTTGCTTTCAAATTTAAATGACTTACTGTTGATTACTGCGTGGACAATAACTTAGAAAATGTTATAGCAAAAAAAAAAAAAAATGTATATAACAAACCTGTGCGTTTGCGATCGCTGCGATCGCGGGTAACGCAAGTATCGCGATAAACGCGGGAAACGCGGTAACCGTGCGCGCGATCATACTGCACTGCGTTGACTTGACAGCGTCTGCTGTGTATGCGCTTTGGAAGCCGCCCGCGCACCTCGTCTTCTCTAGTACAGTCGGAGCAGTGGTCGTTGCAGTTTACATTCATGTTATTATTTATTTACAGGATAATTTCCTGTTTTCATTTCATAACCATAATAAGTTACTTGCTTTGTAACAATTGCTTTCATGTCGCGATTGTATTTCAATAAGAAACACAAGTAAAGTATAGTTAAAAAATCTAATCTTGCCGTCACAAAGTCCGTCGACGGTCTTACTAATAATAATTGTTTATTTCAAACGAAGATACATCCCAATATAGGTTAGTAAACTTAGCAGATAATGAAGTGAGAGGAAAGCAAATCTATCTCTAGTAGGTACCGTAGCTAATTTTGTGACGAAAAAGTGAAAAATAAAATTTTCAGTATTATTTTTTTGTCCTTAACTGTACATTCCAAATATTTGAAGTTTCAGTTATGTTATTTAGATCTATGAGTGTATTATGCTAGACACTCATGTTGCATTTTTCGTACTTGTCTATAGATTACATAACATTATGACGTACTGTTCATAACTTTAAATATTTAGATACATTTTTGCGAGTTTTTTATATTGCATGCACTAGCAATCACACGTATCATACTGCACACACATACTTGCACAATACACGCAAGGTACGTAGGTTCTGTAAGGCACCTTTGTTACTTTCCAGGTTTACTAACCGTTCGGTTAGCGCGGGCAAACTCCGCGGAATTTTATCACGGGTAACAGCTCAAGACGAGGTTCTTGTCCTTATGTTAGCTACCATTCCTAGGCTGAGCGCCTTAAACGCTCGCCTAAAAGTCCGGTCAAGCTGTTAAGGCCCTTCCGGTCAATAGCGTTAGACAGATAAAACTGCCCACATAATCCTGCACACCATACGCAGGTACATAGATTCTCCGTCGGATCCAGTCCTTTCCTGGGGGATACGTCCCTTTGGTTTAGGCTGGACAGCAAATGCGTAAATGCATTCCCCTCGATAAAAAAAACAAAAAGGTACATAGGTTCTACAAGGGACCTTTTTTCTCTTAACAAATCGTTTTACAAATGTTCAAATAATGGAGAATTCCGCCCAATTTTTTAATCAGGTAACGACCAAGGCGAGTCTCTTTCCACTTTGGTGCCCTTGTACTAGATAACTCTTTCAGCTGAGCGCTTTAAGTCCTCATTCCAAAATTATCTACTCAGACGAGGTTCACAAGACTTCTTATAACCACGTTATAATTTTATTACTATTACTAGCTGTGCCCGCGACTCCGTGTGCGTGTAATTCCGTGTTTATAAAACGACGATTTTAATAAAATCTAGATATACATTCACAGGATCTTTATCAATGGGATAATGTGTAAACTACATCGTGACTAAACATCAAGTAAGATAGAGTTCAAAACGCTGAGCCTATTTCAGTTTTAGTTCGTTAAAGTTAAAAATATATATCTCTACTCGTCAAAAAGTTCCATAGAAGCTTCGAGGTCCATCATCAGGTCGATCTTTTCAATGCTGTGCTAAACTCTCATTACTAAATACAAAAGGAGCTCAAAAACGAAATATCTCTTTCCGTCAAGGAGTACCATAGGTGGTTGGAAGCCCGTCATAAGGTTCGATCTACTCAGTGCTGTAGTAAACTTTTATTACTATATAGAGAAGAAATTTAAAAATGAAGAATTAATTTATTTATATGGCATACCAAGCAGAGTACAAACAGATGAAAATAAAGATTATTCTATGGTATTTTAATAAGAATGATTGTAAAAATATATATCTATAGAGCTCTAAAGAAATCCCCTAGGAGATTCAAAGCTCATCGTCAGGAATCGTATATTTCCATTCTTCTTTCCTTTTTATTAGGGGCAGGGTTTGCACGCATCATCCCTTACCCCTGGACAGACTACTTTGTAGTAAACTTCTCGACAGAGAAGTGGGCGAAGAAGTGGGTGGGGAGAGAGCCTGTGGTTCAGGCATCGGCAATCTCCCCCCCATCCCCAACGGGCTAAAGTATGGACGTGGCCCTGTTGGCTGCAGGGAGCGACGCGGAGCATTCTTCCGCTATCCCGTATCGTCCCCATCTCAAATGCGGCGACGCTTCTCGTCGGGTGAGTCCCACACTGGTGTGGAGACGTCCCTCCACACCCCCTTACCTATTGAATTGGGGGACTTGATCCTCCTAATGCAATTGGTAAGGGTAGTGCGTAAATGCATACCCATCGTCAAAAAAAAAAGGTATCGTATATTTAGTATTGTGGCAATGCAGTGCTGTGCATAGTATGAAAATAAATAAATAAAACAATAATAAAATTTACAAAATTAGCAAATCCCTTACCATATATTATATTTATTCACATTACGTTAATGTAGTAGTAGCGGTAGCGCAGTTGTATTACATACGACTGCCGTTCTGAGGTCTCGGGTTCGATCCCCGGGTCGGGTCAAGTGATATTGGGTTTTTTCTACTCAGTATCATCCCGGAGTTTGAAATTTGTGCCCGATATGGCGACAGGCTCGCCCCCTGTCACATCTGGGACGGAACTAAGCTCGGCGAAATGTGGGTGGTGTAGTTCGCTACTTCACCTCTGCCTAACCCTTCGGGGAAAACAGGCGTGAGCATATGTAAGTATGTATGTTAATAAAAAATGTACCAATAACTACGTACCAAAAGATAGATAGACAGACAAAAAATGTAAAAACCATCGAAATGTGTTCTGTTGTCGATTCTGAAACCATTCAAGGAATTTTTTTGAAATGTATTCAATGTACAGATTTCGTCCCTTTTATTATATGGAGAGATTTATTTGTAAAATTTAAATACAGTTCGATCGATATCTTTGCTCGGTATTGCAAATATTCAGTAACCAAGTGACATGTTACATAACGACAATGAATATTACGCCTCATGTTTACTCTGAATCGGTTCTCTTGAATCCATTGCGATCTCGTCAAAATCGTATAATAGAATATTTGATTTTGTCATTTCGCAATATCACGACCGTGCATTCGTTTGCGCATTATGCATCCACTTAGCGACTCGCTTATACCGTATATGTTTAAAACAGATTTAAAGTCATTGATAAAACGGATATCAACCTGTAATTATCAAATGTTGTTGTTAACGAGAAATATAATAAATTATACTTCATTGTTTAAAATCATTGTATTTTCTGTCTGTCCGTGTTTAGGTCCCTCTCTACAACACTGCTTGAGGTATAAAGTTGGTTTCTACACAATAAAGTGTTAGCTGATTTCGTAATATTATATTATATATATTATTAAACTCATAAAATAGGAAGTACAGTACAATACCATTTGGTAAGAAGACACGTCTTAAGATAATCTTCTAAACAGAGATAATACTAATAGATACAAAATAATATTTGCTGTTAATCTCGTGCATTGTTATGTGCAAAAGTGTACACAAAAACTAATCTGATGCAGTTACGAAAATGCCGGAGTATTACGTAAAATATTACTTTATTGAATTAGCCTTTGGGTAATTTGATGCAGCGGATGATGGATAAGTCTTAAGAATTAACAGACGCTTTTACCTCTTCAGGATGTTTGTGTTCAATGAAAATTTAGGATGGAAGCATGCAGTGAGCTATCGATCGACGATTTCTTCTAAGTCATACAACGAATCTATTGTCATTTATAGCGATTTGTTCTTTTGGCTACCTAAGGCCTCATCATCGTCATAATTAGGCATTCTTTGCCATAGCGACATCTGCCATAGCGAAACTTTTTTTATGGAATCTATTCTTAGTTAATTTACGCGATTTTTTATATTCGTAGGGTTCGCTTAGTTACGGCTTGTTGGGCATTTTATACGGTCAATAAATACCAATTTCTTGGCAAACTGTATTAGTGTGTCGTTTTAGAATAAAGAGATATATATCGCTTTAACTGATTAGATTCAGTCATAGTCATTTTCAGTCATTAACAATGGTGTAATTTTATTAGAAGTATGTTGCCATGGTCGCTAACAACCGGCTTAATAAAAAAAAGTTCAAAGTTGCTCAAAGGGCAATGGAGCAAAAGCTTGCAGTTTCACTGCGTGATCGAATAAAAAATGAGGAGATCTGCAGAAGAACCAAAGTAACTGTCATTGGCCGAAGAATTGCTTAACTTAAGTGGCAGTGAGTTAAAACCGATAATTGACGGGGCTGAATGGTTTTCGAAAGATTGCCACGTACCGAAAAACGGTTGTGGTGGACAAGATGAACCTAGTGAAGGTCGTGGAAATCCGCTGTACGCGGGTGGTACAAGACCGGTCCTTGTGGAGAGTTCTTCGGGGAAAGCCTATGTCCAGCAGTGGGTGTCTTTATGATATAATATGATGATTACCACAACATCGACCCATGATATATTGGTATACTTGTATAGCAATTTTTTAAGCAACTTCAATGGATGTAGATTTAATTCCACCTATTGCATTATGGGCATGAACTTTTTTGGTGACAGTATACATTGTGATAAAACAAAAGCATGGTGTTAGGGTGGTAGATAATGAGCCTATACAGTTAAAAAAATGTATTAATTTTTTTACAAGGAATAGGCGTAGTGCTTTGACCACGTGGTCCAGGATG
The DNA here is from genome assembly GCA_014132275.2 of Samia ricini. NCBI lineage: Eukaryota > Metazoa > Arthropoda > Insecta > Lepidoptera > Saturniidae > Samia > Samia ricini. The sequence continues at coordinate 1,552,560 of AP028162.1, forward strand.
GAAACCACACTAAGCCTAGATATTGGTTCTCAAGTGATGCTGCCGGAACACATATTGGTACTTGGCGACAGTTTTTAAACTTGATGGTGGTAACTTGAGGGCATCATTAGAAAATGCCCTACCACCATGCTATGGATTCCTCACGATGTTTTCCTTCACCGAAAGCTCTGGCCAATTTTAGAGTTGGATAGGTGGAGGTGGAGATCGAACCCGCGTCGATTGACACGGAATCCGGCCACAGATTGTATTTAGAGTATACTTCCTTAAGGTTTCCTCATGATGCTTTCCTTGACTATCACCTGACACTAAGATTTTCACAGGTTCGTAATCGAGCATGTTAATCTAACTTCAATGTTTTATTTTATGACAATATATTGTAAATAGCTATCTAATTTGGTCACGTAGGTTCACCTCGGCCGTGACTGAAACGAATCTGAGACATCGAGCTCGACTTACGTAATGTTTTGGCGTAAATCCATCATTAATATTCTCAGTAAAATTTCGATAAAGCTTGTTTTGTTTATCATATTTACATTTAATAATAATTTTGGTGGCGGTAAAATAATAATGGCGCAGTGGATAGTGCGGCCGGATATCGCGTCGATGGACGCGGGTTCGAGCCTACCTATTCAACTCTAAAAATCAGCCTTTCGTTGCAAGGAAAACATCGCGAGTCAACCATAGCATGGTGGTAGGGCATTTTTTCTACTGATTGGGGAGGGGGGGGGGGGAGAGAGGTGGTTACAGCCTTTGAGCAGTAATCGCTCCTGTTCCCTCCCGGATGTTAATTGCTTCTCTTTGAGAGCCGGGCTAAGAGGTGGGTGTGGAGAGAGCCTGTGGGTCAGGCATCGGTATTTCCCCCCTCATCCCCATTGGGCTTAAGAATGGACGAGGCCCATTGGGCTTACCGCAGAGGGCGACGCGGTGCATGCCATGGCGATCCCGTATCGCCTCCACCCGAATGCAGTGGGCGGCTCCTGGAAGTTTAGTGGGTATTTCCGGACGCTTCACGTCCGGGTGAGTCCCACACTGGTGCGGAGACGTCCCTCCGCACCCCCTTACCCATTGCAATGGGAGACTTCGGTTTCACTAATTCTACTGATGCCCGCTTGGCTAGCTACCACCCTGAAGCTTACCAAATACCAATAGGTGAGTTCCGGCAGCATCACTTCAGAACCAGTACCTCTAGGCTTAATTTGTATACCATCCTGGACCACTTCGTCACTTAACATCAGGCGATGTTGTTGTCAAAGCGCTGAGCCTATACCGTGTAAAAAAGCAGTATTTTTAGATAATGACTTTTCTATAAAACAACTGCCTTCGTTATTACGCTAAAACCTTCAAAACCATGTGATTAATTTTGATGCGAATTATAACCGGATATAACCCAATTAAGCTTTTCCGTAAATAGTATTTTTAACTAAGACGCCAAAATTTAATTGATTTTCATGGCTTACAAATTTATATCAATATGACTACAGAATTTTAGTCAAAAACGCAAAACAATCCAATGTCATAATTATGTCTAAAACAGTTATTCTTTGTTAAAAATAAAAGTAAATAGAATATATTACGGGTTTCAGTAACAATGCAGTATGTGACAAGTTTGAGACACGCCGTCGTGCGTTAAACCCATTTTTTAAATTCAAATGGACTCCTTAAGCGAGACGCAGATTTGCCAAAGTCAGTACAGTTCTAGAAGAAATATTGAAGTGAGTTAGTAGTGAGAAACGGAAGTAATTTTCTAGAGTACTGAAACTAAACGCATATTGCAATCTATAAGGAATATTGCTTGACGTATGTACATACGTATGTGATAAATTTACTGTGATTATAAATTCTATCGCAAAAATGTCAAAATTTGACTTCTAGTACTTTTTTTAGCGCTGACTTTCATAGTGAAATTTGCGTTACTAGGACCAAAATTGTATTGAGAAAGTTTAGAATAGGTTTGCCAAGGGGCATAATTTTTTATTTTTATAAAAGTCCTTTTTTTCTGATTTACAGTTTTGTAATATAGAATTTAGTTTAAAAATCCAAATTCAATTCTGAAAGGTAAATCATAGGCTTCACTTCACATCAGATAACCTGCATGTTAGCAACTTAATGACAAAAAAAAAAAAAAACCATTTACCCTGTAATATAGATGTTCAGACACGTCATAATATTTCCTATGTAGATTTCGACCTGTCATTTCACTTCCTGATTAAGATTGATAGGCGTTTTAAAGTGGGTCATTGTCGATTCTTGAATAACTGAAGCATTATTATACGGTCCGCTTAATCATCTATTTTATATTATCAAGCTATTTACTTCCATGAGGATGGATGATTCATAAGTTAACATAACATTATAAAGATTAAGGTAGGTTTGGAGAGACGACAGCTCCAGAGTCACAAGTGAAGTGAAGAGACATATCGTAAGGAAACCATAGTATAGAAAGTTAAGGCTGTTTTAACTTTTTTTTACAAAAAAACACCTCAATGAAACTTGAGTATGTGACTCCAAGCCAAACCGTGAATGACGAAGGGTAATGCCCTCACTGGACTCTCTAAATACGCGCGCTCGCTTTTCCACTGCTGTGAACATACTCCTTATAATAATTTTGTTCCTTATAAATTTCTTTAAAACATAATTTTGCGGTACCTTTTCCCGCGCACAGCCGTACCATAGCGTCTTTCTATATTATTTTTTCTAAACGCTCGTTCAACTCAAATTGTTCAGTATTTTTAAGATAAGCTCGTAGCGCTAGGTCCAGGTTAGGTGCGACGCGGTGCTTGCGAAAGCCACCCCGTGTCGCCCCCATCCCAAATGCAGCGGACGGCCCCGGGGGGTTTTAGTGGGTATTTCCGGGCGCTTCACGCCCGGGTGAGTCCCACACTGGCACGGAGCTCGTCACTCCGTGCCCCCTTATCTATTGTATTGGGGGATTTTGATCCCCTAAATACAATAGATAAGGGTAGTGCGTAAATGCATTTCCTCCCGTCAAAAAAAAAAAAAAAGTCCAGGTTAGGTATAGGTTAAGAGCTAAGGATTTTTTGCTTACGCACGGGATTTTGTTAGATGCGCGCTAGTGATAACAGTGATGCTTTAATGACCGCTGGTTTCCTAACTGTGCGAGGTTGACCGCTCCTCTTACGATCTTCGAAGTTTGAATCTTCAGTGTACTATTTGGTAGTGCGATAAATAAACCATAGTTTTCTAGAATGTGCAAAATCTCTGTTGGCTTATAACCACAGTGATGCAACGGTTATAATAGTACTTATTACTCGACTAGAATTACGTATGGTAATAAAATACATTTAAAAAACCCATCTATTATTTACAAATATGACTATTTATGTAAATCAGTTATATGGATTTCAAGTTATATAAGACAGATTCGTATTTACCCTATATATTTTGTAAGGTTAAAATTTTGTAAAATAAGGGGCCGCTAAACGTCAGTTTAATACAGAATAGCAATGTTATGAGATCATACAAATATATAACAATATACGAAATTTATTAGCTGTGAAAATTGTTTGTTAAAGGTTGTTAGTTTTTGCATTCGTAGTTAGTATTCATAATTCGTTACTCATCTCGAGCTGCATGTTATTATGATGATGTCACTCACTGCACTACTTGCTAATCTGTTTGAACAATTGGTTACGTATGCATATAAACATTTTTGTTATCACTACTTAGGTACTTATCATAACTATGCAATTATCCAGAAAATCATAGACATTGAAACAGGCCTATTATCTCTTAAAAACGTAACGGTTTCGGTGGTTCTTTTAGGTTTGTCTATGTTCTTTTCTATTCACTTGTTTTATCTAGGATTAGCTAGGTGTATTGTTTGTATCCATCTCCAGACCCCGGCATAAAACGCTATCTGAGAGACCGGAGGAAAGTGTAAGCAGTAGAACGGGTTTTTTTAAGTCAGTCCAAACTAATCCAATCTGTTCACCCAGAGAGAAATTTGGCAGTCTACTATGGTGACAAATACTTCCAAAGAAACATAAAAATCTCTTATCATTGGTGCACTGAAAGGAGTGGAAAGACAACGAGAAGATTGGTCAAGTAACGTGGTATTTTAGGAGAAACGTAAGTATCTGTACAGGTACCACCTACCCCCCGAACTCTCTCTTTCTTTTCCTGTTGTCAAATATAGATAAATGTACAAGCAAAGTCTAGTGTATTAGTTTCTTCAGTGGCGAGGCAAGACTATAGTTCGATGTGGGAGAAGTATGTTTCGCAAGCCCCCTCACAGCCCCGCTCCTCGCGACAGTAGCACGATGCAAATGCAATATATGTAACGCGTTCGGAGCCGCGGGAACTGAGCTAGTTGTATATGTAAATATATGTATATATATGTATATGGCTCTGGTGCGAGTCTCCTCGGTCCGCGAGGTCGTAGAGGGTAGGTAGCCTTACATCATCCTACCCTCCGGAATAAATCCTACGCTCCGGAATGTTGACCGATGGGCCATGCCTCCCTTCGGAGGGGCGGGCGAAGAGGTGGGGTTGAGAAATATTTTCCCCCATCCCCATTGGGCCATTGCACGACGAGGCCCGGTGGGTTCGCTGCAGGGGGCGACGCGGCGACATGCCTGGCAACCCGTATCGCCCCCATCCCAAATGCAGCGGACGGCCCCGGGGGGTTTTAGTGGGTATTTCCGGGCGCTTCACGCCCGGGTGAGTCCCACACTGGCACGGAACTCATCACTCCGTGCCCCCTTACCTGTTGTATTGGGGGACTTCGGTCTCACTAATACAATAGGTAAGGGTAGTGCGTAAATGCATCTCCCCCCGTCAAAAAAAAAAAAAGGTAGCCTTACGCCGCCTCAGAGTTTCTTTTATAAATTACCAGCGTGAAATTCATTGATAAGGTATCATAACGCATCTGTAATAATTTGCATGAATTCTTCGTTACCGATGGATTATTACTTACTCATCGAGAATTTACGTGACAATGAAACTTGTGACTAACCTTTGGTCGAGAAAACAAATGGAAAGCAGACATTGATAACAATAAAAATAACACGTTGATCGCTATAAGACCCAGGAAAGACCATGTCAATATATTTTTTGAATTTAGATTATTATGGAATACATAATCGAGACAATTTATAGTTATTACGTACATTATACTAAATAAAATAAATTAGATGCTTCAAAAATTTATTTGACTTATCAGTATATTTTTAACAAGATTCGATGATATTCAGCTAATCATGGTGACCTGGTACATGGACAGTACGAGGAAGCCAAGCGCATAAATTATAAGCAATACATCCATACCGGTCGCGAACAGATCTCGCGAGACTTGATCTCGAGCTATCCTTTGAATCTGGACTTTCAACTTCGCACAGATCCTGCTGATGTTGTGCAAGAAGATCTCCACTAAATTTAGCATATTGCTGTGGAAGATCGCTTTCATTTTTACAATTGATTAGAGACGTCTACACTTTGAAAAATTGTTTATTTTGCAACGGATTCTTTCTTAGATAACCCTATTATTAATTATAGCACTTCTAATTTAAAAACTGTAAGTAAACGAAAATAGTAAAATAGCGACATCTATGACAAATGGTTAGTATTAAATTTTACTGCAATGCACCAATACTAGAAAAATAGCGCCATCTTTATTGTCTGTCCAAAAAGTTGTATAGTAAATCAGTTTACGAAAGTGAATAAAAGATGGCGCTAATATGTCATTCAGCTAGTAGTAAATTTATATCTCCCTTCCTATACCAATAGGAAGGGAGATATTCAAGAAGAGGGTCAAAGAATTTTTTAAGAATCGGCTATGAGTATTTTGTAGAAATCACCTGGGTGTGCATCTCAGAGTCATCACGCAGTTGTGTACGCTAAACATCGGTAGGATCATCGCGACCATGTACCATATATTGTCTGTGGCCATACATGAAGACGTTACAGTAGACCGCTGTGTTACTGTTTGCCTGGCAGATTAGAACTAAATTATACACAGTCAAGTTACCTTTCTTCACAATTAAATTATTTTTTTAATTCTGTGCTTTAACTATTATTTTAACCATGTTAAGAAATACTTTCACCTAAGAAGGTAACTATAAAATAAATAACAAAAAATCGAAATAAAAAATACTTTATTCAATTTAAGCCCCGAGAAGACGATTGGGAAAGTCAAACTACTACCACCGGTTCGGAAACAAACCCTAGTCATTGAGAACTCAGAGAGGTGTAATTTCTTGACATCACTATCGTTCACGTAATGATAAGTGTCTTTCAAGTGATATAATCGTAACACACCTAGGTATAAACACTTGCCAATAGATATTAAAAACATGTAAGAGATAAATAATTGAACTCGCTGTAAGATTCGAACTGACATCGATCGCCGCGTTAGCCGACTGTGCCACTGAGCCTCCATCAATATACATATAAATTTCCGTATACTAACCGGCCGCCTTGGACACCGGTGCTTTCATTAGGAGTTGAAGTCACCGATCCAGTGATCCACCTATCCACGTCTCTGCTGAGCTGACTTGGATCATTCGCCAGGATGTAAGATGATGAAGATGACACTTCAACCTGGTAAATAATCTATGGTCATTTTTTAATTTCTCAACTAATTCTTCAAACATTTTAGGGACTTCATACCTTTTAAATTACCTTACCTTAACTAAATTAACCTTATCCGCAGAAAAATCAACGTAACAGATATTGTCCGAAGAATTGCCAAACTTAAGTGGCAGTGGGCTGGGCACATTGTACGTAGAAATGATGCCCAAAGTGGCTAACGGGTTCTCGAATGACTGCCGTGTACCGAAAGATTCAGCGTGAACCGACGCTTTGGTGGAGGTCGCGGGAATCCGCTGGATACGGGTGGTCCAAGACCAGTCGTTGTAGAGATCTTTGTGGGAAACCTATGTCCAGTAGTGGACGTCTTTCGGTTGAATATATTCGAAATCACAACGCACCAGGAATAGCACGTTTAAGCCTATGGATTTTAAGGATAAGCTACTGCATATCTAAATGTAATAAAGTTGGAAGGATTAAGGTTGCGGTAACACAATAAAATGCGAGTAGTGCAAGACCAAATGTATGATTGTCTTTATATGGGGCCTGTCTATTTATATGTCTTTATATTCATAAATAACCGTATACCGGCAGAACTCATAAGTTTCCTTAAATAGAACAAAACGAGATTTATCTTTTAACTAACTTCTGAATCATTTATCCTTTCTTGCGTAACAGGCTCAGTAAGCGCATGTATGATTGCTTCATTTCTATCAATATATCCAGGGATATGCGATTCGTTCAGATTACTTAGGTTGAGGGCACCGTCAGCTCCTACCCTGGCTAATTGCGATGTCATTTTTTATCCCTGAAAAAATAAAAACATATTATCATATTATCTGGACAGTTACTTAGTTAAAATATTGGAGTAATTACTGATAAAATAAATAGTTAAACGGTGATAATTGTCGTTAAAATGCAGCTTTTCTGCTCTCTCAAAAGTCTTAGAAACAGAGAACAGTACACATATATAATCAATACTAGTTATATTCAGTAGTGGCTAAATATGGACTTTGGTCATTCACTGGGGAAACTTTTCCAACCGCTGGCAGCGCGATACATAACACTTCAGACACTAACAAAACTTGTATTGTATACTACACTATTTCCCAGATGAATGCCCTAAACGCTGGGCACAAAGTCCGGTGAAACTGTCAAGGATATTCAGATCAACAGCAGATCAAAATAAACAATGGCTAAGTAACCAATATAAGCTCGCAAACAATGAATTATCTAAATATTAACATATTAATAATACTATAAAAACATGAAAAATCAAAAACTAACTTTTTCTTTGCCTAGGTAGATTTAATATCTAACGCATGCCAGAGATCTTGGCGTACGTTAGTACATTTTTATATTTCACATAATAATTTGATACACATATAAATTTTGACACAAAATTGGTCTTTCGCAAATATAAAAGAAATATGTACTTATGTCAAGTTTAACAGAGTTTTAAATACAACCTTCTTTTAAAAATTTCTTTTGACATACAAGTCCTATAAAAGAATCTCATTTGATAAAAGTGATTATTTATTTGTTATGGCTAAACTCAAAAACTACTCAAACGATTTGAAAAATTATTTTACCTACTGAAAGATACGTTATCAGTGTGTAACATAGACTAATTTTGTATTATAGTTTTCTATATTCTCGTGCGAAGTCGGGTTGGTTCGTTAGTTAGTAGTAATATGTATCAAAATATTAGAAACAATATCGTGTTTCTGTTGTACATACAATATTTGAGCAATCATAAATAATAAAACAATAACGATTCGCACTAGATTCGTTAATCTGTGAATACTATTTTTTTTTTTCTAAAAATATAGTTAACACTCCCATCTTTACGATTTGTGTTTAGCATTAAAAATTTTAGAAAACGTTACATTTGAATTAAAACGATATAAACTTAATTATTAGTCACACGTGACCCGCCATTAAATATTAGATAGAAAACGTAATTACTTAAATTTATACGGTAGCCCTTATAGCGACTTGGGTGTTAATAAATATTTCTCAATTTTTTTTTCAAATAATGATACGATTTCTTTAAATGTCATTCGCTGTGCGGTCATGAAAAGGCGCGAACCGCTGGACGCCATTGTTTGAATTCGATTCAAATTTCGAACGTACCCGTACCCCGTCGTTTCATTATTTGCGGTTGCCAGTGTGAAAAAAGTATTTTATTTGTCAATTGATTAGGAAACTTTTTTGTAGTTTGATTTATTTGTACGAGGATGTATCTTGTAGTTTTTTCTTATTCTGTCGAGGAATTAAATTAATTATTATGTTATAGAGTTAAGGAGCTACATTTTTACTTATGAAAAATTACTCGATATGATAATTATCACTACACCACAACTATATTTTTGTGCTTGTTCGTATTATCTACGACGTATATACGACATGTCCATGGAAGTTTAAACTCCTTAGCGAGTCAGATAATTCGATAAAGAAAAATGGCATGTAAATGTAAATCGGATCATAACCACATTTACTGTTAAGTGATGCTGTGTTCAAAGCTCGTCTCTCCTTAAGAACGTCAAAAATACGACCACCGGTTTGAAAAACAGACCAAAAGAGAAGAGCCGGCAGAAAACTCGTTTTGTAAATAAGTTTGCTAAGTATAATATGAATTAGATATATAATTCAATATAATAAAAAACTGTTTTAGCGGAAGCACAGAGAGGAATGTCATTTTCAGGCATCACTATCATTTACGTAATAATCCACTTTATAATAAATAACCTTTAGATATAAAAACCTGCTTGACATATAGTGCTTAAAATTATTGTCAGGTAAATCTATAAAGAACTAAGACTACAGGTAAATCGGGATATTTTCGACTTCTATGCGGCAAATATCCAGTCGGCCATTTGGAGAATTTTCAAACCACTATATGGTTTCATCGCGGTATTTCACCAAAAAGCTAAGGATTATTGTCAAACTCGAAGACCACTGAATCATCTTCGTTTCGTAGACCATTCTAATCACAACACAATAGAAAATGTCGATAAAATACACTGACTGCACCATATGGATAACTCTAATATTATATATAATTTTGCCTCCAGATATTACTGGTCTGGCTATCTTTGAAGATATCGTAAACTTTTGACTTTTAAATGTCCAAACCATCAAAGTTCTGTACAATATTAAACATTAACAAGCAAATTCATACTGTTACAGACCATTATTTTTATTAATTTCTCTTGACATTTTTTATACTTTACGAGTGTGTAAGATCACCGAGAGAGTTAATACTCGGGCAACTGTTTGTGCAAACAAGCTGTCATTACAATATAATCAGCTCGCGCGTTTATTGTGACACATCAAGATATGATTACTTAATCCGGTCGTTCCGTACCGCAGATAAAAGATAACAGATAGTACACTCGGTACCGACCGCTTATAGACTGTACAGAACTATATATTGAAAGTATATGTATTTATTGGTTTAGTTAAAAACAACTGTCAATTATTATAGATGTTTGTGTTACATTTTTTTTTGATCAAACTACAAAAGTTTCGGTACCTACAGGCAATTTATGGTAACAAGATTTCTACATGGATTAGTTACTTAGTTTTAATTGAATGTTTTTATTAACAATATGATTTTTGAAGTGAAAACTTCTTTGCGATCTTTGTGATTTGAAAGTCAATGAAACGAAAAAGCAGCAGTACGATTTTAAAGGTCGGATTTTTTCATCAAATTTTTGAGTTAGCCCAGTGGACTAATCCGCGTGTCTCATAGAAGGTACGATTGAAAGATCGGAGGTCCGAACCCTGGGTGGGTAAAACATTTTTTTTTGAAGTGGTAAACCGCTTCGTTACGTAACGCGTTACGGCACCAGTCTCTCTGGCTTCTCTTTCTCTCATGCATACGGCAGCGCTAGGCATCAACTTAGATTAGTTTAAGTTATCACTTCTGTCGAGCGTCCCGAGACGCACATTTATTTTTTAACAAAAATATAATAAAAACAGTTTCATTAACGCTAGGATAGTTACCATAATCCCGTATCTCCTCCATCCCAAATGCGGCGGACGGCCCCGGGGGGTTTTAGTGGGTATTTCCGGACGCTTCACGTCCGGGTGAGTCCCACACTGGCACGGAGTCGTCCCTCCGTGCCCCCTTACCTATTGCGCATTGGGGGACTCCGGTCTCACTAATGCAATAGGTAAGGGTAGTGCGTAAATGCATTTCCCCCCGTCAAAAAAAAAGGATAGTTACCATTCTCAAGTTGGAAATATTTCACGAAGCACCTGTAGGTTAAAAATATTATAACGCAACTACAAAAAATTAAATATGCCTCATATCAATAATTAGTGTGGAGTGGTGGTCCTGTGTTAGTTATAAAATTGAAGTGAAAGAGCTGTTTTCTTTGTTGTATGCTCCGCGCTGACAGCCATGGGAAACGCAATAAAACTCGAATTACACTGGTCATCGCAAATGTTTTGATACGTTCGTGGAATTACGTAAACCATGGCAGCAAATATAAATTTAGTGTCATCGGCGATGATCATTTTCAAGCCTTTCAAAGAGTCTGAAGTTTTGACTTGTTCATTGAGTTGTAACAATTGTTAAGAGTAACAATTGTTTTTTCAGACTATCCAGTTAATTTACCGTTGTAGGTTTTAATTTTGATATTTGGTAACCATAATTTACGATGTACATTCTCTTTTTGGTGGTCGCCATACATCGATTACAAATCTTATTATATCAAAAGTATTAATTATATATGTGAAAATTTTAAATATACGAGTATACATATACAGACAACAATATCTTAGATATTATGTTTAAATCATGTCCAGTTTAACATGAGTTTGTTCAGTTTTTTTGGTTGCTTGAGAACGTAAACAAATACGTTTTCAAGAAATTCACACGTGTCTGTAGAACCGTGTGTTGAAGTTATATGATTAAAATCAAATTTTAAATCTTAAATGTTCCTTCATAGACGGCCTCCTTAATGAATCCATTAAAAACTCATGTTAGATTAGCAGAGCGCACGCTTAAGATATTCTATAAAACTGACAGCTGACATGAATAAACTAATAAAGACACACACACAGACACATATACAACATACGTAATTGCGTTACGTGACGATTTCTACTAAATCGCACTACCCGTAAGCCGCATTAAAGAACTTCGTTCCAAAACTAGCCACTAAATATGCCACAGATAGTTAAATATGTCCTCCGAAAAGATTGGATGAACCTAATCGCCACGACACCCTAAAACGTATTGGCAAGAATTAGAATATCAAAAGATATATTGTTCGTCTTTTTTTATTAGATGCAAACGATTTTGGGGTCATCAAGTAATAACGTGATATTTTATAGTGAATTAAATCACGTTTATTTTTATGTACTAAAGACCAAAAATTTTTTTAGAATATCGTGGTCAAATACTAGTTTAATTGAATTTAGTTCTGGAAAATTTTGAAAATCTTTGGTAACGGTGATTAATGGAAAATTCCTTTTCTGATGTTTGTGTTTTTTTTTTTTGCAACGTTTTTACTGTAATCTTCATTATATTTTATAGCTTATTTATTTCTTCTAAGCAGATTTCTCTGTGTAGCGTGTATGCATAAGAAATGGTAAAGTCAGATGATCTACAACTAAAAAAAATATCTTATAAAATCAATGACAGTTTCTTACCGCGCACGCTGAGTGGGCGTGCAAAATTCCAAAATCGTCAGAATCACACCGAAAGTAAAATCTGCCATTTTTTTCTACATATCAATCGATTTTTTTTTGTATCGGCTACACCGCGGTAGCTGTCACTACCTCACGGCGGGACGTAATGCTACTGTGACCGAGAGAATTGATTGGATTTTGTGATCTTTTCTTACGTGGTCTTACTTGATTTTTTCAACATTTTTCATATTACTTTGAGTTTATCATAATTTGTTAAATCTATCTCGTTCATTCTCTTTGATATAACTATGTTAGCGCAAATAGTTTTGAAAATTATTTGAAACTTATTGTATCGTAGATTTTGGCAAGATCTCATTGCCTATCAGTGGTTGTTTTTATTTTGAATCCATAAATTTGCTGCCTTTGCCACTATGTTACATGATGTTGGTGTAATTTGAGGTTATATAGTTTAGTTATTTGGAATAAGTGACGTGTATTGGAAATGATAAATACGGAGCGCGTAAATTCTGAAATTTCATTTCACAAATACTTCTTGGAAAGTTTTAATAAAATAGCTACCGATTTATTACAGCGTTGAAGCGTTGATACAAAAATAGCAAAATATATTATATATAGGTAGAATTATATAATTATTCACAGTTAATATTAACTAGGAAGATAAATATAATTGTATAGAATTTTATAGAAGAAAATCATTTCCTACCGCAAGTGTGGTCGATATCCACAGAACCTTTGAGGTCCTAAACGGTTTGTTTTGATTAAACGATAAATTCGTGGCAATTCAGAGAGATATTTATTTGTTACTTAAATTGTGTTGTCAGTCTGAGCGGCGTCATCGAAAGAGATTTTAACTTATGTTAAAAACTTTTTTTTACTTTGATCACCACCGCACTGGCTGACCTAAATTAAATGCTAGTGTATAAAAAAAAACAAAATTTATTTTTCCTCAAAATGTTTACCCCACCCAAATCAACAACATTATAGTCAAATATTTATATATGTATTATAAAAAAAAAATATTGTTTGGCTAATAAATTCGGATGCAACCCTTTATTTACCGACGGCGGATCGTTTAGGCCCCTATTATAACATTTAATGCTAAACAAACACGGTGATTTTTGACCAAATGACTTCATTCGTGGTCTCGAGTTTGATATTTCTTTTTTTTTACAGTAACAACATTAATGTTATGGTTTGCGTTAGCTATATTATTGTGTAACTCTTTGATATGTTACAGAATATATGGGTTAGGTATATGATTTTACTATTAGTGTTTGCGTTTCGGTATAAACCAAAAAAATGTTTCAAAAAGTGTTTTTAAAAAAATGTAATTGATATGAATGTTTTTATATTAAAAAAAAAATCAGTTTCACTCAATGCTCTGGCGTATCTAATAAATGTTACTATAAATAATACTATCATGCCACTATCATACTATCAAGCTACTATCATGCCAAATTTCATTAAAATCGTTCCGCTAAAATAAACTAGATCAAGAGTTTCGCGAGATTGAAATTTTGTCATCGATTCTTAAGCCCTGTTTAGTAAATTGTTTTCCAATATATGTATAGATTTATTGGTATTAGGGCTAGGGGAACTGATTATTTCTATTTTATATTTTAGATTATATTTAAGTTATCATTTCAGTGGTTAAAATTAATATAGACCTTATTTAATATGTCGATTACCCATAAAAATGAGACAATTGGAAAACAATCGAAAACTGGCTTAAACGCCAGGTTAGTGTTCAACGAGTTAAAGTATTGAATGAATGCGGGATGGTATTATATTTAGAAGTCTTCTAAACTTGAAGTTACACAGCTCAATGAAACATGAACGAGGGGATCCGAAGAATTATTCATGTAAACGACATTGCTTGAAGAATTGCTATATTAAATGATAGTGGGATGGGCAGATTGCTCGTACAATCAATAGTCGATAGAGTGAACAGGTTTTCGAATGTTTACCACATATCTACCAGAAGACTCAGCGTGGGTAGGCCCCCAAAAAGACAGACCGACGACCTGGTGAAGGTCTGGAGAATCCGCTGAATACAGGTGACTTAAAACCGGTGGAACTTTGAGGCAGAATTTTAATGATACAAAAAAATATACATGTATTTATTTATTAAAACAAAAAAATAAACAAAGACATACATTTGCGTAGAACTTTTGTCAAATGTGTTCTGGAGATGATCGATAGGAGTTATTGCAACATAGTTTTAAAGTTAATATTATCAACAGTTTAATTTTTTATATTTTACTTTTTTGTATGAAAATTATATGACTTGGTTCGTCTTTATTGTGTTTTTAGAGAAGCCAGTCTAAGGCATGAATAGGGTTAATATGACATTGTAGGACACCACGTCGTTTAGGCGCGGAATTAATAATAGTATATTAATAATTTAATGCAGTATGACAGATGTTACCGTTTCAACTTCATAAATCTGTGGAGTATAAGTGGCTCGATCGATATTATAAATTAGTGTTACTTCGTTTGTCCTTCTTTCACGCAGCCATGGAGGAAAGAATCGTCGTATTTTTTTTTTTGCACAGACATGAGTTTATAAGCCTGACAATTACATAGGGGTTATTCATGTATTACGTAAACAGAATTTTAGATTCCTCCTCATCCCCACCCCATGATAACGGAAGCATTGACATAATTAAAAAAAAAATGCTTAAGTAATTAAAAGCAAGTCAGTAAACATTATCGTAATCACCATACAGATCTCCCCGTCCTTTATATCATCAAAAATAAGCAAAGCATAGAAATTAACCCTCTACCCCCTTCGATGCTTACGTAATTCATACTTAAACTATTATTAACCCTTAGAAACGGACAGTTGCTGTGTAGTAAGTCTAAGTATAATTCTGTAAAAAATAAGTGAAATCGATAAGAAGTCAAAAATAACAACAGTCGCAATTAATCGGTTAAGTTCTCATCATCGAAATAACTTTGTCAGAGACAAAGCCGCGAGCTATAACTAGCGATGAATTAAAGATACTCAAAACTAATTTCCCAAAGGGTTAACGCAAACCGACAAAATTTAATATCTCGGCAAGTTTCCGATAGGGTTAAGAATCCGTTTAGCTAAACTATACTTAGTTCGCGCTTCGATTTATGGATATTAAAATTGTGGGGTCTAATCGACCCTTTGATGATGTTTGGATAACCTTTTTTCGTTGTTTTCTTATTAGCATATTTAAAAAATAAATATTATCTAAATAAGTTTATAATGCGTTGAGTTTGTTTTTTATTTGTTCCGGCAGCGTCTCTTGAGAACCAGTATCGTAGTGTGTTTACCATCCTGGACCACATCGTCACTTAACACCAGGTGAGATTATGGTCAAAGCACTGAGCCTATAACGTGTAAAAAAGGCAACAACTTATCCGAAAATTTTAGGCACATGGAATTTTTTTTTTTTTTTCTTTTTTTTTTTTTTTTTTGACCTAGCTAATGCTGTTGACCGGAAGGGCCTTTACAGCTTCACCGAACTTTGGGGGCGAGTGCTGAAGGCACTCAGCCGCAAAAAGGTGACTAGCTCAAGGGCTACCAAAGTGGTACGAACCTCGGCTTGGCCGTCACCTGAGTTATTCAAAAACTCACTCGCGAATTGTATCCTAGCTATCCCCACATTTTTTATATTAATATAAAAAAAAAAAAAAAAGGTTCCTTACAGGACCTATGTACCTTGCATGTTAAGCATGAGTGTGTATGGAGTGTTGTGCGTGTAATTGCTCAATGCGTGGGCAGTGTTACTGTATCGCGCTGGCGGCGACGTCAAGAGCCTCCCCAGTTGGGGAACGAGACACGTCTTGGGTCGCCGCCTGAGGGGGACCCGGAGTGTGTGCGGGAGGCACATGGAATTCGTTACCAGACACACATTTAACTCTTTGAAGAAGCTGTCACGTGGTATTTTATCCATATTTCCATCTACCAATGACTGTGAGTCAATATTTTAAGTAATTAATAACATTAAAGAATCGCTTAGAAACCGTTGGACGTATGACTCCAGTTTAGCATGTATCCTGCTAGTAATAACATCCAATCTGCAACGTCATTTAATCTGTAACGACAGAAGTCAAAATTGTGTAAATTTAATTTGAATTACGCGTATAACTCAAACATTTATAATAATAACGTTTTTTGTAATTGCAAAATTTTTTTTTTTTGTAGTAAGTAAAGAGTTTTGAGTTCATAGTATTCGACATTATTATTTTTTTCCCCGACAATTACGGAATCAAAATTATTTGACGGCGAGTCTATGGTCTCATTACTTAATTTTTTTTTAATTGATCGATACATAAAGGTTTGCCCCCCCTCCCCCTCCCCCTCCCCCTCTGTTAGTCGATATCAAAAAAGCGTAGTTTTAAGGTCAGTCACTAGTAGACTGCCCACTTCTAATTGTATTTGATCTCACCTGATGAGTTTTCCTATCATGTGACTTACGTGTTAAGTGACCGTAACGGAACACATCTAGCTGGGTGCTTCGGATAGTCTTAATTTGATGGTGGTAGCTAATAATTTGTTTTAAGATAATTGTTTTGAAAAATAAAAGAAAAAATGTTTTCGAATGAAAAAGGGAAACCTTTATAGAAATTCCAAGCTCATTGTGTCGGCTATGTACTTTGATTTTTATGGTGACTTTGGGGACAGGAGATCCAGATGGTGATTTCATCAGCGATATTTACTTACGTACTCATCTCTGGATACCTCACGCCTTAGAAGAATGCCATCAAACCAGGACACGCGAAAAACAAGCGACCATAAATCGATTTGTATAAATTATGCCAACGTTGATGTACCCATAGGGGGGAGAGGAGGTGTGGGTAAAATATTTGCTTTCTTTGCTGATAAGGTGGGCTGGGTTAAAAATGATTTACGTAAGACTCTACGATCCTTTACAATTATTAACCTCTAACTCTTAAATAACTTTCTACCGACTGTAGTAATTTAGAAAACTCATTCCGTCTTTGCGGTTTCGTTACAAACAAACAAACGGTTACTAATAACATAGATATTATATAATATAGTTAGGTTATCATATTATAAAATTGATTATTTGTTTGTTGTATATTTCGACACGAGCCAATAATTATTGGACTTTCGATTGAAACCAGTCAAGGGTGAATACAATAGTAATTATTTTTTGACTTATTATTTACTTCTACTATTTTTATTTTTAGAAAAAAAAAAACTGTTACCAAAACTTATATTGGTAACAACACTAAAGCTCGTCAATAGTTTCTAAATAATTAAAAAAAGAAAATCGTTTGACAAACAGAGAAGGTAAAGTGCTGAACTGTTTTGTCTTTGTCTGTCTATCTATCTATATATAGATTTTTCTGTGTTTTTACTTCTCTTTTTTCGATCTCTATGTGTCAGGTTTCTGTTGGCTCTTATTTCTAATCTTCGAAATATATTATTTGTATGTTTTTACTGTTATTTTTCTCTCATACAGTCTCTGTATTTTAAGCAGCAAATAATTTATAAATATTGTGTCATAGGCGCTTTCATTATTTTCTGTTTAGCCATTCTGTGTATATTTCTTACAAGGTGAACTTGCGACTTCGCCTGCATATTAGAACAATGTCGGTTTGTCATCATGAGACACAGTAAAGTGCATTTAAATGAACCTACAGACAAAACATTTATAGATATCCCACTTTGATGTATGTGGTAGTTAGAACATTTAACCCCCTAAGACAATACTTGCAACACTAAAAACTCAGGCTTACGCTGGGATGTGAATCTACATCACTTGGAGTACCATTCTGGCGTGGTATCACTGAACTATTAACTTTTACTACTGCTTCCGTTAGCTCAAATATTTGCCATCACTTCTTCTTCTTCTTAGTTAATGGCAATCTGTGCGTACACACAATTTGTGCCAATGTCATGTGGGTAAGATTTTCAATCTTGTATCAGCGTTACCAAGCTCCAACAGAACGGTGGCCTATCCTGCTCGAACTTTCCATGGAGCTTTGTCGGCACCTCAGAATGTATGCTACGCGTTGTCTTCTATAATAAACTTAACTTGAACACAATAACTAAACTATTTCACACAAACGCCACCAAGATTACATGATATAGAGTCAAGTACACAAGTTTAATGAATTAAAGAAAATAATTGCTACATGTCAGACTGAGATCCCGCCAAAAACTCTGCCATCACTTGAATAGTTAAACTATATCTATGCTTTGACCATGATTGACACACACAAATAACTTTAATATCTAAGTAAAACGTCTTCAAACCTTCCGATGGCGAATTTGAATAATTTCATAAAAGGATCGCGTGTCTTCAATCGATATTACCAATTCATAATGAATAGACAAAACGGTTTTTTTACATAAAAATCGCCATTTCGTTACCGAACGGAATAAAAGGTAGGTAATTTACGAAACCTCAAAGGAACATATGGTAGCGGCAGACGCCATGCCAACTGTTATACGTCCCTATCTCTTTCCTTATAACGTAATCGTAGCGTATCGGAGAGGGATAGGCGTAGGATTCATTAGCCGGTGATGTCGGTCGGTAGTGCTAACATTTGAATGTTGGTTGTAAAATGCAAAAAAAAAAGCGTGTATTGTTTGTATCGCGTATGCGCAAAGGACACGTGCGTCAGCAGGAAGTAGGGTGGTGTAGGCTTCGGCGCGAATTCGAACATAATTCGGAAATTCTGTGTAACCTTATTTTTATAAGAGAGAACAGGATATTGAAAGTATAATCGGCTGAGGAAACAACATATGGATTATGGGAGTTTTTTGACATTTAAGGGTTGATTTTGATACGTAAATAATTTGAGCGAGAATAATTTTTTTTTTTTACTGTTAATTTCAAACTAGCGGTCTCGGTATAATATATGATCTCTAAATTACGCAAATGTTCACAATTTTGTCCATTTATAAACAAATAAATAACTGTTGGTTATATTTTTAGACATTGTTAAAAATTAGTCTTATAACACACAATGTATAGCCCGAAACATAAATTAAAGTCTGTGTATATAATAAATGTATGATCTACAGAACATGTCATCTAAATAGGTTTAGTTGTTCGCGCATTAACGTACATTTATACAGACAGAAAGACGTTTTCTCGTGCCATGTATAATGAAGGTTAAACTGAAGATTACTTCATCCATCCGTCCTTCCATTCAACCGAAAATGTTCACTGCTGGACATAGGTCTCCCCCTAAAATCTCACCAGGTCGTCGATCCGTCTTGAGAATCCGTTGGCCCCATCGGGCATCGGTTCCACAAACAATTTGGCCAGCCCACTGTCACTTGAGTTTAGCAATACTTCGGGCAATGTCGGTTACTTTGGCTTATTTGCGGGTCTCCTCATTTTTGATTCGATCATGTAGGGAAACTCCAAGCATAGCCTTCTTTTTTGCCCTTTGGGTAACTTTGAGCTTTCTGATTAGGCCCATTGTAAGCGACCACGTCTCAGTGCTCTAAGTAATCACTGGCAACACACACTGGTCGAAGACTTTTGTCTTGAGACACTGCGGTATCTCCGACGAGAATATTGTGCGTGGCTTTCCGAACGTGTGCCAGCCGAGTTGGATTCGACGATTAACCTCTTTCCCGAAGTTGGACTTACCTAACTGGATAATTTGTCCCAGGTATATATAACAACTGTTAACAACTTCTAGCGTAGATTCACCGATGATTATTTAGAGAGAAAAAAATTATAAAAAAAATACAGTCTGGTTTTTAAATAGAATACAGCGATAAATGGTATGTTACAGATTTTCCAAGATCTAGAAAAACTTAACACCATGATATCAATTAATTAAAACTTTGGTGAAGAAAAAGACCAGGATGAATCATGGTGGTAGGTTTTTTTTTAATACCAATTTGGCTATCTCCCTCCTACGAGTTTGGAAATCAAGGAGTTTTTAGTCGTTTAAGAACCAGTAATTCTAAGGCTTAGTTATTTACCAACCTGGGCCACATCGTCAATTAATATCAGGTAAGATTGTGGTCAAAGCACTGAGTCTATACAATATAAAAAAGTGATGGAGAAGCTATAATTTAAAAAAAAAAATGTAGATTACAAAATTATTGCATCTATGTAGAGTTTAATAAAAATAAACAAAAACAAGGGTCGAAGAGCCCTTCAGGTGTTCAAGGTTTGAGGGTCGGTGTGTCAAAGGGATGGGCACGAGTCTGCCATATGTCGTGCACCTCCCTTGTTTGTGGATTACTACTCCATTATATACCATACAGAAGTTAAAATAATTTTATAACTTTAAATATATTATTTTTATATAAATAATAAAATTATTTTATTTAAATTATTTTCTAATATTTACACATCTTTTCCTAAGTAACTCTATGCTCGTAAATCTCATTCTTGTTATTGTAAATGAACTTCCCTATGTAAAAAATTGTAAAAAAAAGGTACCATATTAATTCCTACGATTAAGTGGATACATTTAAATAACAAATAACATCTAAATATTGTGAATATGTTTTGCAATTAAAATTTCAGTAAACTAATTATGGCCGGAACCGATTTTGAGCGACTTTTTTATTGAGAGTTTTTGTTTAGCATTTGAAAACAATCACACCTAATACAGTACAGTTATAAATGATTTCCGGTCTTAGTACTCTTAATTATTCTTTCTATTAATTGGGGGAAGAAATAATCGCTATATCATATTTTAGCACTGCGGGGCATTGTGAAACAACAGACAGAAGATTGTCAATACTCCAGTGTCATAACCAATTATAGAGAATGCCGTTTAATTTCTTCTTCGTAGAAGAATATATTTGAAGGACGGAGTTCACTTGATATTTATACTTCAGGACCTGGGAATCTGTGAGAAAATTGAAGACGGACACATACTAGATGTTTGCGTCTTTTTAAATATAAGATAAGTGTTTGGGAAAGATTTTCAATTCGTCGACTAAGTAACCCTTATAGTATTTATTTATTTATTTATTCAAAGAGAGAAAACAACAGCATT
Source organism: Samia ricini (assembly GCA_014132275.2). Lineage (NCBI taxonomy): Eukaryota > Metazoa > Arthropoda > Insecta > Lepidoptera > Saturniidae > Samia > Samia ricini. Next base: position 1,573,758 of record AP028162.1, read on the forward strand.
TTTGAGATTATACATGGATAAAAACAGTTTACACAATACTATAGCCGGTTACAGTTTTCTACTACATGTACTTTATAAAATAACAGGCTTGTATATGCGTTGTTTATGTATGTTTGTGAATTTATGTGTTTGCATGCGTGTGTGTTTTGTTAACTGTTATGATATGTGATGCAAAGACGTGGTTAGGATTTTGATTATGTTATTTTTAAACGACCCTATATGTAGATGAAATATGTCAATCTGTGAGTATTTATTGTTATATGTATGTGATATTCTATTAATAATAGAGTTTGTTTGCGTAACAAGTACGGGTGTGAGGTACGTGGAACAATCGTGTGGTCGTGTGTCTGGTGCGTGTAGTCGGTGCGTTCAGACAGAGCTCCTCCAGGAGCTGAGGACAGTCGATGCGACTGTTGATCTGTTGACTTTTCTTGTTGAAAAGTATATTGATTTTATTCTATACCATCCGATGTGAATTAATTCAAACAGTTATTGATGTGAAATAAATCTAGCTCTTGTAGTTTATGCTTTGATAGGTTAATCTTGGTTTTGTATTAAAAGCTTAGGGAAAATTGTAACTAGCAAATGAAAACCTCAAATTCAACAAACCTCAGCTCGGATTGTTATCAATATGTGAATAGCGAGTGCAATAACTTCTTAGGGTGTAGGGTTAGGGGCGCCAAGCAGCCCCTAGCGCAAAAGGCGCTTGGAATCCGGATGCACTTTTTGTGCTATGGTGTAAATGTTGCCAAAAGATGATCTCGCTTCATCCCATATCTAGTCTTGGGTCAGTACTGGGTCAAAGCACGACTTAGGTTGCTGCCGGATGGTGAACCTTTACTTACGACTAGCTGTGAGCCCGCGGCTGCGCCCGCGTTTGATATGTTCTTTCTTCACTGCGTTATATATATCTATCATAAACTCAAGCACTTGCTAGTAAAACTTTGTGTTGAGTCTGATTTTATTCAATTTTATATGAGTTTATTTTTTTTTTCGAAACCCTAATTATTTTCGAAAATTAAAAGTACCCTAAGTCACCCGAAGTAACTTCAGCTATCTACCAAAAAGTCCAGTCTAAATCCGTTGAACCGTTCCGAATGTTACACGGAACAAACGGACAGCAAAAATTTTAATAATTGTATTTTTGGTACATTTAATACATGCATATCTATTTAGTAAAAAATAATAATATTGACATTAAAAACAGACACTCCAATTTTATTTATTAGTTCAGATAAACCATTTCAACTTACTTATCGGCTGTTGCAACTTTTTACCTGCCTCTTTTGAAATCTCTTTCCTATTTAAGTATAGCTAAAAATAGTTGTGAATGGCAATAGGCTCCTCTTATACTGAAGCTTACGCGATATCATGTAGGTATTTGAAAACGATATGCACTGATGAAACAGTAGAAAAATCAATTGAGTCATCGTTAAAAGCGAGTGAGTTACTTTCGGCTGTATATCATATTAACCGGCGCTTCTGTAGAGGAGAGACCGAGTCGGGAGCTCCGCCCATCGAGTTACGTTTTACGATGTAACTTGTGTGGCCGCAAACAACATCCAATATTGTACGCTGTTAATATTATATTAAATGGTTCTATATATTTTTTTTTGATTGCACAGGCTCAGGGTTATGACCACAATCTCACCTGGTGTGGTTAAGTGTCGATATAGTACGGGATGGTATGTTTACTAAGGTTAGAAGTACTGGTTTTCAAGTTATTGGTACTAGGCGATAGGGTTTCAACTGATGACTAACCAGGTAAGTGTTCCTAGAAAAATCCCTCTAAGTCATGGTTTCATCACGGTGTGTTCGATCACCATAAACTTGGGTACATTGAAAGAATTCGACAGATTGTTTCGAACCTACGTCCGTCGATACGGAATTCAATTACATTACCAACTGAGCAACAATAAAAAAAAAATATTAATTTGTTATTAAATGTTGTATAAAAATGGGCCGTTGCATAAGCATCTTCGCCTAAATTAATTAAATAATGTTTTGATCATGGTCTAAATTTCACAAAATAAGAGCACGTAATTTCTTGTAAATTATTGAATTTTTTAACGATCGCCAGTGCCTTTGTTTTTTTTTTTCCAAACATCCAAACACAAACTGTTATTGTTTTTTTTATTTTAAGCCCCCTATCCTCAGACATAGATCCGAGATCTTGTTTACGTTCCTTATAGCTAGCTTAATTTTATTTTAAAATTCTTATTCTAGTTATAGCCATCAACATTTCTTATTCTACTTTTCTTCCATTTTTTTTTTTTTTTTTTGCCACCATTTATTCTGTCGCTTTTAATCCTGATTATCTTCTGCCTAGTTTAAATTTATATTTGTTGCATTGCATTTGTCCTTTATTTTATTTTTGATTCTTTATTTCGGGTTCCTGCGATTTTCGCCACCGCTGCCATAAACTTGAGGGTAGCCTCGCGGGAATCGTCGTTATTAATTACAACGGGAAAATTTTGGATGGTCATCCTCAAGCCGGTCCTCACCTCCAGGTCACTACGGGACGAGCCGAATCTGGGACAGTCTATTAGAAGATGGTAGACTGTCTCGGCGGTATCCGGGTACTGTTATTATTTACGCCTGTTTAAAGATCATAAGCATAATTAATAAAACTCTAATAATTTTACCGTAAAACCGAAACAACGAACAAGCTAAAATACTATCCATTTGTACAGTAGTTTCTTCCTTGCGAATTTTAAAATATAACCTATCAGTCAGTTTGTCATAGGTCATAGTCGAGCGTAGCCGCGGTCTTTGCTAGTATATCTACGTAACGTGTATTACTTAAGTAAGGTGAAATGTTTTAGTAAAATAATTATAACATATTTCGCACACAATTTTTTTTTTTTTTTTTTTGCTTTCTCTTCACATCTAGAGAGACTGATCTTAACGACACATCCGTATTTTAGTCGACCGGTAGTAATTCAGGACAACCATTTAGATGGAGAGATAATAACTAATTTTATTAGTTAGGATAGTAATAAATTTTGTTTTTTTTTTTCTGTCTATTTATTTCTTATCACCGTGTTCATCCGAAGTATGCGCGCGTGTGTGTGTGTGTGTATGTCATTAAACGTTAATTTGTTTTAATAATCCGTGGAAATTGGCAAAAAAGGTTTACGGTTCCGCTTTTAATTTTTTTTTTTCTTTTGATTTTTGTTTTATGATTATCGCCTTAGGGTGAATTAGATGATGGTTTTTAGTGAAGAAAAATATCGTGACGAAACTATAGCACGTTGGTAATGTATTTTCTAATGTCCGCCTGACCAGCTACCGATTTTCAGGCAATCCTGTAATTGTTATTTCTTTAATAGTAATCTCAAATTTAATACAAGATACTACAATCCTTCTACTCTGAATGAGCGCGGCGCCAGGCTTGTTTTTTTTTTTTTTAAATAAAGCGATGATGTCTTAGTTGATAGTGCGGACGGATTTCGCGTCAATGGACGCGGGTTTAAACTCACGTATCCAACTTTAAAATCAGCCTGAGCTTTCCGTTAAGGAAAAACATCGCGAGGAAACCATATCATGGTGGTAGGGGGTTTTCTAATGATGCCCACCTTGATAGCTTCGACCCTAAAGTTTGAAACCCTGTCGACAAATACCAATAGGTGGGTTCCAGTAGCATCACTTGAGAACCAGTACCTCAGGCTTAGGATGTTTATGTTCAGGTTACATTGTGCTTAAAGCAGTGAGCTTATAAAAAAAACTTCATTATATTACAAACTTATGTAATTCTAGCAAATCCGACTACGCACGGGCATTTGTAATTAAAAAAATAGCCTTATTACTCAGTAATAATGTAGCTTATTACAGTTGAAACAATTTTGAAAATTGATTAATTAATTTCTGAGTTTATACATAGCAAAAAAAATACAATGTTACTTTTTATATAATAATAATTAACTCTATAAACTCTAAAAATCAGTAGACAAACAACTATAGTTATGTCCGGGTAACATTACTTGAAAGTCTATTCATGCAAGCTTTAGGTTTAAAGCTAAAATTCTACCTACTTTTTTAAAGATTATTTGTTGGAACGGCGGTCAAGAACAAATATAGAAATAACGTAATAGTGACTTGAGTATGCCGGAATAAATAGCGTCTGTATCCATTATAAGCACAATAAAATATTTATTTGAATTATGTATAATGGAGTTGAGATATTTCCATCATCGTCAACGTAAATTTGAACAGTATTTTAGAGTTTTTGGTTTACAAAAACTCCCTTCAGACGCCTTTAAAAAATACAAACGACACTTTAACACTTGCGAGTGTTAATTCTGTATAGATACAGCCTCATTTTTATCTTTCAAATGTTTCATTTTAAAATCATCGACAACGAATTATAATCAACCATAAATTGTTCGGAATAAGAAAGAATATCCTTTTTATGTGGATTTCATAATTGACGTGCTTGCGAACGTTTTAAAATGTAATGAATAATCGATTATGGACTTTATACGATGCTTTTTATGGTTGGTTTTATACTTAACGAATTTTACGTAAGAGGATGCGACACTTCTGTCGGACTACCGTTGCCTTAATAGTGTATTATCGACACTGGACACAATAAATTTGATTTTATGGTCACACTTCAATAGATGAATGGACATTCTACGTAATTTAGTGCTACTTTTAAAAAAATATGTTTTTTTTAAACTCTTATCAACAAAACTAGTAAAAAATCGCTCTCAAGTAAAAAAAGGAGAGAATCATTTTAGGCACGCGTCTCTATTTGTAAGAGTAAAGATCTCAAAGATAACTTAGTTAAGATACAAGTACTAATATCACAAACTTGCCTAGTTGATAATTTATGACCTTGAATGATTACCTAAGCGTGTGTCGACTTCATTAACTATTATTTTTATAACTGTTTCCATTCACTCGTGGTAAGAAAGTACGTCAATGAGTTTTTGAAAAACTCATGTAAATCGGTTCAATGGTTTTCGATTTTTTTTTTTTTTTTTTTTTTTTAATGGACAGCACAGTGACTGCACTAGACCTGATGGTAAGCACAGTGCAATCCAAAACAGCGATGACTGACACTGAACAGAGTTCACTGCCAGTCACCGCTGTCATGCTGGCCTGCTTAAATACCTCTTCACGCCTCTTTTGAAGGACCCAATATCATATGAAGGAGGGAACACGCTGACAGGAAGACGGTTCCATAACCTCACAGTGCGACAAAAGTATGAGTCAGCAAACTTTTTGGTTCTTGAAGTTATGGGTGTCACCGTGAAACCGTGACACCGAAGTCCTGCCCGCGTGGTTCTGTTATGGAAAGGAGAGGAGGGGATCAGATCAAAGAGCTCTTCAGAACACTCGCCATGATACAAGCGGTAGAAAATGCTTAGAGAGGCTATGTCCCTGCGTACTTGAAGCGGTTCTATGGAAATTATAAGCCAAGCAACTGAGTGAGATGTTTACCGTTTATAAAATATGCTAATAATGCACAGAAAGACAGTGCAAAAGGAGTTAACGATTCATTATTTACTGCAGCCTAAGTACCGTTTATAATGGACCTCGAATAGGACAGCAATCCAGACTTAGGTCTTTGTTTATCAACTGGATTAAAATGGTCGAATAGTGTCGCAATCCTGGAAATAAACGATTATATTTTGATAATCATCACGATCACTGAATTAGACTAATCTGTTATTAACCTTTAAGCTCATCACATAGTTTGCGATAAAAAAATAATTTTTAGAAATGTTTGATACAATTAAATACGCTAACCGCCTTGGCAAGATAATTGCATAAAGAATTTAGAATAATAGATTATTTTCGTGGTCGATTTATCGCTCTATTGAACTCTATTGAACAGAATACCTTTATAATTATACGTTCAAACTTACAACCGTCTATTAAGCGGTTGCTAAAGATCAAAATATGCGATTTTTTTCAAAGCCCCATATACTAGAATGATCAAGGGCGTGTATGACCGCGACCCACCCATGCTCTGACGCTATATGGGCTCAGTTTCAATTTGATATGAATGCTTCTAATGGAATTCATATTGCTTTTAATTATACATATTAAATCTTTTGCTATTAAGTTGTATGATTTTGTAGAAAGTAAAAAAAAAAACGAAAAATACTCTAAAACTGGTTCATTATCAAACACTGATAAATTAAAATAGATTTTGATGATTTAAGAATACTGGCTTATTGCGTAAATAAAAAATGATAACTAAATGTTTTTTAGCGGGTTATCATGTAGTCATTCCTATTGTTTTATTCGATAACTTGCGTTGTTTGATCTATTACTACGTAATGTTGGTGGTAAATTTTTTTTTATTTTTTATTCGCAATATATATTTGGCGTTTAACCCTTTGGCTTACGCCGGGGTATTTTATGTGGTAAAATTTATTTATTGAGCAAGTAAGTGATTGTGACATGTTTGAAAAAAAATGTATTGTATGATGATAGATCTAGTGAATGATCGTCATAATTTTAATACTAGAAGTAAAGACAAGTTGGCCGTCCCACGCTTTAGGTTAAGTAAGTGTAATAAAAGCTTTATAGGTAATAGTATTCGGTTTTACAATAAGATCCCAAGTAACATTACCGATTTACCTGACAATAACGTTCAAGTATTATGTCAAGCAAGTTTTAATCTCAAAAGGTTATTACAGGGCGGATCATTACGTGAACGATAGTGATGTCTGGAAATAACCCACATCTCTGTGCTTCCACTAACATTATTAAAACTACGATTTGTATAGTTTTTTATATGACAAAAAAAAATGATATATATTATGTTTATGAAAAAAAAAGAACCAGATCGAGTTTCTCGCCTGCGCTCTTCTCGACTGGGTTGTTTTCCGAACCGGTGGTAGTGTTTTTTAGACGTTCATAAGCGCCTTCTTAGGGACTAAATTGAATAAATAAATTTTGATTTGATTTGATTTGATACAAAAATTCCCTGTGTAATAATTTTGGCAAGATTTATTTGCCCTTTTTAAAAAAAAAAAAAAAACCTAGAAAGATGTTAAACGAGTAGTTTTTGGTAGCATTAGTAGTACCGATTCTATCGACATGATATTAACAGAAATGTGTAAACTCACACAAAAGTGATTGGTAATAAAGAACAACGTATTTCGTTATAAATATTTGTCTTTCACTCTTCATACTTATTATGAAACTTTATTAAAATATCACTTATTTAGACTGTTTTTTTTTTTTTTTTTTTTTTAAATAGTGATACGCCTCTAGACGTATCTGCCGCAACCTCTAACATAATCAGAGACCTTGTATATCTGTTTCTATTTATTTCTTTTGTCTGGTTTCTTTCTACTTATCATTTTTACAAGTTTGTTTACATTAATTTTAATATATTTCTGCCGAATTTTGTTAGTTTATGTTCTATTTAGTTCTTTATTAATCTTATTTCTTTCTAGATTCACTATTTTTAAGTTTATTTTGTTATCTGATTTTTATTTTTATTCTGTTTTCCACTCTTCTATCCTTCATTTATTGCGATATACTCTTCATTCTGTTTTTATCAACTTTTTTCCACTATATTTAGACTGTTATTTCGACCATCGACCTATGTAATTTTGTAATATCACTAGTTGGTGCGCGCGGCTCCACCCGCGTTTTATGTGTTCTTTAGGTTTAAGTGAAAAGGTGATACCAAAGCTAAAAAAACAAGTGAATGATGAACAATGAGAGTCTTTTGTTTTTATTAGCGGAAAAAACATAAGAGTAAATCGAAAAAAAAAATTACGATAGGGTCGATGGAATCCAAAAAATAAGTACCTATGAAAGATTCCGCGTCGAATGGGCCCATCCATCAGGATGGACATACATGGACGGACATATCAATGTTCCGTAGTTTTGATGGTGCGTCAAAGGACCTCCATTTTCCTTTCATACATATTAGATAGATAGCATATAGATAAATAAGCGAATTTCGGAACACAATATTTGGTGAAGTTTGATTACGTTCTCTCAAGTGTCGCTGTAGCAACAAATTTATTCGATGTCGGGGCTTTTTCCGCACCAGTGGTAATGTTTGGACGTTCAATAGCGCGTTATCAGGATTTAAATTGAGTGAAGTATTTTTGTTAAGGAAGTCACTAGTTAATTAGTTTAATACTTAGAAGAGAAAGCTAGTTTTAGATGTGATTATAAAAACAATATTGTACTTAGTCACAGAGGTTTATATATAGAATCATAACCATTGATATATAAAGGTTTTTATATATCAATGATTATAACATAACATAACATGGAACTGCCTCGGTGGCGCAGTTGTATTATGGTGCGACTGCCGTTCTGAGGTCTCGGGTTCGATCCCCGGGTCGGGTCAAGTGGTGTATTGGGTTTTTCTACTCAATATCATCCCGGAGTTTGGAATTTGGGCCCGATATAGCGGCAGGCTCGCCCCCTGTCACATCTGGGACGGAACTAAGCTCGGCGAAATGTGGGTGGGGGGGGTAGTTCGCTATTTTCACCTCTGCCTAACCCTTCGGGGATAACAGGCGTGAGCTTATAGAATATTAAGCGAAACAATTTTTGATAGATTTATTTATGGATACATTTACTAGCATAACCTGATTAGAAAGAAAACTTTGTTTGTTTATAAAACTAACTGTTCCAGTGGCTTCTCTCGCGTATCTTATTTATTTTATGCCTTATGGTTCAGCTATCTGCCAGAAGAAGTCACGCCAAAATCAGTCCAGCCGTTCCTGAGATTAGCCGGAACAAACAATAAGGCAGACGAAGAGGCAGACAACGTTTTTTAAAATTGTGTTCGTTGTGTAAGTACCTTATTAATATTTTATTTTAAAAAGCCGATATTACAATCGGACAGTTCAATTTTATTTATTTGTATGTAAATACGACGTAGCCGTTATATTTTATCCACATTGTAATGGTGTTGTTATTCTGTCAGTTTGTTTGTATACATTATTGCAACAGAGTAAAAATTATTGTTACGAATGTCCTACTCTGTTCAAAATTTAGTCATAAATCGAAAAGCACCACGCCCGCGGCCTGTAGATATGATATAGGGTGTGATTTTTTTTGCCACCGTCCGTCGGTCCGACGGTCGGTCGCGGGTAATGTTAAAATTTATGATTTTATTTAGTAGAGCGCGTGTGGCAAAAACTTAATCGATGGGTCAAGCGGACCCTTTGTGCACACTAAGGGTTGATCACTTTTTTTTTTTTTTTTTTCTTTCATAATATAATAACGTATGGTTCGGAATGTCGTCGTCGATATGGGAAAATTTAAGTAATTTTTTTTATTGTTACTAAAATTTCTTCACGCCTTTTTTTAATGTTGCGTGTATATTTAAAGAATATGCACTTAGTTATTTGGATTTAATATGTTCATTATTTTTTAATACAATTTACCATTTATTATTATTAAATAGGTAGCAAATTATTCCTACATACATAAAAAAAAAAATTCGTTTACGAAGAAACGTCTAGGGTGAATTATAAGATCGCTATAGATGCAAATTTAAGATTTAGTAATTTTTGAATTTTCAAAAGAGCTGCAACAAAGTTTTTTAAAGAGTTGGCAACGCACACGGGGCTCCTCTGGTGTTAAGGCGTCCATAGGTTAAGATGACCGCTTATTATCAGGCGGATCATATGCCTATTTGCCAATTTAGTGGTTTCACAATTCGAATAAATTAAACTCAAAACGGGATATTATTACAGTATCGATTAGTACACAATAAATCTATTCTCTTCACATTAACAGAGTATTCTGGGGCCGTCTCTACAAAGAAATGACATAACAAAATGATAAATAATCATTATTATTATATATATACGAAAAACAGGAAGTTATAATGAATTCAAATGTCAAAATTACTCTAAAAATGTAATTCCAGTTAAATTTAACAAGATTAAAATCTATTAGTGAAACTTTTGTAGCAGAAAAAACACAATATGGTATGTCATCAAATTGCTATCATCGCTATGAACTCTGCGTCGTCTAACAAGGTGGTTTTATTATGTCGAAACTAAGGGTCTGTCTCGTTGCGTTAATATCTAAAAAAAAAATAAAGACATTTACACGTATATCATAACATAAAAATACATACTTTTATCTAAATTTAGATTACCTTGTTTAGGTATTCTTAGGTTTGTTAAAATTAAAGATATTTTAAGCTTTTCTAAATTACATATCATACTTTTTTTAACTGCCTATAAGTGTTGACGTGAGTGCCTTTAATAACTTTAATGGACTTATGGGGTGAGAGCTTAAGGTAATCAGTAATGGTAATTTATGCAAAGGTACCAAAATGGTACGGACCTCGGGTTAGGGTAGTAAGGAATTTTCACTTATTTCACTTTAGCTAAACGACTATGTTCGACCCTGGTCGACCTGCGATTCGACCGTAATGAATTGATAAACAGTAGATAGGCACTCACCTCTCGAGTAACGCTTGTGTTCTGTTGCACCTTCCGTACCCCGTGTTTAGTATAATCAACCCTAATTATTTTCCTAAAAAAATTTAATACTAATATAAAGTAAGAATATTCCTCATAAGTTCGGATTTAATTCAATTTGAAGAGTTTTATTTTTTACGCGGAACCGTAATTATTTTCGAAAATTAAATGTAGCCTATGTTACCCGGAGTGACTTCAGCTATCTACTAAAAAAGTCCCGTCAAAAACGGTCCAGTCGTTCCGGAGATTACCTATTACCAAAAATGTTAAAAATGTATTTTTGATATAGGTAACGTATACACATTCATATGTATTTAGTAACAAAAAAAATTGACATTACAAACAGACACTTCAAGTTTATTTATTAGTATAGATAGGAGCTTCAAATCCAGTGAAAAAATCGTGCAAATCAAAGATAGCTTTAAAACCGCTTATATAACAGATTTGTACGATAATGTTATGTCGAATGTGGACGGACCCGTCCGAAATTGACAACTAATTGAATTAAAGTTTCGCAAGCGTTAGAGATCTGAGTCGCCGAGTAGTAAATTACAGGCTTCGATACAATAAATATACAGGAGGATTGCTAATTTGACAAAAAATATGTCATGCTGTATACTTTACCCTAATTTAATCGAATTAAACGAGATTGCATGGCGAAATTTTTTTTCTATTTTCACTATTGGGTCTTAACGAGATAAGTGATTGAATAAAGTATTTATATTGTATATTTATTACTTTTAGTTTAGGTTAAGAATCCATTAACTGTTAGACGTCCAATGCTGGACATAGTTCTCCCCCAAAGATCTCCACGACGACCGGAATTGGGCCAACCGCGTCCAGCGAACTTCCGCGACCTTCACCAGGTCTTCGGTCCACATCGTCCACTCGTCCACATTCGAGAATCTGTAGAAAAAAATTAATTAAACATGCTAAATTTGACTTCTATAATCTACTAGCCGTGCCCGCGACTTCGTCTGCGTGAAATAGTGTCTTTGGGTAGCATTTTAAATTATTTAGGCTAATTAATTTACAAATAATATAACGTATTAATGTGAGTTTATTTATATACATTTTTATAAATTACGTTTTTTGTGTAGCCATCGGTATCCACATGCGTGTGACGCAGTCATCTGCCCTCACGTATCTGCTCGTTCGGGTTCTGGTAACCATGCGTAGGGTGAAATCTATAGAGCGTACTCAGGCTTATCTCAGACTTAACTCCAGAAATCAAATTTATAATCACAAGCTTAGCATTTGCTTAGATTGATCTGAGCAAAGTCCAAGTCGTCAGGTTCGATGACAACCTTAGCTATTTTTATTCGAGCTCAACATAATGACTGCACTTCACATGATGTTAAATTAAGATGGGTTAAAACGTGTCACAATAGCTGTATTTCACCATGTGTATGGTAGTCTCGATCCAATCAGGATTGTTCTCTTATCACCACACAAATTGTCGGATTCCGCAACGTGACGCGTGCGCCGTACCAAAACACGCTCCGCTGCTCCGGGCTCTGCCCTCCCCTGCTCCTTAATGTTACATCAGAATAACTCTAATATTTTGTATTTTGTCGCAAACTTATAAAACAGTCACATAAATCTTACATATATCCATACAAACTTTTATCCCCTATTCCCTATTGTTATTTTACACTCTTGAGGGTAAAACTTTTACAAACTCTGAATGTCATATATATTTATATCGAATCAACAGCCCTAAAGTTATGAGGGTTATTAAATAAATCAACACAGATTGCAAACAAGTAGGAAATTTACAGAGAAATAGATAACACGAGGAAGACCAAGGAGATGTTTTAGTACAATACAGAAATACGGTAAAAATAATTAAAGCTGCAACATATAGTTAAATATGAAGTCAAACAAAATAAACATATGGAAAAATACTAGCAAAGAAAAAATGGAAGAAAACAAAGAGAAACAACTGGAACTCACTTGAGAAACGAAAACAAAAATAAAACAAAAGAAATTAAGACACGTGGAAACTAAGAAGAATAGAGAGACTCTGACTCTCGTTAGAGGTTGCGGCAGATACGCCATAAGGCGTATCACAAATTTAAAAAAAAAAGCTAATGTTTACAAATTGAATTTTGCCATTGTCTTATACTTACACACTTTTTAAAAATTTCTAACTATTTGAGATGTGAGTTTTGTTTGTTTTTAAAGTACATAAATTAATAATATCCAATTATTTTTATGTGTTCAACTCAACAGCGGTTACTTTTATTAGGAGATGTCATCCTCGTTGTGAATGAACAATACGTTATTGGATTATCTACGTGGCTCATAGTAATTTAACAAGCAAGTATCGTAAGAGAATTTTTTGCTAATATTTCGACGAATGTTTGCGGTTCGCCGGAGCGTGAAAAATGTCCACCGATGGATGTCCGGTTGCCCAGTGAGATGTGCATTATCCTTTACGGATGACTAAATGATTTTGATCTTATTATTCTAACAAATTTATTTACTATTAGTCAGCCACGTCTCTTGGCATAAATAAGAGACCCCATCCATACATTCAACCGGTAGACATCTACTGCTGTACATAGGTTTCCCGCAAAGATATCCACAGCGACCGGTCTTGCACCGCCCGCATTCAGCAGACTCCATAAACAGGTGTTAGGCCTATCCACGCTGCGTCTTCCTATGTGGTAGCTAATTGCAAACCCGTTGGCCCCATCGGGCTACGGTTCTGCCAGCAATATGCCCAGCCCGCTGCCCCTTAAGTTTAGCAATTCTTCAGGCAATGTCGGTTACTTTGGTTCTTCTACAGATCTTCTCGTGCCTGATTTATTTAAGCAACCCTTTTTATTGTGCTTTGAGCAATTTTCAGATTTCTTATTAGGCTCATTGTGAGCGACCACGTCTCAGTGCCTATGTCATCACTTGCAGCACACATTGATTGATGACATTCGTCTTGAGAGACTGCGGTAGTTCGGACGAGAAGATTCTACGTAGCTTCCGAACACTCGAGAGGGCCCGTAAGTCACAAAATATATAATTTAAAATTATAAAACGTTTATAATTATAAATTGTAATTAAACTGAAACATTCATTTGATAACTGTTAAATAATTTAATAACAAAAAAAAAGCATTTAAATCTATCTATATATTGGCCCGATTTAAATAACATCTCATATAAATCTAATCTCTTCTCGACTGGGTTGATTTCCGAACCGGTGGTAGTTTTTTTGACGCCCATAAGTGCCTTTTCAGAGCCCAAATTGAATAAAGAATTTTTTGATTTTTGGAATCTCTCCAAGAATTGAAATATTTCTACCATATGCTCACATGTGATAATTTTTTACATTTATTCACAATATTCACGTATGAAATAAATCCAAAAAGCTGACTATAAATAACTTTCGTGGGTCTCGCGTTATACACCTATTAACAGATGACAATGTCGATATGGCCTTATATAAACATGTAATGATTTAATAAGTGTTTTATCAGGCCTGCTTTTAATTATAGAACAATGTGAAAATTCTAGACGTCTAGAAATGGAACGCAGTTGTTAAGATACTCAGGTGTAGTCAAGTCGAGCGAATGTACAAACTTCCCTAATTGCCTAATGTCTTCCTAGTCTTTAAGGATTCGAAACCATACGTTCAATATGTTATTTAATAATCTGACTCATCGTTACTTGGCCTTTAACTTTTCATGAACTAGTTTTTTCTTAGTTACGTAAATACAAAAAACATAAAGTATTAAAACCATTATATCGCTGTATATATAAAAGTCGCTATCGACTATTACCCGGAAGTTGTGATATCTTACAAATTCTGCTAACTTCCGGCGATGAAACCTTGTTAGGAAATTATGGGAAGTTCCGATTCGACACGCCCTTTTGTAAGGTTATACCTTTTTTTTTATCGTGTGCACTTTAGGCAGTTATGGTTATTATAATATATAAAACATTAGCTTTACCCGTTGCTCTGTTCACAAATAACGATTTATATTTATCAAAGTTACTCTTCATGTTAGACAAATAGACTCGATAGGGTTCGAGCACACCTATCCATCTCTAAAGATCAGCTTGAGCTTTCCATGAAGGAAAACATCGTGAGGAAACCATAGCATCGTGGTAGGGTATTTTCTAATAATGCCCAACTGTGTCCCCCAATAGGTGCCCAATAGGTGTGTTCCGGCACTATCACTTGAGAACCAATACCTCTAGGCTTAGTGTGTTTACCATCCTAGACCACATTCACCTATACCGTGTAAAAAAAGGATGACATTTTAATATATCTATGAATTGAAATAAGAATCATGTAAAAAAAAGTACCTCAGTGGTTTTGAGTTAAATTAAACGATACAGCAAACTCCTTTAAAATTACTTATATTTCTGGAATGTTCTGAACATCTGTTTTGAAAACCTATGGCCGATCACCTTCATCTTTATTGTTGTTACATATAATCACAGAATTCTGCAAGATATCGTCATTTACTCGACTGTTGCTTATAGAGGTACATACAAGTAGCAGTCTCAGTTATAGACGTCCATACATGATATCTGAGGGTTATAGACTCTTTAGGTTAATATGTCAATTACCCATAAAAATAAGACAATAGGAAGACATTTAGGAAAACAATGGAAAGCTGGCGTAAACTCCAGGTTAGTGCTCGAGGGGAGGGGAGAGAGGAGGTTATAGCCCTTGGGCGGTAATCACCCGTCTTCCCCCTGGAGAAATCTTCTCGTCAGAGAAGCGGGCGAAGAGGTGGGTGGGGAGAGAGCCTGTGGGTCAGACATCGGTATTCTTCCCCTCATCCCCAACTTGGCTGTTCTGGACGTGGCCATGTTGGGCCTGCCGCAGGGGGCGACGCGGAGCAATGCTAACGCAATCCCGTATCGCCCCCATCCCAAATACGGCGGGCGGCTCCGGAGGGTTTAGTGGGTATTTCCGGGTGCTTCACGTCCGGGTGAGTCCCACACTGGCACGGAGTCGTCCCTTCGTGCCCCCTTACCCATTGCATTGGGGGACTTCGGTCTCACTAATGCAATCGGTAAGGGTAGTGCGTAAATGCATTCCCCTCGTAAAAAAAAAAAAAAGAAAAAAAGGTTAGTGCTCGAGGGGTTAACGTACAGATGGTAAATTCAGAGAGGTTTTGAGATACATAGTACATAAGCATATCGCGGAGTGTAGTTATTTATTTCTTCACTTTTTTTAATTTATTATCCATAACAAAGAAAACACACGAACACAGGCATAATTTAATTTAATTTCAATATAACTTTTGCCAATGTACTAATAATATAAATAAGTTTATAAGTTACTTTAAAAAGATTTTGGGGGGATTTTGGACCTTAGTCTCTCATGTAGAAGTTATTGTCTTTAATCCATTACCTTGCGTATTTGAACCTATATTGTGTATTTTTTTATGTGATATACTTTGGTTATTGTGTACAAGTGGACAGTATTGGAAATAACGATAAGAAACATTTATTCTGAGGTGCCACGAAAACCTTATCGAAAGTGCTAGCAACCCACGTGTTATGATGGATCTTAGAAACATTGCCACAAGATTGTATACATAACATACCATTCCCATTAACCAAAAAGAAGATTTTTTCTCTAGCAGTAGCATTAGCAATTTCCTTTTATTCATATGTTCCTGTATAGTAAAAGGCAAAGGTACTACCAAACCATGCAGCCAAGTTGACATTTGGTAAACTTTTCATACATAACACTCTAGCAATATGGCAGTCTTTTGTTATAGCTTTTCTTGCAGGGGAGTGGTTGGAAGATCTCATAATTCACATTTAGTCTCATTATTTTCATCACACTTCACGTGTAAGCAATAACCATAGTATATCACTATAAAATACCATTAAAATTACATAATACATAGTTGAATACTACAAGTTAATGAATTAAAAATACGGATTACTACATGACAAAATAAAATCACGCCAACACTAAAAAAATTAACCAATATGTTTTATCGTGTTTCTATTTTTAAATAAAAGTTATAAAAATGACAAAGGAATTAGCGATACTCTGCCAAAACTTGAAACAAGTAAGTAGGTATACAATTTCAAGTGAATTCTGTACAGGATTTTTTTTTTTTTTTAGCACAAGTATACTTTTATTTTAAAATGAACATATGTAAGTATAGAAAACAGGTGAGAATATAATTTAAAGTTTGCTGATGTATGGAGTGCTTTTCTTTAAATAATTTCTTTTGGGCTGCTGTTCTGTGGACCAATTGCATGCCACCTGTTTTCTACGCATGCGCGCGAAGCCGCAAAACCGACGCCATTGCGGTCGAATCGTACCAGATGTCACTTTTCCTGCCTTTTTCTCTTATTTTTCTCTCAAAATCGCTGGCCGCCCGATTGTTTGGCAGATGTTTATAATTTTTTTTCTTGTAACATTAAATCACTGTTTAATAACCTGATTAATTGTCTAATTAAGTGAGTGATTGAGCGCGTGGAAAAGAATTTTTCAAGCATGTACGTGTGAAGTTTTACGCAGATGTAGGCCAGATTTTAGGGGTTTGTGATTTACTAGTTAGGTTATAGTATTAGTTAATCCCGTCTTAGGCGGCGGATGGTACCGTGGGTTTTAGCGGGTATTCCCAGCGCTTCACGCCGGGTGAGTCTTACATACCCACCCCTCTGTCATCTCAAGCCCGGAAACCCTTCGTACATACGATACGTATACCAAAACCAAAAAAACAATTTGTAAAATTTTATGTCCTCCTGTCTGTTTGCAATGGGTAATCTCCGGAACGGAAGGACCGATTTTGACGGGACATTTTTGGTAGATAGTTGAAGTTACTCCAAGTCACTTTTAATTTTCAAAAATAATTAGGATTCCGCGTGAAAAAATAAAACTCGTAAAAATTTGAATGAAATCTTATTCAATGCACAGTTTTACGGGCAAGTGTTATAATTTATGAGAAATGTTTTTACTTTACATTAGTGCTAATATATTTTAGGAAAATAATTAGGTTCCGTATTAAAAAATTAAAACAAAGTGAAGTATATATGAAACGCGGGCGCAGCCGCGGGCACACAGCTGGTATAAATATAAAAACTGGCCAAGTGCGAGTCGGACTCGCGCACCGAGTGGTTCCGTACAAACCGTACGTATATAAGTATTAGTTATGGTATTTTTTTTCCAAATGAAATCCATAACATTACAATACAATAGAATATACTAATAAATTAAAAAATATACATTAGTAAATTTCCAATTTAAACATAAACTAACTAAAATATAGACTAACTAAAATATAACTTAACTAAAATGGCTACTAAATCACAAATATATCTAAAATATATTTCATTACCTCCCACTATACGAACGCAGGCGAATGGCAGATCTATCCTTTCTTTTAAATATAACAAGTGGAGTCGTGGACTGTTCTGAATTACTGAGTAGTATTTATCTCCGAACTCCTACTGCTAACCTCAGAAATCCACAGCTCCTCTATGTGCCATCCGTAAACGCTACTTACCGACGCAATAGCTATATTTTAAGAGTATGTAGTAGCCAATTCAATGCACTCGACCAAAGTTATGATATATTTAATACTACTTCTTCTTTAATTAAGCATAGATTTAAATCATCGTTCTTCCTGTAATCTATCCTGTAGACACTTTATTAATCAACCGACTTTAATTTTCTTACTATAGTTTGTATTGTACTCGTGAAAACTTTTAAATGGCCTTCAGTATTATTCATTGTATTAACTCTAGTGTTTAGCTGTAAGTTTTCCTGTAAGAAATAAAAATAAAAATAAAATAAAATATGAATACAATAGCCAAACTAAAAAAAAAATAATATAACAAAAATTTTACAAAGAAAAAATAAATAAATATAAAGTTGTTGATACGAGACTATGCCATCAATGCCTCATCTAGTAAATGCTAAAATAATTCATGCATCCTTCTTTCAGTCAGACAAGGATCGAAATTCTTAAGGTCTCTATGTATCTTATGTATCTACCCACATCTTTGTAATGATTTGTTTGTTTTTGTAATTTGGTTATGTACCTTTGTGCGCTCTAAATAATAATCCTAGTTTTAAACATTTGTTTCTCAGTAAGTGAATCATGTAATTTTTTACGGGAAATAAAGCTATTCTTAAACCTCATATGGTAAGCTGGAGGAGCATCAATTTAAAACCTAGATCTCTTTATCGTTTCAGTAATCCTTTTTTTTTATATTAACACACATATCATTTATTTTATAATATAACTGAAATGCCTACACAAGCATCGCAGCAGCCTTGCAAACGTTATTTTTATTAAAGCTATTATTTATTTACAAAGGTTTTTAGTAACTATCTAGAAATCTGGTTTCAAAATACTAATTAAGTATTTAATTTGAACCAGAAATGTAAATGATGACTGAAAAAGGTATGAATAGTAACGCATTGAAAATTGAAGTTCGAAAAAAAAAAAAAAGCGTGATCTACCGTTGTACTACTTCATGAGAGCTAGTGTTTATTAACGGAAACATGTTTATGGATGAAAAATATGTGGAAATTGAATTTTGGGGATTAATTCTAAAATCGATATTGTTTTATTATGTGATGTAAGCAAAACTTTAAGGTTTTTAAACATTTTCCTTTATGTGTGCTATTATTAATATTTAATCTCAAAAGGTTATTACAGGGTGGATCATTACGTGAACGATAGTGATGTCTGGAATTAACCCACATCTCTGTGCTTCCACTAACATTATTAAGACTACGATTTGTATAGTTTTTTATATGACAAAAAAAAATGATATATATTATAATTTATAAAAAAAAAGAACCAGATCGAGTTTCTTGCCTGCGCTCTTCTCGACTGGGTTGTTTTCCGAACCGGTGGTAGTGTTTTAGACGTTCATAAGCGCCTTCTTAGGGCCCCAATTGAATAAATAAATTTTGATTTTGAAGCGTTTTTTCTTTATTTTAATTTGAAATTTCAAGATTCTGGAACGACTGGAAGTATTCTCTAGGTTTTGATTCCCTTGTTTCATTTGATTGCGTTGACATAGAAGTTTGATTTTGTTACAGCTTAAAGGTATTATAGACCTGAGTATTTGATATGAGTTTCAGTTTAATACGCGTAGAGGTATTAAATTGAGGTTCATGAGGAAAGGGGTAGTATGTTTTTAAAATTATTACAAATATTTTTAATATTTGATGTAACTAAAAATGTATGCTTTTCCTTTATCTATGCTATAAGGCGTTGCTTTCGTACCATATTTGAAGATTGAGAGTTCACGGCAGGTACCCTGTAGGTTTTGATTTCCTTGCGAGTGTCGAAAATTTTCAGCATAAACGGCTGTATCTCTTGATTGCGTTGGCTTTGAAGTTTGATTTTTTAAAGCTCCAAGGGACAGTAAACCTGAGTATTTGATATAAATATTTGATACCTCCACGCGCCCCTGAGCAAAAATGGTCTTTACAGACGGAGAGACGGACAATAAAGTGATCCTATAATGGTTGCGGTTTTTCCTTTTGAGGTACGGAACCCTAAAAATTTCTGTTAGTCTCGCGAAAACTCGAGAACAGTTAGACCGATTTGACTAAATTTGGTTTTTAAATATTTGGGGGGTAGGGGTTAATGCGTTGGAAAAATATGGATGAATTGAGATAAACTTTTTTCAAATATTTCCTTTTCCCCATACGAACTATTCCTATCTGTCAAACTAAATAGCGAGAGACCGAAAACCGAAAATAGTCGTATTAGTATGTTCTAGAGTAACTGCCTCGGTAGCGCAGTTGTATTACATACGACTGCCGTTCTGAAGTCTCGGGTTCGATCCCCGGGTCGGGTAAAGTGATATTGGGTTTTTTCTACTCAGTATCATCCCGGAGTTTGGAATTTGTGCCCGATATGGCGACAGGCTCGCCCCCTGTCACATCTGGGACGGAACTAAGCTCGGCGAAATGTGGGTGGTGTAGTTCGCTACTTCACCTCTGCCTAACCCTTCGGGAATAACAGGCGTGAGCATATGCATGTATGTATGTATGTAGATTGACTGAAAATGAAGTGGATAGGCTTAGAATTCAACCAATTCGTACACATCAAACTCAATAACAGCGACCACGTGCCAAAAAGAGAAGTGATACGAATTTCACCGGCTCATCTAGTATATTTATGTATTTGCTAGCTTCTGCCAACGACTTTGCGCGGATTTTGACTTTATTTATTTGGTTTTGATATTATAATAATGTAGTGAACAGTTTTGAAGAGATATTATAAGCGGGCGGAACCGCTTGCACAGGCTAGAGCGTTATTAAAGTGAAGATGCGTGTGAATAGTTTACGTGAACAATGTAAATCAAGACGCATGTAACCAACGATGTGGATAATTATCGGCGCCCGTGTGGTCGAAGCCTTATACGTACTCACCCACTGGCCTACTGATGTCTTATCTTCACGACTTTCATTATTTAAAGAGGTGGCAGGTGTCAGTTCAACTCCCCGTCAAAAAAAAAAAAAAAAAAAAAAAAAAAAAAAAAAAAAAAAAAAAAAAAAAAAAAAAAAAAAAAAAAAAAAAAAAAAAAAAAAAAAAAAAAAAGTTGTCAGTTCAACTGCTAAAATACGCATGACTCTGTTACATCAAATACCTAGTCATTTGCTCGTACAAGTCTGTATGCTATGATAATTCTAGTATCGTCGTAAACTTGAAAAAAGCTGGTTATTTCGTTTGCTTTACGTCACATGAAGACTTAGTTACTAAATGCTGAAGTTCAGTGATCCAAAGCGTGACCTGATTATCGAAACAGTAAAAGTCATATGCTATAGTTTTCCATACTTTGTTTTTACTGTATTGTTCATAGTGTGAAAATAAGATGTAGGTAGAGATTTTGAATTAACAGATTATCAATTTGTCGTCCTACATATGTATGTTGTTTTGACTGTTTGAGACCGAATTTCTCCATCATCTCGTTTAATATGACTCGGACTCTTTGACTACCTCACTAAACCGACTATCTTATATAATTATTTGACGGTCTATTTTATTTACTGTGGTTGTCAGTGTTTGAAAAGAAAATCTTTATATGCTTAGATATTTATAATTTCATAAACAGAAGTAACAATTATATATATATTTAAAGTGGGCGAGTGTGTGCCCGGCCGGTCAGACTAACTACTAGTACTTGCCCGGATGGTCAAACAGAAACTTCATTAATAAACTCCGGTGGCCGTAAAAGGCGCACCGGGGAACGCTTTCCTGAATCTGCTGCTGAATCTACTAATATTTATTGTAAGTAAAAGTCGACAGATATCATATATATACTAGCTGTGTACCCGCGACTGCGTCCGGGTTTCATATATTCTTCACTGCATTTTTTTTTTTATACGAAACCCTAATTTTTGTTTTGTACTAAGATAAGGTAAAAATATTTCTCATACATTTAAACACTTCCTGTAAAACTGTGCATTGAATCGGATTTTATTAATATTTTATGAGTTTTAATATTTTTATGCGGAATCCTAATTATTTCCGAAAGTTAAAAGTACCTAAGTTACCAGGAGTAACTTTAGCTATCCACCAAAAAAAGTCCCGTCAAAAACCGTCTATATAAACTGTTTATTTTTGTAGAATTCTCTTTAGTAAGACTAGTTATAGTAGTAGTCACCTTTACATCTTGAAGACAAAGTGGTCTTGGACAGCTCGTTTCCAGAGTTTCCTACCGTGAAATATTTGGTTATAGAATGTCCTTCCTGGGGAATACAATATGGGGTTCTTCAAAAGGGGTGTAAGAAAGTTATTTAAAAAGTAGGCAACGCACATTTTGGCCACGGTGTCTGCTTACTATCAGGCGAATCGTAGGCTTATTTGCCGCTTTAGTGGTATAAAAAAGTGCCAATAATTACTTTTGCACTGCAACGTACTCAGTTCTCTGTTTTTTTTAGCCAGCCTTTATGCTTGAAGGTATCAGGAAAGAACTAAGAAATCCCGTTTTCATTGTAGGATTCGGTCTCGAAGTCATAATTTTAAAACCACACCGCTCAATTCATATAATTGTTTATATAAAGTCAACAGTAAGATATATTTAATCTTATAGAAATGTCGAGAAAGTCTCCCACAGTGACTGTGGGAAACAGTTTTTTTGTAATTTTTTTTATGTCAGTCAAAAAATCATGTTCCCCATTACCATAACATAAAAGAAGATTTCCTTGCCAGCATCCGGTCGTTAAAGTCTGTGGCACACTGAGTTTTATTGTGACTTTAGAATACGATCCTCACTATACATAATATAAATATATATATATATATATATATAAAATATATATATATACTAGTCATTCCGATCGCTTATGTAACGCAATTAGAGTGTAATTTTTGGTTTTTACTTGCACAATTGTATATTAGAAATAAACATTGGAATAGCTCAAGTATAGTGAGAGAGCTTGTTAGTAGTTATTTCTTGTAAACTCCATTCATTTATATTAACTAGTTGGTAAATTTCTTAGTTACAAAGTAAATAAAGCAAGATATTGATATTTATTCAGAAAATTAATCTATGATTTAGAAAAACTAATCACATAAATCAACTAGGTTGGTTTTTGAGACGTTGTTTTAATTTGTAAAAGAGGGTTTTAGTTTTTTTTTTTTTAATTTCGTGCGTATTTGCAATTAAATGTAAGAAAATAGATTGAAAGTAAAGATTGGAGGTTCGATGGGTGTTTTTAAAATATTATCGTATAAAAAATTGAAATACCAAACCCTACGAACTGGATTGATAGCTTGACATTTAGTTATTAATTGCAGAATATGAACTAGTCTAATCGAACTACTATACGAGTATACGTAAGATTAACAAATTTTAAAAAGTATTTGGGTCACACCTAGGCTGAAATCTAGACACACTGCACAATGCCGCAATTTTTATTCAAACGATATCTAACTTTAAATCACGATCGGTGTACCACGAACTTTTTATCTCTTTGTACCTGCATATAAAATGATTGCGTCCTGTCCATAAACTACTATCCGTATTTATATAGACCGGAGTAAAACTTCTATGAAACATTTATTATAATTATTAATGGTATCATTACTAATTCTTTGATATTTTTCAACCTAATATATTATTATAACTTTATGATGTGTCAAAGGACAGGTTTTTTTTTTTTTTTCAGATTGACTAACACCATAGCATGGTGGTAGGGCATTTTCTAATGGGGCGAGAAGTATATCTTGCCCCCCGGACTGTAGACCTACCTAGGTCTTACCTCTTTCGAGAGGTGGGCGAAGAGGTGGGGTGGAGAAGTATTCTCCCCAATCCCCACAGGGCCATTGCACGACGAGGCCTGGCGGGTTCGCTGCAGAGGGCGACGCGGTGCTTGCGATAGCCACCCCGTGTCGCCACCGCCCCAAATGCAGCGGACGGCCCCGGGGGGTTTTAGTGGGTATTTCCGGGCACTTCACGCCCGGGTAAGTCCCGCACTGGCACGGAACTCGTCACTCCGTGCCCCCTTACCCATTGCATTGGGGGACTTCGGTCTTTCCACCCGTCAAAAAAAAAAAAAAATTTTTCTAATGATGCCCGCCTGGGTAGCTGCTACTACCTTCAAGTTTGAAAACCTGTCGCCAAATACCAATAGATATGTTCCTGCAGCATCACTTGAGAACTAGTACTTAGGATTAATGAGTTTACCACCCTGGACCACATCGTCACTTAATATCAGGTGAGTTTGTGGTCAAAGCAATGAATCTATACCATATATATAAACATGCTAATGCAGTGGACTGGAAGGGTCTTAACAGCTTCACCGTAACTTTTGGGGCGAGTGCTGAAGGCAACTAGTACATGGGTTCGAACCTCGGCTTGGCCGCTACCTATGTTATAAAATTCCCGCAGAATTTGAACCTAGCTAAACCCTACATTTTTTATTTCTTAATAATAAACGTGTGTATGCAGAGCTGTGTGTGTAATGCTTCAGGCAATTTCTGTGTCACTGTATCGCGCTGGTAGCAACGTCAAGAGCCTCCCCAGTTGCGGAACGAAGCACGTCTTGGACTGCCACCGGAGGGGGACCCGGAGAGTGTGCGGGAGCCTATTTAGCCGTCTGTCCCTGATGCCGGGATCGGCGGTTTCGCGGGCGTGGGCGTTGGCACGCAAGTGAACGAGATTTACCAGGAAAGATCCTATTTCTGCGAGTGATTTTATCGTCACGGTCGATATAAAATCTAGAAAAATTTTATACACACACTACATTATTTACGTATGGGTCATGGCGGCAAATCGTTGACGAATGGGTTTAACGGAGCTTTATTTGATCTTTCTCTTTCTATAAATGTACTATAAAAAGCAAAAATCCAAAACGATTGACAACATACTTCACTACGTGACAGCTAGTAATGCCAAAATACTAAAATGAGATTTCAGATAACTGTGAACGGACTATAGGGACAAAGTGACATTATAAGTAAGATTAGACCGTATCAAATCTTACACGTTAACCTAAACCAAAATCGAAATAATATAAACTGGAAAAATATATATCGCAAATTATCAATAATAATTCATCCCGAGGCGCCAAACACGCCACCCTTTCGTCACAGATAATATAATATAGACACAAAAAAAAAAAATTTTAATCGTAGGTACCGAATTTAGATCTAAAATTAATTAAACTAAATTAAGTTATAACTACGGGCAGAATATTGGTCACACGTTATAAAACGCTAGGTGTGTTTTTTGTCTCTTTCTCGAACACTATGTGAGAAGAGGAGGTGCTAAATTCGCGCTGAGAATTTAAAAAACGGCCACCCGTTAGAACGAATTGGGTGGGTGAAGTTTAAAAAAAACATCCGAGTTCCGTATAATTATGCTATAAATATTAAAATGGCAATTAAATTCTTTCTTAATAACCATCATTGTCATCGTTCAAATGATTTAAACCAGCAATAACATTTAGGTCGCTACCAACATAGATGTCGAAAAATGGGGCAGACAGAAGTTCTCAAAACTTGAAGGTATTTCGATCTCAACTAAGCTATCAGTACCCGCAGGAATTAATAGCATCATCATTCTCCTGCCTTTTCCCAACTCACTTGGGGTCGGCGCAGTATGTTTTCTTCTTCGATACGTCCCTATCAGCCGCCATCTCTTCATTCACTCTTTTTTCTTTCATATCATTTCTTACACACTCCATCCACACTTTCTTTGGCCTTCCTCTACTTTTCCATCCTTCCACATTCATATTCATTACTATTTTACCCACATGCGCTTCCTCTCTTCTCATAACATGTCCATACCACGACAAACGAGAACCTTTCAACTTTTCTATTATTAGCATATAGGAGTATATTGCTGGTCGAGGTGAAGATCTGCGATATTAATGTACCTAAATTGTCTCAAGAGACACCTGTTAGCCGAAGGAAATATTTTAATTGGGTGCGTCTCACGACATTACTGTACGACGAGGGTCTACAATGACTCACGACGTACGTGGCTACGAATATCACACAATAAGGTAGGTGGACCATGGAAGGCCACTGTAACGAATAAACAGTTTTTATTAGTTCATTTACTGGATAAATGAAACAAACAAATTTTTAATTAAAACTTTGTATTATTGTGTAACATATAAATTACTTTTATTTATTCTAGATGGTGATTACATTTACTAAACTTAACTTTTCATAAGCTCTTCCAAACGGCGTTGCAAGGAACAGGGATCCATACAAGGCCAATATTATAAATCAATCGTTCAACCTAAAACTAGAGTTGTAATAATCAAAATCTTCGCTTTTACTAAAACTACATAAAAGGCTCTTCCATTTAAACGAAACATTAAATGCTTAACACGTTAAACGCCGACAGAAAAAGTGAAAAATCGTAAAAAAAAAATTTGCTGTAATTTGTTTATTATGTTAAGATATGTATAGAAAATATGTTTTATTAAATTCTGTCCGTGGGTAACATAGTTATAGTAAAATATATAACTGAGGTCACCGGTGCACCCCATGGCGCACAAATACAGAATAGACAATTACCGTTACCATGCGCCGCGCCGCCCACCCTGCCGGCCACCCGCTACTCAACGCTCAAACCAGAGGTGCGCTCGCGCTTGCAACGATTGCATGTTATTTACTCTTTTTATTACTTTCCTACTAAGTTTGTTTTCGCGATTTTTTATATTAATATTTCTAAGGGTTGTTTGAAATCACGGTCACTGATATGAACACGATTATAATATGTTTTTTCACACTCTGCAATTTTCTACTTTTGCCAAAGATTAATTTATTTATCAGCAATTGATTGAACATAGTTTGTGCTAATTTTCGTTTTAAAAATAAAGACAGATGTGAGTTAAATCGCCTGAATTACTATTTTTAGTATTTTTTTTACTATCTTTCGTTTTTTTTCTATGCATTTCTAGGTACGTTTGTCCCAAAGCAAAGTATTGTTCTACAGCGCCGTGCCGGTCACATAGTATCAAAAAACCAACAGTAGGTATGGCCGGCGGCGAGAAAAAAACGATTTAAATGTGTCTATAGCTTGAGGTCACCGGTGACCCCCATGGCGCTATGATAGAGGAACGATGAGGTCACCGGTGACCCCCACGGCGTGCAACGTGTTAACATATTATAATCTTCTTTAAAAAACTCAACGAACATTCCTTGAACACGATCGTATAACTACGAATATATTAATGGAAATAAGTAAAGAATTATAGTAATGATTATTATATCGATAACAAATAAGTTGACAATGCGTTTTAGAATTAAATTATAATTATTTTTTTTTATCTATAATGGCCTTCTTATGGGTTCGTTCTTTGTAAGGCCAAAATGTTCCTACGATGGCCAAACTAACATTTATTATCAATGACAACCTTTTTTAATATATAATAAAATAATAGACACTACAGACTAAGTACTCTAATTATTACCAAATTATAATAACACATAGCCAGTCTTGTAGTCAGGAATATTAAAAATAAACCATTCCTAAGATTAAAAAACGACAATATAATAAAATAATAACTTATTCGGAAATAAACTTATAAACTAAAAAGGATAATAATTTTGGATAAGTATTTTAATCACAATCTGAGCATAAAAATATAAAATCATTTTTAGTGAGACCAATACACTCCTCGTGATACCGCTTTTGACATTCGCTACATTGCCTCATGTCTTCGATTCTTCACTCGCCACATGCGTGACAGTACTATTTCTTTTCTTCATCTTCTGCACTTGTCTTTAACTCTATTTTCAATCTTTTGGGCTGTTGTGCTTTTCTTTCCAGCCGTTTTATGGAATCATTTTTGTTAATGTTTTTCTTTTTTTGTTCTCGTTTACTTATAGACTTTCCTTTTTTCTTACTCGTCGTTTGCTTCAACTCATCCTTTTTTTCTTCAGTTTTAAATAAATCTTTAACTATTCTTTGTCCTTTATAATTAATAGCTTTTTGCCGTGGTCGTGTAGACTTAACCGTAGCGTAGTTTGGAGTAGGCAAAAAAGTATGAAAAGATTTTTCTCCATCTTGTATTAAGTTAATTAACGGCTCGTCATCATCCAAAGATCCAGTGACACTTATCTCGTGACTCTTTCGTAGAGCTTTTGTTTTAGGACTGATTAATTGTTTTTTTTGGAGTGATGTTTTCTTTCTGATCGATATCTTCAACTATCTTAAACTATCTTAAACAACGTCTTAAACGATCTTCATCCCATGTGCTTCCTCTTTTTCTAGGTTTTGAACCTTACATTCTTGAAATCTGAAATTATGCGTATAAAATGTAATCATATGTTCAATCGACTTATTCTTGTAACGTTATTTACAGATATTACATATCAATAAAATACATTTAAAGATATATCTGTAATATAATAATTTTGAAAGAAATCTCTATTCATTCATTCTTGAGTTAAAAAGTTGAATCCTTATAAATAACAATAATAATATAAACATAAAACATTGTTTCAACTTTCCCAGTACGTATTTATAACAAAAAACGAAGTGTTCATATCTCCATGATTTGTAAAGGTTCCTAGTAAAGTGCATGTACCCTAGCAAGGCCAACCGTCAAATTTTTGACTGGCCTTATAAGGAACCACCAGCTTTCATAGGAACACTACCGATATTTTAACTGAAATCGAAGCAAAATTATTATTTTTTTTTTCTTTAATACCATAACGAATCCTTATATGACAATTTACATTAAAAACATTAAGATAATAATAAGTTATTTACGTAAAAACTTACCTTTTAGTGTGCGCGCGAATTACAATTTTAACGTCGACGACCGAATTCTACGAAGAGAGGGGACCTCACTAACAAAATAGCATCCCGAGAAACTCGCCGCTGCGTCTGTGTCTTTGAGTTTGATGTAGCTTAGTGTGAGTGGAAGGAATTTGTTATCACAAGACAATAACTATGACTTTTTTATAGTTGGCCTTCAAAGGAGCATGGCCTTCCATGGTCCACCTACCTTATCAAAGAATTGCCGTTAAAAACAATAAATTGATCAATATCCTATTATATATGGGTGTATTAATGTAACACAAATGTCAAAGATAGCGCATTATAGTTGACATGGATGGACTATTTATTTCTGCTGCAAGATTTCACGAGCATTATACGCACTGGCACCGTTTCCTGTTCAGAATCAGTAATATGCATTTAATCAATGTCACTGCATAAATGCAAATAGATGGCAAACTATTTAACCATCTTACATAGAGTAAATTGTTAACCAAGTCCCTTGAGACCATTTTTTAACTATTTTTTTCACACCGTATAGGCTCAGTGCTTTGACCACAATCTCACCTGATGATAAGTAACGATGTGATCCAGGATGGTAAACACAATGTTGCTGCTGGAACACACCTATTGATATTTGGCGACAGGTTTTCAAACTTTAGGGTGGTAGCTACCCAGGCGGCCATTATTAGATATAGTCATTATACTATAATCATTTTATTATTCAATCGCTGATCTCTAAAACCCTAAAAAAATATCAAGAAGCGTCATCCTCACCGACTACGAAGCGTCCATGACTTGCAAATTAATTGTAGAAATTTGATAAAAAGCGATCGCCGGGTACCGATCAATGTGGAGGTCTCAATAAAAAGTGCACCTAAGCCTAACGAGTCCATTTGACGTTTTAATTTGGAAGTGACACACTCAAAACTGCATCTCACTGCCGGCGTCAGACAGTTCTGGATAGATTGTACTATGTAACTATAAATTATGTTTAGGAAAATATACAAAAAAAATAGCATATGGGTAGGTTAAAATGTAATATACTACTTACTACGTATATATGTGCAAACAGTAATTGCAAATACAATAATACTGGTAAAAATGGCGGTGCGGGAAGCGAGCGGGGAGCTCATAAACTGTCATAGATTAACCAAGTAGATGCGACATATTCTTCCATGGTTCATTGATAACACTTGCACTTGCAATAACACTGAATTGTTCACTTAATTTTTTATTTGTTTTGCTTAATGCTATAAAAAACTGAGGTATTTAATATAGTAATAAAATTTTTAATGAGAGCACATACTGAAAGAGAGTCTAATGACAGCAAAACCTAAATCAGTTATAAAAAGTTTATTCCACATAAATTACGAATGAAAATAGATTTTTTTAACCTTACTATGGTTTTATTATAATGTTTAATAGATCTTTGTAAAATCAATGGTAATTAATTAACGATATACGAGTCATCATCACCCTTTCCCCATTTACATTTGGGGTCGGCGCAACATGTCTTCCTTTTCCATTCCTCTCTACCAACTATCATCTCCGCAATTAACGATATACCAGTATGTTTTTAAAATAAATTGTACTTTAAATTGTAATTTTAATAGTGAATTTAAAAAAAAGTTTTCATCAGTTCCTTCTTTCACGACGTTTATCAAACACTTGAAATATAGTTAATTTGTTCTGATAATGACTTCCATCGTTTTTGGTCTCAAAAACAGTACTAAAAGAATTATATTAATCCACTTTGAGACTTGATTGGTTGGTTGGTTTTTATCCAAAGTTTAGTGCAAATTTCACTTAATCACTAATCATCAGGATAATGTGACAAACTTATTAAATTATTGTACTGTCATCGATCCTACATAAATGTATCAAGTATCAATTTCTCCGACGTTTTGAAATCAATTAGAATTGAGTGTGAAGATTCCTTCACATAGATTGGTACATAGGTAATATAAAACTTGTAAAGAAAAAGAAAACATTTATAATGACGAAATTAATAATGAAATTTTAAGTTTATTCACGATTAACGAAACAATTAATACAGTTTTTATCAAATCCTTTGAGGAACTAAATACAATAGGGATCAAATGGTGAACAATAACGTCTAGTCAAATGATACAAAAGACAGATTCACACTGTTATTAAACACAATCGTTTAAAAAAACTCTCATACTTATTATTTTATTATAATAGATCAATTTTTACCGTAAAATATATCAAAATTTATACAAAGTTATTAATTCATTTTGTTTGAAATTTAATTTATTAAAATAGACTTTATTGCACTTAAGATAAAGCACCAATAACTTTTATAGATAGTAAAGATAAGTTTGTGGAATTACGTAAGTCCCGCTGCGTGAAAGAGTGCAAGCCAAAAAATTCACTCGACTGCTTTCAACTATTCGTTGATAGGTGGTCTTTTATTTAGAATAGTATGATTTATGACGCTTTGCCCTTTACTTTTGCCAATTGATATAAAGAGGAGTGTATTTTTTGTTTGTTGTCGTTCTGCGGCGTGTTATAGATGTTTTAATCGTATAATTTGATTCTGTAGATTATTTCCTTTCGCATGAATTAAACAATACGAAGTGTGACGTGAGAAATATATTGTACAAGTTTCAGGCTAAGTTATATATGTGTATAGATTATTGGATTGGATAGTTTTTTTCTTGTTTTAGTTCTCCATTGTTATAGGTTTGCGTTTTTTCTAAACAAATTATTATGAAAGGTAGAAGGAATGTGGCTGAAAGGTAAATTAAGATACGGTTAGTCTGTCATAATGTCCTGTTAAGACACGTTGAATATCCGGGAACCATCCATCCATTCATTTACCCGAAAGGGGTCCACTGTTAGACATATGGTTTCCCAAAGATTTCCACAACGACCGGTCTTGCACCACCCGCGTCCAACGTATTCCCCCTACCCATACTGCATCTTTCGGTACACGGCAGCCATTCGAGAACCCGTTGCCCCAACGGACATCGGCTCTGCGGCCATGTGCCCAGCCATAACCACTTTAGCAATTCTTCGAGCAATTCACTCAGAGAAACTCCAAGTATAACTCTCTCCGTTGTCCCTTGAACAACTTTAAGCTTTCTTATTAGGCCCATTGTGAGCGACCACGTTTCAGTGTCGTATGTCGTCACTGGCAACACACATTAAATCAGCAAGTTTACATTCAAAGATACCTAGAGGACTTACCCATTGTAGATACACTCCATCATGATGGTGTCGACTGTCGTTGGATTCTTATATATTGGGAGTCGGCATCGTTCTTGGGCTATACTTTATTCAATAAAAACACGAAGTGCAGTAATTTCCCAGAGCTTGCATATAAAGAACAGAGATTATTTACCGTTTGACTAAAATATAACTTAAAATGGTAACTCTACTGAAGCTGTAGGTACAAAACTACAGGTGTTTTAAGTCAAGTTTTCTAGAGAATAATAACCTAGCTACGGGAACCTATCCCTGCTATTCTAAAATGCTCCACCTTGCTTTTATAACTTTACTCGAATGTACGTCAACCGACGTTTTGTTCTATCGCAGCTTCAAAAACGTTACGTATTATTTATGTGTAGTCTCATTTAATTTTTTTACTATTATTTCATAAATACATTCGATAGTCAAAAAATAAAAAAAATTCTTAAGATGCCTACCAGGATCATAGAACTGAACTGTTACAGCTTCTGTCAAAGTTTCTAGAAAAATAATGCGGATAACTTTACTCCAAACTTGAAATAAAGACATTGATATAAATTGAAAGAATTCTAACCGGAAGGTTAAAACCAACCGGAAATACGTCAATAGGGCAATCGTCCAATCAAAACAAATTCGAAATTAAACCGCGTGGGCCCATCCCAGCATCGGTTAATCAAATGTTACCATATAAACATATGGCCAAACATCCTCTCAAAGGGTTAACAATTATATAAATTAAAAACATTCTTTATATAAAAGAAAGTATCGTATACAGTGTGTTTGTTTACGTTATAACTTACGGAATTCTTAAGCTTTTAAGGAAAATTCAGTAAAAATATTTTCTTCTATTGGATTTAATTGTCAGGTTCTCACATTTAGATTTCGCAATAATTAGTTAACTTGAAAGAACAACATTTAATTATTTTTTTCTTTTATTTCGATGGACTGACAAAAATAACTTTATATTGAAACTATATTAGAAAGTTTTTAAATGTATAATATGCTTAACGTTAAAAAAAAATCGAAAAAAAGGTGTTATCAGACCAAACATATACGTATAACGTAGATCGAACCATTCTCTAATAACGATATAATGTAACGTTTATCAGACAGACTATTTAAAACCAAAATAATTCATAATTCTTCAAGTGCTCTCTACGCAGGGGTTCGATTTTCCAAGGGGTCCAAAATGTTCACCACCAACTCAGTTTAATAATCAAAGAAAAAAACAAATTAAGCGGGTAGTAGTATATTCTTGATTATATATAATATTGAAACAACTAACATTTTTGAGGTTTGGATAAAAAAACATAATTTTTCGGTAAGTAACAAAATTTCTGGTTCTGTTATAAAAGGCAAATGTTCAGTCTCTCTGCATACATATATTATTTATCTGAGTGTTAGTACATATTTAAATTAAAGCTATAGGTGAGAATTTTGAATATCAATTCAATAAAAAAAATTGCTACGGCACTTTCTCTTTATAATAGAATTAATAAAATAATTATGAAAAATAAATAATGTTACGTGCGAACGATATAAATTCTAATATTTATAAACAATAGAATGATTGTGTTTTTAATATTCTCAACCCCTTTAACAACCAGCCTGTATAAAGAAAGTTTCAATATTATTGTTATGGGTACGCGTAAAATCACTTCCTCTATCATTTACGTGTTTTTTTTTTTTCCTGCCACATGACGCCATTTTTTCTTTCCGTAATGGCCGCTACACATGTCGCCGCTGTAGTAACTGTAGCACGTGTTTCAAAATGACTGTCTTTTTTTTTTACTTATTTCGAGCGTTTTTAAAAATGTCTTATTAGAGGCTACTTCACGAATACATTTTAAAAGTCCCTTATGTTATTTTAAAGAGAACCTGCATACGTAATAATTTGTAATGGACAAACTGTGCTGTCACTTATCCGTGTCGGAAACTTTCAAAGTATCAGAATGTCAGATGTTATAATATAGGTAGTATTCAGAAATTTCTGAATCAAAATTAAAATATGAATTTATGTTGGTATATTTTATAATTCTTACGTTCTTGAACGTTTAGAAAACTTTTTAAGTAATATTCTCAGTGTGATTACGTTAGTTACATGTAGAAAATGCGATGTACTCTGACGTCAAAATCAAAAAATCAAAATCAAAATTTATTTATTCAATTTAGGCCCTAAGAAGGCGCTTATGAACGTCTAAAACACTACCACCGGTTCGGAAAACAACCCAGTTGAGAAGAGCGCAGGCAAGAAACTCGATCTGGTTCTTTTTTTTTTTTAATAAATATAATATATATAATTTTTTTTTGTCATATAAAAAACTATACAAATTGTAGTCTTAATAATGTTAGTGGAAGCACAGAGATGTGGGTTAATTCCAGACATCACTATCGTTCACGTAATGATCCACCCTGTAATAACCTTTCGAGATTAAAACTTGCTTGACATAATACTTGAACTTATTGTCAGGTAAATCGGTAATGTTACTTGGGATCTTATTGTAAAACCGAATACTATTACCTATAAAGCTTTTATTACACTTACTTAACCTAAAGCGTGGGATGGCCAACTTGTCTTTACTTCTAGTATTAAAATTATGACGATCATTCACTAAATCTAGATCTAGTCACTGTGGAACTCTACGAAAACTATGGAGTTTCGGGTAAAAAAATAACATAACAGAGTATTGATCGAGCAATAATGCCGCTGATCTGATGGGCCTTCTCAACTGTACCCGGGTTTTATGGCGAACGCTTAGGGCACTTAGCCGGAATATAAAAACTAACACAAGGGCACCACAATGATATAAACCTTCTCTTGAGCTGTTGTCAGCATGAACATTTCGCAAAGTTCATTCATTCTTGCTATGCCTATGGTTAGGTAGGCAATTATAAAAAGGTTCCTTACTGAACCTATACGTGGTGAGCTAATATGCATTTTACAGTCTAGTGCGTGTGTTGCTAGTGCATGAAGTGCACCTTGGTTTTGTATCTCGGGGTTGAATAGCGGATCTTAGATAAGAACCAAGGGAGGAGAGAAGCTGGACCTCCTTTGTTGTTGGCGATTGGGGGGGAGAGGGGAAGAGGCCTGACCCAGCCAAGTAGGGCCTGCCGATGGGGGGCAGGAAGTATCTCCTGCCCCCCGGACTGTCGACATGACGGTCGTGCCTCATTCCGAGGCGGGCTAAGTGGTGGAGGGGAACTATTCTCCTTCATCCCTACCGGGCCATTGCACGGACGACGCCTGGTGGGTTCGCTGCAGGGGGCGACGCGGTGCTTGCGAAAGCCACCCCGTGTCGCCCCCATCCCAAATGCAGTGGACGGCCCCGGGGGGTTTTAGTGGGTATTTCCGGGCGCTTCACGCCCGGGCGAGTCCCACACTGGCACGGAGCTCGTCCCTCCGTGCCCCCTTACCTATTGTATTGGGGGACTTCAGTCTCACTAATACAATAGGTAAGGGTAGTGCGAAAATGCATTTCCCCCCGTCAAAAAAAAAAAAAAAAGTAGGGCCTGCCGCCGGAGCGACGTGGAGCATGCCAGATTAATTTCGCGTCGCCCCAGGAACGGCGGACGGTATCGTGGGGTTTTAGTGAGTTTTTCCAGCCCTTCATCGGCAAATCCCACATACCCACTGTCAACTCGGACCCGGAAGGTATTACACCCGGATTAGTGTTACCAGATGCGTAAATGCATTTCCTCACCTAAAAAAAAGGTATTAAAACCTCTCTCGTTTGATGCAATTAAATGATTGATGTTACGGTGTCGCGAACATTAAATATCACAATTCGCACCTGACTGCATCCTTACTAACATACAAAGATATGCCGAAAACTTGACACAGTTACAGACTCCGGTGCTTCCCGTTTCACGATCACACAGTGTCTTATACATATTGGTAGCGTATTTTTATTAGCTTGACTAACGATTACGCTCAAGTTGTATAGTCTACCACCAACCATCACTTGAAAGCCAGTTTCTCTAGGCTTATCGCATTAGAATTGCATATTACAAAAGTCTTACGTCATCTTAGGGACTATTGTTTCTTATACTACACTCTAGTGACCTGTAGGCATTCTAAAGAGGTCGCAAAACAAGAAAAAGTTGTATGACATTAACGGGCACATTTCAAATTTCGAATGGTATTTTAATATGGTATTTTACAAGCGTCAAATTATATCAATTACAAACGTCCTCTTAGGCGACAAAACTCTTGTAGCGAGTCACATAATATTATAATAATTTAAAATAATCGCATTTTAGTTAAGACAAAGTGCCGTGTGGCTCGAAGCGTTCGTGCCACGTATTGACTAGCAAGGCATGCGGTTTCGGTCGCGTGAAGTATTACATTTTTGTTATCAAAAAATATATATTTTATATCTTTATGTTTACATGCTTCTCTTTTTGTGTACATTATCATTATTGTTTATGTAAAGTATATGAGAAATAATTCCGATTTTTATTCGACTTCATCCGTTATTGTTTTTTATAGTTATTTAATATTTTAGTTAGTTCACTCACTAAATAAATAAGTAAAAAAACAATAAATTGCCAGGACAAATTCATTCCAAAGAGCTCATCTGAGCATTCACTCAGCGCAAAGCTGAAGAAGCCCTGATGCTCAGTAGGAATCAGCTACGAGTATTAGTGAGAGCACTAACTGGGCACTGTTGTTTGGGCAAGTATATGCACAACATCGGTGTCCAGAACACAAGAGAGTGCAGGTTCTGTGAAATAGCAGACGAAACACCAAAGCACGTCTTGTGTGAATGTGATCCATTAATACCCATTCGTAACCGAATTCTGGGTAAGCATGTGTTGCTCCCGGAGGAGGTACAGACGCTATCTGCCAAAAAGATACTACAGTTATATTCAGGTTGTAGGTCTAGGCAGTGAGCTTTAGCAATATAGGGGCGATCACAATAGATCTGACTAGGTCGCAGTTACAGATACAGGATTGTTTAAGCCTGCATATAGCCCCTTTTCGAATAATAATAATAATAATAATAGTTCACTCATAATAAAAATCTAAAGCAACAAAAATTAAAGGTACTTAAAGAAATGTGTACATAAATGACATTTCTATGATTTTTGTTTTTATGCCTGTCTGTGCACAAATCACTCAAAACTACTCGAAGTATTTTAATCAATTTCGGTATGGTAAATTTTTGATTTTGAATTTGTAAAAACTGGTTAGAGGATATAAAACAACCTGTTTTTAGAAAAATAACCATTAAAAGAGTTTCTATCGTTCTATTATTTTAGAACTATTAACGTATAGACAGACAGACGTTACCTTTTACAATACGCAACGAAGAATATATAATATGAGATAACACAAAAACATACAAAGTCGGTTCTATCCATTTCACATGCTACAACGTAAAATTCAAAAAGTTTAAAATTATACACACTTACACTGTAACTGTCAGTAAAGGGGAAAAATAATTTCCTCCGTTTCAAATTAGTTTACGCGGTACGAACTTTATGATTTTCGACACTTTTGCGCGTAATTATAATTATTTCTTAAGCGGAGATCGAAGCCCGAGCGCATGGGGTTACGCACGCGACTCTCGTTATTTTAAAACGTCTATTTTTTATGTCTTTATGTGTCATTAATTGAAATTATTGACACATTAAAAATTTTAATCGTTTTTTTTTTCTTTAGAGATCTTGCGTATGATTACTTAAATCAGAATGCAGCCGAGGATAGGACGGCAACCGAAAGACGTTCACTACCTGACATGCTTCTGTCTCAGATATCTTCACAATGACTGGTCTTGCATGACCTTCATCCAGCAGTTTTCCACGACATTAGGTCGTCGGTGCACCTTATTGGGGGCCTAATACACTGCCTCGGTGGCGCAGTTGTATGACATACGACTATCGTTCTGAGGTCTCGGGTTCGATTCCCGGGTCGGGTCAAGTGATATTGGGTTTTTGTACTCAGTATCATCCCGGAGTCTGGAATTTGTCCCCGATATGGCGACAGGCTCACCCTCTGTCACATCAACCTTTCGGAGACAACAGGAGTGAGCTTATGTTATTTTATGTTATGTTACCCACTGTGCTTCTGGCCGGTATATGGTCGCCATTCGAAAATTCGTTAGACTAACCAGACATCGGTGCTAAGAACAATCTCCCCATCCCACTGCTATTTTAGTTTTGGGAAATTCTCCGGATAATGTCGATTACTTTGGTTCTTCTGCGGATCTCCTCATTCCTGATACGATCACTCACTGAAACTCCGTCCATAGCCTTTGGGAAACTTTGAGCTATCTTATTAGGGTCCATTGTAAGCGGCCACATATCGCCACACATTGGTCGAAGGCGAAAGCCGAAAGACGAAGTCACACTGCGGTATTTTGGAGGAAAAGATTCTACGTAGCTTCCCCATACGGTCCAGCCGAGTTAAAAGCCGTTGTAAGTATATGATTTTTAATTCAGTTAATTTTAACAGGTTTTCA
This sequence comes from Samia ricini, assembly GCA_014132275.2. Lineage (NCBI taxonomy): Eukaryota > Metazoa > Arthropoda > Insecta > Lepidoptera > Saturniidae > Samia > Samia ricini. The sequence continues at coordinate 1,612,071 of AP028162.1, forward strand.
CGCGTTACCTTTGCTTTTTTCACATCGTCACAGGCATCGTCGATGGACACTGTTAGTGTTGTGTGTTGTGACTATAATAAATATAAAGACCAAACGGGGGTAGTTCATCAAAATACCCCTCAACGCTGCAGGCGAAGCCGCGCACCGCCAGTCAGCCCGTGACCACGGTTGGTGAAACCACGCCGAAACGTCGGGATAGAAAAAAGCAAAGGTAACGCGTGAAAACCCGTTAAAATTAACTGAATTTAAATATGGAACGCGAAAGCTTAAAAAATTATATAATTTTTTTTTTTTTTTTTATTTATAGTACTAATTAGGTACGTGTTTATTTTTTTCTCTTATTTATTTCCTCAGCCAGACACACAGAATACAACATAATTTTTCTAAATAGCATACATTTTATTCAATGTTATATATTTTGAGCAGAAAAGTGAAAAAGAAATTAGGTTTCCAAAAAAAATACAGAAGTACGATTTGCTTTGTCAATTTACGTACGAAATTTGTCAACTCGGTGGAACGTTCACAATGGGTGTTTGTTTAGCTGATGACCTGTCCGCGCTGGACGGAACGAGACAAATGAAATCGCATGGTGTACCCGCTCTGTATTATGTTTGCTCTATGTCATAATATTAAGGGGATGAAGTATTTTTCTTTGTAATTTTAAAATTATTATTTAGTTAGTTGTGCTCGCGGCTTGATTGAGATGGGGGAGGATTAAAAAAATCACAAGGGAGATGACATATATTATGTTTATTTGTTATTTAATATTTTAAATTATAAAATTAGATTAATATTTGCACCAAAAAAATCCATGTGACCTTATGTAGGGGACGGAGAGTTAGTCTAAAATCTCACCACGTATCACACTTTAGTTTAAAATGTAGCTAACACATCGTATGATTAATAAATCTAAGAGGATACGAACCTACGACCATCGAAGCGATATGCGATCACAATACAACTGAGCAATCATAAGTTTAAAATGACTTTCTCGTTCATGTCACGTAGGTATGTCAAAATGTTTATTTTCCTATAATAGCATGAGGTCTTCCCCTTAACTCATCTGTTTATATTTTCAGCAAGCGACCGCGCCGTATTTGACGAGCCGGCGCTACCTACCGCGGCTCGCGGACAGGTGTTCGCAACATTTGTGATCATTATTCGGATATAGTTACGGTTTATCAATAAATATGTGAAGAAAACGCCATCTGCTGATATACTAGAATAATGTCTTCTAAGAAACTTCATCTAAAAGGGTAATATGCTAAAAAAAACCCATAGATGTCACTTTTAAAATTGACAATTGCGCTACACCGAAACGATGGATTTACTTCCTATTTTAAAATGGTCGACTATAATCATGTGTCACTGTCATAATACTCACAGATTGACATATTTCATCTACATATAGGATCGTTTAAAAATAACATAATCAAAATCCTAACCACGTCTTTGCATCACATGTCATAACAGGTAACACACACAGAAACATAAACACACACACACACGCACGCAAACACATACATTCACAAACATACATAAACAATGCATACACAAACCTGTTATTTTATAAAGTACATGTAGTAGAAAACTGTAACTGGCTATAGTATTGTGTAAACTGTTTTTATCCATGTATAATCTCAAAAATGCTGTTGTTTTCTCTCTTTGAATAAATAAATAAATAAATGTTAATAATACGTAGCCGAAGAAGTTACGACTTTGTATTAAAGTATGAAGGAAAAATAAATCAATCAGTATTATTTTATGTATCATGTAGGTAATTAATCATTATTTTTCGTTTCGCGTAAGTCGCCATCTCGCGTAGTCCTGAAAAAATTAAATAGTGAAAATTCACGATCACGAAAGTTAAATAATTTTACAAATTATTAGGTTGTCATTATTATAGAAACTTTTATCACAAGAGAAATGAATTTGACATTTCGTATTTAGCGTGGTAAATAATTTTATCTTTAATCTCAAAACAACTTACCATACTCGATATGTACTGTTTATGTAACTCCAGTGAAGTCAAGTATGGTGAACGTGGTTAACACTAACTGCAAATGGATATCTTCGCTCAGCAGCATAAGTATACCAATTTTCAAGAGGAAGAAGTATAACGACCAGGTAGATTTTTTACGCTTCGGCTTTACCTACGATTTTTTTCAAGCCACGCCATTGGTGCATTGATGATTTTAAATTCTGCTAAACGCGTGGTGTCTTATTTGCCTGCTCCATGGCAGTACTAAAGAATATGTTTCTTAAGAATTTCGATTTCTCATTTCACCACTGGTATTGTTTCTTACCTATTAAGTTTGTAGTGATTGCTAAAAATTTTTATAACATATTATTTTACGATTATTAATTGGACAAGGACGTTTATATCAGTGTTTAATATTTAAAAATATATTTAAAATTACGTAGATTCGAAATTGGGACCACTAGACAATGTCCGCAAGAAGCTAGCAACATTGTTACCTTATTCTAATTTTAAGGATAAGTAGTAACTAGCCTTTTAGTCCTGTGATGTCTCCAATTATTAAGCTAAATAAATAAAATATTTATTATATTGCGTTTATTGGCCGTGTGGTGCCGGCTAAGAATACCACCTCATATCTTTCCGTGGGTGTCGTAAAAGGCGACTAAGGGATATGAACCAGGGGATAGGTAGCAGCATCCTCTGGGTACCAAAAACACCTTACTCCGATCGCCAACCTGCTTTCCGAGCGTGGCGATAATGGCGCAGCGGGTAGTGCGGCCGGAGTCCGCGTCAATCGACGCGAGTTTGATCCACACCTATCCGTCTCTAAAATCGGCCTGAACTTTCGGTGAAAGAAAACATCGTGAGGAAACCATAGCATGGTGGCATTTTCTAATGATGCCTGCTTGGGTAGCTACCACCCTCAAGTTTGAACACCTATACGCCAAATACCAATAGGTGTGTTCCGCCAGCATCACTTGAGAACCAGGCTTAGTGTGTTTACCATCTTGGACCACATCTTCACTTAACACCAGGTGCGATTATGGTCAAAGCACTTATCCTATTCCGTGTAAAATAAATTAAAAATAAAATTCCCCTCTTAAAGGCGACCTACGTCCGGTAGTGGAGGTCTTATGGTTGAATGAGTTTAACGTTTATAAGTTTCAAAAAGTATTAATTACAATTAGCAATCGAACCAAATGTTGTCAACACCATAGAGTTGCAACAATACCACAGAACTATTGTTCACATAATTGGCTGTTAATTTAATCGACGGTTAAATAAAATTAAAATAATTAAATTACGATCGATTTAAGATTATTTCAATACTAGCTGGATGCCCATGGCTCTGCTCGCGTATAGTAACGAACAGACAGACAGATAGGAGTTGCCTTTCATATAATGTAAGAAAGGAGCATGATAACGGTGATCTTTGTCAAGTTTCTATATATGCAATTATTCGGACTACATTTCTCATATACTCAAACATAATATTTAAAGAAACAAAATATATAGTTCTATTTTTTTTTTGACGAGGGGAATGCATTTACGCACTACCCCACTACTATCAGATTCATTAGGAAAATCAAAGTCCCCTTAATGAAAATGGTAAGGGGTTGTGGATGGACGTCTCCACACCAATGTGGGACTCACCCGGCGAGAAGCACCGGAAATACCCACTAAACCTCCCGGGGCCCCCTACCGCATTCAGGGAACGATACGGGATCGGTGTCGCAAGCACCGCGTCGTTCCCTGCGGCAGGCCCAACAGGGCCATGTCCTCTTACTTAGCCCGTTGGAGATGAAGGGGAAGTCGCTGCCTGACCCACAGGTTCTCTCACCCCCCCTCCTCTTCACTCGATTCTCGCAGGAGAATTTTCGCCCTGGGAAAAATGTTGGTTAATTTGTGCTATAACCAATTTATGTGTTTCCATCCTTGTCAAGGGGAGTGCTAACCGTCTCTTCTTTCAATAGACACTAGTTATACCTGACCAGATAATATATCTATGTTTAAAAAAAAATCATGTAAATCGGTTCATATATTCTCGAGTTATAGCTCAACTGACGGAAAAAAATAATCTAAAGATACACTACACGACGTTTTTCTCAGTATACAAGAGTGGGGAGGCTAAGAAGCACCGCGGTTGTGGTCTTCGCACTCTTCTCTTTTGAGGGAGGTGTGGATATCGTATCAGGCTGCATTAATATGGGGAGGCGTTTTCATTGCCTCGTTCCCTCCGTCGGTCTATAGGTTTCTAAGCGCACTGGGATACGTGTTGGTGAGGTGAGGAGAAGACTTCATCTTGCACCTAGTTTTCCGACCGCTGCTTGCGGCTAGGCTGCGGTAGCGGTAGCCTCTGGGTCTTTCATACCCAAACTCTCAACGAGTTACTTGATGGTTGACAGCAAGAACGTCATGCCGCTAATGTGAGCGTCTTTAACGCCGGTTCGAAAGCAGCGCACAAAGAACGACACCGCAAATATGTGTTTGTCTCTTTTGTAATGTATCGTTGTTTGACAAATTTCGCAAATCACAACAGGCTTAATAAGTTTTCAATTGAAAAAAAAAATTGTGTTGAGATAAACTTTTTTGTTTTCTAGACATTTCTATGTATTTATGTAAAAAAAAAACGTTCTATTATATCAGAGCGTAAATATTTTAGGGTCAGCCCGTCCGAAGCGTGCTCACAATGACTCGTATTCATTTAGTCACGCGATATTTAGATTCTACCCTCGCAGGGAGCTAATAATCAGCCTCCACAGCTGCCATGTCAATTGGCCCAATAAATATATTGGCCGTGAATAGCATCCTATATTTCAGGAGGGTTTTCTGCCCTTATTATACATTTAAGAGTCGATAAGTAAGTACATAACGATTAGTTAATTATTGTATACCGTGTCCCCGCGACTACGCCCTCGTTTCATATATTCTGTTTTGATTATTTTATACGGAACCCTATTCATATGCTTTAAAAAAACTACTACTAAGATATAGTAAAAATATTTCTCATAAATTCAAGCACTGTAAGCCCGTAAAACTGTGCATTGAGTCGGATTTTATTCAATTTTTTTGAGTTTTATGTTTTTTACGCGGAACCCTGAGTATTTTCGAAAATTTAAGGTACCCTAATTTACCCGGAGTAACTTCTGCTATCTACGAAAAAAGTCCAGTGCCAATCCGTCCAGCCATTCCGGAGATTACCCGGAACAAACACACAGACAAAAATTTTAAAAATTGTATTTTTGGTATTAGTATTTATTGGTATTTTGGTTCCTATTTATTAAAAAAATTAATTTTGACGTTACAAACAGACAGTCCAATTTTATTTATTAGTATAGATTATGGAAGTAATGTATCTAATAACATTATCTTGTATCGTATTTGAGACCGACGTTTTCCTTTGTTTTACGTCCTCTGACCGTCGACCACATTTTCTTATTGACATGAAAATTCTATTTCTTCTCGAAGTTTAAAAATCAAATTTTAAAGTGTTCCTTCGTAGACGGCATCTTCAATGAATCTTTAAAAACTCATGTTCGATTCGCAGAGCGCATGCGTAAGATATGCTATAAAACTGACAGTTGATATCAATAAACTAATAAAAAACCTTCGGGTTTTCTTAATGAATTTAATTAATAAATACTAGATGAAAACCCGGCTTCGCTTGGGTGAAATGTGACTCATAATACACAATAGGAACTGTGACTTAACTGATACGTGTGAATCGGCCTTAACGAAATCAATATGGCATCCGAGTGGCCAATATAGCGACTGCCATTTGCACCATTAGAATTTAACAAAATACTCCAAAATCCGGATTTTGCGGATATATGTCGTCGACTCTAAATCATTATTTGTTATGTTTTATTATTCAGGTAAGGTCTCAATCGAGTCTACCTTACTTCTTGACCGACTTATTAATATAGATAACGAAGATATATAAATAATTATAATATAATAAATATTATAAAAACAAATTGTACCAACCATTATAAAATCTTATACCATATTCGTACTCAGGCGACTGATGAGCTCGGCCGCTGGCCATACCAAGTCTACGGTCCGGTCCGTACGTGTATTAACAGCTTTATTTACTTTTTGTAAAGTAAATAAACAGCACGACCTAATTTGTTGTAGAAATAAAACGCACACATTTCGACGAAATATATTTTGGCGAGAATTAAATATTGGTCATGTTGTTCAAATTCCCTGACCAGTAGAGCACGAAGGCGGTGACCATGCCAGGACTTATTTATTGAATACGCGTCATCAAGCTATCCTCACAGGTCGTTAGTGACCCCCGTCCCCACGAGCATGAATTAGTAATGGCTCATTGCTTCTGTGTACGTAACTTGGGGTTCGATTTCCTTATACGAACGATATTTTTTATTTATTTATTTGTTTTCTATTTTATAAGTAAAACGTGGCATATATTGGCTGTATATTTTCAACTTATATTTACACCTTGTAAGTAAGGAGTGAGAAAATCATACATACTTAGATTCACGCCTTTGTCCCGTGGGGTTAGGCAGAGACTACGTCCTTCCAGTAGCTACGATATTGACACACCTATTTCGCTTCTATTTTTATGAGCTCATATATACTCGTTGGTTATAAGTACTTTTCACCTGGACTTTATAAAATTAAGGAAAACCAAATCCCGCCACCCAACGAAAGATACCATGTATAATTGGGTCGAAACTATTGTATGTAGTTTTTTTTTTTTTTTATTATAACATTAATTGATTAATTAATTATTTATTATTAAACTCTAACATTATCAAGGATACTTATTCGTCCCGCTGTTTTTTTACGCGTTATTGCTATAAAATCAATAAAAAAGCATTTACATTTCTTTTTGCGGCTGCCATCTTTAACTAATCGTTTACGCCATCTTTCCATTTTCTTCCTATTGTGGGATTTCCTTCCTCATTTTTATGGGTAATCGACATATTAATAATAACATATTTAACTTCAAGTAATATATACAAAAATGAAGCTAAAGCTTATATATTATATAATTTTAAAAGAGAATTATGTAACTCGTTTTAATTGTTCTCGATTTAGAACCACACTCACGGACAAACAGACAAGGCATACACGTTACCTTTTACAATATATAGGAAAAAATAAAATTAATTTTATAGATGAAGAATAAATAGATAGTAAAATTTAATTTGAATTCTTCCATAACAACGGAATTCACAAATGAAAGTGAATTGGTTCTAAGTAATTAAACTCTTATAGGCGCGTGCGCAGCTCGTCTCGCTCGAAAGCCGAACACACCCCACCCTGTATTCAAATTAACAAAACATTACTGTGTATTTCGATACAATTATTTTATTCCCTCTATCGTATTTTTTTAAAAGACCCTTTGTATTATTTTTTTTGCCATATTTATAGTACACTATAAGTGTTATGAGTATTAGGTTCAAATTTGTATGGCGTTTGTTTATGGCATTCCGTTGCAAGTGACGTAAGTGTAAAAAGAAGAAAAAAGGTGGCACGCGCCCCGTGTGTACGCGCAACTATAGGGTATCTTCCCTTACGATCGCGTAGTGATGTCATGCTAAATAATCGATAGTCGATAATATTACGAATCTCTCATTTTACATTTGTAATTGATTATCACGCCCCCGCATACTGTGAAAACGTTTTAAAAGCTTACAGAATTATTACAACTTGATAGAAATCATAAAGACTTCTAAAAACGTTGCCTCTAAGAAATTTCGACATTTAAGATTGACAGAAGTCTCAAAAATCTTTTACATGAATTTGTCGTCTTCTGACTAACCTGTATATCCGTACGTATTATAAAAAGTGATGTATTTCTGTCAATGTATCTGTCCGTTAGTTCGTTTATTTGACATAAAATTTAAAACTGTAGTTGGTAAGGCAGTTTGTTGTTGAAACAAATTGTTAGATTGTTAAATGTATGAAAGATCGCATCGAAAGTTTTTACTTTCAATTTTAGTTTTTAGTTTTTGCTTCAAATAACCCTATGAAAATATTTAGTAAAAAATTAGGTTCGATATTTCTAATCTATCGATATGTTGTACATCTTTTTTAGGCGCGTGTCATCGTCGCGCGCGCAGGTGCCGGCGAGTTCCGCTCGGCTCGTCGCTAGCCGCTTATCGCGCACGCGCACCACCTGGGCAAGAGATCGGAACGATTAAGATTTTTGTAATCTTGTCTAAGTCTAGATCTGGGGCTGTTTAACATTAACTCCGTTAGTTTAGAATTTATTGCAAACATATACTCGAATGTTTTAGGTTAAGACCCTTAACTACCTGAAATGTAATGTTTAAAAATATAATTTACTATCGGAGTCAATATTTTTCAACTGTGTTTGATTCCAGTATCACACATGATAGAAATATTTTTTTGATAAAGAAAAACGTTATTACCCCAAAGCTACTATTTATTAACAAAAAATAGTTTTTGATGTGTTTTAAGAATTCTATGTTGACTAAAACAAACAGGACTATTACATAGCATAATACGCTTTATACGGATATTGCTACTGCTAGGTTAGTCTACTTTGCTTACTTTCACAGCTTAATGTCTTACGGTAGCTGTGGGGTACAGCAGCAGAGGTAGACACCATTTTTACGTTACAAAAGAGAGCTGTTCGAGCAATATACAATATGGGACCTCGCGAATCTCTAAAGAACAAGTTTCAAGAATATGATATCTTAACTTTGCCCTCCCAATACATCTTCGATAACTAAGTGCATATTCGTAAAAATTTAGACAAGCTCGATCTAGTGAATGATCGTCATAATTTGAGTATTAGAAGTAAAGACAAGTTGCCCGGAACCACGCTTTAGGCTAAGTAAGTCTAATAAAAGCTTTATAGGTAATAGTATTCGGTTTTACAATAAGATCCCAAGTAACATTACCGATTTACCTGACAATAAGTTCATGTAATATGTCAAGCGAGTTTTATTCTCAAAAGGTTATTACAGGATGGATCATTACGTGAACGATAGTGATGTCTGGAATTAACCCACATCTCTGTGCTTCTGCTAACATTATTAAGACTGATTTGTATAGTTTTTAAATGAAAAAAAAATATATATGTATTATATTTACTAAAAAAAAAAACCCAGATCAAGTTTGTTGCCTGCGCTCTTCGCGGCTGGTTTGTTTTCCGAACCGGTGGTAGTGTTTTAGACGTTCATAGGCGCCTTCTTAGGGCCTAAATTGAATAAATAAATTTTGATTTTGATTTTAAACTATAATACATTTATTTTTTAGATTATAATGAGGCAATTGCCTCGCTTTAATATGTGTCGAACGATACATATAAAAACCTGGCAGAGAAGTTAGGCTTGTTTTGGTATATTACGCGAAATTTAATTCTGGTCTGATAATCCATCAAACAGTGTGAATTTAATATTTTTTTTTGTTGTTCTGAACTGTACATTATATATACAATTTCGTATACCAATGGACCCATTTCACTTCATAATAAGCTCTTATAATATTGTAACATAAAAATATATAAGGTTTTTTACTAAATTTAACTGAATTTTCGTATTCATCCGATGGACGAAAGTACTTTTACGCCATCCAATATGCCTTTGCGTGACCATACGGAGAAAAATTTTTTTTACTGTATTATGGTATCTTCTTATATAGTATAAATAGTCAATGTGTGTTTGCTCTTAACGCATAGTCTAGTCAACAAGTTCAAAAACTTGTTAAGTAAAAATAAACCTCCTAAAAATATGTGCGATAGCTTATTCGATTCGGAATGACGTCTAGAAAATATTGTTTAAGGGTTAATTAGCGTATAAAAATTTGCGATAGGTATTAACAAAAAAAAATGTATTCAGTTTTTTTGCTAATAACTTCTAAAGTAATAATAACTAAGGAATTTTGAGAAAAAGATTCTGAAAGAGGAAGAAAGTTCCAATATTAATTCAATTTCTAATGTTAATTAATACCCATATTAGATGCAAAAACAGCAAGAATAAGATATTAAGCTCCACGAAGCGAAAAATTTGTACACCAATTATTGACACTTTTATGTCGTGATTTATAAAAACAGAGATTAGAAAAAATTATATAATATGTCGAGAACCCATAAAAATGAAATTATAGAAAGATAATAGGAAAACAATGGAAAGGTGCTCTAGGGGTTAATTATCAATGCTTGTAACTTTATGAAAAATCGACATAATTTTTTTTTTCACCCAGGTTTTTTTTGTTCAAGTGTCTAGGTAAACTAGACATTAATTATGGTGTAAAACCATAATTTATTCAAATGTTTAAATTGTTTTTTTATACTATAATAAATAATTTTAGGTGATATACCGGTTTTTTAGACGACGCGAGTATGACGTAATGACCTAGCGGATTTTCAGCGTTAAAAAATATTACAAATAATAGAGATAGAGCTCGAGCTTTTGGGTCTTTTTTATTTAAGATTTCTTCCTCTTTCAGGATCTTTTTTTCAAAATTCCTTAAATGTAATTACTTCAGAATTTATTAGTAATACACTTTCTTTGGGTGTGGATGGATTGTGTAAGAAATGAAATGATATGAAAGAAAAAGGAGTGAATGAAGAGATGAAGGCTGATAGGGACGTATGGAAGAAGAAAACATACTGCGCCGACCCCAAGTGAGTTGGGAAAAGGCATGAGAATGATGATGTCGATGCGTTAGCAAAGCATGGCGCGCCGAGTGAATGAAATCGAATTATTATCAACGATTATTAATGATTACACTACGACGCTGGATATTTTGATTTACTTATTTACGAATAAATTAATTTCAGTGTTACCAAATGATGGTACAGTGAAGCGATAGTGTCAGAGGGTAGTGCAGCCCAATTCCGCGTCAATGGACGCGGGTTCGAGCCCACCTATCAAACTCTAAAACCAGCCTCAGTCCTTCAAGCTGTTTCTGCAACGCTGGTGCCATTCGGTGGCATTCGTATTCCTAAATAACATGATACTTTAAGTTTTTAATTTTATAACCAGAACGATGTCAAAAAAAATCAAATGTTAAGTAAAACAAATGATCACTGAATTCGAAACAAAAATACATAAGCCTAAAACTTTGTTTACGTACCTAATACTTCAGCCTTTTTCCATGTACCTTTGAAACTTATTAAGAATTATTTGGACCAAAACGTTACTTATTATAACAAATGAAAAAGGTTTAAAAAACTCAAATTCAAGTAAGCGAGATCCTTCTTCTTTCTTACATAATGTTACCGAAGATCGCGTGTCTACAAAGAGCGCCGATTGCAATCACAACTAAACCGAATCAGGGAGCGAACCTGTAGTAACATGCATTCGGCTCCTATTGTTTGGCTAATCGACCGCAACGCGCCGGATGTATTATCGTATTTAGTAACCGGCTAACTTACTGTCAATATATTGAAATGAGTTCAGACCTTTTACAGTTTTTTTGATTGACAGAGTATTATGCAGAACAGTTAATATTGCCGTTTTCCGAGTTGTATTTATCGTAATATATTACTTGGTGAAATGGTCTATTTGTTTATTTATCTCGGATGAGTAACGTGATATGACATAACATACTTTTTACACTACTAAATTATATTATAATAAAATATTAATAACGGTATGCGTAATTAAAAAAAATGAATTAAATTTTCCGTTTTGCCAAGTAATTTTTAATTCCTATTGATAAGGAGATGTAATGTAGAATTTATTAGAAAAAAAAAATTACACGCCTCAGTACTTTGACCACGATCTCACCTGATTTTAAATGACCCAGGTTTGAATGTAACTATCCATAACATATTTCGTCATTTTTGTAATAATAAGCTAACAACAACTCTTACCATCGATTTTTTTTCACATTAATTAGACTCTAATTTTTGACAGATAATATTGTTCTTGACTTGAATAGGTTATACGATTATCGAACCCCATTTGCAGCCCGCGGACATCCAAATTCTGATTTCGCTGACGGGGACCCCTTGAAGTTCGATATGGACCACTTTGGGGAGCTACACCTTACACTTTATAGTCTCAGTGCTTGCTTGGACCACAATCTCACCTGATATTAAGTGATGAAATGGTCCAGGAAGGTAAACACACTAAGCCTAAGTACTGTTTCTCAAACTTGGTTTTCAAACTTGAGGGTTGTAGGTAACCAGGCGGGCATCATTAGAAAATGCTCTTCCACCATGCTATGGTTTACTCACAATGATTTCCTTCATCGAAAGCACAGGCCGCTTTTACAGTTGGTTAGGTCGGATGGAACCTGCATAGATTGACGCGGAATCCAGCCGTACTACCCTCTGCGCCATCATCGCTTCATAGTAGTAGTTCTAAGGCAAAATAATTTTTCTATTCTATTAATCTGAAAACTGCTCTTAAATTAATTGAGTAGATATAGTTAAAACAATAAAATATTTAGTAATTTTATTAAAGTATGTTGTCCATGGTCATGCGAAGCCTGGAGCAACTTTGGCACGGCATTAGCCAACGCGTGTCGATTGATTGCTTAGTGTCACAGAGTAATGTGAAAATACCGAGATTTTTATATTGTTAGGTTTGAGGCTTCATCTGGGCCGTGGCCAGAGTTCAATTGGAGGTAGCTGGTAGGAGGTAATTAGGTAGCTGCGCTTACAGATAAGGCGGAAGAAAAAATTTAACTTGTTCTCATCAGATTAATCTATTTTTGGAATAATAGGTCGTGGAAAAGTTTCTTCACATTATGTATGAAAACTCAAGACTTTTTTTCCAAAGTTTATTTACATTTATTTACATAATATATGCCATTTTGTTCGATGACTTTACCATCTTGTAAGTAGTGCCATGATGCCGTTGCTGTAGAAATTTTGGGACGTCTATTAAAAAAAATGCGACACGCAGTTTTAGCAGTCCTCTCTGTTAAACTGACATTGCCTAAATAATTTTGAAGAGACCGAAATAGCTGGAAATCTAAACGTGATCTTAATTTTTAATGTGAGTGTCTTTTTTACACGGTATACGCTCAGTGCTTTGACCACAATCTCACCTGATGTTAAGTGAGTATTTGGCGCCAGGTTTTCAAAATTGGCCTAAAGATGTATGTAGTTTAGCTTTATCGTGATGAAAGACCACACCATTTCTATTGATCAATACTGGCTGCTTCTTCTCAACTTCTTGCTTTAATCTCTAAAAATGGCGTCCACTTTATCCGTAATAGGGTAGGCTATGTCCAGAGTGAGGTGCATCTTTTTTTAACTAGCTAACGCTGTTGACCGGAAGGGCCTTTACAGCTTCACCGTGACTTTGGGGCGAATGCTGAAGACACTTAGCAGCAAAAAGGTAACTAGTACAAGGATTATCAAAGTGGTACGAACCTCGGCTTGGCCATTACCTAAGAGTAAAAAATTCTGCGGAATTTTGAACCTAGCTAAGCCCCACATTTTTTATTTAATAATAATTGAAAAAAGGTTCCTTACAGGACCTATGTACATGCGTATTATGTGCAGGAGTGTGTGTGCAGTGTTGGCATGTAATGCTTAATGCATATTCAATGTCACTGCATCGCGGAACCTCCCCGGTGCATCTTTGATATCATTATTGGATTGAAACCCCTTAAACCAAGTTTCTGCTACTCTTGCTGATACTGTATTTGGCTCACAAATTTATTTTATGGCTTGTGTTGCATTTTTCATTGCCTATCTATACTAATAAATAAAATTGAACTGTCTATTTGTAATGTCAAAATTACCTTTTTTTTACTAAATACATATGAATGATACCTATACCAAAAATACATTTTTTTTTTTAATTTTTGTTTGTGGGCCTGTCAGTTTGCTACGGGTAATCTCCGGAAAAGTTGAACCGATTTTGACAGAACTTTTCTTTGGTAGAAAGCTGAAGTTACTCCGGGTAACTTAGGGAACTTTTGATTTTCGAAAATAAAGTTCTGCAAAAAAAACTCATGAAATTATGCAGGAGGCCAGTACCATCAAAACATTATTTTGTAATGATTATTTAATAACTATACTACGTAGTGAAAAAATATATACATCGCGGACGGAGCCGTAGGCACAGATCTAGTTACAAATAGAATTTCAAATAAAACACATCGAAAATATAATCGATTTTTGAGAAATCGTTATTTTCTAACCTAGGTAAGGTTCCGATTCACCAGGTTTAGATTCGAATCGATTCACAAATAATTATATTCGAAAGAATCGCCATCCCTAGATTATAATACGAGCGCGACTACCTAATGTACTTCAAATGCCATCTATGGGAGTAATAAATAATTATCATATTATTATGTTTGTAACGAATCGTAATTACTTTGGAATCGTTTAGATGTTACTACGATTGTAATTTTTTTCATCATATAAAACTATGAACATTGACTAGGTTACAACTATTCGTTGATGATACTTATTAAGGTAAGGCATTTCCCCCCCCCCCCCCCCCTCTAGCTATGGCCGTACGCTTGATCTAAAATAATGCTATCTGATGCTAAGTGACGACTTGGCTGAAAATGGTAAACTATTGGAACTGAAATGATGTTTTGTTAGAGTGTTTGTCAAAACGTGGGCATTGAAAAACGCAATATCACCGTATTTCACTCATGATTTCACGTTTACTATCACCGAGTGTTAAGAATTTGTATAGGATTTGAATCTAGGCAAATCTGCGCAATGTCATACCACCCTAAAACAGAGTCACTATCGGATCGCTTCTAATTAGTCTTAGATTTGCCACTGCGTTTTTGTTGTAGATATCTTATAGATTTTAAGATGGACATTAAAGACAACTATATGGGAAGGACCAACAGGAAAAAGTTTCTACTTTAGGGCGCCCCAGAAAAAGGTGGATAGACGATATAAAAGCGATAGCAGGAAATCAATGGATAAATAAAGCAAAAGATAGAGAGGTCTGGAATAAGCTGGAGGAGGCGATAAGGGGTTCCGATCAATGGTGACTAAAAGCAATATAGTTATAAGTCATAATAAACATATAAGTAACAATTAAAATATATTTATGTTTATACTTAACTTTAGATTGGAAATAAATGGGCTTTATTATTATTATTTTAAGTATTATGCGGAAGAAATAAAAATAGTCAATAGTTTTCATATGTTTATTATAAATCGGTAGTATTTTAATACTTTTGCAATCAAAGATACGTCAAATTTATCATAACGATTAACTAAAAGTCTAAAAATATCTCTGTTAACTAAAAGTACTCTATGCGACCAATCTTTTTACTAATAAATAAAATTGATATGTCTGTGGGTAATATCAAAATAAGAATTTTTACTAAATACATATGAATGTGTATACGGCACCTGTACCAAAAACCAAATTTTAGATTTTTTGTCTGTCTGTCTTTTTTTTTTCGGCTAATCTCAAGAACGCGTGGATCGATTTTGACGGGACTTTTATTAGGTAGATATCAGCAGTTACTACGCGTAATTTTTTGAAAAAAATTAGGATTTCGCGTAAAAAAAAAAATAAAAATCATGTAAGTGTGAATAAAAACCGACTTAATGCACAGTATTACTTACAGATGTTTGAATTTGTGAGATGTGTCCTTGGTTTCTATTAGCACTAACAATAATTTCACAAAAATTGTTAGGGTTCCGGATAAAAAAAATTAAACCCAAAAAATCGAAAAAAAGACGATTCATTTTTCAGTTTTACTGGCAAGTGCTTGAATCTATGAGAAATATTTTTACTTTATCTTCATATTAGTACCGAAAAAAATTAGCAAAAAGAATTAGGGTTCCATGTAAAAAAAATTAAAGCTCATGAAATCGTAAACAAAATATAATTCAATGGGCATCACCATCAAAACATTACTTTCCAAAGAAAATTGAAAAACTACATTACGCAATACGCAGTAAAGAATATATGAAACGCAGGCGGAGCCGCGGCCACTAGCTGTATGTATCGAATAATCTCATGGACAATTATAATCGAACAGTATAGGGAGACCACCCGATATTTCTATAAATGCATCATAACTATCTGGGACTTAATTTGACCCATTTAATATTCGTGCTACCGGACCTTCTTAGTAACTCAACTTTAGCGTGTTGGTTTGCTTATATTTTGTTTAGTCTACGACAATAGAGACTTAAAGGGGACAAGCGTTCTCCTAATTTACAAGATATCCTACCTTACCCTCGAAGGAGTGACGTATCTTGTCTTAAATAAGCCCGTGTCAAGATTTATTTTATTAGGGTTATTATTAATTTACTAAATATAATAAAATATAGGAAGTAAAAAAAAAAATAATTCTAGATTGTATTTCTTGAATATTTAAATTTTCCAATTACTTTACTTACTTGAATAAGGATTACTAGAGTTCTAAATCTACGAGCGAAGCCTTAAAAGAATTTTAACCTAAAATTAGTAACAAATACACGAACAGACAACACGATTATTTATATCCTTATGTAAAATTTACTGTCTAACAAATTATGAATATTATTTTAAACAGTTTCGTGCTCCTGTTATTAGAAACTACACGTTTTCCTAATCGAATTATCTAAATGGTTAACAAACCAATTTTTTTTTTAGGTTTTCTTTTAAAGGCGTATCCTTCCTCTACATTAGAAGACTTTATGTTTTATTTCTTAAACCGATTTTTTTTTGTACTGGTTTCTAACGTAAGAGATATATACATAATTTAACTTTCTTTCTTTATACTAGATACGTGCAGTTATGATGACATGATTTATATAATATTACATTATTAATTATAAGTCCTAATCTATTTTTCTACGGAATGCGTTCCTTTTTAAGATCAGGTGGTCTGTGAACCGCATGGCTTTCTAAGCCAGGGTGTGGCAGCTCCATCCAACCATTCAACCGAAAGACGTCCACTGCTGCGCACAGTTCTATAATATTTATTTTTTGTATAATCTTCGCAATTATAGTTATTTTAGCAGTATATATATATATATATATATATATATATATATATATACATACATATGCTCACGCCTGTTTTGTTTTCCCCGAAGGGTTAGGCAGAGGTGAAGTAGCGAACTACACCACCCACATTTCGCCGAGCTTAGTTCCGTCCCAGATGTGATAGGGGGCGAGCCTGTCGCCATATCGGGCACAAATTCCAAACTCCGGGATGATACTGAGTAGAAAAAAACCCAATATCACTTGACCCGACCCGGGGATCGAACCCGAGACCTCAGAACGGCAGTCGTATGTAATACAACTGCGCTACTTATATATATATACATGTATATAAGTTAGTTTGTAGGTAGGTATATGCGCCATGAGGGGGCAGGAAGTATATCCTGCCCCCCGGACTGTTGACCGTTGGGTCATGCCTCCCTTCGGGGGGGAAGGGGGGGCGAAGAGGTGGGGCATTCTCCGCCGCCCCCATCATCCCCATTGGGCCATTGCACGGACGAGGTCCGGTGGGTTCGCTGCAGGGGGCGACGCAGTGCTTGCGAAAGCCACCCCGTGTCGCCCCCATCCCAAATGCAGCGGACGACCCCGGGGGGTTTTAGTGGGTATTTCCGGGCGACTCTCGCCCGGGTGAGTCCCACACTGGCACGGAGTTCGTCCCTCCGTGCCCCCTTACCTATTGTATTCGGGGACTTCGGTCTCACTAATGCAATGGGTAAGGGTAGTGCGTAAATGCATTTCACCCCCGTCAAAAAAAAAAAAAAGAAGGTATATGCGTCATGAAAATTATTTTATTGGTATTTTTGTATTATATGCAATATTAAATTGTATGTGTTAAGTATCTAATTACAGATTTAACAACTTCTCATATCTCCATCAACCCAAAGCTGGGCTGGTAAAATAAATCTGACAATATTTTTTTGATTTAGGGACATTTAGGGATAAATAAAGTGCTTGAGATAATCTTATAGAAACAACAAAAACAGCATTACGTTCGATCTTGAAGAATGTGAACGATGGTTTTATTTTCAGTGTCACAACGCAGGGCCACTCGCCGCCGGAAGTCTATATATCGATGGGCGTAAGCGCAGACAAATTCGCTCAACTTCCGGATATGAGCGATTTAAAAGTTTGTTAACGATGTTTTATGTTGAGAATAAAACCACATGTATTACAATTTATTTGAAGATTAATATATATATTTTAAGCTATATTAATAACGGTCATAAATTTATAAAAAATGTTCTGATATTAAGCGCATTTTAACTGTGCCGCTCTGAAACCGAGGTGGAACGGCGGCGGTGCACGTTCATGCACTAAAAAACATAGGAATAACTGTCGTAAGACATAGAACAAACGAGATGTTAACACACTTCCAACGTAA
The DNA here is from genome assembly GCA_014132275.2 of Samia ricini. Lineage (NCBI taxonomy): Eukaryota > Metazoa > Arthropoda > Insecta > Lepidoptera > Saturniidae > Samia > Samia ricini. Next base: position 1,630,321 of record AP028162.1, read on the forward strand.
AGGAGTGACTGAGAATTCAAAGCGTACGCGTTGTTTTGGTCATACATAATAGTCTACTGGCGCACCCGTTTATATTGTATTCAGAGCGGTACAGTTAAAATGCGCGTACCATAATTATTACACAGACAAACAAAAAAAAAAAGTGGAACTGTCCAGACACTTTGCATATCATTTCCTATGGTTCTCCACCTGCTGATTCCGAATCCGGGGTCAAAAAAAAAACTTTCATCTAGTCATTTTTTTTAAAGCGCGAAAAAACCTTTTTTTTTTTCTTTTTTTTTTTTTGACGGGGGGAAATGCATTTACGCACTACCCTTATCTATTGTATCTGGAGTATCAAAGTCCTCCAGATACAATAGATAAGGGGGCACGGAGTGACGAGCTCCGTGCCAGTGTGGGACTCGCCCGGGCGAGAGTCGCCCGGGAATACCCACTAAAACCCCCCGGGGCCGTCCGCTGCATTTGGGATGGGGGCGACACGGGGTGGCTTTCGCAGGCACCGCGTCGCCCAATCGCGAAAAAAAAAAAAAAAAAAAAAAAAAAAAAAAAAAAACCTGAAAAAATATAAAAATGACAGCCAGCGCAAATATATAAATCAGAGACATAAGAAGGATCAATTTCGTTAGGTATAACCACTGTTGTCGCCCCCATCCCAAAGTCGCCCCCATCCCAAAGTCGCCCCCATCCCAAATGCAGCGGTCGCCCCCATCCCAAATGCAGAGGACGGCCCCGGCGGGTTTTAGTGGGTATTGCCGGGCGCTTCACGCCCGGGTGAGTCCCACACTGGCACGGATTTCGTCCCTCCGTGCCCCCTTACCTATTGCATTGGGGGACTCCGGTACTCACTAATGCAATAGGTAAGGGTAGTGCGTAAATGCATTTCTCCCCGTCAAAAAAAAAAGGTATAGCCACTGTCGACAAATAAAAATATACGCATTTGTTTTATATCTAAAATTGTATGTGCTGACGTTGCTTCAGTTAAAAAACCAACCTAGAGAAAGACGTTATATACAAAAAGAATGGGTAAAAAGGACAGACTTCCAACCAGGTGTTAAAAATATAATATGCAAATCTTTATTTGAACCATCAAATATTTTACTGTCTCCTCTTCATATTAAATTAGGCCTTATGAAGCAGTTTGCCAAAACCTTAGACAGAGATGGTAAGTGTTTTGAGTTCTTGCAAGGAAAATTTCCTGAAATTAGCGATGCTAAACTGAAAGAAAATGGTCCTCAAATTCGCAAGTTATTTAATGATAAAAAATTTATTACAAAAATGAATCTGAACTTGAAGCTGCAGCTTGGCTTTATGAAGCTTAAAGCTTAGTTTTATGAAAGTTTCTCAGAACTTCACAGTTTATTTTTTTTTTTCACCTTTTTTCAAATCAGCAGATCGAGAACCATAGAAAATGATGTGCAAAGTATTTGAACAGTTCCACTTTTTTTTATATGTGCTGTGTTATCAACGATCTAATAGTCGATTTCGTAGAGATGAGATACTAACCCTAGCCTCTCTTTTGCCATCTGTACTATAAATTAGCAATTTATTATAAGATGTTCATAAATTTACACTAGATGCGACATCGGAAGCGACTAATCTATTACATTCCGTATTGATTTATCAAATAATTCATGATCAATTACAACATAATACTTAAACTGCAATTATAATAAATTCTTACATACTATTATAAACGTCTTTCTTTCTGCCCGTTAAATTGGCTTATAACTCGAGAAACATTGAATCAATTTCTATGATTTTTTCCATTATTAAATATATTTCCTTATATAAGGTAGTTTGAAAAAAAGGTCGATACAAAATAGCGTTGCTATCAATACATAAAAGTATTCGAATAAAAGATACGCTTTTTAATATGTATTTACTAAAATGACATAAGTGAGTCTTGGGCCCAAAGTTAGTTATGAAAAATCTTAAAATTTATTTCAACGTAATTTACTAAGCGGTCATTAATTTATAAACACAAAACATGATATCTTCATTCCGAACGGGAATAGTGATATATTCATCCCATAAAATATCCCTTATAAATCATTATAAACTACCCTTAATTTGTCAGCCATGACGAAATTAATATATATCTAATAAAAATGTTAATGTTCGTATAATATCTAAATGTTTTATTAAAAGGAATTTCTTCCTAAGAAGCTATGGAACTCGGCGGGGTGTCATATTTTTATATCGATCTTTAAGGGTTAATGCCGCATTTTTGTTTGAATAAATGTTATTTATTGTAATACTAGCTGATACCCGCGGTTTCATTCCCCTGAGACAATTTTGATGTTCCGTGGAAGTTCGACGTCTTATTTAGATTAAACATAGAAATTCTATCATTGTTACCTAGTGCCTATTATATACCGTAATTATATGTAGTCTAGATCCATTATTGTCTTCATTCCTGTGTTACCCTGAAAAGTACATTAAAATCGGTTCAGTAATTTTCAAGTTAAAAGTGTTTTAAAAATGGACAAATGTACGCTTGTATTATACGTGAACACAAATTATTCATCGAAATGAGTTCTGTCATTACAATGATAAAATTATGCGCCAAGTAAAATGTATTTCTCGTGCTGTTTCCTTTTAATATAACGCGTTTGTTAACGCGCTAGAAAGAGACTAGTTGGCTATAGACATGATTACGGCTTTGGACATAGTCCTAATATCCACGGCGGAAACTCTTATACATAACGCATGACATAAGTAAGAAACTTTAATTGCAACCCGTAGAACTAATTTCACAAAATTTTAATTCCATACAGGAGCTCAAGGAGAGGTTTGTACTACTGGTTTGTCCTTGAGCTAGTTACCAATTTCCAGGTGAGTGCCTTAAGATTAAGACCTTAACACAGAACACGGGTGAAGCTACCAATCCTCTACAAATCAACAGTATTAGCCAGTTCAAAAATAAACCAGACTTTCATTCAGAATTGTCATTTTCTATCCTGGTAGGATTCTCACCGGATAGCTGTTTTTATCTTCCAGAAATCCACAGATAAAGCTATAGATGTGATAAGCGTGTATGCACCACCAGACAAGCCAGGTGTGTTTGTGATAGAAATCCAGTATTGCATACAACCCACAAGTATTAGGTATAGTTCAATGGTGAAGGAGAGGGACCCAAATTTCTTCTTCAGTGGTGGGCTTCTTCCCTATTTCTTTTACCCACCACTGAACTATCCCTATTTCCATCTTTATGGAGGGCAGGAAACATATCCTGCCCCCCGGCTGACCAACCTAACTAGGTCATACCTACTACAGGAGGTGGGCGAAGAGGTGGGGTTGAGAAGTGTGTTTACTCCCCCATCCCCGCTGGGCCATTGCACGACGAGGCCCGGTGGGTTCGCTGCAGGGGGCGACGCGGTGCTTGCGAAAGCCACCCCGTGTCGCCCCCATCCCAAATGCACCGGACGGCCCCGGGGGGTTTTAGTGGGTATTTCCGGGCGACTCTCGCCCGGGTGAGTCCCACACTGGCACGGAGCTCGTAACTCCGTGCCCCCTTATCTATTGTATTTGGGGGACTCTGATCCCACAAATACAATAGATAAGGGTAGTGCGTAAATGCATTTCCCCCCGTCAAAAAAAAAAAAGGTATAGTTCAATGGACAACAAGCTCACTCTTGGATCACTCTAAAACTACAGCTATATCCTAACTGATCTTTTGTTATTTGGGTTGTCTGTCACCCAGTCGAGTGCAGATATCCTATCATTAGTTACAAGCTACTTTGTCGTTTATTGCTTTTGCCCTTTTTTAACCTAGGGAAATCCTGCATGGATGAACCACTATATTAGGCTGGAGAGTGGAACATTGCCAGACTCCTACTGGTTAAAACCCCATGATGACCTCAAACTCGCTCAATTGCCGGGGTAACCACTCTCCCCGGCGCGCGTAAACTCAGTTACCCATCGACCATCTAGTCTGATGAGAGTCAAGGGGAGGCTTTTGTCAGCTCTAGGTTTACCTGTAGTCTATCCAATGTGGATTACGAAAGTTATGAAATATTCTGAGAACTAGGTTATTTTTATTGGGGTTTTTCCTCATTTGTACCATTGACGACAGCTTAGTATTCCTCAAATCTGTTTCATAAATACAAACGTATGTGCGTTTTAGAAAAGCAATATCTCTAATCAATAACAATTCAAATATTAAAAATATAATATCCAGATGATTTCTTAAGAAGAACCACATGATAATGATCTAAGTTAAATCCTGTCTAAGATTTACAACTTTGTATATATGAGTGTTGGCGCTCGGTCACTGAAAGATCCGAATGATTTACTGATCAAAGATTACACTAGTCGCTTACAGAGTGGCCACTATTCTGTAAGAAGAGATAGTATACGCAATCAGAACTTGATATAAGTATAATTTACCAAACATTTTAAAAGCTAATTTTCGTGATTTTTTTTTGCCGTCGAGCTTTTTATTTGTATAGTTTTTTTACACGGTATAGGCTCAGTGCTTTAACTACTGATATTAAGTGACGATGTGGTTCAGGGTAGTAAGCACACTAAGCCTAGAGGTACTAGTTCTCAAACGATGCTGCCGGAACACACCTTTGGTATTTGGCAACAGGTTTTCAACTTGAGGAGGATAGCTACCCAGGCGGGCATTATTTTAGAAAGTGCTTTATTGCCATGCTAAGGTTTCGTCATGATGTTATCTTTCATCGTAAGCTCACTATGATTTTAGAGTTGGATGGTTTGAACCCGCGTCCATTGAGGCGAAATTCGACCGCACTACCAACTAAGCGATCATCGCTTCAAAAACGCGTGATTTTTGTAAGTTTATTTGATAACAAAGATTTTTAATACTATCATAATAACTTATACAGTTAATAAATAGTTTGCATATAACTATTAAAATAAAATAAGGCAAAAATGTATTTTTTTTATACCTTTTTTTTTTTTTTTTGACGGGGGCAAATGCATTTACGCACTACCCCTATCCATTGTATTTGTGGGATCAGAGTCCCCCAAATACAATAGATAAGGGGGCATTTTTTTTATACTTGACTAACAAAAATGAATTTTTTAGTACCAAATATAGATATACGACTACGCGTCTAATGATCTAAATCTATTAATGTAAGTAGTTTTAGAAAAATACTAGCGTCTTTCTTGATTTTCGTTTAACTACAATATTGTCAAATTTTGAAGATTAAAATTAATCTATGATCTGTCAAAGAAAAGTCATCTCTGTTTCATACTCTTTGCGAAACTTCCTAAGGGTGAGTAGACACCATATTATTTTCATATAAATCAAATATCTTTTTTGCTTTCGCCGATCGACGACGACAAATATAAAAATGTCAACCGTGGCCCGCTTATAAAGGATGTCACTATTTAAAAAGCCGTTTGAATCGTACCGTATAAAATATGTTTCGGTTTTCAAATTCGGAATAAATTTCGTGTCACCTGCGCGCCCGCGCCGTCGCAACCGGAAGAAGTGCGCGAGTCGCTCCGTCTCGTACTCTCGTATTGCGCCTTCTCACTCGTTCGGGAGGTTTCTGTTTTATTGTTTGTCTTATTTTTATTTTATAGATACGATTTGAGATTTCTGTTCGAGATAAATTTTATACTTTATTTATTTATAAGCGATAAATTATTTTAAGCAACGTTTCTTTAGATTATACGTTCGATACGAGTCGTAGTAATTTGTATAGAAGTGGCGTTGACGGCTGATATTTACCCGTGGAATTGTAAATATCTATTTTTATTATGACAAACCATTGACATCGATTTCTTAGTAATCCGAATTAGGTCACGTACACACTGTCGTTGGAAAAAGCGTCGTGGTGATAGATTGGAGCGTAAAGCTTGCGATAAAATTAAGTAACATTTAATATTTAAAAAAAAATATCTTATATTTTACATCATCTATTGGCGCTCCGAGAAATAACTATGTATATTTCATACAATTTATTCATAATCAAAACATACTATGGGCTGTGTAAGTATATTATTTGTGTTATTAGTTTTATTATTTGTCCCTGGACGCCATCTTACAATTGACATCTTAGATAATGGCAATCTGTGAACACACAATGTCTGTCCGTGTCGTGCGGGTAAGTTGTATTTGTAATCTAATAGCGTTACTAAGCTCCAAGATTGAACTTTCCACGGACCTTTGTTGGCATCTCAGAATAAACGGTACGCGTTATTTTCTATAATAAACTTAACTTGTACACAATAACCAAACTATATCACACAAAACATCATCAAGATTACATGATATAGAGTCAAATACACAAGTTTAATTAATTTGACAGACCGAGATCCCGCTAAATACTCCTTAACGCGGAACCCTAATTTTTTCTCTTACCGAGAATCGCTCAAAGCGCGCAAGTTTTCACTATCATAAAAAAAAACAACAATGATTGCGGTGGCATTCTATATTATACAATTGACTGACCAAAACGAATCGACTCCTACTATTAGAGGTTTTAGAGGCAACGGAGGAAGTAATTTCTAAAATAAGGAACTGCCACTGAAATTAATCACTAAATCCCACTAACAAAGATTTATTTGCACGAATTTAAAATAATCGATTACGAAGAATATAATTTCTCATTTAATTAAGAAGGTTCAATCATTAGGCGTTAGGAGCATAGTTTTTTAATTGCTCCTTGTGTTGTTAATATCAACTCTTGAATGTATGAGTGTGTTTGTCCATAACTTTATTAGTAAACAGGACTGTGTTGTATGTTTGTTTTGTAGGATAAATAAGATCAGTTTAAATTGTAAAACGTGCCTGTGGATTTCAATGGAGGAAATATCTAACTGGCTAGTAAGTAGTCTTAAACATATTTTATGGTTTTATGAGGAAAGCTTTGACTGCGATCTGAAATCGATCTAAATGGTGAATTTTTCGAAAAAATTTAGCTAGTAAGCCAGTTAGATGCATAGCAACAAGTTCTTAACTTGATGCCTTGATAGCTCTATCTATCTATCTAGGTACTCTATCAAAGAGGATAAAGGATAAAATTCTACCAAGATGCTATAGCTTTATTGATGTGGCATTAATTACCTGATCCTCAATCCCTTCCACTTTCCTACATCTCTTCATTTTAGCTCTACTTACGTTTTTTTACACTGCATAAGCTCAGCACTTTGACCATAATCTCACCTGGTGTTAAGTGTTGACATGGTCTAGAGTGGTAAACGCATTAAATCTAGAGGTAATGACTCATAAGTGATGATACTGCCTATCCGTGTTTGGCGATAGTTTTTAAACTTGAGAATTATGAATTGATTATTAAAAAAATGCCCTACCACTATGCTATGGTTTCCTCGTGATGTTTTCCTTCACCGAATTCTCAAACATTCTGTCATATTCAACCATAGGATCCATGGTTGACAGCGTCTCAAGACGTCCTCCGAAGACCAACGGGGAAAGTTGTTGCAGCCGTTCCCAGCGGGATACATTAGCGCCGTATCCACACGCATCACACGCATCATGCTGCATATCACATATAATTGGGATTTATAAAGAACCTTCATTTGTTTTTTAATTATTTTGATAGCTACGGGAGATTACTTCGATATTTTTTCATAGATTGCACAATTCAAGCCGAGCCTCTTACCACTTTCGTGCCTTTGCACACTAGCTATTTTATTAAGCCGAGAACCTTAAACGCTCGAAATGAAGTCAGCTGAAGCTGTCAAGGTCCTTTATGGTTTCGCCACACAACGGGCGGGTCGGTATGCTACTGCGGTGTTTGTTCAGAAGGACACTGCCTGGTATTTTCTATTAGTAAAAGCGCGCTAGCGTCTCTACCCGCCCGTTAACAACGATAAAAATACATGTTTCACCGAGTATTTTCATGACACATCTACCTATCTATCGACTGATAAGTTAATATTATATTTCAATGACTCACTTCTTCAAGGTACTTCTTCGACATGCGTCTGAATAACTGTTTATTTTTTAAATACGATATAGGTTCAGTTCTCTGACCACAATCTCACCTGGTGTTAAGTTATGATGTGATCGAAGATGGTAAATACACTAAGCCTAGATTGAACTGGATCTCAAGTGATGCTGCCAGAAAACAACTATTGGCATATGGCGACAGATTTCCTAACTTGAGGGTGGTAGCTGTCGAGACAGCCATTATTAGAAAATGCACTACCACCATTTATAAATTCAAAAACTGTTTTTATTATACCTACATTTTAATTAATAATCGCTGCAAGCCAAGTCACGTTATACAGCTAGTTCTCGAATGTGGGAAGCATATTACTTTTCGTAATGGTAAAAAAAAGTTCGGGCCTTAAATTTTCCCAGTATTGATGATACAGGCGACGCCTCTCATCCGCTCCAAAAATTTTAAGGGTATGTCATCATATTTTTTAGCTTCCGCATGGGTGTTACTTGTAAAACATTATTTGTCTTGTAATTTGAGGTTTCAATTTTATAAAGGGCATGAATTAATTTTATGATTATTAATTTCATTTGATATATATATATGTTTGTTTCTTTACATGGCATAGAAGTGTCTTAAATCGAATAAGGAATTTCTAAAAAATATTTAATTTTTAGCAATGATTCTTGCGTATATAGGCTAGCAAAAGACATATTACCTCAGTTTATTACGTCCCGGAGACAACTAACGTATATCCGGATGTGAAATAATTTAACGAATTAGCAAAACAAGAAACTGATCATTTATTAAGTAAAGACAAGTTGGCCGTCCCACGCTTTAGCTTAAGTAAGTGTAATAAAAGCTTTATAGGTAATATTATTCGGGTTTACAATAAGATCCCAAGTAACATTACCGATTTACCTGACAATAAGTTCAAGTATTATGTCAAGCAAGTTTTAATCTCAAAAGGTTATTACAGGGTGGATCATTACGTGAACGATAGTGATGTCTGGAATTAACCCACATCTCTGTGCTTCCGCTAACATTATCAAGACTATGATTTGTATATTTTTTTTATATGACGAAAAAAATGATATATATTATATTTATAAAAAAAAAGAACCAGATCGAGTTTCTCGCCTGCGCTCTTCTCGACTGGGTTGTTTTCCGAACCAGTGGTAGTGTTTTAGACGTTCATAAGCGCCTTCTTAGGGCCTAAATTGAATAAATACATTTTGATTTTGATTTTGTTTACAATCTCTAAGCTGCCGTAGTTTTTTTTTTAATATTGTACTGCGTTTACTATGAGGCAGTGTTGTCACTTTGACGTGATACAGTAAATAACTCCATGCTAGAGATTACTAAAGGTAATCCGAATTTGTTGCAGTTCCAAAACATTCTTAAGACCCTATCGATCCCCCTGTCTGTAAATGAATATTAGGCACATATGTGTAATACTTAATTACTACTTAGGCCATCCACCCGGTCGGTGCCCAGTGATTTAGCCTAGATATCGCCACAACAATACGGCACAGATAGATCTATTTTTTTTTAAGATTTCGCGTTCCATATTTAAAATCAGTTAATTTTAACGGGTTTTTACGCGTTACCTTTGGTTTTTTCTTCCTATCCCGACGTTTCGGCTGGGTTTCACCAACCGTGGTCACGGGCTGACTGGCGGTGCGCGGCGTCGCCTGCTGCGTTGAGGGGTATTTTGATAAACTACCCCCGTTTGGTCTTTATATTTATTATAGTCACAACACACAACACTAACAGTGTCCGTCGACGATGCCTGTGACGATAATTATCGTCGACAGATAGATCTGTCTATTATTAAAATGACAATTTAGTGTAAAGTCCAAAAGCGAATGTATGGCCGATTATTATCTTCTTTTTTTTCAATAGCTAATTTAGTGTGGCTCAAATAAAAGGTCTTCGATACTTAATTTTTTGACTACTGTACTTTGAAATGTGGGAGGGTAATTTAACCCGAATGGATCGCGATCACCGTACACTTATGAAAACCGAGACATAGAGTTGACTCGTTAAGTCGCGTTGCGGTTTACCTATGGTAGATGGAGTCCGGCTCGATGATGGCGACAGTCTATAGATTCACTTGCCTGCTTTGTGCCCGCGGCTCCGCCCATGTTTCACATATTCTTCATTGCGTATTACAGTTATTAAATAAACATAGGAAAATAATGTTTTAATGTTGTTGCCATCTTAATCCTATTTTATTTACAATATCTACACAAGTTATAATTCTTACTCTAATTAAGGAACTAACTAATTATTTTCATAAAAAAATACCTCAAGTTACGCGGAGTAACTTCAGCTATCTGCCGAAAAAAGTTCCGTCAGGTCTAGCGGTTCCGGAGATGAACCAAAACAAACAGACAGGTAAATATTATTTAAATGGTTTTTTTTTCGGTATGGGTTATGATATGTACATTCGATATATATTTAATAAAAAATTTGTTAATTTGATATTACAAACAGACACTTCTATTTTATTTATTAGTATGAACTACATTACCTTGCTGAGCTGAAATAATAAAAAAAAATAATGCTAATCTTTATTTATTTATGATATTACTATTATTTTCTTTATTGGAAACAGCTCAATCGTTTGTAAATTATAATTAACCCCTTGCGCACCTTCCTGGCGTTTACGCCAGCTTTCAATTGTTTTCCTATTGTCTTTCTATTGTTTCATTTTTATGGGTACACATTAAGAAACATTAATCGTAAGACATTTATGTTCGTTAGACTGTACCAAATCTGTACAGGGATTAATCTGCTTTTTATTTATTTAATCCAATAAGAAAATGTTTATTATCGAAATTAACAGCAAGTAATTGAACAATCGGAACTAATTACCCAGTCTCAGCGGAGTCGAACCTTGGGACAGGGTAATTGCAAGGCGCATCCTGCCGCGGCCTGTCTGTCTGTACGTACGTCTGTTTGCGAGTGTTCGATCTGATGAATTACGTATCACGGCTCTAATTTCAGAACATAGATATTTGACTTGATAGTTATAGACACACCAACCTTAACGGATATATAGACGGAGATAGACGTTGTCTTTTATAATGTTTTTTTTTACACGATATGTGCTTTGACCACAATCTCACCTGATGTTAAGTGAAGATGTGGCCCAGGATGGTAAACACACTAAGCTTAGAGGTTCTCAAGCTATGCTGCCGGAACACACCTATTGCCATTTGGCGACAGGTTTTTTCAAACTTGAGGGTGGTAGCTACCCAGGCTAAATGTGTAAAAAAATAGATTATTGTCTTAGAATTAATATACATACTGTAAAAAAAAATCACATGAAACGATACTTTGAAAAATATAGTTACTACCTCCGATTTTTTTTTTTAAAATTTTTAAACAATGTTAGGCGACTATTTTTTATTTTAAAAAATCCTGTTTCATTTGCTTACTTATTAGTTATAAAAAAATATTTAGAAAAGTAGTCAATATCGTTCTGTTAGGATGGCAAACCGTGAGGTCTTTTTAAAAAACAATCAAAAAGTAAGAACACGAGCACACACTTTTATTAGGAACCGAACAGATGTACAGACCCGTCAATTGACTTACATAGACTGTCTTAGACTGACTGGTTATTGTATGACAAAGCTTTTATATATTCTAAATTATGTTATTTTCTATGAGCTTTATTAGGGCATAAAAGTTCGCTATATTGTCATATAAACATTATATCATTATAAAAAACAATCATACAAACACAGAACTATAAAAAAAATAAATTACCTAACGATTTGCCCTAACAAAAGATTTTTATCATTTGTTTAAAAAAAAAAAGAAACAAATTAAAACAAAACTTTAAGTCTGGACTTAATATTGAAGTTAAAATTTGATAATTTTTCTCTTGGTCTATAACTGTAGTTCAATATCTCTGTTTCACATCGACCTTCGAAGTAAGTAATTGAAGAGTGACTCGAAAACGTACCAACAACGTTGTTAAATTTTATTGCGTATTTTCACTTAGATATCGACGAAATTAGTTTGATCTTGTTTTTTTTTTTGATGTGGCATCTTTCAAGCGGCTTTGAGTGATTTTCGGTAGGGAAAAAAACTTATAGATGGAACGTTACCAATACTATAACGTCAGCCATTAACATCCTATAGAATGTCAAGTATAAGATGGCATTTAAGTGCTGACGCACAGAGATAAATAATAAAATGCATCCTTACGCTGCCTATCGTATGTTTTAATTATAAATAAACGGAGCAACAATACATGTCAAAATCGGACATATGTTATTTGTTAGGTTATGTTGATAATTTTAAATTATGAAATTTAAACAGTTTTTCCTAAGTTTCAAGTTTTCACTTCAGTCGGAAGTCTCCATGGCTGGCTTGGTTTTTTTTTTTACTTTACGACTTTGCCGAAATATTCTATACCCCACTTAACTCGATAGTGAATAATGTTCAAATACTAAATCTAGGATTCGATGATGTTGATTCAAGAAATACCGGAACGAAAATTTTGCCGAGAATATCTAGGCACATAGGCCAATTCCTGAGACATATCAATTTGGTACATGGATATGATTCTATGGCCAATTCGCAAACCCGCGAAACTAGCTAACACCCGCGACTTCATCTGCGTTGTTTATTATCTTACCAATATATTAGTTAGCAATATATGTATATCGTTACATATTTTCTAGATTAAAACCAAATAAGTAAAACAATTTTTTTTTTATCGTAAGATTTAAATATTTAAGATTAAGTCTGTTCGTTATCCCCTCCTTACGCATAATTATGTTTTCGTAAATTAGCCTCCCAAATGAAAGGGTTAATAATCATCCCCCGTATCAAAATTTGACATAAACGTGTTAAGTTTATAATTATATAGCTATTTTAAATTATTAAAGTTTTAAAATGTCATCATAGAAATGTCTTTTTTTTAGTTTTCATTTTTGAGGTTGATTTAAGTTTTTTTCTTTTTGTTTTAGTCTTAACCTATACTCATAAATAATATTGAAGTGTCTGTTTGTAATGTCAAAACTAACTTTTTTCACTAAACAGATATAAATGTATACACGATACCTATAACAAAAAAGCAATTTATAAAATTGTTGTCTGTCTGTTTATTCCGGATAATCTCCTGAACGGCTAGACGGATTTTACGGGACTTGTTTTTGGTAGATAGCTGAAGTTACTCCGAGTAACTGAGAGTACTTTTAATTTTCGAAAATAATTAGGATTCCGGGTTAAAAAAATTAAAACTCATAAAAAAACGATATCCGATTTTGCGGGCATCCGCTTTAATTTATGAGAAACATTTTTACTTTATCTTAGTATTAAACAAAAATGAGGGTTCCATATTTTAAAAAAATGCTATATGAAACGCGAGTGCATCCGCGGGCGCACAGCTAGTTTCACCGCTTTACCGGAAGTTAAATGTTTTGTGCGAGGGTTGATTTGATTTTTGGTGGTTGTCCTTAGGACGTGAAATTACTAAAAAAACGTTATGTCCGTCCATCGGATACCTAGTAATCAAAACTGAAGTAAAATGAATTCTTATACTAACTCTCTTTATTTCCAAATTATTAATTTTTTTTTAAATTACTCTTCATTAAATTACGTGTGAAAATTTAAACAAATATTCTAAAACGATTATCAATTATTTTTAATTTGAATGCAACGAAACTGAACGTGTAAGATCGAGTAAGACGGACCATTCTATTTTATTTTTTATTCGTAACATAAATCATTGTACGTAATTGTCTGTTACTCTATGTACTGCCATCTTAATACTCGACAATTTTATTGTTAACCGGACGTGCTCTATGAGGAATGCCGTGATTGGTCGCTGTTAGGCCAATGAGCTGGTTCATATTCATAGTAGCATTGCTCATGCGCGTGTAATGTCAAATAGGAGAACCGAGAGGGCTGAGAGTAAATACTCTTTGATTGTTTTTTTTTTTGTTATCTGTGGCAACATTGGGGTTCCTTAGTAGAACAAGGAGGCTATTAGCGTTTCTATTATTTTTAATTCAAATTTGCATACCTACTTTTTACGTTCATTTAATTGACTGCTTATCATTTCCTTTCCAAGACGAAATATTTTTATTTACCTCATATTCTGAGGAAATATATGAAAAACACAGAAATGACTCTGAAAGAAAGAAGGAAAGTATATAATATATGTATTCTACCATGTTTACTATACGGATGTCAAACCTGGGCTTTAACAAAACAACTAGAAAACAAAATAAAGATTTGTCAGAACGGAATAGAAAGAAGCACAATAGGAGTTAAAAGGAAAGACCGAGTAAAATTAAAAGACATAAAGTGTAGAACCAAATTTAAAAACGCATACATAACTTACAAACAACTTAAATGGAGATGGACAGGCCGTATGATAAGAGAGGAGAAGGAAAAATGGACAAGACTAATAACAGAATGGTACCCACGAGATAGCAAAAGAAACAGAGGTAGACAAATCAAAAGATGGGAGGATGAAATCAAGAAAATAGCTGGTCCATTATGGACTCGTACAGCAAAGGACAAGACAGAGTGGAAGTCTTTAGAGGAGGCCTTTGTCGGAAGACAAGCTGCTTCAGAATAATGACCGTTTGCCGATATATTATACATTATTAAACGCAAATTGTAAAAATAAACTTAGGCGCACTTTAATTCTTAATTTATAGCATATGTAATTTCTGTACAGCAATAAAGGCTTTTTTATTTTTATTTTTTATTTTTTTTTTTATTTTTTATATTTATTAATTGACTGCGAATTTTAAGCGAATTATCGTACCTATAAACTAAAAAGTAATTACAAAATTCAAAGTTTATTTGTTGCATTTCGATGAACCTGTATTTTCTATACCAAAAACTAGTTATTTTTTATAAAGAAATCCGATTTTATACAATGTATTGTTTGATTACAGCAGTTGATTTCCTTAATAAATCACAATAAGACAGAACCGTTTTCCTTATTTCTCTTTATCCTTATTTATTTAATAACTACAGCATTGTGTTATAAGTAGGATAGTCTGAGTAAGTAGGTTATGGAATTGTGAGGGGTATACCTAAATAGTTATAGCCATGTAGTGTTGCGTGGGAAGCTAGTATTTCACCAAAATAATCACCTTAATGTGGGAATTCATTTTTATACAATGGTTTTTTTTTTTACAAAGAAACGAAATTAATTCTCACGCGAATTCGTAAGTCATCGGCAAAACGTTTCGATATCCGACACATCCTCTCAATTAACAATGTAAATGACACTCCCCCCCCAATAACACGTTATGAAACGAATCAACGGGCACTGTTCGCGAAGTAACGCGCATGACTCGGCACTATTCGCTCTAGCTGTCATTTCTGACAGCTCGAGAAATTAAGACGTTACCGGCGCTGAGGAGCTGTCAGAATCGGCTGCGGAACCCCTGATTACGTTCACACATTTCGTGCTTTAATAACACGGCGGTGTGTGTCGAGTGACGTCACAAAGTAGTATTTATTTTTATAATAATTATCCCGTTCGTTTTTTGATGACAAACAAAAAAAAAATAATACAACATTCAACTTCGGGTCGAAACTTTTTAGAGGACGTCATATGAGGAAACTAGCGAAGTTATATGTTCCTAGTTCGCTATTAAATGTATGTAGGTAGGTAAGTTATTTTCACCCTACAAAAAATAGCTTCAATCATAATTTGTATAGTTTTGACGTCTGTTAGTATAACCCTACCTAAGAACTACACTTACCCGCGGCTTTGTTTATTTATTTATTATATAAAATTATTATCAATTGTTTTATTTTTCCATCTTAATTTCAAAACATTTTTGTTTGACACTATTTTACGACAAGGTAAGCTGTCGTGGTTAACATTTTAAATTTGCTACTATAATAAAATTAAAATAGTAATAATTACATTTTGAATATAAAAGTAAACAGATCCATTGTACGGCCATTTTTTTTTTACAGTTCTGCAAATGCCCTAAGAAACAATAAAAATAAAATCAAAATCGATCATATGGAATTCATAAATTTCACCGAATAAAAAAAAAGAAACAGTTACGTCTTTGTTGATAACTAGCCGTATGCCCACGGCTGCGCCCGCGTTTCATATATTCTTCAGTCCTTTTTAATTTTTGTTTTATACGGAACATTAATTATATTCCAAATTTTTTTTTTTTTTATTACTCATATAAAGTAAAAACATTTCCCATAAATTCAAACACTTGCTCGTAGAACTGTGCATTGAATCGGATTTTGTTCAATTTTTTATGAGTTCTTACGCTGTACCCTAATTATTATCGAAAATCATAAATTACTCGAAGTACCTTTAGCTATCAAAAAAAGTCCCGTCAAAATCGGTGCGTGCATCCATGCCGGAGATTACCCGAAACTAACAGACAAAAAATTTAAAAATTTAATCTTCCGTATAGGTATCGTATATTTATGTAAAAATTGTTATTTCGACATTATAAACAGACTCTTTAATTTTATTTATCAGCATAGGTTTATTGTTTGTTTCGTTATGTATTTGGAACCATTCTTATGTATTTTATAAAGAGCTTTTAATTGGTAGGTTTTTTTTTTTTTTTGTTTAGTAGCTCTGGCAACTCTCCTGGCGTGACCAGGGACCTTGGTACTGCTCATTAATTTAAAAAAAAATTTGTGTGCTCTTTTGTTTATTATATTATATTTCATTTTTAGCGTGTTCTTTGCTGTGTTTTATTATAATTCCTACGTTTATGAATGTGAACTCCGTATAAGAGTCTATATTGAGGTCAACGTCTGTAACGTCTCTTTTTGATTTGTATCGTCTATATTGTATGGGGTTGCCGCGGCATACATCTGCCTAATTTACATAGCTCTGACCGATCGTCGTTAGCTACGATCATACCACCCCTAAGGGACACTACAAACGCCGCGTTTTTGATTCGTGTAAAGATAGCTTAAACTTTTTGAATTAATTATTATCGAGAATATTTTTGGCTGAGACCTTAAGATATATATTTTTTGATGTTGAAGAAAATATATGACATAAAGAAGAATATGATATAAATAAATAAATAAATAGGTTTATCTAATGAGGGGATACTCATTTCTGGCTCAAATTACACAGTGAAACTTTTTTATATTACGTAGGTTTAACTGTTAATCTCGGTGTAACTGACAATGTGATTTAAGATGCACCTAATAGATAAGCGCCTAGAGCAGTGATTCCCAAAGTGGTCTATATCGACCCCTAGGGGTCTATGAAATGAAAATGGGGGTCCACTATAGTGGATCTCAACACATACACTGATAGTACCTATTTACTTACATCATACTATCTTATAATATCCAAACGTATACATTATTTATAAAAGTACCTATGAAGTAAAAAATTGATTATTTATGTTTATAAAATTGTTTTAGTTGTAGGATGTCGGTATTCGCTTTGTGGTTTGCAATACATTTTGAACTTGTAAAAACCTGAGAGTCGCAGTCTCAGAGCTTCGCTACCTTGCACTGACTTGTGCAATTCCTCACTCTATAAAATACGAATGTGGGTAAAAAATAAAAATATTGACTTATTGCTTATGTTATTTTATTTATAGTTTATTTTATGTTTATTAAATGTTACGTATATTTTACATAGCAGATACAAAATTTTCTTTTGAGTACTTTTAATTTAAATTCAATTAATAAATGTATAAGTTAAAATGTGTTTTTACTTTAAGTTTTTAACACTAAACTTCACTACAGTTAGAAATTTACAGGAAATCAATATCAGGTAAGTAGGGGGTCTACACAACACGGGAAAACATGGCAAGGGGTCTACGACACAAAACAGTTTGGGGAACTCTAGCCTAGAGCGACACATTGATAATGGCGTCTTTAGAAAACGCTCTACCAGAATCCTATAATTTTATTGCCATGTTCTGCTTCATTAAAAGCTATTTGCAGAATTAGAACTAACCACAATCGTCACATTGTCTGGGTTCACAATCACTAAGCTATCGTCGCTTTAAAAATATTATATGCAGAATTCTTAAATCTCTCTCTATTGGGTTTTTTGTCTGTTTCATGAAGTACCAGAACTTTGTATAAAAGGTAGCGTCTCTCTGTATGTCCGTCAGTTATTTGGCTTATAACTCGAGAACCTCTAAAGTAATTTACACGATTCTTGTTTTTAAAACATAGAACAATTACCAACAATACTTTAAGGTACCTATTGAAATAATGTAAAATTATAACAAACGAGGATACTCACCCGAACAGAGTCACGAGCTAATATAATATTTCGGAAGTAAGTTTGATTATTAATTGTTCATATTAAAATAGGGGATAAAATAAAAAAAAGATTTATAATTTTGAAACATAAGTCGTGTCGATATATTTACAAAATAATCTAATAACATTATATGTATAATAATACGATGTAATAATAGTTATTGATTTAAATACATTATTGATTTAAAAAGCTAGATGCGCCATTATCGCAATAAAATTTCTTTCTTAAAAAATACTCGGAAAGAAAGAAACGGCAGTAATCTCTCGATACGGGCACTATAGATTACATAATCGTTAAAAAATTCTATTACCATCGATGGCGCATCTAAGGTTTTAAATCTATGATTTGTCTCATTTATTAGGCACTACGAATAATACTTCGTAGTAATGTTACAATAATTCATACGTATTATAATATTTTGGGGAAAAAAAACACAAAACATTCATCACTGTGAATAATGTAGATCTTTTAGGGATTTTTTCGAATTCTAGAGTAAAGTTTGCAGATAATCTTCCCGATCTTAAGTGAGTATTAACAAATTCAATATGAAAGTTAAGCAAGTAAACATAATTACACGTTATTAAATTGTCATTTCTTCACACATATATATTCGTTATATTCTCAGAGCGATATGTGTAAATAATTTTCCGTTTGTTAATAATAATCTAATAAATAATATCTAAGTTTATTTACAAACAATTATGTACACAATTAATAATCTTAAAATGTAAATATTCTAAATTTTTAATTTAAACTTTTGGCAAATAATACTTTTGTTGGCAAGATGATTGGCAACTTACGTAACTAATGCTTAGGACGGATTATTACAAAAACATTACCTACAACTTAAATATCTAATTATATTCTACGAAAATCACATGAATTATTTCGAATAACTCTCGATGTTTTACAGAAATTAAAACAAAAAAAAAATTGCTATTAAACTAAGTCCTAATATAAATTCAACAGGTTAAGAATTACATAAATTATTATTGGTAAATTACAATGTATTTGTAGAACTAAGATTTTTTTGAATTTTCATCTAGAAAGCCAAAATTAATGCATTTCAAATAGATTTCAAATTAAATTCAATTACCTTCCTGTACAGATTTCGAGAAATATCAATCTTTAAAGAAATCTATTATTACTACAATTAACCATTTTTCTTTTTAATGTCAAACAATTAATTCTCACGAAACGAAAAAACATGAGTAATAAACAAATATTATTAATAATTTGCAATTAAAAAAAAATTTATAATGATATATTAAATGTGACATCGTAATTAAGTTATTATTTATAAAATAAAGGTCACATAATTAATACACAATTACCTTTTCTATAACTTCACTTCATAAAGTATAGTAAAAAATGTAAAATAAAATAACGTATTGAGAACGCATTTGTGACAAAATTCAAAATATTTAAAAGAGAAAAATTAATTGTAACATTGACTTTGCATTTACTTTTTAAAATAAGATACAGAAAAAAATTATAAGCGTATTATTCGTAACCTTATACGTAATCCGTAACTTAAAACCGTTCACTTAACTTAAGTCGATCGAATTGAACTGCATTATGGTAACGTAATAGATTAAATTATAAAATAATAAATAAATATCCCTGTATTTATAAGTATTCCGGTAAAATTATGTTACGTTCACTAGACTGACTTACTGTAAAAGTTCGTATAGGGCTGCGATGTACGTCTGGGCCATTTGCAACGTTTCATATTTCGATAGCTGCCGATCCGCACCCAACGATGGTAAGTGACCTCGTAGTCTGTCGAAGGCTTTGTTCAAATTCTGCATCCGCCTCCGTTCCCTGGCGTTGGCTGCTAGACGTCGACGACGCAACACCGCAGCGCTTGTAGCCCTGCCTCTCCTCTTTCCAGAACCTTCGAGAACTTCATTATCCTCAGCACTATCGTCCAACACTTCCCTCGATAGTCCTCTATAAGCGATGTGCGATGACTCATTGGTAACACTACCATCGATGGACGGAGTCGGCTCCAGGCTCGACCTTCCAGAATCTGGTGATCGTGGCCAAGTTATATAGCACTCATCAGTTCCGTATTCGAGCATGAGATCATTGGAAAAGATGTCCTTATCTGAGTAAATCAATCGGTGTCCGTAAGTGTCGGTTGCCATTGCGAAATCGTAAATTCGTTTTGTCGGATAGCGTTGATAGTGTAAACTGTCCGGGTTCCCACAGGGTTCTGTGTTGCGGTGTTACCTGTAGGTTTTATATAAAGCTTCCCGGGTTGTGCGAACGGTGCGGCATTACTCGCGGGATCTATGGTAGGGAAAGGGACAGGCGAAAGCTCTGAGAGGGTAATTTAAGTCCAATCATCATTAATTATTCCCTACCCCGGGCGATGCGTGTGCTGCGTGTATTTATTGTATTGTTTGATAGGTCGCGTTTGACTTTGCGACCCTCGTTTTTGTAATTTTTTTTCGGTTGCGGTAACGAATTTTATTATTCTGTACCGTACCTATATCGGTTGAAACCTTGTAGACTTATAAACATCAACAGTTCGGTTTATTAAAAGCGAGAATTGTGAATTTCGAATTACTATACATGCGTAATTTAATTTGTTATATTATGTTTCCATAATTTCTTTAAATAAAGTAAGTTATATAAAGCATAAAGACCTTAATTTTATCAGAACTGGGTGCATTAAATGCAATTATAATGCATTAGTTTATTAAGTAAATTATTTCCAAGTTTGAACCACTTTTTTCAATTATTTTAGGTAATACAGTGCATAGGTAGACCCCAACAAATATTTACTACATGGTATCACATGTTTAAAAGAAAACTCCATACACTATGGCGATAAGGAATTTAGCTACGCTTGCTTGTAAATAATAAAAAAAACGATGATCAACTGCAATCTGTTATCATAGCTGTCATCTGGATATCTCGGCTACATTCCAGGCTTTACGTGTACCTTAAAGCATATGGACACTTAACATTAGTGGGACTTGTATAATAAAAAAAATCGTCAAACATGGACATGGTTGTTAGAACAATACTTTTAGTATTGGTTTATTTAATACAAACTCAAGAGATTTTTTATAAGGATTTTTAATAGAACTACCCTTCCTTGTCTGTTAGTTAGCTTATAACTCGAAAGTACTGAACCGACTGACATAACCATTGTTTTTAATTTAAATGTGGACCTATTATTATTCAATTACATTTAATATAAATTTTGTTACATTAAATTGTATATAAAAAAATGTTATTAAAATAATAATAATAATAATAATAATAATTCGACAATCAAATAATGGCCAATGATATTTATTGGTATATTTTACGTAGAACATGGAATATTTACCTATTTATAATGCAGTGGAATATTAGGACATTCATTATTTTGTATATTGGCTTTTGCACGCGGCTTTGTTCGCATTAATTGAGAATTTGTCAACTAATTCAGGAATGACAGTTATTAAAGTCTTTCCCTGTATCCCTGTGACGACATGTATGCAAAATCTCATAATGATCGGTTTAGTTGTTAAGGCGTGAACATGCAACAAACTAACAAACTAGTGCATTCATAATATTAGAAGCTAGTTTTTTAACTTACGTACAAAGTTACTGATTTGAGTGGTCAAATAAGATTGTGAAATCTTACCTGATATAAGGTGGCGATGTGTTGAGCACTGCGGAGCGGCCGAGGTGCATGGTATATGCCGAGGAAGGTAGGGAGGACCGGGACCACAAGGGGGGTGTTTTCTGCCGGCTTTCTTTATCAAAAGACGGCGCTATATAGGACAAATATTTAGATGGTAGAAGGCCACTGAGAGGGGTGGCAGAAAGCAGCTGGAGGGACAGGAGCATGACGGGATGTGGTTACCGCACCCCTTTCCTCGGTTCTCTTAAGAGGGCGGGAGGCTATTCCTCTTTCAGGTAGTCGGGGAGCTCTAGTTTCTTCTCTTCTTCGCTTCTTGGTAAACAACAAAAGTGCAGAAAGGAATGAGATGGGGGCTCGTTGATTAGGAGTTGGAGAAGCGGGGGGGGGGGGGGGGGGCAACTAGTACCAGGCTGCCTCTCCTTGGACGGAAGACAAAGGTGCCTGGTCTTTGTGCTTGCCGCTGGGGCGAAGCGGAGTATGCTAGACTAATCCCGTATCGCTGCCCAGGAAGGTGGCAAATGACACCATGGGTTTTAGTGGATATTTCTGGTGCTTCGCGCCTGGTGAGTCTCCTGACATCTCCAATCCGGGAGACTTTACTCCCGCTTTAGAGATGGCAGGAGGGAAGCGTAAATGCATTTTCCACGTTAAAAAAATGTGGCAATGTGTTCCAGAACGGTAAACACTAAACACACTAAGCCTAGATAATTGATGTACGCGATAGGTTTTGGAGAACTACCCAGGCGGGCATTATTAGAAAATGCTCTACCACCATAATAGTATGAAAACCATAGGGTTTTCTCACGATCTTTTCCTTTACTGAAAGCTCGTGCTCATTATAGGCGCCATTATCGCTTCAGAAATATAACGCAATTGAGATCAAAATCAAAATCAAAATTTATTTATTCAATTTAGGCCCTGAGAAGGCGCTTATGAACGTCTAAAACACTACCACCGGTTCGGAAAACAACCCAGTCGAGAAGAGCCGGCAAGAAACTCGATGAAGAATTTCTACAGAACGTAGTAAAAGTACTAACCTGTCCACATACGACACCGGACCGACCGACTCGACCCGGGAAACGATCCCGTGGTACGTTTGTCACTGTACGTACCTACATACGACGCGAGGTGGGCGAAATTCAAGACGCATTAGGTAGGTGGCCCTGTATACGTTGAGCATATATTTTCTTTGGATGCGGCAAATGAATTTTTCAATAAGTGGACATTTTCTTTGGATTCATAATATTAAAGTTATATTTTCATATTTCACATTTTGTGCTGTGTGACGTCAGCTAAGAATTGTATCACCCTATATCTTCCCATGGGTGTAGTAATAGGCGACTAAAGGTATAAAAATCAGAGGATGGGCAGCAGCATCCTCTGAGCACCACAAACACCTACTGCAATCGCCAATCCGCCTGCCAAGCGTGGCGATTATGGCAATCCCTCCCTTATTGGGGGAGATCTATGTCCATCAGTGGACATCTTATGGATGAATTTTCACATTTTTTATGGTCATGGTCCTACATATTACTTATACACAAAAATATTTTTTTTAAATCTCGTAATAAGTTTCTTGTCGTCTCATCTTCACTGGTCTATTTTCCGAACCGGTGGTAGTTTTTTTGATGTTCATAAGCGCCTTCTCAAGGCCTTAATAATAATAATTCCTGATTTTGCTTATTTTTTTTGTTTATACGTGTGCGTATGTTCACGATATTTATTTAAACCACGTTATCATTATTTATTTAGTTAATTTCAGTTTTCCCATAAGATCGACTTCAATGATCAAGATGGAACGCTTTACTTCGGTGCGGTAATTGCGTGTTTAGACTGATATCATTCCGTTCCCGTATAACATCTAACTTAGTCATTGTTTTTATGACGACACGTTATATTAAAAAATTGGAAGGAATACAGTGATAGACAATTTTGTGTCGACCTCATTAACTATTGTTCTTATAACTTCTCTTATATACTAGGTACCTTATGTAACTACTTATATACACATATATATCTTTCTCGATTTAGAAGCCAACTAACGTACAGAGGAGATAGATAGATGGACGTTGCTTTTTATATAATGATTTATGATTATGAGATGAATATTTCAACAAAAAAAATAGCTCAAAACTATGAAATAACTGTTATAGAATTTTTAAATCCACGATACAATGCTATCAAATAACTAGAAATCTATTTACCCCGCTGGTAAGATAATTTCCAAATCACAATAAATATTCATTCCATGATATATTACAGACATTAAATACTAGTTGTTCTCCGCGATTCCACCCGCGTATTTCACGTTCCCGTGAGATTTTTTTTATATCCTATCTATTCTATCTCCATACCAAATCTCATACAAATCCAGACAATTTCGTCCAATAGTTTTTAAGTTTATTCGTTACATACAAAAATACAAATCTTTCCTGTTTATAATATTAGTGTTATAATGTGTAATAAGTGTGTTTGTAATATTACAAAACGTATAGTTTAGTTTAATTAATTTATATATATATAGTTTAGTTAACCTAGTTACCAACAACTTTAAATAAAATTTAGAATCAACAATTAGGCCGACGTAACCCAAAGAGTTAAAGGCAAAAAATATTGGAAATATATATTTTATATAGTAATATAAAAACAAAAAATATTGTAAATATTATAATAACGATATTGGAAATATTCGAAATTAAATGCTAGTTTTTATTATTAATTTTTTTTACATAACCAGTTTAACGCAACACGTCAAATTAGCATATCGGTGACGCGAACTCGTAAGTTTGGCCTCTCTACCAAATATCATGCGACGCGGCTAAATAAGTTTTCACTTCAAAAATTTACGGTATCAATACCTACGTTAAATCTTAGAATATTTAACCATAAGGAATAGAATAATTTATTTATATTGCCTTGTTTTGTCAAAGTAATAGAATTTTCAAATAATCTTTAGACGAGCGAAGTTACAAGCACAGTTGGTTATTGAATACTGTAAATTTATCCATATTCTTTCGTGCATCCGTGGTTGGACGACACCTCATTTGCCCGGTGGTCCGGTCATTGAAAAATTATTGAATAATTAAATACAGTAGGATGAAGTTAATTTGAGATAAAAATTATCAGAGAAAATTCTAAATCTTCAGGTGTTTTTTGACATTTTATGTTGTTGATCTTAGAAAATGGATTTAAAGCGTCTAGAAGACACATAATCTTCCATCCGAAATATAAAAAATGTATGTTCCCGGAATTGTATGATTTATAATTATATTATGTATCCTATTAATTATTATTTAAATCTATCTGTCACCTATAAGTATAAACGGTGCGTATTATTTTAATATAAGGGTCGTCCACTAATTACGCGAGACTCTAAAGCGGGGAGGAGGTTCGGGAAAAAAACACAAAACATCACACAGGTGCACCTCGCAATGAGATATCATGTGTATTTATTTTTTCTTCGAACGCGCGATATCTAAACTGAAAAGCGGTGCGCGACCTTGACTCAGCGTTGCCGGGTAATGATAACCAAAAATTTTCCGGATTTATTATATAATTTAATATATCCTTAATTATAGTTAATATTTAAAAAAAAAATGAGAATTTGGTCAGAGATTGTATCACCAAGAAGGTAGTCACAAATTTAAAAATAAAACAACACGTGATTAATGGTGTTTTACTTTTTTTCGGAAATTAGGTTTTCAAGCAAGCCACGCTAATTAAACTCCCTAAGTTTTATTCATTAAAAGCTCTTAATACATTTTCATTGATTTGGTATATGTTCCAGATCGAGTTTCTTGCCTGCGCTCTTGTTTTAGACGTTCATAAGTGCCTTCTTAAGGCCTAAATTAAATAATGATGTTTTTTATTTTGATTTTTGTTTTTTATTTTATTTTGTATATCACGCACGTTTGCACTGAAAGAGGATTTTTCTCAAAAACGAGTATTTTTGAGTTGAGTATAGCAAAAAGATACAGAAAAGAGTTTTTGTCGGTGTCTCTGTCATGTAGCAAATATAGTCATTAATAAACATAACATAAAAACAACTTCACCTCTGCCTAACCCTTCGGGGATAAAAGGCGTGAGCTTATGTTATTAATCCATTGCGTATATAACCATGTATTGTGTAATTTTGATGGCGTTTTGTATGTGGTTATTGAGCACAGGTGATTTCTATTGGAAATAATGACGTAAAATGTTTATTCAGAGGTGCCACGAAAACTCCATGTTCTAGCGAAATGAGCTATCCGTTTTCTTAGAGATTAGAAGCGTCAACATCAGATATAACACATGTCGTGGGTAGAATTGTGCATGTACTAACTGTCAAAAAGTACCGGGAAAAGATAAATAATTATTATGCATTATAATGCACAAAATTTATTTCCAATTTTATTTTATCGCCTTCAAAGTATGCTCCTTCATAAACGATACACTTACGACAACGAATAATCAAATAATCATAACAATTATTTAACGGTTTTTCAGGAATTGAGTTTAGTTCTCGCCGCGAATTCTCCTTTACGTCTTCTACCGAATTAAAACGAGAGCCACGAAGTGGTAATTTGATTTTAGGAAAAAGAAAGAAGTCGGCTACAGCCATATCTGGTGAAAAAAGTACTTGCTCGATATTATTTGTTGTGTTTTTAGTCAGAAATGTAACAAAAAAAATTGATTTTGGATCCATAAACAAATCATCCATTTCCGATACTTTTTTGATTGAATGTGAAGCGAAGAAAGAGAAATGTATTTTAAGTGAAATAACAGAATTCATACTTCAATATAGAAAGAGTGAATGCTTTAAAAAAATGTGTGACTGAGTAAAGTCATTTTACGATTCGGATAAAACTCGTATATCTCTGCCACGCCATTAGATAAATAATGAACCGTGATGATTTTTCGATCTCCGTTAACGGTCCATATGAGAACTGTCCAAACATTAAGATCTCGGGCCTAACAGATCAGGTCAGGAGTGAGGGGTTTTTTTTGTTTAACCCTAGTTTAACGCGTCATTTAACGCGGGAACACGGGTCGGATTTCGCGAACCATAAAAAACACGTGTGCGGTCGATCTACACGACCCTTTTGTGGTATATTCCTTAATAATTATGATATAAGGGGAGTAAACAGATAAGTAAAACACCGAGTACCTAAAACACCTATTCGTTTAATTAATAATATATTCTTTTTTATTTCACGTCACTTTTTATAATACGTTAAGTTAGTTCACAAGATTAATCAAATAGGTAGTTACACTTTTATAGGGCATAGACGTTTATCTGTTAAGAGGATATACTAGCAGCATTTATTCCATACAGACGTAGTCCCCTGTTTTAAATATTTTTATATCAAATAATATATATCCAAAACCGCCATGCCTGTACGTTTTGATTTTTCCCTCAAATTAGTTATTGTAGAAACTAGAAGTCTTTGAAAATGATTTAAATGCTCTATTTTTACCGTCATTTTCAGACGTTCGTCAAACTAATTTGATAGATAAAATTTAAAAAAGCATAGCCAAAGTCTTTATTGTTTTTAAACAGAAAGAAAATTAAAAATCGGTTCAGTTTTGGAGGAGGAAACAGGGTACTACGAAGTGATGATTTCGTCTATTTTGCATACAATAAATCTGTACGCGCTGCAATTGTCTCTTTCGTGTTTTATAATTCTTACTTTTGGGGCGCAAAGCGATAGCAATAGATTTGTGAAATACCTACTTTTCGGACAGCATGTCCGCCTAAGTGCATATACCCGATCACATGAATAAGAAACTAGAATATAGATTTTCTTGCTTGAATCACAATAGTTAATGAGGATCTAAACGTACAACCCCATACCCATCGATACTGAGTGAGTACACTGCCACTAAACGATCAACTACTCCAACGGTAAAAACCGATAAACGTAACAGAAAACCGAAACTATTTAACTGTGTCTAATTCTATCGGTAAAAATTTTAACAGAAAAAAAGTACCTAAACAAAAACAATCGGATAGGATTCCGAAGTAACAGGATATGTTTAGCAAAGGGTTACCCGTTACCACGGCTAGGGAATATTTTGGGATGGGATTCAGTTCCGGGGGCTGACTTCCGATTCTTTAATAGTCTATCTTCTACGAGATTTCCAGCTATTAAAGCTTGTAATTCAGCCATTTTAATTTTAAGATTAATGTTGAGATGTTAAGAATAAATCTTTCGAATGATGCGATGTAAAATGTCCTTTTTTACGGTATATAGCACAAGCATTTGAAGCGTTGATGTCGCAGTGGATAGTGCAGCCGGATTCCGCGTTAACAGACGCGGGTTCAAGCCCACCTATCCAAAAAAATTAGCCTGAGCTTTCGGTGAAGGAAAACATCACGAGGAAACCATAGCATGGTGGTAGGGTATTTCCTTATGACGCCCTCCTGGGTACCTATCACCTTCAAGTTAGAAATCCTGTCGCCAAATACTATATATGTATAATAGGTGTGTTCCGGCAGCACCACTTGTGAACCAGTACCTCTAGGCTTAGTGTGTTTACTATCCTGGACCACATCGTCACCTAACTTCAGCTGAGATTTTAGTCAAAGCACTGTGCTTATATTGATAGGTCGGCAAAGTGGTCCATTTTGAACTTCAAGGGGTCCCCGTCAGCGAAATCAGAATTTGGATGTCCGCGGGCTGCAAATGGGGTTCGACGATAGTAAAACCTATTAAAGTCGAAAACAATATCATCAGTCAAAAACACATTTGAGCCTGATTAATGTGAAAAAATCGATGGTAAGAGTTGTTGTTAGCTTATTGCTTATTGCAAAAATGACGAAATATGTTATGGATAGTTACATTCAAACCTGGGTTCATGGACGAGGTTTGCGACTACATTACTACCGAGGCGCCATCGTTTTGGAGTTACGTGAATCGATGAGCACAGTCAAGAATCGTCTCCCGCACACTCTCCGGGTGCCCCTCACTCCCGCACACTCTCCGGGTCCCCTTCAGGCGGCGACCTAAGACGTGTCTCGTTCCCCAACTGGGGAGGCTCTTGACGTCGCCGCCAGCGCGATACAGTAACACTCCATACACACTCATGCATAACATGCAGGTACATAGGTCCTGTAAGGAACCTTTTTTTTTATTATTAATAAATAAAAAATGTAGGGAATAGCTAGGTTCAAACTCGCGAGAGAGTTTTACACTCAGGTGACGGCCAAGCCGAGGTTCGTACCATTTTGGTAGCCCTTGTGCTAGTCACCTTTTGCGGCTGAGTGCCTTCAGCACTCGCCCCCAAAGTCACGGCTGTAAAGGCCCTTCCGGTCAACGGCGTTAGCTAGGTTCGAAAAAAAAAAATCAAGAATCGCGAATCACTGAAAAATAAGTTTAAGGAATATAACATATTAACATCACCGTCCCGATATATCTTTGATAATTTAATGTACGTGCGCAAAAAATAAATACAAAGAAGTTACCGCAAATTATCTCTCCCTTACTTCAGGCTTAGTAAGTTCAATAAATGCCTTTTAAGTAATAGTGGCAGGTTTTAGCGATTTACCTTACAATAAGTTTAAGCACTAACAGGTTTTAATGTTTAAAGGTAGATAGATACAAGAGATATAATAATTACGTGAAAGATATTGATGTTTGGAAGCGACATCCCTCTATGCTTCCGTTAAAAAGCGTTTATTGTTATTATGAATTAACTTATAACTTAAAAAAAAAACATGTAAAAAAAAGCAGATCAAGTTTCTTGCCGGCTCTTCTCGACTAGGTTGTTTTCCGAAACGGTGGTAATTTTTTGACGTTCATAAGCGCCTTCTCCGAGCCCAAAATAAATAAAGAATTTTTGATTTTCAAGACTGAGGATTATATTGGCTAGAGATTTTCAGACCGGTTCTAATTTTAGTCCTTTGTTTTAGGAATGCAAAGTAAATAAAGAACCAAAAAAAAAAAAACAGTCAAGAAACGAGTAGATCCCGCTTCAAGAGGGTTCTTTACTGTTTTAAATAATTTACGCTAACTTTTGCGTGTCTAATTCGTAGATATACTTGTATGTATTTCAGTGGAGCTATTTGGAGTTATTAATGGTACTCTATGTTAATTTCCTTAATAAGATACACCTGTATACGTAATTTCATTTAAATATAACCGATTGTTAAAGAGTTATTAGATAAAAACAATGCATACTTTAATTTTTATAAATTTACTATTATAGCTATGGCCCGCGGCTCCGCCTCCATTTTATATGTACTTTAAGTGTGCGTGAAAAAGTGATACCTAACCTAAAAAACAAATGATGAAGAGAAATCAGAGTTTGCTGTTTTTATTAACGGAAAAAATGTACATAAGAGTACATTGAAAAAAAAATAATTAAAAGTCAATCAATGGTCAATGGAATCTAAGAAGTAACTATCTACAAAAAATTCAGCGTCGAATGATTTTTATCCTCATCTCGATATGTTCAGTAGTTTTCAGGTGATAGTGCGTCAAAGTATCCCATTTTTCTTTATTATTATTTATTGAAATTAAATCGTCTGTAGCCGATTTTCAGTAGGGGAAAACTTCTAGGTTCGAGTCACCGACATGTTAATGTGACTGACGACCAGTGTGGCCAGATTAAATTTTACGGAAATGATGATGTCCTCCTTGACATCCTCTTTGATCCTTCAACGGCAAACCCTGTCATCAATTATGACAGGGTCTACCTGCCCGTGAGTAATTTAAAGTGAGTAAGCTGTTGCACTGGTAAAAACCCACTCTCTCGTTCAAGACTATCATAGTTAGATAGACCGGTTAAACCTGGTACGACTTGTGATAGGATGCAGTGAGTTGGCCGCTATCCATTATTGCCCCTATCTAGTATCATTATAGGCATCTCACAATACCCTGCAAGGTTGCCATAAACACTGGTAGTTTAGCCCTCTGTGTCAAAAAGGGCTTACCCATATTTCAGGGAAATAACTACACGAAAATACCGAAAAGCCGCGTTGAAACAATACTGAAGTGTACCTTCCGACTTATATGACTCCTCGTGGAGGTCTTGGGGGAGACCTATGCCCAGCAGTGGACGTCTTTCGGTTGAATGGATGGATGGATTTAGGCTCTCTGTCTGTCTTGCTGGTGATAAAATTATTTTGCCATGGCACGCATAGAGGCTATATGAAATCTATGTTTTTTTTTTGTGTCTTAATTTAAGATATATTATTATCGGAATCATTCCTTGACTTATGTCATTTTAAATGGTTGTAGTTTCCCAAGAAATATTTGCATGTGGTAATAAATCTTTAGTGTATATTCAATGAAAAAGAGCTTTTAAAACATAATATAAGGTCACGCCTGTTATTCCCGAAGTCTAACCAGAGGGGAAATAGCGAACTACACCACCCACATTTGACCAAGCTCAGTTCCGTCCCAAGTGTGACAGGGAGCGAGCCTGTCGCCATATCGGGCACAAATTCCAGACTCCGGGATGATACTGAGTAGAATAACCCAATATCACTTGACCCGACCCGGGGATCGAGCCCGAGATTGTAAGTTATAGTAAACAAATAACGTAAACACGTTATAATGTTTCCGTATTTTTTTAATTATAAAGTACACTGAACCCTAAATGATTAACTGTATCAAACTTGTATGTTGTATTAAAATTCATAAAACGTAATTTGCTAATATTATGAAGCATGTATTCATAATTAAATTACGCATAATAGTACAATTTTGATAAAAAAATTACCGATTGCTAAATCTGACCACACACTGTGATCAGAGTCGTTTTGTAAAACATAGAAATAGCATGCATATTTTAGCATATCGAGCAAGTGTATGGTAGTTTCAGTTTCCTTTTTTTCTATTTGTATCTTTTAAAGCGATAATAGTTCAGATTCTTTGTAGATGGAATTAGGTTTGAATCCAATTTAAAATTATTATAAATTTGAGATAAGGATTAATGAGTTCTAGTGCCCATTTGCCTTACTATGAACCTTCCAGTATGAAAATTTGAGCCAAGCTCCAATAGATGTGTTTCGACAGTATCATTAGGTTTTAGATTTAGCGTATTTCAGATCCATAACGTTGTAATGTAAAATTAATGAGTCGTGGGTATTTGAAAATAAACCAGTCTATATCACCCAACGGACGTTTGATTACATGGTCTCCCCCAATAAGGGAAGGAATTGCTATAATCGTCACGATTGGCAGGCGGGTAGGCGATCGCAGTACGTATTTGTTTTACTCAGAGGATGCTGCTGTCCATTCACTGATTTATCCCTTATCCTTTTACGACGTCCACGGGAAGACATGGGGTGATACCATTTTATAGCCGACGCCACACGGCACGTAGTAGATATATTTTATTTGTTTTTTGTTTATTTATATATTCAATTATTGTTTTCATTGTTTCATTATAAGGGGAAGATGTAGTGTGATATTAATGAGTTGTGGCTATTTAAAATAAACCAGTCTATATCACGCAATTGACGTTTCATTACAATCGTCACTCAACATCAGGTGAGATTGGTATCGAAGCACTGAGACTTTTTCTAATATGAATTATGCTCGATTTACATCGCAGTTTTTTTCATGAGAATGTAACTCGATGTAGGTTTTGAAAAGCGCGTGATTTTGAATGGTTACTACAAAACTACAGTTAAACAAGTTCGATGAAGACCTGAAACCGTATTTAAATTAGGTAAGTTCATTTCCATATTTTGAGCAAATGTGAACACAAATTGTACCATGAAAAGTTTTCTTGTATCAGAGTTGGATGATGATGATGATGATGAAGTATGATGACGAATTTTGTAACAATCTATATTTATTAAAGTTGCCCTTTTTTTTTCTTGACGGGGGGAAATGCATTTACGCACTACCCTTACCTATTGTATTAGTGAGACCGAAGTCCCCCAATACAATAGGTAAGGGGGCACGGAGGGACGAACTCAGTGCCAGTGTGGGACTCGCCCGGGCGTGAAGCGCCCGGAAATACCCACTAAAACCCCCCGGGGCCGTCCGCTGCATTTGGAATGGGGGCGACACGGGGTGGCTTTCGCAAGCACCGCGTCGTCCCTGCAGCGAACCCACCACCAAGCTCCCCTGGATGAAAGATAGGAAGGGGCCCTAACTGCGGGTTTCAATATCGAAATTCTTAAAAGTAACATTTTTAGATCAAATCAAAAATGTAGGTACCGGTTTCTCTGAATGATATCACTGACACTAATCAGGACACTTCAGAGACAAAAGTGATTGAAATTTCGGAATAAAACAAATTGAGATCTGATATATTGAAATCGACCGTATGTAAACAATACCGTTCTATATAACTTCCAAAGATGAAAAAGTTTAATATACAAAAAAAAAAAAAACTTCAAAACCACAAGTGTGAAATCTTCCGAGACTCCGTGATACAGTAAACGCCGCCCTATAATTTTCACAAAACGTTATTATTACATATTCTGTTGATCGTAGCTTTTATAAAATCATATTTAACATAGAAAGATTTCCGCAATTCACCTTTTGATTTCCTGTCGATATTGTCACCGTGTGTGGCTTCGTCCATTAAAATAACATGGAAACAACTCTGCTAAGTGACATATTTTAAAGTATAGCACGTGTTTTTTTCTTCTTCTTAGATAATGGCAATCTTTGTATGTACAATTTGTGCCAGTGTCATGTGGGTAAGATGTATTTTCAATCTTGTATCAGCGTTACCGAGCTCCAGCAAAACGGTGGCTCATCCTGCTCAAACTTTTCATGGAGCTTGGTCCACACCTCAGAATAAATGTTACGCGTTATCTTCTTATCTTAACTTGTGCGTATTAAACAAACTATATAACACAAAACGCCACCAAGATTACATGATACAAAGTCTAATTACATGTTTAATGAATTAAAGAAAATAACTGCCACTTGACTGACAGACAGATCCCGCTAACAACTCTTTCATCGGTTTAATTTCCTTAAAAAAAAAAGAAGCTAAATTGACAAGATAATGTCAAGTGTCAATTGTTTTTTTAAGCGACGAAACAAAGATATTTTAATTTTTATGCCGTATATATTATTTCATTCGGCATTTAATATTTTTTTAAATAAAAACAAACCAAATGAGGAAATGGTGATTGAAACAAAGCGACTTTCGTAAAATATTATTTATTTTATTTTAGATGTAATTTCATTTAAAATAACAATATAAAAATTTACGTTGTATAAATGAAATTTCGAATGAAACGTCATAAGTGCGGGGGGTTTAAAGGCTATTTATTAATAAAGAACCCTTAGATTTAAAATAACTGATCCTTTAGTGTTTTATAACGCAACGTCTATCTGTATGTCTGTTTGTTAGTTGGTTAAAAATTTGAAAACGACTGAACAGATTTACATGATTCTTTTTATTTTAATTGTTGATAGGTATTCATTTATTTATACATCACTGCAATAAAAACTAATCAGCCATAGGGACTGCCGACAGAAGTGAAAACTGTAAACTGTGGAAAAACAGTTTTTTGATGTTTAAATTTCATAATTTGTTAATATAACGTATCGTATACAATTCGTTTGGTTTTTACATGTAATGGAGCTTGGTGTGGAAATATCTAAAAGGATGATGTTGAAAGAAGCAAACGGAACTTACCTTTATTATTAGCCTTCGATTAAGCTGGTTCAGATTTTATTTTCCACCTCACTTCACTTTATGAATGTTGTATATAATTTGATAACTAATGTGCACTTTTAAACATACGAGAGACAGCGGCGGCGGTTGCGTTTTGGCGTTCCGTTTTTATTTTAATAGGAAGAGGAAGGGATAATGAATACATAGACTAAATAGAGAGGGAGCGTGTAGACAATATAGAGAAGAAATAACTCAGAATAAGAAGATAATATATAGGATAATAGATGGCATTAACAGAGCTCCAAGCAATAATTATGTTATTTTAACATAGTTTAGTCATAATCAAAATATACGATAAGCTGCGTATACATTTTATTATTTATCTCTGAGATTCGGCAATTAAACGCCATCTTATACTTATTGTGCATATTGTGACATGTTGACGGCTGACGTCATAGCATTGGTAAAGCGAATCTATAAAATGTTACCATAAAGAATTTTGCATTTCAAAAATATTACAAACTATGCAGGTACTTACACAAAAGGCTTTAGAACAAATTAGTTCTTCAAAACAGTTTTTTTTTTAATATTCTGAATACCCATCCTGTGCAAAGGAGTCATTTTGTAAAAAAACAAGTTACGCCCTTTAGTTTCATTGAGAAGCAACTTTGTAGGTAGGTAAACGCCTCGATATGTTTTCAAACTTGACCGTGTGCCCGTTTACCAATCGATAACAAATAATAATAATTACATTCAGGCCTTGTAACTCACGAATTTCCCAATACGAAGTCTTTCAAAAAGTTCTTTTGACGAACGATCAAAGGTCTTTCATCGCGGACGCGGAGAGAGGTTAACTTTGTTGTGTGGTTGCGGACCGAATGCCTGTTTTTCTATTCGTACATACAAAAATAACTCTTACAATTCCGAGCATAAAACATAACATAAATAACACAGACAATTTATGTGCTGTCTGTAAACAGTTTTGAAGCAATTATGCGGTTTCCATAACTGTTTCAAATAATCGATGTATTTGTCTGTTATTATTATTTGGCCCGACGTAAGAAAACGACGCATGCATGCATTTACGATGTAAAATCTAAAAGGATAATCAGAACTTTAAAAAGTGTGTTTGCTTGTTCAAAAAATAAATTATCTATACATATAATAAAACTGTAACTATGCCAAATCTGTACATTAAATGTTTTTATCTGTCTGTATGTCCTTATGTACGCGTATCACTCTGAAAGTGCCTTATTCCTTCATCTTCCTTAATGGAACCACGCGGGCCGGTTTACGGTGCTACAGATACACGGTACCAAGATTCTATTTCGGCGCCCACAAAAAAGTTTACGGACTCCAACTTTGCCGCACCGTACAATGAAGCGATGATGGGGCAGCAGGTAGTGCAGCTGGATTCCACGTCAATCGACGCGGGTTCGTTTCCCACCTATCCGACTCTGAAATCGGCCTCAGCTTTCGGTGAAGGAAAACACCGTGAGGAAACCATAGCATGGTCGTAGGGCATTTTCTAATGATGCTCGCCTGAAGTAGCTACCACCACCAAGTTTGAAATCCTGGCGCCAAATACTAATAGGTGTGTTCAGGCAGCATCACTTGAGGACCAGTACCTCTAGACTTAGTGTGTTTACCATGAGCAGCCCACTGATGAGATAGAATGGTAATGAGGTGGCGCTAGCAGGATGACATTGGATGACGACGGCCTTGCTTAAAAGTTTACTACTTGGACTGCAAACACACTCTTGCACATAACACGCAGGTACATAGGTCCTGTAAGGAACCTTTTTTTTTATGTAAATAAAGAATAAGAAATGTAGGGTTTAGCTAAGATAAAAATTCCGCGGGAGTTTTCATACTTAAGTAGCGGCCAAGCCGAGGTTCGAACCCTTGAGCTAGATACCTTATGCGGCTGACCGCCTTCAGCACTCGCCCACAAAGTTCGGTGAAGCTGTAAAGGCCCTTCCGGTCAACAGTATTAGCTAGGTCAAAAAAAAAATCTATTATATTGTATATTTACTATGTCTCTTAATTTGAAATGGTTAAGTATATTGGTGGAAGGACATTTTCTAATAATGCCCTTCTGGGTAGCTACCACCATCAAGTTGAAAACCAATATATGTGTATCACATGAGAGTTAGTGTGTTTACCATCCTGGACCACATCGTCACTAAACATCAGGTGAGATTGTGGTCAAAGCGTTGACCCTATACCGTGTAAAAAAAAATCGTGCATAAACTCTCTCCTTCCTACGACATCGGGTCTTTCAAAAGAGGCGTGAAGAGGCACCTTGTCAGGCCGGTATAACGACGACGACCGCAGGTTGAATCTACAAGGGGTGCGGTGTCAGACAACCTCCTCGTGGTGCACCCTGGGCAACGGCAGTCCTTCTGACTGCCGGCTAATAGTCTGACTGGGCGGCTGGGCGAAAGCCCACTTTTGGGGGGGGGGGGGGGGAAGAGAGGTGATTACTGCGGTCGCAGTGATCACTCCTCTTCCCTCCGGAAGGTAATGCCTCTTTCAGAGGCGGGCGAAGAGGTGGGGTAGAGAAGTTCTCCCCCACCCCCGCTGGGCCATTGCACAGACGGGCCTGGTGGGTTTACCGCAGGGGGGCGACGCGGCGACATGCCTTGCAACCCCGTATCGCCCCCTATCTCAAATGCGGCGGACGGCCCCGGAGGGTTTTAGTGGGTATTCCCGGGCGCTTCTCGCCCGGGTTTGAGTCCCACACTGGCACGAAACTCGTCACTCCATGCCCCCTTACCTATTGTATTGGAGGGACTCAGGTCCCACTAATACAATAGGTAAGGTGAGTGTGTAAATGCATTTCCCCCCGTCAAAAAAAAAAAAAAAAAAGGTTGAATCTACCAGCGACGGTTGCCGATGTTTATGGACAGTACAACACTTACTATCAGATACTGTACAGTTACTTTACCGTGTTTCTATAAAAAAAGCTAAATTTTAACGAGACTTGACACAGTGACAACTAATATTATAAAGTAACATGTAGGAATCTTTTTGTTCCATAAAACGCAAGGAATAACGGACAAAAGTCGTAAATTTGTAGTGAACTAAATTCATGACGGATATTGATGAAATCTTTTTTTTTGCTATAGGAGTCAAATTAGGTGAAAGTCTGCTCAACTCCAATACAAACCATTGGATCGAATTCCACCGGCCGAAAGTTTTATCCACTGATCGCCAATACTACCGCAGAATGGCTCGCGAAGCGATTGAAATTAAAAAACATCCAAATTTCAATCGCGAGGATGGATATAGGCTTTCCTCAGCGTGGAATCCGGTGCTAGAAAATCTTAAGGTTCGTGATTTATCGTCACAGGCATCGTCGATGGATACTGTTAGTGTTATGTGTTGTGACTATAAAAAAATATAAAGACCAAACGGGGGTAGTTCATCAAAATACCCCTCAACGCAGCAGGCGACGCCGCGCACCGCCAGTCAGCCCGTGACCACGGTTGGTGAAACCCAGCCGAAACGTCGGGATAGAAAAAAGCAAAGGTAACGCGTGAAAACCCGTTTAAATTAACTGAATTTAAATTAGGTAAAAATTTATGCCATATTTCATGAGTAAATGCTTCTTAAAAAAGCGAATAACACAAAAATCACATCGCTCGGTTTTTACCCGAAATCTTTGGCCCGTATAATGGACATTATAATTTAGCTACAGCGACATAGTTTCTATGCTAAATCATCAATCAGTTAAATTAGAACCATAAAATCTAATATAGGACGGGACGGGATATAGATAGATAATATATTTTGGTAATGAGATAGCTTGTATTTAGACGGATAATATAGGCTGTCTATTATAGATTATAATTGTCTGAATTCCACTCGAGCGAAGTCACGACCATATCTTGTCATATAAGATTTTAATATTGAGTACACATTTTGACACTATCTATTATTAAATATGTGGCTACGAAGTGGCCACTTGACGCGACAGCGCGACACGAGCAAGATACGAAATGATCATCTTATTTGTAATAAAATGTCCGCATTCCTAACTGAGGTCAATCAGTGAGCTCATTACTCCAGTCCTTAGAACTGGTTTGGACTCGTATGGTTTGTTTATTGTTAACCATACCTATCCTAATAGTCTAGAATAGAGAATAGAACCTTTTTAAAATAAATAATTTTTCATTTAACCACAATATGGTTGAAAATGATAAAACTTTAGAAACTAAACCTATTGGTGCTAAAATATGCCTATATGTACTTCGCGACAGCTTTACAACTCTACTAAACTATTGTAATTATAATCACGATCTAAATAATTATAGATTTTTAATACTAACCCAATTCCTCCAGTTAGAAATTTAGCGCTAAACACCAATCAAAAAAACCCCAATAGACGTAAAGTCGTGATAGAAAGCCAAACGTTTTCAGCCATAACGCGATATCAAATAACCTTATGAACAATAAATTGAAGAGTCGTTCATTCGAATTAACTTAAGAGGTGTTTAAATAAAAATCAATTTACATATCCTCAGGGTTAAATCCGATTTCTCATATGCATTATATACATGTTGATCTTTTTTTGGTTCCAATAAAATTATTGTACGTATTTTATTTGACATTAAGTAATGTACGGTCATGTAAATTGAAAGTTAAGAATGTGATCAAAGTCAAAGATACTTTATTCAGTTTAGGACCTGATAAGGCGCTTGACTGCCTCGGTTGCGCAGTTGTATTACGGTACGACTGTCGTTCTGAGGCCTCGGGTTCGATCCCCGGGTCGGGTCAAGTGAAATTGGATTTTTCTACTCAGTATCAACTCAGAGTCTGGAATTTGTGCCCGATATGACGACAGGCTCGCACCCTGTCACGTCTGGGACGGAACTAAGCTCGGCGAAAAAACGTGGGTAGTGTAGTTCGTTATTTCAACTCTGTTTACCCTTCGGGGATAACACGCGTGAGCTTATGTAAGGCGCTTGTGAATGTTAAAATACAACCAATAGTTCGGAAACAACCGAATCGAGACAAGCCGGCAAGAAACTCCATCTGATTTTTATGTATGGTTTTTATGGAACGCGTTGTGCGATTTTCGGTAAGGGGATAAGTTATATATACGCGTCACCTATTGCGTCAGCCTTCAGCGACATGTAACAGTCTGTCAAATAGATGGAGGCGTTTAAATGGACGCTTTTGTGTTGCCACGACTAAAATATTTCTCATAAATGTTCGAATAAAATGT